>OX438671.1:19780570-22224373 GCA_949316385.1 Globia sparganii
CGGATATGCTTCCAGATTGGTCCCATTCTTGTCAAAATCCAGTTCTGATGATGGGATCCATGAGGAATTGAGGGAACTCCTCAAATATTATAGGCATACATATAGCAATTTTGGTATTTTCATCAACATGTCAAGCATTTGCATTCAAAAAGTATAATTTGGTGAAGTGGAACTGATGAAGGAGACCACAGATAGCCACAGGAACTCTTCAATGATAATAAGTATTTCACGGGTGGCGATAAGATATCTCGATTAAGATAGTTAAGCGACTATGACGAAGCAAATTTAAATAAATGGTTCTGACGAAAATGGTACCATCAAACCGATCTGATGATGAAGCTGGAAGGTAGGTACCGGAACTTCGTAATAAAACCATGTATTCTAGCCTATTCTAGCCGTGTTTGGGCTTATTGGAATTGTCATGAGATGCACTCTGACTATAAAAAGTAAAAAATAAAAACTTTTTAACAAAAAAAAAACAACCGACTTCAAAAAAAAAAACACTACAAAGTGTAAAATAACTTTAATTTTAATTTTGGAAGTCGGTGGCAAAAACGTAAATACAAAACCAAAGACACCGACTTCCGAAATTAAAATTAAAGTTATTTTACACTTTGTAGTGTTTTTTTTTTAAGTCGGTTGTTTTTTTTTGTTATTCACTTTGTAGTGTTTTTTTTTAGAAGTTTTTTTTTTGTAAAAAGTTTTTTCCACTCTCGTGAGATCGACTGTACCTGCAACCCCTTTAATATTTCAAATTTTAGATCTAACACATGCACCACAGTCTAACTGTAAACAAATCCATGGGACACAAACAAAACAAACTCACCGCCGCAGCTACACACGCAATTGAAACAAGCTTTGCGAACTCAACATTTTAGCCGGACCAATGTTTTTCACGGCGGCACCGATCGCCGGTAATCCTCCTGTTGCCTTCACAACTCTCACGTGTAATCTGATCGTGACTTGTATAAAACAATTTGTTTAGAACCGGTTTCCAATTTGCCTTGGCATGATAGGTTTTTTAAACGGATTTTGTAACCCCGGATTAGGTTTATAGATTGAAATTTAATCTGTAATAGATACCTATATGTGTTGATGGGATTCCGTTATTGTGCTTTGTGTTTGTTTTAGGTATTGTGTCAGAAGATATTTTTTTATGAAAAGTTGCGTGACTTTTCCCTTTATTCATAGCGTTGTTTAAAGTTAAGTAATGATTATCGACTGTTTAACCTTACATTTTTGACGTTTGAACGTCAGTTAACTTTAATCATAGCTTATAAATAAACCCCATCGTGTCTTAATTAAACAAGTGTGATAATTTCCCTGTTTTGTAAACATTAAACCTACGTAACGACACTATTTCATTCATAGTTTCTGAAAAAAATATCATATGTAGTGTTTAACTTCAAGTTAAAGTTGCTTAGTTAAACTTTTCTAAATTGTCAATTAGGTTTTTAGCAAACTGAGACACATGACGAAGAATCAATTCTCTTGGCATTTCTCAAATTTTCCCTTCTGAAAGTAAATCGACACAGTCCACTCATACATATCACTCATATATGTCAATTGGAACTTCATTGCGAAACACTGTATTTTAAGATACAGGATACCCTAGTTTAAGAGACAGAGTTCAATCTATTGTGTACAGATTACTTCATCATCCAAAAAAAAAAAAAATGCAACTTAATAGCTGAGGGGCAATTTCCGTATTTTGAGGAACGTTCGCATTCTAATCTCAGTCTCAATCTGTCAAAAATATCTCTAATTTGTCTACATTTTTGATATTGATTGTCGCTGAGGTGAGAATCCGACTAGATTTTAAATGTTTTTGATTACGAGAATTGGCCTTGTGTTTTGCATTTCATTACATTCGTTTTTTTTTCTTTTGTTTTATTTTATTATTTACTTTTTTTACACAACTTTCTTCTTCAAGACCACACAAAATACAGCCAAGATATCTAGCTTTATGTCCATACACACATAACAAAAAACGGTTTTATCTAAACCATGTCTACACCCCGTGCTATAATAATAAAGCTCCCTAGCTCCCAAACATGCCACGGTACGTTTGACGTGTCATCGAGCGATTGTAGACGCGCCTCGCTCCGTGCCGTTTACCTTATATTTTTATATAATACAAATCTTATGGCGTATCTTGATAGTTGGGATTCGATATCGGGTTTATGGGAAATATTTTGAATAGTAGTGAAAGTTGATTAATTTTTTTTTTAATATAAACTTTTAACAATGTCTGGATTTGTGCTCGGTTAGTGAAAGTAGGTTCATTATATGAGACTAAAAGATAACTCACGGAAAGTGAGTGTAGGTACTATACATATACGCTTCTGCCGTCTTCTGATGTCTTTATACGTTAGCCTGCTTACACACGAGCGACACGCGTCGATGTCAGAGGTAACTGCAACCGTCGACGCGGTGACGGTCATCAACGCGTGACGACACGCGTTGACGCGTTGGCGTTGGTGTCGAGGAGCAGCAGCCCACACGCGTTGCCTCTGTTGTCTTGTCGAAGCGTGTTACTCGGGTGTATGCACACTTATTTATTTAATTATTTATTTAATACTTCAAGCACATAAATGTACAGAGACGGACTTAATGCCGTAGGCATTTTCTACCAGTCAACCTTTGGGTGATGCAGAGACAAACAGTGGTAGGTGCAATCATGAAAATTGAGGAATCAATATCACTACATAGTATAAAACCAAGTCGCTTTCTCTGTCCCTTTGAACGCTTAGATCTTTAAAATTACGCAACGGATTTTGATGCGGTTTTTTTTAATAGATAGAGTGATTCAAGAGGAAGGTTTATATATATAATACATGCATGCATGTGATGTCGTAAATAAACACATTTTTTTTGCGCTTGCTTTTCAAACGCTGGCTGAACCCTACGAGATAGGTCAAAATAATGTACTACAGTATTGTACACCTTAAAAAGGTCTACAAAAAAGTCCGCGATGGTATATGTAAGAAAGAAAGAAAGAAAGAAAGAAAAAGTTTATTTGGACACATTTCGTGAAACACAAAACACAAAACTAAATAGGATCTCTTAGGGATAACCCATAATAATCATTTTTTATCCTTTACTTTTTACGAGAAATAATGGCTTATTTACGAAGCGATTTTAAGCAATACAGCATTAATCCTTATCCAATTAAGTACCTTAAATACATTGTGCATTTAATACCTATAGATAAATATGGCCTTTTACAGCATGTAATTTAAATGAATATTTTCGAAGATATTACAGATTTAAAATGCAGGGACATAGCGGTTGCTGCGGTACCGGTCGCGGCGGCGCGTGCTGGCATTCTTGAAATACCTGTACTTAGTATCAGTATTGCACCCGTGCGAAGCCGGGGCGGGTCGCTAGTTTTAAATATAAAGATACGCATAAATCTATTAAAATTATGAATATAATATATACTTAATTACATATATATGTATAAGCACAAATAAATATTCATAAATACATTAATATACTTACTAAAAAGAAATAAGACAAACAATGAGAAAATATTACCGTTGTGATGATACTGCCAGCTTCTTGCCAATGTGTTCTCGAACCTTAACTTTAAAGGATAATCGGTTGGTTGCCATCCTGATTTCCTGGGGGAGCGCATTCCACAGAGAGGTAGACTGAACGAAGAAGGAAGAGTGAATGAAGTCTGTCACTTACATTCAGCAAACACCAATTTATTGATGAACTTTCCTAATGAAATAACAAAAACATTAATACTTATATTGTCAGCAATCAAAATCTTAACGTGCTCAACCATGATACTCGAACAAATCGAAATTTCATTCGACTCTCAAGTAATCTCAAAGAAAAATAACCTAAAATATATAACAACCAATCCAATTCAATTTCGCAACAAATGAGTTCTGATTGGTTTATTTGAACGTCTATTAAGTATGGAGCCGAAGTCTTACAGTTTCGAGAAAATTAATATCGTCAGTTATTTTAGTGAGGGTACCTAATTGTGTGTGTGTGA
The DNA here is from genome assembly GCA_949316385.1 of Globia sparganii. Classification (NCBI taxonomy): domain Eukaryota; kingdom Metazoa; phylum Arthropoda; class Insecta; order Lepidoptera; family Noctuidae; genus Globia; species Globia sparganii. The sequence goes on from OX438671.1 coordinate 19,784,583, forward strand.
GGGTAGCAATAGCAGGAAAATTTTGTCTACACGTGTCCTGTATGTATATGAAACAGGGAATTTCTAAGAAACACTATTTTGGTTGTAAATTGCTAATGAGTGTTTGTAGAGTTATGTTACAATGACTGTACATGTAAAGTCAAAGTCAAAGTTTTTTTATATGTAAAACATAGGTGGTGTAAAGATAGGTGTCGTTAATATAATATATAGGTTAGTATGAATAAGTGATAAAATTAACATTAATTTAAAGTGAATTCAGCAAAAATAATAATTTAAAATGTCAACAGTAAAAAATAATTAATATAAATGTATGTCAAAGTAAATGCTTCAGTCAGATAATTATTGTAAAGTTATGTCATAATTGAAATTATATATAATTAGAATTATATAAAACAATTTTTTTTTAGATAATAATGAAAATGTCTAGTAATAAAAAAGTTCAATAATACATAATGTCAAAATTTGTCTATTAAAAAAATCTAACATGTATGGTTTTGATTTAACATTAGTTCTTAGATACATAAGTGATTAGTGATTGCATAAGTTATTAGTAAGGTTTTGTTGATTAGATTTTGGCCTATTTATTGGCTAAGTTACTTAAAATGCGCAGTATTTCTAATGATTTTTTTATACCTAGAACCATACACTAATATACTGTAGATACCAGACGGTAAATTTCCGTATTTTTAAGAGATTTCGCATTATAATCTCAGTGTTGTTTCAATCTGTCAAAAACACCTAATTTTCCTACAATTTTGATATTGATTGTTGCTCAGATGAGATTGTGATTCGATTCATAACGTTTTTAATTACGCTAAATTGGTACCTTCTGAGTAAGATTAGAGCTTTGTTGTTTTTTGTTCTACATCGGTATATAATCAAACATTTTAAAAGAGTAATGATTGAGTTTCTTGCTCATTCTTCTCCATACGAAACTAACTTTTGGAAGGGGCGACTAGAATCAATTTTATTTTCTTATAAATTTTGATGTTAATTATTTGACTTTGACTTTCAATCATGTGAACAATATTCAGACATTAAAAAAAAATCCAGAAAAACAAACTTTTCAAATTTCGCCCAGTAAAAGACCGAACGTATTCGGAAACATTAGTCAATTACGATACCCAGTCATATCCTAACAATCCTAATTTTCGACTTCCCCATCTGCCTGCAGCATGCTATACACGCGTATCGTCTCACAGACTGCTGTGTTAAAGAAGTTGGCGAGAACATTGTGATTAAATTCCGTGCGGTTAGCAAGATAACCAGCAGTTTAACTGTCTTGTCTTGTTTCGAGTAAACATGGTTCGTCAATTGGGTAAAAGTAATTTTTAGTTTGAAAGTTTTGGCTGAGTCGTGGTGTTAGATTACAAGGAAGTCCGTGTGGGTACATACTTTGTCAGTATCATTTAACATATCAGGCGGATATTCAATAATTCAGAGGACAGGAGTACACGTGGCGACACACTTCCAGATTTATCTGACTCGGCTTGTATAAGCTTTTCGTACAATCAGAAGTCGGCTTATACTGGTTATGTATAGCTTGATGTATGCTTTGCGTACAATCATTAACCAGCTTATGAAGTTTTTTGGATCTCTGAAGAACAGCATTCAGCTGCGAGAAATGAAAACGATGGAGGGAAGTATTTGCCAACTGTAGTGGTTCGGCCAATGAGACACCATGGAATATGCCAAACAATAAAAACGTGTGCGGTCGGGGGATCCTGATCTGCCGGTCGATTCTGTAATAATCTCACCGTGATAATTTAGATGAAGTGAGTTATCAATAGGGGTAATCCCTAACATCAGGTGGAGTGACAGCTCACTTCACCTAAGTTTTCACGGTGAGATTTTTACAGAATAGTACTGCAGGAACGAAGTTCCTTACACGATAATCGCACGCACACACACTCGTATATAATAGAAAGAGACAGAGAAAACCGTTATTAATGAAGAGCCATCTAGTATAAGTTTTTAGCTTTCATTAAAATGTCGCCATCTTGGATTTTCATCAAACATCAATAAAAATACATAGCATCCGTGACAAAAAATGTTAAATTCATCGCAGTTGACATCTTGGATTTTTATTTTGACCTACTATTGGCTTCAACACCCTCGAAAACTATATGCAGACAAATACAGAGAGTATGTTGTAAGGAGGAACATAACGCTTTTTCGTTACGTGATGATTTCTACCAGTTTACTCCTCCTTCCACAAGCCGCGTTAAAAAAACTTCGTTCCAAAAAAGCCTGTCAGACTAAATTAAATCACCTAAGTACACTGTCGTTCAGTTAAAAAATTAAAAAAAAGTTTTTATAAAAAAAAAAAAAACAACTGACTTCCAAAACAGACATTACAAAATGAAATATAACTTTAAATTCGGAAGTCAGTGTCGCTGGGTTCGCATTTTCGTTGTTTGCCACCTTTTGCCACCGACTTCCGAAATTAAAGTTACGTATTTTTCACTTTGTAGTGTCTTTTTGGAAGCCGGTTGTTTTTTTTTTTTTATTAAAACGTTTTGTTTTTCACTTTTGAGTTGTACCTGCCCCACACAAATTCGTGTAACACTACTTGTTATGTAAATATCAGTGACAGGAAGCCATTATAACATCATCAACTTAAACTAAGTGGCATAATTACGTATTATTGAAGCTAACTCAAAAACCACCAAAGCAAAGTTAATACATTTTATATGGGACTACCACTGAAACATAACCTATCCAATAAAAATATAATTTTTGAAATTGATTATCAATTGTCGGAGATTTCACGTAAGAAACACAAAAAAAAAAACATACAGTCGAATTGAGAACCTCCCCCAATTTGAAGTCGGTTAATGACAAACATTAGAATTGACATAACCACCACGCCTAACAGTGGTTGGTTAACAAAATTAAAAGGTAAAGAGCAAGGACTTATTCACAAATAGCAAACAAACCGAGTTTTCACACCAAGAATTTCACGGAAAACCAGGCAGAGCTGAGTAATTAAATAACTATTGAAATACTCGTATGTGTGTGTAACAGCGTAGTACGAATGTATGAGAGATCAAAGGGCAAATTTTAATGAAGCCTAGAACCGCTTTATCGCAACATCTAGGCGATAAATTGTTCACCATCCATGGATATATTTTACTGGCGTGATTTGTCCTTTGACCTTTATTTTCCTTTTGTGATAAATTGCTTTATGGATTATTCCATAAAGAAATTTATCAAGGCTAGCTTTTTGATTGAGGCTGTTATAATCTATATCCACACATATTATGATGGCAACCAACCGATTATCCTTTAAAGTTAAGGTTCGCGAGCACTTTCGCAAGAAGCTGGCAGTATGATCACAACGCTAATATTTTCTCATTGTTTGTCTTATTTCTTTTTAATATATTCATTTATTTATGTATATTTATTTGTGCTTATATTTATATGTAATTAGGTATTTATTATATTTATAGTTTAAATAAGTTTCTGCGTAGGTATCTATATATTTAAAATATTTATTCCTGTAATGATTGCACCTAATACTGTTTGTCTCTGCATCACCCATAGGTTGACTGGTAGAAAATGCCTATGGCATTAAGTCCACCTCTGTACATGTATGTGCTTGAAATATTAAATAAATATTATAAATTAAAGTCTCTTTTCGTGTGTCAGTGTGACCGAGTTGTTTTTCGGAAATACGCAATGGATTTTGATGCGGTTTTCATCTTCATTTGGAATTACTTCCAGAAGGTTTATTATGGCATCATTTTTCTGTACTAATCCAAATGTATTTGGGGTCGGGCGCAAGATGCCTTCTCCAATCTATACTTCTCTATTGAACTTACTCGGACGAAGTTGTGGGCAGAAGCTAGTCTCTTATATAAGCATTGTTTAGTTCAAAAGACTGAAAAGCTGTAAGGATAGAGAACTATTCTTTTCAAAAGCTTTTAAAAATAAATATAGTAAGATGTACTTTATGATAAAGTAATCACAAAAACTAACTTACTCGCCACAAAACCGCATAAGTTGTGGACAGAAGCTAGTCTCTTATATAAATAAGCATTGTTTTGTTCAAAAGACTGTAAAGTTGTAAGGATAGAGAACTATTCTTTTCAAAAGCTTTTAAAAATAAATATAGTAAAAAAAATCAATCACAAAGAAAAAAAAATGAAAAAGTAATCACAAAAACTAACTTACTCGCCACAAAACCGCATAATTAATTCATCCAACGGATGCAATCCTGCGCATTATGATAGCACTACATGAATTTTGCCCCGCTCGAGCCATAGCTCAATATTCATGAACAGCGCGGTCGCCGACCAATTTTCATCTTCCGATTTACATGTATCGACGTAATTAAATACGAATAGACGATCAGATCATCGACTGACATTCGATTAATTGCTCAATTGTGAGGGCTAGTATCGATTTATGGCCAGTTTGTGGGGTGAAAGTTTTTGTTTTAGTTGATGTCTTGTGCTGAAGCTGAATGTGTCTATCAATGATTGAATTTTCGACACAAGCACGCATTTGAGGTTTTAACCTCAAATGTGTTTCAGGTTGGTTGGTTCAGTTGTTCATAATTATGAGTACAATGACCTCTTAAGAGGTTGCTGGTTTTTTTCAAATAGCCCTGTATATCAACAGCTCATAAGTGGTAATAATAATAGTCACCCAGACCAAATTTCGACCATATTGACCAATCTCAACGGAGTCTTGCCATCGGAGCGAGGGATACTATAGTGCACAAGTGTGTACATAGACACAAGTGCACAGTCTGTTCTCTCACTCACATAGGCCGATGGGACGGCAATCCGACACGACCGGAGAGAGATCAGGTGCAGGACCAACGGCTTTACGTGCTTTCCGAGGCACGGAGGTATCACACCGCCAACTTCCAAACTCCGGACAACTACTGAGAAATTCCTACTGAAAAAACGCAATCACTTTCATCTGACCTGGAAATTGAACCCAGGACCCTTCGCTCAGCAGTTGCAGAGACCAACGGGGCAGTCAAACCAGTGGTAGTATTTGAGCTACAAAAACCGCTACTTACTATTAAACCTCTAAATTAGTTTTTCATTGAACGAATCACAATAGATAATTCAACGTTACGTAGGACAATAAAAAAGACATTCGTTTACTTCTGTCACTTCACGATCGTGAAGTAAAACCACACAATTAGGGGCAATCAAAGCGTTATTAACTGTTAATTACTTGGGCTGAGAACTGTCACTATGATTGGTCGCACTTAACCCGATACAAACTACAATTTTATTGTTATTGGGACTTTAACACGAAACGACTTTGTTGAAAATGGAAACTGTTTCTTGGTATTTTATAATTACTTGAATATATCCGTAAAGTCAATAATGATGTGAAACACCAACATCTGCCTTTATAGCCTTTTATCAACTACTAGCTGATCCCGCAAACGTCGTTTTACAAAAAAAAAAAAAAAAAATAGGGATATGAAAATAGATGTTGGCCGATTCTCAGACCTACTCAATATGCTCACAAAATTTAATACAAATCGGTCCAGCCGTTTCGGAGGAGTTTAACCATAAACACCGCGCCACGAGAATTTTATATAGGTATTAGACAAGATGTTGGGGTCGGCTTCCAGTCTAACCGAGCGCAGCTGAGTAGGTAGGATTTTCACCTCATCTGACCTCTGACGTCCACTACTCAGTTACTGGGTAACATTTATTTATTTTTTATTTAAAAAAAAAAAAACGTTGGCCCACACTAGGAGTTACTCCTCCAGTGCTATTCTGTAAAAATCTCACAGTGAAAACTAGGGTGAAGTGAGCTGTCATTCCACCTGATGTTAGGGATTGCCTCCATTGATAGTTCACTTCACGCTCACTTCACCTATGTTATCACGGTGAGATTTTTACAGAATCGATAGGCTGTATCGTGGGTGCGTTTACAAACATTTAAACTCACATACACAAACAGCCAGACCCGGAACAACTACCTGTAGGCAATACAAATATTTGTTCCGTGCGGGAATCGAACCCGCGACACCCAGCACAGCAGTGATCGCTCGGCCACTGCGCCAACCGTGTCGTCGCAACAACATACCCCGCAACATGATACCCCGTGGTAAGATTGGTTGTTAGACATTTTATTATTCAAATTGTAACGATGAGTTCTAAATCGTTGTCAATTAGCATTGTTGATAATCTATTGTGGTTTTGATATACTAATTACACTCAGTCCATTAGGTTAACCGTTTTTTGACAGCTGTCTTAGACAGTAACTAGTTAACTTTATAATGCGTAATAAAATAAATATATAAACTGCCTTTGTTGGGGAGGTTTGCAGAGCGGAAACACAAGTTATGTGGTTAAACATATATTAGGAAGGTCATGGTGAACAATATAGAACATGGAATCTAATTGAAAAAACTTTACGTCAATATTACATTTAAAACAGTTTTTCATCTAGCCAGTAGTTACTGTCAGTACATGGAGGTGATATACCTTCAACACACCCCCTCAACTCATGTACGATACGATTCACAAATAATAAACCTATCTTTATTTTCTCACACACAATCCTAACGCACTTGTTAGTAATTCGTGTCTTACGCGAGGCAAAGGTTTGGTGAGAACATCTGCCAACATCTTATCAGTTGACAAATGTTCCAATGTTATAGCTTTATTGGAACGTAGCACATCCCTTATAAAGAAATGTCTAATGTCAATGTGCTTACTTTTCGCATGATGTATACCATGATCCTCAGCAAGGCAAATAGCACTTAAGTTATCAGCATGCATTCTTACCTTACAGAGTTGATGTAAACCTAGTTCTTTCAACAGGCTATTCAAATACACAGCTTCTTTCATAGCTTCTGCCAAACTCACAAACTCAGCCTCACAAGTAGAAGTCGCAACGATGCGTTGCTTTTGTGAAGTCCATGATATGCTTGCGCCCCCTAGAACGAATAAATAACCCGTAAAGGATCGTCTATCAATGAGGCAGTTACCCCAATCTGCATCTGCATACCCTTGTATGCATAACCCTGTCGGCTTAAACGCCAAACCATGAGTTATCGTACCTTTCAAGTATCGAAGAACTCGCTTCGCAGCCCTCCAATGAGTTTCCTGCGGGTTTTCTGCAAACTGTGCAAGTTTTGCCGTAGCGTTGGCGATATCAGGTCTAGTTGCTACACTTAAATACATGAGTGCTCCAATAAGTTCTCTATACGGAAATTGTTTCCCTTTTATTACTTCTTTTTCACTAATAACAGGATTTCCGATTTCCATTGGAGTCTGGATTGGATTGCAACTATCCATAGCAAATTTCTTCAAAATATCTTTTATATACTTCTCTTGTGACAAGAAATACTCATTGCCACTTTTCTTTATATTTATCCCGAGACAGAAGGTTGCTTGACCAAAGTCTTTAAGCTCAAATCTCCTCGCTAATTCCTGCTTGAATTTATCTATATACAATCTATTTTTTGATGCGATTAATACGTCATCCACGTAAACAACAACAAAAAGATCTGATCCACCTTTATTGCGTTTGTGATACAAACAAGGTTCATTTATCGTAGGTTTCAATCCCATTTCTCTCAGCTTCTCGTCCAGTTTAATATTCCACTGTCGTCCAGCTTGTTTGAGACCGTAAAGAGATTTCTTCAGACGACAGGTGTCACCACCTGCTTTCATATCTTCAAGCATTTTAGCAGCTTTTTTACCTACTGCAGAATTAACGCCATCTGCATTTTTTAGTTTCTCTAAACCTTCTTTCAGCAGCTCTGGGATCTTCATATAAATATCTTCGTTCAGATCACCGTTTAAATAGGCGGTATTTATATCTATCTGGTCAATGTCCATGCCCATTTCGACAGCTAAGGCGACCAACAAACGTACAGTTGCAATTCTCGCAACTGGGGCGAATGTCTTATTATAATCTAGGCCATGTTGCTGACTGTATCCTTTTGCTACTAGTCTGGCCTTCTTTTTCTCGGTATTGTCAACATTTAGCTTTGTAGTCAGCACGTATCGACATCCTACGATATTACGATCTGAAGGTTTCTTCACAATTTCCCACGTGTCGTTATTTACTAGACTCCTTATTTCTGAAATAATCGCTTCATCCCATTGGACCTTTTCGTCAGATGCTAAAGCTTCCTTCAACGTGGTTTCAATTGCTCCAACAAAATCATCAGTGTCGACGTATTCTTCCGTCGATGACTCATTGTCGCTACTCTCTTCTACCTCAACCATGTTGTAGATTTTACGAGGGCGGCCAACCTGTCCTTTCTGAATCCTTGGCCTTCCAGGACCTCTTTTTAAAGTAACGTTTCTATTACCAATTCCAGTAGATTCTGTATTCTCTGATGTTCCTTCATCAATCACTGGCACATTCGGTTGAATATCTAATGGAACTTCTTCTCTTGAATTTTCATCACTAAATGGCACATCCGACTGTTCTTTAGTTTGAATTTCTATATCAACAGTCTTTCTCACAATACTCTTTTCATATTGTGGTTCTATTAGTGATTTATTTGAGACCTTACACTCAATTTCAGTCAGTTTACCTTCCTGAAATTTTACATCTCTCGACACTACGATTTTTCTACTCTCAGGTATCCATATTTTATAGCCTTTAGCATCAGCTGGATAACCCACAAAAATGCCAAGTGAACTTCGTGCTGCAAACTTATCTTTACCTGGTTCCTTATCCAAGACGTGTACTTCCGTGCCAAATGTTTTTAAATATTTGACATTCACAGGTCTCTCAAACCATTTTTCGTATGGAATTTCGCCATTTAGACTACTAGTTGGGCACCTATTACGCAAATAACATGCAGTAGCTACAGCCTCTGCCCAAAAACTTGGTGGAATACCTGACGATAAGATCATGCACCTTGCCATCTCAATCAACGTACGGTTCATCCGTTCAGCGATGCCGTTACTTTGAGGTGAGTATGGCGTCGTAAAACGTCTCTTAATTCCTTCATTTTCTAAATATTCATTGAATAAATTATTTTTGTATTCAGTTCCGTTATCCGTGTGTAAAAATTTAATTTTTCTTCCTGTCAAATTTTCTACATGACATTTAAAAATTTTAAACTTTGACAAAACGTCACTTTTATTTTTCAGCATAAAGACGTCACACCAACGAGTACAGTCGTCAATAAAAGTAACAAAGTATTTATTTCCGCCATTCGATTGAACTCTCATTGGACCTACCACATCAGAGTATATTATTCGCAATTTTTCGTTGCAGCGTAAACTGGATTTCACAAAAGGCAACGACACCATTTTACCCTTAGCGCACACATCACAATCATGCAAGTTACTATCGATCTTCATCGGATCAATACCTGATTTCTTTAGTACTTTCATAAGATCCCTAGCATTCAGATGTCCCATACGCTCATGCCATCTATACAGATCAACACTTTCACTACTTACCACAGACGCTGAAGCGTCCAGCTCCCTCAAGTAATATAAATCACCTCGCCGATCAGCGGTCAGTTTTACCTCACCCTTTTTAACTACATAGGCTACGTCATGCTTGAACGTGACTTCACAACCTCGTTCGGTAAGTTGGGCGATGGAAATTAAATTACTACGTAAATCGGGAACCAATAGGGTATTTTCAAATTTAATTTTTCGCGTTCGATCATCATTGCATGCTAATAACTCAACTGTACCTTTACCTTGCACGGTTGTCAAAGAATCTGTGGCTAATTTTAATTTTTGACTCGCAGGGAGTATCTCAGCAAACCTTTGCGGGTCATTGCACATGTGAGAAGTGCAACCACTATCAAAAATCCATTCCTGACGGCGCTTCGCATCAACAGCGATGCGGCAGTCATCTGAAACATGATATATAGTTAAAACTTCACTACTTTCATGACTAGTACATGACTCCACACATCGAGTTTCTTGAGTCTTCTCCCTTTTCTTAGTGCAGTCCGATGCCTTATGGCCAAAATTGTGGCACTTAAAACATTTAAACTTAAATGTTTTTCCAGTCGTTTTCTTCTGATGTTTGTCCAAATACATGGCGCCTTCTATTTTGTCAACTTGAGCGTTTCCTCTTGAACTATCCTCTTCGATGATTTTAACTCTTAGTTGCTCTGGCTTTGGAAGTTCATCTCTAGACTCTATAGCACATCTAAAGTTTTCATAACTTCCCGGAAGACTGTACAGCAGCATTATCGTTAATAAATCATCATGGATTTTTATATCCATTTCTTCCAATTTGTCGACAGTTTCAAAAAAGGAATCAAGGTGCTCATGTACCTTTTGGTTTTCACTCATCCTTTGTAACATGAGCCTTTTCATTAAATTCGCTTTCTTTGCAGGTCCTCTTGATGCAAACAAGCTCTCTAATTTTAACCATACCTCTCGTGCAGTTTCCACCATTTTTACGTGACGAACTACACTCGGATCTAATGCCAATATCAACTCAGACTTTGCTTTTCTGTCAGCTGTCTTCCATGTCGATATAGCAGCATCGGTAGTAGGTTTTGGCTTTTCTCCACTTACATACTCCCAGAAGTCATTTTTAATTAACAATGCTTCTATCTGTACCTTCCAACTGTCGTAGTTGTCCTTCGTCAATAATTCTATACGTACATTCGAAGTCATTTTTCTTCCTACATGTACTTTACAAATCTTCAAGATTTCGAATTATTTTCACAACAATTTCAACAACATACAATACACTTTACTGCTCTGGGCCCATAACCTTTGTTGGGGAGGTTTGCAGAGCGGAAACACAAGTTATGTGGTTAAACATATATTAGGAAGGTCATGGTGAACAATATAGAACATGGAATCTAATTGAAAAAACTTTACGTCAATATTACATTTAAAACAGTTTTTCATCTAGCCAGTAGTTACTGTCAGTACATGGAGGTGATATACCTTCAACAGCCTTATCTTATTTATGAGTTCTTACAGACATTTTAATACAGTACGTGTGTCAGTTTTGACAAAAAATATATAATTGTTATGCGTATTAGTTACATTCTATCGTACTAAGTGATAGGATCGAATGTATTCGCCTCAAATGATTAAATCGAAAATAATCATAATATAGGTATTATAGGTAAATCAGTATAGAAAAACCTTGCGTCCACTCAAATATCAATAAAATATATAAATTATTTGCCACCATAAACGTGATGTTATTTCGATTTTAATACTTCCTATGAATAAAACACGTGTTATATGTAGTAAGCCTCCGGGCGTCGGGAGCCGCGAGACGACTCCCGGCCACCGTAGGCGCGGGCCTGCGGGCGGAGAGTAATGGGTAACTCTCCGTCCGATTAGGACCAGGCCCGTGCCGGACGGCGCGTACGTGTTCCACGCGCGCCTCAAAGAGATGTCAGCACAAAGGAAGGGGCCCGAAAGGGCCGAAGCCTGCCGAGGCAGCGGGATTGTCCGAAAGGGTTACCGCTACCCCGGAACACAAAGGGCTAAGGAAGGAACACGGGTGGGTTTTAGTCAGTAAGAGTCTGACACTCTTACTTGACTGACTTCTGCTCCACCCAGAGCGGGAGGGGTCATTAGATGATTTCCCATCCACAAAAAAAAAAGCCCCATATCTATACACACAATTGATACGGCAAATCAGTGCATACTTTATTTTTAGGTTGATTTCCGCTAAGAAACCTGCAAAATTGAAATTGAAGTAAACAAAGCGGCTTATGTATATAGTTTTTTATTTAATAATAATAAACACAGACATAGAAATCGCACCATTTTTTATTCGACAGCAAAAAATCGATAAAAGGTGTGTTATAAATGTTGCTGCAATCACTAGTTCCATCTGTCAAAAAAGCGGTTAACCTAGTGGACAGAGTCTATAATGTTGATATTCTGAAAATCTGAAGTTGAGTACCTAGCCTTACTTTTCTCCCCTCTTAACTGTGGGTAAGAGGGGAGAAAAGTAAGGCTAGGTTTAAGAGTATTTTGATCGTGTCGTGTCGTGAGGTCTAAATCTCCCTATATTACTTAGTAATTGCTATTTCCCATAGTTTTTGCCATCGTCAGTTTCCAAGTGGTTTTTGCGCAAGCATTCTAACACTATCGCAAAATTGATTGTAAATATGATAGATAGGCGCCAGTTTCTATTGCTACGGCAGCTTTAAATATATTGGATCCATAATTTGACTCGAATATTCTAGGTTCTGATAACGCAATAAAAAATATTGCAGTGGTTTCTAGAGTTAAGTTAAAGCTATTGAATCTGTCATTCTATAAAGAAACAGTAAAGTTAAAATCATTTTGTAAATGGCTTTGCCTTTAAGACTATGCCGACCGCACAGTGGCGCCCTCATCGTTTGTTTGGTTATTTCATACAATTTAGAATGAAAATGCAGAAAATAAGCACGTTAACTTGTGCTTCACAAGATTATACGTTAATATTATTAGAAACGGTAGTTTTACATTGTTTAGTTTTATTATAATCCTTAAAACGGAATATAGTGGCCACTGTTATCCGTTTTAAGGATTATAATAAAACTACCGTTTCTAATAATATTAACGTATAATCTTGTGAAGCACAACTTAACGTGCTTATTTTCTGCATTTTCTAAATTGTATGAAATAACCAAACAAACGATGAGGGCGCCACTGTGCGGTCGGCATAGTCTTAATATTTGATTCGATTTTGTAACAGAAATTCTTTCAAAAATATAACTCTATAAATAAACACGTAACATTAAGATGTTATTCACTAGTTAACAATTTCTATAGCAGATGACTGTTCAAAATCCGCGCATCACTAAGTTAAAGTAGGTACTCAAGGACTAAAGATTTTTGACAAAAGAATCTCACTTGTCAAAACCTCCCAGAATTTATTGCCATACTCAAGCCGAGTATTCTGCATGATCAGCGCTGCAGCGCTTCCTACATTAAATGGGAGCTGCAAAGAAAAACTTAGACGTACAAATGTCTCAGTTGCAAATAGAATTGAATAATTGAATTTATAGTAGTTCCAGAATTTCATATGGCAACTCTGACCTGGCAAGATTCCAGGTATCATGGGTCCAACTTTGTAATTGAAAGTTTCCCGCGCTCGTACGAAATGTGAACTGTTTTGGACATGATAATATATCATTGTTTTATGAAATTAAGATGATTCATTATTGTTAACATTCCATAGATTTATTTGAGTTTTCTTGGCTTTAAGCTCTAAATTGACAGGGGTGGGTAATATATTGGAATTGTTGGATTTCAATGTTAGTGTTGTTAATCCAGATGTTTTATTTCTTTTGGCTAATAGACACTTAACTATGAAAAGGCATTAGGTCAGTGGGTCGGCTTAGGTTATAATCAATCATGCTTTTACAATTGTAGGTATTTTTTAATATAAAAAATGTGGTGTTGTGCTCAATTGTGGTCTTTGAATTTCTGAATTAAAAGAAAAGACTACCTAATTGTAGAGTTTCTTGCCGGCTCTTCTTGATAGGATACAACCAATTGGAAGATTGGAACCCTGCACCTCGTTTATGACGTTTCATAAATGCCCATGTAGGTTTATTAATTAATTCATTCAATTTAAAAGCTTGTAAATATTTTAAAAGTGGTAGCACGATTTTATGGTTGACCTTATTTTCCGGTGCCATTTGCGACGAATCAAAGAATTGCAAAAAACTAAAACTTAGCAATTTTACAGTGCTTACTTCTTTTTTTTTCGTCTTTTGTTCTTGTAACACTGCAATATTACGACCCACACCAACCACCTTAGCGGTCCCTTCGTTCCGCTTTCCGACAATCCTACGCCGCAGGTGGTATCTGTCATTCCAGAGGACTTACGCTAATAACTCCCAGCCAATGTTTGCCAAACATGCCAAATGCTGCAATAAAACAAACACTCCAACGCGTCAGCGAATTGTCAATTAGTATAGATTTATCAACCGCTATTGAGGTTCTAAGGACTGGTTGAGATTATTTTTGGTCTGTTATTCTAAATAGAGTAATAAATATGATTTGTGTAAACTTACCTGTATGTTTATAGGGGTAGATGTTATGAAGGATTTATTGAAGGACAAGGTATGGGACTTGTTGCTATCGACGTGATTCTTGCCTAGTGAACTAATGGGAACTATAAAATTATCACTGTTAGCGGTTGGAAGAGTATTCTCGGTGTTGATAGGCTGCTTATTATTATTATGAATTATGGTAAATTACATTTCAAAAATATATAATATAGCATTATTCTTGCTTAATGATACTCAATCTAGAGAACTTCGAAATCCAAAACGTGAATCCTTTTCTCTGCTAGTTATTGCTGATAATGTTTCTATTTAGATGTAGGTACAGAACACATACTCGGTGATGGTTTCTTAGAAAGAGCAGTGGAGACTTCGTCGGTCTGAACCCAAGCAGATTCTTTAGTTTGTCTAAATAATCTGGGGAACTGCTGCCAAAACAAACCTAAAAATACTCAAAACACTATTTAGGTATAACTATTTAACTCCTACTGAAAATATCTACAAACCTAATCTACCTTCTTCTGATTTGTTCGCTGTCTGGTTTATTGAAGCATTAAAATTTAATTAATAAAAAATAACAAATTAAATCCTAACTTAACTAAAACAAACTAAAATATAACGTCAAAAAATTCATCCGCATCGCTGTCGACTGGTAATGTACCCAAGAAACTGGCGGCATTACCACGTTGAATGGCAATGCTTAGCCTCTGGCCAAGGTAAACGCCAGCCCTTGGGTCAAGGGAAGTGTCTGGTCCTGCTCCACAAGGGCGCATAAACTAATTAATTAGCATTCGAAAATATAGTTGGGAGCTGCTGAAGATTGAAAAAACTATCTTTGCATTGTATAAATTCAATCTATTAGTATTGTATAATTGCATAGCACACGTGTGAGCACTATGCACCTAAACTATAAAGCTACCATTTACTGGGTACGTCTTTCCTTGACTTGAATGTGCCCTGGCAGCTGAGAGTATGTCATGCTCACTCAAATGTCTCGCTGATGGTGGCGTGTGTGTTGGATCATTGGGTTCCCTTCAAAATGGTTGAGCTGAATGGTGCTGATCCATACGTCATGTTCGTGAACGGGCGCCGTCAGTATGGACTGGTCATCTCTTAGCCGCCACGGCTTATTTTATGAATTGTTCTTTTTAGTACGGACGCCTTTAACGTGCACGTCTTTCTGCATCGTTCTCACATATATAATTTCAACATGAATGATGTAACCGAGATTTTTGTAACAATTTTATGATTTAAAAGAGTGTCCGTGGAGTTTCTTGCCCGTTCTTCTCCACAGGTACCTACGCTTTGGAATGGGCAACTAGCTTCATCTTTCTGACTGACCGACCCTTGACAATTCAAAGGTGCCTATAATTGGTTTATTTGAAATAAATGCTTTGAGTTTGAGTTTGAGTTTGAGTTTTGTCAACCAGTCGTTTCGGAATTTCCTCAAAAAGAACATGAGCACTCGGACCACACGGCCCGAGGGTTTCAACCCCAAACGGCTCGAAAATATAACTTCCGATAAGGTTATTATATTTTCGCCGCTTGAGGTTTTCCGCAGCCGCAGCACCAGCGCCAGCACAGCATGCTGAGCCAGGAAGATGGAATGGCGCAAGAGTATCGACACACGTTGTGTCCCGCACTAAAGAGCTACCCACCTTCCATGGAAATAAAGACATACCGTCCGGTCTCTTGCCATCGTCGCTTGCCAACCATTGGGTTCTAATACAGCTGGAACGCCGACGGTGACAAGAGCTCGTCGGATGATGTCATTAATGTTCGCGTGCTGCGCTAAACGACCCGCACTTCGGCTGCAAGAAAGGCCGTGGTGTCCGAGGCTGTTGACATCTTCGCCACAGTGACAGCGAAATGATTTGTTTATTTTGTACTTCATCATCTGCCTAGCCTTTTTCCAACTATGTTGAGGTCGGCTTCCAGTCTAACCGGATGCAGCTGAGTACCAGTATTTTACATGGAGCAACTGCCTATCTGACCTCCACAACCCAGTTACTGGGTAATATGATACCCCTTATTAAAACTGGTTGTCAGATTACCACTACTACTACTGTGTTCATTTTGTACTTGTTATGCTAAAACGATGTATGATAAGTCGCAGTATTATTATAATGTAGTTTTAAGATAATATATATATTTTTGTTTTTGTTTTTATCTACGCTTATTCGTATATAAAATTGTTCTAAACCTATTTATATTCTCTCTATAAGTGAATTTGTAATTCTTTTGAGAAATAAATATATTTAACCGCAAATAATTTCAGCACTACTGCTCTCAAAACGGTGACGGAAAACATCGTGAGGAAACCGGCATGTTCAAGACATATGACATCTACTAACCCGCTACTAACTCCTGGGATTAGGGCAGTGGGAACATTATAAGCTGATTATGCTGATGGTTTCATAAACATTATTTCCTAAAGTACAAAAGTACCTAAATATAAAGTTCTTATGAATTTCACCAAGGTCAATAACAGTCTGCTGATTCTATAACCTAAATAACACATATTCGCCGTACTAAGTGCAGAAGCTATCTAGATTGAAATGGAAATACATTATAAACGTCGTAGAAATTAATTAAATAATTCTAGTAACATGTTCTATGAAAATACATGCCATAATTGGTGAAATAGGTCATTCTGCTTGGTTTAATATTTTAGTAAGAGATTGTATAATGTTTGTACTAATATATCTATGAATAATTAAGGAGATGTAGAATAATAATAACATTATCAACTAAGTATATTTGTACTGAATCCTACTTCCTACTAATATCCTAATACTAATATATTAATACTAATCCTACTAATAATATTATAAACGCGAAAGTTTCTGAGGATGTATGGATGGATGGATGAATTGATATTTGTTACTCTTTCACGGAAAAACTACTGAATGGATTTTGATGAAACTTTACAGTAATATAGTTTATACATCAGAATAACACATAGCATACTTTTTATCCAGATATTCCAACGGGATCGAAATTTCTGCTGTTGAAATCGCGGGGCGCTGCTAGTAATTACATAATAGTATCTTCATGATATTGTCTAAAGACTGATTTACACTGTGAAGTAATTGCCTGTGGCATACCATAGTTGAAGAAACAGTAAAAGTTGCACAGTCTAGTCTAAACGGTGTTTAGACGATGTCAAGCCATTTGTTGCTTCTATATTATATGCCACAACACGAAACTTGCATCCTGTAAATGAGGCTTTACAAATAGTAAGAGAAAATGTGATCACTTTGCAACAGGATTATATGTATTTCTGATGGCCTCTCATTTTAAATTGGGTCAGTATAAGCAATTTTTTTCGATGATTCCACAGTAGCAATTTTTTTTATGAAGCCAATCAAAATAACTTTGCTATGTTTTCGCAAACATGATGAATCCTCACTCGTTTTATGTATATGTAAATTTCGAATATTTAAACTATATTTTTCCGTAGATTAATCTCAGCCAACAGCCCAACACTCTTGGTAAATTTTCTCTCTAAGTTCAAGACCTACCCCACTAAACATTCCTGTAAACCAACATCAAAAACGTTCTAAACCCATCACCAAGTATCGGTCCTGCCTATTACGGAATGCTAATCTGTCCTGACGTGCATCTATACTTTCTTATTTTCACATTCAATACCACAGCGTATCTACTAGTTACAGTGGTTCCATACGATTGACAGGACTTGAGAAGTGTCAAAATAACAAATCTAAATTATGCATGTCCCAAGCTGCAATATGGCTGTTTGGGACATAAGCTTCATTGCCTTCTCCCATCAGATTGCAAAAATGCTCACGTAGAGCAATTCAATCAGTCTGTCAACTCAGCCTATTGCAAGATATAAGCTTCTACTAAGATGCTCCACGACACCCAGTTCTCCGCTTTCCTCAACCAATCTGCGTACCCTTCTTTTGATGTTGACTGACTCATCATTCCCCGACTTGACCCACTCCAATTCACCCACCAGCACGCCTCACTTCGTTTGTACCAATCTCCACACGCTGCCAGCCTCAACCAGGTTCTCCTGCACATATACCAATATTTTTGGGGTTTCTTCTTCTCCCACCTATCTCTTTTATCCGTCATTTCTTTTGATGTTGACTGACTGACTGTAAATGGTTTAAGTAGTCTGTGACAATACTTAGACACAAAGACAGCAGATGCTCATCTAAGCACTAAACATCCAAGGTCACATGGTCGGACACGCGGCAATGCTAACAATAGAGTCGACTGTCGCACGTTTTCCAACATTCCTGCTATAAATAGCATATGAATATTTTGACTAAGAGTAAGTGTGTAGAGGTGATGTGTAGGCATTGTGTATGTTGTTATGAATTAATTAATAATGGGTCTTTGGGCGTCTGTGGATAACTAACTATACTTTTGGTTTGTGAGGTTGGTAAGATGAAAAACCGTGACATAGTTAGCCAGATAACATTGTTAAATTAACTAATTTAGTACCGTACTATCAGTTCCATGGCAAGTTAAAAATAGTAGTGATGAAAATTATTGCAATGGTCTTTTATAGTATGAATTTTGATGGAAATATGAGTAGGGAAACGAAAGACCAGAGCTCATTTGAGATGTATTGAAGAAGAAAACAAGTTGCGCCGCGTCAATCAATCAATCAATCAACTCAGCCTATCGCAGTCCACTGCTGGACATAGGCCTCTCCCAGGCTGCGCCACAACACCCTGTCCTCCGCCTTCCTTATCCAGTCCATTCCAGCCACTTTCTTTAGGTCGTCCGTCCATCTAGCTGAGGGTCGTCCCACACTACGCTTGCCGATACGCGGTCTCCACTCAATGACTCGTCTGCTCTACCGGCCATCGCTCCTTCGACAAACATGACCAGCCCACTGCCACTTTAGTTTGCTCACTCTGCAAGCTATGTCGAGTTGCGCCACGTACTATGTGAAAAAAAAAAATCCGTCATTTCAGTTCATAAACGTACCGTCGCATCTACTCCATAATCTATGCCGCGACAACACAAAACCGTTCACAAATCAGTCTCCATGTATCGACAAAGAAATGCCTTTTAACCGTTATTTATATCGTTATTTGTGTAGTTATTTATAAAGTTATTTCTGTTTCAGATGTTCCTGTGTTTACAGTCCGTGAAACGATTAGATGTTTTATTTATACAAGATTATTGGGTTTCGTTGGAACTGTTATGGTGGTATAATTGAAGCTTCGAGCTTCTGTGGTGGCTGGAATGTGTTGGATTCGATTGATTTATTTATAGGTTTTATTACTTTTGGTGTTGAGATGAAAGTATTCCCTGCGGCCGTGAACTTGTTGCTACCGTTTATACAAAAACTAAACTTTGTAAGAAATGCTCTCTTTTATTTGGACGACGCTCTGAATATTATAACCTTAAAAATAGGTAAAAAGTAGATGGCCATAAACGAAAAGATAGCGTTCACTAAACTTAGTGAAATTTTGTTCTTGAGCATTATCGTGGCTAATTATTGAGAGGTTCAGTATATTTAGCCCGTACACAAGACATGTTATTTTTGCCATAAGCAATAGGTATTAATACTTACTGTTACGCCCGTCTAATTATACGAATCATTGCAGTCCTTTTTTATCACTTAAGATGTCGACTTTGAAAAAAAGAACGTGTTTTATATTGCCAAATGTATCATTTCTTTTTATAGTCCTTTTAAAACAGAAGTTACATGCGACTGATTTATGAAAATGTGTCTAAGCTTAGAAGCCAAACGTTCAGCCACTGCGTCATTTATACTCTTTTTCACTAACACTCGGTGACACCTAAATTAGGGCCTAAATAAAAATGCGCTATTGGATTTTCAACTTTCGGCGTTTAGCCGAGAGTTGAAAATCTAACAGCGCGTTTGTATGGTCTGGTCTTAGTGAAATTGGGCTTTACTTTCCCAACTTTACTGTTAAATATATTTCAGACAGTTATCATACTTACTTTTTACAGTTTCTCTAAAAGCCTTAAAAACTTATTTTAGTATTAATAACATTCGAAACTTTCCTCATAAAGGATTAAGTGTTATAGCGCTTATATTTCAGACGGAACTTTATATTGAATGAATGAATGAATGAATGAATTGCACCGATCCCAGCGTGGTTAAACCAGACTCGATTAATCGAATGAACCCCAAGATTCGCACTAGCTTCTGTAGCCTCATGATCATGGTGCTACAGCGGCCATTGCATATCAAGGAATAGACCGGGGGGCGCGGTAATTGGTAAGGAGGACGTGCCCGTAGGATAGGGAAGGATTTAAGAGCCTACCGGATATGCATCCTAGAGCAAGCATTGGACTAGTGGAGAGATGGGTAATTATTATCTATGGATGGGCATCTTCTAACGACCTTGCCGCCAGGCTGGTTCAGGTCGAGCTTCATCGGCGAGTCTTTTGGCGGAGTGTTACTGCTTTCTCGGTTCTTTTGTATGTCATTGTTCTGTTGTATTGTGTTAGATGTTGCTGTTATCGATGTCATCTTCGGAAGTTTCGCTACTATCCGTTTCCGGTTTATTGTAAATCTCACTAGCAGCGATCTTGATCTTACTTTTGTCTTCCGCTGTATCCATCCAGAAATTGATTCCCTTGTCGAAGTACTTCATGTCCTGATTTAAATTGTCGTTCCATGTGTAAATAGGTCGGCCGACCTTCTTGGATTTGGCTTTGTATTGCATTGCTGCATGTAGCAGGTGTCGTTTGCGACGCCTGTAGACATGTGCGAGGTAGCACATCCTATGGTTCTTGATGCGTTTGGTTACTGTTTTTCCGTCTAATATTTCATGCATTTTCTTTTGTCTTGGTTTATTTCTAGAGTGGTTAATCAAGTCCCTCATGATAACTCGCTCATATTTTCTGAGTCTTGAACTGTTAGCTTTAGTAAGTGCCGAAACTTTCAAACCGTGTATCATGCACGGTACGATCACCATTCGATACATGAGTCTGGCTAATTTCCAGTCCATATTTGAATTATTTATGAATGGTAGTAACGATTTGGCGTTTTTCATGGCCTGTTCGCAACGTTTTTTTATAGTGCTTTTTCTACTTAATGTAGATGTTATGTATGTACCTAGGTATTTAACTTCTTCACATGTTGGTATACTTATTCCATTAAGGGTCACGTGGGTCGTTATCTGTGTAGCTTTGGGGTCCCTAATTAGTATTTTTGTTTTTGTTTCGTTTATTTGGAGGCCTACACTGTTTAGTAGGGGTTTAATATGGTATATGATACCTTCTAATCCTTCTAGGTCATCTGTAATAAAGATAAGGTCATCCGCAAATGATAATACTAGAGGGAGTGAGATTTCGCGATCCTGGTCAAGTTTTATTAATTGTGTTTCTTCGTCGAGGGTTCTAAGGACTTCGTCGATGACCAGTGTAAACAGGCGAGGGGACAGAGGGCAACCTTGTTTGACTCCCTTTCCTTTAATAATCCAACTGCTTTGCTGGCCACACCATTTGATGCATGTTCGTTCATTCATGCATACCTTGATTATCCTGTTGGTTAGCGATTTGTTGGTTCGTTGTAATAAGATATCTCTTAGTGCATTGAGGTCGACGTTGTCAAATGCCTTTTCAATGTCGAGGGCGAGTACACAAATTCTTTTACCTGCACGCCATTCTTCGTCTAAGACCCTTTTAAGCGTGAATATATGGTCGTCTGTTGATCTATTGTTTAAAAAGGCCGCTTGGTAGTTGCCCAACTCCGTTATTATCTCATCTAGTTTTTTTAATACGTAGGAGGCGTAAATTCTGTAACCCGTATTGCAAACCGATATGCGGCGATATTCATTCTCATTTTTAGGGCTATTGTTTTTTGGAATTGGTACCTGTACGGTCTCCAACCATGTGTCAGGTGCTTCGTTCAGTGTCCAGGCTTTGTTCATGTGTTTGGTGACGGCTTCTTGTAATATTTGGGGCATTGCTTTGTATAATTCGATTACCACTTGGTCCGTTCCGGGGGCTGTCCCGTTCCGCATTTTATTAATGATTGCCATTACGTCGTCCGTAATAGGTCCCTCACCCTGTACTTCGGTTATCGGCTTTTTTATATTAACTGTTGGTATAAGATGGCCCTCGGATTTTTTTTTTAAATTTGCTCCCATTTGGTCATTGGTATATAAGTAGATCTTTTTCGACGTTTTGTTTGAAGTTTGTTCCTGCTGTAAAAAAAGTATAGCATCTGCATGCGTTTTGCAGGGTGTTTTTTCCCCAATCCATTGAGGCAGGCCCTGCATGCTTTTTGCTCTTCCTGATATTTAACCTTTTGAAGTGTTGCCTGACATTCTTTTACTCGGTTGTGCCTATTTGGATTATCTGGTTGCCTGCTTTGTAGGAATTTAGCCTTTTGTAGGTTAGCAAGAGCTAGTCGATGATCTCTGGAGAGAACTGGCTGAAAAATAAGAGTTTCCTGAGCAGCCGATTTTAATACTTCCGTTATGGTATTCCAGGGTATTTCGATGAGTTTGTCCGTTGAGTTGATCCCTTTATCTTTTAGTTTTTTTGTTATGCAATCTTGGTATTTTGTTTTTGTGAATTTACTATTGAGAGCGGCATAATAGCATTGTTTATAGTTAAAATCCTTGGCCGCAATTGTTGTTTCCTTCGCGGCTTGCTGTTGTCTTTGTGTAATAATGTGTTTGGTGCTTTCTTTCTTGTTTGAAATTCGATTTGTTCTTATTAGACCCCAGATTATTTTATGGTCGGATGTGCCCCTAGCGGCCCATTCGCCTTTAATAAAATCAAAAAGTGTTTCTGATGCATGTGGCGTTATAATGTGATCCAGTTGGGATTTCTGAGTGCTCTTTGACCATGTTACCCTGCACGATGATCTCGCTTTTGTCGTTTCTATTTGTAGTTTTTCCCTGTTGGCTATATCCATTAACATTTCCCCGTTGTAGTTAGATAAGTCATGGTGTAGGTTTTGTTGGATCAGCCCTTTGCGTTGGAAACTTTGTGTATCATGTCGACCAATATGAGCGTTAAAGTCGCCAAGAATTATTAAAGTACATTTCCTTGGTTTTTGTCTGATCAAGTTTAATAAGCCTGTGAAGGATCTGTTTGCTATAGATGTACAACAGTTTATGTGAGAATTGATTATATACAGATGAGCAGGCTTGTCATTTTCCCTGTTAACTTGAAGAGTAGCTGACATCGCGTCTGTATCCTTTTTTCTGTTAACTAATTCAATTTGAGCATCTTTTCTGATTAGAATTGCAAGTCCCCGATGTGTTTTACCTGAGGTTCCATAGAGGTGCCATTCGTAGTGTGTAGAGTTGTATGCTCCTGAGTTCATACCTGTTTCTTGTAAGCAGGCTACATGAATGCCCCTAATTGAAAGTTCAGCGTCAATTTTATCTTTTTTGGTCGGTTTTGAGGCCCCGCGGACGTTCCAAGTTGCAATACGCAAGTCTAGGCAAGTGTACTTTATTGAGGTAGACGGTTGGTTTCTAAGTATTGTGAACCCAGTGACATCTGCGACTACTTCTGATAACGGTGTACACATTGGTGCTTGTTGTTCATATTGTGTTAATGAGCTAGCTAATTGAGGGCTGTTCGTTTGAGACTGGGATTTCGTGAGTTGACCTTTCTCTTCACGTGTGTTGTACTGGTTAATTAAAGGCTTATTATATAGTGTTGTTGTGACATTGTTCGATTTTTTCATTATATCTATCGGGTTGCTGTTATAGTGTTTGTCGTCGGTCATGACCCAGCTATCGTAGTGCTGGTCCTTGTAGAGGATGTGTATGTTGCCGGGTACTGGTTCGCCGGTAGGTGAATACACTAGGTTGTGTCTTGTATCCGTGTGCACGTGCAAATTTACAAGATAGAACTCGGCTGCGGCGATTAAGATATCCTCTCCTCCCCAGAACGTCTTGTTAAACTGCTGTGTTATGTATTTTGTTATTCTTTGTTCCTGGGAGAGAATGCTGTTAGGAAGAATTTCTTGTACATTATTTAGAAGGGCTAAGCGAATTCTTTCGTCATCTCGATGCTCTAAAACATATGAAGCAAGATCCTGACGGACAGACACGTGGTCGAAAGTTAAACCCATTACATTATTTATTTGATGTGCTATGGCCCTGAATAGGCAGTTTCCGTCTTTTGTCATACGCACAATTGTGCCCATTTTAAAAGAAAAAAACTTTTTGTTTTTATGGTATTACAAGACCTGCTCTGCACACATGTGTTGTGTAGCTTTGGGTTTGTGAACCACTATAGCTGATAGGGGAGCTTAACGCTTGAAATTTATGAGCTTCGCTATTTTTTGTTACTTAACCTTTTTTTTTTTACCCTTTCGGTCCAATTTTGCGCGCGGTTTACAAATTTTACAAGCTAGGAAATAGGTAGCTTGTTCAAGGCAGTTTTGATAATTTAGTACAATGTTAAATTAAGAAAAGCGTGAAGTACTAATTCTAGAGCGATACCGTATTTCAGGTTAAAATAATAGAGTGTATTATTTTGTCCTTCGCTCCTAAATATAATATGAAGACATTTCCTTAAAGCCTATTTATAGCTTACAATGATGTTAAATTCACGCGTGGCGTCAAAAGTCCAAATTAACAACGCAAAACGCAGTTTTATACAGCCTCCAAGCCTCTATCGGAGGTCCCTGAAATATATAATGGAAAGATCTCACCAAATCCACGTCGTCGATATTCTCGGCCGGAAGGCCTAGACCTCAGGCTTGTATATCAGGTACACACGTATGCCACTTTACCACCGTTTTAAGGTGTTTTAATTTGCACCCACAAAAACACAGCAAGCGAAACCCCATTCGAGTTTCAAGCTCAGAGTCAGCCACGTGTTGTGCACATTGCATCAAGTAAAAACAAAGGCGGGTCAAGACACGACACGTCTGTCCCCTTCGGCGGCCACTATCCGAATCCTTTCAGACGGAACTTTATATTGGCGTTAAAATTAATTTAGTAGACATATTAGACTTTAATGTTGTCATCTCCTTAAAGCTGCGTACCCCCTAATAAAGGACATAGTAGAACATTATATAAGAGTGATAAGAGGGAACTGCGGGATAACTTTGTTACCCACTATACAATAGGAATAGCTTTCATTTGTAACAGACTTCAAAAAGATATTCTCAATTCGACTCTATGTTGTTTTTTTTGTATGTTTGTTAGTCGATATCTCCAACAATTTTAATTGATTTCAAAAATTATTTTGTTAATGGATAAGGAATGCCTCAGGGGTGGTCCCATATAAATTTTATTAACTTTGCTTTGGTAGTTTTTGAGTTAGCTTCAATAATAAGTATTTTTGTCACTTAGTTTATTATTGATGATGTTATAATGATTTCCTGTCACTGATATTTATATAGCAAATAGTGTTATAAAAATTAGTGTGGTGTGAGTTCAACTTAAAAGTGAAAAATAAAAACAACCGATTTTTTATCTGCTCAGTAAAGTAAATAACGCAATGAATGTTGTTGAACAAAGTGAAAAAATAACTTTAATTTCGGAAGTCGGTAGCAAACAACGAAAATGTGAATCCAACGACATTGAATTTCGAAATTAAAGTTATTTTTCACTTTGTAGTGTCTTTTTTGGAAGTCGGTTGTTTTTTGACAGTTCAACAACATTCATTGCGTTATTTACTTTACTGAGCAGATAAATTATTCGAACATTTGAAGCAGTGGATCGGGAATATCGTTCAAAATTATTCAGATTCTGACTGATAAGGGTGCAATCAGGGTGCTGGTAAAAGCAATTGTTGCTATCATGGGTATATACAAGATACTTTACACTCCATACGTTTAGTTGGCGGCTCCATAAATGTATGGATCAGCAGTTTTTGGGATGTATGAAGAAACCTCCTCGTGTAACGCAGTTTGTTCCGCCAATTACTAACAACCGAGCGCTCGGCGCGTCCTGGACAGTCACAACTAACACCTTATTTGATTGCCAAATCTTCCCTTGTGATGGTAGGGCTAACGCCCGTCTGGTTTGCAACCACCCACCGGAGTCCAATGTCAAGCAGCCTATTATGTTTCGTCGACGCGTGGGAGGTCCAGTGCCTTAGGCTTTTATTGCTGAATGAGCCCGCTCTTGACCTCGATCACGCCTGATGGAAAGCGATGGATGAGGTCTATGATAGAACGAATAAGCCCAGAAGATGCTTAATGTACTGAAACTCCCACGCATCCAGTTCATTTCAGACACCAATCTACATGGTCTCCACATGATCTGACCAAGTTTATGTCTGGACTTTAAAAGAGACTGTGACCTCTGAGTTTGTTTCGGCCTTTCTTCTCAGAGTAGTCAGATAGGAAACGCCGACCTCATCTCGTTTTTAAAAAATATGATTGACATGTAAAAGTGCTTGTACAAATCTACTTATAGAAATAAAATCATTTATCATTTATCATCGACCGATTGATCGTATTGTGTTATTTATATCTCTTTGTATACTGCACCGTTATGACGTCATCACGTCAACGCCAGCTGTCGCTGAAAATCTTGGGCTCTGTCTCGCAAAGGGTCGTAGCATTATGCTGAGCGATGGCCGTTTTGCGTGGATGTGACGTATATTTTTACCTACCTTCGCCATCTTTCCCTGCGTCATGTTTACTGCAAATAAACGTATTTTCTTGTTTTCTTCTTTCTAAATTATCCTTTTCTTAATAAACCAGCTTAATATCTGAAGCACAGTTCAAATAATGGCAGTACCATCACCATGGCTTCAATCAAAAGGATTGAATCAATTACGTTGCTAAGGCGGCGGGCAAACGAGCGAATCGCATGTCGACAAATATGGACGTGGCCTAGTCCTCGTTCGGGGTTTATTTCGAAACATAATTATTAAGTGAATTACAGTAGTTACACAAGACTCGGTTGGAACTCATTAGAAAATTGTGTCTTCACCCTTTTAAAATTTGGGTCAGGAGGCCGAAGTAGGGTATCTAATTGAATTTTATTTTCTTCCGGTTTTAGAGGTATTTTTCCGGCTGTATAGAATTTTAAAATGAGGAGAGGCCCGTGGCGTTTAATAACAGCCGCACAGGTCGATCGATCAGGTTAAGCTACGCTTGCCGCGGTTAGTCTGTGGATGGGTGACCATCTTTACATACGGAGACCCCTCCGTGCTTCGGAAAGCAGGTTAAGCCGTTGATCCCGGCTGTCATTCGTGGATTTTTGACAGTCGTTACGGGTAGTCAGAAGCCCGAAAGACTGACAACCAGTCTTACCAAGGGGTATCGTATTACCCAGTAACTGGGTTGTGGAGGTCAGATAGGCAGTCGCTCCATGTAAAATACTGGTATTCAGCTGCATCAGGTTAGACTGGTAGTCGACCCCAACATAGTTGGGAAAAGGCTAGGCAGATGATGATGATGGAATTTCAAAATGCTGTATGTTTGAAGCCCACTGCTTGAATTCTATCTGGTTGTACTTATCGGAGTCACTCGTCTCTTTAGCTTTAAACCAGTTTTCTAACTTAACGCCGAAGGATTATTCGAAGATTTACCTCTAGAACTCTTAGAGCGGTTCCGCACTACATCCAATCCGAATCCGAGAAATGCCGGTCCGAAGTGACCGTAGTCCTATTTGTATGAGGTGTTGCGCACTAGATCCGAACTCATCTGTCATTACAAGTAGTCAGAAGTCCGAAAGTCTGACAACCAGTCTTACCAAGGGGTATCGTATTACCCGGTAGGTAACTGGATTGTGGAGGTCAGATAGGCAGTCGCTGTATGTGCTTAGCTGCATCCGGTAAGACTGGAAGCTGACCCCAACATAGTTGGAAAAAGGCTTAGCAGATGATGTTGACATTACATTAGTATTACATTAATTTCTAAAAGAATTCGGAATAACAGAATAATTTCCATCTTTCAGTATGTCTAATGCCTGTATTAAACTAGTTATTTGACCTTATTCAAACTTTGACTAGAATAGAGCTTTCTGACCTTCCGCATCAAACAGCCCAAGTCTGTAACGTAGACTTTGCCTCGATACATATATATGTTTCAGGGTCACCTAGAATTAGGAATGTTCTTATATGGGATGATTTTATGCCGACAGCTTCAATTAATTTTTTTTTTTTATCTTTGAAATGACTGATTTTTCAATGGCACGATCAGCCTATAATGATCCCACTGCCGTCACACCGACCTCCTCTCTGAGAGGGAGTGGACTGTAGTTCACTAACGGCCCATTCACGACCTTGCCGCGGTGAGCGGCGGCTAAGCGCGGTGCGGCGAGCGGTAAGAACAAAAGTATGAAAATGTTTGAAGCACGCCACGAGTCGCCGCTTACAGCGAAAACGCGCGCGGTTTTGTCGGAGCGAATCGTTGCAGCGGTCCGCGGTGCGGGGAGCGGCGAGATCAAAAGTACTGGCGAATGAGTGCGACGCCACGAAACATAGCGGCGCGGACAGCGGCGTAGGTGTGACGGACTCGGCGGCGAACTTATAAACAAAAAATTCTAGACGAATTTGTGGCGGTAATGGATATAGAGTATAAGTATAGAATATAATCAAATGTTTCCACACTCATTCTTGTGTACTCATAAAACTTATCCGGATATTTTCTGTAATTTTCGTATAGGTCACGAAATTTGCCATTTAAATATCGATCTTTATTCAGTTCGTGCACTTCTTCTCTCATACTTGTTTTAAAAATATACTGCTTTCTAAACACAAAAGAGATAATTTTGATAACGCCATAATTTTGAGCACGTTCTAACTACCTAAATACGTCCACCTCGACCGCTGCCGCTAGCCGCTACGTGGCGTGTAAAACGCACCGCTTGCCGCCGCCGCGCCGCTTGCCGCGCCGCGCGCCGCTTAGACCGAAGTCGTGAATGGGCCGTAAGAGAGCGCAGTGCGGGTGGTGTATATCACGTGGTTTAGATTTCTTGGTTCTAAGATATGCCGCCTTTTAACTACCAACTAACTATGAAAAAGGAAATGTAAGGTAAAGTCTTTTGTAGTTTGATGTACAGACGCTGTCACATCAAGCTACCCAAAACTGTCAAATTTTCCCAATCAACTCTGAATCTTTATGCTTTAGCGATAAAGTTGAAAATCTACTAAATAAATTTTGACAGATTGTAGTAGCTTAATGTGCTGGCGTCTGTACCAACAAGGAAAAACTAAATTTCCTTATGACATTCAATATTATATTGTTGAAGCAGGTCGTGTTATTGCATTTAACCTACTTACTTTAGAGTAGTCTATAAAAAAGGTTACCTTGCCAATATAAAATCAAGCCCTTTTAAATAAATTTCTCTGAGTAAAAGCTGCCTTTAAGTGTAGTGTTACGTACCTTCTAAGAAGATTGCTTTATGTGAGGGTAAAATTAATAGAATTCAAATGACGTAGGTATATTTGGCCCGTTTATATTATTGAGTTTTCAATGATAAAGAACGGGAAATATAATAAGAAAATAATATTTTTTTTAAATAATAATTTTTTTTTTTTAATTAGTCTACGTAGATTCCACTTTATACATGGTTACTTGTAAAACACTAGCCCCATCACTACATAGGATAAAACCAAGTCGCTTTCTCTGTCCCTATGTATGCTTAAATCTTTGAAACTACGCAACGGTTTTTGATGCGGTTTTTTTTAATAGATAGAGTGATTGAAGAGGAAGGTTTGTATGTATAAGGTAGTGTATTTAGTATCAGCATTGCACCCGTGCGAAGCCGGGGCGGGTCGCTAGTTACTAATAAACGTTTTATATCGTCTGTATAGCTACATAACGCTTTGTTTTCTTCTTTCAAAAGTCAAATGACTGACGATTGAAAGAGAGAAATCGGTGTGAAAATTTATTTCATCTGATATAATACGTTTATTTGTAAGGTGTAATAAACCCGGTAGGACTCTATTACTAACATCATAAACAACAACTTTTGTTCTATGACTTTTTACAAAACATAATACATTTAAATACCAAAAATAAATCTTTAAGATTTCGTAGTTCAATCTAACCCCCGCTCCCCTCCGCTGAATTTTGTACTAGACACGGCAGTTTGTTTAACTATCGCTTTCTTTTGCTTCGCCTAGAGTTCGTAAAAGAAAATCGAATACTTATTTCAATTCGTTGAATTGAAATATTTTCATTTTTGTATGAAAATCTGATGATTTAATAAAAGTCATAGAACAAAAGTCGTTGTTTATGATGTTAGTAATATAGTCCTGAAAGGTTGTTAATGTTTTACCAATAACCCTGTATAAGTTTTGCATTCGTACACGTCATATTTTAAGAGAAACATCTTTAGATGGTATAGAAATCATAGTAACGAAAAAAAATCTGTTTTTTTTTACGTAAATATTGTTATTTCAAAATTGTTTGAGATTTTTTGCATTTACCCTTTACTCTGCTTCAATGATAGTAAATACTTATACGTAGAAACTAGCGCAATGGGTGTGAAAAAATAAGGAGCCAGTAAAAATTTATTACGTGTGTTATTAATTATATTTTATTATTTTTTTTCGTTTCTATCTTTTTGAGCATCTATAATAGGTGTATCTTTTAAAATGTTTCGTGTATGAATAGATACACCGTATGTAATGTAATGTTGGGTGTGGTAAAAGAGGCATAAAAGTAGAATAAATGTTGTGGAAATGCGTTATTTGCTTGGTGTAACTTAATGATTGGCTGAGGAATGACAACGTTGCGGTTTGAAAGAAGATGTAGTGACAAAAATTTAAAAGAGTAGACCGATACCATTTTGTGCCCATTGCCGTGGAGACCATGGGTGGTTGGGGCACTGAGGCCAAGAGGCTCATTAGTGAGATAGGGCGCAGGCTCTGTAACAAAACGGGTGACTCCCGCTCCGGCTCGTTTTTGGTGCTATCCAACGTGGCAATACAGCAAGCGTTTTGAGCACCTTTGCGCCGGGAACAGTTAGCGTGTTTGGTTTTTTTGATTGTCCTTGTATTTCTTCATTTATTTAATTTCTTGATGGATTTATAATTTTTTAATTGTATTTTACAGTTGTATTTTTAATCGTTTTTTATTGTATTTTTGATTGTTTGTTTGTGAATAAATTTAAATTAATTTGGTTTTAAAGAGTAGATATGCTAAGATGGTTTGGCCATGTTGAGAGGATGAATGAAAGGCTGAAGGTCTATTTTCGTACTTAAAAACGTCCAAATTCAAGTCGCAATCTCATCTCAGCGACAATCAGTGTCAAAAATTTATGTAAATTGATTGTATTTTTGACAGATTTAGACTGATATTAGAATGCGAACGTTCTTAAAATATGAGAACGAGTCCATAATAAACATAATATTAACCTTCTTGGTGATATTCTTCAGAAAGGAATGTCAAGATGTATGAACGTATATGAAGCAAAAGGAGTATGCAAGGATAGTTGGGGATATTGGAGAAAAATTATTACAGTACTAAAAAATATTTAGAGGATAAGTCGCTTGTAACATAATACATAAAAATAGGCTAATATCAAACAATGACATAATTATTCAATATTAATGACATGACTAATTATTAATTCAATATATTTTTAAATCGTTATTACATATTTTATTAAATGATAATTACTAATAATTAATAGGTTATAATATAAGACTTAATTCAATAAATATTTGTACGCCATAGTATGGCAGGATAAGCTGGAACCAAAATTATAATATCTATTGTACCATATTATAATATCTATTGTACCATATTCTGACAAATAAACATTTTTGATTTGATTTGATTTTGATTTGATAAATGCGTTAGATAATGTATCCTACTTTCCTACTAATATTATAAATGCGAAAGTTTGTGAGGATGGATGGATGGATGTTTGTTACTCTTTCGCGCCAAAACTACTGAACGGATTTTGATGAAACTTTACAGTAATATAGTTTATACATCAGAATAACACATAGGATACGTTTTATCCCGATATTCCCACGGGATCAAAACTTACGCGGGTGAAACCGCGGGGCGCAGCTAGTAATGTATAAACTTATCGACAGCTTACAGTTTTTAAGAGCCTATACTACCTCAGCTAAAATTCACTCTTTATCTCGCTCGCACGATACTGCTCGCGGACAGAGTGAGAGCGAGATAGAGTGCGGTGCTAGGCGGCAGGCAGCGCCAATAGTTTAGGTATTTGCTTTTTACGGTGAAAATAATGGTAATTAAAAAAAAGTAAATAACATAAGACCTGCTTTATAGTTAGTTCGGTTAGTATACAAAGTTTCATGATCTAATTTGAAGTATTTTTTGAATACCAGCGGTTTATTGTTCGGTTTGGAGGTCACTTTGGAATTTTTTTTATCGAGAAAATTTTATGAAATCTTATTTTCGTCTAACATAAGACCTAACATTAATCCTCAACTTTACCATATATTTATTTCAAAATTAATGCTGCAATATTTTCGACATAACGGAGGATCATGCTAAGCCATTTGAGGTAGTATAGGTAGGCCCTTAATCTCCGCCATTTTTTATCTGCGAGAAAACCTTCAATATCAAAATCCCCCTGTACATCCGTATTGTCCGTCCATCTCGTAAACAGGTACCCTTTACTGACACGATAGTTTACAGCATCTACACATGATTCCAACAGTTTTATGTTAGCCATGTGTTATTTGATTAGCTATCCGTTTATTTGGGTATTGCTCGCATCGATTCAGCAATGAATGTATAGTTTGTTTGATCCGAATATATTAGTTGCCTTCGATGTAAGCAATTTTGTTTGCTTATGGTTTCAGAGATTTTGTTTGTACAAATGTTGTGCTTGTTCGGTTTTGGGTCGGCAGTTGGGACTAGGAAATCGTGAAGAGCGTCCGATCATAATTGTCATGGGTTATGACGAAAGTTGAGTATACACTACAGCATTTTCTCGAGCATTTCCATGCAACGTAACGTTCTTACGAATGATACAATACAGGCGAAACAGTCAGTTTCTAAAAGCATTTCCATGTAATGTAACGTTTCTGCGAATGCTCGACGCTGCGTTCGACGTAATGCTCACGGCGAGTGAGCATTTACCTGTACCATTTCTTTCTACTGTGCGTTTATTGTTGTAAATGTCGGACCTACAGGTATCGCTCGTTCCTTTGCTCGATAAAGTATTACTCCAATACACTCGTTGATTTTTAAAATCAAGTTGTAATAAAACACCGAGCGTCGTGTTTGATAAAATTATAAAATGGCGAATGCTCGATGTTCTGTTACAAGTAAATCATCTAGTCTATACTCACCTGAATATACCTTGCTTGTGTGGTGGATCACGGCCCACTCTCTCTCAGAGAGAAGGTCTGAGACTTAGCAGTGGGAACATTATCGGCTGGTTATAGGAAGACTGACTGACTGATATATGAGGATGGTTTGTAGTCTCTTGTTAAATTCTCATTCCTTTAGATTCCAATAACTGTTTAGCCAGTCTGCGTTTTTTTTTTTTTTTTTTTTGTGGATGGGAAATCATCCAATGACCCCTCCCGCTCTGGGTGGAGCAGAAGGGAGTGTCAGACTCTTACTGACTAAAACCCACCCGTGTTCCTTCCTTAGCCCTTTGTGTTCCGGGGTAGCGGTAACCCTTTCGGACAATCCCGCTGCCCCGGCAGGCTTCGGCCCTTTCGGGCCCCTTCCTTATGCTGACATCTCTTTGAGGCGCGCGTGGAACACGTACGCGCCGTCCGGCACGGGCCTGGTCCTGATCGGACGGAGAGTTACCCATTACTCTCCGCCCGCAGGCCCGCGCCTACGGTGGCCGGGAGTCGTCTCGCGGCTCCCGACGCCCGGGGCGTCTCCCGCGGCGGCTGGGACGTGAGGCCCTTTCCCTCAACCGTCCCGCCACCTCCTTCGCTAGCATGACTGCTTCGCAGAAGGAGGTGACTGCCTCCCACTCCCTCTCGCCCCGGACCATGGCTTGAACCAGGGCCGGGCGCGAGAGGTCGCCGCCGCTGCCGATCGCCTCTGCGAGAACACGGCGGTGCTCCGCCCAATTGGGGCATACCGCCAACGTATGCTCCACCGTGTCCTCCGGGCGACCCTCGCAGTGGTGACACCCGGGCGTATCCTCCCGCCCGATAATGTGCAGGAACCTCCCGAAACACCCGTGTCCGGTGAGGACCTGCGTCAGGCGGTAGGTGAGGGCGCCGTGGCGCCTCTCTAGCCACTCCTCAAAGAGGGGTCTTACCGCCGCTATCGCGGCGTGCCCTGCGCTGGGTTGCGACAGTCGCTCTTTCCATGCCGCCATGAGATCGCGCCGGAGGTCGGTCCGCTCCGCTGCGATTTGCCGCGGAAGCGGAGTTTCCCCCCGGCGTAGTGCCTCCGCGCGCCACTCGTACAGGCGCGCGAGGACTATCGCCTCCAGATCCCACGGCGGCAGTCCGGCAAGGAGGCTTGCCGCCTCGCCCGAGATCGTGCGGTACCCCCGGATTAGCCTTACGGCTACCACCTTCTGGGGCGCGTTCAGGTAATGGGCGGCTCGCCGCCGCAGTGAACGCGCCCACACCGGGGCCCCATATAGGGCCATGGACCGCACGACCCCCGCGTAAAGCCTCCGGCAGGAGGCGTTTGGCCCCCTCAGGTTGGGCAAGAGCCGCTTGAAGGCGGCCCCGGCCCGTTCCAATTTGGGAGCCAAACGTCGAGAATGCTCGACGAAGTTCCACCGGCTGTCGAGGACGAGACCCAGGTACCTCATCGTTGTCTCGACGCCGATGTGAACCCCTCCAACCAGCCAGTCTGCGTTTAATTTGTATTTTATCGTTGATTTTTTCAACCATCTGTTAAATTTTCCCAGGAATAATTTTGAAATTTCAGCCCTAATGAAAAAAATAAGTGACGTAGGCTACTTTTCATCCTGGATTTGAATAAAAAACTTAGGAAATGCAAAATATAAGCAGACGAAATCGTGGGCAACAACTCAATATACACGGTGTATTTTAAAGCTCATTTCATAAAAGTTCTACAAAAAGCGGTAAGGTCGCCCACTGTCTATTTTGTAGTGTTCAATTTATTTTTATGTATTTTTGAGGGGTAAAATAAAGCATATTATTATTTTTAAATAACTAAATAAAAATAATACTAATAATTTATAAATATTAATAATATATACTAAAACTAATACTAATAATATATACTAATAATTTATAAGTCCCGTATTACAGAACGTCACTCAGTACTCAAGCATTACTTAAAACTAGTTTCAACCAATCAAATGGCTTGAATCCAGTTTTAAGTATTGCTTGAGTATTGAGTAACGTTCTGTAATACGGGCCTAATACTACTAGTTGCATGCAAACATATGATTTAATACGCATTTTCTTTACATACCAATGACCCAGCAATTAATTCCTTTATCAACTACGTCATGAGCTCAGATTAGCCCTTCCTTAACCCAGACAACTCGGCTGGTATGCAGACAGTCAAAACGAGCAAAAGTACTTAGTGAGTCACAAAATAATTGCAGTGTTGTTGTAAATGCATCAATCTAACATCAAACTTAAACCACTTCATTCATATTCATTTTCCTAGGCTACTAAGGGCGTGTGCATAATACTCTTTTTTTGCGATTTGATTTTCCCGACTGCCTCGTTGGTCTAGTCATCGTTCTAGTGGTTGCTGCTGCTGGTCCTGGGTTCAATAGGATTGTCAAATGACAAAATCTAATTAGTCCGTCAGTTAGATTATCCAAAAATATTTGACCCGTGTTTTTTCTTTTGTTACGTAAACCAAAATTGACGAAGATACGACGCTTTTAAAATTCTTAATACGTCACACCTTGGTATAATTTTTAGTGCGTTCTGACGTCACGAGCGGGACTCCCGAGTTTTGATGCGTTTTATCTTTGTCAATATTCATTGATTTACAAAAACAAAAAATATGTGTCCACTATTTTCCAATACTCTAACTGACGGCCTAAATAGATTTTCAATTTATTGATGGTGGAAACTAGCCTATTTCAAGGTCGGCTGGGTTCTTTCATCAGGTATTTCTCAGTAGCAGTTGTGCGTGGTTGATGATACTTAAGTATAACTTGCGAAATGTGGGTGTACAGAGGCCCGCACATCAAGCTACCCCAATCTGTCAATTTGTCCGAATTGAATATGAACCTTATTCCCTTGCAATAAAGTTGAAAATCCATCAAAGAAATTTTACAGATTGGGAAAACTTGATGTGCGGCCAGCACATCAAGTTTTCCCAATCTGTAAAATTCCCAATCTGTAAAATCTGTAAAATTCCGTACTATAGATACTCCTCTGTATAACCCTTCATGTATTACAGGCGTGATGTTATGTTACGTTTTTTCAAATTTTCGATGCGACTCTTTTATTTTTACATCATAAAAAACATAATGCGTGTTTCTTTCACATTTTGCAAAATGAAAATCCGAACGGAATTATTTATAGGGAAAAGCACAAAAACCTTTGTTCGACAGATATTCTGGAAAAGCTTCTATACAACTCTTCAGAGTACAATTCAATATGAAGGTTTAATGAGGCATAAATGCTAAAATGCCATAAAGGCATGCTGCTTCGTCTTGCTTGCATTCTCTGCAGTTATAATATGGCTTATTATTTTCCAAGTGACTAATAACTTAAAAGTCGACTAAATGTTTGCAACAAATAAAATAACTTGCCAGCGATTAAATATTTTCGCGACTATTATATTATGTAAGGTTCAAAATTAAGAGTGTTATAAAAACTAAAAACTAGCAGCTGCGTTTAGGTAGCAAATAAACTATACCAGTCAATTGAAATATTAGGCGAGGAGCTATATATAATGACTTGGCGACTAATAATGTTAGTAGAGTGGCAAAGATAATATATTACCAACTATTTCGTGCCGTCTAAAAACCCACTTTCAGGCTCCGCTTTGCGGGCAGCTCTAAATGTTAAAACGAGTACAATAAAAAGGAATAAGAGTTAATTATTAATATTTTTTGATCATAATTTCATGAAAACGGCGGAAGGTGCGATGGTTGGATACGAGTGTAGTGCGGGGTGGCGGGGTGCGTGCGGGTGCACTGCCCGCCAATAGCAAGCGGCGCGGGCGGGCCGACACGACTTCTGATTGTTATTGTTTTCATTATTCGCCGGTAATGTGTGCAACAAACACGTTAATGTTTAGTTTTGTTTATTTTGTGTAATATTTTAGTGAATTACCAGTATTTAGTGATTTATATGCGGAGATGAGTCAGTTAGAGTTAGCTGGACCAAGTCGTGAAATAAATTGTGATGAAGGAGTGCCGGATTACTATTCAAGTGGAGCGGAATCAGAGGATCAAGGACCAACGAAACCCAAACGTGGACGAAACAAACTTTGGGTTTTTAAATCTAAATTTTCAAACTTGAAAGAGGCGGAAGATTTCGTGAATTCAACAGATACTTGGTCTCGGAAATTTACGCGAATGACTGAAGAGGGGCAAAAACGTTTTTACAGGTGTAATAAAGTTCGGAAGAAGGGACCACAGTGTGCGGCGGAACTTTATTTGTTATTTGAGAGTGGAACCGAAAATGTTCTTGCATATCATACAGATGCTGAACATAATCACGAAGATATTGGCACTCGAGGCGACTACGGCATCGACGCTCATACTAAAACAGAAATCAACAGACTCTTTGACTTACATTTGAAGACTAAAGCTATATTGGCTTCTCTTCAAAAAATTGCTGGAATAAAGTTGCCTACAAAAATTCAGCTAAATAATTATTTAAGTGATAGGCGGCGCGTGAAATTCGGACACCATACTATTCACTTAGGTGAATTAGAAAAGTGGATACATGATCATGAAGCTATTCCTGAAGATGAAGATAAACCATTTGTTATGAAGTACTGGATATTAGAGAGTGACCAACCGATCTTCAGATTTGTTTTGACAACAAGAAAATTATTAAAGTTTGTATGTTCTTCTGACGTTTTTCACGCTGATGCAACCTACAAATTGATATGGCAAGGCTTTCCTGTTTTGATTGTTGGAACTACAAATAAAGACAGAAAATTTTATCCCCTTTGCTTAGGAGTTTCCACTAATGAACAAGAAGAAGACTTTGAGATGATTTTTAATGGATTAAAGGAGAAAGTTCATTCACTGTTTGATCATGATTTACAACCAAAAGTATTAGTGTGTGACGCAGCTCAAGCAATAAAAAATGCTTTTATCCATGTTTTTGGTTCTGATACTACTGTGCGTATGTGTTGGGCGCATGCTAAAAAAAATATGCAAAAATCTGTTGAAAAGTTTGTAGAAAAAAGATACAGAAAAGATATTTTACAAGATATAGACGCTTTGCATAATGCATCATCATTTGATGTTTTCAATGCTGCTGCCCATGCTTTTGTTGCCAAACATGCTACTAAGACAGCATTCATACAATACTTTAAAAGGGAATGGCTAGTCAAAAACCCTAACTGGTACTTTGGGGCTGCAGCAACCCTTTCACCGACCACAAACAACGCTTTAGAAGCATTTAACAGGACTATCAAAGATCATAATACGATGCGGGAACGTTTTCCCCTTTCACGTTTCCTTGTTGTGACGAGTGATATGGTCACCCAATGGTCAAACCAAATCTCTGAAGACTTATTCCCAGAGACACACAACATTGAACTCAAAGAATGGACAGAAGGATATTGTTGGGCAAAGCAGAACATTAAAGTAAAGACTTTAGCGTCGGATTATACAAACAATGTATATATAGTACCTAGTGAGAAAGCTAGGGCTACGGATATGATATATAACGAAACATGGCATACATTTGATGAGTATAAAGAAAAAAACTTTGCGTTCTGGAAAGTTGTACTGCCAAGAACAGAATGGAAGAAAGGCATGTGTAATTGCCCTCAATTTTTTAAAATATATGTGTGTAAACATATAATAGGCCTTGCCATAAGGTTGAAACTAGCCACTCCGCCTTTAGAGGCCAAATTGATTCCAATTGGTCAAAAAAGAAAATGCCTGCCAAATCTAAACCTGCCCTAATAATACAGTGATAATATTTTTATTTTATTTAATTGTGTCTACCTGCGTAACTTTTTATTGTGTAAGTTTAATACTTAGGTATAACTACTGTCTTCTATGATTTTTTAAAAATAAATAAAAGTAATTACTCTTTTTATGTTTTTAATTTATTCACCTATAATTTTGAAAATAAAAGCCGCAAAATATTTTTTATTCATGCCATTTTAGAGTTTATTTAAAGCTATTAAAAGTCACACAATATATGTATAATATACGCTAGTTTATATTTATTCTTCATACAAACAATTTGAAATAGAATCTGATTTGTATTATTTATGAATGCCCATTTTCTATTTTATTTTCATCATTAAGTTTTCGCTTAGATATTAATTCAGTTCCCAAAAGAAAAACTTGATGCTAGTTTAAATTAAAACGGAGCTTATAACTGATATATTAATATGCTACCTTTTACTTATTACGATACTCCTTATTAGCTGCCAACCCATTATATATGGTACCCAATCTATTTTTTTTTAAAACCTATATTCATTTTACTTAGTTGCTGCATTAAATACATGCCTTATAATATCAGTGTGCCATATACTTAACCCAACTTGATTTATTTTCTTTAACTCTTCGCGTGTCGAGTGTGCGCCATGTGTACCGATAGCAATTAAATTTCTATTGTGTCTGCTAATTAGATGCGCGACGGGTACAGTCGTAGTACAATTATCTGTTTTTCTTTCTTTTTTTTCTGTTTTCCTTCTTAGCTAGTTTTAATCATGATCTGGCAGTTTGAGTAATCTACGCGGCCTACCCAAATGTCCAATCTTTGGTATTGTTCGTCGAATCGTTGAGCTCCTCAAGTTCTGAGTTGAACTGCACGATTTTTGACAAATGCGTGCACTGACTGGACAGGTCCGCTCAATCTGTGTGGTTCTTTTCTCAAAAGACCATTTCAGACACCAATCTACATGGTCTTCACATGATCTGACCAAGATTTTGTCTGGACTTTAAATGAGACTGTGACCTATGAGTTTGTTTCGGCCTTTCTTCTCAGTATAGTCAGATAGGAAATATCGACCTCATCTAGTTTAAAAAAAAATAAGATTGACGTGTAAATTATCATTTATCGGAGTTTAAGCCATGGCTGTGCACAATGTACAGACGCCAGCACATCAAGTCACTACAATCTGTCAAAGTACTTTAATAGATTATCAACTTTATCGTTAAAACGTAATGTTCAAAGTTGATTGGGAAAATTTGACAGTTTCGGGTAGCTTGATGTGCTGGCAAGATGCACAAAGAGCTATGACGAGCGCGCCATGTTAGGCCTACCACTGAATGATTAAGTCTATAACTCAGAGGTCCAACGTAGGACTAATGTTCAAGATGTCGTCGTCGGACTACGGGTAGCGGCTCTGGGATGGAGGTGGGAGACGTGGTGGTGGCACCTGCCATCTTTAGGACCTGGAGCAGAGGCCTTTTTTTTTTTTTTTTTGAGGGTGGGAAATTATCAAATAACTTCTCCCGCTCTGGGCGGAGCGGGAGGGCATGTCAGACTTTTACTGACTAAAACCCAACCGTGTTCCTTCAGTTGCCTGTGCCAAGGGCCACGGTATCTCTCTCGAACAACCCGCGACCCTGGCAGGCATCGGGCCTAGCGGACCCCGTCAGTTGTTGCTGACATCTCTTTGAGGCGCACGTGGAACACAACGCGCCGTCGACCCGGGCCTGGTCCTTACCGGACGGCGAGCTGCCCATTGCTCGCCGTCCGCAAGCCCGCGCCTACGGTGGCCGGGAATCGGCTGTCGATTCCCGACGCCCAGGGCGTCTCCTGCGGCGACTAGGGGCGTGAGGGCGCAGAGATTGCCTCTCCCTCACGCGCTCCGCCTCCTCCTTTGCGAGCATTACTGCTTCGCAGAAGGAGGTGACGGCCTCCCATGCATTCTCGCTCCGTACCATGGCCTGGACTAGGACTGGACGCGAGAGATCGCCGCCGCCGATCGCCACCGTGCTGGAGCAGAGGCCTGGCGGAATGGTTGCCGAGAAACTGTAGAAGAAGCAATGGCAGATTAATAGCCAGGAGGGTTGACGACCAACAAAAGATCGCGGGGAAGAACTGGATGAGACTCGCAGACTAGGCAATCATGGAAAAAAAGAGAGGAGGCCGATGATGATGACGAAGAAACCATGGAATAGAATAGAATAGAATACTCTTTATTATGTACAACATTTATAAATTACAAAAGGTGACAAAATGGACAGTCTTATCGCTAAGAGCGATCTTTAAAAGACAACCAACCAACCATGACTAGAACGGCCAAACCAGACTAAGCTTGCTTCACGGGTGAGGTTTTAAAAGCAACCTAACCAAAGGCAAAGGGCATCTAAACGCGCCTCAACCATCAACGTCATTAATATCGCTTGCAACACAATTAGCGGCGGATATCATGTTTACTGCACCCAGTTGATCTAGTTGCTCTAATAAACGTTACGACATTTTAATAAAAGCGAATTAATCCGTACTGCGGTGTAACAGATCTTAAAGTCTGTGTGAGACTGCATAGTTTGTTTTATAAGCGGTTCGAGTGAGAAATCTGTGGTATTAGCCAGTTGTAGTGGCCAGTGGAATTCTATGCATGTTGATAGTGTTTTGTTATTCTTTTCTCTGCTCATGGGGGATTTACACTGATTCGATTTTCTCCGTGCGGCTGGTCGCTTACCAAATTGCTTCACAAGCCGAATCGCCAACCCATTTTTATACAGGTCGATAAAAATCGCAGGTGACTAGTTCATTTTGCATCAAGATATCGACGTTTATGTGTCAATTTTAGTCAGCCGCCGCATGCAAACTGTCGCCCTACGACAAAAGTTGAAACCTACTCTACTTTGGAATTTGCGATCTCAGTCTAGCCGAATTGCCATTTAGACAGTTGGTTCTTGCCCTGGGGCGAAACTCTTGCGGGTGAGTCACTGTACACAGCCCGCATTAGACAATATTTTATTTATTTATTTATTCAAGTCTTACCTATACAACCACCATTACAGATTAGCGATCCAATGCGATAGAGAGGCCATGCATGCTAAATCCTTAATCTACATCCTATAAAATTACATACAATATCCTAAATCTTAACCTATATCTAATTAACATATTACATAGGTATAGCGTAACTTTTGCGAATTCACTCAAGTTGCACCACAATACATCAACCCTCTCGTGTACCTCGTTCACCACACGCATTTGTTTCAAGGTGTGCTCGTTTAGTGCATATCAGCAACTTAGTGCACGATTGCATATTATCATGATTTCGACCCACTAACTCAAAGGCCTCCTGAGAAAATAAGCAATAAAAGGGGAGTTGCCTCAATACCGTTCTGTTGGTAGCGACGTGCTTCTCACAAAAAAATACATAGATACTCGTATTATGTGGGTACTTGAGCGGGTTAATTCAGAAAAAAAAATATAGTTAAGTAGTCCAAATAAAAAAAAAATGCTTTCAGAATGTTTCTAACAGTTCGCAATATTTCAACATTCAGATAACTACGTTGTTTCCTACAAAATGTCCGCTGACAAACACACGACAAAATTCCAATGACATATTCATACGAATTTAATCGAAAAAACTCCGCCTCCTATATTTGTTTGAACTCCAACGAAACAACATGGGGCCAAAATAAAAAAAAAAACGAAATTCAAAAGACAATTTCGTGTCCATTCACGGAGCATGTTGCCTCGAATCACGACTAACTAGTTGTCAAAGGCATCGTACGTGCCGGTCCGGCTTTTTCTGGACGTTTCTAGCCGTTTCCACGAACTTATTGGCCGGTTCCGGTGTTTTTCGGAAGGTCCGGAAC
Source organism: Globia sparganii (assembly GCA_949316385.1). Taxonomy (NCBI): domain Eukaryota; kingdom Metazoa; phylum Arthropoda; class Insecta; order Lepidoptera; family Noctuidae; genus Globia; species Globia sparganii. The sequence continues at coordinate 19,827,294 of OX438671.1, forward strand.
GTTTTTGAGCGGCGCCGCGTGAAATTGGGGGTGAAATCGGTAGCATTTTGATGATAATGCGTTCTCAATGAGCAGTAATATGAGATTGTACTCGTATAATTGGTGTTTCGCTCTGCTATCAAAGTTGCCCAGCTAGCAATGATGTCTTTCACAATATTACAGGAATCCACACGAACGTACAGCATGCGCTTTTATTATTATTCATTATTATTATGATTTATTTTTTCAAGTCTAACCTACAACACCTACAACTACCATTACAGATCAGCGATCCAATGCGATAGAGAGGCCTTGCATGCTAAATCCTTAATCTACATCCTATAAAATGATATACAATATACTAAATCTTAACCTACATCTAAATAACATATTACATAAAGCGTAACTTTTGCGAATTCACTCAAGTTGCACCACAATACATCAACCCTCTCGTGTACTTCATTCACCACACGCATGGCTCTAGTGAGAGGAGTTTTCGCCAGTAGGTTGTTTCTGGCTGCAGGAAAAGGAAAAGGTAAAAAAAGCGTTTTAAATTAGGCGGCGAAACTTCGCAGACGCGATATCTAATAACTATAAACCAAAAACAAGTTTTACTAAACTCATAATTTCAAAAAACTACACTTGATTAAGCTGTCAACGGCTACTTGAATGAATGAGCTTGAGCTTAGCGTGTCAATAGCAACCTTAATAGACTCGGTCCAGAATTCGGCTTCTTGTTTGGCGCCATCACCAGCGTCCATCAGTTCCTGTAACGTGCAGCTGACAGGACACGCAGGACACGATATTAAGTGTCCCATCGTTTGTGGAACAGCACCACATTTACAATCCAAGGCAGAATCGTCTATGAATCTCCACCTGAACAGGTTTTCCTTGCTTCTGCCAACCTGGGTCCGGAGTCTGTTTAAAGACTTTGAGGTTACCCAAGGTAACTCATGTCCAGGTGGGAGGACTTCAGCGGGTGGAACGAACGGTTTGGGTAAGGAAGCACTGTGTCGCCACAACTTCAGTCTCTCTTGTGATGGTTCTTCAGTGAGTGGGACGAGACACTTGAAAAAACTATTGATTTTTGGATTATTATCAAGGGCAAGAGATTGTGATTATGTCATTAGATATCGATATCTATCACGTCTGTGAAGTTTCACTAGCTAATTTAATTTGTCCTCGTAGATTTAGTTACTGGTGACCACATAAGAAATATTATGATTATTTGCTATTTGTATTACGTAAATTATTTACCTACGCAATTTGGACTCAAATAAAGGACTTAGTTATCTTTATATATTACTAGCTGACCCCGCATACGTCGTTTTGAAAAAAAAAATAGATAGTAGCCTATTCTCAGACCTACCCGATATGCACACAAAATTTCATACAAATCGGTCCAGCCGTCTCGGAGGAGTATGGTAACTAATACTGTGACACGAGAATTTTATATATTAGATGTATTTATAATTCTTCTGTACGTGTGTATGTTGAACGTTGTACATTGAACTCCACCTAAACGGCTGGACCGATTTCGATGAATTTTTTTGTGTTTGATTGGGGTCTCTGGATAGTTTAGAATCACAATTGGACCCGTTCGGTAGCGTTGCGTTCCAGCAGGACAACGTCAATCGGGATCGCTAGTCTATTATAAGTTATAGTAAATCGAAACAGACTGAACGATGGAAAAGAACTGACTAGCACTACATTTCTCCCTGAATAAACTTAAAATTCATAGAAATTCCCCATTTTAACGACCGACCACAATCTCAACTCAGGTTTTAAGGCACAGTCTGAACTCTTATCTTGAATTCAAAGGTTATAGAGATTGTTAATGCAAATTACTGTCACCCAAACTGCTGGCTTTAAACGTTAAGATACACTTAAAAATAATATTAGTGCTGTCTGGTTTTGGAATATTCATTTCTGGTTTCTGGAATTGTCTTTCTGGCCTACTTGTAGTGCTGTTGTTATAATTGTTCCCCAAGTCACTTTGTTTGCGGTTTTGTCGATAGGTACTTTAGATTGAAATTTTGTGAGCAACCACATATTGAAATGGAAACTTTTTATTAGGTACTGGCAGAGTTAGGTATGAGTTTGTGGCTAAGTAATAACGTAAATGTTATTTACTATAATTAGATAATTTAAGTAGGGGTCCATGGCTAAATAATAACAGCTGCACAGGTCGATCGATCAGGTTAAGCTACGCTTGCCGCGGTTGGTCCATGGATGGGTGACCATCTTTACATACCAAGACCCCTCCGTGCCTCGGAAAGCACGTTAAGCCGTTGGTCCCGGCGGTCATTAGTGGAACTTTGACAGTCGTCACGGGTCGTCAGACGCCCGAAAGTCTGATATCCAGTCTTACCAAGGGGTATCGTATTATCCAGTAATTGGGTTGTGAAGGTCAGATAGACAGTCGCTTCATGTAAAATATGGTATTCAGCTGCATCTGGTTAGACTGGAAGCCGACCCCAACATAGTTGGGAAAAGGCTAGGCAGATGATGACTTAGGTACCTATAGACTTCTACGTATACTTCTGTTTCTGACTTATAACGTCGTTTATCACTATGTCTGGCATAACATTTTTTGTTGTTGTACTAACACCAGCACATCAAGCTTCTACAATCTGTCAAATTTATTTAATACATTTTCAACTTTATTGCTAAACAATAAGGTTCAAAGTTGATTGGGAAAATTTGACAGTTTCGGGTAGCTTGATGTACTGGCATCTGTACAATGTCTTGGTTTTATAAAATCAAATGTTTATTTTTGTAAATAGATCTTTTAAGAAACTTTTACACGTCAATATTTTAAAACTAGATGACGCCGAAAATTCCTAGCTGACTGATTTCTGTGAAGAAATTCCGAAACAAACTCAGAAGTAATGGTCTCTTTTAAAGTCCAAACATTGTGTTACTTATAAGTATTTTATGTGAGTCTTACAATGCAGAGCTATGCCCAGAAAGGCCTTTTGAAGTAAGATCTATTGCACCTTTCAGTCCCAACAGTTTGCATGCACACCTACGTTTACCCGATCCATGCGAACAAAATAAACGTATTTGATTTGTAATCCGATCGATGGTCTTATGAAAAGTGGCTACTAACATCTTCTTAGACAAAACAATCATACATACCTACATTTCAACGGAACAAAATGTTGAACGAAAACATCGTGAGGAAACCGGCATGTCCTAAAACCAGAAATTCGAAGAAATATGACATCTACCAACCCGCACTGGGCGCGTGTGGTAGATTATAGCCCACTGTTGCCCCAGTATTCTTTATCCTGCTAATTCACGTCACTACACTCACTACGGTGTCTCCTGCCGGTGACTAAAGGGAAATCACTACTCGACCGCTGCGATTGGCCAGGCTGCGATCACGACGGATAGTCGGCCAATCCGAAGAGAATAAGTTTAGTGTTTGTGGTCTGGGAGTGGACATAACGAAGTGACGTATACAAAGAAAACCAAAAAATGTGTTCAATTTGTTCAATATAAAAGACAATGCCAAGTATCGGCTCGAATCATGGCAGCGTCCGACAGACATTATTTATTGATGATAATTCATACTTTAAAACAGTAAGAATTATACAATATAAATAAAATCTGTAGAAGCACACCGTTGAAAAGTAATTTTAAATAGTTATTCAATTTTTTAACACATTTCATAGCTACAATTTCAATTAGAAATGTTGCCAATACCAAAATAAAATAATATCGATACGAAATTACACTTGCAAATCGATTACAGTATTATCATTACGAAGCTACGTAAGTTTATTTAAATATTTATTATTTACATAAGTCGTACCTCGTAATTCTTATAACAATAAATAGCATTTATTTATATTTTTGAATATATATTTTAATAGTAATGTAATAATTAAAAATAATTTAATTCGATTATCGATACCGTCTAGAATAGTTTATTCCTAATAATGTTATTATAGTACTGGCAACATTTGACGGAAAACTTTTAACTTGTATTTGTCATTGTCAAAAAGATTGAATTCTCATTTCTCCCGCATGTCATCACGAGCGACGAAGTGTTTCAGTGTTTATTCGAGTTTTGTGTTGTTTATTGCTGTTTTTTGACTCCGATTTTTCTACCACTTACGACTACCTTGGCTGTTGAAACTGATCCTAAACCTGTATTACTCGCTGACCCGGCTCGCCTAACCGAACATCTGAACCTGCCTACTTGTTGACCTGGCTTTTCTCACACGGATATCTGAACCTCCTCTAGTCTACTAACCATGATTCGCTGCATCAATTGTGGAGTAAATGCCTTTCGGATGCGATGAGCTCTCCCAAAATCATTGGCTCCTTAGAGGCAAAATTCAAAGCAGACATATAAGTCGAAAAATATATTATGTTTATATCATAATTAATAATAATGAAAGTGGGAGAGAAGAAATCGAGCAATATTGTTGTAATTGCATAGTTGGGCGAAGAACCGTAGGTGGCTGTGCACATACAATAACAATATTATGGTACCTCGGTTGGGCAAGACATCCAACAAATATAACCCCTCCAGCCCAATTTTTAGACGATTTATTGATTAAATATGATGATGTACTGTTTGAAGAATAATAAATTGTAAAAAAGTATACATGTGGTTTTTTATATGTATATTATATTTTTAGGTATGTTATATGTATATTTTTACTATAAAATATATATATATATGATGCGAGAATAATGTGCTAAAAGTAATTAATTTAATCAATCATTAGTTTATTTCATGTTATTGTTAAAATTGGAAGTATGAAGTGGTCGACTTTAAAGAGCTATAACTTTTTTTGGTGTACTTCTAATAGAAAACTAATTATACTATTAAATTCTATAATAATTTTCCTTTTTTATGAAATATAGATCATCTTTGTCGGTTCTGGCCGAGTCTTGTAGGAAACCTTGGCATTCTCCTTTGGGACTGCAGTAGATATTTAACCAAAAACTGTAATTTTTACCAATAAACCATACGCCAGTTATTTTGTCTAAAAAAGCTTTCAAGTTATTTTCACCGGCCTCAATCCTCTTTATATAGCAGCAACACCCACTCCTTCTCGAAAAGAGGAGGCCTGTGTCCCAGTGGGAACATTATAGGCAGATTATGTTTTGTTTATGTATAGTTGAGAAAGAAATGATTATGCTTATCTACTTACGATATCACATTAATATATATGTTACACTAGATTAGTAATTACCGCACCAAGGCGTTGCCACTAGACTGATGGCCACAGCCATCAGCGCAGCTAACGTCAGTTCAGTGCTCTGTGTGACGCCAGCCGAAGTCAACCGAGTGACATACGACAAAAAATATCGCGAAAGAGTGCGATTCAAGATCACAAGAACATAATAAATTAACCGGAATTACTTTCCAAGCGTAAATTAATTGTAATTGTGTTTATATCAACATAAAAACGCAATAAATTGTAGAATTTTGTAAAATAGGTGTGTTACCACTAAAAACTTAGTTTTAGTTTCCCACATTTGTGGGTCAAAGTCAAAGTCAAAGTCAAATCATTTATTTCAAATAGGCACTTAAAAGGCACTTTTGAACGTCAAAATTTAAAATGAAAAAATAGAATTGATTCTAGTCGCCCATTCCAAAATGTAGTTTTCGTGTGGAGAAGAATGGGCAAGAAACTCCACCGTTACTCTTTTAAAATGTTTTACAAGTTTTTGTATACATTGTTTATACAGGGTGCATTTGATATCATGGGCATTATTTTAACCTAAGGTACTACTTATGATACTAATTGCATTAGGGCTACTATTACGCAAATCAAAAATATTATTAATGCAAGTATGGAAAACCTTAAAATGTAGTAAGTCATACAAAGTATCAAATTAGTTGCGCTTCTCGATAGCAAATGCGTAGGTACACTACGCCGTACGCGCGTCATTGGGCGTGAATTCTTTGACCCCGCCCGACTCACGTGACATTCGTAAGTTGCCAATGAATTGATTCATAATAAATTCCAATTTTCCCTTCGTACTTTGCCGGCTTAGGACGGTCAAAACTACGTCAACTAACATACATTAAAAAAAAACATTTACGTACCTAGCTTGTGGATTGTTTTGAAAAAACCTTATTTGTCGGTAAAGTGACAGAGGGTAAACGGGTGCTCTTCCACGAGCTTGTGCATGTGCTGGCACGTGAAAAGACGAAAAATCCAACAGGTTCTGAGTGGTTCTGGTGGAATGAGACCCCGTGAAGGAATAGGGTCGTTCGGGTAGCGCCGATGGAACATTTCACGAGTTCATACTAAATTTCTTGTGCGATCGTAAATTACAACCATTTGTGGGTATTGTTGGTTGGTGTACCTAGCCTGCACATTACGCGGTCGAGGCATCGTGTACACAAACACACACACAACACACAACTAATAAACTAACACTTAATACACTGCAATCCAAGCACCGTATGACGCGAGCGGCGAGTACGGCGATTACGTCACGGGATCAATAAATCAATTACGCGTCAATGCACCTGCGCAGTCGTTATGACACTGGTTCCGGGTTCGTGACTTCGTGTTGCGGCGGGAAGCATACCCCGCGCGGGGGTGATATTCGTATTTTTGCGAGTGAGGGAGTGGGACGGAGAGAGTTCAGGGAATCCCGCCGGACGGAATGTCTTGTAGCCCATTGTTATTATTACTTGTAAGGAAAAACCCGCGCGCGCGCAGGTGATGTTTGTTTACATTTCGCTTTGCGCTGTAACTGCGCTTTAAGATTTTGATATTTCAACAATTATTGGCGTTAACAAAGTATTTTGTTTTAATTACTTTAAGTGTTTATTTGCAATAATAAGCCTTGTGCAATTTGACTTACTACATTTTTAAGGTTTTCCTTACTTGCATTAATAATATTTTTGATTTGCGTATTAATAGCCCTAATGCAATCAGTATCGTGAGTAGTGCCTTAGGTTAAAATAATGCCCATGACTTCGATTCCACCCTGTATAATTATATGTGAAGACGATGCACCTAAAATAAAATTTAGTCTACCAAAATGGTAAAAGAATTAAAAATATAACAGACTGGTAAATCAGTTATGTGATAGATACATGGTGTCCACATATTTACAAAGATTGAAAAATTTTACTAGTATTTTAAAAAGTGTGTGAGTTACATTTGTCAAAGAATGTAAAAAACAATGTAAAAAAAAAAATGTGTATGTATAAATTAAATTAGCAACCAGTTTGATTTTGTCTAGACTCTAGATTGTCCTATGGAGCAGGACCAGCATGTTTCCAAACATTGTTATCTTGGATATAATCCTCTAATTTGTAATATCCTTGTTTACAAAGTGTACTTTTTATATGAGTTTTAAATTTTCTTTCATTTAATTGTAATATATCAAAAGGTATTTTGTTGTAGCATTTAACACAGTACCCCATAAAAGATGTTTGCACTTTAGATAATCTGAAAAAAGGTTGATCTAATTTATCTTTATTTCTAGTATTAAAATTATGTCTATCACTTATTTTATTAAAAAGATGTTTATGTTTTCTTATATACATAATATTTTCATAAATGTATTGGCAAGGTACCGTCATAATATTAACCTTTTTAAATAGTTCCCTAAGAGATTCACGACGACGTAGATTGTAAATGGCTCTGACAGCTCTCTGGGAGTGGGAGTTTTTAATTTATGGAATAAGTGATTTTAAATATTTTTTTAATAATAACAAAGTAGCAGGGTACCTAAAGATGCAGCACGCCGTGAAAAATGGATGGAAATAATCCGATTGCTGAGAAAAGAGACTGACTGACTACCTACTAAATCATTCAATTTCATTAATAATAAAGAAAAAATATTCAAAAAGAAAATGTCTTAGTTATTTTCATTATTTATAAACTTCTATTACACATCCAATAACGTATAACGCTTTTTATGGCTTAAAATGTTAGGTAAAATTTCGCATGGGTAGGCAGCCCCATCCCGTCATTGCATGTTTATATTGCGGTCTTTGTCTAATCTAAGCGACGGTATTATTCTTACGACGTGTGTAAGTGAGACAGATATATGTTTACTTTTAAATGTTTAGTAGTTTCAAAGCTACGTCGTCGCGTTTAAAAAGTGGCTACACTTTTTTGACACATTTTATTGAGGTTTGCTTCTCTAGTTATCTATCTCAACGCGATATCATATCATTCTCATGCCCTTTATCGCTATTTATTAGTGGTCGGCGCAACAAGTATTTTTCTTTCATACTTCTCTATTAGTTATCTCGGTAGTCACCCCCTTTCATCCCTTTCATCATTCACACAGTCCATCCATCGTTTCTTTGCCCTTCCCCTACTCTTAGAGCCATCGACATCCACGACATTTTCCTCATTTCTCCGTAACACATGCCCATACCATGACAACCGATAATAGGCACTTACATTTTAATTTTTCGTGCCAATTTTTGTAAAGAAAAACTCAGTACGTACCGGGTTGCTCAACCAAGCCGAGTTGCGTACTCCACATTTCACATTAGACCATGATTTATGTTATGTTGAACACGGATGTTAGTTTGTTGGTGGTCCACTGGTCCACGAGGATGGCGTAAATTTAAATTATCTTTTTTTATGTCATAATAGTTATGAACGTCTAATTTGGTAGGATTCCGAATTAGGTTACGATTTACGATCTGGACTGTGATCATTCAGAGTGGTTTGCGCAATTCTGACAATTATATTGGTTGCTATAGAATATTTATTAGCGATTTGATAACTAGCTTCTGCTTTCGGTTCGTGAAGAAAGGTTGTCAGACTTTCGTGCTTCTGACTACTCGTAACGACTGTCAAAGATCTACATTAAATAATACCCGGGACCAACGTCCAACGGTGCTTTTTGAGGCACGGAGGGATCTCGATATGTAATGGATGTTCACCTAACCATATAGGCTGATTCCCAGTCGCTTCCGCGGGGATTGTCACCGGAGGCAAATGGGAATAAAAATTTCCAGTCGCCACCGGCGGTGACTGGGAAGTCATTGCCCCCACTTCAGTGTCTTCGCTGTACATTGCTTTCTGCGATGCTATTCTGTGAAAATCTCACCGTGAAAACTAAGGTGAAGTGAGATTAATTTTATAAGGCCGATCTTGAGATTTGTGGCACCCCGACTTGGGTTAGGTTAGGTTCCTTTAAACCCTGTAGACAGAAATAGGGGCCCCGCGAAGCGGGGCTCCGTCGACTACGTCTTATTTATTATTACTTGTAAACCAACTTAGACCTTAGATACTCGTTATTGTAGTATAATCGTCGTAGTGAGCTGTGATACAAAATACCAGTTTAAATGTTTTATTTGAACAAGTTTATTCATATCGAAATCAAAATAAAAAAAATATATGCACTTTGTCTTTTTTTCCCTACTATGGAGAAAGCAATGTACAGCGAAACTGAAGTGGGGGCAATGACTTCCCATCACCGCCGGTGGCGACTGGGAATTTTTATTCCCATTTGCCTCCGGTGACAATACCCGCGGAGGTGACTGGTAATCATTCTCCATAAACAGGCCTCGGCAAGCAAAGCTTAACCTTCAATCGACCCGTGCAGCAGTTATTATTTAGCCACGAGCCCAAATGAGAAAGAAGGGTAAAAATTTAATATTTATTAAATTACTTTTAGTCTTTCAGAAGCTCTTTTGTTGGTGATCCTAAACAAACGAAAATTATGCAAACATGTCGGCCATCTTGGCTTACTGTCAGTCGAGATTGTGTCTACAAAGTTAGAATACAACTTTACATTTTTCATATTAATAATTATTTATATTCGCAAATCTAGGTAGGTATTTGATGTGAGCATTTTCATGGAGAGACTGTGTAAATGTTCCCGCAGCAGGCGCAATGCGATTTTGGTAGAACAAACTTCACAAAGTTTTCATAGAAATTGTTCGACTAGTGTCGCGTCGCGCCTGTCTGTGTGAGCCTTTATAGTTATGTTGATAAAAAATTGTGACAGCCGTTTATTAAAAAAGGTTTTTTTTTAACTGCAACATTTGACTAATTAATTGATACTTAACTACAAAGAAGCTCTATAAGGCATCCCCTTCATAAATGTGTGATGATAACACTCTGTCCATTATGTATACTTACCCAGCTATGAGCAGGATGTAAGTTATCACGCCCTTTATACCTGGAGGCTTTTATTTAAGTAGTAAGTTTTTTTGTTTACATTTTTAATTTTGTTTTTTTTTTTTTTGCTTGAATACGTATAGTTTTTATTGATTTGTTGGTATATTGGCGTGGCAAGCTGACATAAAACAAAATGTAATTTAATGTTCCGTGTCCTGTAACATCAATTAGTTGCATACCTAGTATTGGTAGTATTGTATACAATCAAATATTTTCTAACTGAACAGACAACTGTGCTGCTGGGGAGTTTGTTGCGCCACTTCTTCTCCCCAGCGAAAGCTATAGGAAGTGGTGAAGGGCGTGCGTTTTGGGGGACTGTCTTTTGTAATTTTGACGTTCGAAAAGTGCTGATTCTCAGCCTAGTTTGAATAAATGACTTTTGATTTTGATTTTTTTTTTTGAGTTGGCTGCGACATATTTTATACACAATTAGCAAAAAAGTCTCAAGCAGGAAAGAAGTCTAAAGAAAAAAAAAAGAAAATCAAAGATAAATAATAGGTACGCAGGCAATTACAATGAACATTGCGGGTTTCACTTTTAAAACAAACGACACACCCAGACAACCCTATCAAACACTTGTCTGCACAGCATATGCATATAATGTAGCTATTCCTGCATACTCAACCCTTTTGTAAAATCTACTAATGTAAAATTTACCCAGAATTTTCACATACAAATGGATCTGAAATGCCCGTAGGTAATAATAAACAGAGCCATACCAGACATACCAGCCTTGATTCATAGAATTGCAGCATTTACGCAGTATTCACGCTGCGTTCCCGCAACACTGTCGTCTCGCTGATTTACGATCGCCGAATCGCAGGAAGTAACCGTTCGGCACCTTTGATTCCAAATGTTCTTTGTTTGATAAAAGGAAATCAAATGGATGTTACTAATTTTGGATAGGAATTTCTATTGAAGTTTAGATACAATGCAAGTTATGGTAACAAAATAATAATGAAGTTGTTCAAGCATTACATTTTAGTATCAATTCAGTGACCTTTATAAATGGTTACCTATTACTCATTCGTTTAATTTGGCATTTGATTTTTGATTTTATTTTGTACCGACTCATTAGGTTATTTTAATTGCATTGAAATTCTATTCTATTCTGTTGCAGTATTGTGATTTTTAATTTTAATTAATATATAGGTTTTGCCTGAATTAAATGAATTTTACTTTCTATAATTTATCGCCATACAACGTGGCAATGCTGCCAGCCTTTTGAGAACTTTTCCTGTTGACAGCGATGCGAACGAATTTTTTTATGTCCTATGATTCTCTCCTCTTTTTAGGGTTCCGTACCTCAAAAGGCAAAAACGGAACCCTTATAGGATCACTTCGTTGTCCGTCCGTCCGTCCGTCCGTCTGTCAAGACCATTTTTCTCAGGAACGCGTGGAGGTATCAAAATGAAATTTATATATAATACTCAGGTCTACTGTCCCTTAGAGCTGTGAAAAAATCAAACTTCTAAGCCAAAGCAATCAAAAGATACAGCCGTAAATTTTTAGTTACATCATATAATAAAAATAATTTTAATAATTTTAAACTTATTACCCCTTTCCTCATGAACGCGTAAAGGTATTAAATTGAAATTCATAACAAATACTCAGGTCTATAATGCGTTTAATCTGTAACTAAATTAATCTTCTATGTCAACGCAATCAAAAGAAACAGCAATTTAAGCCGCATATTTTCAAACTCGCAACTACTCGCAAGGGAATCAAAACCTAAAGGGTACTTTCAGTCGACCTAGAATCTTGAAATTTGCCATGAAGCAATGTTTTATAGCACATATAAAGGAAAAATTCCGAAAACCTTAAATTTGTAGTTACATACCTACTTTGTACGGAACCCTCGGTGCGCGAGTCCGACTCGCACTTGACTGGTTTTTTTATAACATACTAAGTATAATATTATAATGCACAAATACATAAATACAATGTATAGTTGCTCAATTTTAGTCGTGGAAAATTTCCTTGTAGTCCGTTTATTTTTGCGAGTCCTAAAATTACCTCAAAAGAAAAGACAAAGAGGAAATTGCCACCACTTTAGTCAGACGAATAATAATAGTAGTTAAACTACACTACTATGCGCTATTTACCACCGTTCGCGATTTATTAGATTTATATAAACAAACTAGCTTTTGCCAGCGACTTCGTCCGCGTGGAATAATGACTTCCGGAAATTGAGGCACTAACTCTCATAGAGTTTAACCGATGTGCTCTTTCTTCTGCCGAGTTTTGAGAACGCGTATTTCTCATTCAACGTGTTTTTCAAGACAATAGTGGGCGGACGCCGGCGTCCGCTTGGGGCTTGAATAACTAAAAATATATAACTACGTCTAATATATAAAATAATATATAATAAAACCTACTTCACTTAAAACTAAATACCTATAACTACTATAATTAATAATACCTATACCTATAATTAATAAAAGTACCTACGCTTTTACCTACTTAATATAAAAAAAAATGAACATAAATTAAACAAAACTTACCTACTACTAACTAACTACTACTAACCTATTACTACTTCACCTAAAAAGAAATCCTGTTTTCCCAACATTTCCCTTCACTGCTCTGCTCCTATTGATCGTAGCGTGATGAAAAGTATACAATAACCTGCCCAGGAGTATGAAGAACAATTGTACCAAGTTTCGTTGAAATCCGTCGAGTGGTTTTTGTTTCTATAACGAACATACAGACAGACAGACAGATAGACAGACAAAAATTTTACCGATTGCATTTTTGGCGTCAGTAACGATCACTAATCACCCGCTGATAGTTATTTTGGAAATATATTTCATGTACAGAATTGACCTCTCTACAGATTTATTATAAGTATAGATAATTGGAAAAATAACTTTAATGCCCACACAATAAAGTTCAGTTTATGCTAAACATTTTTATAACTTTTTACATAGTGCTAGTCACTCTGAAATCAACTTAATTAAGTACCACTAAATTAAAGTTGATATCTATTTAACTTGAAATAACAACCATTGGAAACATACATTTGAATAGACGTTAGGGCATACTCATACAGATCAGGAAAGCGTGGGACAGAAGGAAAGGTCCTATAGTTATTAGTGGGTGGAGGGAAACTGCCAATGATGACGATGAAGATGAATTTATACATAATAGGTCGGGGCAAAAATATTTTCGTATTTTGAATCTATTGTTAGTAATCAAACCTCTTTGGCAGTACTGAATGTAACTGGCTAGTTTTAATACTATTAAATGTTGACATTCTAAAGATGCAATAAATTAAAAAAAAAACTAGTTCCCGCCATTTCTCGATTGTTTTTCAAGCAAGCAACATGACGTATGTGACGAAGAAATTCGGTACATTTATAAATTTTATTACAAAAAAGGTAAAAATGCGACGAACGCCGCGAATAAAATTTGTGCGGTTTACGGACCTAATGCGGTATTAATACGAGTAGCACAAATGTGGTTCAAGTCTTTCAAGTCAGGAAATTTTAGTGTGAAGGATGAAGCTCGCTCTGGACGCCCTCTCACGGATAAAATCAGTGCCATTTTTGAAAAAGTGGAGCAAGATCGACATACTAGTAGTTATGATATTGCTGAAGAACTGGATGTTGATCACAAAACAGTTTTACGGCATTTACAAAAGTCTGGGTACAAGAAAAAACTTGATATTTGGGTACCACATGATCTCACTGAGAGAAACTTAATGCAACGTGTTTCCATTTGCGATTCTTTGTTGAAACGTAATAATTCTGACCCATTTCTTAAACGGTTGATTACGGGTGATGAAAAATGGATCACTTACGATAAGAATGTCCGAAAAAGATCGAGGTCGAAGCATGGACAAGCCCCACAGATCGTGGCAAAGCCCGGCCTGATTCGGAACAAAGTGATGCTGGGATTGGGAAGGAATCTTCCACTATGAGCTTTTTCCGCCGGGTAAAACTATCGATTCTGACCTCTACTGTCAACAACTGATTAGGTTAAAAGAAATTATTGAGAAAAACCAGCCGGAGCTGGTGAATAGGAAGGGCGCGGTGTTTCATTACGACAACGCCAGACCGCACTCATCTATAGCCACTCAGCAAAAATTGAGAGAGCTTGGCTGGGATGTGTTGATGCATCCTCCGTATAGCCCTGATCTTGCTCCATCAGATTTCCACCTGTTTCGGTCACTTCAGAACTCTTTAGGAAGCATAAAGTTAACCTCAAAAGAACACTGTGAAAACTACCTGTCAGATTTTTTTGATAAAAAATCTCAAAACTTCTACAGCAATGGGATCATGGCATTGCCCACAAGATGGCAACAAGTCATCAATCAAAACGTCACATACATATTATAAATAAATAAAAAATTAAACCTAAAAGACAAAAAAAAAAATTGTATGAAAAATACGAAAATACTTTTGCCCCGACCTAATATTTATACATCGAACTGCAAATTGTTACCATCTTCTTCTTCTTAGCGTGTCAATAGCAATCTAAATGGACTTGGCCCAGAATTCTGCTACGTGTTTGGCGCCATCACTATCGTCTATCAGTTCCTGTAACGTGCAGCTGACAGGACGCGCAGGGCACAATATTAAGTGTTCCATCGTTTGTGGAACAACACCACATTTACACTCCAAGGCGGAGTCGTCTATGAATCTCCACTTGAACAGTGAACAGGTTTTCCTTGCTTCAGCCATCCTGGGTCCGGAGTCTGTTTAAAGACTTCCAGGTTACCCAAGGTAACCCATGTCCAGAACCATGGATCCAGTACAGACGCCACCACATCTAGCTACCCGAAACAGTGAAAATTTCCCAATCAACTTTGAACCTTGTGATTTAGCGATAAAGTTGAAAATCTATTAAAGAAATTTGACAGATTGTATTAGCTTGGTGTGCTGGCATCTGTACATTAATACCTATGGACACCCTGAGTTTTCTGTTGAAATTTTTGTAGGTTATGAAAAAAAAAATGTTGTTCCATACATTTTAATCGCGTAAGTATTGTACTTTTCTATAAAAAAATTGTTTTTAGGGTTCCTCAACCCTCAAAAGGAAAACGGAACCCTTATTATGATCACTTCCTTGTCCGTCTGTTTGTCCGTCGGTCAAGACCCTTGTTCTCATGAACGCGTAGAGTTATCAAGTTGAAATTAATATCAAATATTCAAGGCTGCAATCCCTTGAAGGAATGCAAAATTCAATGTTTTAAGTCAACACAATCAAAAGATACGAGCGTTTATGTTCCGAAATCAAAACCTATAGGGTACTTCCCATTAACCTAGAATCAAGAAATTTGGCAAGAAGCAATGTCATGCAGCACAAGTATAGGGAAAATTCTGAAAACCGTACATTTGTAGTTAGTTACATTACAAATAAAATAATTTTAAAACTCCCACGGTGCGCGCGTCCTACTCGCAATAGACCGATTTTTTTTTAAGCCGACGAATATTTCTTCCCTAGTGGTTTTAGAATCATGTGTTGGATTTATTGTTTCAGTTTGCGCGTCAATATCCATGCCATCCTGTGTCCCTGTATACTTATTCAATACTCTACCTCCCTCTATAGAACCTAAAAATAGCATAAAAGAAGTCATTATTTTGCTTCCTTATTAAAAACAAGGTGTCAAAAGTAATTTCATTATTAAAAAAAAATCATACAATTCAATATCAAAAGCGTTCCGAAACAATCATTTTACGCAGCTCCAAAGAAACTTAATAAAAACCACTAGTATTTAACAAAAACAATAAGGCATTATATCATTAGAAAAAATCGCCACAAACCAATTAAAAGCCAACCTTACCTTCCAGAAATAAAGTCCATATACGTTTACCGAGGAAATGAATCATGATTAAAGAAAAACCAACATAACTTTGCGGTCGGGTAATTTAATTTTCCGCAAGAAATGAAGCGGGTGACGATTTAACCGAGAGCCAAAATAAATTTGTTACGTCAAGAAAAAGCTTCAGTGACGGAAAATAAAGAGATGTTGCTGGAAATTACAAAAGAAAACCGCAAAAATCGAAACAATAGGTATGAAACAAAGGACTCTGTGACGAATTGTGTAGTTCAGTATGGCCAGCGAAATGAGCGTGGCATAAAAAATTAAGGGATAGTTTCATCTTATTAGTGTAATGATGGTGACGAAACCGTAAAACTACCCTACACGAAGTTACGACATAGTTTTGTTAATAACTTTGCGTTTGTTTATCTGTGGTCGCGTTTATTGGACTAATAAATAAGATGTTAGACAGAATATTATTACGTATACAGTTAAAATAGCATCGCAACAAAAGTATTTAGTCCTTCTAAATACTTCAATATTGCTGAACACATACACTTATATTTTTAACCGACTCAAAAAAGGAAGTTCTGTATTTGACCCGTATGTATGTTTGTATGTCCGCGATTTTCTCTAAAACTGATAAACCAATTTTAATCATTCTTTCATTAATATGATTCACATTCTTTCAGGAAGATTTAATTATATAATAAATTAGGTCATTATTCTTATGTACGAAGTTATATGCGTAAATGTACTGCATCTCCTGCATTTCTATGCTAATTTTGATAATTCTTCTAGTCGGTGTCTTTAATTCTTCAATGCACCAGTGTTCATTGAATTTGTGTGACGTAGAGTACCTACAACTAAAAAGTCGAAAATAAAAACTTTTTTACAAAAAAGATCAACCGACTTCAAAAAAAAAAACTACAAAGTGAAAAATAACTTTCATTTCGGAAGTCGGTGTCAAAAAACTAAAATGCGAACCCAACGACACCGACTTCCGAAAGTTATTTTTTAAAAAAGAAGTTACCTTCTTTTCACTTTGTGTTGTCATTTTTGGAAGTCGGTTGATTTTTTTTTTTGTATAAAAGTTTTTATACTCATTAGTTTCTACTATTCATTCAAATCAATGGATGGCTTATTTTTTTTTTCAATTAATATAAATGCGATTCAATTTAGAAGTTTTCCTTAAAAATTGTAAGTAAAGAAATGAATAAAACATGAGCTACTTACCTGAAAATATTGCCACCTTAAATACTGGAAGCGTGGTTACAAACCACGCTTCCAGTATTCCTCGAGACAATTACCCGCCCGTCCATTTTCTTAGAATTAATTACATCAGTGTAGATGTAATGTGTGTATGATAATTAGTCGTTTGTTAGAACCACAGCCGCTACATATACACAATATAATGTACGCTCGTTTTCTTAAGTATCTGAGGTTATACGGGATTCTGTTTTGATGTACTGAGCTGAGAAAGGATTTTTTTTTGTTTATTTTCATGATGATTAACCGGTTGAATTTGAACAATTTAAAAGCCATTGTGTCTCGCGTGGATCCACGTTACGAAGGGTTAAAATGTTTTTATTAAGTAAATAATGTCATCAGTTAATTTAATATTCAAACTAGACAACAGTTGAAAATACTACGTTATTTATAAGTTTCAATATTATTATTTATCTACACAATTTACCAAAGAAAAGAAAAGGGATATGTAAGGATCGTAGCAGGTGGCGTTCTGTTCTGCCTATATGAAGACAGCGTGAGTTTAATAGAATGTGTATGTAAAACTGACCTCATATAGTTGTCAAAGAGGTTATATATTGCAATATTTATAATTTTTCAATCGACTTCCAAAAAGGAGGAGGGTATATGTTCGACTTTATGTATGTTTTTTTATGTACGTTCAACGATTTCTCCGTCAGTTGTGGACCTATTTTTAAAAAAAATTTGAAATGGTATGCTGTCGATGTAGTCCCATTGTCACTAAGTTGGAATCTAATGAGGGAATCTCATGGAAATCGAGGGAAATCCTCAAATGTTATAGGCACACTATAGCAATTTGGGTATTTTTTATAGTAACTCGTAGATTTACTCTCGGAAAGTACCATTTGGTGAAGTGGAACTGACGATGAAGACCACAGATGGCCATCGGAACTACTCAATAATAAGTACTTCACGGGTCGCGCTTCGATTAGATACTTTAATGTGGTGGCTAAGGAATTTATGCTCATCACAATGCGTACGGTGAAGTGGAGCTGATTGTGACTTCTCAATCAATTCAATCAATTAACGTCCCTGCATCGGGAAAATCAATATTTTGTAAAAGGTGATGAGTACTTGACATTACCTAGGCTATTGTAAATTAGATAAATTACAAACTGACCCACTACAAGTGTAAATTAAAAAACTTTTTTACCATATTATACTCTACAAAAACTTAACACAGAGTAGGATAAAAATATTATGAAACAAAACTTTATACCGAAAAAAAAAAAAACAACCGACTTCTAAAAAACACTATAAAGTGATATTATTCGGAAGTTGGTTGGTTTCCGAAACTAAAGTTATTTTTCACTTTGTAGTATTTTTTTTGGAAGTCGTTTGTAGTACTAAAAAAACAATTTTTTTAGTTTTTTTTTTCATACTATTTTTATCCTACTCTGTGTTGAGTTTTTTGTAGAGCATAATATGAACGGTTAAGGTGTCACATTCCATGCATTTCTGATTAACATTTAATCATATTATTATTGTTAAAATTATTTATTTTTAATGTAATTAATGGAAAATCCACTTAACTAGCAAAATATCAACTTGAAACAAAAAATAAAAGGAAACCAAAATATATCCAACTAAAAAAAATTGTTCAGCATTTACAACTACCCACTCGTGTGTCCACACTGTATGATAATCTGAAACAAGGTCCTGAGATTAATGTCATACCACCTACGCGCGCGAGACAATTGTGTGCAGACTACCGAATTGATAAAGCTAAATAAATACTGTATATTTCATATTTTGTTTAGAGATCCGTACTTAAATTTGAAACTAAGAGAATAAAAAACGAAATCATAATCAGCGTATAATGCTCTTACTGCTGGGCTCCTCTCTTGTAGAGGGAGCAGGCATCTCCTGTGCGGGTCCAGTCTTCGAATTTTTGGCTCTAGGATAAGCCGGTTACCTCACGATGTTCCTCTTCACCATTTGAGAGCAGGGGTGATGAAATCATATAAACAAAGTAATGCGCATGCCTGAGTTCGAGCCGACGACCGACAAACATTTTTTCGATGAATATCATCTAAATCGAAATAATGTTTTAAGGTGCATGTTTGCATAATTCTATGTATAGAACTTTGTTTCAAAAACTGACAATTTAAAATCATTGTTTCGAATTTTCCGGGAAAGTTTCTATTGATTCCGAGTATTCACGACCTTTTGAGAAAGAGTGCTAAGAAAGCAACATTTAAGAAAGGATACATTTTACGACTAGTAGACATTTTGCGACTAAGCCTTTTTTCCACAATACTGCATTTAAATGTCAGTTGGTTTATTCACAATATTGTTATGAACAAATTAAAAGCAGCTAGGCATGCAGGTGGCTGTATATTCGCCGGCAAATATTAATTTCAATGAAAGTGTTGGAAACGTTGCCGATGTATTGAGTTCAATATCGGGCGGATCAGCCTCGTGTGAACACACCAATTTAACTTTGGCCAGTATTCACTTTCCATTCACTCATCGTTGAATGTTAAGTTCTAAAGCGTAACTTTTGATTGCGGCAGTAGGTATTTTGTTCTGTGAAGGAATCTAGTTCCTCAAAAATTATTCCTTATAAGTGTTTTTTTAAAGAATCGTTGTTGATAATTAAGAAGATCAAAAAAATTATGTACGAAACAACCAGACGATTAAAAAAAATGGCATTTTGATAAAACAAATTAATATTAAAACGTTATAAAACAATGTCTGTTGGTTTCAAATCTACATGTAACATGCGGAACCAAGTAACATTCTACTTCATCTGACACGCCGCCATTTTCTCTTTTTAGTATGTAAAAATATTCGGGAAATGGTTTCAGTAGTATTTTTTCGTGGGAACAATCCCTAAACGTTGTAAAGATTTTACGTTTTAAATGTTTTTGTGAATAAAAAATAATTTATTTCCCTTTCATTTTCTATTTGTTTTCGCTCCCTGCTGGGTGATTTCTGCTTTTTTCTGACAGGGCCTTTAAAAACAGTTGTACTTTGATAGTCGCGTTGAGTCAAAAATTCGGTGGTCTTGTTAATTTTAGCCAAGTTTTTGACATTGTTCGTATGGTCACATAATTTAGCCGTCTTACAGAACTGTGAACTGTTACTTAGTTCTGTGGGGCTTAATGTAAAGTAACAAAAATGTAGCCACCTTAGTATATTTTCACAAACGAACACAACACAACAAAATAAAAACACGCTTCCTAATAAAAAATCTACAGAATCAGCAAATAAATTACGACCCATTCCAAAAATATCGCCACTCAGCCGTATCCACAAAATCTTACATTTATATAACATCGTGAATATTCCTCCTTATCCATCGTAAAGTGGGGACATCATTGTTTTATTATGAATCGTTGGCCATTAGAGGAATTGCGTAGATTTCGCGAACGGGCCCTGTCCTGCTGACGCAGCATTTATGATCATCCTAATAAAGAGTAAGTGTGCGACCCTATGTCTGGGACGGCCGTTTAATGATTCCTTCTGGTTGATTTTATATCTGCGGTTTTTATACTTGCGTTTGTGACAAGTTATACAGGGTCAAATTAAGTTAGCTAGCGAAACTCCGCAGACGTGATGGGTATCGATCAATTTAATGATACACGAAGTCTTGCCGCATAAGGAAACTACACAAAATATTTATTGAAAATGTTATGACAAAAAAAAAATTAAAAAAAAATAAAAAAAAAATGAATGAATGAATGATGAATGAAAAATGTTGTGATGTTATGTTATGACTATGAGTCACTGATTGATTGATTGACATGCCATTATTCCATTTGATATATTTTTCAAATTTTTTTATTGCTGTAACCAAAATCTTTTTTACGAAATCTTTCATACACTTCACTAGAATCGTAGACTAACTTAAAAGTACTAACCAATAAGGTTAGTACTAGCAACTTCAAGCTACCCGAAACTGTCAAATTTTCCCAATCAACTTTGAACTTTATGCTTTAGCGATAAAATTGAAAATCTATTAAAGACAGATTGTAGTAGCTTGATGTACTGACGTCTGTACATCGATACATGCCTAGTCACTTTAGCAGGGCGTCACGTCGTATCGATGGTAACGAATCTTCTGAAGCCATATTATGTCACGGGAGCCTCTTCGTACCACATCCATATATTTCGGCTGATGATATTTAAACTGCTACACCACTTTTATGAGACCACTCCTGGTAAAGGCTACCCTCTGCGCCTTTAAAACGATTATCAAAAATGATTTTAGTAATAGATTGTTTGTATAAAAAAAAATGGATTACGTAGATGTTGAAACTGAAACTACAGACTTAAAATAAAATTAAAAGGTTTAACTTTATATTTTCAATAATATTTCTTAAACAAAATAACGCAATAAACAGGGAGCTCAACATAAATTCGACGTAGTTTTTTTTAATAAATTTAAAATGAGACCTTTTTTTCCAACGAAATACAAACGTAAGGATTATTTAGCGCTAAAAAAGTATCAAAAAGATTTTTCTCACAAAATACTGCTTAATTATGTAAAAAAGGCGTCCCTGAAATTCAGAATGGCCTAGTTTAAGTCGCGAACAACCATTTATATTCAGTTTTAATGTTGTAACTGAAAAAATAATGCAAGAATCTTCGACGGTCGCTTAGCTCTTTTAGAGTTACTACATTATTAAAACTTGTTTCTTCAAGTTTAAATTATTGTTTTCTTCTAAAACTTCGTGACCGCAGATTAGTTGACTTTGAAATTCAGTTTGTTGTTGGTTTAATGTTTGTTTCAATGTAAATGTCCACGGTAATTCGGTTTCTGTGTTTTCTTTTTCAAATCTCTTTTTTTTTCTAAAGACGAAGTCCATTGTTTTGGCCAGAGATAATATGGTCGTTTCCTACTCCATATCACTTACGGACATGATTCCATACATTTTGACCCCGTAGAAAAATAAATAAATAATTTATTCAGTATTAAAATTGGTAAAAGTATTACATAAAGTCTTAGAATTATTTACAAAAAAAATATATATATTAAAAAGGTTTTTTTTTTTTAAGTGACGAAAAATTCAAACCCAGGTTGAGATCCAGAATCATACACTGAATCTGTTAGTGATGGGCGATGAATCAGCGAACTACATAGTTGAATCAACCGTCGATCTCCTGTCAACGTATTTACGTTAACTGTTTATGAATCAACTAGTTGAATTCGTCAGTGACGTATAGTTCGTTTAATAATCAACTAAACTAAATTCTAGAAAGCAACCGTAACGAACTGAGCAAATTAGAAAACTTATACGTTGAAAATAACATCATATATACAAAGTATAGCGCCTTCCTGGGTTCGAACCTACGACCTACAACTCGTAAGTCGAGGCTATCGCCATTGGGCCACCACTGCTCTCTAACGGCGTCAGGTTTAAAGTTTATTAATCTAAGTTAAGCTCTATTTATAAAACACTAAGATACTATGTTAATAAGCTAAACTGAGAGACAAACATTTGTATGTTTATTTATAGCAATATTGCGTATATGTTTCGTAGCATTAATATTGCGTAAGCTCATCTATATTAGAGAGGCGCCACGGCGCCCTCACCTACCGCCTGACGCAGGTCCTCACCGGACACGGGTGTTTCGGGAGGTTCCTGCACACCATCGGGCGGGAGGAAACGCCCGGGTGTCACCACTGCGAGGGTCGCCCGGAGGACACGGTGGAGCATACGGTGGCGGTATGCCCCAATTGGGCGGAGCACCGCCGTGTTCTCGCAGAGGCGATCGGCGGCGGCAGCGACCTCTCGCGCCCGGCCCTGGTTCAAGCCATGGTCCGGGGCGAGAGGGAGTGGGAGGCAGTCACCTCCTTCTGCGAAGCAGTCATGCTAGCGAAGGAGGTGGCGGGACGGCTGAGGGAGAGGGCCTCACGTCCCAGCCGCCGCGGGAGACGCCCCGGGCGTCGGGAGCCGCGAGACGACTCCCGGCCACCGTAGGCGCGGGCCTGCGGGCGGAGAGTAATGGGTAACTCTCCGTCCGATCAGGACCAGGCCCGTGCCGGACGGCGCGTACGTGTTCCACGCGCGCCTCAAAGAGATGTCAGCAGCAAGGAAGGGGCCCGAAAGGGCCGAAGCCTGCCGGGGCAGCGGGATTGTCCGAAAGGGTTACCGCTACCCCGGAACACAAAGGGCTAAGGAAGGAACACGGGTGGGTTTTAGTCAGTAAGAGTCTGACACTCCCTTCTGCTCCACCCAGAGCGGGAGGGGTCATTGGATGATTTCCCATCCACAAAAAAAAAAAAAAAAAAGCTCATCTATATATATAAAAAGAGAAGTCCTGACTGACTGACTCATCAACGCCCAGCCTAAACCCTTGGACCTAGAAAGCTGAAATTTTGCACAGAGGTTTCCTTTATAATGTAGACGAGGAATAAGAAAGGAATTTTCGAAATTCAACCCCTAAGGGAGTTAAATAGGGGATGAAAATTTGTATGAAAAATCTTATTCCTTGGGTTAATAAACTTGAAGCTTGGCACGAATACTTATCTAAGTAAATTATAAAGTTTGGCATTTGTTGTTTTTCTAAACTACCCCCTAACAGGGGATTGGGGGGTGTCAAAATTTGTGTGGAAGAATTTTAACGCGCGGTCCGATTAACTCAAAACTCAGTATTTATACTTAATTCCAAAAATAAGGAATAACGTGTATCAGGGTTTTTCGAAAATCTACGCCTAACAGGGAGAAAAGGGGTAGTTAATTTTACAGGGCAAATTTTACTGCCTGGCTTAATTAACTCGAAAATTGGTATAAATAATCTGTGAGTCAAGTAATAAACACATTCCAAACGATTTTTCAAAATTCCACCCCTGTGGGGGTGAAAAGTGGGGATACAGCTTATATGAAAAATCTTATTCATTTGGTTAATATACTTGAAACTTGGCATGAATACTTTTCTAAACTACCCCCTAAAGGGCGATTAGGGGATGTCAACATTTGTATGGAAGAATTTTAACGTGCGGTCTCCGATTAAGTCGAAACTCAGTATTTATACTTAAGACCAAAAGTAAAGAATAACATGTATCAGGTTTTTGCGAAAATCTACCTCTGACGGGGTGAAAAGGGGTAGTTAATTTTCCATTTTACTGCGTGGCTTGATTAACTCGAAAATTGTTGGACATAATCTTTGAGTCAAGTTATGAACACATCCCAAACATTTTTCAAAATTCCTCCTGTGTGGGGTGAAAAGTGGGGAAAAACTTTATACGAAAAATCTTATTCATTTGGTTAATAAACTTGAAACTTGGAAGGAATATTTGCCTAAGTAAGTAATTAGAAATGGGTCTTTCGAAAGTAGACCCCTGACGGGTAAAAAAGTGGTAATTCGATTTTTAAGGCCGGTATTATAGGGCGTAGCTTGATTTACTCCAAAAAAATGGTATGAATAAATTTAAGCTTCAAACTTGGCACAAATACTTATCTAAGTAAATTATAGTTTGTCATTTTATGTTTTTCTGCTCTAAAGGGAGATTGAGGGTGTCAGTTTGTATGGAAGAATTTTATCGCGCGGTCCAATAATATAAACTCGGAACTCAGTATGTATACTTAAGACCAAAATAAATAAAAAAGTGTGGCTGTG
Source organism: Globia sparganii (assembly GCA_949316385.1). Taxonomy (NCBI): domain Eukaryota; kingdom Metazoa; phylum Arthropoda; class Insecta; order Lepidoptera; family Noctuidae; genus Globia; species Globia sparganii. The sequence continues at coordinate 19,852,017 of OX438671.1, forward strand.
TTTTTCGAAAAGCTAACCCTAACGGGGTGAACGGGGGTAGTCCATATCACAGAGGAGTATTTTATTGCGTGGCTTGATTCAATAGGAAATTGGTTTAAATAATCTTTGAGTCAAGATATGGAAACGTCCCAAACATGTTTTCAATATTTCGCCCCTATGGGGATAAAAACTGTGAAGGTGAAAAGGTGGTTAAGAAACTTGAAACTTTTCAACATTTGCCTCAGTAAATAATAAAGATTGTCACTTTTAGGGGTTTACTACTTATTTACTTAAAATAAAAAAGTATGAGTTTTAGGGTTTTACTTATTCGACTACTACCGGGGTGGAAAAGGGTAATAAAGTTTAAGGAGTAGAAACTTCAACTTCCATTAACACGAAAATGGGTATAAATAATCTTTATATCATAAAAATAGAAACGTACCAAATGCAAAAACAAGCCCTGTCGTGATGAAAAGGGAGGATAGTTTATTTGAAACATCTTAGGTAGTTTAACTAAAATATTGGCCCGAATACTTATTTCTTTTTAAATAAAGTAAGTATAAAGATCGTAATCAATAATTTTCGAAATACCTTTCAGGGGGAGGTGGAGAGGGTGTTAAATTTATTTGAGGAAAGTACGAAACCCACGCGGACGAAGTCGCGGGCAAAAGCTAGTTCTAGATAAATAGGTTTGTATTTGACAGCTTAAGAGACACAACATTTTAATTTATGAAAAACGGACCCTTTTTACACGCTGTAAAATTATACTAATATTTCACTAATTTGTTTTAAAAAAATATGTGTTACTTGAGAATAATGAGGTAACTAACACGATTGGTTAATGTTTACCGTATGTATTGTAATTGTATTACCCAGTAACTGGGTTGTGGAGGTCAGATAAGCAGTCGGTCAATGAAAAATACTAGTATTCAACTACAGCCGGTTAGACTGGAAGATGACCCCAACATATAGATAGTGCAATCCACCAAGACGCGCCCCACGCTCCGCGCTGATTGCACTATCTGTAGGTAGTTGAAAAAGTCTAGGCAGATTACGCAAGCATTATTGACAAAAAAATTAAGTTCAGTTTTAATATTGTTACATTTTTCTGCCTGCCTTGACATCAACACAGCGCTAGATCTACAAAATCAATTGCGTATTTGATACTAATCGTTTGCAAAAAGTTCTAAGTATTTAAGTTTCCAAGAATACCAAGTTTTTGCTTACACACAAGCAACATTGCTCATTCACCTGGAATAACCGATTAATCGCCTTTGCGACTAACTCGATTTGGATTACGTAAACATCGATTATTATAATAACGTAATTTATGTTGTTATGCCAACATGTTTACATATTTACAAGAAATTATGTCTACGAGTATGCCTAACACCTACTTCGACTATCTAAAGACGTTCAAATTAAAAAAGTTTATAATCTAGTCACAATTTCATCTCAGCGACAATCAAAATCAAAAACTTGTCATAAATGTAGGGAAAAGAATTGCCCCTCTGTGATATTCTAATCGAAACTTTTTTTTGTAGTTAATTTCATATTAATAGAAACTGGGATGATTTTATCACATAAATAAATAAATTCCTAAACTAATATCTTCAAGGTATCCATTGAAGAGATTAAACACCAATATCCCTAAACGATAATCGCTATTGGACACAGCTGGAAATCGCCAGAGCGATTTATTTATAGCCTAAAGGCGACTCACGCGCCATCGTGAATTAGTATAACTTCGGAAGAGCGCGCGCGCGCGCGTCTCACCGTTTTCAAAATAATCATTCGAAATATGAATCGGATTCCGTTAATCGATGTACGAAATGTGAATTGGATTTCGGTTGAATTCGATTGTCATTTGAATTGGGGTTCGAATTTTAAACATTCCGTTTTCGTGAGTTTTTGAATTTGTGCTCGTGCTGTGTTTTGTGAAGTGGATTGTGTTTTTATGAGGTAAATAATAACTTATTATTATTTTTTCCATTAGTTTCACTAGACTTCATAGTAATATTTACAAATCTTTTACATAGTAAAGTCATTTCCTTGTAACGACTGTTTCCGGTATTTTCTTATCGATAACAAATTTTCACACCGTGGAAAACGCTTCTATTTAAAAAATATAGTGGAAAAACCTGTATTTTAATATACCGTTAAAACAACACTAAAATACATTGTTTGCCGTAAGAACTTTACATTTTAACGCCAAATCACTGTTACAATTTACAGATAATAAGTAATCAGTAACTTTTGAAGTCAAAATATTACAATACAGTCTATTGTGTTTAGTGAAACAATTTATAATAACTAGGTGTAATGAATAACTAACATTAGTGATACAATGAAGGGTTAGTAGTGAAATCTATTGTTAACTAATGAAATGCGTGGCATTTGTATAGATATTTACACTCAATACACAACTTCGATCATAATCATAATATCATTTACTTCAATAGTTCATTTATTACATCTTTGATTGACATGCATGTACACGTATTGAGTACTGACATAAAAAAAAAATAACCGACTTCCAAAACAGACACTACAAAGTGAAAAATAACTTTAATTTCGGAAGTAGATGTCGTTGAGTTTGCATTTTCGTTTTTTGCCACCGTCTTCCGAAATTAAAGTTATTGTTCACTTTGTAGTGTCTTTTCTGGAAGTCGGTTGTTTTTTTTTTTTGGAAAAAAGTTTTTATTTTTCCCTTTTAAGTTTTAGGTACTTACCCTACACAAATTTGTATAACACAACTTGCTATGTAAATATCAGTCACAGGAAGTCATTATTAATCATCAATATAAATAAGTGGCAAAAATACGTATCATTAAAGTTTACTCAAAAGCTAATAAAATTTCTACGTTAATAAAATTTATATGAGACCACTCCTGAGGCATACCCCATCAATTAAAAAAATATATTTTGACATCGGTTTAAAATTGCCGGAGATATATATTGCGTAACAAACACACACAAAAAAAAAAAAATATTTGCAGTCGAATTTAGAACCTCGTCCTTTTTGAAGTCGATTAAAAATAAAGAATATAGAAAGAAATATTATAATTATTTGATCCAGCACCCTATTAGCGTAACACACTTTCAACCACAATCAGAATCATTTCTAAGGATATTGCTAATCCATTGCTTCTTAAGTTCTAAAAAATGTTTGCTCTATAACGCATAACGTAGTGAATGTTGTTGAACTGTCAAAATAAAAGCCATTGCTATTATTAATGAACAGGATTTCAGAGATCGAAGGCGAGAACTCTCAATGAAACGAATGATCTGTTTCAATTTTCAGATTCTAATTTATAAGGAGGCTTCCTTCTACATAAAAAAAAAAAAATGCAAAACTATATATGGTTTGCTCGGTAACGAAACCATAGCGAGATGTATTTCGATCCTAACGCCATCTAGGGAAGCGTCAGGTAAACCTTTGCACACACGCAATATTGGACAATTAGTGTGTTACGCAATTACCTCGCTGGTGAAGGCACACAAAATTCACGTAAAAAAATGAATAGAAAAACGTTGAAAAAGTATAAAAACAGTAAAAACAGCCAGCATTCTTTAGAGCAACAAAAAAAAGGAAAATATTAAAAAATAAATCTTAATGTTATCCATGATTGCTTCTACCCACTTTTCTGCCTTGGGAAACTGAAGTGGCAGTGGGCTGGCCATGTTTGTCGAAGGACCGATGGCCGGTGGAGCAGACGAGTCCTTGAGTGAAGACCGCGTATCGGGAAGCGTAGTGTAAGGCGTCCCCCAGCTAGATGGACGGACGACCAAAAGAAATTGGCTGGAACGGACTGGATGAGGAAGGCGAAGGACAGGGTGTTGTGGCGCAGCCTGGGAGAGGCCTATGTCCAGCAGTGGACTGCGATAGGCTGAGTTCATTGATTGACTTTTCTGCCTTATTGCCTTCGAGTGCTACGGATAGGCTTTGCGAATCTTTGTCTAAGATGCTCATTAGCAGACTCACCACTCATGCACAAGAAAGAAGCATTCTTGATTTCATTGCAATCACCACCGAGAGGAGTAGATTCATAAATTTCATCACGTCTTTCTGTTTTTACAACAATACCTACCAATTTTTGGAGATTCAGTGCTTTCATCGGATAAATATGAATTTGGGGTTCTCTCTGATACATAAGTTGCATCATCCAGAATAGAATGATTTTGATGATTCTGACGATATATCTGCACAACATGGCAGTTCCTTCCAAGTACATAATACAAGCTCTGTACACTTTTATTTATATCTAAAGTAAAAAGTATTTAAACCTAAAAGTCTTGTCTTATTTCATCACAGTACAAAATAAGAAGAATTACAAAAATAATAAGTTTTCTTCATTTTAAATTATTTTTATCGTCAATTTTGTCGCGCTATAGAAACAACTTTGGCGTCACAAAGTCGCTTTAACTGACTTCTGAAAAGACATAAAATGGCTTTTCAAATGGTATGGTTACAGTTTGCAGTTGTACGGTCCGTTCTGGTTTCTGTAATTTAAAACCTTCAAAATCTAGTCGCAATAATCATCTCGGCTACAATCGATGTTACAAACTTGTTTAGAAAAAATTTAGGTGTTTTTGGCAAATTGAGACTGAGATTAGAACGCGAACGCTCTAAAAAAAAAAAACGCTCATCCAAGACCAGTATGGCCACCATATCCAAAGTAAAGGGAGTCAAACTCTACACTATTGATAGATTAATCGTATCGAATTTTCTGTGCTTCAGAAAAAATATCTTTTTATTTTTTAAATCCAAACAAAAATGCCTCTGTACATTTATGTGCTTGAAGTATTAAATAAATTATAGAAAACAGAAAGGGTTAGTACTTAAATTATTTTGATTTTTTTTATATGTTTTCCATTATGTTGGACAATGGGTGTTATTTAACTGCAATAAATAAGTTTACTATTAAATAGATACTCATACAATAAGTAAGCACATTAATTCTGCTCGAACTATGTACAAACACGAATTAAATGTACCTCAATGTAGATTGCAAATATTTAGGAGAAATGTATATGTTAATGCCATTCAGGTATATAATAAGTTACCTAACTCATTTAAGGAACTGCCTATCCCCATGTTCAAGAAAAAGCTGACAAGTTGGTTATTGGATAATTGTTTTTATGACATAGGTGAATATATGGAATATTGTAAAAATACAAGATGGCATGTAAGTACTGAATTTTGACATTGATTTTAAAGTAACGACTACCAATTTATAATAATATTAACTCCATTGTAAATCACAAATCTTAAAATAAATTGTACTTAGTTAAATATAAATGACATCTGAATATTTGTAGACCATATGTTATGGTAGAGTGTATAGAACTTAAAAAATATTAACACCTTAACATGTAAAACTACATTCTTACAAATAAATAAATTCTAATTCTAATTCATTCACTGAATCAGCACATCTATGTAGTCCATGACAGTTTATTTTATTATCGAACGAATCTATTTTTTGAGCTGAAAAATACAAGGTTTTTACAATAAAGACACACTCGTTTATTATTGACGTTATATTTGTCTGTAGAAATAAAAGCAATGTTTAGGATTATTTCGCTTTTTATTCATTTCATAAAATGTGAAAATACATTGAGAAAAATATTCTTCGTGCGAATGAAAAGAAAGTGATGACTTTCATAAAATGGTCGTATTTTTGCGAATAAATGTAAACCTTAATAACTATAAGCTTATGTTTTAGAGAAATCCCCTGTTTTTAATAGGCATTACGGCTGAAAACGTTGATTCTTATTATAAAATATAATATTTAACGCTATATTTTTACGTTTTCAGCAGTAGTTTCTAAACTATATTTTTCAGAATTCTTCCAATGAAGTAAGTACACAGATACTTTTCTATACGACAATAGCGTTATAATCTAAACTCATGATTCTAATGAGAAAATTTAGATTTTTTGTATGCTTGTTTGTTACGCTTTCACACTAAAACGGCTGAACGGATTTAAATGAAATTTGGCATATGGGTAGACCATGATCTGGATTAGGACATAGGCTACCAGTAGCGAAGGGTGAATTTATGACAGACCTAAGCCGGTGCAAAAAAAAAAAAAGGCAATAAACCGTTTCATTATATTTCAATGATGAATTGACTATAGAGTGGTTGTGTTCTGAATTTTCGAAGGGAAGCCGGCGGGAATCGAGTTGTATATTACCTTCGCCACTGTAGGCTACCTATTATCCCGGTATTCCTACAAGATCAAGACTTATGCGGGTGAAACCGTGGGGCGCAGCTAATATAATATTATAAAACGAAAATATTTGATTTTTTGTATGTTCGTTTGTTGCGGTTTCACGCTAAAACGGCTGAACGGATTTGGATGCACATGGATAGACCATAATAATAATAATTTATTTTCTCACCCCAATATATGTACATTAGAGAGGTATCACTATAAAAAAAAGAGAAAAGGAAATATGTATATATACAGGGTGTCCCTGGAAGTACGGATCAAATCAAATTGAAGCGTGGGCAAAGTCATTTCCAAACTTTTTGATCCTGAGAATGTTGGTGAATTTTTTTACGGCTCAAAAGTACCAACTTTTGTTATTTTCAATCACTTTGAATAGTGCTCAAAGAATAAAATCATTTAAAAAGAAACTATCAGGAACTGTCAATTTAAGTTTTTTAGACAGCCCTGATAGTTTTTTTTGATGATTTTTTTTCTTTGAGCACTATGCGAAACGATTGAAAAAAAATTGGTCACAACTTTTGAACCGTAAAATAATTCTCAATCAAAAATCATTCTCAGAATTAAAAAGTTTGGAAATGACCTTGCCCACGCCCCTATTCGATTTGGTCCATACTTCCAGGGACACCCTGTATGTAAATTAGAGAGGTATCAATACAAATGACAGAGAAAAGTAAATATGTTATTATATACCATGACTTTGATTAGGACACAGTGTACTTTTTTTTCCCAATATTCCTAAGTGATCGGGATTTATGCTGGAAAAAAGTCAGTCAGTAAGGATGGCTGGCTGAAAAGAAGCTGAAAGAAATGGAAAGCTAAAAAGAATCGTTTCTCATCTAGTACAAATACACCCATTTCGCAAATATTCAAATACTTCTTTTGGCAGTTTCGTTTCGAAGCTGTCTATCTGTAAATACTGTGCCTATTACAGCAGAGGATGTGTCGAATTGAACAGGTGAGTCCCCTCCGCCGGTCGTGCGACCCGAAGACCCGTAGTGCCATTACTCTGTAAATTGCACACGCAAATTGATCCTGGCCTGAATCATGGGCTTCATTGGATGTATCTTCATGCTGGTTGATAATGGAGGGTCAGTAGGAGTGCTAACTATAAGAGGATAGATTAGCAAGGAGAATTAGCATTAGCGGTCTTTCTTTAATTTCTTTGCGAATATCAACAAATTGACTAAAAAAAATTATGAATACATTGAAATTTGCCATTTTTTCTTACTTCTGATTCCTGGCTTCTGAGAAGAGTGTTTTGTTATATCTCGGTGAGTGTGTTTTCTTATTTGAAATTAGTGTAAGGTTTGAAATTCATAGGATAGAACATTGATTATATACCTACATTACAATAGTAACAAGTGACTTACGATTTGTAGGTCGTATGTTCGAACCTAGACGCATTACTTTGTGTAAATTAATTCATTACCATTGCTCTCTTAACGGTCCTAGAACTAAAAAAACTTTTTTACAAATAAAAAATGACTTTTTGGTAAAAAAGTTTTTTATTTTTCACTTTTTAGTGGCCCTGTTTGTAACCTATCTAAGTTACAATAGCCTAATGTCAACTGATCATCACCTTTTACAAAATATTGCTTTTCCCGATGCAGGGACGTTAATTGTTGAGGAGTTCTCCTTGTAAGAACCAGGAGAACCGGAGCTGATTGAGAAGTCCTCGTCAGTTCCACTTCACGATACGCATTGTGCTTAGCAACCACATAAAAGTAGTTACCTAATCGAATTGCAACCCGTGAAATATTTATTATTGAGTAGTTCCGATGGCCATCTGTGGTCTTCATCATCAGTTCCATTTCACCGAATGGTGCTTTCTGAGAGCAAATGCACGAGTTACTATGAAAAATACCCAAATCGCTATAGGTGTGCCTACAAAACTTGTGAGTTTCCCTCGATTTACATGGGATTCCCTCATCAGATTCCGATTTGATGACAATGGGACCACCTCGGGAGCATACCCTTTCAAATAATAAAATAATTTTGAAAATCCGTCGACAATTGGCGGAGTATTCGATGAACAAACATACAAAAAAAAAACATACAATCATCCGAACAAAGTACCTCCTCCTTTTTGTGAAGTCGGTAAAATTCGAAGAGATTTGACATCTACCAACCCGCACTGGGCCCGCGTGGTGGATTACGGCCGGAAGCCTGTGTCCCAGCACTGGAAACATTATAGGCTAATTTATGCTTATAATATGAAATTCCTAGGTTAGAACTTTGATTTTATACATTACAATGTTATTGTTACGACTGCATAAAATGGCCTGGATTAAAAACAAAACCAATCTTCATAGTCTAGTAAAAATAAAGCTAATGCATTCATTGCCATTCTCTAAGCTCCTAGAAAAATAGCAAAGCTAATATCAGCAGCAAAATAAAGATACAAGGCACAAGTACTAACACACTTCAAACCGATTTCTATAGGCTGGATCGTCGCTTAGTGCCACTAGACGTGGCGATACTTGAAACACGGTCCGCATCGCACTTTGAAGTGTCCTTGTATTAACGTATACTATCGGTTATATTTTGGCGCAGGATTTTTTGAATTGAGGGATGGAAAAATGTTGATGATTCGATTTGACACATCAATTCAAACTCAAAGGATTTGTTTCAATTAAACCATTTGCAGGCACTTTTGAATTATCAGAGTCGGTCAGTTATTCAGAAAGTTGAAGCTGGAATGACTTTCTGAATAACTGACCGACTGCTTTTGGAATGACCAACTGGTCATTCCAAAACTTAGATCTTCACGGAGAAGAAATTCCAAGGACACTCTTTTAAATCAAGATATTACATTAAAAAATACCATTGAATAAAGAATTTCATCCATTTTTGAAGTCTGAAAAGTAAAATGCCAGATACGGTATTTCGCATTTTACTTTTAAAATGTTACTGGAAGTTTAACAAAATCAAACAATTTTTATTCAAAATAATGTGAATTATTTTTATACTAGCTGCGCCCCGCGGTTTCACCCGCGTAAGGTTTGATCCCGTGGGAATATCGGGATAAAAAGTATCCTATGTGTTATTCTGATGTATAAACTATATTACTGTAAAGTTTCATCAAAATCCGTTCAGTAGTTTTTGCGTGAAAGAGTAACAAACATCCATCCATCCATACTCACAAACTTTCGCATTTATAATATTAGTAGGATTTAATGAAAACAATTCACATATTATTTTAAATGAAAAATTATGCCAGATTATATGTTTCGATATGTATTGTTTTCAGGATTTTTTTCTGTTCTCACATATTGAACTCTGTTATTAATTCAATCTTTGTTGGTGGTCTGAAACAGTTGACGGACAATCTGTCACTAATTACAAACGAGTTTGAGACATAAACATAGCATGTTATGTCTACCATATATCCACATAGCAATGATCCATATCGAACATAGTTTATTGCTTATTGATGAACTAATTTCATGGACTGCATCGTTGGTCTAGTGGTTAGATGTGCTACTGTTGAACAGGAGGTCCTGGGGTCGATTCCCAGGTTGGGCGAAGATCATCATAAATTCAAATTCATTTATTTGCCAGAATGTAGGTTTACAAATGTATGATCTTAAAACTATAATGGCCCCTTTACATTCTACCATTACTTATGGTGTGCAAATCTTTAATTTTAACCTATACAATTACATTCCTTCAGTTATAAGGTGCAATAAAAACAGAAAATAAAATAAAATTATAGACAGTAACAACAGATAACAAATAATGTCTCATGCATAATAAGTATTTAAGGAACAAATTAATTAATAGATGTCAAATACCTATAATCTATATTAGTTCAGCAGATCTATATAGTTTCATCATCATCATCATCATCCTACAGCAGTCCACTGCTGGACATAAGCCTCTCCCATCGCACGCCATTCAACTCGATTTTTGGCAACTCTCATCCAGCTGCTACCAGCCATCCTGCGAAGATCGTCGCTCCACCTAGCCTGAGGGCGTCCCACCTTACGTTTACCGATTCGCGGTCTCCACTCAAGAACACGTCTACCCCAACGGTCATCGGTTCTACGGCTAATATGGCCGGCCCATTGCCACTTCAGCTTGCTTATTCTGTGAGCTGTGTTATTCTGTGTGTTGGGCGAAGATGTTATTGAGGAATTTCTCAGTATCCTGGAGTCTGGATTTTTGCCTGGATGATTGCAATAGGCTAGCCCTCTGATTCATGGGTCTTAAACGTAACTGGCGACGTTTAAGTGTGCTACAAGTACATTTCTGCCTAATCTTTCGGTGAGTTCAAATTTGATGTCATGTTATGTAATTTTATGGATGTAATGATGTCAATTTATTATGTATTCAGAGCATGTGTACTTGATAATGTGTAAGCTGTGGTTACCTGTAATTGAGTGTGCATTTCAGGATAATGTATAATACAAGTTCTATAATGATAAAAGATAATTGTCATGTATCTTGTTGGTATAAATAAATGTGCGGATTGAATGTTTAGCATTATAATAAAAAAGTCGAACTGCAGAACTAAATGATTTTGAAGCTGTATTACTTTGAACCGAATTCAAAAAAGAAGGACGTTCTAAATTCGACGAATGTATGTTGTTTTTTTGTGTATGTTTGTTACGCAATATCTCCGAAAATTATTCATCGATTTTAAAATTTATTTTTTTAATGGCTAAGGGTATGCCTCAATAACTTTCTGTCACTGATATTTACATAGCAAGTAGTGTTATATGAATTTGAGTGGGGTAAGTACAAGTTAAAAGTGACAATTTAAAAAAAATTACAAAAAATCAAGCGACTTCCAAAAAAGACACTACGAACTCAAAAAAGTCGATGGCAAACAACGAAAATGCGAATCCAACGACACCGACTTCCAAAATTAAAGTTATTTTTGACTTTGTAGCGTCTTTTTTGGAAGTCGCTTGTTTTTTTTTTTGCGACCGTGCGACGCGATTCTGGTTGAACGATTTCTATGAAGTTTTCATAGAAAATGTGTCGCGTCGCGCGTGTCTGCTGGGAGCCTTTTGGCAGAGGGCGTACCTGACATAGACATAAAACAAATTACATTTTAATCTTATCTAACTAGGCAGGACTCCTACTGCAGGGCAAAGGCACCCCTCCCCCTTTTCCACATAATTCTGTCTTTTGTTAGTGTTTATCAGTCCTTTCGAGTCGAGCTCGACCCGGCGTCCAAAACTACATTACTTAAAAAAAAAAAAACTAAAAAATGTAACGAAAAATTTATCCTGAGACCAAGTCAAATACATTAAGACACTTCATAGAAAACCTTTTACTTTCCCAAAAAATAAAGCCCATCTTTCAAGACACCTTTTCCGCGACGCCAGCTTGCATATTGAACTCCTAAGCTTAATTTTACATAGACAAGCAAAAAAACTCACTAATGGAACAATAGTCTAATATAAATCCCTCTTACATTTTAGTCTAAACAGGGTTTTAAAACACAACAATATATTGTCCGCAAAAAGACGGATTTGTCACGTTTTAAGACTAATCTAAAAATACTGGGCACGGAGTAAATAGTTACAGAAGGCCAGCTCCATTCAACGAGTGAAAACGCACGCACACAAGGTAAACTACAGCTCTGCAATAAAAGAGTTCGTAGTAGAAAACTAAACACATATTTATTTCCTTTTCCACAATATTTGTAAAAACACTTAATTATCACGAAAATAATAGGTCCTGTACTTGCTCGGTATGATATTAAATTGGAATTACACCAAATTACGCTGATACTATCAACTTGTTTACAGCTCGGCGTCTCAAATAAGACGCATGACGGTCAGTTGTCTCCCATATAGTGAATATCATAATGAATGAATAATCGATTGAGTAACATATGAGTATTAGTCGATTAAATAAGTAGGGATAGAAGCTAGCGATAGGCACCCGCCTACGTACAGCGAGTACAAACACACTCGTGACTGGTATTTGTTTGAGATCTCCGAACGCACGCGTCTTTGTATGCGTGCGGCGGTTTTTGCTCGTTGTTCAGCCGGCCCTCTGTACCTATCTATTCTGTGCCGGGAGCCTGTTTTACTTAGTCGGCTAATGGAACGATTTCTGGCGAATTTTCAGAGAAACGTTTTATTATGTCACATTATGTTTGAAAACGTTTTGATGGTCGAGAAATTACTGGAATGGGGGTTTGTTTTTGTGGTGTTTGAGGGTAATGAAAATTCTTTGAAATTAGCATTAATTCCAACGTAATTTTTTCGGAACCAATAAAGAAAAGCCAATAACTGTTATTCATTTTTAATTATTTATTTCGCTTGTTCTGCCGATCTTGCACGCTTTGAAGTGGGTTCGTTCCGAATTCTGAATATAAAAACAAAACTTGTTAACGAAAGTATTTACAAAAGAACATTTTATTATTTTAACTGAGGTTGTTAACCAGAAAAGCTTGTATATTTTGTATGTCGTGATTATTTAACTTTTTAAAAGAACTGAATTGAATAAGCTTATGATTTTTGTAATAAAACAATGGAACTATCGTTTCATATTGTTTTCATTTTTTCAGTAAAAAAAAAACATAGTTTAAGGAAAGGCAGGCCAGAATCGAGTCTCTAGGCAAAAATTTTATTAAACACAACTTTGGAAGAATAAAAATAAGTTCCCACTTCCGGGACACAGGAGATTGAGCCGTAATTTGTCCACGCGGGCCCAATGCGGGTTGGTAGATGTCACATGTCTTCAATGGTTCTAGGATAAGCCAGTTTCCTCACGATATTTTCCTTCACCGTTTCGAGAGCAGTGGTGATGAAATAATTTACGCAAATTAAAGCGCCTGCATAGGGTCGAACCTACAACCTACACGCAACTCGTAAGTAGCAGCCGTTACCATTGGGCTACCAAATAAACTTTACTAGGCTGTATTTGGTTTGTTCTAAACTTCCTTGGGTACCAGTTTTAGCCTTAAACCCAGGTTTTGGATTAATCTTCCCTATGCGTCGACTTGAGAACCTCCTCCTTTTTTTCGTCGGTTCAAATTACAGTATCATTAAAAAAAAAGTTTATTAAGAATAATTATAGGCATAACTTAAGACTATGCCGACCGCACAGTGGCGCCCTCATCGTTTGTTTGGTTATTTCATACAATTTAGAATGAAAATGCAGAAAATAAGCACGTTAAGTTGTGCTTCACAAGATTATACGTTAATATTATTAGAACGGTAGCTTTATATTGTTTAGTTTTATTGTAATCCTTAAAACGGATAAATTGTATGAAATAACCAAACAAACGATGAGGGCGCCACTGTGCGGTCGGCATAGTCTTAACAAAAGACACGACGGTAGCTGTAAAAGTAAAATACTGTGGCTCGTCTATCAACGCCCTACACAAAATGCATAGAAGACATTTGTTCCAGACTTTCACATCAATAGAGTTACAGCCAACATCTAAATTAGTATTTTCCGTAGGCGTATCTACATACGTATCTTAGACTTTTCAATACGCCTACACAAGTATCAACATAATATACTAGCAAGTGTTCACTTGTTTAGATACATCCCACCAAAAATGCGGGCGAGTGACTGCCAAAAATATAATTCAACGGAAACTATAATGTTCAATTAGAATAAATTGATGTCAGTTTCCCGTAATAAAATAGTTTAATATTTTTCTACAACGGATTATTGTGCTGTGTGGTGTATTTACCATTTACCATGTTGTATAATTTGTCGGTATAGAGGGTATGAGGAACAGGGTGTAAAGTCCACTCATACTCTATAGAAAAGGGAGTATCCTCCGACCAGACGGGTGCTATGTCTGGCGGGCAACTGCCCGATGATTCATGTCGGGCCGTTGTATCTATGCTAGTTGCGCGGTAAACTCTGCTTGCGAGATGCAGGATTTTGTGACGTCAGTATGACGCGTTGTTCGCATGTGGCGTCGTTGTAGATACCGCTACATCGGCATAATTCCATAATGGATGTGACATCTATTAACCCGCACTGGGCCCGCGTGGTGGATTACGGCCCACTCCCTCTCACAGACTGTGTCCCAGCAGTAAGAAAATTAGAGGCTGATTAAGCTTATGCTATATATTTTTTTTTAATTGGAGCAAATGTTGGTGTTACCGTCTGAGATACGGTTTCCCATTGCCTGCGGCATTGGTATCAAATCAAACTTATATTTGGAGAAAAATAATTATTCGACCTATGCCTCCGATTAGGTTTCTTACTCATTCAAATACGCATTGTTCTATTTCACATAAATGTACTTACATGGGCTTATAAAACATCAGAAGCTAGGTGCATGGCTCCAGTTCATCGTTTCCTCTATAGCAGAGCCGGCAAGCAACTCCATGTCAAAGGCTACAGTAAGAATTCCTAAGGAAAACAGCACTAAAACCAACACGCAATGGGCCCGCGTGGTGGATTACGGCCCACTTTTACCGAGAGGAGGCCTGTGTCCCAGAAATTGGAACATATATGCTGCTTATACACACTTACAGATACCTGACCGAACTGCAAATCCAATCTAAGATCAGCAGATATACTTGCGAACACTAGCGGTCAAAAATCGAAATTTTTCTCTTTAAACACTCTTCGTTTGTTATTTCTATAAACAATATCATGCCCATAAGCACGCACGTGGATTAAATTATCCGTTAGCAAAATAGTTATCCGTGCGTCTGATGTGTGGGATGCTGAGATAATATCTCCATTCTCCATATTTTAGGGCACAAGTACTTCCTATTGTTAAATTATATGTGAATTTTAGTAGGTGGTAGTGGTACAGACGCCAGCACATCAAGCTAATACAATCTTTCAAATTTCTCTAATAGATTTTCAACCCTAAAATTTAATGTACAAAGTTGATTGGGAAAATTTTACAGATTGGGGTAGCTTGATGTGCTAGCCTCTGTATAATGAGCTAAGCCAATCACGGCACGGCGTTACTGCCAGGCCTAATAGTAGTATAAAATATGTCTAGTATAATTATATATCTTCTTTACGTGGTTATGATTATTACCTGCCTTTTCTAGACAGACCTTCATAAAGGAGTCATCACGCTAGCATTTCATAAGCTTGTCTCGATAACCATGGCAGTCTTCGAGCACGTACTGCGGAAAACCCAGGCCCATTGCTATGCGATAATCAGAAGAGCACCTAGAAATAACGACACCGGAAAATGTGGGTGAAGAAGTACAACTGTAGTAGCATTTAAATGCCCACGGCAACACAAACGGAACGTGTTTTTTATTGCCCTTGTTATGGGCACAGACTGAACTAAATTATTGGCATATTTATGTTTGAATGAAAAGAAAGAGATGGAAGCAAATGAGCTGTCACAGTGGGTGAAACTGAATTATGGTGTCCATTCTTTGCCACGAGTATACCTTAAGAGTAAACTCGTCGCGAGCTCGAACTCCCTGGTGGTCATGGCCAAAAAGCACGATGTCTCACCTGGCTTCGTGTCCGACAGAGATAGTATCAGTGATGAGCAGTTAGACGCTAGTCTACACGCACAACGTCTAGTTCTCACGTACGAAAAGGGCGTAAAAATATTCGAAAAGTGCTTTGAAAAATCGAGTTTTATGAAAAAACCACTGCATTAATCAATTAAAAATAAAGTTAACTGAACTCTTCGATAACTGAGCTTTGTCGGTACTGACTTTGTTTTGAAGATTTTACAGTTCTTTTATTACTCATTTACACACCCAAAGTTACGTTAAAAATAACAAGAAAAACTAATCTTTGTTGGCTCATAACTTTTTAATGGCTTTTTATTTTACTATTCTGTTTCCGTACAGACAAAATTAATAATAGGACAAAACGATATCATGTTTCACTTTGGATGCACTATGTCAAACAGTGGAGTAATAATCTCCCGAAATTTGGAAAAAATATCGACTAGTGGCACCTTAAGGTCGAATGTCACTTTTTTTTTAATTTGCCTGTAATGTCCCACTGCTGAGCAAAGACCTCCCTACTCTCTTTCCACCTCTCTCTGTCCAGAGCTGCCAAGGACCAATCTATATGAAAAGTGTCCATGGCCTCAAGTCTGCTATTACAATAGTGTCAGAATGGTCTATCATTGATTTCATAATTGTTGATTTTGACAAGTTTGGTAATTTACTAATATAATGGCGTCATTATGACTTTCCAATGGTCAACCACTGACGCTCTATTGAAAGAAATAGCATAAAATGGTAATCTCGTACAGTAGTATTCTTGACAAATGAATAATTAATGTAATGTTTATTGCTATTTACGAACTTCTTACTACTTCAGATTGCAAACACCAATACATAGTTAATATGTAAAAATATATATATTAAATGAAATCTAGCATGAAATTTAGTAGTAGTTTTTCTCAGACCTTTGACCGACCAATGATCGACCATTATGAATTTAGCAGATTACGAACTTTTAGCAAAATGACAATGGGATCGTGTTGGAATGACGAATTTATAAAAATAGCAGACTTGGGCCCCAGGTCATCTCGCCATCTCCATCTGATCCAGCCGCTTTGTCATTTGCCATTAAGCGGGTCCCACTGGGTCGTAAGTTTGGCCCACTGATCATCTGAAATGCGGCAGATGGTCCAGTCTAATCAGCTTTCCGAATGTCACTTGCATATCATCTTAAAGGTATAATAAGTAAATAATAAGTAAACTTTTAACTAAACTTTTAACTAAACTTTTAACTAAACTTTTAATAATAAGTAAACTTTTAACTAAACTTTTCTATATAAGTAAACTTTTTCTAAGTAAACTTTTAATTTACTGGGACTTGTCAAAAGTCATCTGCCTAGCCTTTTCCCAACTATGTAGGGGTCGGCTTCCAGTCTAACCGGATGCAGCTGAATAACAGCATTTTACATGGAGCGACTGCGTATCTGACCTCCACAACCCAGTGTCTGAGTAATACGATACTCCTTGGTAAGACTGGTTATCAGACTTTCGGGCTTCTGATTACCCGTAACGATTGTCAAAAATCCACGAATGACAGCCGAGACCAACGGCTCAACGTGCTTTCCGAGGCACGGAGGGGTCACGGAATGTAAAGATGGTCACCCATCCATAGACCAACAGCGGCAAGCGTAGCTTAAACGGATCGATAGACCTGTGCGGCTGTTATTATTTAGCCACGGGCCCCTCCCTCCATTATTGTCAAAAGAGGTAAAGTAAATTACGAGGGCGACTATATACACTCAAACTTCTCAAGCCATACCAAATTTTCACCAAGACAGCCCTTTGTTTCTGTTTTTCTCTGTATGTTGTCAAATTAAGTTGTTATTTAACTTTAATTTAGTCTAACCACACAACAAACGACCTCTGACTTATCTTATTATTCTATTTAACCCCTACCCCTACGATACAATACAGCATAACACCAATAAAACTTCAATCAGTAGGACACTAGGCGGGCGCACACTATTGACTGCACATTAATCATACGGTTACCGTGGCTTCCGCTTGTGTGTACCAGGCTTATTGTTATTAATCGTTCCGGATAACTCAATCGTTTTGTGTTGACTTTTATATGTGGGGAACTAACGTTTTAGAGGTAAGTCGAGCTAAAATACTTCTATTCTATCTAAATTGTTTTGATTTTCTTTCTGTTGTAGTGTAGCAGATCCAAAATATCGTTTTCATTAAAGGCTGAGTTTTAAAAGTTTTCATTAAAAGTACTTCCACGCGTTACCGTACTTAAGTTTTTTTTTTAACGTTGCCCCACCCTAGGAATTGCTCCTGTATCGTGGGTGCGCTTACAAACATTTAAACTGACATACACAAACAGCCAGACCTGGAAAAACTATTTGTAGGTCATACAAATAATTTTTCCGTGCGGGAATCGAACCCGCGACACGCAGTGCAGCAGACAATTGCTTATCCACTGCGCCAACCGTGCCGTCGAGTTAAATCTTGGCCGGCCTGAGCATCGGTATCATAATCACACAAATCTGTGTGGTTCTTTCCTCAAAAGACCATTTCAGACACCAATCTACATGTTCTTCACATGATCTGACCAAGATAATGCCTGAACTTTATAAGAGACTGTGAACTCTTCTCAGAGTAGTCAGATAGAAAACGCCGACCTCATCTACTTTTTAACATATGATTGACGTGTAAAAGTATTCGTACTAATCTACTTTCAGAAATAAAATAATTTATCATTTACCATTATTTCCATCAGCTAACTTAATATCCCGAAGGACCGGTCCCGAAATGCAAAGGACTTATAAAAATAAGTTGATATATATAGGTGAAAAGGTTTAATCCAGTTCCCAATGCTAAAGAATGTATGTTGCTGATTATTACAAGCATGATAAAAACAAACAAACAAGCAGATCTCATACCAACGTGATGAGGTGTAAGATAATCCTTTGATGGTGCAACATCTATTAGAGGTAGTGCAGTCACATGAGCGATATAGCTAATTGAACAATGCGAAACATTCATGAAAAATAAAAGAAAAATTGTTTATGGATGATTGCTTCATTTGTCGTGGGTGATGGATGCAGATGATTAAATCCCGGAAAATATCCTATACTTAAGTACTTTTTGATGCCCATTGAGCTCTTTTTTTATATATACTTGTACAGTCACGAAAAGAGATAAGTAGCCAGGGTCGTCGGACAAAGTTGAAGTTTAGTAAGAAACCGATGGATGTTTTTGAATGAAATTTAACATGATCTAAGAACTGTTTGTTTTATATTAATTTATAATTTAATTTAATTCGAAAACATCTATCGGTTCCTTCTAAACTTTAACTATATCCGAAGACTACTGTGTACTGTACATAGTACACAGTATATAGTTTATTTACCAAAAATGTAAACAAATATGAGTTTACGGAAAAATAACTTTAGTTTCTACACGATAAAGTTCAGTTTACGCTACAACTTCAAACATTTTTATAACTTTTTCAACAGTGCTCGTCACTCTGAAATCAACTGAATTGCCATTAAAAATAAAGTTTCTATTTGTTTGACTTAAAATAACATCAATTTGAAACATGAATAGACTTTACATAAGCTCACACCTTCATCTCATGGCGGTAGGCAGAAACTACAGAACGTCATCTAATACGACAATAAACAAAATTAACATTATATATAGTAAATGCGTGATTGTGGTTTATGTAAAAAATTATTGTAAATATGTTATAAGCTGTGAGCAGGTAAGTAAAGTTGAAACCTTTCAAGCCGATAGATTCCTCATAATTAAAGATGTCTTACAATAATAACATATAGCATTAAATAAAGAAAGAAAAATTCGTTTATTGGCATTACAGCAAAATAAATACAACTATAAAAACAGAAAACAAAGATTACAATGCCAATACAATAAGAAAGATTAAGATTAAGATAAAGAAGAAAGACGATGAGAGAAAGAGGGATTTTTTTGAGATTAAATGTTGAATTAATACATAATTTATAAATCTACGGCAAACTAACGCTGAAACTAAAGAGAGCAATCCATTATCTGTATCAAAGTCTAGACAATCTTTTTATTTAACCCTATAATCGTATTCTTGAAATCTCCAAGGACTGCACATTCCTTTTTCATGAAACCATACTTAGTATTAGTACAATTGCCAGCGTCTCCAAATGCATTGCATCGCGTGCGAACTGCCCGTGCTAATTGAAGGCCAGATCTGTTTGTTTAGTAGATGCTCTCTAGCATACAGACCTCGCTTTGTCACGAACGCTTCTTAGTGAGATTGAGCTATTTGTAATGGGAGGTACGGTGAGATGTTTTACGATGTTAGAAATAATAGGATATGCAGTAGATGAGAAACAAATTAAACGGAGAATGTAATATATTTCAATAAAAATTAAATGCTGTTCGTTGGTAGGTATAAAAAAATATCCCTAGAATAAAACATAGGGATATAGCAGAGCAGATATACATAGAGTAGTGGTGGTCCAGTGGTATCGACCCCGAATTACGAGTTATGGGTCGTAAGTTCGAACCCAGACAGGCGATTACTTTGTGTATTAAAATTCATCGCCACTACTCTCAAAACGGTGAAAGAAAACATCGTGAGGAAGCCGGCATGTCCTAGAACCAGTTAGACATGTGAGATCCACCATCCAGCACTGGGCCCGCGTAGTGGATTATGGCTCACTCCCTCTCACAGAGAAGAGACCCGTGACCCAGTAGAGGGCTGATTATACGATACAATATATGTTTTATCGTAAAAAATATTTGGACTAATATGGAATGAACGCAAACGACCACGTGACCGCGTTGCCTCTTAATGCGCACTTCTTTTAGCAACAAGCATTACCAACTCGAAGATAACATTGTTAGCAACAAGCATTACCAACTCGAAGATAACATTGTTATCTCAAATAACAAAACTAATGCACTGCTACTGCGTCATTCAGGTCGTCAAAACACAGTTTCCACTGTTTTTTTCAAAACACATACTTCAGAACTCCATACAGAACATACTCTAAAGAATAACAACAATACGGACATGCCTATGTTTAAACGCGATTACCATCCCACAGCGGAGCGGTTCGCGCTTGACCTATTTCCAGCTACAATCGTTAACTGGGTAACTATTTACATTATAAAAGAATTCTTTAGTATAACACTTACATTCTGAAGTAGGTGGAAAGCGGCGATATGTCTATTCATCCTCATGTTTTGCTGCGAGTTTCTGTCAATCAATTTTTGGGACAGTTTTGAAGGCAATGGGGCAACTTTTTGTTCAAATTTTTGTTGAACTGTTGGACTGATGTCCTGTCACTGTCATGTGGGACTGACAAGAGTATGAGTTACATAATGTCATGTATTTCGTAATCTTTGAAGAAATCTTTAGAACTTTCTTTTGAACAATTTTGTAGAAGAAAATTAACTGCGTCAGTTTCTAGACATCCGCTGTCGAAACAGTCAGAGATTCAAAAAAGAAGCACAATTTGATTTTTTATTTACAGTGTACTTTGGTGCTAGACTTTCTGTGTCTTTTTTTTGTTTTATTTTCCGTGTATGTAATTTTTACACATTCTACTTATCCGCCAATGATCAATAACACTAACGGCATCGTTCTGTCCTGAAAGGTTCCGAAGTAAAAAAGCAATTGAGAAAAAAAAATAACTAAGTATATATTTTTTGTACTTGTTTTCATCAAAAATACAATCACTCCCATCACATGGCTTCTTTTTACGAGAAACGAGATCTCTCAACAAAGAGATAATTTTATCATAAGTTGCTCAAAAATGCCCTTGAAAAGTTAACCCGATTACCGCTTTATTACTTTTTCATTCAATAAACCGTAAATTATGTTTACACATTATATTTTATGAGCCTTTATTGAGCCAAGTGGAGTAATTAAATTATTTATAGGTCTCTGTGTAGGTAATTAAGTTTAGGAGTAATTATAAACAATTGAACACAATTTCGTAGCACGTGGCTTATTACGTCATAAGCTATTTTCCTAACTCAATATAACTCATAATAGTCAAGCTTTAGGTTAGTTATGTAGCTGTACGTACAACAACATATCAAGCTACACATTTCCAGTTTTAGCTGGCCTCACATTGTATAGGCTTTTTACCGACTTCACAAAAAGGAGGAGGTACTATGTTCGGATGATTGTATGTTTTTTTTTTTGTATGTTTGTTCATCGAATACTCCGCCAATTGTCGCCGGATTTACAAAATTATTTTTTTGTTTGAAAGGGTATGCTCCCGAGGTGGTCCCATTGTCACCAAATTGGAATCTGATGAGGGAATCCCATGGAAATCGAGGGAAACCCTCAAATTTTGTAGGCACACCTATAGCGATTTGGGTATTGTTTACAGTAACTCGTGCATTTGCTCTCAAAAAGCACCATTCGGTGAAGTGGAACTGATGATGAAGACCACAGATGGCCATCGGAACTACTCAATAATAAATATTTCACGGTTTGTGATTCGATTAGGTACTTTAATGTGGTTGCTAAGCACAATGCGTATCGTGAAGTGGAGCTGATAGTGACTTCTCAATCAGCTCCAGTTCTCCTGGTTCTTACAAGGAGAACTCCTCAACAATTAACGTCCCTGCATCGGGAAAAGCAATATTTTGTAAAAGGTGATGATCAGTTGACATTAGGCAATTGTAACTTAGATAAGTTAGAAACTGGCCCATTAAAAAGTGAAAAATAAAAAACTTTTTTACAAAAAAAACTACCGACTTCCAAAAAACACTACAAAGTGAAAAATAACTTTAATTTCGGAAGTCGGTGTCAATAAAATAAAATGCGGAATCAACGACACCAACTTCCGAAATGAAAGTTATTTTTCACTTTTTAGTGTTTTTTGGAAGTCGGTAGTTTTTTTTTGGAAAAGAGTTTTTCGTACAATGAGAAGTCAGCTTATATTGGAAATGTATAGCTTGATATGTCACCTTGAAGTAGATATTTGAGGTCGGTGTAGAGTAATATTGTCTTCCTTACATCTGTATTCGTCGGCATCTCTAGTTATTACTAAGAGGAAGTCACACTCTTTCTATACATATATTATATCTATTGTATACAAAGTGATAAAAAATTAACCCGACAAACTTTAAGAGGTGCTTTAGACCATCGAACTGAACAACTTTTACGATTTAATCAACTCTGAAATCACGAAAAAAAAATCTGCTGTTTCATACATTTTGGTAAAGTTGGTATTGAAGTTTTGTATTAAAAAGCAAATTTTTGTCAATGCTTCAAGGGATTGCAGCCCTGAGAGTTTCACATACATTTCAACTTGATAATTCTACGTATCCCTGAGAAAAAGGTCTTGACAGACGGACAGACAGATGGAAAACGAAGTGACCTTATAAGGGTTCCATTTTTCCTTTAGAGGTACGGGACTCTAAAATGAACCAATGATAGATAAATTAAGTATGTGATAGATACACGGTGCTCACATATTATTTACAAACATTGTAAAAGTAAAAGATTTTCCTCAAATTTTTAACAAGTCACAAATCATTGTATGAGTACCTAAGAGTAATCACAAAATGTAAAACAATGTCATAAAAATAATAAATTTCACAATATTAAATTAATAGCCAGAACCCTAATTGTGTAATACACAATCAATCATTTAGAATGATATTGCTAATCCCTTGCTTCATATGTTCGAAAAATGTGTCTGATTAACAATAGAAATAACGCAAAGGATATTGATGAACTGGCAAAATTTAAGTTATTGCTACTGTTAATGTATTACGCAATTACTCCGCAGTTTGATTTTGTCTACTCTCTAGATTGTCTTAATAAAGCTGAAGGACCAGCAAGTTTCCAAACATGCTTATCTTTGATATAATCCTCTAATATGTAATATGCGTCTACAACGTTTACTTTTGTATTGTATTGTATTTTACAGAACTTATGAAAGAGGTAAGCCGGATTAAGAGCTACAGCTCATAATCTGGCTTACCTCTAAATAAATTAACAGCTGACTTAATAAACGGGTACGTTTCGATCAACACATACAGTATTCAATACGAAATTATAACAGACATTGCTATGCATAACACGTGGAAAAGACAATTCTATTTTTACTTCTTCCTTTTTTTTCTCAAACACTATCATGGACTCAGATATTTCCTGAGGGAAAACATTGAGAAAGTTACACAAATATCAAGCCAAAAACGGTTTTCTAAAACAAGATATTCCTGGCGACAGAGGGCCCTGTCGCTGTCCAAACAGATTCTTGCACGGCATCGAATCTAAAATAAACGAAACGGAAAAAATAAACGAACACATAAAATGTACGTCAAACGTATTATAAACAAGTAATAATTAAGGGATATATTTAACGCCACTTCTAAGTTTGTCGTCAAGTTAAAAAAAGAACACCAATAAATCTCTGCAACCTGTATTCTTTTAAGACTTTGCAATCAGAGCAATTGAAAAAGAACTTTATGGCGAAGTAGTAGGGTGTATTTTGATGATAGAAAGTTCTTTGCTACTCATTACCCTAACGTTTGATGTAAAGTTCTTTGATCTAAGTGACATATTGTAAACTGTAGATGATTTGAGACGAGCGGGAGCACTTTCTGTGGCTAAAGATGATGTCGTACGCATTGTTCGAAATATTTTCTACTAATTATAGAAACTTTAAAGTCAAAAAGATTAATGTTGTGGGGATTGACAAGGGTTGCTATGCGAGGGGAGTACATAAATGTGGTTATGATTGACGTGGCTATAAATAAAATATTTGATAATGATAGATGTGGTGGTGTCAAAATGAAATATGACTCCATAGTTGCAATGTTTCCGGGTGCACTGAAATGCAGTGACATTAATTTGAAACAAGGATAAAAGTTGCTTCAGTAAAAATAATGGTGTTGTCCTAAATTTGAGAAATTATGAAAACAAAAGAAAAGAATACAAAGGATGATACTCCAATGATGAGGGTTTGTAAGATGAAGTCTTCACAACTTTATGTACAGTAATGTAATATTATTAAATTTAAGTATTTCAATGATACCAGAGCAATGGCTTAAGACAACTAATCAATATTATTTATTTCGTAGATATAGATTTCTATCCAACGTAAGTGATTGTTTCAAAAATCTACATCATTTTTAATGAATCCCTAACATATAAAAGTTTTGAAAAAAAAATTATGACTAGTTGACCAATGAAATTCACATAAAACAACCCACATACAAAATTCCAAACAATATGTACAATATGTACGGGCAATATTTTAATTTATGTCTCACTTCATACACCGCGGTACAGTCACACCAGGATATTAATAGTCAACTTTATTTCAAAAATCAACCCATTAATTAATTTAATTAACATCATACGGTCATAAAAGCAGCATTTAAAGAGGGGAACATACACCACACCATTTCCTTTTTAAAGTCAAGTCCTTTCATATTTTTTGTTTTGATTAGCGCTGCATACCTATACCCGAGAATGATTTTAAAAATTGATAGAATCGGGTCAATTGTGATGTGCAGTATTTGCTGGGGATCTTTAAACGAAAGTAAAATAATATGAAGAGTTATTGATGGTTTTAATTTTGAAGGGGACTGTCAACATTGGAATTGAGTTGACTGTAGATGATCACGTTTCACCAAAAATTAGTACCGTTAGTGTAGTGTTAGTTTATCTACAAACGTTCTGAGTAGTGTTATGGAATGGTGATCATTGTTCTTTGATGGGAAACCTCTGAGAGGAACTACATTAGCTACAAACCATTTACTATCATTTAAAGTTCTATAAAAAGCATCAGATCCTTCACATTTTTCTTTAACCAACAACTTAAGCTTTACAGTTATTCAATCAGCGCTCTATTTATCTGAAAGCATCGGCTTTCAAAGGGGTATACTTCCACTCTTCCAGTTATTTATACAATGTCATTTTAAACATCTATTGAGATTCTCAGAATCGTCTGTGGTTAGATTTAAATAAATTTCTGTCTCGTTGGCGCCACAGCAATTAGTATCAGCTATGTGAATCATGGTAAACACTTTGTACTTTGAAAACTTCATGCCTTTGAGTTTTCATTTGAAATTAAGTGGAGCTAAAAATAAGGGTTATGAATTTAGTGAGTTATTTTATTCAAGCATTCTCTCTGTAGTGTTTCCGAAACTGTAGTCTGCCGATTGATTCTGTAAAAATCTCACCGTGATAAGTTAGGTGAAGTGAGCGTGAAGTGAACTCGAAATCAATAGGGGCAATCGCTAACATCAGGTGGAATGACAGCTCACTTCACCTTGGTTTTCACGATGAGATTTTTACAGAATAGCACTGCTGTTTCGGAAATATGAAATTTGTTTCTGAAATGGACAAAGTGTGAGGGATAATTATATTATAAATTATTATTGTTGTATCCAATTTTAATATATACACATGACAATAACCCCCTTTAAAAAGTACAACCATGATGTGTTTCTTAGATATTCAATAATACTGAATCCATCAATATAAAACAGAAAATAGGTCTTTTAAATTGTCAGCTTTCAGTAATATAAAACATCAAAATAATCTTCCAGTATTCCTTCAAAACGTTACCCAATGTCGCGCTGATTTGCTATTACTACAAATTCAATGAGCAGACATAAATCCTACAGTTCCAGTAAATCAAACTATCGGACAAATGATTCTAGATTTAGATTCCCCTGCGTTAAAGAGCCAACTGAATCGATTGGCAAGGGCCATCACAACTATCCTAACAGTAGAATAATGGTTCCCGTTTGCTAAATCAACACTTGTTTGAATACGAATTGAGATTATAAATAATGTTTTGTCTAGCCATCTATTTATGTATGCTATTCTAGTGTTATGTTGGTTAGTGTGTCTATTCGCAAATAATTTGGAGGACTTTGAAGTGCTTCTAAGATGGTTTTTTGCTGTTATTTTTGTAGATATTGGATGTTTTCAATTATTGATTGATTTGTTTATTAGGTTATAAAATAAAAAAGAAATTAAACTGTTGATTGAGGTCTTAACTTTTAGATTAAAACTGCCGTACCTATGTACTTAAGGTGATAGTTAGCTGCAGAAAAAGTTTTCAAAAATGTGTAGATAACTTTTTGTGTCCTAAGTGTACCAATAAGTCCAGGTACTTAAATTAAATAAAACCTGAAAGAAAAACACAGTTACTATTATAGAAAACAAGGAAGTCATTAAAAAAACCCAATCCTCTAAAGACAAGGTCTAAAAAATTCAAGTCAGGATATCTCGCCGAATAAAGAGTACAAATTTAAAAATAAATGAACATTAACGGCTACATCCGCATTTAGTGTCTGTTCCCAACAATCTTATCGGCAATGGTTACAAAATGCCCTCGACATGCGATGTCGTCGCGTCGATGCCATCTATCGGAGCGGCCAGATCATGAGGGTACCTTGACGGGACAATTTGTTGCTATTCAATCGTCATCGGAGATTATTTTGTAGAGGGGTACATGATGTGTGTGAGTTTTAACTTTTGTTGATTCATGATGTGATGAATTGGGATTGGGGTGTGAATGCCACGATTATTAATGAAGATATCATTGTGGTTAGGGAGAAATTGGACAAGCGTTTTAGTGTGCCAATTAACTAGTCAGAGATTGTGAATTCGATCCCTATAGTATTCTAATGTATTTTGAAAGAAAACCCACTGTTAAAGACCTAACTAAAGGTTTGTAAATGAAAGTATAGTGGACTGTAAACACTTATAATAATGGTTCTAAAGGACAGTACAATGTCGCGCCCTCCGCGCGTCTCCTGGCGTGGACTAAGAATCACACCTTGTCTGCGTGAACACCCACCTCTTGCTGCTATATCAACTTAACATAATTATATAAGACTAAGAAATGTACCTATTCTCTAAGATGCTCTTGGAGAATCTAAAGAAAAACATAAATAATAGGAAAATATACCTACCTGTATAGACGATCGGTTAAAGATTTAAGAGAAACAAACTGTATTTTATTTCCAGATCATTATTAGGGATTCTCAGAAAATTTCTCATATTACCATTTGATCATATCGCGCATCTATCTACATCTATACGATACTCAGTTTTCACAACGTCAGCGCACCGGTTTATTTGCTCGTATTTGTAAACCAAATATCATATCCTGCAGGAATTGTAAACAGTTGCAGAAATATACGAACTCTAATATACAGAGAAGAAATACGCTCACCGCAACATTTTTAGATGTCACTTAAGTGTAATAGAAATTAGTTCCAAAGAAATCAATTTGGGTTAGGTTATGTTTCTCCCTTTCACAGAGACTAGACCTTCTTCCCAGAGTGGGAAAATTATAGGCTAATTATTATGCAGGACGTTTTATTTGCGAACATTTTTCGTAGTCATAAAGGTTTTATAATCGTCGAGAAGCCTTGACAAGGCCGCAGGAATCCGCTGGATGTGTGAAGCACAGAACCGGTTGAAGTGGCAGTGGCAGTTCAATGGATATAGGGGGGAGGAGGGGGCAGTGGAAGTTTTTCGGCTGAAATGATGATTGTCGAGAGAAATTTCGTCATTGTAACATTGTTGATCATAAAAGTCTCATTTGATAAAAAAAAGCTAACGGAAAATCCATATTTTTACTTCATCTTTTATGTTTTTATATAACGTTACGTACGAATATCCTCCATCTCTACAAACGGACAGAATTTCAAACCATTTTGTTCGAGTATTTATACCCGACAGAAGTATTGTTTTTTGAAAAAACATCGGTTCGAACGTTCAGATGCGGCTGCCATGATATTTTTATATGGTCACCGTTTTGCAGACGTTGCTAACTCTTTGTGATGGTCGGGCAACGTTTTTCTAGTATTTTTATGAATATTCACTTCCAACAGTTTAATTTAGATTGATTTTGTGGCTTACGTACTTACGGAAAGCTAAATATTTGCTATGACAGATTTTAGTTTATAGATAAAATGTCCGTTAAAGTTAATCCAGTATGTGTCCTAAAGAGTCCAGAACTATATATTTTATAGGCCTTTATTTTAATCGTGGCTCTAAAAATAAGTCGATTAAAAATTTACGTTATAAGTAAAATTAGGTACAATTTTGGTACAGTCAACAGCAAAAGTAGATGATGAAAATCAGAAATTCAATACTAATTAATGAACGGAGTTCGCATCAGAACTGTGTGGCGTCGAAGTAGTAAATGGTTGGTATAATTTACAATCACATAACGACACGTCGACGCCACACAGTTCTGACGCGAACTTCGTTCATTAGTATTGAATTTCTGATTTTCATCATCTACTTTTGCTGTTGACCGTACAGATGACTAATGTAAAGACCGTCGAAAACTATTGTCAACAATTTTAACGTTTTGATAGTTCCTTTTATATTTTTTTTTAAACATTTTATTTTTTTCTTGCAATTCAAATAGCTTATATTAATCGGTGATAATGTAGCATTTAAATGGTGAAAGAATTTTTAAAATCGGTCCAGTACTTTTTGAGCCAATTCGTTACAAACATACATACAAATCTTTCCTCTTTATAATATTAGTATAGATAAATGTGACGGCTTTGTAGGCCTTGTAGACTTTAGATCTGTAGCCCATTTTATATTTTATTAAGTACCTGGTACTTGTTAACAGGCCTAAAAATTTAAGGAGGTAGAATTTCTTGTAAAAGTTCCGCATTTGCGGATCGGTTCCGTTGTAACCCCAATTATTGGCAGTACTTTTTGCGCAGTGGTTCAGCGTTTTGCTTCTACGCTGTAGGTCGCGTATTAGTTAACACAGGATCAAGTCTTTTACATGTGCAATTCCTTTCTGAAAACGCACCCATATTCAACAGCAATCTTAGTGAGAAAAAACGTTGTTTAAATACAAAAATCTCAGCAGGAAATGGTACGCGGTAAACGAATGGTCTTCTCACACATACAGAGCATTAAAACTCCACTATTCGCTTATTTTCCGTGTCCCATTACAGAATAATTAGCTCTCGGCTGTTCAGTGTCAATAAACGAGGACCTCGGTCGCAAATCCACAATGTTCACGCCCTGCCTAGCCCAATGACGTTAGCTGTCGTAATTATATTGTCCTGCATACGCTCAGAGTGCAAACAATTGCCGCCCGCCGGAAAATTAGGTGCGCGAATTACTTTGAATGTTTAATTTAGGGAACCCGTTAGTTGTATAGTGTAAAAGGGGTAATGTAATCAAAAGTGAGGGCAGTAATTACGTCGTGTTTTTTGGATAGTGCTGTGAGCAAAGAAGAATGGCAGTTTTGGTGTCGCTTGACTTCAAAAGCATTCATGAATGAAAGTATACAGTACATTATATGAAACAGCTATAGGGCTTCACTTTGTATGGGTTAGCTTTTTATTATTCTGCTGCACAAAGAAAACTAAGTCAAATATTTTATTGAGTCTGACTATGAAAACGAAATTATTTGCAATATTTAGACAATATTAAAAATATATATATGCTGTACGCGAAGTTTAAGTGTGACACCCGGATTATATGAAGTCCTGCAATTCTTCATTTTTATACTTGAATTTAATATATACTTACTGTTCATTTTTTAACCGACTTCAAAAAGGAGGAGGTTTTCAATTCGACTGTACGTTTTTTTTTGTTGTATATTTGTTACACGCTACACCCGGCAATAAAATTGTAAATAGATTTAAATTTTTTTAAATGGATAGGGTATGTATGCCTCTGGTGTGGTCCCTTTTAAAAACTTTGCTTGAGTAGTTTTTGAGTTAGCTTCAATAATACATATGTATTTTGCCACTTAGTTTATATTAATGATTAATGATGATGTTATAATGACTTCCTGTTACTGATAGCAAGTATTGTTATACGAATTTGTGTGGAAAAAGGGAAACAGAAAATAAAGATTTTTGTATAGTTTTTTCGTCCATTAAGTTCTGGGTATATAGAATTTTTGACTGTGATTCGTGGTAACGAAGCAACCCAAATTTTTCAAAAATATGTGCTGCATTTGACTTTTCCTTTCCATGATAAACTCATAAATAACAAACATATTTATTATTAAATATTCAATTCTTACAGGAAATCCTCGGAACGGAAATAAGATTATTCTCGGCTTTCAGAAAATGCTTTCAAAATAATATACTACCTTTTGGTAAAAACATTTTTCTACGAATTTCTGGGAGAACGTTAATACTTTCGACATTAATTTCATATTGCAGAGAGCATCCGAAAATAAATAAAACCTACCCACATTTTTTTCGCGAAATATTTTCAAACGCATATAAAAAATTTATGTTATTGCCACGCCCGCTCAAAAACCATTAGGTACATATCTTGTATACTATTAATTCACTAAGTTAATTAACAATTTCAAGGTAAGGGAAGCGTGGTATCCGCGGGGAGGTGAAGCAGGGGGGGGGGGAGAAGTGGGAATTATTATTAGGAAGCGGCGGATGTATGACGCGTGTGACTTATATAGCTTGATCTCTCACCTCGGTGAGATGTGACGACATTTTTGTTGTATGAGTGTTTTCATATTAGGTTTTTAGTAATTGTGTATATTATACACAATTACTTGTGTACTATATTATAGTAGTGTAGTACATATAGTTTTTATTGTATTTGTTGGTATTTTGGCATGGCTAGCTGACATATGGCAAATAATTTAATTTAATGTTCCGTGTCTAGTAATGTTAATTACTTTGCATACCTAGTATTGTATACAATCAAGTAACTGAACAGACAGCTGTGCTGCTGGGGAGTTTTCTGTGCTACTTCTTCTCTCTAGCGAAATCACTAGGAAGTGGTAAAGGGCGGGTGTTTTGGGGGACTGTCTTTTGAAATTTTGACTTTCGAAAAGTGCTGATTTTGTGGTAACTGAGGTTGGTTGATGTTGTCAATGATGATTATTTTGGTAGATAATGTTTTTTCGTATCTATAGGATATTATTAACTTTTATGTATACAAATTTAATCATACAAAATAATCTTAAAATATTTTACATATTTTCAGCCAGCCTTTGGGCACTTTTCCTGTTGACAACGATGCGGACGAATTTTTTGATGCCCTAAGATTATTTCCTTTAACATATACTTGTACATGTAACTGTTAGCTTTAAAATTATTATTACCTAGCTGCGCCCCGCGGTTTCACCCGCGTAAGTTTTGATCCCGTGGGAATATCGGGATAAAAAGTATCCTATGTGTTATTCTGATGTATAAACTATATTACTGTAAAGTTTCATCAAAATCCGTTCAGTAGTTTTTGCGTGAAAGAGTAACAAACATCCATCCATCCATCCTCACAAACTTTCGCATTTATAATATTAGTAGGATTAGTAGGAAGGATAGTAGGAAGTAGGATAGTAGGAAGTAGGATAGGATAGTAGGAAGTAGGATAGTAGGAAGTAGGATAGGATAGGATAGTAGGAAGTAGGATAGTGGGACTTAATGATTAATAAAAATCTTTGAGAGACTGATCCTTTTGCGAGAACAAAAATAAATTCAAAATCTGAAAATTACAAACATTATATTCTTTGTAATTTCAATAAATCATTACCTACTACTCCGTTAAGCTACTGTAATGTAACATTAATCGTATTACTTCATAAAATACGAAAATTATACTTATTTGAATATACACTGTAGGTGTTATAATAAAACAAAAAAACGAAAACAACCCTGCCGTTTGAAAGATACATAATACACACATCAAAAGTGTCTAGGGATCAAGCATTTTTATGCGGATTTCTTGAGATTGAGATGTGGCTTTGTAATAAATTTATGATTTTATAAATTTATATGGATCCTTTTTGGTGCATTTCATAATTTGAATCAGGAACTGTGAATCAAATTCGAGTAAAAGATGAAAATCAGCTGTCAATATTTTCCCTATAAAAACATACAACGCATTGAAGACATTATTAGTGCTACTGTTTCCCTACTACTGATTAAAACCAACGTTATTATGGAGCGGCGACGTCATTTAAGCAGGGAAGAAATGCTCAGAGCCGTGGGAATGATAGAAGCTGGTTCCCGGCAACGTACTGTGGCTTTAGCTCTGAATACAAGTCAGAGTGTTATCAGTCGACTTTGGACACGTTACCGAAGCACTGGTACCGTGGCTGAGCGCCATGGAGGACGGTATCGCTGCACCACACGGAGACAAGACCGATACATTCAAATCTTAACTCGAAGAGCTCCAACAATAACCGCCATGATGTTAGCCGTGAGGCTTCATCACTCTTCAGGGAACTTAATTAGCGACCAAACAGTCAGAAACCGCTTGCATGAAGTGAACCTTCATTCCCGAAGACCGCTACGGGTACCACCTATAGCAATGCACAATCGTAGGATTCGATATCAATGGGCTCTTGAACACAGAAATTGGGCAGAAGAACAATGGCGTTTCGTGTGCTTTTCTGATGAGTCTCGTTTTGGTATGAGACCGGATACAAGACGTATACGACACTGGAGAACCCCTGGACGCCAACAGCGATTAAAATCCTGCCAGGAAGTCTATCCTTATAGTGATGGAACCATCATGGTATGGGCGGGTATTTGGATCGGCGGAAGAACTAAGTTGATTTGGATCAGAGGCAACCTCAACGCTCAAATTTATGCTGAGACGATTGTATCAGACGTCATCGTTCCTCTACAAGTGCAAATCGGTCCCTTATTTCAGTTAATGCATGATAATGCACGACCGCACACCGCAAGAGTTGTAAGACAGACTCTCGCCGCAGCTAACATCAATGTCCTGCCCTGGCCTGCTCAGTCGCCAGACTTGAACCCGATTGAGCATGCATGGGATATGCTACAGAGAAGAGCTCTGCCGAATATGGAGGGTATCCAGTCGCAAGAAGACCTTTTTTTGTTGTTGCAACGAACATGGCCGGCCATTCCACAGCGTGATTTGGATGAACTCATTTTGAGTATGCCAAACCGATGTTCTTGTGTTGTTAGTGTTCGCGGTAGAAACACGGATTATTAATTGTTTAAGTTACCCAATAAAATTTTAGAGAAAACTGTTATTTCAGTCTTTTTTTCGAACTTTTGTGTTAGTGGTTCAAATGTCAAAAATCCCTTTATTAGGAAAATGGCAAATTTCTTTATTAATGCAAAGGTGACTTGGTTTATCGTTACTGTGACAAACGAAAACACTTTATTTGATGAATCCTTAAAGAAAATTTTAATTAATATCAATCAGGAGAAAAGTTATTGCAAAAATATATGTTGATCCCTAGACACTTTTGATGTGTGTATATACTAATTAATATTGAAACCACCCATACTAAAACGTATTGTAATTTCATCTTATAATTCTTTGAACTAAAGCCATACCATTAAATTACACGCCAGGCCATGGGGGTCCCCAATAAATTGGTGGGGGCATCGAATAACTTAAACTGTTGTTGCCTGAACAAGGAGCATTCTTTTGGGTACCAAGGTGCTTGTGAGTTAATCATATCGAATTACAATAACTTGGATATGAGATACAGATAGATCTGTAAGGAGGTGGTGAAAGAGTTATGGGTCTGTGTTGACTATACTGCAACGATGGATGTCTTCTTGTTATGTCCCTACATTGTTACACTAATCCGTGTTTGTTTTTTCTGACGGTTGAAACAATTTTCAATTAGTCCAGAAAGATTTCTGTTCATGTAAAAATCTTTTAAACTCTGTCACATTGAAGTTGATATCTAGTTAATATAATATCCTAATTTGCTGACCCGTCCAAAACCCAGTGCGAGTGCGATGCTTCTGATCAGACCGTTCCCACTTGCTGGAGTATCTTAACGACACTACGTACACTTGCACATTGTATGACCTAAAGAATGACACTGATGCCCCAATCAACGTGGCAGCCTATCATGCTCAAACTATATTAAAAATTAAAAAAAAACAACGAAGAAGAGTACCATCGACACGAAAAGAAAAAGAAGAAAATACTAATTTCTACTGTTCCTCCTTAAATTAACTCCAAAACACTGTCTTTGTTGTGACTGAATGGATTTTATTTTAAAATATCACGAATTCACGAACCGAATTTCCCAGAACATACACTTTGGTTATATTGTTTATACAAGATACTCGTATGTTGGAACAAATTCGCACCAATCATTAAAACACTTCATTCACAGAAATACCAAATGACTTAACATTAATTACATAACATTTGGAACATAATAAAACCGACCCAATTCCCATTGAATACCACCAAACTGAACAGATGTTGAACACCCACTATTTTTAATAAACCCACTACTAATATTAGATCAAACTGTATAAACATGGACCAATAAGAAGTGTTTAATTTATTAAAAAATAATATTATTTTGTTTCAGATTCAGTTCCGGTTGCAAAACAAAAAAATATAGAAGAAAATTGGAACCGTTCCAAATTTAAAATTTGAAGATAGAAGGTGAAATAGAAATGTATCCGATGATGAAATAAAAGTGTATTGGGTGATATCAGTGACATCAATGTGTCGTTTTGATGATTTGATCGTGGTTGGTGATTTAGTGTTGGTGATTTGGACGCCTGACGGTGATCATGGCAAAAGATATGAACTTGTGTGTGTTGGTGATGGTGATTGTGTTACAGACATTGATAGACACGAGTTTGGAGATCATAGATTCACGTGAGTACAATCTCTCGTTATTATTTTAGCACTAAGTTTTTATTTTGATGAAGTTTTGCGCTGACTCTGTAGCGGCATCTACATCGCCGCATACGAACTACGCATTACATTGACGTCACGCAAAATCCTGCATCGCGCAAGTAAAGTTTACCGCGCAACTAGCATAATATACAACGTCCCTTGCCCACCAGACACAAAACCCGTCTGGTCAGAGAATCCTCCCTCTTCTATGATGAGTGAACTTTACACCCTGTTGCTCATACCTCTAGACAATTGTATCATAGAACAAGGCCAGGGAGATGATGATGACAGTTTAGTTAGGATAGATTTTTCAAATGATAAAAGTGCTATAATGATCATAATACTGATAGTTACATAAAAAAATATTGAACTTAAGTAGACCTTCATTTTTGTTGACTTCGAATCTAAATAGTTACTTCGTCACCATTAACCTGACGCAGTAATCAAACCCAGATCACAGAGTAAAAAATATTTTTGCTTCTATCTCCTGGTTCATCGTCCAGTCATTGTTTGAGTATCACTCAAAATATTTCGTTCTATATTTACGTTTCCTGCGGAAATACTCCTGCTGATGGATTCCTAGCATTACGTCCAACTCCAATGCAATGTGGAATCCGTGTTTGCCAGTTATAAATCAAATACATCCGAGATTAAAGTTGGGTTGATTGATATAAAAACCATGTGTGTGTTTTAATTTTCGTACTTATTTGTAACACTATTTGTTGTTTTGTTTACATTTAATAACCCGTGTGGTTTCCTATTGAAACTAGGCCGACTCTTATCATCTAGTACATTGCAGTCTATCGTTTTAACGAAACACAACAACACACCTGCTATTCCCGAAGGGATAGGCAGGTTTGTATCTATATCTGTAACTACCTACATTTCGCCAGTTATGTTTAAACACCACCACTAAAAGATCGTTAAATGTCTTGCGCGTTCAATACAATAATGTTTTCAGAATGCTCTTGAGACTGTCCCGTTTCTGTTGTGCGTCGGAAATGTTTGCGCAGAATCGAACTGACGGCTTTCATGCGATCATTTGAAAAAATTCGCATCATTAGTAACTAGAACACGGGCCAATAATAACAGCATTCTGAAAACAGTGACAGAGAATCGCTATTCTCCCATTTTGAGGCATTTTGTTTTATGGAGAGAATGGCCAAGTGAGAAACTTGCACCTTACTTGGCCGTCTTTCGTGCAAAAGGCTTCAAACTTTAAATTCCTAATAATAATTTTACTTAAGGAAACCAATCCATTATAACCACCCAAACCTATTATTATGTTTTGTTTCCATGTACTGAAATAACAGTCCTGAAGTCCATAAAGATCTTTGTTGTTCGAGTAAATAAATTTTGATTTGATGATTTAAGTCCCATATAACAGGGGGCGAGCCTATAGGCTTGTCAACTGAAAAAATCTAATGAGTCCGTCAGTTAAATTATCGAAAAATATTTGACCCGTATTTTTTCTTTTGTTACGTAAAGCAAAATTGACGAAGATACGACGCTTTTAAAACTCTCAATATGTCACACCTTGGTATAATTTTTAGTGCGTTCTGACGTCACGAGGGACTCCCGAGTTTTGATGCGTTTTATCTTTGTCAATAATTATTCATTGATGAAACAAAAAATACGTGTCCATTAGTTTCCAATACTCTAACTGACGGACTAAATAGATTTTCAATTTATTGATGGTACAAACTAGCCTATTGCCATCAGTCGGTCACAAATCTAGACTGTGGGCACACCCCGGACACTCCGTACAGCGCTCGCAAAATAATTACCTATTAGGTACTACTACATAAACAAATGACGTTTGTACACGTGCAAATGTGTGCGTGAACTCTAGTAACTAATTAACTCTAGGGTTGGCTGTCGTGCGTAGCGTAAAAAAAATGGCGGTGAACGACGACGACACTAGAAACAATACGTGACCTTGTACGAGCGGCGTCCAATTGTTAATAGTCGGGTTCGTAATGAAATAAAAATAATAATATGTAAAAAAAGAGGTTTATTTATTTAATCAATAATGCCAAAATAAGGTAGGTACCTAACTAAATATTGCTTACACTAAAATATTGCTTACACTAAAATATTTTCATTTAAATGACTTACTTAACTATAAATAATTGGTTATTAAATCGCGTAGTATGAAAAATGCGAAATCTTACAAACATTTATGTAAATACAAATTCGGAAAAGCATCACAATAATCCAAACATGGCGATTAAAACTCAAATAAAACTTTTAAATCGCAAAATTTTGTATTCGTGTCAGCAGTACAGTGCTGCGGTTCTATGCGAGTACCCTAGCTAAATAGTCGGCGACGAATACCTCGAAGTGCGGGGTGAGGTGCGGTATCTAATATTAGCGCGGGGAAGGGAGTGTCCGTTCTGTACGTAGTTCTATTAAGTAGTCTGCGCTGTGGGCTCGGTTTTATTTTGTTTACCTTCTTTTACTTTGCCCTACCTGGGTATCGGACCCAGGATCTGTAGCGCTTGCAACCACTAAACCAACGAGGTAGTCTATTATTGAGGAATGCTGTTATATCCATCACTGCTACAATTTAAACACCATCAAAATTTTACCTAGGATTACCAGTCAAGTAAATTATGCATGTTATGGACCAAAGGAATGATTGAAAAATAAACTGGAAAACACTCGTCATCGCAAAGATTAAATTTAGTTTTACGCAGAAAGTAGTTGAATTTATTTACTTTACGGAAATAGAAGTTTTTACGTTTGTAAATTTTTCAAGAATGTTGATGATACATCGGTTTATTTCAGTGGTACAGAATTTAAAATTAAATCTTGTAATTTTGAGCTTTACGACTAAACTTATTTATGTGGTTAGGTAATATTACTATTTACATTATACTAAATCACACAATTTCTAGGCATTTGAAAACAAATGTTTATTTTGTAGGCGTCATCAAACGAATACTCATAAAATATCCGACGCTAGAAATGACTAATTTTAATACGTTGTCGCAGAAGTGAAAAATATTTTAGAGAAAATTGTAGGTGTACTCTAATAAAATATTCAAGGCGTAAACATGTCTAGATTTTTAATAAAAGCCATGTGACGTATGTAATAACTCTAGGAACAGCTTTATATTACAATTTGTCACGTTTCACATAATAATATATACCAGTATGTTGAGTACGAAATAAATCTTACTTTTTATCTGTGATGACAGGATTTTTAAGCTATGAATAAGTTCTTCCACGTCTTTTCTATCTTATATTCGTAAAAAAACTTAAATGTGAGTTCGCTTTAGTTTCTTTTCTCTATAATTTTTCTGGAGCGACAAGTTTGAGTAAGAAATCGTGTTTCTAAGCTCAAATGTATAGTGGAACAAGGAGATTGGTATAAGCATAAGAAATCAGACTATAACGTTCCTACGAATGGAACACAGGCCTCTCCCATTGGCTAGGAGTGAGATGTAATTCACCATATGGGCCCAGTGCGAGTTGGTGAGGAGATTGGTATTTTGGATACAGGTTTTTTTATATGCAACTACTTCTTAACAATGTTTTAGTGTCCTGTGTTAAAAGTTATTACAAATCATTATCATCATCTACCTAGCCTTTTCACGACTATGTTGGGGTCGGCTTCCAGTCTAACCGGATGCAGCTGAATACCAGTGTTTTACATGGAGGGACTGCCTATCTGACCTCCACAACCCAGTTATTGGGTAATACGATACCCTTTGGTAAGACTGGTTGTCAGACTTTCGGCTTCTTACTACTCATAAAGACTGTCAAAGATCCACGAATGACAGCCGGGATCAACGGCTTAACGTGCTTTCCGGGGCACGGAGGGGTCTCGGTATGTAAAGATGGTCACCCATCCGCAGATCAACCGCGGCAAGTGTAGCTTAACCTGATCGATCGACATTTTTTTTTGTGTGGATGGGTTATCATCAAATGACCCCTCCCGCTCATGGTGGAGCAGAAGGGAGTGTCAGACTGTTACTGACTAAAACCCACCCGTGTTCCTTTCTTAGTCCTTTATCCACGGGCTCTAAAAAGTTATTACAAATGAATAAACGAATATTGGCAATGTAGTGAAAAGATACATATTTTTGCCTGAATACCAAAGTTAAAAAGTTAAAGTTTGACTGTACTACCAACTATTACCGTTATAATGATACTGATACCGCTGTGTGGGCATTGGCATTATGATCATGCGTCAGCGCCACTCAACTCGACGTCTAATAATGATATATTTCCATCGAAAGGTCACGCGCGTAAATAGTACTAAGCGCAACCTAGAAATAGTCGACAAGTTATGACTACCGCATAGAAGGTAAGTATAGAAGATACACTTCCTGAATTAGCAGGAATTACTAGTATAGATAGGGAATTACTGAAGTTAACAAATATTAAAGGTACAAATGAATATTTGGAAATTGAAGACAAAACTTGATTGAAACTAGGCAGGAAGAGGGTTGGTTAAACGAATACCAACTTTCTCGAGATAAATAGTTAACAGGCTACAACTCTTACGATAGTGATAAAGATGATATCTATACTAATCTATACTAATATTATAAAGAGGAAAGATTTGTATGTAAGCATTGTTTGTAACGAATTGTCTCAAAAATTACTCGACCGATTTTAAAAATTCTTTCACCATTTGAATGCTACATTATCACTGATTAATATAGGCTTTTTTAATTGCAAGAATAAAAATAATTTTTTTTAAAAATAAATGTCCACCCACGCGAAGCCGGGACAGGCCGCTAGTCATAGATAATATTGGAAATGCTAACAGTCAGAAACCGCAGCAGCTTGTTATTTCGACTCTGGCTGAGATAAATAAACATGACTTATCAAGTGCTTTGACAGGGATACCGCTTAGCCATATTATAATGTGCTAAGTAACGTGCTTTACCATCATTGCCTTCTGCATTTTCTTGCTTAGTTTCTCTAAATCAGTAGTAAACACGCATTGAACTTTCGTCGTCTATTTTTTCGACTCTGGCCGAGTTAAGTAAGCATGACTGCATGACTTAACAAGTGCTTTGACAGGGATACCGCTTCGGGCCCGCGGGTGGAGAGTAATGGGTAACTCTTCGTCCGATCAGGACCAGGCCCGTGCCGAACGGCGCGTACGTCTTCCACGCACACCTTTTTTTTTTTTGTTTTTTTTTTTTATTTTGTGGATGGGAAATCATCCAATGACCCCTCCCGCTCTGGGTGGAGCAGAAGGGAGTGTCAGACTCTTACTGACTAAAACCCACCCGTGTTCCTTCCTTAGCCCTTTGTGTTCCGGGGTAGCGGTAACCCTTTCGGACAATCCCGCTGCCCCGGCAGGCTTCGGCCCTTTCGGGCCCCTTCCTAATGCTGACATCTCTTTGAGGCGCGCGTGGAACACGTACGCGCCGTCCGGCACGGGCCTGGTCCTGATCGGACGGAGAGTTACCCATTACTCTCCGCCCGCAGGCCCGCGCCTACGGTGGCCGGGAGTCGTCTCGCGGCTCCCGACGCCCGGGGCGTCTCCCGCGGCGGCTGGGACGTGAGGCCCTCTCAGGTGACTGCCTCCCACTCCCTCTCGCCCCGGACCATGGCTTGAACCAGGGCCGGGCGCGAGAGGTCGCCGCCGCTGCCGATCGCCTCTGCGAGAACACGGCGGTGCTCCGCCCAATTGGGGCATACCGCCACCGTATGCTCCACCGTGTCCTCCGGGCGACCCTCGCAGTGGTGACACCCGGGCGTTTCCTCCCGCCCGATGATGTGCAGGAACCTCCCGAAACACCCGTGTCCGGTGAGGACCTGCGTCAGGCGGTAGGTGAGGGCGCCGTGGCGCCTCTCTAGCCACTCCTCAAAGAGGGGTCTTACCGCCGCTATCGCGGCGTGCCCTGCGCTGGGTTGCGACAGTCGCTCTTTCCATGCCGCCATGAGATCGCGCCGGAGGTCGGTCCGCTCCGCCGCGATTTGCCGCGGAAGCGGAGTTTCCCCCCGGCGTAGTGCCTCCGCGCGCCACTCGTACAGGCGCGCGAGGACTATCGCCTCCAGATCCCACGGCGGCAGTCCGGCAAGGAGGCTTGCCGCCTCGCCCGAGATCGTGCGGTATCCCCGGATCAGCCTTACGGCTACGGTTACGGTTACGGTTAGAGATGTCAGCATCAGAAGGAAGGGGCCCGCAAGGGCCGCTGCCTGCCGGGGCAGCGGGATTGTCCGAAAGGGTTACCTCTGCCCCGGAACATAAAGGGCTAAGGAAGGAACACGGGTGGGTTTTAGTCAGTAAGAGTCTGACACTCCCTCCTGCTCCATCCTGAGCGGGGGGGGTCATTTGATGATTTCCCATCCACAAAAAAAAGGGATACCGCTTAGCCATATATAATGTGCTAAGCAATATGCCTTACCATCATTGCCTTCTGAATTTTCTTGCTTAGTTTCTCTAAATCAGGAGTAAACACGCATTGAACTTTCGTCGTCTATTTTAGTTTCATAGAAAGTGTCGCTGTCGACCTGATTCTCTTTATTCTGGCTGACGTCCAAACTGAGAGGGATGTGTTGCAGCAGCGGTTTTTTCATACTACGCCTTGTCAATAAAACGAGTATAAATATTACTGATTCTATCTTGGTTAAAATTTAGACGACATTTCTTATGTTTATTTTTCTCTCCGTCTTTTAAGTTCAGCATTTTCAGTCCAGCGAGCAATCGAAATATCCGATACTAGCTTCAGCCCTTGACTTTGTTCGCGTGAAATTTCTTGTTCCCCCAACCTACCCCGTCGCATCGCATTGCCTGCCCGCGCTTTTACTCCGTTTTTGCATGTCGTTCTTTCTGACTGTTTTTTTCTTTTTGCTCGGCTCCTTAGGGTCTAAGCGATGTAAAGTATAGTCTTCCTCAAACTTTAGACTTTCAAATGCAATACATTTTTTCGAATCCAATTGGTAGTTCCAGAAATTAGCGCCTTCAAACAAACTCTTCAGCTTTATTATTAGTATATAGATTTAAACTGAAAAACATACAATACAGTTAAACAATTCAAATTTATACATTTTCTATGTATGAATTTTGCAAATCTTATCCGCTACATTCATAATATTATAATAATAAAAGTACATGGACCAAAAATACAAAGCGCACACGAGCTTATCACTGCTGCATTAATTTAAATACTAAACGGAGTCTTTAATCTGGCAATAAAACTCAGATTACTGCTAACCCTTCGTTAAAGTACTGGGAATTAAAGCTAAGGTCAAAAAGGTCAGTTGAGTTTAGCAATTAACTCTACAACGAAGCTAATGTACCTTATATTTCTCTTTTTCCCATACCTTAGTATCTAGATCATTTAAAATCTTCAATAGTTATAATTGCTATGAAGTAAAGTTTTACTAGTTAAAAGGCTAGCTTAAAATTTATTGTTTATTTGTACCAAAACTCGAAGCAATTTTTTCAGATAAACGAGTTACAAGCGCGCTTGAACTTTCAAGGGGTCGGTCAGACAGAAAAATGAAGCTAGTTGCATTCCAAAGTGTAGTAGGTTCATATGGAGAAGAACATCTTG
This sequence comes from Globia sparganii, assembly GCA_949316385.1. NCBI lineage: Eukaryota > Metazoa > Arthropoda > Insecta > Lepidoptera > Noctuidae > Globia > Globia sparganii. The sequence goes on from OX438671.1 coordinate 19,894,795, forward strand.
ATCGGTAAATTAATATTTTGATCAATAGTACCTACTATTATAGTGAGTACTGTTTGTTTTATTTTATTTTTTTACCTGTTTAAGTACGAATCATTTGATCTGACTTGGTTTCCGTAAGTCCTTTTCGGGTAACCACTGAAAATCAGCGCTGTGCTGTGGGTCCCCTATAGCACAGCATCATGCTGAGTGGAAGCCTTCTTGTCACAGTCATGACGTGCAGCCGTCAACTATCTCTGCTTTGTGCTCATGTATAAAGATATATTTTTGTCATTAGAATTAATTATCTTTTTGTTTGCACGTGTTTCTGTGACAAATAAAACAATTTTTCTTTCTTTCTTTCTGATGGCATACAGCTTGGTGTCTACCTAAAACTTTGCTTCATACCTGACAAATGCGTGCACTGACTGGACAACTCCACTCAATCTGTGTGGTTCTTTCCTCAAAAGACCATCTCAGACATCGATCTACATGGTCTTCCCATGATCTGACCAAGATAATGTCTGGACTTTATAAGAGACTGTGACCTCTGAATTTGTCTCGGCCTTTCTTCTCAGAGTAGTCAGATAAGAAACTCCGACCTTATCTAGTTTTAAAATATGATTGACGTGTAAAAGTGTTTGTGCAAACGTAGTTAAAGAAATAAAATCGCTTATTTAAATTTATCAATACGGTCACATAAGAGTACATTTTTAGTTGGAAAAGGCAAAATTGTTGACGTAATATCACACACTAAAAAAAATAAAGCAATATATGTTAAATAGTATTAAAATACTAGCGACTAACTCTCATAAATCCTAACAAATTATTTTCTCATTTTCCAATACCGCTCACAGAACACACGATTAAACTAAAGATCCACACAAAGCCACAATACCATTTAAATTCAACCAAATCACCAATAAAGCTAAGTAAATCTATACAGCAATAAAAGAAATCACATAAACCCTGCAACACACTCCCTGCAATCTGACCGCGGTAAGCCAAACGTTGTATTTCACTAGCAGGATTATGCAGTGCACTCCCGACTTTATCTCAAACATTAAAATACTTTATAGACACTTAGTCACTGGCTACGTTTATTGGACCCCCGGCTTTAACGTGAATTATGTTAGCGTTATTTGGATTTGAGTATTGGAATAATTGATTTTTTGTGCGGTATCGCTCGGGGAATTTGCTGGGGATTTGATTTTCGTGGGACTGGGATATGAAGTACGGTTTATTGGGGACTTGTTTTTGAATATTTTGTTGCATATATCGTTTATGTTATAGCACCACTAACTGCTACACAAGCTACTACAGTCTGTTAAATTTCTTTAATAGATTTTCAACTTTACCGCTAAAGTATGGTTCAAAGTTGATTGGGAATATTTTACAGTTTCGGGTAGCTTGATATGCTGGCGTCTACACACCTCTTTCTAACTTTTTGGGGAAACAAGGCGTTAGGTTACTCGTAGATACCACGCCATCGAAAATAGCATTGATGGAAAGTTGTTGATTTTTTTATATTTTTTTATTACAAAACGCCTGATAGATAAGGTCTATGATGAAAGGAGCGTGCCTTGAAGATGCCTAAGGCACTAGAACTCCCACGCATCGACGAAACACAGCAGGCTGCTGGACGCTGGACTCCAGCAAACCAGGCGGGCACGCCCGCCTGGTTTAGCGTTTTAGGCATTAGCCCTACCACCGCAAGGGAAGAATTGGCCAGTCAAATAACGTACTGGGTGTGACTGTCCAGGATGTGCCAAGCACTCGATTAGTAGCCGAAGAGGCTTCTTCATGCATCCCAAAAATAATAAAGCAATATTTTAATATAATAACCTATATATACTGAAAATATTACCAACAACTCGATATCCGTGTCAACGACATTCCGATTCTTGTATGAATTCCTGTGATAAATATAAATGTTGACGTATGAAGGGGCAGAGGAAGGCCAAAGAAAATATGGATGGATTTTGTGAGGAATGATATGAAAGAGAAGCAAATGATAGTAGCGAATGATAGTGTGATCACTGACAGGGGAGAATGGAATAAGAAAACATGTTACGCCGACCTCAAGTTACATGGGACAAGATCAGGAAGATGATAAAGTTATATTCAATTTCAGAATTTATTAGCCAATATTATCAACAAAGATACATCTACAAAGAAGTAGAGCTGATGCAATTCTACAAGTTAATATTGTTTAAATGATACTTATTTCACGGCACGGTTGGCGCAGTGGATAAGCGATTGTCTGCTGCACTGCGCGAGTTCGATTCCCGCACTTATCAAATATTTGTATGACCTACAAGTAGTTGTTCCGGGTCTGGCTGTTTGTGTATGTGAATTTAAATGTTTGTAAGTGCACCCACGATACAGGCGTAATTCCTAGTGCGGGGAAACGTTAAAAAAAATCTGTAAGACACTCTGTACAGACACTTTTACACGTCAGTCATATTTTAAAAACTGGATGAGATCGTCGTTTCCTATCTGACTACTATAATAATAATATTTTTTATTTCTCTCAAAAATGAGAAGAAACAAACTCGGAGGTCACAGTGTCTATTAAAGATCAGACATCATCTTGGTCAGATCATGTAGAATGATGTCGGAAATGGTCTTTTTAGGAAAGAACTACACGGATTGAGTGGATTTGTCCAATCCGGGCACGCAGTTGTCAGTAATCGTGCAGCTCAACTAAAACTTAAGGAGCTCAACCATTCGACGAATAATTAAGTAAGATTAGAAATAAACACTGTATAGAAGAAGAACAGACTGTCACACACTTCTAAAGTAAATCTCAGTAATTAACTCTTAAAGGAATGCTAACTTGATAATATTTACATAATCTATAGATAAGACTTCTCATAACATTATACACACATTAATTTTGTCTTTAAGCTTTATTTTCACTTAATTGCTGTTTATCTAAACCTTGCTGGATTATGTTAAGTCCTTCGCTCAGATTCTTACAAGCTTACTTGCGAGCAAACACAGCATATTTTAAAACGGTTTTTTAAATAAGCTTATTATGATTAAATTCTCTATTCTGTGAAGTCAGTAAATATTTTGCAGTCATTATATTCTTTTGACTACATTTTTACACAATTTTCTTCAAGTTATTTTTGAAAAGGCAAGAATAACTTTATAGAGGTGTGAGGAACAGGGTGTAAAGTTCACTCAACCTCCATAGAAAAGAGAGGATCCTCCGACCAGACGGGTGTTATGTCTGGCGGGCAACTGCCCAATGATTCATGTCGGGCCGTTGTATCTATGCTAATTGCGCGGTAAACTCTGCTTGCGAGATGCAGGATTTTGTGACGTCAGTATGACGCGTTGTTCGCATGTGGCGTCGTTGTAGATACCGCTACATCACTCCCCCCCGGAGACCGGAGGTCGATAGTAGGCTGAGTCTTGTATCTTGCGATGCTTGCCAGACCAGCTGAGGTTCCAGTGAGTCGGAACCGGTTGTCGCATAGTTCACGGTGAGTCGGAACTGTCTGCGAAGATGTCCCCAGTGAGTCGGGGTGGCGCTGCATTATGCTCCAGTGCGTCAGATGTGGTACAGCGCCGGATTGAGGCTGGCTGCTGGCGTCGACCAGGAGAGTAATTAAGAGCTCTTCTTGTTGACCGGCCGAAAGCGCAGTGTGCTGTGCCGAGGTTGCTGATGAGGCTGAGGGTGATGACCAGGAATGCGCGGTCGCTGCATGCTGGTGGTCAGGATACCCGTTGAAGCCGTGGGTGCTGGCTGGCTGGGTGACTCGCCGCTAAAGCTTGCGGGAGTGATGATGATGACGTCACGCTGAAGTAGGTGCATGAAGGCTGCGCTGACGTCCATGTTCGGGGTCACCAGTATAGAGGTGTGAGGAACAGGGTGTAAAGTTCACTCAACCTCCATAGAAAAGGGAGGATCCTCCGACCAGACGGGTGTTATGTCTGGCGGGCAACTGCCCAATGATTCACGTCGGGCCGTTGTATCTATGCTAATTGCGCGGTAAACTCTGCTTGCGAGATGTAGGATTTTGTGACGTCAGTATGACGCGTTGTTTGCATGTGGCGTCGTTGTAGATACCGCTGCAACTTCTTCTTATGAAAACAATTTTTTATCAAAATATTGTTTTCCCACGGGAAAAAAGTTTCTAGAAGGATTTCGAGCAGCAGTGTTTTCTAAAAAAAAAACAGCTGAGCTTAACTTCTGTAAAATGGCAAACCGTTTCTTTTTGTAATTCCAACGTACATACGTTACAAAAACATACATCAATAGAATGTTGCCAAAATATTTATATAATCTAGAATTCTAACACTCCTTGGCAGAAACTGGATCTATTTTGGCACGAATGGAGACAGGTGTTAGAAAATCTAAATATACCAGGACATGTTTAGCTACGGCGGAGTTCAAACCCCTGGTAATTATTAGCGATACATTGCCAATAGCTAATAATCTGACAGCCGAAGAAGCCATGTGTATGAGTTGAAATGTTCCGACAATTTCATTGATGATAGATTGTGAGGAAAGACACATTTCTTCAAGTTTCAGTTTCTTCGAGAACTGAACTTACAGAGGTTATTACCAACTGCTGTGATATTTCCGTATTAAGAATGCCAGTATATATTGTGTTATGAATTGGAGCAGTTTGGCTAATTTCAAATATTTTGTATATTTATTCAGCAATGTTTTGCTTGGCTGCTTCTTCAAATGTATGAGTATCTATGCGAACTCAATGAGACGTACTGTTTTCTTTGGATGTAACTGAAAGTCGAGGAGAACTTATTGTTTAATGGTTCCTTAGTAAAGAGTTAGAATACATTCACTGTAATAATCTGTGAGAAAAATAAAGTATCAGTATTTAAAAAAAAACCGTTCTATTTTGCTATTGAAGTAATTAATAATTAGCAGTATCTTGCTAGTAACATTACCGTAAAAAATTGTCTAATAGATTAATAATGTGCGAACAAAATTATAGTCTTCCAAACATACAGTAAGTACTTATGCCAAAGAAAAAAAAATAAACGTCATATTTCACTATAATTTTAACCCAAATTTCTTTCAACGAAACGAAAATATTCTTTCTAAAAAAAAAAGAGGAACAAAAATATCTAGGCAGCTTTTACTTCAGCTTCATATATCTACATCAAGCGTGGACGTTGAAATCTGGTACGTGACGTCATCTGACAGACGTCACGTTCCATCCTAGCATGAATCCGTTGATTTGATTTAGGTAAAGTTTTTTAGAACTAAATGCTTGGAATATTTTAGTATTTCCTTTTGTTTCCACTTTATACATAGTTTAGTTTAAATTCGCAGTTGTATTCTGTAAAGATGATCGTAGTTAGAAAGAATACAAATTTATTTGAGCTGGAGGTTAAAGATCTTACGTTTATAAGTTTATTAAATTTTAGTCCGGTCAGTCAGAATTGGGACAACTCAAGTCTTAGAAACCACATGAGCTTTCAATTCGAGTCTTAATGTTGGCAAAACCAGCCCTCTTGTCACTTTTTCATTAATATTCATTATACTGACGAAACTAAGTGGGTTGTGGAAATCAGATAGACAATAACTCCAAATAAAATACGGTATTCCACCCATACTGGAACCCAATCCGAAGATAGTTTGGTAAAGGCTAGGCAGACGATGAAAAGTGTCGAAATTAACTCTCAAACTGAATTCTGTGTCTACTTTTACATCCATCATATTCACTCCTCCTCCTATTAAGACATTCCTTTTCTCCTGAATATCAGTATCTACCGCAGTCCCAACCAGCTGATGGTTGTCAAAAATTACACAAACAATAACAAAAGCTAACTTCACCACGTGGATACGCGTCTATATTCGTGTTGGCTCCAAGCCAATGTTCTAAGCGCTTCCTTCTGCATGGAGACAGTTATATCTCGGCTATGTCTTTGCCTTTTAATTATGATTTCTTATCTTTGTGTGAGATTGTTGTGAGAAGAATCTTAGTTGTAAAATAGTTGGTTTTGATGCTTATCTAGTTCGAGGAATATGTTGAAATAGTTTGAATGTTTCAGTCCTGTAAATTTCTTGCTTTATATGAATTGTTTAATATGTGGAATATTAGAATCACAAGGGAGAGTAACTGTTTTCGGAAATTCTCTGCTATATGTAAATGGTAGGATTTAAATATGTTTAAAAGATTCATTCACATCAATATGTTCGATGATACGTTTTAGTTAGTTTGTATTTTTATAAAACAAAGAGACGGCGACCACATTTAGACGTACATTCCATATCTTGATTTTTCTTGGGTTCAAACGGATTTCAGATCAGTTTTAGTTGGATCATAAAACAATGATAGTACCACCATCCATATCTTCTTAGATATGAATTTCGTATTTTGGTTTAATTTTGTGTATCAACACAGTAGAATATCCTACTAATATTATAAATGCGAAAGTTTGTATGTATGAATGTATGGATGTTTGTTACTCTTTCACGCGAAAACTACTGAACGGATTTTGATGAAACTTTACAGTAATATAGCTTATACATCAGAATAACACATAGGATACTTTTTATCCCGATATTCCCACGGGATCAAAACTTACGCGGGTGAAACCGCGGGGCGCAGCTAGTGATACTATATGCCTTTTAATGACTCCTTTCAGTCCTCTAGTCACGTCTAGTTATGGAAGTGTCTTTAATTCCTTCATTTGACTTTTACGACACGTAGTGACTACTTTTGACTTCGTGCCACACAGCTACTAAATTCTATCTCTTCCTTTTACTGCCAGATGGGTTAAGCAGAACCCAATAATAGAAATACACTACCAATTAATTTTATTACATTATGTGACCACACACAACCACTAAACTTTATCTATTTGTGTCCAACAATCGCCCATAATTCTAGAGTAGTAACACAGGAGTTGAGATTAAAAGACATTTACGATTTCTTCGCGATCATTAACAGTATTTAACAGTTAGAAATACAGTCGGTCGTTCATTGCTGCCGTGGGATGTGTACGGAGAGGTTTGCCACGTTAGCTGCGCGATTTTTTTTTCCAGCTACACATTTGTGGCAGATTCTTCCTAAGTCCACTGTATGAAAATGGCTTAGACAGATTTTATTCATATCTATGGGTGATACTTCATCTTGTTCGTGTCGCTAGTACGACTGTATTTGCTTGCTTGCTTTCAGACAGCTGTGCTGCTGAGGAGTTTGTTGCGCCACTTCTTCTCCCCAGCGAAAGCACTAGGAAGTGGTGAAGGGCGTGCGTTTTGGGGGACTGTCTTTTGTAATTGACGTTCGAAAAGTGCTGATTCTCAGCCTAGTTTGAATAAATGACTTTTGATTTTGATTTTGATTTCAGATCTTCTTAGACCAAAACATTGCCACTTTACATGGCGTTGTCAGTGGCAGCGCAGAGGTCACTTTGACTGCATATTTTGGGACACACAGGGCAAGATATCATAGGCGGGTGATACTAATTGTGGTTGTCGCAAAAATTTTAACCAAAATTTTATGGGATCATCATCATCATTTCAGCCAAAAGACGTCCACTGCTGGACGTAGGCCTCCCCTAAGCACCTTCACTTAGACCGGTTCTGTGCTCCTCGCATCCAACGGGTTCCTGCGGCCTTCACAAGGTCGTCGGTCCACCTTGTGACAGGCCTTCCAATGCTACGTCTTCCGGTACTCGGTCGCCACTCCAGAACCTTTCGGCCCCAATGGCCATTTCGATTCATATGTTGTTCGAATTTACGTTACATCTACATTGCGCATTCCTGCATGGGCCTCAGAGCAAAGATATGAAGAGCTCGTGCGTAGCTTAGCCGTGGGCCCCTTTGGAGTGGTGCCTTAACTCTGCGTCCTTTTACAACAGTTCTATTTTGATAAACTACTGTCTTTGTTGCTTGTCTTGAAGTAGTAAAAACTTTTTGTCGCTACATTTGATAGCCTTTTTAGTACCTGTTTATGCTTTGGGTTAGGATAAAGGGATTGTCATTGGATATTACCGAGCTTTGAGAGATTTTCTTGTTGAATTTGAATTATGTTGTTAGGTACTTAACTAGCTTATTCCCTCCACTTAGTATGCGTGTATTTTTCACCAAATGATTACTTAATTTCAAATCCATTTCCTTTTAAAGCTAATTCTAACCAGCTAGAAAGAAAAAAAAGTATCTTCTATCTTTTTTTCTACGTGGCGCTTAGGGCAGGGGCTAAATCTGGTTGATCTCTGGCTTCGCGCCAAAGCATGCCGATCCCTAAATATGCTATGTCGCCATGCGATTCTGTATTTAGGACACTTTTGATGGGGGAGCGCGGTAAAAATAGAATTGTGATGAATTTTTCTGCTATTAAAATTGAGATGTGGGTGTTTCAAATGGGTGTACTTCCTCTCATTACTGTGGTGTTAGCGTTTAATTTTAATAATAGAAGATATTACTGTTTGCGCAGTTTGTGCCAAAAGCATTATATAGGTACACGAGGTCAAATCATAAAAAAGGCTCGCGAAACGATTAAGGCCCCGTAGATAAGAACCCGTGTAGCAGCGTAATCATAATTATTATGCTTATGCTACACGGGGTCAAATAAAATTTTCTGGTGAAATTACATAGATATGTCCATTTCTAAGACAGAGAATCCCTTAGTTATAGGTATCTAAATACGATAAAACAAAAAAAAAACAGATTTTCTGAACTCATATTTCAAGTAATTATGTATGCTGCGATACTTTATTATACTAATAAAAATAAAATAAAGTTAATTCAAGCAATGTGTTTATTTCGGCCTTTTTTGCGGTGAGCAACAGCGGGCTGTATCTCATGAACCGTAATAGGTAGACGGTTGAAATTTTCAGTATGTTTTTCTAATTACTGCTATAAAAACAAATAATACAAGTTAAAAATTAAAAGGGTTGTTTTTTTCGGTGTATTTTTGCCTTGAGGTACGGAACCCTTCGTATGCGAGTCCGACTCGCACGTGGCCGTTGTTGTTATATCATGTTTAGAATTAGATGTCGATGATAGTCATCACGTCTGGCTTTATTATCTTTGATGAGTGCTGAACGCTTCTTCGTTTTGATGACTTCTATTAGAATACTAGCTGACCCCGCAAACGTCGTTTTGCAAAAAAAAAAAATAGACAGTAGCCGATTTTCAGGCCTACTGAATATGCATATAAAATTTCATAAAAATCGGTCAAGCCGTTTCGGAGGAGTATGGTGACTAACACTGTGACACGAGAATCTAATACTAAAAATTCTCGTGTCACAGTGTTAGTTACCATACTCCTCCGAAACGGCTGGACCGATTTGTATGAAATTTTGTGTGCATATCGGGTAGGTCTGAGAATCGGCTAATATCTATTTTTTTTCTTTTTTTTTGCAAGGCGACCGTGCGGTGTCAGCTAGTTTTATATATTAGAAGATTCAGTCACTGAGTTAATTAATTTAATGACTATTTTTATCATTAATTTAATAACTAAAATGTCATTAGCATAATCAGCCTATGATGTTCCCACTGCTGGGGTACAGGCCTCCTCTCTATGAGAGGGAGGGGGTCATAATCCAGCACGTGGACCCAGTGCGGGTTGGTGGCTGTTACAATGTCTTCGATTTTTCGAACTCACGACCTACAATTCTTAAATAGGGGCCGATACCATTGGGCCACCACTGTTCAGAAAGCCATTGGTCATTCTTAAAGAAACAGTCACATTCCAATAGCAAGCCTTCCAAATAATTCTAAAAATAAAGGGACAACTTTTGATCATGGTGGTATCTTTCTCACGAACGAAACCCAACCAAGATTATGATTAACTTAACGTTAAAAGCAACAAATAGGTGTCTTCAAATAAGTATCGCGAGCATCGTCATGTGAATAGAACATTTTGCGGTGTACGTGATCGAAATTGTGATTTTTCTCATTTTGACGGGCCCGCCATTTTGCGGAACCGCTCTAAGGGCCCTCGTTGTGGCTGTAAGATGTTGATAGTATTAGCTTTATGTTGTGGATTTTTTTGCTGTAATATGTAGGCCATTGTAGGTAGGATGTCATTTTCGGTTCGTGTAAGGAAACATTTTGGGGAAATTATTTTGTTGGCATGTCTTCCTTAACTGGTGGTTATATATCGTTTTGATGTATTTTGGCTAGTGTGATGCTTTGCTTGTCAGTAGTAAGAATAATATCATCATTATTATACTAGATAATACGTTGTTTTTATATTATGTTGCCAACGCTGAATTAAAAATGATTATTTACGACTTATTTTTGTTCCACGCGTTACTCAGTATAAACCTTTAATGATATTTTTAATTCAATTAAAATATTCTAATGAAATTCTATCTTTAATCTATATTAAATTATTATTATTTATCATATTTGATTCAAAAACACTTAGCAGATAACCTGTTTATCCTTTTCCTGTTTGCTTTGACAAAGAAACAAATACGCAGAATATATCTCTAAAACCGCTAAGAAAAACACAAACTCGACTTTCAGACATAATCCTTCAATGCAACACTTCTCCAACAGGAGAAAGCCACATTTGCAACAATTGCTGCAATATCCAGCTCATGCAAATTCATGGGAGAATGCATATGTAATGCAGGCGACAATATTTATACATACTGTTACATACGTTAATTCTCTGTTGGATCTCTGACTCAAGATGGCGGATGTTTGAAGACGTTTCATTTGGATGGTTTGTTGCAGTGTTTATTAAAAGCTTGACTGTTGTATTACATATTAGTGTTGACTGAGATTATAATAAGATGAGACTTAAGACTACAGTACCATCAGTTAACTACTAGCTTCTTACTTAAAAATAACGTCTAGACCTGTCAATTTTTAGTACTACAATTAAACCATAAATTTTAACAAAATTATCACCATCGATGTTCTTCTTTTTTATTTCTTTCGAGACCTAAAGATTTTCTTAATATCTCTATCTATCATCATCAACTTGGTAGATTCTTTTCCCAACTATGTTGGGGTCAGCTTCTCATCTAACGCGAGCGAAAAATATCAAAGTTGATTTTAAAAAGATTTGAAAAGTTTAGTTTGTTACCGCCTCTCCTACAATATTTTCGTTGTCAACATAACAGCTACATCTGCCACCTCATTCTTCCTCATATTATTACAACTCAAACGCAATTCGTTGTCGTCTTCTTCCCCGCCATTTGCCACAGCATCCGTGTAACACAAACGTGTATCGTAATGGCGGCGGTCGCACCGCATACATAAAACATGGGCCCTTTGCCGCATCGCGCAGCTATGATCTAATAACGTGGTGCGTAGTGCTGGGGAGGCTACATTGTTTGGGACGGTACGTCATTTTTGATCCTTTAAAAGTCAGCAATTTTACTTGAGCTTGTAAAATTACTTGAACACTTATAAGTTGAACGTTATTAGTAGTTATGATCTAATAACGAGCTGGCTTGTCATTTTTTTAAGCGATACGGCATTTTTGAACCTTTGAAAGGTAACTACTGAACTCAGGCTTGTACATTAACTTGAACACTACTATTGGAATACAGCGAACCGCTTTGATGACGAAATTAATTTAACACACGTATTTGTGCGTTTTCGTTTGATGAACTTTTTTTAATTACATGAAACATTATTATTTATTTACAATTATATATAATATCATCTTCGAGCAATTGTACTTAAAGAACTGTAGCACAGGGGTCACAGATCATAATGAAATTAAAACGAGTAACTTGCAGAGAGTTTTCCAAAAAAAAAAAAACAATCGACTTCGAAGAAAACACAACAAAGTGAAAAATAACTTTAATTTTGGAAATCGGTGTCGTTGGTTCCGAATTTTTGTTTTTTGACACCGACTTCCGAAATTAGTTATTTTTCACTTTGTTGTGTTTTTTTCGAAGCCGGTTGTTTTTTTTTGTTAAAATTTTTGTTTTAATTAGTAGAAAGACACGCAGAGAGTAGAATCACGTTTCAAAATATGGGGAGGGGTAAACGTACTGTTATTATGTAACATGATACAATAAGCGTTCGCCTTTCTGGGTGGTGTCAATCCACGCTTCAGTATTTCATCTAAGTCCGACGCGTCAGTTTCCAGACTAAGAAGTACCTAGATATTTTAAATCATGCAAGTAGGCCTCTGCCTGCTGAAGTTATTGCTTATTTTTTAGAATACTAGTCCAAGGAATGAAGGATGGTGAAAGATGAGGATGTAAAGCTGTTTATTAATATTAAGATCTTAATGTACAGACGCCAGCACATCAAGCTACCCGAAACTGTCAAATTTTCCCAATCAACTTTAAACCTTCGAAAATCTATTAAAGTAATCTGAGAGATTGTAGTAGCTTGATGTACTGGCATCTGTACTTTATACTCAGAAATTAAATAAATAAATTTTTTATTACATTTTTCAGAATCACCATCACATTGCACACTTAATATTAGGTCCTTACATATGAAATTAGCGTTTTGTCGTACTGACCACTTTGATCTGAAATATCTCCTCTTTGCCGACTGCTGTGTTACTTTGCTTAACCGACACAATAATGAAGGGATTTTAAATCGAATCATTACTTGTGATGAAAAGTGTATACTGTACGATAATCGGAAGCGCTCGTCGCAATGACCCTGGAAAACCAGCCAAATCCTGCTCTAAACGAAAATTGACTCAGAAAAAGTTACTTGTGAGTGTTTGGTGGACTAGCGCCGGTGTCGTTCACTACAGCTTTCTAAAATCTGGCCTAACGATTACGGCAGATAACTATTGTCAGCAACTGCAAACCATGAAGGAAGAACTAGCTGCTAAACAACCGAGATTGGTCAATCGCTCTAGGCCACTGCTGCTTCACGACAACGCAAGAACACACTGCACAACAAACAACCACTAAGTTAGATGAGCTATAATTGGAATTTCTGCGACATCCACCGTATTCCCCGGACCTTGCTCCAACAGATTACCATTTTTTCCGGAATTTGGACAACTTCTTACAAGGAAAAAAATTCAACTCCGATGAGGCAGTCCAAACCGCCTAAAAAGAGTTCATTGATTCTCGCCCCCATGGTTTTTTTCAGTAAAGGGATCAATGAACTACCTATGAGATGGCAAAAGTGCATAGATAACAACGGTGCATACTTTGATTAATTAAATATATTTTACAAAAAAAAATTGACTTTATATTCCTCCCGTATAAAACGCCAATTTCATATGTAAGGACCTAATATTATTATTCTTGTCGTGCTGGATTATATGCAAAAATAATATCTATAATCCTCGTTGAGCTTGAGCAATGGACACACGCACTGTAACTCAATTGCTAGTGCTCTCTTTTGATGTAACGCCGTCTTTTAGACGTGGCCCTTACACGATCGCTAATGCGCCACCTTCTAAATATATCCAATTTGTTCTACCTTGGGGTAAGCAGAGAAAGAAGGTGTTGTGATTTCTGGAGATTTTACAAGATTATAAAGCTTTCATTTGAGGCCATTTTTCTGTCTTTAATAGGATAAGGGTAAAAAAATAATTCTTGCGCGGTGGAAAGATTGGTCAATTAGCGACTTTGATCGAGCTACGTGTCCACAAACTTTACAGGTATCGAAAATCACTCTTTGTTTTTGTAGTTTAATTTTTTTTATTGTAATTATTTTGTTATTGATTCTGTCATTAACAGGCTATGTATGTGTACAGATAGACATGGAAGAGGAACGTCTTCTGGTACAGGTATCTCCATACATAAAAAAATACCCCGAAAATGTATTGATTAAAACCGGTTGATTAAAACCGGTTGATTACGAAGTAAATATACTTATTATTTCCTTTATTTAACTAAATACATATAAATTATATTTTTAAATATTAGAATATAAAAAATATAAAAACATTTAAAAAATAGTAACCCACCGATATCGGGAACAGGGTCCAAGCTACCGGCGGTCAGGGCTCCAGAGAGAGGAACCTCCTAACAATGCGGGCCGTGTCCAGAAGTACTGCTTTCTGAATCAAGCCCTTGATCCAGTCGCTCAACGAGAGCCTCCTCAGATGTTGGTCGAGGCTCTTGGCTATTAATCCATTGGCTGTCACGACTATCGGCACAATGATCGCTGAGTCTACATCCCACATGTCGACAACCTCGCGAGCCAAGTCAAGATACTTGATTTGTTTATCTTTCTCGGCTTTCACGAGGTTCTCATCATGCGGGATGGTTATGTCAACAATCATTGCGCGCCGCTCTGATCAATCCTCCACCACTATATCAGGCTTATTGGCAACAATAGTCCTGTCAGTGATGATGGATCGATTCCAATATAATGTGATATTACCATTTTCGAGAACTGGGTCGGGCACATACCTGTAGTACGGCACCTCCGATTCCACAAGGCTGTATTTAGAGCAAGTTGCTGATGGATTATCCTGGCTACAAGGTTGTGTCTATGCAAGTACTCTCCGTTAGCCAGACGAGAACACCCGGAGATAATATGCCTGATTGATTCTCCCGGCTGGTGGCATGCCGGACAGATGTCAACCGTGCCGTCTTTCACAATAAATCTCCGGTAATTATTCGTCATCATAACTTCGTCCATAATTGCACAGACAAAACCTTCGGTTTCTCCAAAGAGGTCACCGAAACGTAGCCAGGCTACGGACGCTAGTAGGTCTACATCAGGTCCATGTAGGGCCCGGAAAAAGCGTCCGTGAAGCTCCTTACTCTGCCATACCTCCATGCGATCATTAGTGTCAAGTACTACTGGCTTGCACCAGTTCTCTTTAGCCAAGGAGAGCGGAGTGAGGCCCTTGTCGACCGTGACTACATCTCTATGCATCCCCACGTCGGTTTCTAGGAAATATTGCTTAAATATTGCTTATTAACTTATTATTATTATTATCGAAGCTTGTACATTTGGTGCACCACACTACACAACAAAATGGTTAATTTTAGTAGGCGTTTGGACCACATTGACATCTGAAAACATTACTAAAGCATGCGTCATTAGATCAGTTATTTTGATAAAGATAATAATGATGACATCATCATGATGCCTAAATAGCATCGTGGGATTGATTTATGTAAAGGAAAGAATGTTTCAATAAATAATAATTATACGATGGTGCCTGTATGTTTGGTCAGAAATTCAATAACGCAGATGACTGAAATTAGAAAAAAATGTGATTGTGTGCGGATTTTCATGCCAACTGAAATTGCTAATGTTATGTTTAAGAAGGCAGTCACTTATCCATTGGTTAGGACACAATCAAAGCTATTATATATGATAACTAGATGTTGCAAATTATTAGAAATGGAATTCTTCCAAATTATTAGAAATGGAATTGTTTTTAGAAAAAACAATGTTTGATATTATTTGTATTACTGAACACTGGTTGAAAGAATACGAAATGCTGATTAATTACGAGAACTATAGTGTAGGCAGTTGCTTTAACCGAAAATCTATGCTGCGTGGAGGTTCATTAATCCTAATTAAAAATTGTGTAAAATATAAGAGTCGTAAAGACATAGTGGAACTATCGGTCGAACATAGCATCGAACTGTCCTGTGTTGAGCTGGATAAGCATTTTATAGTGTGCGTATACAGACCTCCAAACTATCAAAACTACTTTATTTTTGAGTCTGTAATGGAAGATGTCTTGGGAAAACTGGCAACTGGTAATAAATCAGTAATTGTTTGTGGTGACTTTAATATTAATATTTTGGAAAATAATTCAAATAGCAGTAGATTATTAAGCCTCTTTAAATCATTTAATTTGTCAAATGTGTTCTTGGAACCAACGCGAATAACTACAGCTACTGCTACATGTATTGATAATGTTTTTTGTTGCTGCGAATATTTAGATAAAGCCATTGTAAATTATCTCCCTTCCGATCACAGCGGTCAAACCGTTTCTTTTGAGTCCAACACACCAATACAAAAAGTGCAGATTCAATTTAGACCAATAACATCGGGAAATTTGGAAAAGTTTAATAACACTTTAATTAATAAGTTACGTGCTCAGGGCCTAAATATGAATAGTGGTAATATTTTGTATGAAGAATTCTTTTCGTTAGTGCAAACAGAGTTCAATAATTCTTTTAAGAAGAAATCTAAAACTATTTGCCCTAAGTTTTTATTCAGTGACTGGGCAACTAAAGGAATCAGGAAAAGTAGGGAAAGATTATTTGAACTGTATGGCCTTAAGCCGTATATTAACACGGATACTTTTAATAAGTATGTTGCTACATATTCTAAAACTTTTAAAAATATTTGCAAAACAGCTAAAGCTTCCTTCATTAGCAACAAGGTTAAATCAGCAGACAATAAAATAAAGACAGTTTGGAAAATTATTAACAATGAAACGAACAGGAATAAAAAACATAATACTGATTACACACTGAACACTTCCCGTGGCCTTATTAGCGATAACATCGATGTTGCTCAGGAATTTGCAACTTTCTTTACCAATATCCCAATTAAAACCACAGAAACTTTAAATTCCTCGCCCGCACTTGCTATTGAATTATTAAGAGCGAATGTCTCAGCCTGTCCTGTGGAATTTAAATTTAAACATGTAAACCCTTCAGTAATTATAAAGGCATTTAAGCAACTTAAGATCAAAATGACCGAAGATCTGTGGGGCTTGTCTACTAAAGTTTGTCAATCCATTATTGAGACAATTGCACCCTATTTAGCTTTAATATTTAATTTGTGTGTTGATCAAGGGGTATTCCCGGATTTAATGAAGTTCAGTAAAGTTATTCCACTTTTCAAATCTGGGGACAGCAAAAACACTAATAATTATAGACCCGTATCGGTTTTGCCTGTTTTCAGCAAGGTGTTTGAAAAAGTAATGTTAAATCAGATGCTCAATCATTTTAATCGTAATAACATCCTACACGATCAACAATATGGTTTCACCAAAGGACGTTGTACAACCGACGCCGGTGTAACCTTATTAAAACACATATTTGACGCATGGGAAGAGGCACAAGATGCAATAGGCATCTTCTGCGACCTATCCAAGGCATTTGATTGCGTGAATTACGAAACACTGCTTTTGAAACTTGAGCATTACGGACTGGGTAAACTCGCTCTTAGCTTAATAAAATCATATTTAAATGATAGGTTTCAGCAAGTTCAAATAAACGGTGAAAATTCATTGGGTTTAAAAGTCAAAATGGGTGTACCGCAAGGCTCAATATTGGGGCCGTTCTTATTTTTAGTATATATAAATGATTTACCTTATTTACTGGAAAACCGACCACAAATGGTGTTATTTGCTGATGACACATCACTGATTTTTAAAGTAAGCAGACGTGCACAGGAGCTTGACGACGTAAATAACGCTATGCTTGTGGTCCATAATTGGTTTACTGTAAATAATTTGGTATTAAATGAGAAAAAAACTAAATGCATTAGATTCACTTTACCGAATGTTAGAAGTAGTGAATGTCACGTTGTATTGAATAAGGAGATACTTGAATTCGTCGAAAATACGGTTTTCCTGGGGATCACGCTTGACTCAAAGCTGCAGTGGGGTCCTCACTTAACATCACTTGCAGGGCGGCTAAGTTCAGCCGCTTACGCTGTTTGGAAAATCCGTCAATTAACAGACGTGGATACCGCGAGACTGGTCTATTTTAGTTACTTTCATAGCATCATGTCTTACGGTATTTTGTTGTAGGGACGGGCTGCAGATATTGAATCTATCTTCATTCTGCAAAAGAGGGCTATCAGAGCTATCTACAACCTCAGCAGACGTGAATCTCTAAGGGAACTGTTTAAAAAAATTAACATCATGACGGTTCCTTGTCAATATATATATGAAAACATTATGTACGTTCGAAAAAATCTACATCTTTTTAGTAAGATATGTGACAGGCATAATTTTAACACTAGAAATAGGAACAAATTAGATCAACCTCGTTTCAGATTGTCTAAAGTAAAAACTTCTTTTATGGGTTATTGTGTAGAGTGTTATAATAAAATAGAAGAAATTTAAAACATGCATTAAACGCACACTATGTAGACAAGCATACTATAAGTTGGATGATTATATCGTAGATAAAAATGCTTGGCTAAATGCTGGTCCTGCTCCACAGACACTTGGGCTCACTAGTTAAAATTTCAATATTAATTTGGAAGACATGCTTCCCTTTTTTTTTTTTTTTTTTTTTTTTTTTTTTTTTTTTTTTTTTTTTTTTTTTTTTTTTAAGTGTTTCTGACATTCGAATTTAATGTGTATTTTTAATTCAATCAAGTTTTAATTGTTACTTTAATATCTTATACCTCTTTCTAGTAAAATTTTATTCATCTCGTAAATAAATTGGCATTTTTTTTTTTTTAATTTTAATTTTGTAAATGTAAGAACCATGGATCCGTTCATTATAATTTTTTTATATTGACTTGAAAGAGCATGGCAGTTGAGAATGTGTCATGCTCACTTAAATGTCTCACTGATGGTGGCGCGTGTGTTGGATCATTCGGTTCCCTTCAAAATGGTTGAGCTGGATGGTGCTGATCCATGCGTCATGTTCGTGAACGGGCGCTGTCAGTTGAGACTGGTCATCTCTTAGCTGCCAGGGCTTCTTTTTAATCTTATAACTGTCTTGAATTGTTTCTTCATAACATTGTTCTCACATATAGAAGCAACAAGAATACTGTACTCAGGATTTTGTAATATCTTAATTTAAAAGAGTGTCCTTGGAGTTTCTTGCCCGTTCTTCTCCAAGAGATCTACGTTTTGGAATGGGCAACTAGCTTCAACTTTCTGACTAACTGACCGACTAGTTAATTTTGACAATTCAAAAGTGCCTGGAAATGGTTTAATTGAAATAAATGCTTTGAGTTTGAGTTTGAGTTTGAGTTTGCCCGCGACTTCGTCTGCGATCCAGAATGAAATTTTGTCCAAACGCGTTCAGCTGTTTTAGCGTGAAATAAGCTTTCATTTGTATTCAAAGTGATAATCATGGTTATAAACTATCTGTGTGCTAAGTTTCATCTAAATCTGTTCAGCTGTTTTAGCGTGATTATGTAACAAACATCCAAGGATACAAACCTTGCCGGACGGCGCTTATGTGTTCCACGCGCGCCTCACATCAAGTAAGGGGCCCGTAAGGGCCAAAGCCTGCCGGGGCCGCGGGATTGTCCGAAAGGGTTACCGCTGCCCCGGAACATAAAGGGCTAAGGACACGGGTGGGTTTTAGTCAGTAAGAGTCTGACACTCCCTTCTGCTCCACCCAGAGCGGGAGGGGTCATTGGATGATTTCCCATCCACAAAATAAAAAAAAAAAACAAAAAAAAAAAAGGTGTGCGTGGAAGACGTACGCGCCGTTCGGCACGGGCCTGGTCCTGATCGGACGAAGAGTTACCCATTACTCTCCACCCGCGGGCCCGAAGCGGTATCCCTGTCAAAGCACTTGTTAAGTCATGCAGTCATGCTTACTTAACTCGGCCAGAGTCGAAAAAATAGACGACGAAAGTTCAATGCGTGTTTACTACTGATTTAGAGAAACTAAGCAAGAAAATGCAGAAGGCAATGATGGTAAAGCACGTTACTTAGCACATTATAATATGGCTAAGCGGTATCCCTGTCAAAGCACTTGATAAGTCATGTTTATTTATCTCAGCCAGAGTCGAAATAACAAGCTGCTGCGGTTTCTGACTGTTAGCATTTCCAATATTATCTATGACTAGCGGCCTGTCCCGGCTTCATTTGATGATTTCCCATCCTCAAAAAAAAAAAAGCATGAAACCTTCACATTTATAATATTAATAAGTAGGATTATAGTTTAGATAATTCATTCTTACTATAACGGGTACCTAACCATTACTTACAAGCGTCTTTGGCTCATAATGCGAATTTAGGTATTCCGTTTTTTGTTCATAGACCTAAAAATAGCTCGAGTTTTTTTTCTATCGTTTCAAAGATCGTTTCTAGTTCACATGTGACACTTCTGCTCCCGCCTCCACGTACCATGAGCCGCACTTCACAACATCAATCTTCATAGCTGCTATTGACTGGCTCCCTAAGGAATCGGACATACGAAATATGCTGGGTGGATTCATTTAGCCGCTGGTCTAAATGTTTCGTGGGAACTTGAGTGTACAGACGCTAGTACATCAAGCTACTACAATCTGTCAAATTTCTTTAATAGATTTTCAACTTTATCGCTGGAATATAAGGTTCAAAGTTGATTGGGAAAATTTGACAGTTTCGAGTAGCTTGTTGTGCTGGCGTCTGTACTATCGTCGAATTAATTTTAATGGAGGTATATTTGATTGAAAAGTACTCCATAAGTAACTACCGAAGTATATAAATTTTTGTGTATAAATCCATGCGATACTTAATTTGTTGTTTTGAAGTTTTCTTGGCAAAACTTCCGACAAGATTTTTTTGAGAACCTGTGATGCCAAACCTATTAATGTCAGTGGTCCACTGTCAAACACAGACCGACCGCCCTCATCATCTACCTAGCCTTTTCCTAGTGTGCAATCGCCCTAACGTTGATTATGAACCTACCTACCTAATTATTACTCACATGCTTATGTAGATACGGACGGGAATTAGGGCTAAACGGCTAATTGTTATGTTATTATTAAAATGGTCTCACTATTGTCGCAATTGGCGTCTCGCTGGGCTCGTATTGGCAAATGCTGGCAAACTGTTTATTAATTGACCTTATTACTTAGAGCTGATGTTTTTGCGATATTGTCACAGCAGGAACCTGTGTTATGATTGGTATTTACACAAAAAAACATTTCTGTGAATTGGTGATTATAGTTTGTCGTGCTTGGTCTGTGGATGGGTGACCATCTTTACATACCGAGACCCCTCCGTGCCTCGGAAAGCACTTTAGGCCGTTGGTCTCAGCTGTCATTTGTGGATCTTTGACAGTCGTTACGGGTAGTCAGAAGCCCGAAAGTCTGACAGATCAGTCTTACCAAGTGGTATCATATTATCCAGTAACTGGGTTGTGGAGGTCAGATAAGCAGTCGCTCCATGTAAAATACTGGTATTCAGCTGCATCCTGTTAGACTGAAATCCGACCCAAATACCTATAGTTGAGAAAAGACTAGGCAGATGATGATGGTGATTGTAGTTTGTATGGATATCAGCGCAAATGTTTACCATGGTAACCAGTGAATTCAGTCCATGTTTCTGAACAGCCCTGCGTTTAATTTTTTCGTAGGTTATTAAAAAAAAAAAACTATTTCATACATTTTAACTGCGTAAATATGTGGCACTTTTCTATAAAAGAGGAGATTTTTTTTTTTGGATAACCGACGAAAAATTTTGCGCCTCCTCGACTAGAATCATTGTGCTGAATTCACGGTGACAGTTTGTACGTCGAAAGTCCACTCTGAATATTATGTATCTTATTAACATGATTCACACACAATAAACATCCCACGCGGAAAAAAGGACAAACACCACGCGGGCCTAGTGGGGTTGGTAGATGTCTCGTCTTCGAATTTTTGGTTCTAGGACATGCTGGTTTCCTCACGATGTTTTCCTTCACAGTTTTGAGAGCAGCGGTATAGAAATAAATTATACAAATTAATGTGCCCGTTTGGGTTCGAATCCACGACTCGTAAGTCAGGGGCTGTACCATTGGGCCACGACTGCTCTCACCATTTACCTTCGATACTAGCAAATTCCAGGATATGCTTCCTGTTTTATTTGATTTAAATCAGCAATGTAGATTTTTTGCTATGCAAATAGATACAGTCTAGATAAAAAGCTTCTAATCCTGGAAATACTTCCCCTCCAGTACTCAAACAAAACTAACTAGTAACTTGACATTTTCATAATAATATTCTTAGAATCACTTACCATCTGAAAGGCATCACAGATCCATTTGAGTTTCCCCGTAGACATGTAACTTTAGCTTTGTTCTATGTCTTGTAGAACCAAAATAGTTATTCTAAGAAGTAAATTAGGTTTCTGACTCAGAATGGAATTCGTCATGTTGACTTCAATGACAATAATTGCTGCTGCATGGTGTTTCATCAAAAAGTAGAATGGTTATTAATCTATTATTTAATCCTTGTTTTTTTTTGTTTGTGGATGGGAAATCATCAAATGACCCCTCCCGCTCTGGGTGGAGCAGAAAGGAGTGTCAGACTCTTACTGACTAAAACCCACCCGTGTTCCTTCCTCAGCCCTTTATGTTCCGGGGTAGCGGTAACCTTTTCGGACAATCCCGCTGCCCCGGTAGGCTTCGGCCCTTACAGGCCCCTTCCCTGTTGCTGACATCTCTTTGAGGCGCGCGAGGAACACGTACGCACCGTCTGGCACATTGTTTAATACTTGGAGACGTAAAAACTGCATGACGAAAAATTCCTATATATTTAACATTGGAAGGCCTCCCACAAGGTGGATTGATGACCTTGTGAAGGCCGCAGGAATCCTCTGGATGCTGGAAGCACAGAACCAGTCGAAATGGAGGTGCTTGGGGAGCCTAATGTCCAGCAGTGAACGTCTTTCGGCTGAAATAAGGATGATGATATAATTATGCAGCACTAGCGACCCGCATTTTTCTTCAAATGGGTGCAATCTACTATTTTCTGTGATTATTCCTCTATATTTAAGTTAAAAATAAATATTGAACACCTTTGATTATGAAGTATGTTACATAAACCTTCTGGAATAAATTGAAAGTTAAGTAAAACTAATCGGACCAACAGACAGACATGAAAAGCGATTTGTTTTAAACTATGTATAGATAGAGTATATTAGGCCTGTATTCTCAGAAGAACTACTCGAACGAACGAACTCCAAACTGCGCATACTCTTATGTCTACCCCAGACAGAAGAGTATTTCGGAACAAAGAATCCATAGAATGTTAGTAACAACTTATTATCTGCAGGTGTTAATACCAATCACCATCCGCACAAGCTACTTTACAATAGGAAAGCTGTAACTCTCCGTTACAGTTCCCAGGATGTGGTTACGACTGACTCTCATTATAACTGGAACTCAAATGATGGAAAACATTTATTACACTGCACTGTCAATCCGAACACATTTTCAATCACAATGCGAAGGATTAAGAAAGAAATACATAATCCATTGCTTCATAATAAGCTTGTCAACTGAAAAAATCTAATTAGTCCGTCAGTTAGATTATCAAAAAATATTTGACCCGTATTTTTTCTTTTGTTACGTAAACCAATATTGACGAAGATACGACGCTTTTAAAATTCTCAATACGTCACTCTTTGGTATAATTTTTATTGAGTTAAGACGTCACGAGCCCCCACTCCCGAGTTTTGATGCGTTTTATCTTTGTCAATATTCATTGATTTACAAAAACAAAAAATACGTGCCCATTATTTTCCAATACTCTAACAGACTGACTAAATAGATTTTCAATTTATTGATGGTGGAAACTAGCCATGTTTGTAAAATTCTTCCGCTCCAGGCTCAGCAGTGCGACTATTTGCGTTTTTACCAAGACCCACGGACAAACATTAAAAAATCACATTAAAATCTTCCATATGCGTAAAATACGACATTACAAAGCAGCTTATGATGGCCAATCTCCCACTTGACCGTTTTTGAGGATGACTGTGTACATTTTTTACTTGGTCATTTTGATGAGCTTCATAATTGGGATGTTGAATTCGTTGTAATCCTTCATGGGGCCCGTCTGTTTTAATTATAGGTTCAAACGAGTTTTTTTTCGATATGTTGTTATTATTGTACCCATGGCAATATGGACAGTTTTTTTTAAGAGAGACTAAGAGTCACTCAACGAGCAATGGAAAGACCTATGCTCGGAGTTTCTTTGCGTGATAAAATCCGGAACGAGGATATTCGACGAAGAACCAGAGTCACTGACTTAGCTCTTAAAATTTGCAAGCTGAAGTGGCAATGGGCAGGTCACATCGCTCGTAGAACTGATACCCGATGGAGAAGAAAAGTTCTTGAGTGGCGACCACAAACCGGAAGACGCAGCGTGTGCAGGCCTCCCGCTAGGTGGACCGACGACATCGTGAGAGTCGCGGGCAACGATGGATGCAAGTGGCGGATTGTCGTTCGGCGTGGTGGTCTAAGGGGGAGGCCTTTGTTCAGCAGTGGACGTCTTTCGACAACCGTCCATACATAATTATAATCAACCATAATATCCGTAATATCATAATGTCCATATAATCGTCTTTCAATTTAAATGGGTCTTAGTTGAACTCAAATAAGAGGCATTTAAATTAACAGAGGCAGAAAGTAGAGGACTTTGAATGATTATTTACACGTTTCAATTTCGTATCTTTATCTATATTGGAAGGTGTAACTGAAAACTATATGTGCCAAAATTATATTAACGTGAAAATGACAATCATCATCATACTTTTTGCCCGGAATCACCCACTGCTGGGTACAGGCCTCCCCTTTTTTCTGCCATACTTCCCGGTTTCAGTGTTCCTCATATAGGTGTTTCAAGATATCATTAACTGAAAGCGTGTTTGTGATTTTAAAAAAATATTGAAAATTACCAACAAAAATAAAAAAAAATACTCATCTAAAGTCACTATACACAGAGCTTTGTTGACAGCAAACACACTTGACACCAAAATTTAATACTGCCAACACCCCTGGAGCAAAAAGAAAAATGGGTAGCATGTTCTACTAACAGCGTCCCTAAAACCTGCCCGTCGCAATATCCACAACTCCTAGATTTTTATAGTTCCAATAACACCTCGTTATTCAAGTGGGAATCACGAAATTGGAATGGAAAATGGCGTTACAATATGGCGTCGTGCTCATCCACTCATAGTGTCGCAATTTCCTCCCGCGCAGATGACGGGGTCTGTGTCAAATGTCTTATTTTATGAACTCACTGCGACGTATGCCGTTTGCAATAAATTATATGGAGTGATGAGTTTTTTAGTACTCGTTGTTGAAGATGGAACGAAAAATCTATGGTGGGAGTTTAAATTTGGATGGGAATTTGATTCGAAAAATAGTTCTCATTTTCAAGAGACAACTTCTAGTGGGAATAATTTTGAAGTAGATTATAAAAGATTCTTGCAGACCATCCGGATAGTGGACAGTTTTGGTTCCGCTGTTTTGACAAATAAGTTATCAGGGTCATTAAGTATACTATCGTATTATTTATTAGCTCTACAGTCTAGAGTGGACACAGGATTGCAAGTTGATGAATAAGTGAGAGCTATAATAATAAGTGTAGCTATAATGAGCTTGGTAAAAGGTGGTAGTGACTGTAATTTGATTTTCGTTGACAATTTCCTCATGCTCCACCCTACCTACGAGGAAATATGAATGCTATAATTACATTGTGGTTTCCTCAGCTCTCGAAATAAAGGCTCTTCCATTTCCCCTTCATTGTTTTCATCATTTTCAAGCGTCAGTCTCAATTTTTTCCTCAACTGCGTAAAAACAACAAAATTTAAAAGCCAAAAGACATCCCTTATGTTCTATAAATATTTTTCAATTTGCCTCATCGTTGTGACGCGACCTGTAAAGTATAATGTTACACTTTGTTTTTCTTGTCGCGTTAGACTGATGGTAAATGGTGGGTAAGTAGGTACATTAACCTAACCCGTGTCTTGTTACTTACGTCTATTTGTTGTAAATTGATATTTTTAGAAGTTTGTGAAAAATTGTTATTGATAGACTATCAATAAGTTTTTGTGGTGATGAAGGTCTGACCTAGTATGTCAACAAATATTATAGTACTATGGTTAATTGACCTTTTATATTTCATAGGCACGCTTTTGGCTATCAGTATCCGTCTCTCTCATTTGTGGTTTACCGAAGATGTCGGCGATATCGCTAGCTTGAATAAACCTATGGCAGTCCATTGCTTGGCTCAGCTCACCTATTCAAAGTGGTGCGCGCCACCACACCTGGAATCCTTATTCATCCAATAGAATACTCTTTATTATGTATATAAATTATTACAGACATAAATATAGAAACTTGTGAACGCTTGCATAATCAGCCTATACCTAATGTTCCCACTGTTTTATATGTACCTCGGACCGCTACTCTATAATAGACTAAATATTAAAGGAAACATCTACTCCTTAAGGAGTAGATGTTTCCTTTAATATTTAGTCTATTAAGGATTTAAGGATTTTCTTGCAGTTACTGTGATTTAAATCACAGTAACTGCAAGAAAATCCTTATGGAGGCTCTTCAAACTATGTCCTATGAAGATACAGAGAAGTTATTACTTGTGCCAAAGTAAATATTGTTCGTATTATATAATTTTAATTATACACCTAATCTTTACACTTAAACTTATACACTTTTCTACATATGTACCAATAAGATAAATATGATAACTAAGTCATTATTAAATCAATTAATGTTACCTCCAATCGCCTGAAACACAGGTTTACCTAGTTCAGGCACGAATCATGAGTGAACTTGACATAGATTTAAGAAAAACTGTATTTAATGTTAGTCCTTTTAGTTTTGAATAAATTTTATTATTATTATTTACTGCTGGGACACATACCTCCTTTTTGTGACTGAGTTTGAACCCACGACCCGTAACTCGACCCGTTCGAATCGTAAGTTGAGGACGTTACCACTGGGCCACCACTGCTCGCTAATACCACTACCACCACCACCGCTTATTTATTTTTATTTTATTTTACCATTTATATACACACTTAAATAAACAGACAAGAAAAAAACAGAACAGAAAAATAGGTACAGACGCCAGCAGGTTAACCTACCCCAATCTCTCAAATTTCTTTGATAGATTTTCAACTTTAGCACAACGGAATAAGGTTCATATTCAATTGGGAAAATCTGACAGATTGGGGTAGCTTGATGTGCTGGCCTCTGTACAAAGGTGCATCTTATTCCATAAGAAATCTCTTCCAGCATACTGCGATAGGACATTCAATACAGCGATGTAGACAGCGTGTGAAAGAAGGAGGAGACAAAAAACCACCACCTTGTTATTTTGTTTGTTTTTTTTTTTTATGCGTGTTGTTTACCGCAAATAAACGTATTTTCTTTCTTTCTTTATTTGACCATTAAATCAGCATCGACTGTTCTGTTCTGGGTCGTAATAGGTGGCGTTCTGTAGTTTCTGCATTTCTTATGAGAAGAAGGCGAGTTTAGCTTCCTTAATTTTTAAGGTAAATAGACGTGCTACAAATTTTGACAACGTAAATAACGCCCTACTGCAGGTCCAAAATTGGTTCACTGCTAATAATTTAGTATTAAATGGGAAAAAAACTAAGTGCATAAGATTTACTTTACCAAATGTCAAGGGTAATGATTGTGAGATAATATTGAATCAGGAGAAACTAGAATTCGTCGAAGAAACAGTATTCCTAGGGATCACGCTCGACTCAAGGCTACAATGGGGTCCTCATTTAACATCTCTTGCAGGACGGCTCAGTTCGGCAGCTTATGATATCAGAAAAATCCGTCAATTTACTGATGTAGGTACCGCGAGACTAGTCTATTTTAGTTACTTTCATAGTATCATGTCTTACGGTATTTTACTTTGGGGACGGGCTGCAGACATCGATTCTATTTTTATTCTGCAGAAAAGAGCTATCAGAGCCAGATATAATCTCCGCAGGCGCGATTCTCTAAGGAAACTGTTTAAGGATATTAACATCATGACGGTGCCTTGTCAATATATCTACGAAAACATCATGTATGTAAGGAAAAATTTACATCTTTTTAGCAAAAGAGGTGAAAGACATAATTATAGTACTAGAAATAGGAACCTATTAGTTCAACCAGGTTTCAGACTAGCAAAAGTAGACTCGTCCTTTATGGGGTACTGTTTAAAATGTTATAATAAAATACCTCCCCACATTCTTCAACTGAATGAGACAAAATTCAAGTCATGTATAAAACGCACACTATGTAGGCAGGCATATTATAAGTTAGGAGATTACATCGCTGATAAAAATGCCTGGCTCAATGCTGGTCCTGCTCCACAACCACAACTAATTGATTAACACTTGAAAATATTGTTGGAGCTGCTGAAGATTGTAAGACTATCTTTGCATTGTATAAACTCAATTTCCTTTGTATTGTATAACTGCATAGCACAGATGTGAGTTCTATGTACTATTGAGCTACCATTTACCGGGTAATATGTTTTTCATTGACTAGAATGTGCCCTGGCGGCTGATAGTATGTCATGCTCGCTCAAGTGTCTCGCTGGCGGTGGCGTGTGTGTTGGATCATTCGGTTCCCTACAAAATGGTTGAGCTGGATGGTGCTGATCCATGCGTCATGTTCGTGAACGGGCGCCGTCAGTTGGGGCTGATCATCTTTTAGCTGCTTCGGCTTATTTTATTTTTGGATTGTTATTTTGTTACTATTTGCTGTACTCTGGACACTTCTAACGCGTACTTGTTTTTTATTTATTTTTTACATCGTTCTTACATATTTATAAATTCAACATATGATGTAACTAATAATTTTGTAAAAATATAATTTAAAAAGAGTGTCCATGGAGTTTCTTGCCCGTTCTTCTTCATAGGTACCTACTACGCTTTGGAATGGGCAACTAGCTTCATTTTTTTCTGACTGACCGACTTCTTGACAATTCAAAAGTGCCTGTAAATGGTTTAATTGAAATAAATGAGTTTGAGTTTGAAGCTCACTTCACCCAAGTTTTCACTCCAGATTCCGGGTGTGGTGGCACCACTTTGAACAGGCGAGCTAAGCCAAGCAATGGATTGCCATAGGTTTATTGAAGCGAACAATATTGCCGACCATATCCTCGGTAAACCACAAATGAGAGATAATTCATAAGTTTTTTTTTTCAATAAATCCAACGCAACGAAATTAAAAAACTGTTTTTTTTTTTTCAAACAAACTAAATGCGAGCAGTAATTGGGCTGGCTCTTGACAATCTCAATACTTGTTTATATTTTGTTTTCCAATCTTTGACTAGTTACAGTGACTAAACTAAACTAAAATTATCATTTTGTCGTTTCCACTTTGTATTATAACCATCCAAATTTAAATAAAACTTTCCATACAGTTACTTAATACTCAAACATTGTTCGAAGTTGCTCTTTCGTTTGCTGATATCTTATGCATAACGTCATACAAGGTCTGGGTTCACTTTGAGAGTAGGTATTGCAATATCTCAGTACTGCGAATTGTTAACTTTTATCTCAAGTGCTGACAGCTTCTGGGTAGCTCTCATGCTGTTTATCTTGGTGTTGATAAAGTGACTGTTTGTCACTGTGATTGATTTTCGAGCTTTCTTGATTGACTTAAACTGGGGACCGATTCTGCAATAATATGAAAGTAATAGTGTTAACTTGTTTTCGATGTCGAGTTTTTGGTGTTTGGGGATTCATAAAACAAAAAATACAATAAACTCACGCTTGTATTTCCTCGTAGGATTAGGCAGAGGTATAATCTTTATCCAACTATGTTAGGGTCGGCTTCCAGCCTAACCGGGTGCAACTGGATACAAAGAAAGAAAAAGTATTTATTGCGACTCGTACAGGAGGATCACAAACTAAACTAAACACAGTCTTAATTAAAATACTAAATTATATCCTACTAATATTATAAACGCGAAAGTTTGTGAGGATGGATGGATGGACGGATGTTTGTTACTTTTTCACGCAAAAACCACTGAACGGATTTCGATAAAACTTTGCTGTAATATAGCTTATATATCAGAAAAATACACAGGATGCTTTTTATCTCGATATTCCCACGGGATCGACACTATGCGGGTGAAACCGCGGGGCACTGCTGGTAAAAAATAAATTTAAAAAGCCAACCAGTGCCAGTACCAATACCAGTGTTTTACATGGAGCGACTGCCTATCTGACCTTCATCCAGTTACTGGGTATCACGACACCCCTTGGTAAGACTGGTCCCATGACATAAATGGTTATTCAATTCTTTGGAGACTTCCCTTATAAAATTGGCGGAAGATTTACGAGTCGTATAAAGTAAAAAGCAACCAACATGAGAGTCCTTAAAATATAAAAACAATATAAGATAGTTCTCACAAGTGTGCAGTTTTAAAAGCTTCAATATCACTTAGGTAGCCGCTTGCATTATTAATGTCTTCTCGTTCAACTTTATCTGAACGTTGACAGCTGCATCGCGAATGCATCTTTTAATACATCGGTTAGATGGGAAAAGCACTTTGATATACTTCTAGATAAAAATTATAGGTGGTCTTACTGAATAGACCTATGTACCCAGCAAATTGTTCAATAATGCACAGTATAAAATTAGCACATATTCCACGAATTCGTCCACGTCAATTTTGGACTTTACCTCATACAACCTTCTACACCCTATTTCACCTTTTTAGTATCTGTTTAAAGCAGGTAATATATCCTTTATTAGGGTTCTAAAGTCTTCAAATTCTTGAAGTTATATCCACATTACAAAAATCTAATAAACTCAAAATTCCAACCGTAAATTCCCTCTTAAATACGATTACCTCATGTTACATGCCATTTTCATATTATTTTGTGCTGTAATTAGGAAATTATATGAAAAATGGTTTTGAAATCGACCCTGTTTCCATTACAATTTATCGTGTTTTGTACCGTTAATTTACCTTAAACAAAACATATCTAAGACAAATATATTATTTTTTTCATTTAATGTTGATTCTCAAACAAGCAAATTTGCATAACGAAATATTAATATAAAGAATATAATTCTAATAATAAATTAAAGAAATATCAACTTTAAGTTACTAAAGTATTTTTTATACCTATATTTGTTTACATTTTTGGAAACTAAATTGCCAACGCAGAATAGATACTGTACTTAACTTTAACTAAATCGCTCCAGTGGTGAGAAAAACAGTAAATCCAAAAAAAAAACTACATAAGGTAAAAAGAAAACCACCTCACTCCTTATTTCATTGACAAAAACAAAAGCTTTCCCCCTATTTAACAACCCGAAACAATCTAACCAGAATAAATACGATAACTGTAGGAACAGAGAGAACAGTGAGAACAGCTGGGATTGTACCAGCTGCGCTTGCTGGCTGTCGGGCGGAAATTACGGAACTAGTGCATTCCACACCTACACCCGTCTTGGAGTTAAGTCGTGTGTTACTTCAGTACTTTAGTAACTGAATGCATTTGGGCTACTGAGGAGGAACGGTACTGTTCCTCCGTATTGTTGAATGCGGGAACTTTGGAAACTCGAAGGTATATTAGCCTAGTTGTCTGTGGAATCCGGCCGAATTTCTGTTTTTCGGCAGAAAAATCCGTTTTGGCCATTTTCGTTTTCGACCGAAAAAACCTTTACAGCAGTGTATGGAAAAATATAGGCCCGGCAAATCAGTGTAACAATTTTTTACTAGCAGCGCCCCGCGATTTCACCCGCATAAATTTCGAACCCGTGGAAATATCGGGATAAAAAGTATCCTATGTGTTATTTCTGGTTATAAAATATCTGTGTGCCAGATTTTATCCAAATCCGTTTAGTAGTTTTTGCGTGAAAGAGTAACAAACATCCGTCCATCCATCCATTCTCACAAACTTTTGCGTTTATAATATTAGTAGGAGTATGAAGAGAAAATCCATCGTAACAAGAAATAAAATAACAATGAGTGAAAAAATACAAACATTTATTTTTTTGCTTTCGTTTTCGGACTCTAAATTGCGAACGCATATGCGTTCGCAATTTATTTGTCAAAAATGTAAACAAATATGAATTAATGGAAAAATAACTTTAATTCCTACACAATAAAGTTCAGTTTACGCTACAACTTCAAACATTTTCAAAACTTTTTCAGTAGTGCTACTCACTCTGAAATCAACTTAATCATCATTTAAATAAAGTTGATGTTTGTTTAAATTGTAATGTGGTAGGGGTGTGCTGCGCACTTTAATATAATTGTCAGATAGCGTAACTTTGCAAAAAAGTCCAGTAGTTTTATGGCTTGGTCATATTTGTAATAGAATTGATGTCTATTGGGTTAGACGTGTTTTTGAGTGTAGATCGTGAATTGGTAATTGATCTGTATAGGGTAGGCCCTTAGGCCAGGTAGAGCGACGATGTTCGCTGGGTGCCTGGTAGACGCTGAATGAAAGAGGAGTCGTCTCATGTACAGGAGTGGATTTCTTCGTCTGATGATATTGGTTGTACCTACTATAAATAGTTCTTTAAGTGCATTTTATTTATTTATGTTATTTATTTTAATGCACAATGTACACAACCATAGTTACACGCTAGGCTTAATCTAGTTAGTACATGATCCTGTTAGGGCGCAGCAACATAACTTAAAACTAATAATTGTATCACGTAAATTAGGAACATTCAGGATTAAATATTGTATTAATTAAACTTAAATCTAGCTTTATACATAAAAGATTATGTATTATAACTAGCTGACCCCGCAAACGCCGTTTTGCAAAAAAAAAAAAAATAGATAGTAGCCGATTCTCAGACCACACAAAATTTCATACAAATTGATCCAGCCGTTTCGGAGGAGTATGGTAACTAACACTGTGACACGAGAATTTTATTTATTAGAAGATTAACACTCAGATAATGATATAATTGGACTCTATTTTAACATTTTATCTTCCATAAATTCTTGGATATTCTGATATTTTATATATTTCTGTTCTGTGTATTTCTTTTAATGCTGACTGGACTTGCTCTTGATTTTGATCACGCCTGATGGATGAGGTCTATGATGGATCGAGTAAGCCTAGAAGATGCCTGTTCAGTCTTACTTTAATATTAGAGAAGTTAAATGTGTATTTGTTGACTATATTCATAAGATTATGAAATGATTACAACATAATATCCTATTAGCATACCAATCATAATATCAATTCTGCAATCAAGCATCGAACATCTAATTCCGGTACATAATAAACCATAGTTCACATAGAACAATTGAACCGATAACTAGTAAGTTAATACAGTGCTAAGTTAGACAACAGTCTGGTATTGGATTATACCACCAACTGAATAGTGATGCTCAAGCGACAGAGTTTAAGGGCGCGGACAGACAAGAATGAAACTGGCGTAATTTGCGACGCTGAACATATTAAGTCGCCAAGCTGCCTTAGTTTTTTCGTAACGATTATTGTAAGGTCAGGTGCGTAAGGCAGTGGTGGACAAGGGCTGCGACTTAGGTTCGAACACCGACAGGCGTTTTACTTTGTGTAAATTCTTTCAAAATCACTGGTTTTTATATTGTTCATTCTGATTGGCATCACAGTCGACTTAAAATAACCCACAGTTTACAAAGACTAATAATATTCTAATTAGATACAAGTATCAGAAGGCCCAATTCTCGTAATTTAAAAAATAGTCGCAGTCTCATTTCGGCGACAAACAAATGTCAAACGCTTGTCAAAATGTAAGGAAATTAAAGGTATTTTTGACAGATCAGACTGTGAACGTTCTTAAAATTACGAGAATCGCCCCTATGGACTCATGTTAAGCAACGCAAGTTACGATACGTTTCGCTAGTGTGTCTCGACACCCTCCACTCATTTAGAGTGCAGAATTACGATAGTCTACGCTCATCTAGCCTCACGCTTACAGTGACGTTCCAGCAACATAATAGTGACGTTCTCGCAATTTCCGTCGCCAGCCGTTTCACGCTTCGCATACGTTTTATTAAGCATTTCCTAAAATTTGAGAAGCGCAGCATGGTGGCAGTCAAACTTAAGACGTTAACTATTTTAGACTAGACACCCCTAGAGGTGGATGAATTGAGGCAATAATATGCACAATACGAAGGTGTAAGATACAGGTAAGATTTTAGCTCAAGCTTTCTAAAGCGATAAAGGAACTATGAAGATTGATTATGCAATGTATTTATAGGAAAAATTATAGTTTGAAAATGCTCGTGTTTTTTGTACCTTCCTTACTAAAAGCTATTCGTGTTTTGGCACACCTGTAAATCTCAGCTTTTAACGATAGGTACTCTGTTCCTCCGTATTGTTGAATGCACTTCTGATAACTCAAAAGTAAAATGGTCTAGTTGTCAGTCCTTCCAATTTACGTTTTCGGGTTTCGGAAATTTTCAAAAAAAATAGTTTCGGCTGGTTCGGAAAAAAATGTTCTGGTAATTCAATTTTATTCTAACAGAAAATCTGAGCCATCATCATTATCATCTGCCTAGCCTTTTCACAACTATATTGGGGTCGGTTTACAGTCTAACTGGATGCAGCTGAATACCAGTATTTTACATGGAACGACTGCCTATCTGACCTCCACAACCCAGTTACTGGGTAATACGATACCCCTTAGTATGACTGGTTTATTTATTTATTTAATACTTCAAGCATATACATGTACAGAGGCGGACTTAACGCCATAGACTGGTTGTCAGACTTTCGGGCTTCTGACTACCCGTAACGACTATCAAAGATCTATGAATGACAGCCGGGACCAAAAGCTTAACGTGCTTTCCGAGGCACGGAGGGGTCTTGATATATGAAGATGGTCACCCATCCATGGACCAACCGCGGCAAGCGTAGCTTAACCTAATCGATCGATTCGTGCAGCTGTTATTACTTTACCACAAGCCCCTCTCAAAACATTCATCGTAACGAGATATATTATTATATTTCATTTCTTCAACACAACCACTCTATAGTCAATTCATCATTGAAATATAATGAAACGGTTTATTGACATTTCTTTTTTTGCTCCGACTTACCTCTGTCATAAATTCACCCTTCGCCACTAAAGCCCACCATAAAAATTACCCCGAAAAGTTATCCTAATAAAAAACTTTTTTACAAAAAAAAAAACAACCGACTTCCAAAAAAACACTACAAAGTGAAAATAACTTTAATTTCCGAAGTCGGTGTCGTTGGTTCCGCATTTTCTTTTATTGACATCGAATTCCGAAATTAAAGTTATTTTTCACTTTGTAGTGTTTTTTTGGAAGTCAGTTGTTTTATTTTTTTTGTAAAAAAGTTTTTTATTTTTCACTTTTTAGGGGGCCAGTTTATAACTTATCTAAGTTACAATAGCCTAATGTCAACTGCTCATCACCTTTTACAAAATATAGCTTTTCCCGATGCAGGGACGTTAATTGTTGAAGAGTTCTCCTTGGAAGAACCAGGAAAACTGGAGCTGATTAAGAGGTCACCATCAGCTGCACTTCACGATACGCATTGTGCTTGTGAATCGCAACCCGTAAAATATTTATTATTGAGTAGTTCCGATGGCCATCTGTGGTCTTCATCGTCAGTTCCATTTCCCCGAATGGTGCTTTTTGAGAGCAAATGCACGAGTTACTTTAAAAAATACCCAAATCGCTATAGATGTGCCTACAAAATTTTAGGGTTTCCCTCGATTTCCATGGGTTCCCCTCATCCGATTCCGATTTGGTGACAATGGGACCACTTCGGGAGCATACCCTTTCAAATAAAAACATACCGTCGAATTGAGAACCTCCTCCTTTTTTGAAGTCGGTTAACAAGCATTTACCGAAACAAAAATGTTGCTGTATGCGTGCCATATTCAGCAGCGAATATGGTAAAAACAATGAGGGTAGTTTCTTTCAGGCAGCGTCCTAGTTTTGAGTAAAAATGAACGTTGCTGCAACACAGTTGGATGCAAATTGAATGCGCAAGTTGGAAGTGCTCTGAACAATCGTATCGGACGCCGGCTGCAGACTTGGGGAGGGATAGATAGGGACATATTGGGGGTGAAATATTATTTTCCATAAAAAAAAATAGTTTGTAGTGAAGCGTGAAACGATTGGGAGCAGCGGTGGTCCGGTAACGGCCCCGAGCGTTCATGGGTTCGAACCCAATAAGGCGCTTTACTCTTTGTAAACATTTCATCACCACTGCTCTCAAAACGGCGAAGGAACATCGTGAGGAAACCGGCATGTTTTAGAACCAAATGTTCGAAGACATGTGACATCGTCCAACCACACTAGCCCGCGTGGTGGATTACGGCCCACGCCCTCTCAAAGAGGCGGTCTCAGTAGTGGGAACATTTTAGGCTGATTATGTGTGAAATGATTGACTAAAGAATTGAGAAAAGTCAGTTTATTATAGAGACAACAAAATTTCCTTAAACAACGTTAATTATAAGTAGTTGTCCTGCCACAGTTACTCGTACCGTCATATTTCAGCATCCCTTTCCTGGGCAAAGGCTTCAACCCAGTTACTTTAAAGGCTTCCAGTTATGACAACCCAGAATTAATGTGCACCATTGCTTGTGCTTGTGCATTTCACTAAAAATCAATATCACAAATGCCTAAAAAAAATACCATGTCGAAGCATGTCTACATGATCCTTATCGTTTTTTTTTTTCGAGGTATTTAATTCAGATTACACCAAGCGGGTCTAATAATATTTCAAAGGATTCAAAAGTCTTAAAAGTGGTTATTTATCACTAGAAGTCATTAGGACATTAAGTATTCTCAAATTACTTCGAAATAGTGAGTAAGGTTAATACCTTCCCTTTAATTAATTATTTAGCATTAAACTTAATCCGTTTAGCAGGAAGCTAGACTACGCAGCCATGCGCGTTAGCCAATCCGACGGCTCCGTCCAGGCTATTAGCCAATCCGTGGCGTGCGTCATGGTGTGTCGGATTAACTGCCGTAGAGGCTCATTACGTCACGTGCGAGCGTTCAAGCGCCGACGCACTGTATGTTGAAAGTTGCAAATTATCACGCTTAGGTACCGGTTTTTACTGTGGTCTACTTAATCAAAGTAGTTTGATATACGACTTTGTTGTCTGTCTGAGCATATCTAGATTCTGGAGGAATAAAAATATCATCAATCAAATGTGGGGCAGAACAATCTTTGGTAATAGAAATTGGTACACAGGATTCCCGAAAGTGAAATTCGGTTTCTTAAGATACTGGAAATGGAGTTTAAATTTACTCCAACTTTTCAACTCTTCATTTTGGTTTTGTGAAAGAGGTATGTAACTTACTTATACAACTATACTGTGATGTATCATATAACGCTTTAGATTTTTAAGAAAGCAAAAATTATTAATCGTCAAGAGAAAAGTAAAAAAAAAATAGAATTAATCGAGTACATTTGAAAGTAGAAAAATAAATAAAATACGTTTATCTGCGGTAAACGTGACGCACGTCATATCCACGCAAAATTGCCATCGCATAGCGTAATGCACAACCTTATGCTAGACAGAGCTCCAGCGCTGGTTTTCAGCGACAGCCGTCGTTGATGTGATGGCATCAACTGGCGCAGTGTATCGTAAGATATAAATAACACAACAAAAATAAAATATATAAATACACAATAGTTTATTCTAATATTTATAAAATGGTACCATTTCGACCACTAAAACAACAGAAAGAACTCATCATCAATGCTCAATGAAAGTTATAATTTGAAATGAAAGTTATTAAATATTGCCGACCATATCCTCGGTAAACCACAAATGAGAGATAATTCATAAGTTTTTTTTTTCAATAAATCCAACGCAACGAAATTAAAAAACTGTTTTTTTTTTTCAAACAAACTAAATGCGAGCAGTAATTGGGCTGGCTCTTGACAATCTCAATATTTGTTTATATTTTGTTTTCCAATCTTTGACTAGTTACAGTGACTAAACTAAACTAAAATTATCATTTTGTCGTTTCCACTTTGTATTATAACCATCCAAATTTAAATAAAACTTTCCATACAGTTACTTAATACTCAAACATTGTTCGAAGTTGCTCTTTCGTTTGCTGATATCTTATGCATAACGTCATACAAGGTCTGGGTTCACTTTGAGAGTAGGTATTGCAATATCTCAGTACTGCGAATTGTTAACTTTTATCTCAAGTGCTGACAGCTTCTGGGTAGCTCTCATGCTGTTTATCTTGGTGTTGATAAAGTGACTGTTTGTCACTGTGATTGATTTTCGAGCTTTCTTGATTGACTTAAACTGGGGACCGATTCTGCAATAATATGAAAGTAATAGTGTTAACTTGTTTTCGATGTCGAGTTTTTGGTGTTTGGGGATTCATAAAACAAAAAATACAATAAACTCACGCTTGTATTTCCTCGTAGGATTAGGCAGAGGTATAATCTTTATCCAACTATGTTAGGGTCGGCTTCCAGCCTAACCGGGTGCAACTGGATACAAAGAAAGAAAAAGTATTTATTGCGACTCGTACAGGAGGATCACAAACTAAACTAAACACAGTCTTAATTAAAATACTAAATTATATCCTACTAATATTATAAACGCGAAAGTTTGTGAGGATGGATGGATGGACGGATGTTTGTTACTTTTTCACGCAAAAACCACTGAACGGATTTCGATAAAACTTTGCTGTAATATAGCTTATATATCAGAAAAATACACAGGATGCTTTTTATCTCGATATTCCCACGGGATCGACACTATGCGGGTGAAACCGCGGGGCACTGCTGGTAAAAAATAAATTTAAAAAGCCAACCAGTGCCAGTACCAATACCAGTGTTTTACATGGAGCGACTGCC
The DNA here is from genome assembly GCA_949316385.1 of Globia sparganii. NCBI lineage: Eukaryota > Metazoa > Arthropoda > Insecta > Lepidoptera > Noctuidae > Globia > Globia sparganii. Next base: position 19,933,125 of record OX438671.1, read on the forward strand.
TATCTGACCTTCATCCAGTTACTGGGTATCACGACACCCCTTGGTAAGACTGGTCCCATGACATAAATGGTTATTCAATTCTTTGGAGACTTCCCTTATAAAATTGGCGGAAGATTTACGAGTCGTATAAAGTAAAAAGCAACCAACATGAGAGTCCTTAAAATATAAAAACAATATAAGATAGTTCTCACAAGTGTGCAGTTTTAAAAGCTTCAATATCACTTAGGTAGCCGCTTGCATTATTAATGTCTTCTCGTTCAACTTTATCTGAACGTTGACAGCTGCATCGCGAATGCATCTTTTAATACATCGGTTAGATGGGAAAAGCACTTTGATATACTTCTAGATAAAAATTATAGGTGGTCTTACTGAATAGACCTATGTACCCAGCAAATTGTTCAATAATGCACAGTATAAAATTAGCACATATTCCACGAATTCGTCCACGTCAATTTTGGACTTTACCTCATACAACCTTCTACACCCTATTTCACCTTTTTAGTATCTGTTTAAAGCAGGTAATATATCCTTTATTAGGGTTCTAAAGTCTTCAAATTCTTGAAGTTATATCCACATTACAAAAATCTAATAAACTCAAAATTCCAACCGTAAATTCCCTCTTAAATACGATTACCTCATGTTACATGCCATTTTCATATTATTTTGTGCTGTAATTAGGAAATTATATGAAAAATGGTTTTGAAATCGACCCTGTTTCCATTACAATTTATCGTGTTTTGTACCGTTAATTTACCTTAAACAAAACATATCTAAGACAAATATATTATTTTTTTCATTTAATGTTGATTCTCAAACAAGCAAATTTGCATAACGAAATATTAATATAAAGAATATAATTCTAATAATAAATTAAAGAAATATCAACTTTAAGTTACTAAAGTATTTTTTATACCTATATTTGTTTACATTTTTGGAAACTAAATTGCCAACGCAGAATAGATACTGTACTTAACTTTAACTAAATCGCTCCAGTGGTGAGAAAAACAGTAAATCCAAAAAAAAAACTACATAAGGTAAAAAGAAAACCACCTCACTCCTTATTTCATTGACAAAAACAAAAGCTTTCCCCCTATTTAACAACCCGAAACAATCTAACCAGAATAAATACGATAACTGTAGGAACAGAGAGAACAGTGAGAACAGCTGGGATTGTACCAGCTGCGCTTGCTGGCTGTCGGGCGGAAATTACGGAACTAGTGCATTCCACACCTACACCCGTCTTGGAGTTAAGTCGTGTGTTACTTCAGTACTTTAGTAACTGAATGCATTTGGGCTACTGAGGAGGAACGGTACTGTTCCTCCGTATTGTTGAATGCGGGAACTTTGGAAACTCGAAGGTATATTAGCCTAGTTGTCTGTGGAATCCGGCCGAATTTCTGTTTTTCGGCAGAAAAATCCGTTTTGGCCATTTTCGTTTTCGACCGAAAAAACCTTTACAGCAGTGTATGGAAAAATATAGGCCCGGCAAATCAGTGTAACAATTTTTTACTAGCAGCGCCCCGCGATTTCACCCGCATAAATTTCGAACCCGTGGAAATATCGGGATAAAAAGTATCCTATGTGTTATTTCTGGTTATAAAATATCTGTGTGCCAGATTTTATCCAAATCCGTTTAGTAGTTTTTGCGTGAAAGAGTAACAAACATCCGTCCATCCATCCATTCTCACAAACTTTTGCGTTTATAATATTAGTAGGAGTATGAAGAGAAAATCCATCGTAACAAGAAATAAAATAACAATGAGTGAAAAAATACAAACATTTATTTTTTTGCTTTCGTTTTCGGACTCTAAATTGCGAACGCATATGCGTTCGCAATTTATTTGTCAAAAATGTAAACAAATATGAATTAATGGAAAAATAACTTTAATTCCTACACAATAAAGTTCAGTTTACGCTACAACTTCAAACATTTTCAAAACTTTTTCAGTAGTGCTACTCACTCTGAAATCAACTTAATCATCATTTAAATAAAGTTGATGTTTGTTTAAATTGTAATGTGGTAGGGGTGTGCTGCGCACTTTAATATAATTGTCAGATAGCGTAACTTTGCAAAAAAGTCCAGTAGTTTTATGGCTTGGTCATATTTGTAATAGAATTGATGTCTATTGGGTTAGACGTGTTTTTGAGTGTAGATCGTGAATTGGTAATTGATCTGTATAGGGTAGGCCCTTAGGCCAGGTAGAGCGACGATGTTCGCTGGGTGCCTGGTAGACGCTGAATGAAAGAGGAGTCGTCTCATGTACAGGAGTGGATTTCTTCGTCTGATGATATTGGTTGTACCTACTATAAATAGTTCTTTAAGTGCATTTTATTTATTTATGTTATTTATTTTAATGCACAATGTACACAACCATAGTTACACGCTAGGCTTAATCTAGTTAGTACATGATCCTGTTAGGGCGCAGCAACATAACTTAAAACTAATAATTGTATCACGTAAATTAGGAACATTCAGGATTAAATATTGTATTAATTAAACTTAAATCTAGCTTTATACATAAAAGATTATGTATTATAACTAGCTGACCCCGCAAACGCCGTTTTGCAAAAAAAAAAAATAGATAGTAGCCGATTCTCAGACCACACAAAATTTCATACAAATTGATCCAGCCGTTTCGGAGGAGTATGGTAACTAACACTGTGACACGAGAATTTTATTTATTAGAAGATTAACACTCAGATAATGATATAATTGGACTCTATTTTAACATTTTATCTTCCATAAATTCTTGGATATTCTGATATTTTATATATTTCTGTTCTGTGTATTTCTTTTAATGCTGACTGGACTTGCTCTTGATTTTGATCACGCCTGATGGATGAGGTCTATGATGGATCGAGTAAGCCTAGAAGATGCCTGTTCAGTCTTACTTTAATATTAGAGAAGTTAAATGTGTATTTGTTGACTATATTCATAAGATTATGAAATGATTACAACATAATATCCTATTAGCATACCAATCATAATATCAATTCTGCAATCAAGCATCGAACATCTAATTCCGGTACATAATAAACCATAGTTCACATAGAACAATTGAACCGATAACTAGTAAGTTAATACAGTGCTAAGTTAGACAACAGTCTGGTATTGGATTATACCACCAACTGAATAGTGATGCTCAAGCGACAGAGTTTAAGGGCGCGGACAGACAAGAATGAAACTGGCGTAATTTGCGACGCTGAACATATTAAGTCGCCAAGCTGCCTTAGTTTTTTCGTAACGATTATTGTAAGGTCAGGTGCGTAAGGCAGTGGTGGACAAGGGCTGCGACTTAGGTTCGAACACCGACAGGCGTTTTACTTTGTGTAAATTCTTTCAAAATCACTGGTTTTTATATTGTTCATTCTGATTGGCATCACAGTCGACTTAAAATAACCCACAGTTTACAAAGACTAATAATATTCTAATTAGATACAAGTATCAGAAGGCCCAATTCTCGTAATTTAAAAAATAGTCGCATTCTCATTTCGGCGACAAACAAATGTCAAACGCTTGTCAAAATGTAAGGAAATTAAAGGTATTTTTGACAGATCAGACTGTGAACGTTCTTAAAATTACGAGAATCGCCCCTATGGACTCATGTTAAGCAACGCAAGTTACGATACGTTTCGCTAGTGTGTCTCGACACCCTCCACTCATTTAGAGTGCAGAATTACGATAGTCTACGCTCATCTAGCCTCACGCTTACAGTGACGTTCCAGCAACATAATAGTGACGTTCTCGCAATTTCCGTCGCCAGCCGTTTCACGCTTCGCATACGTTTTATTAAGCATTTCCTAAAATTTGAGAAGCGCAGCATGGTGGCAGTCAAACTTAAGACGTTAACTATTTTAGACTAGACACCCCTAGAGGTGGATGAATTGAGGCAATAATATGCACAATACGAAGGTGTAAGATACAGGTAAGATTTTAGCTCAAGCTTTCTAAAGCGATAAAGGAACTATGAAGATTGATTATGCAATGTATTTATAGGAAAAATTATAGTTTGAAAATGCTCGTGTTTTTTGTACCTTCCTTACTAAAAGCTATTCGTGTTTTGGCACACCTGTAAATCTCAGCTTTTAACGATAGGTACTCTGTTCCTCCGTATTGTTGAATGCACTTCTGATAACTCAAAAGTAAAATGGTCTAGTTGTCAGTCCTTCCAATTTACGTTTTCGGGTTTCGGAAATTTTCAAAAAAAATAGTTTCGGCTGGTTCGGAAAAAAATGTTCTGGTAATTCAATTTTATTCTAACAGAAAATCTGAGCCATCATCATTATCATCTGCCTAGCCTTTTCACAACTATATTGGGGTCGGTTTACAGTCTAACTGGATGCAGCTGAATACCAGTATTTTACATGGAACGACTGCCTATCTGACCTCCACAACCCAGTTACTGGGTAATACGATACCCCTTAGTATGACTGGTTTATTTATTTATTTAATACTTCAAGCATATACATGTACAGAGGCGGACTTAACGCCATAGACTGGTTGTCAGACTTTCGGGCTTCTGACTACCCGTAACGACTATCAAAGATCTATGAATGACAGCCGGGACCAAAAGCTTAACGTGCTTTCCGAGGCACGGAGGGGTCTTGATATATGAAGATGGTCACCCATCCATGGACCAACCGCGGCAAGCGTAGCTTAACCTAATCGATCGATTCGTGCAGCTGTTATTACTTTACCACAAGCCCCTCTCAAAACATTCATCGTAACGAGATATATTATTATATTTCATTTCTTCAACACAACCACTCTATAGTCAATTCATCATTGAAATATAATGAAACGGTTTATTGACATTTCTTTTTTTGCTCCGACTTACCTCTGTCATAAATTCACCCTTCGCCACTAAAGCCCACCATAAAAATTACCCCGAAAAGTTATCCTAATAAAAAACTTTTTTACAAAAAAAAAAACAACCGACTTCCAAAAAAACACTACAAAGTGAAAATAACTTTAATTTCCGAAGTCGGTGTCGTTGGTTCCGCATTTTCTTTTATTGACATCGAATTCCGAAATTAAAGTTATTTTTCACTTTGTAGTGTTTTTTTGGAAGTCAGTTGTTTTATTTTTTTTGTAAAAAAGTTTTTTATTTTTCACTTTTTAGGGGGCCAGTTTATAACTTATCTAAGTTACAATAGCCTAATGTCAACTGCTCATCACCTTTTACAAAATATAGCTTTTCCCGATGCAGGGACGTTAATTGTTGAAGAGTTCTCCTTGGAAGAACCAGGAAAACTGGAGCTGATTAAGAGGTCACCATCAGCTGCACTTCACGATACGCATTGTGCTTGTGAATCGCAACCCGTAAAATATTTATTATTGAGTAGTTCCGATGGCCATCTGTGGTCTTCATCGTCAGTTCCATTTCCCCGAATGGTGCTTTTTGAGAGCAAATGCACGAGTTACTTTAAAAAATACCCAAATCGCTATAGATGTGCCTACAAAATTTTAGGGTTTCCCTCGATTTCCATGGGTTCCCCTCATCCGATTCCGATTTGGTGACAATGGGACCACTTCGGGAGCATACCCTTTCAAATAAAAACATACCGTCGAATTGAGAACCTCCTCCTTTTTTGAAGTCGGTTAACAAGCATTTACCGAAACAAAAATGTTGCTGTATGCGTGCCATATTCAGCAGCGAATATGGTAAAAACAATGAGGGTAGTTTCTTTCAGGCAGCGTCCTAGTTTTGAGTAAAAATGAACGTTGCTGCAACACAGTTGGATGCAAATTGAATGCGCAAGTTGGAAGTGCTCTGAACAATCGTATCGGACGCCGGCTGCAGACTTGGGGAGGGATAGATAGGGACATATTGGGGGTGAAATATTATTTTCCATAAAAAAAAATAGTTTGTAGTGAAGCGTGAAACGATTGGGAGCAGCGGTGGTCCGGTAACGGCCCCGAGCGTTCATGGGTTCGAACCCAATAAGGCGCTTTACTCTTTGTAAACATTTCATCACCACTGCTCTCAAAACGGCGAAGGAACATCGTGAGGAAACCGGCATGTTTTAGAACCAAATGTTCGAAGACATGTGACATCGTCCAACCACACTAGCCCGCGTGGTGGATTACGGCCCACGCCCTCTCAAAGAGGCGGTCTCAGTAGTGGGAACATTTTAGGCTGATTATGTGTGAAATGATTGACTAAAGAATTGAGAAAAGTCAGTTTATTATAGAGACAACAAAATTTCCTTAAACAACGTTAATTATAAGTAGTTGTCCTGCCACAGTTACTCGTACCGTCATATTTCAGCATCCCTTTCCTGGGCAAAGGCTTCAACCCAGTTACTTTAAAGGCTTCCAGTTATGACAACCCAGAATTAATGTGCACCATTGCTTGTGCTTGTGCATTTCACTAAAAATCAATATCACAAATGCCTAAAAAAAATACCATTTCGAAGCATGTCTACATGATCCTTATCGTTTTTTTTTTTCGAGGTATTTAATTCAGATTACACCAAGCGGGTCTAATAATATTTCAAAGGATTCAAAAGTCTTAAAAGTGGTTATTTATCACTAGAAGTCATTAGGACATTAAGTATTCTCAAATTACTTCGAAATAGTGAGTAAGGTTAATACCTTCCCTTTAATTAATTATTTAGCATTAAACTTAATCCGTTTAGCAGGAAGCTAGACTACGCAGCCATGCGCGTTAGCCAATCCGACGGCTCCGTCCAGGCTATTAGCCAATCCGTGGCGTGCGTCATGGTGTGTCGGATTAACTGCCGTAGAGGCTCATTACGTCACGTGCGAGCGTTCAAGCGCCGACGCACTGTATGTTGAAAGTTGCAAATTATCACGCTTAGGTACCGGTTTTTACTGTGGTCTACTTAATCAAAGTAGTTTGATATACGACTTTGTTGTCTGTCTGAGCATATCTAGATTCTGGAGGAATAAAAATATCATCAATCAAATGTGGGGCAGAACAATCTTTGGTAATAGAAATTGGTACACAGGATTCCCGAAAGTGAAATTCGGTTTCTTAAGATACTGGAAATGGAGTTTAAATTTACTCCAACTTTTCAACTCTTCATTTTGGTTTTGTGAAAGAGGTATGTAACTTACTTATACAACTATACTGTGATGTATCATATAACGCTTTAGATTTTTAAGAAAGCAAAAATTATTAATCGTCAAGAGAAAAGTAAAAAAAAAATAGAATTAATCGAGTACATTTGAAAGTAGAAAAATAAATAAAATACGTTTATCTGCGGTAAACGTGACGCACGTCATATCCACGCAAAATTGCCATCGCATAGCGTAATGCACAACCTTATGCTAGACAGAGCTCCAGCGCTGGTTTTCAGCGACAGCCGTCGTTGATGTGATGGCATCAACTGGCGCAGTGTATCGTAAGATATAAATAACACAACAAAAATAAAATATATAAATACACAATAGTTTATTCTAATATTTATAAAATGGTACCATTTCGACCACTAAAACAACAGAAAGAACTCATCATCAATGCTCAATGAAAGTTATAATTTGAAATGAAAGTTATTAAATATTGCCGACCATATCCTCGGTAAACCACAAATGAGAGATAATTCATAAGTTTTTTTTTTCAATAAATCCAACGCAACGAAATTAAAAAACTGTTTTTTTTTTTCAAACAAACTAAATGCGAGCAGTAATTGGGCTGGCTCTTGACAATCTCAATACTTGTTTATATTTTGTTTTCCAATCTTTGACTAGTTACAGTGACTAAACTAAACTAAAATTATCATTTTGTCGTTTCCACTTTGTATTATAACCATCCAAATTTAAATAAAACTTTCCATACAGTTACTTAATACTCAAACATTGTTCGAAGTTGCTCTTTCGTTTGCTGATATCTTATGCATAACGTCATACAAGGTCTGGGTTCACTTTGAGAGTAGGTATTGCAATATCTCAGTACTGCGAATTGTTAACTTTTATCTCAAGTGCTGACAGCTTCTGGGTAGCTCTCATGCTGTTTATCTTGGTGTTGATAAAGTGACTGTTTGTCACTGTGATTGATTTTCGAGCTTTCTTGATTGACTTAAACTGGGGACCGATTCTGCAATAATATGAAAGTAATAGTGTTAACTTGTTTTCGATGTCGAGTTTTTGGTGTTTGGGGATTCATAAAACAAAAAATACAATAAACTCACGCTTGTATTTCCTCGTAGGATTAGGCAGAGGTATAATCTTTATCCAACTATGTTAGGGTCGGCTTCCAGCCTAACCGGGTGCAACTGGATACAAAGAAAGAAAAAGTATTTATTGCGACTCGTACAGGAGGATCACAAACTAAACTAAACACAGTCTTAATTAAAATACTAAATTATATCCTACTAATATTATAAACGCGAAAGTTTGTGAGGATGGATGGATGGACGGATGTTTGTTACTTTTTCACGCAAAAACCACTGAACGGATTTCGATAAAACTTTGCTGTAATATAGCTTATATATCAGAAAAATACACAGGATGCTTTTTATCTCGATATTCCCACGGGATCGACACTATGCGGGTGAAACCGCGGGGCACTGCTGGTAAAAAATAAATTTAAAAAGCCAACCAGTGCCAGTACCAATACCAGTGTTTTACATGGAGCGACTGCCTATCTGACCTTCATCCAGTTACTGGGTATCACGACACCCCTTGGTAAGACTGGTCCCATGACATAAATGGTTATTCAATTCTTTGGAGACTTCCCTTATAAAATTGGCGGAAGATTTACGAGTCGTATAAAGTAAAAAGCAACCAACATGAGAGTCCTTAAAATATAAAAACAATATAAGATAGTTCTCACAAGTGTGCAGTTTTAAAAGCTTCAATATCACTTAGGTAGCCGCTTGCATTATTAATGTCTTCTCGTTCAACTTTATCTGAACGTTGACAGCTGCATCGCGAATGCATCTTTTAATACATCGGTTAGATGGGAAAAGCACTTTGATATACTTCTAGATAAAAATTATAGGTGGTCTTACTGAATAGACCTATGTACCCAGCAAATTGTTCAATAATGCACAGTATAAAATTAGCACATATTCCACGAATTCGTCCACGTCAATTTTGGACTTTACCTCATACAACCTTCTACACCCTATTTCACCTTTTTAGTATCTGTTTAAAGCAGGTAATATATCCTTTATTAGGGTTCTAAAGTCTTCAAATTCTTGAAGTTATATCCACATTACAAAAATCTAATAAACTCAAAATTCCAACCGTAAATTCCCTCATACGATTACCTCATGTTACATGCCATTTTCATATTATTTTGTGCTGTAATTAGGAAATTATATGAAAAATGGTTTTGAAATCGACCCTGTTTCCATTACAATTTATCGTGTTTTGTACCGTTAATTTACCTTAAACAAAACATATCTAAGACAAATATATTATTTTTTTCATTTAATGTTGATTCTCAAACAAGCAAATTTGCATAACGAAATATTAATATAAAGAATATAATTCTAATAATAAATTAAAGAAATATCAACTTTAAGTTACTAAAGTATTTTTTATACCTATATTTGTTTACATTTTTGGAAACTAAATTGCCAACGCAGAATAGATACTGTACTTAACTTTAACTAAATCGCTCCAGTGGTGAGAAAAACAGTAAATCCAAAAAAAAAACTACATAAGGTAAAAAGAAAACCACCTCACTCCTTATTTCATTGACAAAAACAAAAGCTTTCCCCCTATTTAACAACCCGAAACAATCTAACCAGAATAAATACGATAACTGTAGGAACAGAGAGAACAGTGAGAACAGCTGGGATTGTACCAGCTGCGCTTGCTGGCTGTCGGGCGGAAATTACGGAACTAGTGCATTCCACACCTACACCCGTCTTGGAGTTAAGTCGTGTGTTACTTCAGTACTTTAGTAACTGAATGCATTTGGGCTACTGAGGAGGAACGGTACTGTTCCTCCGTATTGTTGAATGCGGGAACTTTGGAAACTCGAAGGTATATTAGCCTAGTTGTCTGTGGAATCCGGCCGAATTTCTGTTTTTCGGCAGAAAAATCCGTTTTGGCCATTTTCGTTTTCGACCGAAAAAACCTTTACAGCAGTGTATGGAAAAATATAGGCCCGGCAAATCAGTGTAACAATTTTTTACTAGCAGCGCCCCGCGATTTCACCCGCATAAATTTCGAACCCGTGGAAATATCGGGATAAAAAGTATCCTATGTGTTATTTCTGGTTATAAAATATCTGTGTGCCAGATTTTATCCAAATCCGTTTAGTAGTTTTTGCGTGAAAGAGTAACAAACATCCGTCCATCCATCCATTCTCACAAACTTTTGCGTTTATAATATTAGTAGGAGTATGAAGAGAAAATCCATCGTAACAAGAAATAAAATAACAATGAGTGAAAAAATACAAACATTTATTTTTTTGCTTTCGTTTTCGGACTCTAAATTGCGAACGCATATGCGTTCGCAATTTATTTGTCAAAAATGTAAACAAATATGAATTAATGGAAAAATAACTTTAATTCCTACACAATAAAGTTCAGTTTACGCTACAACTTCAAACATTTTCAAAACTTTTTCAGTAGTGCTACTCACTCTGAAATCAACTTAATCATCATTTAAATAAAGTTGATGTTTGTTTAAATTGTAATGTGGTAGGGGTGTGCTGCGCACTTTAATATAATTGTCAGATAGCGTAACTTTGCAAAAAAGTCCAGTAGTTTTATGGCTTGGTCATATTTGTAATAGAATTGATGTCTATTGGGTTAGACGTGTTTTTGAGTGTAGATCGTGAATTGGTAATTGATCTGTATAGGGTAGGCCCTTAGGCCAGGTAGAGCGACGATGTTCGCTGGGTGCCTGGTAGACGCTGAATGAAAGAGGAGTCGTCTCATGTACAGGAGTGGATTTCTTCGTCTGATGATATTGGTTGTACCTACTATAAATAGTTCTTTAAGTGCATTTTATTTATTTATGTTATTTATTTTAATGCACAATGTACACAACCATAGTTACACGCTAGGCTTAATCTAGTTAGTACATGATCCTGTTAGGGCGCAGCAACATAACTTAAAACTAATAATTGTATCACGTAAATTAGGAACATTCAGGATTAAATATTGTATTAATTAAACTTAAATCTAGCTTTATACATAAAAGATTATGTATTATAACTAGCTGACCCCGCAAACGCCGTTTTGCAAAAAAAAAAAAAATAGATAGTAGCCGATTCTCAGACCACACAAAATTTCATACAAATTGATCCAGCCGTTTCGGAGGAGTATGGTAACTAACACTGTGACACGAGAATTTTATTTATTAGAAGATTAACACTCAGATAATGATATAATTGGACTCTATTTTAACATTTTATCTTCCATAAATTCTTGGATATTCTGATATTTTATATATTTCTGTTCTGTGTATTTCTTTTAATGCTGACTGGACTTGCTCTTGATTTTGATCACGCCTGATGGATGAGGTCTATGATGGATCGAGTAAGCCTAGAAGATGCCTGTTCAGTCTTACTTTAATATTAGAGAAGTTAAATGTGTATTTGTTGACTATATTCATAAGATTATGAAATGATTACAACATAATATCCTATTAGCATACCAATCATAATATCAATTCTGCAATCAAGCATCGAACATCTAATTCCGGTACATAATAAACCATAGTTCACATAGAACAATTGAACCGATAACTAGTAAGTTAATACAGTGCTAAGTTAGACAACAGTCTGGTATTGGATTATACCACCAACTGAATAGTGATGCTCAAGCGACAGAGTTTAAGGGCGCGGACAAACAAGAATGAAACTGGCGTAATTTGCGACGCTGAACATATTAAGTCGCCAAGCTGCCTTAGTTTTTTCGTAACGATTATTGTAAGGTCAGGTGCGTAAGGCAGTGGTGGACAAGGGCTGCGACTTAGGTTCGAACACCGACAGGCGTTTTACTTTGTGTAAATTCTTTCAAAATCACTGGTTTTTATATTGTTCATTCTGATTGGCATCACAGTCGACTTAAAATAACCCACAGTTTACAAAGACTAATAATATTCTAATTAGATACAAGTATCAGAAGGCCCAATTCTCGTAATTTAAAAAATAGTCGCAGTCTCATTTCGGCGACAAACAAATGTCAAACGCTTGTCAAAATGTAAGGAAATTAAAGGTATTTTTGACAGATCAGACTGTGAACGTTCTTAAAATTACGAGAATCGCCCCTATGGACTCATGTTAAGCAACGCAAGTTACGATACGTTTCGCTAGTGTGTCTCGACACCCTCCACTCATTTAGAGTGCAGAATTACGATAGTCTACGCTCATCTAGCCTCACGCTTACAGTGACGTTCCAGCAACATAATAGTGACGTTCTCGCAATTTCCGTCGCCAGCCGTTTCACGCTTCGCATACGTTTTATTAAGCATTTCCTAAAATTTGAGAAGCGCAGCATGGTGGCAGTCAAACTTAAGACGTTAACTATTTTAGACTAGACACCCCTAGAGGTGGATGAATTGAGGCAATAATATGCACAATACGAAGGTGTAAGATACAGGTAAGATTTTAGCTCAAGCTTTCTAAAGCGATAAAGGAACTATGAAGATTGATTATGCAATGTATTTATAGGAAAAATTATAGTTTGAAAATGCTCGTGTTTTTTGTACCTTCCTTACTAAAAGCTATTCGTGTTTTGGCACACCTGTAAATCTCAGCTTTTAACGATAGGTACTCTGTTCCTCCGTATTGTTGAATGCACTTCTGATAACTCAAAAGTAAAATGGTCTAGTTGTCAGTCCTTCCAATTTACGTTTTCGGGTTTCGGAAATTTTCAAAAAAAATAGTTTCGGCTGGTTCGGAAAAAAATGTTCTGGTAATTCAATTTTATTCTAACAGAAAATCTGAGCCATCATCATTATCATCTGCCTAGCCTTTTCACAACTATATTGGGGTCGGTTTACAGTCTAACTGGATGCAGCTGAATACCAGTATTTTACATGGAACGACTGCCTATCTGACCTCCACAACCCAGTTACTGGGTAATACGATACCCCTTAGTATGACTGGTTTATTTATTTATTTAATACTTCAAGCATATACATGTACAGAGGCGGACTTAACGCCATAGACTGGTTGTCAGACTTTCGGGCTTCTGACTACCCGTAACGACTATCAAAGATCTATGAATGACAGCCGGGACCAAAAGCTTAACGTGCTTTCCGAGGCACGGAGGGGTCTTGATATATGAAGATGGTCACCCATCCATGGACCAACCGCGGCAAGCGTAGCTTAACCTAATCGATCGATTCGTGCAGCTGTTATTACTTTACCACAAGCCCCTCTCAAAACATTCATCGTAACGAGATATATTATTATATTTCATTTCTTCAACACAACCACTCTATAGTCAATTCATCATTGAAATATAATGAAACGGTTTATTGACATTTCTTTTTTTGCTCCGACTTACCTCTGTCATAAATTCACCCTTCGCCACTAAAGCCCACCATAAAAATTACCCCGAAAAGTTATCCTAATAAAAAACTTTTTTACAAAAAAAAAAACAACCGACTTCCAAAAAAACACTACAAAGTGAAAATAACTTTAATTTCCGAAGTCGGTGTCGTTGGTTCCGCATTTTCTTTTATTGACATCGAATTCCGAAATTAAAGTTATTTTTCACTTTGGAAGTCAGTTGTTTTATTTTTTTTGTAAAAAAGTTTTTTATTTTTCACTTTTTAGGGGGCCAGTTTATAACTTATCTAAGTTACAATAGCCTAATGTCAACTGCTCATCACCTTTTACAAAATATAGCTTTTCCCGATGCAGGGACGTTAATTGTTGAAGAGTTCTCCTTGGAAGAACCAGGAAAACTGGAGCTGATTAAGAGGTCACCATCAGCTGCACTTCACGATACGCATTGTGCTTGTGAATCGCAACCCGTAAAATATTTATTATTGAGTAGTTCCGATGGCCATCTGTGGTCTTCATCGTCAGTTCCATTTCCCCGAATGGTGCTTTTTGAGAGCAAATGCACGAGTTACTTTAAAAAATACCCAAATCGCTATAGATGTGCCTACAAAATTTTAGGGTTTCCCTCGATTTCCATGGGTTCCCCTCATCCGATTCCGATTTGGTGACAATGGGACCACTTCGGGAGCATACCCTTTCAAATAAAAACATACCGTCGAATTGAGAACCTCCTCCTTTTTTGAAGTCGGTTAACAAGCATTTACCGAAACAAAAATGTTGCTGTATGCGTGCCATATTCAGCAGCGAATATGGTAAAAACAATGAGGGTAGTTTCTTTCAGGCAGCGTCCTAGTTTTGAGTAAAAATGAACGTTGCTGCAACACAGTTGGATGCAAATTGAATGCGCAAGTTGGAAGTGCTCTGAACAATCGTATCGGACGCCGGCTGCAGACTTGGGGAGGGATAGATAGGGACATATTGGGGGTGAAATATTATTTTCCATAAAAAAAAATAGTTTGTAGTGAAGCGTGAAACGATTGGGAGCAGCGGTGGTCCGGTAACGACCCCGAGCGTTCATGGGTTCGAACCCAATAAGGCGCTTTACTCTTTGTAAACATTTCATCACCACTGCTCTCAAAACGGCGAAGGAACATCGTGAGGAAACCGGCATGTTTTAGAACCAAATGTTCGAAGACATGTGACATCGTCCAACCACACTAGCCCGCGTGGTGGATTACGGCCCACGCCCTCTCAAAGAGGCGGTCTCAGTAGTGGGAACATTTTAGGCTGATTATGTGTGAAATGATTGACTAAAGAATTGAGAAAAGTCAGTTTATTATAGAGACAACAAAATTTCCTTAAACAACGTTAATTATAAGTAGTTGTCCTGCCACAGTTACTCGTACCGTCATATTTCAGCATCCCTTTCCTGGGCAAAGGCTTCAACCCAGTTACTTTAAAGGCTTCCAGTTATGACAACCCAGAATTAATGTGCACCATTGCTTGTGCTTGTGCATTTCACTAAAAATCAATATCACAAATGCCTAAAAAAAATACCATGTCGAAGCATGTCTACATGATCCTTATCGTTTTTTTTTTTCGAGGTATTTAATTCAGATTACACCAAGCGGGTCTAATAATATTTCAAAGGATTCAAAAGTCTTAAAAGTGGTTATTTATCACTAGAAGTCATTAGGACATTAAGTATTCTCAAATTACTTCGAAATAGTGAGTAAGGTTAATACCTTCCCTTTAATTAATTATTTAGCATTAAACTTAATCCGTTTAGCAGGAAGCTAGACTACGCAGCCATGCGCGTTAGCCAATCCGACGGCTCCGTCCAGGCTATTAGCCAATCCGTGGCGTGCGTCATGGTGTGTCGGATTAACTGCCGTAGAGGCTCATTACGTCACGTGCGAGCGTTCAAGCGCCGACGCACTGTATGTTGAAAGTTGCAAATTATCACGCTTAGGTACCGGTTTTTACTGTGGTCTACTTAATCAAAGTAGTTTGATATACGACTTTGTTGTCTGTCTGAGCATATCTAGATTCTGGAGGAATAAAAATATCATCAATCAAATGTGGGGCAGAACAATCTTTGGTAATAGAAATTGGTACACAGGATTCCCGAAAGTGAAATTCGGTTTCTTAAGATACTGGAAATGGAGTTTAAATTTACTCCAACTTTTCAACTCTTCATTTTGGTTTTGTGAAAGAGGTATGTAACTTACTTATACAACTATACTGTGATGTATCATATAACGCTTTAGATTTTTAAGAAAGCAAAAATTATTAATCGTCAAGAGAAAAGTAAAAAAAAAATAGAATTAATCGAGTACATTTGAAAGTAGAAAAATAAATAAAATACGTTTATCTGCGGTAAACGTGACGCACGTCATATCCACGCAAAATTGCCATCGCATAGCGTAATGCACAACCTTATGCTAGACAGAGCTCCAGCGCTGGTTTTCAGCGACAGCCGTCGTTGATGTGATGGCATCAACTGGCGCAGTGTATCGTAAGATATAAATAACACAACAAAAATAAAATATATAAATACACAATAGTTTATTCTAATATTTATAAAATGGTACCATTTCGACCACTAAAACAACAGAAAGAACTCATCATCAATGCTCAATGAAAGTTATAATTTCTTTGCAACTACTTTTTAAGATACAAATTGACACAATTTCTCAAAAACAACCCAACAAACAGAAAAGAAAAAACACATAAAACCTCATTACAATGCAAATAAAGTCCCGTCTAAAACCCTCTTAAGTCTGGAACATCGTGAACAAAGATATCGACTGTCTACTAACTTTGAATGGTATCTCAGTAAATGAACAGTCTCATTCACAAATATGTACGTATTGTTTGGAACCATCCTGAATTAGTTATTGTCTTCACTTATTATGTGTTTAAACTGCGAAATTTATCAAAATCTTCTTGTTCTTCTTAGGGGTGCCCGGAACATAAAGGGTTAAGGAAGGAACACGGGTGGGTTTTAGTCAGTAAGAGTCTGACACTCCCTTCTGCTCCACCCAGAGCGGGAGGGGTCATTGGATGATTTCCCATCCACAAAAAAAAAAAAAAAAAAAGGGGTGTTTTTTGCTTATATACCTATAGGAATTGTGGTGTCGGTAAAGTTTTGGCCTGTTGATATGGAAGTATGGAAGGACCATAAGTGAGGTAAAAGAACATAAAAACATAACACAACGCCTACAATCCTCGAAGGGTTCAGCAGAGGTATTGTAGCAGTTATCTATATTTAAGGGGACTACATGATCTAAAGCGCGGTCACTGTCGGATTGCATCGAAAAGAGACAGCAGTGCTATTCTGTAAAAATCTCACCGTGAAAACTTAGGTGAAGTGAGCTGTCACTACATCTGATGTTAGGGATTACCTCTACTGATAGCTCACTTCACACTCACTTCACCTAAGTTATAACGGTGAGATTTTTACAGAATTGACCGGCAGAATCGCGATGACCTAACGCTAGTAATTTATTGCAAATATAAAGCATTTATTAACAACTAGCTTTTGCCAGCGACTTCGTCCGCGTGGAATAATAACTTCCGGAAATTGAGGCACTAACTCTCATAGAGTTTAACCGATGTGCTCTTTCTTCTGCCGATTCTTGAGAACGCGTATTTCTCATTTAACGCGTTTTTCAAGACAACAGCGGGCGGACGCCGGCGTCCGCTTGGGGCTTGAATAACTAAAAATATATAACTACATCTAATATATAAAATAATATATAATAAAACCTACTTCACTTAAAACTAAATACCTATAACTACTATAATTAATAATACCTATACCTATAATTAATCAAAGTACCTACGCTTTTACCTACTTAATATTAAAAAAAACTGAACATAAATTAACCAAAACTTACCTACTACTAACTAACTACTACTAACCTAATACTACTTCACCTAAAAAGAAATCCTGTTTTCCCAACATTTCCCTTCACTGCTCTGCTCCTATTGATCGTAGCGTGATGAAAGTTATACTATAACCTGCCCAGGAGTATGAAGAACAATTGTACCAAGTTTCGTTGAAATCCGTCGAGTGGTTTTTGTTTCTATAACGAACATACAGACAGACAGACAGACAGACAGACAGACAAAAATTTTACTGATTGCATTTTTGGCGTCAGTAACGATCACTAATCACCCGCTGATAGTTATTTTGGAAATATATTTCATGTACAGAATTGACCTCTCTACAGATTTATTATAAGTATAGATTTACAAAAAAACTATTGTGTAGACAAAAAAATTAAAACACTATTACGTTAATATGTTGCTTTTAGAATAATCTGACAAAAAATCAGAATAATTGCATGTTTATTATTATGGCTTTTAATCGATAGAAGGAATTTTTAGAGGTATCTTGTTCGTCATTTTATTATATCGTATCAAATTAGTTGTATTATGTTTTCAACACACTATCTAATTAGCATACATATATCCTGAAGAATATCATATAAGTACGTATTTTAGGTTTTTTTGACGTTCAAAAGTTCCTATTTGAAATAAATGATTTGACTTTGATTTAAAAAATCGACTCCTACCGGTGTGGAAAAGGGTACTTAATAAAGTTTAAGGCGTAAAAATTCCAACTTCCATTAACTCGAAAATGGGTATTAATCTATACTTATAATAAATCTGTAGAGAGGTCAATTCTGTACATGAAATATATTTCCAAAATAACTATCAGCGGGTGATTAGTGATCGTTACTGACGCCAAAAATGCAATCAGTAAAATTTTTGTCTGTCTGTCTGTCTGTCTGTCTGTCTGTCTGTATGTTCGTTATAGAAACAAAAACCACTCGACGGATTTCAACGAAACTTGGTACAGTCAACAGCAAAAGTAGATGATGAAAATCAGAAATTCAATACTAATGAACGGAGTTCGCGTCAGAACTATGTGGGGTCGAAGTGTCGTTATGTGATTGTAAATTATACCAAACATTTACTACTTCAACGCAACACAGTTCTGACGCGAACTCCGTTCATTAATTAGTATTGAATTTCTGATTTTCATCATCTACTTTTGCTGTTGACTGTACAATTGTTCTTCATACTCCTGGGCAGGTTATAGTATACTTTTCATCACGCTACGATCAATAGGAGCAGAGCAGTGAAGGGAAATGTTGGGAAAACAGGATTTCGTTTTAGGTGAAGTAGTAATAGGTTAGTAGTAGTTAGTTAGTAGTAGGTAAGTTTTGGTTAATTTATGTTCAGTTTTTTTTTAATATTAAGTAGGTAAAAGCGTAGGTACTTTTATTAATTATAGGTATAGGTATTATTAATTATAGTAGTTATAGGTATTTAGTTTTAAGTGAAGTAGGTTTTATTATATATTATTTTATATATTAGATGTAGTTATATATTTTTAGTTATTCAAGCCCCAAGCGGACGCCGGCGTCCGCCCACTATTGTCTTGAAAAACGCGTTGAATGAGAAATACGCGTTCTCAAGAATCGGCAGAAGAAAGAGCACATCGATTAAACTCTATGAGAGTTAGTGAAACTCTATGAGGGTTAGTACC
Organism: Globia sparganii; assembly: GCA_949316385.1. Classification (NCBI taxonomy): domain Eukaryota; kingdom Metazoa; phylum Arthropoda; class Insecta; order Lepidoptera; family Noctuidae; genus Globia; species Globia sparganii. Next base: position 19,952,136 of record OX438671.1, read on the forward strand.
TCAATTTCCGGAAGTCATTATTCCACGCGGACGAAGTCGCTGGCAAAAGCTAGTCTTTTATAAATCTCTCATTCCAATGTTTAGGGGTCAGTTTTGAATAGAATATAAAACTGGTCAGTATATTTCACTCACTGAATACAAAAGGGCCACAAATAAAAAAGTATACATTTTGTACGACGGCCAAAACAAAATTCAGACCACGATTTTTTTTTTAATTTCATCATTTTTATTTGTTAATAACATGTTAATAAATGATTACATGCGGTTCTACCTGCTCTATCGACTAAAAATATGAACCTTGTAATAGCTTAAGACTCATCTATCTACACTTATAATAAATCTGTAGAGAGGTCAATTCTGTACATGAAATATATTTCCAAAATAACTATCAGCGGGTGATTAGTGATCGAAACTGACGCCAAAAATGCAATCAGTAAAATTTTTGTCTGTCTGTCTGTCTGTCTGTATGTTCGTTATAGAAACAAAAACCACTCGACGGATTTCAACGAAACTTGGTACAATTGTTCTTCATACTCCTGGGCAGGTTATAGTATACTTTTCATCACGCTACGATCAATAGGAGCAGAGCAGTGAAGGGAAATGTTGGGAAAACAGGATTACTTTTTAGGTGAAGTAGTAATAGGTTAGTAGTAGTTAGTTAGTAGTAGGTAAGTTTTGGTTAATTTATGTTCAGTTTTTTTTTAAATATTAAGTAGGTAAAAGCGTAGGTACTTTTATTAATTACAGGTATAGGTATTATTAATTATAGTAGTTATAGGTATTTAGTTTTAAGTGAAGTAGGTTTTATTATATATTATTTTATATATTAGACGTAGTTATATATTTTATTTATTCAAGACCCAAGCGGACGCCGGCGTCCGCCCGCTATTGTCTTGAAAAACGCGTTGAATGAGAAATACGCGTTCTCAAGAATCGGCAGAGGAAAGAGCACATCGGTTAAACTCTATGAGAGTTAGTGCCTCAATTTCCGGAAGTCATTATTCCACGCGGACGAAGTCGCTGGCAAAAGCTAGTAATTAATCTTTTAGTCTTAAAAATGAAAACGTACGAAACGCTTTTTTAATAAAAACAAGCCCTGTCGTGATAAAAAGGGAGGATAGTTTATTTGAAACATCTTAGGTAGCTTAAACTAGAAAATTGGCCCGAATACTTATTTCTCTAAATAAAGTATAAAGATCGTAAACATTCATTTTCGAAATAACTACTTTTCAAGGGGAGGTGGGGGGAGGGGAGGGAGACATTTATTTGAGGAAACTACGAAACCCACGTGGGCGAAGTCTCGGGCAAAAGCTAGTATCATATATTTTTCTGATTTTGTTTACTGTAGTTGATCATATACTTTTAGGCATTATAAAACTTTCTTTTAGTCCCCATAAATCCCATGTAATAGGGGACAAGCCTTTTGCCATCAATCGAGCACAAATCCAGTCTCCCGGCTGCTATTGCGAAATTCCTGACGGAATAATCCTATATCCTTGCCTGAGAATCGAACCGACGACCTCATACTCGCCAGTAGCGCTTCCGATCACTAGACCAACGAAGCAATCCAGTTAGATTCTGTTATTTTAATAAAGCTTTTCGGTAGCCTTTGTAATTTCCATACATTTCCCGGGCCTGAAACACAGGTTTAAATAAACCTAGATCAAGCAACGCACTATATTACCCTCAGAGTTCTATTTTTGTCTGTAATCTCATATTTGCCATACCATAGCTTATATCCAGATTATTATAACTCTATTAATATGCCTAGATTAATATAAAAAAAGGAAAGTAAAAGACTTTTAATATATATTTTTAGTTATTGTATTTTTGTATATTCTCTCTGTGTTATTTAGTTGTTATTATGTTATTGATTGCCTATGACCTATGGTAGCTAATGTGTCTGTGTGATATGGGTTTAATAATTGCCTGTCATAAATGATATTTAATTTAATTTAATATATACTACTGAACCATATGTACACTTTTTTGTAAAATTATTATAAAAAAAAATAAACATCATTAAAAAAACAACAAATATTATCTGTCGTCCAGTCGTTAGCGCGCTCTCCTGACATCTGTCAATCATTATTTCAAAACATAATAACGGGACTTCCCGATGACCGATATGGGCATAGTATAGTCCCGGCATAGTACATACAGCACAATGCTAGATTAAAAATCATTTATTTGCAATACAACAGAACTAGAAACAAATTCAAAATCATTTATTTGTAGAGATTGTTGGTTACATTTCAACAACTATTTTTAATAGCAAAATTTTCACTAAAGCGATGGCTAATTTCCCTATAGTAAAATGTGTCGCCATGGTAACCACGTACTCAATCATCTAGTGGACTCACTAGCGATTTAATGAGATAGAGAACACAAACGGACTGGCGGTGATGTATTAATTTTGCACGCCTGACAATGTTCGCGAATGCTTGGCTGGGTTGCATAGGGTTGGCTGGTTATAAAGTTAGAGGATACAATTAACGTGTTTGTTGTTGTTGTAAATGTTGGAAAGATGTATTAAATTTTAGTTGCTTCGTGTGAGAATTGAGGCTGGTTTTCATGAGCTTGTAATCAGAGATTTACTAATAGTTTCATTGTTTCTATTTATACAGGACATTGTCATCATATATCTTTCTTGCAATAATATTAACCACAGACTCAAGACATATTTGTAAACACCATTTAGGCTGAACAGAAGAGCCGAAATTAAAAATATTCTTTCCAATAGATGAGAAAATATTAATTTTATTGCTCGAGAAAAGTAATTGATTCATTCTGACTATAATAAGTATTTAACTGTTGCTTAGTTGGTAAGGTGCGCAGTACTTGCACCGGTGGGCGTGAATGACCAGTTAAATAAACGTAATCGAAGCAGAATTTGTGAGGATCATAGCAGGTGGCGTTCTGTGTAGATTATACCTACCGCTATAGGAAAAAGGCGTGCAATGATTTATGCATATATACAACGTGTAACGTTAAATGCGCAAAACCTCATACACCCCAATTAGAGCATTGAGTTAAAAGCGTAATACAATGACCAAAACTATTTTTTTTGAAAGCTAACTATTTTTTTATTAAGAAAATCGTGTTGATCCTTGCATTGCTTCATGCATTCAAAATTGAGTCTTATTGCCTTAAAATAAGACTTAATTTTCTTTGGCTCAATCGGCGGATAGTATGGCAAAATACATCATTTTTGAAAAAAAAAACCTATATTAAAAGTTACTGAAATCGATTCAATAGTCAATTATGAACAAACTATTTTCAGGTTTTGCGCATTTAACGTTACACGTTGTATATGTTATTTAAAAAAATATATATGAGCAATTACTGCAGACATCACTGCACGCACGCAGTCGAGTCTTCCAGGACCTATCAATTATTGGCCTAAATACTAGAATAGTAAAGCTAATAACATCGTTAGTTTCAACAGCATTGCTCCCCACAGCCCTACAGCTTCCTGCCGAATAGCGCCATATGCTTTGTTCAGTCAGTGAGATTTCCACGGAGATACTATCATTAGCCGTCGATAATTGCGAAATAGGCGAACGCAGCGGAATTGTGCAAGAGAAGATTTTGAATTTCTACCGAAACTGGTAATGGTGGTTTTGTAATTGCTTGTGGAAATCGGGAAGAGGAAGGGTAGTGTTTATGGAGCGATAGTTATTTCTAACACATATTACTGTAACAAGAGATATTGCTTAGTCAAATTTTTTTATCAACTCGGCCTTTTGCAGACCACTGCTGGTCATAGGCTTCTCCGAAGCTGCGCCACTTAACACTGTCCACTGCCTTCCGCATCCAGTCCGTCCCAGCCACCTTTTTAAGGCCGCCAGTCTATCTAGCTGGGGTGTCCCACACTACGGTTACCAATACGCGGTCTCCACTTTATAAAGAAAGAAAGAAAATAAGTTTATTTGCGGTGAACATGACGCAAAAAGAAGTAAAACGCAAAAAATAAAATTAATAAAAGGATAATACATGACTCATCTGCTTCGCCGGCCACTGATTCTGCGACAAACATGGCCAACCCACTGCTACTTCAGCTTGCTTACTCTGCAAGCTATGTCGTATTAAGATTTGCTAACATAATAATAATAACAATAATAATACTAACAATAACAATAATAATAATACTGGCTGGATACGGGATGTCGAGCGAGTGTGTGAGACTATACCAGAAATGGATGCAGTCCTAATTACGCCATCAGACGTTGCCAGAGCGGTCCGTCCGTTACCGAATTGGAAATCACCGGGACCGGACGGACTGCACAATTTCTGGTTGAAATGGCTAATTAGTTCACACACTTGCCTGGCATCTCAGTTCCAGTCATCCTTAGAGTCTGGGTCGCTACCGCAGTTTCTAACAACAGGCGTTACCCACCTGCTCCATAAGTCAGGTAGTCCCGCGGAACCCAAGAATTATAGACCAATCACGTGTTTGTCGACGGTTTATAAACTTCTTACATCCATTTTGAGAACCAAAATTAATATGCACATTGACAATAACTTGATTATGAGTGCTTCTCAAAATGAATGTAGGAATGGGTCCCGCGGTACTAAGGAGCTACTCCTCATAGACATGGCCATTAGCCAACAGGTTCGTCGATCCCGCAAGGATCTGTCAACATGCTGGATAGATTACAAGAAGGCCTACGACTCGGTGCCACATACATGGCTCATGAGAGTGCTGGAGTTATACAAGGTAGATGCAACTCTACGCACCTTTCTTGAGTCGTGTATGGGGCAGTGGAAGACGGTCCTTCGTTATCCAGGATGTCGACAAATCCAGGGGAATGATGAGCCTGTATGGATTAAACGGGGAATATTTCAGGGCGACAGTTTGAGTCCACTTTTGTTTTGCTTAGCCTTGAATCCTCTAAGCACACTACTGGAGGATTCAGGTCTAGGCTATCGGTTGAGAAGAGGTGGTCAGGTCATATCTCACCTACTCTACATGGATGATTTGAAACTCTTTGCTCCCAACAAATTGCATCTGATGGAGCTACTGAAGGTAACTGAAACTTTCAGTAGCGCCATCAGGATGGAATTTGGTGTAGACAAATGTGCAGTCATGCATGTAAAGCGAGGGGAGATTATGGAATCCGAGGGAATTCAACTCTCGGATTCCATAAGCCTTCGATCCCTCTCCTCATCCGAAAGCTATAAGTATTTGGGTATGTCGGAAGCGTTAGGTATCAACAATGCTGACATGAAGCAATCGTTGAAGGAGCGCTTCTTTTGTCGCCTGAAGAAGGTATTAATTAGTCTTCTTTCGGGCGGAAATAAGGTGCGCGCCTTCAACGGTTGGGTCATGCCGGTTTTGATGTACTCTTTTGGCATACTCAAATGGACTCAAACTGAACTCGACGCCCTGGATAGAAGGGTCCGTACACTGCTAACCGCAAACCGGATGCATCACCCACGATCATCGGTGATGAGACTGTATATCCCGCGGAAGTGCGGGGGTCGAGGCTTTTTAAATGCGAAGACCCTCCACAACCGCGAGATGTGCAGTCTCAGGGAATATTTTTTAAAAGCCGAAGTGGGTATGCACCGTGACGTGGTCGCAGTGGACAAGGGGCTCACCCCGCTCTCCATGGCTAAAGAGAACTGGCGCAAACCTGTAGTACTTTCTACCGATGACCGCAAGAAGGTATGGCAGAGCAAGGAGCTTCACGGGTGCTTCTATCGGGCTCTTCATGAGCCCGGTGTAGATTTCTTAGCGTCCGTATCCTGGCTACGTTTTGGTGACCTTTTCGGGGAAACTGAAGGTTTTGTCTGTGCAATTATGGACGAAGTTATCTTGACGAATAACTACCGGAGACATATTATGAAGGACGGGACGGTTGACGTGTGTCGGGCATGCTACCGTCCGGGTGAGTCTATCAGACATATTATCTCTGGTTGTTCTCGTCTGGCTAATGGCGAGTACTTGCACAGACATAACCAAGTAGCCAGGATTATTCACCAGCAACTTGCTCTGAAATATAAACTTGTGGATTCTGAGGTACCGTATTACAAGTATGTGCCCGACCCAGTTCTTGAAAATGACCATGTCACGTTATATTGGGATCGATCTATCATTACTGACAGGTCTATTGTTGCCAATAAGCCTGATATAGTCGTGATAGATCGATTAGCGCGCCGCACAATGATTGTTGATGTTACCATTCCACATGACGGGAACCTCGTGAAAGCTGAGAAAGAGAAACAAATTAAATATCTCGACTTAGCACACGAGGTTGTTGACATGTGGAATGTGAGCTCGGCTGTCATTGTGCCGATTGTCGTATCAGCCAATGGCTTGATGGCCGAAAGCCTCGATCAACATCTATCGAGGCTCTCGTTAGGCGGTTGGATCAAGGGCCTGATTCAGAAGGCAGTACTCCTTGATACGGCTCGCATTGTGAGGAGGTTCCTCTCTCTGGAGCCCTAACCATCGGTAGCTTGGACCCTGTTCCCGATACCGGTGGCCTACTATTTTTTATATTTTTAAATGTTTTTATATTTTTTATATTCTAATATTTAAAAATATAATTTATATGTATATATGATGAAATAAAGGGAATAACAATAATAAAAAAAAATAATAATAATAGAAAAAAAAAATAATAATAGAAAAAATATATTATTTATTATATTTATTATAATAATTCTCAAACTCAAACTCAAACTCAAAGCATTTATTTCAATTAAACCATTTACAGGCACTTTTGAATTGTCAAGAAGTCGGTCAGTCAGGAAAAAATGAAGCTAGTGGCCCATTCCAAAGCGTAGTAGGTACCTATGGAGAAGAACGGGCAAGAAACTCCATGGACACTCTTTTTAAATAATATTTTTACAAAATTATTAGTTACATCATATGTTGAATTTATAATATGTGAGAACGATGTAAAAAATAAATAAAAATCAAGTACGCGTTAAAAGTGTCCAGAGTACAGCAAATAGTAACAAAATAACAATCCAAAAATAAAATAATTAAAAATAAGCCGTGGCAGCTAAAAGATGACCAGCCCCAACTGACGGGCGCCCGTTCACGAACATGACGCATGGATCAGCACCATCCAGCTCAACCATTTTGTAGGGAACCGAATGATCCAACACACACGCCACCGTCAGCGAGACACTTGAGCGAGCATGACATACTATCAGCCGCCAGGGCACATTCTAGTTAATGAAAAACATATTACCCGGTAAATGGTAGCTCAATAGTACATAGAACTCACATCTGTGCTATGCAGTTATACAATACAAAGGAAATTGAGTTTATACAATGCAAAGATAGTCTTACAATCTTCAGCAGCTCCAACAGTATTTTCAGGTGTTAATCAATTAGTTGTGGTTGTGGAGCAGGACCAGCATTGAATAATATAATGTAATATAATAAATAATAATAGCAAAAAAATAATAATAATAAACAATAATAATAATAGCCTTTATTAACAATCTTACAATCTAGTTACTTAATTATAATAAAATAGTTAAAAGAAAATATAAAAGAAAACATATTCCTCTCTCATAACTCATTAAACATCGGTTTCCAAAGATTGTTTTGCCTTAGCATAGGCCTCCCCCATATTCTTCCATAGTTCCCGGTCATGGGTTTTCCTCTCCCACATTGGCCCAGCCGTCACCTTAAGGTCGTCATCCCATCTACGTATCGGGCGTCCTCTCTTCCTTTTGCCTTCTCTTGGGTACCATTCGGCTACTAATTTAGCCCATTTCTCCTTTTTGTCTCTAATAAGATGGCCCGCCCATTTCCATTTTGGCTTTTTTATCTTGTATGATACGTCCGCTATTTTCGTTTTCTTTCTGATATGTTTAAAGTTTAGTTTGTCCTTTCTCTTAACTATTTGCTAACATAATATTATATTAATTTCGATTTATTTATTATTTAATAATGATATCGAGATTAATATGATATTATCTAAATAATCACAACTTCCTGGAGCAATAAAAGAAGCATACCTTCGCAATGACAATACATTTAAATAAGGAGAAGAGAGAGAGAGAGAAAATAGATTTATTCTGCACAAACAAAACGTAAATTACAAATAAAAATATGACATAAAATATACACATACAACGTAGTCAAAAGCCTCGTACTCAAGCATACAAAAATGTTGTCAATGTCATAATAACAACAATGAAAACAAATTACCAAATGCAGAGTGGAAAAATAACTAAATCGTCCATAAAAATCTATATAGACCAACACAAAAGCAGTTCGTGCTTGGTATGACATCAAACACTAAGAATGAACTGCAACATTTCACAAACTCCGATTCAAATCCCCAAAGGCATTACTGTGACAACAGCTAGAATCCTCAAATCCTCACCTCAAATATTTTGATGTTTGGCTGATATCATTCAGAAAGCTCCCATATTCGTTAGCCGGGCCGGATCGATGGAACTCATGCATATTCATGTCACGGAGACAATTAGCCCGCTCCATAGTTTTGAACCGGACCGAACCGTCAATTATATTTCGCAATCTGTACGACGGTTTTTGCGAAGAGCACTGATTTGAATAGGTAACATCATGGTCAGAATATTTTACGCCGAGTAATAGTTAGACGAAGTGGTTCGGGCCTTCTTTAATTTATTCGTTTTTTGAGGTTGCATTGGAAGTTGGACGAAAAAATGTCTAAATTGAATTTGATGGGGTTCCAAATAAGCTCACGTTAACAATTCAGTTGAAGAGACTATAATGTTTTGAAAAGTTATACACAATTGCATAATTAAAAAGAGGCTAAAGAGAAGGAGGTGGAGGTGAGTTTGTAACTAGAAAGTCTTCGTAATAAAGATAACGAGTTCTTCATAACATATAAATGAAAATGAAAACGTCAATCTTAGGATTGTAGAAGATAATATTGAAGAAGAAGCAATTATTGTTAAAGAAGAAGTAGTTGAAGTTAGTAATAATGTTGTGGTAAAAAAATATCTATTACACAAAAGAAATTCACAAAAAAAAAAAAATACAATGTGAAACTTATTACTTGCTGTATAATAATGATCTTGAGGTTTACAGTGCCTATTAGGTTACAGTAAACATACACACTCAGTACATAAATATATATTATAAAACTTAACATGCTCAACAATTAAAGTCGATAATTATGTTACTCAACTTAACGCAAATAAATTTTAAAATACAAACTGTATAGAGGGCTTACTAAGCTCTCTAGACCGACCATTAAAATTAGACCTAACACCTGTTCTCACCAATATTCCCCGTTAAAATGATTAGCAACAAGAGTTAAAACATTTACGTAAACCTAAGCTTCACTAATGTTAACACCTCCTGCTTATATTTTCAAAGGATAATAAGGGTCTGGTTTAACGGCGTTGGAATCATCAATAACTAGGCATCGTAACTTTTGTTTTATGACTTCAAAATTTTCATTAGCTATCGTAAAATGAAGGTTATATTATCACTTAAAACTATTATAGTGTTAAATGAATATGTGCTCCTATGTTACAATGTTTTTGGTAATAAAATAATCACGATTTTGGTAATTAAGTAATCTCAGACTACCTGGTTGATATAGTGGTAGCAAGCGTTATAGCTGGCCATGAGAGTTCGACCCCAAGGTCGGGCAAAGTTTTATTCGGTTTTTCACCAGGAATTTCTTCGCAGTGCCCGGTCGATGACAATAGGCTTACCATACCATTAAATGGTATTTGGTTGTCTTACGATTCGGGGGGAAGTTGACATGATTTTATGTTATGTTAAAACTATAATAGTGTTAAATAGAATATGTGTTCTATATTACAATATTTATGATAATTAAACTATCTCAGCGTTGCTATAATTCGAAGACTTCAAAATTGGATATTGTTTACATATCTTACTGCAGTTGGATTTGAAATATCATCAGAACGGTGCGAGCGTTCAACATTAGACTATCGTTCGTTGACATACTCGTAACATTTGCATTAAGAAAATATGGTGGTCCCTAATTGGATGGCAGGAGCGAAAAATTCACCGTTATTCTAGAAATTCTAACTTAGTTCAGAAATATTTGTTATGTCGCTAGTTTCTATAATTAGGCAAAGGGATGTATTTAATAGAACTTTATATTTGTTGAAACCAGCTATAAAATTGTATAACAGCACTTTAAAATTATAATACATCTATAATTTAATATTATCACTTTAAAAATAATGGTTTTGTACTATAACTTGGCAATTTAAGCACTTTAAAATAATAATAACTTAATATTGTCTCTTTTATAATAATGGTTTGCACTATAAGTGTGTGGGATACCAACTCCGAAACTAGTAGGCCAATTCTGCTAATTTAAAACGTTCAAAATCTAGTCGCAGTCTCATCTCGGCGACAAACAAATGTCAAAAACTTGTCAAAATGTAGGGAAATATGAAGTATTTTTGACAGATTGAGACTGAGATCAGACTGTGAACGTTCTTAAAAATTACGAGAATTGCCCCTCAGTTAGTTTGTGAGCGCACATTAAAATATCCACGAAGGAGATGGCGGGGTCTGAGTTCGCTCGCTAAACTGGCTCACTAGGTCCCGAGATTGCTTATAGAAACCATTATTTTTATAATTCATTCAATAAATTTTAAGGCTAAGCAAATTTATAGTAGAAACCATTAATTTAATAGTTCATTCAATTAATTCAAAAGCTAAACATTTTAAAGTGTGAAACATTATTTTTAAACTGCATTTATGTATTTATAATAAAGAAGCGACGAATTTGCGTAAAAATGTTTATTAGGTAAAGTGCGAAGCTACTGAAGACAAAAGCAATAATAATATAAACATGACCCTCGCAACGTTTTAAATTAAAATAACAAACCACCCAGAAATTAATTCCAAAAACACCTGAAGCCAGGTTATCAGAATTAATCCTTAAAATCGTACCCTTTGAAAATCCTAAACTTTGATTTCTCTCCAAACGATTCCAGGGATTACTCGCCCAGGTCGTATGTAAATCGTTCCGGGATTCCGGACACAATAAATGTGCGGAACGAAGCCCGCTTGATCCGTCCAGTGCCGGACAAATGGAATCAGAATGGAAAAGTTTAATTTCCATGGAATATGGAGCGAGACTTAAAAAGATTATGGGACATAGAGGTTTGTTGATGCTGATGAATACATTTTACGTAATAATTTTGTAGAAGATTCTATTCCAGATATAGAAGACTGATACAGTAAAAACATAAAAGAAGTATTAATACACGTTTAAAGAGAAGAATAATGAAAATGTAGCTAAGACACGCATACCAAACAATACTGCGTTCAACAAACAACGCAAAAACAGTTACATTATTTATCATCATCTGCCTAGCCTTTTCACAACTATGTTGGGGTCGGCTTCCAGTCTAACCGGATGCAACTCAGTACCAGTATTTTACATGGAGCGACTGCGTATATGACCTCCACAACCCAGTTACTGGGTAATACGATACCCCTTGGTAAGACTGGTTGTCAGACTTTCGGGCTTCCGATAACGACTGTCAAAAATCCACGAATGACAGCCGGGACCAACGGCTTAAAGTGCTCTTCGAGGCACGGAGGGGTCTTGGTATATCAAGATGGTCACCCATCCACAGACCAACCGCGGCAAGCGTAGCTTAACCTGATCGATCGACCTGTGCGGCTGTTATTATTTAGCCACGGGCCCCTCAACAGTTTCACACGCTATTGACAATAATAAAGCTAACCTCAACGTATTCTGTGTCAAATTACTTAAAGTACTAACCCTTGGTGACTTAGGGCATAAAGTCAACTATAATGTGCATATGTAAAATGTTTCTACAATGAATCACACAGTAGAACTGTCGTCGTACGGAATTACGTCTGTCATTATATTCCCCGCTAACGATCAGCTCGATTAAGATTTAATTGCTCGCTACTTTAACAAGAGTGCGTACAGTTGGTGCGATGATTGTGAAATGAAGGAGATGATTTTTGGTCGGTGGATGGTGACTGTATTTTGCATATTATTTGAATTTTTTTTGTAACAAAAATGGTTGTGTTTTGTGAGATGCAGAAATGATGAGCTGTGAGTTACTTTTAACGAACCTGTGTTGCGAAATTGCGATTCAATTATTTGCACTTGGGCATTATAATAGTTTAATAAGGTAATGTAGAATTATAACGATCTGAGCGTGAATTCAGTCCACTGAATTCAAGCTTAAACCAAGTGTTTAATATGAAATGGATTTTTGGAACTGCACTTAATTACATATTATCTATACTAATATTTTAGAGAGGAAAGATTTGTATGTATGTTTGTAACGAATTGGCTCAAAAACTACTAAACCGATTTTAAAAATTCTTTCACCATTTTAATGCTACATTATCACTGATTAATACGAGTATAGGCTATTTTAATTGCAAGAAAAAAATAAAATGTTTAAAAATTAAATGTCCACCCGTGCGAAGCCGGGACAGGCCGCTATACCTAATATAAATGTTATGTGTTTGTGCCTCCTGGCAAAGAAAAACCCTCTTTTCTCCTCGTGGTTGTTGATAATATACTGACGAACCTGCCAAGCATGGTCACTTTTCTCATTATTGAGAACCCATTCGATTGGTTATTACCTACATGAATGATCTTATATCATCGCATACAAGGTTTTTCCTTTGAGATTTTCAAGATGAAAGATTACATTTGAGCAGTGAAGAATGATACATTTTCAAATATATTTAGATATCTTTAGATGAATGCATTAAACATGATTTATTCGTACGCAAGAGAGAAACGCCTTAGTATGTAAATCATAAATAAAAATCCACTTTTCATCAATCAAATATCGTGGAAAATCATAAACGATTTGTATTGGAATCAAACGGGAATAATTTTGTCCGCTTAGCTAAATATGAATTGGATTTCAAAAGACAAATAACTGTTGGAAAAACGAATAATTTCTTTGATAATTTTCTGAGGTGTTAATGCGGCGGACAAAGTTTATTAGATGGAAAGATGTATTTGAATGTGTCTCGTATTGGACATAAATGAAACCCCCAGATGGTTTTATACTTGTATTTCGATACAGAATAGGGTTTTTTACAATATTTTAGTGGAGCGATCAACCTTGTGCAAAAATGAATATAATAAAATGTGATCTGGGGTACCTTGTAAAAAACTAAGGAAAAAAATAAACTCCTAACTAATTACTGCGTTTCATATAAACGAAGCTTGTTGCTATGAATGTAGCACCAGGCGCCAACATCCTCCCGGCGTTGAAATCTTCAGTTTCAACACTTTATTTCATCTGATGAAGGCAGAGGGCAGAGGCGAACTAGAGGTCGTCGTACAAGTCCCCGTTGGGTCTTCACATCAGCAACTCGAGAAACTCCGTCTGATCCAGGGAATAATTTCTGCACTCGTCCCAGTCTCCAACACAGAGGCGGCGTATTATCCTCCTTCAGAAGGACTAAATCACCGATGTTCAGGGTTGACTTATCGGTTCTCCACTTGCTGCGTTGCTGTAGGTCAGCGATATATTCACGCTGCCACCGACGCCAAAAATGTTGATGAATTTGTTGTATTCGTTGGTAGCGTTGTAGATTATTGGAATTGCGGTCTTCTAGTGCAGGTGATGGAAGAGCAGTGAGGGGCCGGCCAATAAGAAAGTGACCAGGGGTGAGGCAAAGAAGATCATCAGGCGAGGAGGATAACGGGCAAAGCGGACGACTATTCAGAATGGATTCTACGTGTGCAAAAAGGGTAGACAGCTCTTCAAAAGTTAAATGGGAATTGCCCATCACTCGTTTGATATGGTACTTAGCTGATTTCACACCGGCCTCCCAGATTCCACCAAAATGAGGGGCGTAAGAAGGTGAGAAAATAAAATTGATCCCTTCCCCGCTTGCAAAATCAGAAAGAGAGTCCGCGTTAATCTTTAAAAAATGATTTAGCTCCTTAGCACCAGATACAAAATTGCGACCATTATCGCAAAAGACTTCCATTGGCCTTCCACGTCGCGACACAAACCGTCGAAAGGTAAGAATAAACGCATCTTTAGTTAAATCACTTACAGCTTCAAGGTGTATACATTTATACGTTAAACATACAAAAAGACAAAGATAGCCTTTAACTAATTTCGAACCGCGTCCTTTCCTGTTTAAAATAAAAAAAGGACCGGCGAAGTCTATGCCTACAGTAGTAAATGGGAAGTTTGGCGTAACCCTTTGGGAAGGTAAGTTACCCATTATAGGTTCCAACGGCTTAGCTTGAAACCGCCGACACTTGACGCAATGACGAACAGTTTGTCTAGCGAGACGTCGGCCATTAATAGGCCAAATGTAATCTCTAATAATGCCCAGCAGCAACTGTGGGCCAGCATGTAAATTACGAATATGTTCGTAATGAAATATTAATTTCGTGAGATGATGAGATGCATCAAGCAACACAGGGTGTTTTTTATCTTGATGATATTTTGAGGAATCAATACGACCGCCTACTCGAATCAATTTATCATTGGGGCAATAAAAAGGAGTCAATGATAAAAGTTTAGATTTAGATTTTAATGAGTGGCCGTTGACGAGTGTTTTATATTCGCTTGGGAATGATTGTTGCTGTGCCAAACGACACAAGTTAATAAATGACTTATGTAGCTCATTTGTTTTTAAAGTACCTGAAACTATAGATTTTTTGTAACACTTTAATTTTAAATTATTAATATATCGTATCGCGTATGCAAATATTCTTTTTAAGTGATCGTAACTTTGAAAGTTTTGAAAATTTATAAAGTATTCTATTGAAGTTTCTGAGTTAACAATTACAGAATTCTGTTTGGTTTCCGGTAAATTATTCACATTAACTTCATTGTTATTTAAAACAGGCCAAGTGTCTTCCGATTGACATAAATATTGTGGACCTGACCACCAAAGCAAATTGTCTTTAATATGATTAGGGTCAGCCCTAATCATATTAAAGACAATTTGCTTTGGTGGTCCAGCTGATCTCATATCTAGGGGGGTCAGCCCCCCTAGATATGAGATCAGCTGGATTAACTGATGTTGGAACGTGACGCCAAGAATTTACGTCCGTCAGCTCACAAATTTCTGAAACTCTATTCGCAACAAAAGTTTTAAGGTTCTTAAAACTCGAATGAAGCCATGCCAGTACAATACTGGAATCACTCCAATAAACCTCACTATTTACCTTATACCGCAAGGAATCTCTGACCGCCTTACACAATCTAGCGGCCAAGAGCGCAGCACAAAGCTCCAAGCGCGGGATTGTTGTAGGTTTAGTAGGTGCAATCTTAGATTTAGCACACAATAATTTTACAGTGACTTCATTAGCAGAGTTTACTGATCGTGCATAAATACAGGCTCCATACGCACTTTGGGAAGCGTCACAGAAACAGTGTAGGTCTATAAATATTGGCTCATCACAGAGTACATGCCTTGGAATTTTTAGGCTCCCAAGTGCGGATAAAGAATCAGTAAACTTAGCCCAGGTTAAAGCAATATTTTCAGGAATTGGATCATCCCAGCCTAATTTATCCAGCCAAAGCTGTTGTAATATAACCTTTGTCTGAACTACACACGGACTGAGTAAACCCAAGGGGTCGAAGATTTTAAATAAATTGTATAATATTGAACGTTTAGTTGGGCGATTGCTATCCAAAGGAACTGGGAACTGCATTGGAAAGTGCAGTGTGTCCGTCGACGGATCCCAGCCCAAACCCAGGGTGCTAGAAGACTCACTGAGTGTTAACCTTTCATTAACATCTAAAGAACATGAGTCAAAAATGCTAGTTATATTCGTTTTAAGTTTTCTTAGATTAAAGCAACCTAATTTAAGTGCCGCGGTAACTCCTTGAAGAATATGTTTTAGTTCGTGTTCACTATCACTCGAAGTTATCATGTCATCCACATAAAAATCGTGCTGAATTACATTTTTAATGGTTTCATCTGGATTTTCTTCGCCAAGCTGCCACAGACAACGTGTACCCAAATAGCTGGAGCTTGCCATGCCGTAAGTTACAGTATTTAGTCTTAACGTTTTGATAGGTTGGGACTCATCTTCTCGCCACAGTATGAGCTGGAGATTTCGATCCTCCTCATTAATTTGCACCTGGCGATACATTTTCTCTAGATCGCCGGTCAGGAGGTACTTGTGTTGTCTAGCCCGTACTAGAATGGAGAATAGAGAGTCCTGCATATTTTGACCTATCATAAGAATATCATTGATTGACAATCCAGATGAAGTAGGAGCTGATCCATCAAAAACAACACGAATTTTAGTGGATTCGCTGCTTTCTTTAAACACGGCGTGATGACACAAAAAATATGATATATTAGGTCTTAATACATCAGACTGTGAGAGATGACCTAACTGTTCATACTCTCTTATAAAGTTGACATATTGTGATTTAAGTTGCGGGTTCCTTCGGAATCTTTTCTCTAAACTATGAAAACGTTTTTTTGCTAGTGTATATGATTCTCCTAGACAGTTAGGCGAATCTATAAGTGGTAGTCGAACAGAAAATCTGCCGGTATTTAATCGTGTCATGTGAGTTAAAAAATGTTTTTCACATACTCTTTCATTATGAGTCAATGGTGATTTTAATGGCACTTCCTCAAGGTCCCAAAACTTTGATATTTCTACATTAAAATAATTTTCTGATGAATTCAAAGAATGATGACATTGAATATTGGATATATTGTTTAAATCGTTTATTATAATTGGGCCTGAAATGAGCCAACCAAATTGGGAATTCCTTAAAGTGGGATTATTAGGGCCTAGAGAACGCTGCTCGCAGCCAAGAATATCCCAAAACAAATCTGCTCCGATGATTAGGTCAACAGCGGAGGATTGATTAAAACTAGGGTCAGCAAGGTGTACCTCAGTAGGTATTTGCAGTTGCTGAGTGTTTATTGTGTATCTGGGAATGTTACTTGTTAATTCCGGTAATATCAGAAAAGTTGTTGTGACGTGAAACGGTTTAATTAACGATTTTAACTGTGCCACACAACTTTCAGTGACTTTATTATTAATATGATTGCCGATGCCGACAATATTAATATGATTTTTAAATAATAAATTACCTGATAAAGATAATTTGTCTCTTAGTAATTGCGTCATAAAAGACGATTGACTGCCGCAATCCAACAAGGCACGTACTTGTTCTGTTTTATTTGTTGTAGGGTTACACACCTCAACTAAGGCAGTAGATAGTAGAATATGTTTTGAACCATGTGAATTATAATTAGCTATTGTTCCACATGATGATGTGGTAGCTGGAGTAGTGGTGGTGGTACCTGCAGCAGGGGTTTTAGTACCTTCAGCAGAGGTTATGGGGCCTGCAGCAGGGGTTTCGGTTACTACCGGAACGTGTAAAAGAGGGTTGTGCTTCTTCTTACACTCCCGACAAGGTCTGAGGTAGCAGTTTCGTGTAATGTGCCCGGACCTTAGGCAATTTGAACAAAGATTTAATTTATTAACTTCAGTTATACGATCTTCCACACTCTTGGCCTTGAAAATAGGACAATCGTAGATTCTATGTTCGCCCTGACAAACAACGCAACCTGAAGAAGATGAAGAATTACTCTGACAAGCAGACTGACAAACTGATTGACATGTAACAGATTTATTATGCTGACGTTCGGCTTTATTGTTGGTGCCTTTAGATGACGTAGAAGCCGATGCCTTATTATTATTATTATGGCTTGATGAAGAGTGATTTAGAGACACAAGGACATCTGCTCGATCAATTAGAAATTTATTAAATTGTTGTAAGTTAGGTATTAAATCATCCAAAGTGCCACGCCATTCTTCCCACTTGGTAAGAGTACGGTTATCTAGCTTAGAACACAGTATATGTATTAATAAAACATCCCAATTATCAACACGTAGCCCTAAGCCAGACAACGCTCTCAGGTTCTTGGTAACGTGGTCCACTATAAAGCGAAGTGATTTATCTGACTCGCGAGACATTGGATTTATTTTTAATAAAGAAGACAAATGATGGCTTATTAACTGTCGTTTGCTATCATATCGGTCACATAGCAGTTTCCAGGCAACACTATAATTAGAATTGGAGACTTCTAAGTTACTCACTATTCTAGCTGCATCTCCCTCCAAATAAGATAATAGATAGTGAAATTTATTGATAGGTGCAATGCGCTCATTATTATGTATGACTGACTTAAATGTGTCACGAAATTCAAGCCAACGGAAGAATGTTCCGTTAAATTTAGCAATTTGTATCTGGGGCAGTTTGAACCCTACTTCGTGATTGTCAGCGTTATAAGTAGCAGCTGAACCATGGCTAGAATTGAGGATGTTGCCAGATTCATCGTGGCGGTTATTAGGCTGATGATCTTGAATGAAATTCTGAGCATTCGCAATGTTTGTTATGAATAATTGTTCAATATCATCCCTTTCATCAATCTCGATTGATAAATTACTAGAATTTAATATCTCAATTTGATTCTGCAAGTCATCGAACCGAACGGACAGTGACTCAAATTTACTAAGTTTAAGTGTTAACTCGGCTAATTCAATGCGTGTAACAGAATCTTTTGACAACAGATTCGTTAAATAATTCCTAAACTTAGTCATTTGGCCCTTTATTGAACTACGCTTAACAATGAGATCTTGTAATTCTTGCACAGAACCATCGTCCTTGCCCATTGTAACAATAAACAAAGTAAATAAAAAAAATGTATATTTTTAATAATAAGAACTATACGGTAGAACTATGCAAGAATACAATGAACTATTAATAAAATATTTACCTTACGTCCCTCTTCCTGTGTCACCTGTGGTCTGGAAGTACCGGTGCTAAACCCGACAGTACTCCGTGGATGAGGCTTGATTAGATTGTAGGCCCCGGCCGTCGCAAATGACGTCACCGTTCCTGGAATGTTCGGCGAAACAATCTTAATGACTTGCAAAGAAATATTATTATTTGCCTAGACTTGAAATTGATTGATAGATAATAACGAATAATACTTACTTTAGAATGTAAAGGTACTTGTAGCTGTGATAGACACTAAGTATATCTTGTAAAATAAGTAGGTCATTCAAACTGGTAAGACATTGACGTAGGTACTTAGATCAAACAATTAAGTCAATGAGTTTTTGTTTTTTAAATACATATGTGTAGATATTTATTTTAGGAATTAATCACTACTTCTTTAGTTATTTAAGTACCTATCTGTATGAAATAAGCACATGTGAAATCTCGGGGTTTATGAATTATAAAGGATCAGTAAGGAAAAATGTAGGTATGTGTGAGGAGGTCAAGGAAAGGTCACTTAGCTGCATTGGCCGGCTGCTGTACGGCGACTTCGGTTGATATCACTGTGTCTAGACCGTAAACCAGGTGTAGGCTGCAATGGCTGAACCTTCAAATACTCCAAAATATCGTTTCTTGATGTAGCAGATCTGTAGCTTAGTTGGTCAAGCTGACCGGGCTTCGTATTTCTTGATAGTTTTTTCGTTTTGCGAAAGGTCCTGTCACGGTCGCCAATTTTTATGTCTCGTATTGGACATAAATGAAACCCCCAGATGGTTTTATACTTGTATTTCGATACAGAATAGGGTTTTTTTACAATATTTTAGTGGAGCGATCAACCTTGTGCAAAAATGAATATAATAAAATGTGATGTGGGGTACCTTGTAAAAAACTAAGGAAAAAAATAAACTCCTAACTAATTACTGCGTTTCATATAAACGAAGCTTGTTGCTATGAATGTAGCACCAGGCGCCAACAGAATGAAAAGAGTTGATTTGAAGTTTTCATTGCTCGTTGCTATATAGTTATAATTATAGCAACGAGCATATTTAAATTAATTTAGTAATAAATTAAATTATTTATTTATTTTCACAAAATCCACAGCTCTTTGAAATTTTGTCTTAAAATATATAAACTAGTCTTACAGCCAATTACGGATTTACAATAATTAAATTCTGTTTAAATCTTCGAACTTATTTTACTCTTGTTTTGTGGTAAAAATATTTCTTAAAGTTGTCAAGTTTAAGGTAACATAGTCCCATGGGAATAATAATATTAATATTTGCTATGATTTCTAGTCCCACATTTTGTCCTCAAACCTAATTTTATTGATGACTTCATAGAACACTATAACTTAAGTGTAACTCATCTAAATTACAATCCCAACTCTATCTCCACGCAATAAAGGTTCTAAATCCCTTATGACAATTGGACAGATGCCAAAGTGGCTATAACACTAATATTATGGGCCGTAGATCGGTCAAACGAGTGTAATGTCGTATGTACTGGTGGAGGGGTGAGGCAGAAGCGGTGGTAAACATTATTACCTATTAGTGATGTGTTTTAAGGGATAAGCTTATAGCGGGAAGAATTATGTAATAATTAGTCCAAGTCCGCATGGACACAAAAATATCTGATCGCGGCAAGATTTTATCGCGTACTGGATTTTCAACTCTTGATATTGAGCGGAGCGTTGATAATCCAACAAAGCGCATTGCAATGGGTAAAAAAAAAACACACTATTGGATTTTCAACTCTCTGCGCTAAGCATTGCGATGAAAATCGCACTCAGGAAAAACGCACTCATGCCTACATGGGTTTAAATTTACTGTAGAAAGTTTAATCGGTATAGTGACAATGTAGCCCTTTTAAAAAGTAATGCATAAATCAGGTGAAAATATCAACTTTGTAACCACACTAAAACACTGTTTCTTGAACAGACGCACATCAAGCTACTACAATCTGTTAAATTTCTTTATAATAGATTTTCAACTTTATCGCTAAAGCATAAAGTTCAAAGTTGATTGGGAAAATTTGACAGTTTCGGGTAGCTCGATGTGCTTGGCGTCTGTACCTAAACATGTTTTCGTTAATCGCTAGATCAATAAATAGGTAGTTGTGAACTGTTCACACGGCTTTGTGGAACATTTGTTACCTACAGTGACCGGAACCAGACCAAAGTGACATAAAGTGTTTTTTTATTAAATGTAGGTAAGCTATTGACTTGTACCACCCACATTAGCCGCTCGCTCCAATTTGTGTTAGGGCTTATTAATGTGTGGAGACAAGCGAAAAACTCCCCGTCAGCTGTACACGGCCACTATTTACTGAAACGTTGCCGTTTTTCATCTTCACCAGCTTAATATCACCGCTTTTGTTCTTCTAAAATATATAGCGAGCGATTTTTGGAAGTACATTCTTTCTTAGGAAAAAATACTGTGTTCTAGAAAAATTTAGCCAAGAGAAATTGAGATGTAGGCAGAAAAAATAGGGACAGTGGCGTAGTTGAGTAATTGGAGTGAAAGCTCGATTTGACAGGCATGAAAGGCTCTTTACATAAAGTAATCACGTGTTGAGTGTACACGTGAGACAGCTGAGGGGCAATTCTCGTAATTCTTAGAACGCTCACAGTCTGATCTCTGTCTCAATCTGTCAAAAATACCTCTAATTTCCCATTGTCACATTTTGATAAGTTTTTGATATTTGTTTGTCACCGAGATGAGACTGCGACTAGATTTTGAACGTTTTAAATTACGAGAATTTATTAGTCTTCTGTTAGGTAGATAAAAGCATGTCATGTTGAGATGTAAAGTCAGCAAAGGAGACAAGTAAGTAGGGTCGTCGAATATAGTTGAAGTTTAGTAAGAAACCGACTATAGTTTTCGAATACAATTTAATTTTATTAATAGAAAACAATTTATTAAATTAAATTTCATTTGAAAACATTAACGTTTTCTTAGTGAACTTCAACTATATTCGACGACCCTGCATACTTATTTCCTTTGCTGACTGTACCTACCAGTCATCACATACCCCAATTCGATTTTCAGTAGAGTGATCACTACAATCATGTAACTAAACAACTGAAAACGGAACGGAAGAAGAAATCAGCTGCTCCATACATTATATTATGTTCGCATAACTCAACAAAATGTAGGAAACAGCTAATTTTTTTTTCGCGATTTTTTGGTTGGTCCCATAGTAAAAGTAGTTCATAATATTAAAAAGTAAACTTTGCGCAGATTGTATTTTTTTTTTTAATAATTGGTAAATGGGCCAGCTCTTGACTTTTATCTCACCTGGTGGATTTCAATTTTCACAAAGTACCAACAATAAAGGGTTATATTAAATTACCTAGCAAAATTCTGTAGACGTCATGGGTCAAGTTGGACGTGGGACGTCAGACGTCATGGGTCAAGTTGGACATGGGACGTCATGATCAAGACAAACTAAAATAAAAAAATAAAATATGTTTTTTATTCGACAACAACCGATGGTAGCGTTGTTACTTGAATTAAGAATTGAGATCTTTTTTCTTTTGTTTAATCGAGTTTAGATATCGACACTTATCACGTCTGTGACGTTTACACAAAAATACAACAGATTTTTTTCAAGTAACCATACTAACTGGGGTCGATAACCACACAAAAAATTATAATTTATTTTTTGTTATAACATGTTCATTATACAGGATCGGTAAAAAATTAATGCAACTAGAATAAAAACACCAAATACCAAAAACAGCTACTAAATCACACCAGTGTCATATAATTGCAAGAGCAGTGACATAGTGTGACGAAATGCATGAAGGCGACGAATACGTGGACCTAGGGTGAGCATGATTCGAATATGATAAAAGACATTTTTGGGACGATATTTTTGGTACCACAACTCGTGGGTACACTACACTGTATAAAAGAATCAATGTACAAATAGTTTGATAACGATGATAATGATAATGATTACGATGTTCACTATAAAATCAACCAAAGCAAAAATAATAATTTAGAAATTGCAGCAGTGGATATAATATTAAGATTAATCTGATCACAAATACCATCAAGTATTAATTTACGCCCTAAATACTATAAATCAATAACATAAACCAAGCTCACAAAACAAAATCCGTCTTCAAATAACATCAAAATTCCAATAACGAGCATAAATCCACCGAAATACTCAAAATATTTATAGATCCCGCCATAATATTATTCATGGACAGTCTACACTGAAAGAGAATGGAGATCAAAGGCCCCGAAACGTGTGAATCGAGTTAGTGGCGGGTGCTCCTCATCCCCACCGTGGATCAAGGAGGATAGGAGGATAGGAGGCTGGATACACAAAAGATCGAGCCATCATTAAACAGGAGCTTTCCTGTGCTAATGTGACGGACAATACTGAACGGTTCTTTTTCACCCCCCCTTTCCCGATGATTTCCTTTGGAAAAAATCTTTTATCTTTTGAATGTGATTCCGAATATAATGAGGACATCGTTTGAGGCGTCGATCGTTGGAGATTTATTTAGATGTGACGGTGATAGGGTGTACTTTTAAGATGTGAACGTAAATAATGGAGACGGTCAATTCATCGGGGAAACATATTTCTCGTATCGCGTCGGCTCGAATGATACCCTGAGGATGCTTGTGCTCTCGTCAGTTTCATCATCATCAGCTTACAGCAATCCACTGCTGGATACAAGCCTCTCCTATTGCATGCCATTCAACTTGATTTTCAGCAACTCTCATCCAGCTGCTACCAGCCATCCTGCGAAGATCATCGCTCCACCTAGCCTGAGGGCGTCCTACCATGCCTTTACCGATTCGCGGTCTCCACTAGAGAACACGTCTACCCCAACGGTCATCGTTTCTACGACATTGCTACTTCAGCTTGCTTGTGCACTACGTATACGCAATTTTGTCGTTCGACATTTTTCCGAATGATCACGTGGAATTTGCTTGGAAATCGAACCATCGGACTGTTCAATTTCGTATGGTATAAAAGTGACCTAGCGCTATGAACACATTCAAGATTTGCCAGTCTACAGTTTGGTAGTGAGGTTAAGACTAGGGTGTGAAAGACGTACTTAAGTATCGTCACTCATGGAGGCTCTTTTGTACACCCCTTTTCATGCAGCTGCGCTAATATCTGCGATAACCGCTCCGCTTGCCAAGTTTGCTGATCTTTACCGCATTTGTCTGGCGATCTTTATCTTTATTAGTCTGATAAGAAATTCGTGAAAGACCTTACAAAACTGAATTTTGGTTAAGGGAATAGCAACATTAGGCCTAACCATCCTAAACTATAATTACTTACTTTATACTTTCTGAAGATAATAAATTTGTTGACTTTATGATCTCTCATTCTCTCTGTATAATCTTGTTTAATGGTAGGCCTTCTGTGGTGACATCTTTAATTACTTACGAATTACATCATCAATTCTCGTAATTTTAAGAACGTTCACAGTCTGATCTCAATCTCAATCTGTCATAAAGTACTTCTGATTTCCCTAAATTTTGAAAAAAAAAATTAACATTTGTTTGTCGCCGAGATGAGACTGCGACTAGATTTTGAAAGTTTTAAATTACGAGAATTGGCCTTCTGACGTCACACAAATCCTACATCGCGCAATCAAAGTAATCCGCGAAATGGGCGGTAACCCACCAAACACAACATCCGGTCGGAGGATCCTCTCTCTTCAATAAAGGGTAGGAACCTTCCAACCTGGGCCCTAATTCACACTCAACGATTCCTTACTTCAAAACCACGTAAATTCCTTAGCTGATCACGCCCATTCCGCGTTCATTTCGAGCGGTTTCGTTCCTTGTGTCATAGAGAATACGGCCCCTGTTTCCATATCTCTGATTCTCTTTATTGTCACCGAAAATACGGGCATACCTAATTTAGGACCATTGTTTTATATTCTGCTTATTTTACCATTCAGAACTTAGTAATAAAGTATGGTTTCTTTTCTTTCAGATGTGATACAGGTGTGGTCAGCACCGGGTGGCATGACGCGGCTACCATGCGATCTGGCAGCCCCCGTCAGCGAAGTCGCCTTGATGTTCTGGTTCAAAGAGGGGGACAGGATGCCGATTTACACGTAAGTCTATTTAATATCTTGTAGTCATATGAGTGGCTTGAAAGTATTATATCGCGTCTGGTGGATTTAAAAAAAAATCTGTGGAAATAATGATGCACTTTGTGTGATTTAAAAGTTTGAAGTATAGTATTGTAAAATAGCGATTTGTGGCGATTCTCGAAAGAAACGGAGACTTTTTGTATACTGCCTATCTATCTCTCCCAAAATTGGATACATATTATTTAAGTATAATAATATATGCACTTGCAGAGCCAATAAATTTGCACGGAGTCAGTTATAAACCTTTCTACGTTCATTTCACAAAAAAAACACCTGAAAATTAGGTGAAATTCCACCACAATTTAATATCATCAACTTTCTCACGAATAGTTCCCGCTTCGCAGTTTGCATGTTATCAGTTCGGTCAAGTTTGATTCATTAAAATTGGGTTCCGAAGTTCCGATAGAAGTCGGAATGGGTCAAACTTTTAACGATGTGCTGCCAATGCTACCATGTGACGGGCCCGGGGGCCCCTGAACTCATTGACGAGATAAATCCTGGAATTTCTTTTGAAGCCCAATTACATTTTTCTTTTGTTTCTTTGTGTCTCAGAAGTTGGGTCTGTATGTTATATATGATTGTTACTGTTTTTGAGAGGTCTGAGGAAATTCCGTATGAAAACATGTTAAACTTGGTTTTGGACCCTTGATATTTTAGAATTTGTTAGCTTTAAGAAATATAGTTTTTTTTTTGTGGTTTTAGTTCATAGGATGTAAATATATAAACTGACTGGATAACATTCTATTACTAAATAAACTAAGAAACTATTCAATTAAAATATAATGTCCGAATGCTCTTGGTACAAAATAGTGACCAGATTTTTTTTGATCCTTTGTACTTTTGAACTCAGTTTTTGACCATAAAATTCGAAAATCCTTCTGTCTTATTTATTTATTTATATTCATATATACTTTATTGTACACCACAAAAATACAACAAGTAAAGATACGTCAAACACTACAAAATATACAATGGGCGGCCTTATTGCTTTCTGCGATCTCTTCCAGACAACATTAGGATGGACAGTGATTTACCTGGACATAAAATTAGTCTTAATTAGCTACTTAATTAATTAAACTTAGTTCAGTTATCGTTAGGTAAAATAATCGGCAACATGTATCCTTGAACACATAACACACCAAACCCAACACATGTCACACAGCAAACTCCCCAATAACACAATATCTCACGTCTTAACTCTAATTACCGATATCCAAATAGCTTCACCAGCTGACCATTCCAACCATTCATATGACCATCTCGACTATCTGGCGACAAGATTGTATTATAGCTTAGCTCCGTACAGCTTGTATCGGCCATTGTGGACGACTGATTAAGCCATTCAGATCGGACAATAAGCTTATTAAATAATGTTGAACGGAGACTAAGACGTGGTAATTCATGCGTTTGAGTTGATTGATTGTGGTTGGGTGTTGACTGGCTTTCAAAATTAGATGATGGTTAGATTAGGAGTGAGTTGAGGAAGCTTACTTTCTCAACTCACTCCTAATCTAGCCTTAGTTAGTGAATGATGCTTAATGCGACTTCGTCCGTGTGTAGTTTCTTGTTACCCCGATCTACCCCGTCGCATCGCATCGCTTGCCCGCGCCGTTACTTCGTTTTCGGTTAGCGTTCTGCCTGACATTTTTTCTTTTTGCTCGGCTCCTTATGGTCCTTACTCAGAAACTGGGCTATCAAATGCAAAAAGAAATTTCAAATCCAAACAATCAGTCAAGGGATTCCGTCTTTTTTGTTACTTTTTCAGAAGTTACATTTACACTTAAAAAGTAAGCTGATATATTATGTTGATTATACTACTGGCAGTTGCGCTAAATAGGTTCAGTTCAGCAAAACGACAATAAGACAAATGGTATTTGGCTACTGTCTTACTCTTTGAGCTGATTTTTCAATCATCTGATAACTTTATTCGAGGAATAATTTTGAAATTTCGAGAGTTCTAATTTCATAAAAAAAACTGTCAAAACGTCAATTTAATTCATCGAAAAGTATCTGGCAATGGAAAAATTAGCCCTTAGTTGAGTTACCTTTTTGGCGCATAATTCAGAATACTCATATTGGTCATACTGGTCTTTTGAATCACTATTAAGTGACTTAAAGCTAAAAACATCATAAATTAAAAATGGCGTAAGTACTTCAAATCAAAACTGCATCGGAGGTACCTACTTGTCAAACACGACTCATTCAGCTACAAAATAATAATATGTAAATGTATTTACAACAAAACAAGGGTAAATAGTCATGTGGCATCAAAAAATTCGTCCGCATCGCTGTCAGCGGGAAAAGTGCCCAAAAGGCTGGCAGCATTGCCCCGTTGTATGGCGATGCTGATTGTTTGGCCAAAAAATAACAAAAATTGCCCATACAATAGTACTTACTGTAAACAAATTCAACGAAACAAACAAACACAGCTAAAAAATAACTAAATACAGAGATAATCCCGTGACAATTCAGCACACTATAATCCTATGGTATTTCATCCCGTTTATTCTCCGTGGCGTCTCATTTGTCTAATGGAATAAAGCCTCCGCGTTGATTGGAGTTCTCTGCCTATGCCGTTTTTGTATGTAGCGCTGTATTCTGTTAGTTTTGTGTCAACATGCTTGCGTGAATCGTGTTTTGTTTTTTTTTTTTTAAAGGAATAGGTTGGATGAAGTTTTTTTTTCTTTTGCTTTGTTCTTGACATTCTGTCGTGTTGTTTTTGAGTATAGAGGAAGGAAGCTTTTTAATTTTGCTTTGATATCAACCACAGAGAGGCCGGAAAGAGTAACACACACTGTATCTGAATCGAGATAAAGTTAGGAAGTACTACTAGCGTAGAATTTGAAAAGGTAAAATTCTCAATTCAGACATCAGGTTTTTTTTGTTACTCTATATTTTGTCCCAATACTAGGCAAAGGCCTTATCTTTTTCCTTACAAAACTTTCTGTTTTGTGCGATCTCTGGCCATGTTAACCCTGTAAATCTTATCATTGTCATATCACCTTCGCCGTGGCCTTCTTCGACGGCGACCCGAACCCGGAGAGGGAGGACCCCTCTAAGTAATAAAAATTAAGATAATCGGACGTCTTGAAGTTGGCGAAAATTACGTTGAAAGATTCCCTTACATAGACTTGAACAAAGTGGAGATGACAATACAACAATGGCCGGCACACTGACCTATACCATTTTTTCAGGTTTCGGCCAACATCGTAATCGCGAATAAAAATTCAACCGTCCCATACGTTTAGGTCGAGTAGGTATGAAGTTTTCTATGGGACAATTGATAAATTTTTCGCGATTATGATATTGGTCCCATGGAGAAAGTTGTCCAGTTTGATGGTCTGTACCACACCCTTAAATTTGGCTGGTCATTGAAAAGTAACCCTGTATATGGAGTGACTGCCTATCTTACCTCCATAACCCAGTTACTGGGTAACACGATACGTGCCTTCCCCAAACATCGTAACATATTAATATTATATGAGCATTGTTCTTGATAGTTTTAATATTTCAATAGCATGATCTGTCAGCGGGAAGAATGGCGTAACCAGCTACCAGTTATTTGGTATCAGTCCAATCGTTACATTGCGACTGCAGAAATAACTTGTTTGTTTTGTAAGATTCCTTACTACAAAACTGTGTCTAGTCAACATTCGAAAATTTCTAGATGTAGTCATGGAATTAAAATGTTATGCACCACCAAGCCAGGGTTACTGTTCACCTGAACCTTGTTATCTATGACTACGTATTGCCAGCATGAGGAATAACAGACAAAAAATAAACGTGTGGGGTTGGGGGACCCCCGGCAGGAACGAAGTTCAAAATGAAAATCCGCATAATGAAAAAATTTTGAAAAATTTGCTGCCGCCATCTTGTATTTTTATTTTGATTGGCTTCAGTACCCTCGAACATGAAAACTATCTCTCTCTCTGTCTCTTTCTATAAGATATTAATAAAAATTCGCATGGCATAACGCTTTTTCGTTACGTGACGATTTCTATCAGCTTACTCCTACCGCAAGGCTCTGTAAAAGAACTTCGTTCCAAAAATATGAAATTAAAATAACAGTTAAAAAATGAGATGTGCGCCCGGGAAAAAATGTGTTGGAAAATTGCTTAAAGCTTTGCTCCTTGAAAAAATCCCTTCCTGCCTAACTTCGTAAGGGTCAAAGCCCCATCATATACCATTATAATCACATTCTGGTGCTGATCTGAAAATAAAAGAAAACCCTTATCTCAACGTAGAAGTCGTAAAAATCGAACGTAGGGTGACTTTACGAGGGATCACGGACGGGGACAGTCTAGCACATCGTTATTTCTTAATGTGATCCCTGACGTGTTAACCAGCTGGGGTCTAAAGAGTTTATGTGACGTGTGTGAATTCTAAAATAAAATAAAAATCATTTAAGCCTCTCTTGATCGACTCTTTGTCTTGAGTGACTTTACTCCACAAAGCCTCTTCTACAAGGTGTAACATAATTAACCCAAGGCCTCATACACCCCAATTGAGTGTATTAGAGTAATGAGTTAAAAGCATAATACAATGACTAAAACTTATTTTTTTGAAAGCTTGCATTACATTGCAGACACTAGCATTACTTTATGCATTTAAAATTGAGTCTCATTGCCTTGAGATAAGGTTTAATGTTATTTGCCTTAATCGGCGGTTAGTATGAAAAAATACCTAGATAATAAAAAAAAATACCTATATTAAAACTTATTGAAATCGATTCAGCAGTCAATTGTGAACAAATTACTTTCAGGACTTGCGTTTATTCGGTTACCTTGTATAGGTATGCTTTGGCAAGAGAGATTTGCAATAGATTTTTTAAATATTATTTTGTTATTTATATGTTCTTATACAAAATAAAGATTTTAACTTATAAGCTTAATTGCCTGTTTGAGACATTCTCAGTAAGTTTCTATTACGGAATTCTCTTTAGCAGTCTATACATTTGTGTCTGGTTAGATCATCTGCCTAGCCTTTTCCCATTTATGTTGCGATCAGTTTGCAGTCTAACTAACATGCTATATACCAGTATTTTACATGAAGCGACTGCCTATCTGACCTAACAGCCTAATGACTGGGTAATTTTATTTATTTATTTATTTCAGCCATCAAGGCCCATAGAAACACATACAATACAATATCAATATAACTTAAAAATACTATAAATACATAAACCATTATAAAACTAACTAACACACACGAAGTGTCTACATCATGTTTCGCTGACTGGTGTCCTGTAGCCGACCACGAAATCGGCGGTACACAACACCCTGCGGCCAGAACTCTTCCTTGAGGAACTTCTCGAGATGATGTGTCGGAACACGCACCACGAACGACTTGAAGTTCGTTTTGTGACGCGATTCCAACTTCTCGACCCTCAAAGTCCAGTTGGTCTTCACACGTATGTACTCCACGATCTCCTCAACCTTCGTGGAGTGGTGCAGTCTGGACACGTACAGCTGCGTCGTCGGGATTGCGGGACGCAGCAGCATGCTGGGTCCTCTGGGGGGACGACTGTCAAAGATCCACGAATGACAGCCGGGACCAACGACTTAACGTGCTTTCCGAGGCAGGGAGGGGTCTCGGTATGTAAAGATGGTCACCCATCCACAGATCAACCGCGGCAAGCATAGCTTAACCTGATCGATCGACCTGTGCGGATGTTATTATTTAGCCACGGGCCCCTAAACTAATGTTGTATATAATATGTTTCATGGGTGGCGGCCATTTTGAAAAAAAAAAAATAGCACGACATTAAGTATGCCAAGGTCCATATGAAAATCTTCCATCCTTTTTAATAATACTTGGGACAGCAGGCGCGGTCGCAGCCCAAGATTTTGGGGGGCGTCACCATGGGTGCCGAGGAATATTTTGAGGGTACATCTCCTTGTTAGTGTAGTGGTCACAAGCGTTACTGCTGAGCATGAGGTCCTGGGTTCGATTCCTAGGTCGAGTAAAGTGTTATTAGGTTTTCCATCAGAAATTTCTTAGAAAAAGCCCGGTTTATGGATTTGTGCCCGGTTGATTGCAGTAGGCCCGCCCCCTATATCATGGGACTTCAACATAACTGGCGAAATGTGCGTGTAAGTACTATATGAATATACACACCTGGCTAACGCTCCGGGGATTAAAGGTGTGGTGTTATGTTAATGTTCATGTACATCTACAGTTCCACATTACTTATGCTGTTCAGGGACGCAGCTTTTAGTAGGGGGGATGTTATTTAATAATGCCGCCAAATTGGTCGAATGTATAAGAACAGTAGGTTATTATATAGGGTGGGAAGAGCGAGCGAAGCGAGCTCGAAAATTTTTACAACCCGCCACGGTTTGGTTAGGTTTTGTATGATATTTATACTTACGCTGAAATAGGAATTACATTGTCGATTTATGCAGGCAAGTCCAAGCAGCTATGAGAATTTAGATTGCAAGGGCGAGCGAAGCGAGCTCGAAAATTTTAACAACCTGCCACGGTTTGGTTAGGTTTTATTTGATATTTTTATGCTGAAATAGGAGTTACATTGTTGATTTATGCAGGCTAGTTCAAGCAACTATGAGAATTTAGATTGCAAGAGCGAGCGAAGCGAGTTCGAAAATATTGCACATTCTCAGATAGGCTCGATTTTCTTTTCATTCTAAAAGGACTAGGAATTGCTTGCTTTGTCGACTTAAGAAAGAATGCTCAAGAATCAACAGAAAGCAGATTGCATGAGCGAGCGAAGCGAGCTTGAAAATTTTGCACATTCTCGGATAGGCTCGATTTTCTTTTCATTCTAAAAGGATTAGGAATTGCTTGCTTTGTCGACTTAAGAAAAAATGCTCAAGAATCAACAGAAAGCAGATTGCAAGAACGAGCGAAGCGAGCTCGAAAATTTTAACAACCCGCCTCGGTTTGTTTAGGTTTTGTATGATATTTTTATGCTGAAATAGGAGTTACATTGTCGATTTATGCAGGCAAGTCCAAGCAACTATGAGAATTTAGATTGCAAGAGCGAGCGAAGCGATCTCGAAAATTTTGCACATTCTCGGATAGGCTCGATTTTCTTTTCATTCTAAAAGGACTAGGAATTGCTTGCTTTGCCGACTTAAGAAGAAATACTCAAGAATCAACAGAAAGCAGATTGCAAGAGCGAGCGAGCCTGAAAATTTTAGCACCCTACCTTAAGTTACGTTTTCTTTTGACCATTAAACAGAAAGAGAAATTTATTTATCGAATTAGGACGAAACGCCCTCGTTTTACAACAGTTTAGGCTTTGGAATCTGGCCTTACGAACGGGGTGCCCAATATCCCGAGTTTGGTTCGCTCGCTCTTGCATCCTAGATTCTACAGAATGAAATTGAAAACTTGCGCCAAATCGAAATAGGAGGTCCAGTAGCTGCTACATAATCATTATAAATTGTCATGTCCCAAATTAAAACTCTTGAAAAAAATCGTGTAAGTAATTATGGTCTTAGATTGTGCAAACTAAGTTATTGCCTTCAAGTAGATACGAATAATAGTCGATACTTATGTTTTTTTTTATATATTATCAAAACAAATAAGAAAATTAAAGTTTAGCGTGCGTCCGATAAGCAATCTAGTCACCGCAGAAATCACAAATTCACAACATGAATCGAGTTGGCAACACGTTGAACTAGTAGTACCTACTCACCTAATTTTGACCGTACCTACGAAAAAAAGGACGCGCGACGACGACGTTGTCAAACCGCTTGCCTTATGCGCACGTATCATGTGCATCCGTTTCATTAATGACATGCTCTAAATTTTCTTTATATCACGTTGAATTAGATGTTTTAATTTGGCGAACCTATTCAATTTCATCCAGTATATTTTACAACAGGCTTTTTGAAGTAAATGCTTTTTAACCCCTGTCATTTCATAGTGTTTATAGTTTTTACTTCTATGCGCCCAGAAAGTAGTATATTCCTTGCTTCTGTGTTAGTCCCCATGTCTGCCTATGTTTTATGCCCATCCAGGTCTCCGTGACACAAGTTAAGTTATTAAGACAAGTCATTTATTCAGACTCTCGTCAGTTTGAATGATTTTGGGGGGGTCATGACCCCCCACAACCCCCCCCCCTCGGACCGCGCATGTGGGACAGGATAGCAACTATAGTTCCTAAAAAAAGTCGGTACAGCGAGTTGTGTGGGCGTTTGGTGTCGGTCCTAATCTAAAGGGTGTACCTATGTCCAAGATGGATTTCCCGAAGGCTATAATCAAAAAATTATCATATCAGTAGACTTCACTGACGTCAATTCTCTGTATCTAGAATAACTAGATTTTTTCAGTAATCGATTCTTTTCATTATTTTTTCTCGAGTAGTCATGAGCAGGTCCACCCTCTGGTACCCGTTTCTCATTGAATTTTGGGACAAAGTCAAAGTCAAAGTCAAATCATTTATATCAAATAGGCACTTTTGAACGTCAAAAATTAAAATTAAAAAATAGAATTGATTCTAGTCGCCCCTTCCACAATGTAGCTTTCGTGTGGAGAAGAATGGGCAAGAAACTCCACCGTTACTCTTTTAAAATGTTTTACAAGTTTTTTTATACATCCTACTATCCTACTAATATTATAAATGCGAAAGTTTGTGAGGATGGATGGATGGATGGATGTTTGTTACTCTTTCACGCAAAAACTACTGAACGGATTTTGATGAAACTTTACAGTAATATAGTTTATAGATCAGAATAACACATAGGATACTTTTTATCCCGATATTCCCACGAGATCAAAACTTACGCGGGTGAAACCGCGGGGCGCAGCTAGTTCATTATATAATTATATGTGAAGACGATGCACCTAAAATAAAATTTAATCTACCACAAATGGTAAAAAGAATTAAAAATAAACACAATAGACACGTTGTATACACCCATATTTCGCTAGTGATCTATGTTTAAGTCCTAGGTAATAGCCTAGAGGGCGAGTGAATTTATATATGTATGTTATCACAGAATTCTGTATCCAGTGGCTTAGTTTCTGCGACCAATTCGATTCGTGCGTGATTGGTTATAGTTCCAACCTAAACTAAAATTGATAATCATTCAGCCCGTTAGTTGAACGGCCGCCCTTTAGTTAAAAGGCTAGGCGGTTATCAAAACGGCTAATCAAACCAGTAGGCTGCGAAATAACCACGATAAAATAAAAAAAAAATATGTTACGGCTAAAAGTGGGTGTGAACATAAACTTAAGATTCGCCGGCTAAACTTAGGTCTAAACGAAACGAAACGGCTAAAAATGTATTCGATGGACGCGCCGGGCCGGCGGAGGGCTTGAGAGGACAAGAGCGAGTGAAGGGCACCCCGAGGTTAGGTTTGGTTAGGTTACTTTAAACCCTTTGCACAGAAATAGGAGCCCCGCTTAGCGGGGCTCCTATTTCTGTGTAAAGGTTACATTTTTAGCCGTTTCGTTTCGGTTAAACCTAAGTTTAGCCGGCTAATCTTAAGTTTATCTTCACACCCACCTTTAGCCGAAACATATATATATTTGGTGGGGCAGCGACCGCTGGTAGTATTATTGCACAACGTTTAAAAAAAAATGAGGTAGTCCACTCAAAGCCCTAATTTCAACATCACTGGACTGAACCGCACCTGAGTACTACTAACCGCACTGAAACCAAATTCTGTAACGCGCGGTTCCTTGGAACAGTTTATCAATATTATTTTCAGTCCCCGAACGGTACCTTGCATAAATTGCAAAATAAACGATTCCCTTTTTTTCTCAGTAAAAAAAAAAAATCAAAAACCATTTACCCCAGTAAACTGATTTACGTGCAATGAATATTAATGTTCCGACAATTATCGACGTTCAGCGCCAACCAGGCATCACTCAGTAAAGGGACAATTATACGTCCAAATTGCTATTACTTTTCCATATTAATACGTCCGAAATTTCTTTATTGGACGTTATTGACATGGATATATCAATGAGGCGTGTAATTTCGTGTTTATCGTGGACTTTTGCGCAAGTTACATTTTTTTGGTATTTGCGATGTGGGTCAATGATATTTTACTGTACATAATTTTTTGGTAACTTTATTTTATACCAAAAAGTTAATAGAAATAGTAAAAAGTTATAAAAGGTATGTCACTGTCAGTTGTTTTAAAAAATTACAGAAAAAAATGCCTAAAGTATTTGGTAAATGACAGCAATTAATTTTTGTCTTTTGTTTTTTCATTACTTAATGTTTTTTTTTGTAGGTAGATATTTATAAATATTGGGGTCATGCGCCCATGACCCCAATAGTCCAAAGAGTGTGCCCAAAGAGTGGGTACTCTGTCCGCCCACCAAGTGTTTCCAGGAAAGACGGTGGCACAGTGGTCACGTGCTGCCGTGCATAGCGAGGCTTAGGGGAGGCCCGTTTACAGTCTCCCCAGGGATGTGCCTTACAGGCGTTGCACGGAAGGGTTCCGGAATTGGTATTTTAAGAGGAATCGGGACCATCCCTTTGTGTTGATGGTGACCACCGGGGTGGTTTTAGTGAGGTAAAAATCCCACACTCCCTGACCTGGGATCCCCAGAACTCGGGTGCCTTTTGAAGGTTTCCCCTCGAAAAAAAAGGTATTTATGAGATTGAAGAAATGACATTACTGCGTTTAATAGAAATTAACGTCAGCTTAAAACTAAAATAACTCTTTAATTCTTTAATAAAATAAAAAAAAACTTTGTAGTCTAACAAAAATATTACTTTTGTCTCGACAGTCAGTAATTAGACAGATAGCATAATAAATATAATCAGCATATAATGTGCCCACTGCTGGGCCACAGGCCTCCTCTCTGTGAGAGGGAGTGGGCTGTAATCTACCGCTTTTTGCAATGACTACTAGCCGAACTCATGCTGGTGAGCCAGCTCCACTCCATCGACTAGTAAAAAATTATAATAAAGAATAAAGAAAGAAAGAAAAAGTATTTATTGCGACTCGTACAGGAGGATCACAAACTAAACTAAACACAGTCTAAATTAAAATACATAATAAAAACTAAAAAAATTAAAAAGTAACAAAAAGAAAACTGAAACAGAAAGTCCTTTACGAGGCCAAAAGGCTCCTATCTCAGCATGATGCTGCGATATTTAAAAAAAAATTTCGCAGCGCTGGTATTCTGATAGGGCCCGCTGTGATGTCACGGGCAGTTACAGAAATAATAAAAGAAATAAAAATAAATAAATAACATAGATTACGTAAAATATTATCAAATAAAATTATATCCGCGCCAGACGTAACCTCATTACTTGTCTATGCCTTGAGTGTCATAGTGATGTCATAGACTATAGACACTCTATGGCATTACTGCACGCACTTATATTACGCGCTTAATAAGCACTTTTGTCATTTAGATATCCTTTCTATCTCAAAGCAATTTCAAGAAAAATATTATTGATAGTTTGTGCGATGGTCAAAAACAAATTAAGTGTGATTAATAACTAAGCTAAAAGTTTAAGATACCTACTTAGTACTTGAATGTAATTTGAACTTACCTATCAAATTCTTATTGTACATAAGTAATCTGTGGAAACGTTGTTGATTGTACACTTAGCCATATGTTTTTTTTTTCTTTTTTCGAATAAATAAATAAAATAAAAATACGTGAGCCCAGTGTGGGTTGCCATTGGTAGATGTCACATGTCTTCGAATTTTTGGTTCTAGGACATGCCGGTTTCCTCACGATGTTTTCCTTCACCGTTTTGAGAGCAGTGGTGATGAAATAATTTACACAAAGTAAAGCGTCTGCCTGCCCAGACGGAGACTGCGGGATGAGCCTAGACTTCTTTGATAAAGATTGGTTCTTGACAGCTTTGGACAGAGAGAGCAGGAAAGTTTAAAATATTGTTAGGGTCAGGTGGGGTAATTGCGACTACGGTAACTAGTATGACTTATTCAACCATAGCCATAGATAACATTTTACCTTATAACAATATAATAATAATTACCATGTATAATAAGCATTTAGTACGCTAAAGTTTTAAGTGATTTGTTGATTAAAATCACTCTGATAATAATAATCAAAAAAATAAAAAAATTGGCTCACTTATTACATTTACCCGGTGTTCCGGGGCAAATGTAATAATGTTGATCAATTTCTTAGATAGTTTTAAATCGGGGTAATAGCAATAAAATGCGAAAATTGAATTAACTTTAACTTAATAACTTTCATCAGTCCGTGTGCGTGAATTGGTCGGTGAGTAGTTCAAAAAGTACTTTACAAGTTTACACATATCAGAAATAGCAGCACCAGTTTTCTTTAGTAGTTAAACAATAAACACACTCTATTGCTTAAACACCCCGCTATTGCAATTACCCCACCTGACGATAATATAGTTGTATTTTTTAATTAAATACAAAAAAAAAAACTCCAACCGCACCAAAACCAAACAAACATTTAAACCTTGGCAATATTAATCATTTTAACACAAAATGCCGATACGTTTGGGTGACAGTTGGAATTTGCTTGATTGATTAAAGCGCCGGCTGAAGTTCGACAGCGCTGAATATACTGTTGTACTGGTGTCACGGGTCACGAGATAACGCATGTCGACACGAGATGGGTGGAGGTCTGGTGACGCGTTCCTATAATTTGCTAATCGTTTTGATAAGCGACTTAACGACTTCCTTATATTTACATCTAAGAAAATAGGAAGACATTTAGTTTTGCGTTTTAAAATGCATCACCTATCTACCTACCTAGATAATAAGAGCTAGCATTGGTTTCAAAGACCCAGAGGGGCAATTCTCGTAATTTTAAGAACGTTCACAGTCTGATCTCAGTCTCAATCTGTCAAAAATACCTCTTATTTCCCTACATTTTGACAAGTTTTTGACATTTGTTTGTCGCCGAGATGAGACTGCGACTAAATTTTGAACGTTTTAAATTACGAGAATTGGCCTTCTGTTCATTTTCTATCATGATTATATTGTATAGTACTTTTAATGAGTTTACATAACTAATTATGTGTGCAGATTTATTATGATAAAAACATTTGGAAAATTCATTTATTAAAAATCAACTTATAACTACTTATTAACAGTTTGCATCACGTGTAGAAGTTATTAGTCAGTATTGGTAATTACACATTTCATGCAATCAAAAAATTCGATTAAATCACATAATAAAACTTTACAAAATTTAATGAAAGAAAATTGGTCAAAATTAGATAAAAAATAGATTGTGTTAGATAAAATAAGATAAAATCAGACATAATCAGAAATAATAAAGGAAAACTGGAATAGAATTAAAGAAGGGATTTTGAGAAAATCCAAAAAAAAAAGCTACTTTGAATAAAAAAACATTTTCAATAGGGTTCTTCCTATGGGTGAAACGAATCTATTAAAAAATTTACTCAATTAATTAATTTTTTTGCAAGCTACAATTTTTCAGATTTCACACTTCATTGACGGGAATTTTTAAAAAAATATTTTGGTTTTTTTTTTCGTTGCTACTGCACTAAATCAATTAGGTTACAAATCAAGTAGGTTCTGTGCACTAGCAGGAGTATAACAATATAAACGGTTCCAGAGAGGAGGCGAAACAATTTTTGATCTTGAAACACTCTCTAACGCTCCGCCTTATGAGTCGTGCAAAAGATATAGAGCAAAACGATGTAAACTATTGCCATTTGCAGTACTTATATCAAAGCAGCCTAACCTTCTAAGAACATAATAGCTCCCTAAATCTATAAAGACTTAACGAGTTACCGGTTTCCGTACAGACCGATATACAATTAATAACGTTCGCAGTCACAAAGAACAATACTCTCGCATACAAATCCATTGCGGTGACGTCTGACGTGTGACGTTATGATGTATCGCCTTCGGTTTGACATCCCGTCGAAGCCAAACGTTTGACGTATTCATTTGTTTCCATTTGCTCATCGACAGATGACTTGCCTCTATTCCGTGTTGTTGTAAGGGTGTGTGGTTTTGCAGAAGACATACACGCATTTTTTATGTAATGGCGCCCGTTCACGAACATGACCCGTGGATCTGCACCATCCAGCTCAATTATTTTGTGGGGACCCTCAATCATCACGGAGGATCGTTATTAACAAACATGGGCAAAGTACCTCATATCAGGATTCGCCTCACGTAACTACATGGAAACATGGCAATTTTTATAACACTACTCGCGAGCGGGGTAAGAGCACAGTGGTTCTATTACATGTGGCCGAGGGATTTTTCTACCCAAATTGAATGGTTACGCGTTTGGTTTGGGTTGGGTTGTGAATATTATGGATATCGTATTGCTAATATACAGGGTTACTTTTCAATGACCAGCCAAATTTAAGGATGTGGTACAGACCATCAAACTAAACAACTTTCTCCATGGTACCAACATCGTAATCGCGAAAAATTTATCAACTGTCCCATAGAAAACTTCAATACCTACTCGACCTAAACGTATGGGACGGCTGAATTTTTATTCGCGATTACGATGTTGGTCCCATGGAGAAAGTTGTTTCGTTTGATGGGCTGTACCACATCCTTAAATTTGGCTGGTCATTGAAAAGTAACCCTGTATAGTCCTCCAGATCGTATTTCGGACATGGCAGCTAATCTCAATGGAGACTAACCTTCGGCATAGGACATATTCACAGGTGTACTCACTGTTCACATACTCTCATAGTCCGATGGGACGTTACGTAATCCGACACGATCGCAGAGACCTCAGGCGCAGGACCAATGGTTTAACGAGCTTTCCGAGACACGAGGGGTATCACAGGACCAACTTCCAAGCTCCGGGCTGTTATTAAAAATTCCCGAGGTATGGAAAAACGTAACTCTTTGCCCAACCTGGAAATCGAACCCAGGACCCCAAGCTTGCGACCACGAGACCAACGGGGGGGGGGGTCATTACTAAGTGCATAAACAACCATGGAAAATGAATAAACAAAACTTTTGTATTTTTATGCTTGACAATGCATCGCCAACGCCGCAAAGGGGCGAACCTCAAATGAGAAAATTTTACAGGAAAGCCAATAAACGATTTTTTTCTCCCGATTTTAGGGTTTTCTGCATTACTCGCGAGATGTCGCCGCTAAAAGGCAAACTTCGAGTTTCGTCTTTTCGTAAAATTTCGCTAGAAGTGATTTTGAGATACGCCGTCAATCTTTTTTCTTTTCTATTAGTCTTAGAGCTTCGTCCTTTTGTGACGACATAGAGCTCGACAAATGGAGCATTTTTGTCTATTAAACTAATTTTTGACCTTTGTATGAGGTTCGCCCCTTTGCGGCGTTGGCGACGAATGAAAAATAGTGAACATTGATCACCGTGTATTCATAACGTGTAATTCAAATAAATGAAACACTA
Source organism: Globia sparganii (assembly GCA_949316385.1). Taxonomy (NCBI): domain Eukaryota; kingdom Metazoa; phylum Arthropoda; class Insecta; order Lepidoptera; family Noctuidae; genus Globia; species Globia sparganii. Next base: position 19,992,339 of record OX438671.1, read on the forward strand.
TCTTCTGCCCTCAACTGTACGAGTAACTCCGTGAAATGTCTTGTTCCTCCGAGCCACCCCATCGTATCGTATCGCCTGCCCACGCTATTACTTCGTTTTCGCTTACCGTTCTTTCTGAGACTTTTTCTCTTGGCTCTGCTTGTAAGGATCCTAGCGTAGGGATATTAAATAGCCTTCCCCAAGAATTGGGCTAAGAAATGCAAAAAGATTTTTATAAATCTGACTGGCGAATTCCAGAGATTAACGCGTTCTATTTTTATAAATCTGACTGGCGAATTCCAGAGATTAACGCGTTCTATTTTTATAAATCTGACTGGCGAATTCCAGAGATTAACGCGTTCTATTTTTATAAATCTGACTGGCGAATTCCAGAGATTAACGCGTTCTATTTTTATAAATCTGACTGGCGAATTCCAGAGATTAACGCGTTCTATTTTTATAAATCTGACTGGCAAATTCCAGAGATTAACGCGTTCTATTTTTATAAATCTGACTGGCGAATTCCAGAGATTAACGCGTTCTTACAAACTCTGCGGTTTTGTAATTAGTATAGTTCGATGATGTAGTAGTCGCAAGGGAGGAGGAGGAGGAGGGGCCCGTGTTTGTACAAGCAGTAGTTTAAAAACAGTTGCAGAAACGAGGCAAAAAAAATTTCGATCTGAGAGCACTCTCTAATGCTTCGCATTTATTGGTCGAGTAATAACGATTTTTGTGGTATGGGATAATGTGAACCTTTAATGTGCTTTTGATTAAGTTTTCTATGCTGATGTTGGAGTAAGACGGAATGTTGTAGATTGCATCTGACAAGTTAAATAATCGCGATTGTGATGCCTCGTTGGTGTTGTGGTCGTAATATCGACTGCTGAGCATGGGTTCGATTTTTAAGTCGGGCACGGTTTACTAGACATTTCTACTAAACCCGTGATATGTTTGAGATGCCAAATGGATATTTATAAATCTTATATTATATTCACTTCATCGACCTGTCTCAAGCGTTTGATTTCGTAGCACATGACGTATTATTGAGAAAGTTAGAAATCCTGGGAATAAGAGGAGTCGCACTGCAGTGGATTTCGTCTTATATAAGTGATCGAAAACAATACGTTATCATAGACAATATAAATGAAGACTTACTTACTTCCTACTGCTCTGACTCTAGAATAAATCAATGTGGCGTGCCTCAAGGGAGTGTACTAGGTCCCATATTGTTTTTATTATATGTAAATGACATACCACTGGTGTCTAATCATAAATTTATATTATTTGCAGATGACATTTCAATTATTGTATCATCTGATAAAAAAATCAATTTCTGACCATGAATTAGACATTAATAATACTATTGACAAAATTTTACAATGGCTACAGAATAATAAATTAAAAATCAATTTAGATAAATCAAATTATATTCAATTTAATAAGTCAAAACATGCCAAATTCTTAGGTGTGCTTATAGATCAAGACTTAAATTGTAAAGGACATTTGAATGATTTATGCAATAGAATTAATAAATTTACTTACGCCCTCAGACAAGTAAAGAACGTAACAAACGTAAAAACGGCAATTACTACATACCATGCATATATTGAATCAATTCTAAGTTATGGGCTTGTTATCTGGGGAAACAGTACGGATAAAGACAGAGCATTTATTGCACAAAAAAGTGCATTAGGGCCATTTGTGGTCTTCGTCCTGACGAATCCTGTCGGTCGTTTTTTAAAAACCTAGGTCTGTTACCACTTCCTGCAATTTACATATACGCAATCTGTAACTTTGTCTACAGTAATGTGGGATTGTTCAAGATAGCTTATGAAGTAATCCCTCGTCCAAGGGATCCACACAGACTTGTAATAAAGGATACTCCAAAATCAGCCAAGTATGCTAAAAGCTGCTTTGTGATGTGTGTACGCATTTACAACAAAATCCCGAAAGAATTAAAATGTTTAACTAATGTAAATTCATTTAAGAACAAATTGTATAAATGGCTGAATGGAAATAATTTCTATGACATTAATGATTTCTTTGACATAAAATTATAATATTATATTGACCTATTAATTTGAACTAATGTTTTTTGACCTAATAATTATTTTGCATGCAATTGACACATATTCTGTGTAGCTAAACATGTGGACATTGTTTAAATAAGACTACCACCATTATACCATGTTTAAGGCAAATAAAGACTTATCTTATCTTATCTTAAAGGTGTAAATTTTATAACACAAGCGTTGGTCGCGAAGGTCTGGAATTATTTCACGGGAACGTACTACCGGAATAATAAAATGTTCTACTATGGCCTAACCCAGGTCACGGTTTATTCGTATGGGCATTCAAAACTATGCAACCGCTAAGCCAGGAGAAGTAACATACTCACAGACAGACTGCATTCACATTTATATAGCATGGATTCTTTGAAACAGCTGTTTTTTTTCTTGAACTCTGATCGCTTGATACGCTTTTAATTTAAACTCATGCATTATTAAGCACCACACAACATTCTTAGATTTAACACAGACGTCTCGATTGCTTGTAAAATGAAAACTACAAGCTTGCACTTCACTTGAACATTCAGACTGATTAATCAAAGTAATAACAAAAGTTGAAGACGTTTACAAATTGTTGTAACGAGACAAAGTACTGACAGTTATCGATCCTGAAGGAAAGCTGAGTGGGTTCGTAGACGACCGACAAAGTTTGTGAAAGTAGAAAACGTGTGGAGCACAAGAAAACGTGTGGAGGAACGTGTGGAGGTTGGCACAAGAAAAGACAGTCCTATGGTCAGTCGGGTTGTGGTTAATGATGATGAACCGCTGTAAAGCACAGTCTGAAAATCTGACAGCCAGTCTTACTAAGGGATACTAGGGGATTGGTGACGTAATACCCAGAAACTGAACAGAACTTGAAATAACATCAATTGCCAACGTTTTGAATAGTGTCATTGTTTTGAATGCGGAACCTGGTGACTAATACCGTTATGTCTGCAACTACATGGATAAGCAATCTGCAGTGGTAGCCCGGTGGTAATAGCCCCGATATACGAGGTGTAGGTCCTGCTTTACAGTGTGTAATTTATTTCATCACCGCTGCTCTCAAAACGGTGAAGGTAAACATCGCGAGGATACCGGCATGTCCTAGAACCAAATATTCGAAGCCTTGTGATATCTACCAACTCGCACTGGGTCCGCTTGGAGGATTACGGTCTCACCATCACCACCATCACCATCAGCCGGAAGACGTCCACTGCTGAACAAAGGCCTCCCCCTTAGACCACCACGCCGAACGACAATCCGCCACTTGCATCCATCGGTTGCCCGCGACTCTCACGATGTCGTCGGTCCACCTAGCGGGAGGCCTGCCTACGCTGCGTCTTCCGGTTCGTGGTCGCCACTCAAGAACTTTTCTTCCCCATCGGGTATCAGTTCTACGAGCGATGTGGCCTGCCCATTGCCACTTCAACTTGCAAATTTTAAGAGCTATGTCAGTGACTCTGGTTCTTCGTCGAATATCCTCGTTCCGGATTTTATCACGCAAAGAAACTCCGAGCATAGCTCTTTCCATTGCTCGTTGAGTGACTCTCAGTCTCTCTAAAAGGCCAGCAGTTAAAGACTACGTCTCAGATTACGGTCTGCTGCTTCTCAAAGAAAGGAGGCCTGTGTCCTAGCAGTGGGAATATTAAAGGAGTTTCTTTTCCCATAACCTAACCTAGTACATAATATTATTTTTATATGTTATTATAAGTACTACATTTTTTTACGTTTTTCATAGTTTTAAATTGTAAGTACTAATGTTGATTTTAAGACCTCGCTATCGCATTAGGTTAACACCTGTAATGGCCTGGCACTCATAACACAAATTTAATCTTAGCTTGGGAGCCAGCGGAGTAATCACTTATTTATCCAATTTAAAAGAATATCGTCATTATTCGTCATAGAATTAACTTGCCATAGGCAAATTGTAAAATTGGAAATAAAGTTATTATTATTATTTATAAAAAAAATATTATAATAATAGGTAAAAAAAAATTATAGTGGTAAGGGAATTTAGATAAATAAATAAATAACAGGTAGTGTAATTTGTATACGGAAACCGGCAGGATAATTGCGTAACACACTATAAGTAGCAATCGGTTTCATTTTGACAGTTCAACAACATTCATTGCGCTATTTACGTTGTTGAGCAGACACATTTTTCGAACATATGGATCAATGGATTAGAAATATGGTTCAAAATGATTCAAATTGAGAGTGTTACGCAATTAGGGTCCTAATACCATTATTGTCTGCACCCAAGACATTTTGGGGTCTCGTTTCGTTTGAAAATCGGGTTCGAGCCTAGCAAAAAGTCGTTCGACTGGCTCCGTTACTCATTTCACTCAATATTACTGTTCTAAAGTGAGTTCAGTTAAATTATTAATGGTGTTAGAACAGATTTAAGTGGTCCGCAACATACCTCATTTATTAGAGCAGCTAAGGTGATGGATTTTCAGTTCTAAATTATGATTGAGTTGAGCAGCCATTTTGATATGACAAACGTCGCTTTGCTTCAGCTTGAACTGCGAATAGTACTTAGTAAGTGATTATGTTCGTAATAAGTATTTTCTTGAATCCTGAGAGAACACTTTGAGTATAAATTATGACGTGGGGGTCGATACACAGCACAATTATGTATTTTATGAACTTGTAATATTAATTCCATTAGATTTTCATTTTTAAACATGGGAGAATATACCGAAGAGTTTTTTGTTCTTTCTTGATTAAGGTGAAAAAAAAAAACCGTTTTTCATAGTACTCTAACTAGCCATAGAATTGACAAAAGTGTTGATCCTATAAAAAAAAAATGTTTTTTTATTGTTAAGTAATTTTATTTTATTATTTTGTTGATAAAATATTTTTCTTTCTTTCTTTTAATACTTTTACTTTGTTGAGAAATCTAATCTTAATTAATTAATGAAAGTGTACCAGCACTTAATCGAAATCACATAGGGGTTGAAAAAAAATACCTAAGTAGGTACCTACTTTATTTTACACCTTCATAAAAAGCTAAGAGTAAGCGCGGGTGTGAAAAAGGGTGCGAACCTTTAACAGAATAACATCATTAAAGAAACTCTAGCACTTTTACGTAAGCCGGGGTGAGAACCAGTGACATTTTGCGCCCCTGTTACCTCAAATAACAGGGCGTAACAAGGGATTGTTAAAAATATTTTTTCTTTTGTAATTCATTTTTTTTGGTATCTTTGTAAATATTTAGCTGTGGGAGATAAGGTGTAGTCGAAGATCAATAGATAGCAAAGATACTTCATTCGACAAACAGCCTAAAATGTTCCCACTGCAGAAATATTGGCGTCCTCCCTGTAAGAGGGAGTGGGCCGTAATCCACCACGCGCGCCCAGTGCTGTTTGGTAACGAAAAACAACTATTTTAAGGGATTTAAATACGTAGAAATGGACACATGCGTGCGAAACCGCGGGATACTGCTAGTTCATAGTTAGTGGATATTTATACTCGAATTTTTCCTCGCGACATTATTCCTGTTTCCATGACAACCGATATGGGAATTAGATCCACGACCAACAATCTTCTATCAGCTTTTTTACCACAGCCAATAAAACTATCAATTTGCCAAGTAAAATATAAATAGGTAAATAAGTACCTATATAGAATTGTAGATACTTCGTAAGCAGGCTTTACGAACTAAATATTTATTGAAAAAGTTTCGTTTCAATTATTGCTGAATTTGCAGTGTTTACGAGAACAGAGGGGCAATTCTCGTAATTTTTAAGAACGTTCACAGTCTGATCTCAGTCTCAATCTGTCAAAAATGCTTCAAATTTCCCTACATTTTGACAAGTTTTTGACATTTGTTTGTCGCCGAGATGAGACTGCGACTAGATTTTGAACGTTTTATATTAGCAGAATTGGCCTACAGGCTCGAGTAGCCTTATCTGTTTGTGATATTACAGTTTGTTTATTACATTCTGAACGTGTTTATATGCTTTTAGTTTTTTATTTTGACATAACCTATTGAAAATAAGACACCTTCAGTAAAAAAAAATTGTAGCGAGTGCTAGGACTTACGATGGACTTATTCTCGGTTCCTATTACAAAAACAAATCGTTTTTCTTACTAATGGTAGCTTTTTAACCGACTTCTAAAAAAGGAGGAGGTTCTCAATTCGGAGGTCTATATTTTTTTTTATGTACAGACGCCAACACATCAACCTACTACAATCTGTCAAATTTCTTTAATAGATTTTCAATCGCTACAGAATATGGTTCAAAATTGATTGGGAAAATTGTACAGTTTCGGGTAGCTTGATTTGCTGGCGTCTGTATATTCGGGCATAACTCCGTAAGATATAGACGGAGTTGCAAAATTTTTTTTTTTTTGTTCAAAAGAAGTTTATTCCGAAATTCTCCCATATAAATTTTATTAACTTTGCTTGGGTAGTTTTTGACTTTAAATTCGAAAGTCGGTGTCTAAAAACATATATGCGGAACCAACGACACCGATTTCCAAAATTAAAATTATTTTTCACTTTGTAGTTGAAGGCGGTTGTTTTTTTATTGCGAAACCGGGCATATAAATATAATAATAATATATATAATAATAATAATATAATAAGATATATTTTAGAAAAATAAATGTATAGCAAACAGAACAGAAGGAGTATATTGAAGATAATTGAGATTATAATACAAACAAAACTTAAAATATCTTTTTTCCTTATCTGACATTTTCAGTCAACAAACTCAAATCATACTTTCTCTAAAGATTTGTAAGCTAATTTTACCTGGGATAGCTACTTCCATATGGAAGGGTCTACCTTCTTATTATTAGTAAAGATACATCAACCAATAACGGACAGTAAATTATAGGAACCGGCCATTAATCTAAGGAGAGCTTTCTTAAAGCTCTGGCCAAACTGAAGCGAATTCCGCGATTTATGCGGGATGAAATTCGATTGCACTGATTGTGTTAACTAACTTGTACGGTGGGCAACTATCGTGACTTCTTAGTCATTAAAACAATCGACGTGCATAGTCGCATCCCGCATCTCGCGCGGGATTCGCCTCAGAGTGACCAAACCTTTAAATTACCTCAATCAACTCAGCCTATCGCAGTCCACTGCTGGACATAGGTCTCTCTCAGGCTGCGCCACAACACACTGTCCTCCGCCTTCCTCATCCAGTCCCTTCCAGCCACTTTCTTTAGGTCGTCCGTCCATCTAGCTGGGGGACGTCCTACACTACGCTTGCCGATACGCGGTCTCCACTCAAGGACTCGTCTGCTCCACCGGCCATCGGTCCTTCGATAAACATGACCAGCCCACTGCCAACTTTAAATTACCTAAGACATCATTATTGCCCTGTGCAGCGAAGTGCATGCTAGATTACCCTTCAAATTATCTCTCTCGTGAGGTGTTTTCGGCTATACAGTAAACCGCATATCGGTGGTAATACTTTGATCTTCAAACTCAAACTCAAACTCAAAGCATTTATTTCAATTAAACCATTTCCAGGCACTTTTGAATTGTCAAAATTAACTAGTCGGTCAGTTAGTCAGAAAGTTGAAGCTAGTTGCCCATTCCAAAACGTAGATCTCTTGGAGAAGAACGGGCAAGAAACTCCAAGGACACTCTTTTAAATTAAGATATTACAAAATCCTGAGTACAGTATTCTTGTTGCTTCTATATGTGAGAACAATGTTATGAAGAAACAATTCAAGACAGTTATAAGATTAAAAAGAAGCCCTGGCAGCTAAGAGATGACCAGTCTCAACTGACAGCGCCCGTTCACGAACATGACGCATGGATCAGCACCATCCAGCTCAACCATTTTGAAGGGAACCGAATGATCCAACACACGCGCCACCATCAGTGAGACATTTAAGTGAGCATGACACATTCTCAACTGCCATGCTCTTTCAAGTCAATATAAAAAAATTATAATGAACGGATCCATGGTTCTTACATTTACAAAATTAAAATAAAAAAAAAATGCTTCTAAATTATACAAAACTATCGTTACCAATTTATTTACGAGATGAATAAAATTTTACTAGAAAGAGGTATAAGATATTAAAGTAACAATTAAAACTTGATTGAATTAAAAATACACATTAAATTCGAATGTCAGAAACACTTAAAAAAAAAAGAAAAGAAAAAAAGGGAAGCATGTCTTCCAAATTAATATTGAAATTTTAACTAGTGAGCCCAAGTGTCTGTGGAGCAGGACCAGCATTTAGCCAAGCATTTTTATCTACGATATAATCATCCAACTTATAGTATGCTTGTCTACATAGTGTGCGTTTAATGCATGTTTTAAATTTCTTCTCATTTAGTTGAAGAATATCGAGTGGTATTTTATTATAACACTCTACACAATAACCCATAAAAGAAGTTTTTACTTTAGACAATCTGAAACGAGGTTGATCTAATTTGTTCCTATTTCTAGTGTTAAAATTATGCCTGTCACATATCTTACTAAAAAGATGTAGATTTTTTCGAACGTACATAATGTTTTCATATATATTGACAAGGAACCGTCATGATGTTAATTTTTTTAAACAGTTCCCTTAGAGATTCACGTCTGCTGAGGTTGTAGATAGCTCTGATAGCCCTCTTTTGCAGAATGAAGATAGATTCAATATCTGCAGCCCGTCCCCACAACAAAATACCGTAAGACATGATGCTATGAAAGTAACTAAAATAGACCAGTCTCGCGGTATCCACGTCTGTTAATTGACGGATTTTCCAAACAGCGTAAGCGGCTGAACTTAGCCGCCCTGCAAGTGATGTTAAGTGAGGACCCCACTGCAGCTTTGAGTCAAGCGTGATTCCCAGGAAAACCGTATTTTCGACGAATTCAAGTATCTCCTTATTCAATACAACGTGACATTCACTACTTCTAACATTCGGTAAAGTGAATCTAATGCATTTAGTTTTTTTCTCATTTAATACCAAATTATTTACAGTAAACCAATTATGGACCACAAGCATAGCGTTATTTACGTCGTCAAGCTCCTGTGCACGTCTGCTTACTTTAAAAATCAGTGATGTGTCATCAGCAAATAACACCATTTGTGGTCGGTTTTCCAGTAAATAAGGTAAATCATTTATATATACTAAAAATAAGAACGGCCCCAATATTGAGCCTTGCGGTACACCCATTTTGACTTTTAAACCCAATGAATTTTCACCGTTTATTTGAACTTGCTGAAACCTATCATTTAAATATGATTTTATTAAGCTAAGAGCGAGTTTACCCAGTCCGTAATGCTCAAGTTTCAAAAGCAGTGTTTCGTAATTCACGCAATCAAATGCCTTGGATAGGTCGCAGAAGATGCCTATTGCATCTTGTGCCTCTTCCCATGCGTCAAATATGTGTTTTAATAAGGTTACACCGGCGTCGGTTGTACAACGTCCTTTGGTGAAACCATATTGTTGATCGTGTAGGATGTTATTACGATTAAAATGATTGAGCATCTGATTTAACATTACTTTTTCAAACACCTTGCTGAAAACAGGCAAAACCGATACGGGTCTATAATTATTAGTGTTTTTGCTGTCCCCAGATTTGAAAAGTGGAATAACTTTACTGAACTTCATTAAATCCGGGAATACCCCTTGATCAACACACAAATTAAATATTAAAGCTAAATAGGGTGCAATTGTCTCAATAATGGATTGACAAACTTTAGTAGACAAGCCCCACAGATCTTCGGTCATTTTGATCTTAAGTTGCTTAAATGCCTTTATAATTACTGAAGGGTTTACATGTTTAAATTTAAATTCCACAGGACAGGCTGAGACATTCGCTCTTAATAATTCAATAGCAAGTGCGGGCGAGGAATTTAAAGTTTCTGTGGTTTTAATTGGGATATTGGTAAAGAAAGTTGCAAATTCCTGAGCAACATCGATGTTATCGCTAATAAGGCCACGGGAAGTGTTCAGTGTGTAATCAGTATTATGTTTTTTATTCCTGTTCGTTTCATTGTTAATAATTTTCCAAACTGTCTTTATTTTATTGTCTGCTGATTTAACCTTGTTGCTAATGAAGGAAGCTTTAGCTGTTTTGCAAATATTTTTAAAAGTTTTAGAATATGTAGCAACATACTTATTAAAAGTATCCGTGTTAATATACGGCTTAAGGCCATACAGTTCAAATAATCTTTCCCTACTTTTCCTGATTCCTTTAGTTGCCCAGTCACTGAATAAAAACTTAGGGCAAATAGTTTTAGATTTCTTCTTAAAATAATTATTGAACTCTGTTTGCACTAACGAAAAGAATTCTTCATACAAAATATTACCACTATTCATATTTAGGCCCTGAGCATGTAACTTATTAATTAAAGTGTTATTAAACTTTTCCAAATTTCCCGATGTTATTGGTCTAAATTGAATCTGCACTTTTTGTATTGGTGTGTTGGACTCAAAAGAAACGGTTTGACCGCTGTGATCGGAAGGGAGATAATTTACAATGGCTTTATCTAAATATTCGCAGCAACAAAAAACATTATCAATACATGTAGCAGTAGCTGTAGTTATTCGCGTTGGTTCCAAGAACACATTTGACAAATTAAATGATTTAAAGAGGCTTAATAATCTACTGCTATTTGAATTATTTTCCAAAATATTAATATTAAAGTCACCACAAACAATTACTGATTTATTACCAGTTGCCAGTTTTCCCAAGACATCTTCCATTACAGACTCAAAAATAAAGTAGTTTTTATAGTTTGGAGGTCTGTATACGCACACTATAAAATGCTTATCCAGCTCAACACAGGACAGTTCGATGCTATGTTCGACCGATAGTTCCACTATGTCTTTACGAGTCTTATATTTTACACAATTTTTAATTAGGATTAATGAACCTCCACGCAGCATAGATTTTCGGTTAAAGCAACTGCCTATACTATAGTTCTCGTAATTAATCAGCATTTCGTATTCTTTCAACCAGTGTTCAGTAATACAAATAATATCAAACATTGTTTTTTCTAAAAACAATTCCATTTCTAATAATTTGGAAGACAAACCTTGAATATTTTGATGAAACAATTTCAAGGAATTCTGCTTAGCCCCTTTTTTACAATTAACTAATTGAGAGCTAGAAGATACCTTGTTGGAGGTGAGATTAACAATACTGTTTTTGGTAACTTCTGTTGTCTTACTGACTAGTTTAAATTATTGTGGCTAACCACCTTAATATTAGTATTATTACTAATTTTTGTGGTGCTAATTACATCAGACTTCGACATAATACTTATGTCTGAGTTAATAATAAAAGCCAATAGCCATGCTATTTGACGTCTAAAACTAATAGGCAGATACGCTGTATCCCTAGTCGATTTTAATTTCTCAACAAAAGTGTTGGTGTCAAAAAATATAAGTTTGTCACTATAGTGATTAGCTAACAACTGCATATGGTTATTTAGCTTATGTATATAATGATTTTGCCTACTTGATAAGTGCTCAAAATATGGGAAAGCACACAATATTATTTTCTGACAATTAATTTTCAAGATTTCAGTGACACTGTCAGTGATGTCATCTATTTTGACATTCACACTATTACCTACAAGTACAGAAATAATGGCATTTGAATTATATTTATTGCTAGTTATTGATGACATTATCTCTTTGTAGGATTTCCTAGGCATACAATAATTAACAGCAGACTGATTCAGGTTGTTACTCAATAATTTACCTAACCCTCTCCCTAAGCTATCTGAAAACATAACAGAACAACAAAATTTACTAGAAGAAGTGACAGCTCTGTAAGTCTCTGTCTGTGCTACTTGAGATGTACCTTGTATAGCATGTGGTGTATCTTGATTGGGGATACATTCCCGAGCTCCTCCAGACTGAGACGGGTCCTCCGTTACCTCAAGTTGGATAGCCTCAAGGTTGGATTCCCTTTGACAAGCACATTGATATAAAGTTTGAGTTGTATAAAGTTTTAATAGATTAAGAGAATAGCTTATACAGTTTTTTTTGTTTCCAATAACGAGCGGCCTATTGTACTTCGAAATAGCAGAAGCAAAGGCGATTACTCTTCTAAAGGCTGATTTTTCCATCGACTTAAAACTTTTATTCGAGCAATAACATTGACGTTTGACAGTTTTTCTATAACTGTCAACATTTCAAAATTATTCCTCGAATAAAGTTATCAGATGATTGAAACACCTGACCTAAAGGCCGATTTTTCAATCGACATTATTTTTTGTTCGTGGAATAAAATTTACGTCTAACAGTTTTTGTGTATGGAAGAACTGACAAAAATTCAAGATCATTCCTCTAATAAAGTTATCTGACGTTGGAAAAGTCAGTCCTTAATGCTGTAAATTTGGTGAATAAACCAAAAATCCTCTAAAATTTTAATGCAACTGTTAAGCGAAATGTAATAAATGATATTTCCGAAAGCACTGAACCTTCTCAGCGGTCCCGACAAGTAGTCTTTAACATTTAACTGGTGTATAGAAACTTGGCACGGACCCAGCCAACTTCGGACCAATCAGTTCACATCTCAAAATGCTTGAAAAGCGCGTAAATCTTGAGTAATGGTGCTTAACTAGTACTGCAATAGAATAGTGTGATGAAAAAGAAGTGGACATGATGTGTTCTAAGTGTGTTTTCATTTTCTTCAAGGTGTATCACTTTTGGCAGAATGTGCTATGCTATTATTTATTGCTTTTTTTCTTGTGGGTAGTTGTAACAGTTAGACAAAGAAAATTTTGCTCTTAATTAAAATTAAATATAATTTATTAGAAACATTATTTATAATTATTTATGCTATATCTCAAAAGTTCATAGTTAGTACCTGCTGGTGTAGCGTTATCTCTTCACAATTCTTCTCTAAAAAACTACTATCACTATTCACTTCACTTCATCACAATGGATTCTATTACAAGCACTCTGAGTGAATTAAAGGAGTTGTTTCACACAAAGATGTCCGCCTTCGAAGATGAATTACAGAAAGCCCCTACATCACCTGTCACAACCTCTAGCCTGGCTGCGGAGTTTAAAATGTTCCAGTCATTCATCACGCAGGCACTCAACGGTATTCAACAGCAAGTGGAGCTACTAGCTCGTAGTGTCGACCAAATGGAGATGCGGGGCCGGAGGAAGATCTTGCTGTTGCATGGTGTTGATGAGGAGCAGAAGGAGGACACTGCCAAGGTACTCACTGAGGTGATTTGTAATAAGTTACAATTGTGTGACTTCACAGTTGCGGATATTAGCCGATGTCACAGGATGGGACGAGCCGTAGCTAATAAAACCAGGCCTATCCTGTTCAAGGTTGGTACACTTGCGGTCCGGGATAAGATATGGTTCTCGAAAGCCAAATTGAAGGCAACGGGCGTCACCATGTCCGAGTTCCTAACCAAGGGGCGGCATGACGTGTTCTTGGCTGCGAGGGAAAGATGCGGTGTCACTAAGAGCTGGACTAAGGCAGGCTGTGTGTATGTGCTTGGTCCCAACGATACGCGCCATCGAGTTGAGTCCCTCGCTGAATTGGACAAAATCGCGCCGAATCCCAGTGAGCCCGTGCAGAGTGAACCTGAACCGGCTGTATCGGTATCCACTGTGCCGGCTGCCCCGGTTGTTGCTGCTGCGAAAACGGCTAGGTTGAAGCGTTCTGCTGCTTTGAAGAAATAATTTCATTGTGAATGTTTTTCTCCATAAGTCCGGGTAACTTTGTGTTTTTGTTTATACCTTCCGTTTATTTTTAATGTAGTTTGTCGTTGTCGTTCAGTGCAGTCACAGTGACTTTGACAAGTGTCAGTCAAGTAAGTGACAACACGCATGTCAGTTCTCATCGGTGCGTTCCGTTTCAAGTAACAGTGCAATGACAGACTAGAGACTGGTAAAAGTTTTATTATTTTTGAATGTTCTGCTTTTATTATTATTTTTTTTTCTTGTTGTTTTCTCCACAAATGGTTTACTTTTTGTTTTGTTAACTTATTTTTCATCACTTACTCTATTGTTGCCCGGACTGCGTAAGTCATTAGTTTTTGGTTTTAATTTTTAGAATAATAACGCAACCGGCGGGTGTACTTGATATTTGGTTAACCTTTATTAGTTAAGTTTTTGTTTTTGTATATTTTTAATTTATTATATTATATATTATTTTATTAGTTAATTCTTATGTATAACGATGAAAGCAGTGATAATAATAGTTTTTTCTCATTAACAAGCAGCGACGACAGTTTCGTGAGTGTTCCTTCACTTGCTGACAATCTTACAACGCAGTTTTCCGATGTTCCCAAGAATTTTAACGTTATACACATTAACGCTCAGAGCATTCCGGCTCATTTCCATGATATGCTGGCAAGCTTTGACTGTAAAAACATACATGCTATTCTTATTTCCGAGTCATGGCTTAAACCTTGTCTCCCTTCAACTAGTTAATCTCTTCCCGGCTTCCAGCTTATAAGAAACGACCGGTCGATTGGTGCTGGTGGTGGTATTGCCATATATCTTCGCACACACATTCCCTTCTCAATTGTCAATGTGTCGGCGCAGCCACCGCCATCAAGTGCTGGTGAACATCTGTTTCTTGAAGTGGAACTACACCATTCAAAACTACTTCTTGGTGTCTACTACTGTCCCTCTTTACGTGTCAATTTCTTTTCATCTTTTGAAAATCTATTAGAAATGTTGATCCCTTCTTACAGTCATAGTATAATCATGGGTGACTTTAATACTTGTCTTCTGAAAAAAGACCATCGCTCTTCTTCTCTGACTAATATTTGGGCTTCCAGTAATCTTTCTATTCTTCCGCTAAGTGCCACTCACCATTTCCCAAACTCTACTCCTTCGCTTCTTGACTTGATTTTTGTTTCCTCTCCTGATCACGTCGCTAAGCATGGCCAGTGCTCAGCCGATGCCTTTTCCTATCACGACTTGATCTATCTCTCATACAAAATTCGCCCGCCTAAAGCGAAAGCCAAGATTCTCATGCAACGCAATTTTGATGGTATGAATATTGATAATCTTTGCAAGGATGCCAACAATATAGATTGGTCTGCTCTATTTGCGTCTACATCTGTTGATGAGCAAGTTAACATTTTTGCGGCTAAACTTATAGAGCTTTATGATCATCACGCACCTGTTCGAGCCGTTAAGGTTAGACATACACACAGATGATATTAAAGCAATAATGCACAAAAAAGTGACGGCAAAGTCTAAGTTTAAGCGGAGGCCTAATGACGTTAACAGGGAAAGGTATGTCTCAATTCGTACTCATTGCAATAAGGTGTGTAGGAATGCTAATCGCCATCATATTCATACGTCTGTCCAAAATGGGGACGCATCCAAAGTTTGGAAATTTCTTAGATCATTGGGGGTCGGTAAAACCCGACAAGAGACAATCCCAAAAGATTTAGACATTGATGCAATGAATAATCATTTTACTGCTTCGTCCGATTTTGATAGGACAATAAAATTTAATACACTACATTATCTGTCATCTCTTCCGACTCCCAGTTATTTTCCATTTATTTTTGGTCAATTCTCTGCATGTGATGTTAAGAAGAGCATACTATCGATTACTTCCAATGCAGTAGGAAGTGACTGTATCAGCCGTAATATGTTAGTCCCTGTGCTGGATGTAATCCTTCCCGTCATTTGTCATATCCTAAATTTTTCTGCATCTAGTGGTGTCTTTCCATGTTCATGGAAAGATGCTCAAATAATTCTTTTACCTAAAAAATCTAATCCGTCATCCTTTTCTGAATATCGTCCAATATCCGTCTTACCATTTCTATCCAAAGTCCTTGAACGGTTAATCCATGTTCAAATAAACACTTTCCTCTCCAAAAATAATCTCCTTAACCCTTTCCAGTCTGGCTTCCGTCCTGGTCATAGCACCACCACAGGGCTTCTGAATATTACGGATGATATAAGGTCAGCCATGGAAAACGGTAATCTAACGGTGTTAGCTTTACTAGATTTCAGTAATGCTTTTAATACTGTTGATTTCGATGTTTTGCTTGGCATTCTACGCTCTCTTAATATATCTCCATCGGTAATTGACTGGTTTCGTAGTTACCTGTTCGGTCGCCGGCAACGGATTTGCATCGGAGAGACCTTGTCTTCCTGGAGTAATACTTCTGCCGGTGTACCACAGGGTGGCGTTCTTTCCCCTTTACTTTTCGCAGTTTTTATTAACTCAATCTCCGACGAACTAATTTCTTCCTACCACCTTTATGCAGATGATTTACAAATCTACGCACGAGCTCCTCTTGGAAATCTGTCTGAGGCTATCTTAGTGATTAATCGCGATTTGGCCCGTATATGTGACTGGAGCAAGAGGTATGGACTTATGGTCAATCCCATAAAGACGCAGGTTATTGTGGTTGGCAGTTCTAGGACAGTCTCAAGGATTGACTGGACGAATCTTCCCCAAGTTTCTTTTAATAACTCTATTATTCCGTTCAGCGAAAAAGTTAAAAACCTGGGGATATTCATTGACAAGAACTTCTCTTGGACTGCTCAGCTGCAGGAAGTTAGCCGTAAGCTATTTGCATCCGCTGCATCTTTAAAGAGACTGCGTAATTTTCTACCAACTGCCACCAAAATTGCGCTTGCACAATCACTTCTTCTACCCATTCTAGATTATGCTGATGCCAGCTATCTTGACCTTACCCAAAACCAACTTGATAAACTTGAGCGGCTTCAAAATGTCTGTATAAGGTTCATGTTTGGTTTGCGCAAATATGACCATGTTTCCGAATTTCGTGTGAAGCTCAGGTGATTACCAATTCGCCTTCGCCGGAATGCTCATATTCTTTCCCTATTGTATAATGTGCTCTTTTCCCCTTCCACCCCTCTCTATCTTAAAAACCGTTTTCAGTATCTTTGCGACTCCCACACGAAGTTTTTGAGATCATCGGATAATTTAAAGCTTAAAATGCCAATGCATTCCACAACATTTTTCGAGAAATCCTTCTCTGTTTATGGAATGCATTGCCAGTTCAAATAAAACGCGCGCAATCGTTAGCTGTGTTTAAGAGACTGGTGAAGGAACATTACTTGTTGTTGTGATCTTGTTTTCGTAACGCAATAATCTGTAGTCGTCATTTATTTTCGTTGTTTGTATGTATATTTAGTATGTATTTATTTATGTATCTATTATATAGCTTATATGTATATATATATTATATTATCTATGTATCTATTATAGTATCTATATTATGTTGCACCACTGACAACCCCATTTTTAAATATCCACGTAATCACTGTCCATTCCAAGGTTGCCTGGAAGAGATCGCAGAAAGCGATAAGGCCGCCCATTGTATGTTTTGTAGTAATAATTGTATGTATGTATTGTATGTATTGTAGTATGTATTTTCTGGTGTACAATAAAGTATATATAAATAAATAAATAAATAAATATTACCTAAAATGATGAAGAATGCGAAGTAAAAATTTATAGAAGGTATTCCTAATTGTATAGTCTTACAGTGATTAAAAATGTATTTATGGGGATTAACAGGACCTAAACGCAAAAAACGCAAGTTTTAGAAACAATAAAAGTATATGATCGAATACAGTAAACAAAATCAGAAAAATATTTGTGATATTCTTCAGGACATATATGCGAGGTAGATAGTGTGTTGAAAACATAATACAACTAATTTGATACTATAGAAACAAATCATGAAGATACCTCTGAAAACTTTCTTTTTACAATAAAAACTATACTAATGTACATACAATCATTCGTCAGATTATACTACAAGCAACATACTATAGCACTAGTGTTTTAATGTTTTAGTCCAAACAATATATTTCTTGTAAATTGATAATTGCTTCATATTTTGCAACAAATTACAAGCGTTGTGTCATCGCTTCTCTTTCTTTTCTATGCAGTCCGACAGAGACCGCGCTTTAGGTAATGTAGTAATTCAATTGAAATTAAATCTCCGATTTCAATCAAAACATGTGAGCACATGTGCGGGTATTGAGATGGTTAGGCAGACCTTTTCCAAATGTGTTAAGTTCAGCTTCCAGTGTAATCGGATGCAGCTGAACATTATTTTTTTTTTTTTTTTGATCGACTGCCTATCTGACCTTCAAAATCCAGTATAATGACGACATCCGAGTTGCTAAAAATAAAAATTATATACCTACTAGTTCTAGTGTGCTTGGAGGAATAATATGAAAGAAAAGAGAGTGAATTATAGCGTGACGGTTGACAAGGGAGAATGGAAGTATAAAACGTGTTGTGCCGACATTATTTTTTTGTGCCGACCTCAACTTGCAAAGAAAGAATGTCAATAAATTTGGTTTATACAGGGTTATTGGAAAAACACCAACAAACTCTTAAGAGGTCATTGTACTCATCGTTATGAACAACTTTTACTATGGGACCAAACCTGAAATCGCGAAATAAAAATGAGCTGTTCCCTACATTTATCTTCGTCTATCCCGTCAAAATGTAGGGAACAGCTGATTTTTTTTTCACGATTTCAGGTTTTTCCACATAGTAAAAGTTCTTCATAATGATGAGTACAATGACCCTTTAAGTGGTTACTGGTGTTTTTCCAATAAACCATTATGACATTTTTAATAATTTAATGTATTCTGGAATTCAATATTTGCACACCACATGTAATCTTAGATTGTAAATGGGCCACATTTATAATAAGATCATACTACTTTGTTTTGTACGTTTCGGCAAAAAAAGTATTATTAGTATTATTACATGGGACAAAGGCAAGAACATGATGTGCTTGTTCCAGTGAGTAACTTGAGACAATTTCAGGTCATGTGCAAAGCTAAACGGTAATAAATCCCTTCCCGTTTCAAAAAGCAGACCCCAATAGTCCCAGAAAACACTATCAGCACTAGAATTCAAGGAAATACATAATAAATATTCTAGGAGACGTAGATACGTCTGAGGGATTCGTAGCAATTCCGCAAGTTACGGTGCATTAGTGGACGTTGCAGACTGAGTAATTACAAGCTCACTGCATATGCATGCCGCAATGTATTGCAGCTTTTATTTATCTCCTAGAAGATCTATCTTGCATTTTGTTTAAAACATTTTAGTGGTATCAACATGTTGAGGCGCAGTGCGAGACCAGGCTTTTGTGTTGAATGAAATAGGAACTGGATACTATTGTTGTAAAAGAGTGTCGAGAGCTTTTTGCTAAGCTTTAGAAAGTGCAAATATTTATTTTACCATTTATTTACAAACATATATAAGCTAAGAAGAATACAACAGAAAACAAATCCAATTACATAAAATTAAAAACAATTCACTTATTAAAATAAAAAAAAATAAAAAATTATACTTACATACAGGGCCCGTGGCTAAATAATAACAGCCGTACAGGTCGATCGATCAGGTTAAGCTACGCTTGCCGCGGGTGGTCTGTGGATGGGTGACCATCTTTACATAACGAGACCCCTCCGTGCCTCGGAATGCACGTTAAGCCGTTGGTCCCGGCTGTCATTCGTGGATCTTTGACAGTCGTTACGGGTAGTCAGAAGCCCGAAAATCAGAAAACCAGTCTTACCAAGGGGTATCGTATTACCCAGTCACTGGGTTGTAGAGGTCAGATAGGCAGTCGCTCCATGTAAAATACTGGTATTCAGCTGCATCTGGTTAGACTGGAAGCCGACCCCAACATAGTTGGGAAAAGGCTAGGCAGATGATGATGATGACTTACATACATACAAAATTACATAGATACTTCTAAAATAAATATTACTAGAATATTAATCATTAAAATGTAATTAATAATAAATACATACGCAACTATGACAAAGTGGACAGATAGTGTTCTTTCACTCTTCTTTTATTATAGTTGGAAACTCTAAGGCTTAGTAGGTTAATCTTTCTGACTGAGCGACACCTTGGCATTACAATAAAAGCAGCTTTGAGTTTGAGTTATTGAGAAGAATATATGAACGAAAATTCTCGAACTCTTTGACTTTCGAAGATCTTGAAAAACACCGATATCTTTTGTTTGGGATGCAAGTAGAAGTCTCCTCATTTAGCGCAGTTTCATCCGCCAGTTACTCAACTGAACCGAGCGCTCGGTGCATCCTGAATAGTCACACCCAACACCTTATTTGACCGGCCAATTCATCCCTTGCGGTGGTAGGGCTAACGCCTGCCTGGATTGTCACCACCCTCCCACCGGAGTCAAGCAACCTGCTGTGTTTCGTCGATGCGTGGAAGTTCCAGTGCCTTAGGCATCTTCTGAGCATGCTCGTTCTATCATAGACCTCATACATTGCTGTCTATCAGGCGTGATCGACGTCTACAGCGGGCCCATTTAGCAATAATAAAAATGACTTAATTTCATTAATTTTGTGAATTTTTTTCCACTCCAACACTTCATTTCACTATACTATTTCTTCTATTTTTGTGTGCTACATGAGATACAAATCACACTTTAATTCACATCTGCACCAAATAGGCATACTGGTAAAATATCTAGTCAATTAAAAAGGAGCAGTGCCCTAAATTGGGATAAAAAGGCCGATTTCCTGAGCACTCGATATACAGGGTTACTGGTAACTCGACCACTTCCTTGCAGGAGGTGATAGGGGGGCTAAAATATGTCAAATTTAACCCTCATATGTATGGCCGAAAACTAATAATTTGTATATATCTGAAATATTGATATCACTTTTCTAACGTGGACGTTATACCCTTCAACCATTGAAATAAGCAGATAAATATACCATAATAATCAGCCTATAATATTCCCACTGCTGGGACACAGGTCTCCTCTTTCTATGAGAGGGAGTGGGCCATAATCCACCACGCGGGCCAAGTGCGGTTTTGTAGATGTCACATGACTTCGAAGTTTTGATTCTAGGACGATTTCTCACGATGTTTTCCTTCACCGTTTTGAGAGCAATTGTGATTAAATAATTTACACAAAGTGCGTGCCAAATATACCGCGAACGGTATTAAAATAGCTACTATTCCTACAATATAGTCGTATAGTAAATTTTAATATTCTCTAAAGAAACAAAATAATGGAAGTTTGTCCACAATGAAGCTGGAGCTCGCAGTTTATTGCACGAGGCTCTGAAGCTTTACCATCTTACATAAGCAATATTGTTTCTATCGTCCTGCATTGTTGGTTAACTATAATAAGGAACAGTGTCTTTTAAATGCAGTCATAATTATAAATATGACCAGTGCTTTAACTAAACCCCTTTGTGAATAAAAAACTACGTTCTAACGGGTGTTTTATAATTAAAATGCAATAAACATTATTTAAATTCATGTCAACATGATATTATAATATTTTAAATCCTGACATATTTCAATCTATATTTGGCTTGATTATTAGAATAATAATTATAATTTTAACCCAAATAATGAACGATAATATTAAACGATAATGAAATCTGTAATAATAATAATTATGTGAAATTAAATGTGTAGAATAAAACACCAATTGACAGCTTATGTATAAGTAATGTTAAAATTTGCCTCAACATAATTGCCAATTACAGGTTAACCAGCATTCTCAAAAATAAGTGATATTACAGAAAATTAAATAATTATTGGCTGTAGAATTTAGGTTACATAGACATGGGTTACACTTCTATAACTTAGGTACCCAAAGGAATATAAAATTACAAAACACAATTTGTTGCAATTTTGCCATTCTAGTGCTTCAGGCAATATATTTTAGGTCAATAGCAATTTAGTCATATTTTTTAAGCATTACACTTCAACAAAAATGCTTCCGCAGGTCCATACAGCTGATTTATTTATGTGCAACTTCTTACCTTTGGCCTAGGGTTCGATTCCTAATTCGGGTAGTGTTATTGGATTCATTCAAAGGGAATTTCTCAGCACCCGATCGATTATGTAAAAATCGCACCGTGAAAAGTTAGGTGAAGTGAGCTTAGAGTGAGCTGTCAAGAGTACCAATCCCTAGCATCAGGATGACACTGACAGCTCACTCCACGCTCACTTCACCAATATTTTCACGGTGAGATGGTTACAGAATCACACTGCAGTACCTGTGTGCCGAACAAATATTGGCAAGAGTCTCGCCTGACTGAAACATAACTGATGAAATTCACAATCACACAGCTGCCTACCCATTCTGCGAGTACCTACTGGCGTGGTGTTATGTTTTCCTGTCCATGCATCCTTATTTCAAAACCAAACACGTCACACGACGGTTGAGACGGATATGGTACGTCGTTGCTAGATGCAGGTCATGCCAATAGCATTTAAAATTCAGCTCAGACTTCCTTCTGTGAACTTTACGATCTTGAAGTCCACACATTATTTTTAACGTTACAGGTTGGTCCATAAATTGTTTTTGATATGTTTTAGGATAGTTTATAAAATATTTTGCAATATAAAGATAATATACCTAATATAAAGTGGATAACATAAAGTGTTCTATATATCGTGTCGTTCAAAAGTGTGTAAAAATATTTTTATCCTTTACTAGCTTCTGTCCGTGACTTCGACCGCATGAAATTACTTGCTCACGCGACCCGCTTCGTCACATCACATCGCATCGCCTGCTCGCGTTATGACTTCGTTTTCGCTGCGGTTTTTTTTTCTATTTACTCTTCTTCTCTAGCCCTAGGCCCTAGCGTGATATAAAATTGCCTATTATAGCCTTTCTCAAGAATTGGGCTATCAAATGCAAATAGTTTTTTTAATCCTATTGATAATTCTAGAGATTAACGCGTTAAAACAGTAGTAACACTTCCTGGTATGAATTAAAAAGAACCAGATTCATTATTAATATTCATTACTATCTAGCCTATACGACTAATAAGCAATTTTTAAAGTTACTTAATTTTTACGTGATATTATTTCTGTAAATTAAAGTAATACATATACCTAATTAATTAGTAAAAATAACAAAATTAGATGCTAACTTAACTAAGACTATACACAAACTAAAATATTGAAAAATTCATCCGCATCGCTGTCGACTGGTAATTTACCCAAGAGATTGGCGGCATTACCACGTTGAATGGCAATGCTTAGCCTCTGGCCAAGGTAAAAGCCAGCCCTTGGGTCACGCGAAGTGTCAACCAGTCGTTTCGAAATTTCCTTAAAAAGACCATGAACACTCGGACCCCACGACCCGAGGGTTTCAACCCCAAACGGCTACAAAATATAATTTCCGATAAGGTTATTATATTTTCGCCGCTTGAGGTTTTCCACAGCCGAAGCAGCAGCGTGATCATTATTTAAAACCTAGAATACTGTCGATTTGCACTTAACACAAGCCCGTTGCTGTTTCGTAGAGTTTGTCAAAAAGTTAATAGTAGTGAGCGGTCTCCTAAGCGTTGGTAATTGCAAGTTTCTAGTGACACTCCTTAAGATTGTGTTAAATAGTTATTTGATAAAGTTTAATCCACTTTAAATGCCCTTCCTAACATCGCAAATCAATTATTTCAATATAAAATACATACAAATGTCATTCAAAACCAATACAATTAAAATACATAATATGTATTTTAATTGTATTGGTTTTGAATGACATTTGTATGTATTTTATATTTTCATCCTAAACTAAAACTACTAAAACAAAACACCTAACACAAAAATATTGCATAATACGAAGGGACGCGCTTCTATGAAACTGCACCCACCAACAAGCAACAAGGACCGATCCCACCGCTCTGACAATTTAATAATAATTTTATTGGTAGCCACAGTGCCAGTGGTTCCACTAAGTTGGTGTACTTTCGTATTCCATACTTTTACATTTTTTAGTTTAAATTCACTCAGATATTTTTACCAAGATTTTATTTACGCTCACCCTTGCAACTCTAACCGAACTAAATCTACGTTATACAGATAACTAAATTTGAAATTTTGAATTAATCGCAGCATCATTCCGTGTCTCCCTCAGAGGGGAGGCAAAACCAAGAGGGGAAAGGGGAAGGGAGGAGCTCTAAATTTAATTTTGACACAGACTGAACGTGGGACCACTTAATTGCAATTTGCTTGACTTATTAGATGCTGAGATGGTGTAACTCAATTGTGATTCTGTAAGATTTAAGTTGGTTACTTTAAGTGAGATATTAAATACCGTTTATGTGTTATCTGTAGGTTAGATAAGGCTTCTATCTTTTTTTTTGAATCGCCAGTTGATTAAATGACAATTTGCATTAAAGGCTGTGATGGAGGAATAATGACTCCAATTTTCTTGACGACGGTTGTAGGTACTAACTGAACGTGTAACTGTCTTTCACAATTGACACATGCTGACAGAAAATGATTTTATAGTTCAAAACGTCAACTAG
The DNA here is from genome assembly GCA_949316385.1 of Globia sparganii. Classification (NCBI taxonomy): domain Eukaryota; kingdom Metazoa; phylum Arthropoda; class Insecta; order Lepidoptera; family Noctuidae; genus Globia; species Globia sparganii. Next base: position 20,016,612 of record OX438671.1, read on the forward strand.
TTTACGTCTCTTAATTTATATATTTATGTATAATTGATGGAGAAGGTATAAGTCTCTGGTTATCATCAGGCATATATTATTTACTGTAGGCGTACTATAGGTAGTGTGTACGCAATAGAAAAACCGTGTTCAGTTCAAATCAGATTATAATTTTACGAACAAATTAATCACACTAGCGAATCACGCACTGTAGGTGCACAACATTTAAAGTTTATAACCACAAGATCAAAAATGCACCCACTTGACACAGTCCACTAGCACGTCTGCCACAATAGAATCATATAAACATAGCCGGGTACTGCCCCCTTTTTTTTTTGTGGATGGGAAATCATCAAATGACCCCTCCCGCTCAGGGTGGAGCAGAAGGGAGTGTCAGACTCTTAGTGACTAAAACCAACCCGTGTTCTTTCCTTAGCCCTTTATGTTCCGGGGCAGCGGTTACCCTTTCGGACAATCCCGCTGCCCCGGCAGGCTACGGCCCTTACGGGCCCCTTCCTTATGATGCTGACATCTCTTTGAGGCGCGCGTGGAACACTTACGCGCCAACCAGCACGGGCCTGGTCCTCATCGGACGGAGAGTTACCCATTACTCTCCACCCGCAGTCCCGCGCCTACGGTGGCCGGGAGTCCTCGCGCGGCACCCGACGCCCGGAGCGTCTCCCGCGGCGGCTGGGACGTGAGGTTCTCTCCCTCAACCGTCCCGCCACCTCCTTCGCTAGCATGTTTGCTTCGCAGAAGAAGGTGACTGCCTCCCACTCCCTCTCACCCCGGACCATGGCCAGAACCAGGGCCGGGCGCGAGAGGTCGGCCCCCTAAGATACATTTATTTCATTGACTGTACCTTTCATCACATTCGAAATGGCGATATCAGGCAGAAATTTTTCATCGTAGTAATAAAAATCATACAAAAGAACAAGTAGACGTGGCGGGCCTCGACGTCAAGGGACTAAATCGGCCCAGCCTAGTTTAGGGGACAAGGTTGAACCATTGTACTTATCTACCTAATGCTAAATTAAGATCTTTAACTTTATACAGTGCAATGTACTTGAACTTTGTGGTAATAAACAATTTATTATTATTATTAACTGAAATATGTAAGTACAATTAAACAATAACAGGCTGGTATGATGATGATGGTTTCAACAAAACGTAGGACAGTTCCGAAGCGTCTTCACTGCTCGATCACCAGGATAAGGAATGCCCCACTTGGCGCGTTCTCTTCAACCTCGTACGCGAGCGGGAACACCCCGACTCTGTCAAAGCGCGCCAACTCTAGTCTTGATAGTTGCCGCTAGGTGGCGTGTCTTGTTTTGTTGTAAACGTCAATTACCGGATGAGACATATATATTACTTTATTGTACACCGAAAAAACAGAAAAATCCCGACAAAATCAAGCCCGTCTCAATATACAGACATAAATCAGATCATTATATACAGCCTATATAACCAAGTTTCCTTAAGTGTCCTTGCAAGTGTTTGGTATCTCTAGAAAGAACGAGGTATAGGTATACAGGTTGAAATAATCACCGTTTTCCTCATGAGGGGTCATTGTTCTCATCATTTTGAACAACTTTTACTATGGGACCAAACATGAAATCGCGAAAAAAAAATCAGCTGTTCCCTGCATTTAACTCGTCAAAATACAGCTGATGTTTTTTTCACGATTTCAGGTTTGGTCCCATAGTAAAAGTTGTTCATAATGATGAGTAAAATGACCCCTTAAGAGGAAAATGGTGATTAAAATTTCACCCTGTATAGTCTGTGAGAAAATGCAAGGTGGTTGAAAGCGATACGCTACCATTCAAGCTAAAGGGTAGAAATTCAAGACGCCATTTTCACTCCTTCCGCACTTTCAATACAAAAGGCTCTAAGTCATTGTATGAATTTCATCATCTGCCTAGACTTTTCCCAACTATATTGAGGTCGGCTTCCAGTCTAACCGAATGCAGCTCAATACCAGTATTTTACATGGAGCAACTGCCTATGTGAAACTCCACAACCCAATTACAGAGTAATACGATACCCCATAGTAAGACTGGTTGTCAGACTTTCGGGCTTTTGACTACCCGTAACGACTTCTTCTACCCAGCTAAAGCACGTCTAGGAAGTTTTGGGGGACTGTTTTATGTAATTTGGACGTTTATAAGGTATTGGTTCTCAGCCTAGTTTGAATAATTTTTTTTTTTAATTTTTTTTTTTTTTTTTTTATATTTGCATAATACATGTTAAAAAGGTGTTACAAGTATGAAAGGTACATTGTATTATAACCTACTGAGGTGTGCAAATTAATATGAGAAAGTACTAATAGCAAAAGAATAAATTTTAAATTGAGTTACATTATGAAACAGAATGTCAATAAAATTAAAATGAAAATGTCAAAAAAAAAAAAAAAAAAATGTCAAACTATTATAATACACAAGTCAGATCAAAATTTCAATAATAATTATATTTGTGGTGCCATTTCAGATAAAATCGACTCATCTTTCATTTAAATAATCATTAATTGAGTAGTAACATTTTGTAACTAAGAATTCGTGCAAACATATTTTGAATTGGCTCATTTTGTGTAGGTCTGTGATACTTTTTGGCAACTTATTGTATACTTTTGGTGCCATGCCCAAAATGTTTTTATTAAATACTGCTTTTTTATGACGTCTTACGCATATTTTATTTTTGTGTCGTGCGCTTCTTAGGTGGGTATAAAGATGTAGGTTCGCTTTGACAAAGATCGCCATTTCATAGATATAAAGACACGGGAATGTCAGTAACTGGAACTGTTGAAAATGTGGCTTACAGCTTTCTGTGCTCTGTATGCCACACATTGCCCGTATGCATTGTTTCTGGGCTTTGAACGCCATTTCTCTGTCTGGTGAGTTCCCCCAAAATATGAGTCCGTAGCGTAGAGTAGAAGCAATATACCCGTGATACGCCATTAATAAGGTTGCACGATTTGACACTTTTCTTAAGTTATAAAGAGCATAAGAATACTGGCTAAGCTTTTTGCATGTGTTTTCAACGTGTGTTTTCCAGCTCATATCTTTATTTATCCAAATACCTAAGAATTTAGTGTGTTCTGCTTCACTGATAATTTTGTTACCGTAACGTATATCCGGTTTTTTATTGTGTGTTTGTTGTTCAAATGAAATGTAGTTTGTTTTTTCAAGATTTATTTTTAAGTTGTTTTTAGTTAGCCAAGTTATTATATCATTTAAGTTGTCGTTTAATTCTTTTTCAAATGTCACATCATCTTTACTTTTAATTAATATTGTGCTGTCATCAGCGAATAAAATCATTGGATTATTAATTGTTTTAGGCATGTCGTTGATATATATAATGAATAATAATGGAGCAAGAACACTGCCCTGCGGCACACCAAATATGCAGTGTCTATGTGTAGAGACATAAGTCTTTTCAGTTCTTGTATAGGGGCATATTTTATTTATGTATGTAATTTGTTCTCGATTAGTCAGGTATGATTTGATAAGTTCAAGGATATTGCCTCTAATTCCATATTTTTCCAGCTTGTTAATCAGTATTTTATGGTTAACATAGTCAAATGCCTTTGACATGTCCATAAATAATGCCACTACAGGAGTTCTATTGTCAACGTTAGTTAGAACATGTTCTACAAGTTTGTAAATAGCAGAGTCAATGTTTTTATTTTTCCTGAAACCATATTGTTCGCTAACCAAGATTTTGTTAGTTTCTAGAAATGATAATATGCTGTTTTGTATTACTCTTTCAAAAATTTTAGAGAATACCGGAATTAGCGCGATTGGTCTGTAGTTGCTAGGATCTTGCTTATCGCCTTTTTTATGTATTGGTTTAATTACAGAGATTTTCAATTTTTCTGGGAAAATGCCTGTCTCAATACAACCATTGATAATGTGGCTGAGTATTGGTGCAATGATATGGGATGTGGCTTTTATTACCTCGGTGGTTATGTCGTCATATCCAGCGCTTTTAGTATTTTTTAGGGAATTAATAATTTCAAATATGTCAAGGGGTACTGTGGGTGTCATAAATATTGAATTAGGATGAGAGTTTATTGTTGGTTTACTATTAAGATTAATGTCACTTTGAGATTCAATTTGGTCTATAAAATAATTATTTAATGATTCCGCTATTTGTTTAGGGTTATTTATATTTTTGCTGTCAATTTTTATGCTGTCAATACCTTGTTTAGGGTAGTTTGATTTCTGCTTATTAATTATGCTCCATGTAGCTTTGGTTTTGTTTTCAGCAGTATTTATAAAATTATTGTTTTGTGCTTTTTGTGTCTGGTTAATTATGTGTTTTAGTCTTTTAGTATACGTTTTAAGTTTATTTTTATTGTCTAGGTTTGGTGACTTTCTATACTCCCATAGCATGTTTCTTTTACGTTTCGAGCATTTTTTCAGTCCCGTTGTGATCCACTTTGGTTTTTTTATTACCGAGATTTTTATTTTGTTAATTGGGAAACATAGGTCATAGAATAATTTAAATATGTGGTGGAACTCATTAAATGCTTCATTTGGATCTGAGCATTTATAGACATCATGAAATGATAAATTTTGCAGGCATTCCCTAAACTTGCTAATATTTTCATCACTATAGTCACGTTTGTAGATAAACCAATGAGAGAATGTGCAGGTTTTTTTGACACGACATTTTAGCAGTTGTGCTGTATGGTCTGATATTGCTAATTCTTTGACCTCGCAGCTACTCCCTCTAATATTATGAATGATATTGTCAATGCAGGTCCCACTACCCAGACGTGTTGGAGATCGCGTCCCCAGAATCAGATTATAGCTATGCAGTATATTTTGAAAAGTAACAGACATTTTACTATTTTTGCCAATATCTATATTAAAATCTCCACATAGTATAACCCTACTATCACGTTTTAAACATATTTCGTTTAATAACATATCTAAATTATTAAAAAACATTGATACTTTATCTTTACTATGATTTGGCGATCTATAGATACAAATAATGATAATGGGATGGGAAGTAAGTTTTATCGCACAGCATTCAATTTGCTTAGTTATGGCCCATTTACTTACATTAATTGTTTCAAATTGATGTGTGTTTTTTACTAGAATGCACGAGCCGCCGTTTCTATCTTGCCTAGCGTAGCAAGCTGCTAATGTGTAGTTAGAAATATGTAGGTGTTCCTGATCATCTTTTTTCATGTTGTGTTCGGTTATACATAAAATATCAATTGATTTACCTACATCTGCGAGTTCAATCAGATGCGTACTTAATAGATCTGACTTATTAATTAGACCATTGACATTTTGGTGCATTATAAATAAATGATTATACACGAAAAAAATGTTTGTTACTATCTTGATTTATTATGGATTGCAAGTTTGGTGATTGTGAGTCTGTAGGTATTTCAATTTTTTCCGACTCGGAACACTCTGCCTCAAAATTCACATTGTTTGGGCTGTATATTGTTTTCATAAGATCTAGTAAATCTGATACTACAACACTCGTGCCATAGCTATTCAGTGTGCCTGAGCGGTGATTATACATGTCATAGTTATAAGAAAGATTTAGGTTGGAGTCCACTAGATAGGCGTAGTTATATGCCTGTGTATCTATATATAGAAGATTATTAAAAGATTCTATTCTACTATTGTACAGAGTATTGCTATAATTTAGTTGTTTTACATAATAATTATTATTATATTGAAATTTAAATTTATATGTCGGTAAACAAATAATAATATTAGTGTGAGTTAGTGTTATTAATTTTTCTCGAATAAACATGGTTAGTTCTAGATAGTTTTGAGTTTTCCGGAAGTCTTCTTCGCCAATGTAAATAATACAATAGTCTTTCCTTGTAAAATTTTGAACTTTTACATCAATTGTCTCTAATACTTGCTTCAGTCCACATTTAGGTTTCCGGTAATGGCAAATGTCGTAGTTTCGTAGGGTCGTTTCTTCGGCAACGGTGTACAATTTATTTGATGTTTCACTGCTTAATAAACATATTTTTGGTTTAGCTATAGTAGTAGTCTGCTTGCTGTAGGTTGTGCATGGTGATGTCACTCGGGTAGTATTATTAGCAGCCTGATCAGGACATAATTTTATCGGTGAATCCAAGCACTCAACGTCCTTTTGCTTACTATCCAATAATTTTTGTTTCTGCTGGTCATATAAAGTACGGCGTGGTGTTATCAATTTTTTGCTTTTCTTGGGTGTACTCAATTCGCTCATTAGTTTTTTCGTCGCTTTGTTAACAATTTCGTGCTTATTTGTTATGTCATTAATAGTTTTTTTGAGTTCCGTGTTTTCTATAGATAAATTGTTTATTTCTTCGTGGGCTGTACTTAATTCTGACTGTAATTCCTCTATTTGTTGCTTCAACTTTCGTATTTCGTCGTTGTCTTCGATTGATATGTTAGGTAAGCTGTTGGTGCTGCCATCTATTGTTGAATTGCCAGATTCAACCTCTGTTAATGTTTCCGATACTGTGCGAGTGCGGTTCCTTCGAAAGGTTATATTCTCAAAGAAACTCATGTTCATTATAAGTAACTACTAACCCACTCTATTCGTAATGTTGGATACTGTGTTCAATCACAGGTTGTCAATAAAATTATGCAGCTAATAGTAGTTTTTAAAATCAACAAACATTCCCAAAAAGACAAATCTGTGTGCTAGATTCGAACTCAAGCCATACGACGACGAACGCAATTAGGATGTCGCTTAACCAATTAGCCACAGCGACAGTTATTTGTAGTGTTGAAATTTTTGATCATTAGGGTCGTCCGAAAAAAAGATCGTTACTAAGTCGGTTGGTTTTTAAACGATTTGAATATTTTTTCACTAAGTGTCACTTTCACAATTTAAAGTTTTTTGTTGTTTATTTTATATAAATAAGAATGTCACATTAAGTAGCAGTGTTTTTTGTAGCCTAAGAATGCGTTTGGAACTTATAGTCGGAGAATTTAGAAGTTATTGTTATGAAATGTAAACAAAACTTTCGAATAGTTCACTTTTAATGTTGTTATGCACAGTTTTTTACACAAACGTTTTATAATAACTATTGTTTATTTACACACACGCTACACATATTTTTTGCCACTTTTAGACGATATTACTATTTTTATTAAATTTTTATAACGGAGCTATTGTTTACTCTCAAATGACTTCTTGACTGTCATGTCTAAAATATACAATGGTAGACGTGGCCAAAGGCTGAACGTGCTTTCCGAGGTGTACGGCGGAGTCTCGATGTGTAAAGGATGATCACCCATCCACGGACCGACCTCGACAAGCATAGCTTAGCTTTTGTTCCTTGCGGATGTTAGCCAAGAAATGAATTTCATAATCACTCCAAAATACATAATTGTAAAACTCAAAAGTTACGCGGGCGATTAATTACGAAATAAATTTGGCGGATAACTTACTAGATCATCACCCTAATTGCATAACACACTATTACTCTCAATTTGAATAATTTTGAAGCATATTGCTAATACATTGCTCCATAATATGTTCGAAAAATTTGTCTGCTCAAGAACGTAAATAACGCAATGTATGTTGTTGAAATGTCAAAATGAAACCGATTGCTACTGATAGTGTGCTACGCAATTACCCTGCTGGTGGTCATTACAGCGCACTGGCATCGAACCTAGGCCCCGGCGCTGGCGGCCGGCCAAATCTTACCACACGTTCTACGTTTCAACGGATCAGCGGGGCTTGTGTCTAGTAAGATATTTCTATTATTTTAAGATTATTTTCATTCTTGATAGCCTGGTACTTATTTAACTCTCTTATTCATTTAGTTAGTAGATCTATAAGATAATGGATAAGCGCAGGAAAATTATGATGATGAACCGGACATAGGGCTCCGTCCCGTTACCCTTTGCCCCCAAGCCAGGCCTGAGTCCAGCAGTGGATGCCTTGAGGCTAAATTGATGATGATGAATAAGGACGAGCGTTTCAGTGTAGAACCTAAGATAGAAACACGCTTGTACGATACGGCTGCATACAGAAAACATGGCTAATAGAACTCTCTATTCTTAGACAGTACGTTTCGCCGAAAACTTTGTTGATAGAAAATATCGTTTTTAGTTATCTCGGTTCATAGGAAGCACTGTTGAAAAAGATCTCTGTTCATGGAAACCATTGTTTCCAGATACCTTGGTTCACAGAAAGCGACGTAGGATGCAAGAGCGAGCGAAGGGCACCCCGAGGTAAGCGAATGGGAATACAACTTTATCTACTCGGTTTCCGTAAACTGTTTCTATGAACAAAGTTTACGGCAAGAAGTGCTATCTATGAACAGAGATATCTGTCAAGAGTGCTTCCTATGAACCGAGATATCTACAAACAATGTTTTCTATCAACAAAGTTTTCGGCGAAACGTACTGTCTAGGAATAGAGATTAATATTAGCCATGCTTTCTGTACGTAGCCGTATCGTACAAGCGTGTTTCTGTCTTAGGTTCCACACTCCGAGCGTTTTGGGGGAATGTTCTATGTAATTTTGACGCTCAAATGATTCTCAGCCTAGTTTGAATAAATGATTTTTATTTCTGTAAGTAAGTTTGTATAAACACTGTACACGTCATATTTTAAAAACTAGATAAGGCCAGCGTTTTCTATCTGACTGCTCTGAGAAGAAAGGCCAGAACAAACTCAGAGGTCTTTTTTAAAGTCAGGTATTTTGGAGCAGTGGTGGCCCATTGGTAACGGCCGCGACTTACGAGTTGTAGGTCGTAGGTTCGAACCCCGTCAGGCGCTTTACTTTGTGCAAAATATTTCATCACCACTGCTCTCAAAACGGTGAAGGCAAACATCGTGAGGAAACCGGCATGTCCTAGAACCAAAAATTCGAAGACATGTGACATCTACCAACCCGCACTGGGCCCGCGTGGTGGATTACGGCCCACTCCCTCTAACAGAGAGGAGGCCTGTGTCCAGCAGTGGGAACATTATAGGCTGATTATGTTATGTTATTTTGATTTTGATCGATGTTCATTTTGACGTAGGCACTAAACTTTAAAGCTACTGTTTGCTATTTTACCATCACGAACTTTAAAAATAAAAACTTTTTAATTCAGTCTTTGAAATGCATAGACTTAACATGAAAAGAACGTAATTAAAAAATAAACAAAAATTAGGTTAAAATATCATACAAGTTTTGATATAACTCCAAGAGAAGCCACGCTCTAAAGTTTTGCAGATTGACGTCAAACCAAGAAAAACAGCAAACTAAATACATCAACACATTCTGTTCACAAATATCACACGGTATCAACCATTTACTATCAAATTAAACCGCTCAATCCCCTCTCGAATCAAAATATAAAATTATAACCTCAGCACTAAGAATTCATAGAAACACACGTTCTGTCTAGACTTTCAAAGCGTCTAGACGAACATGTTTGTTGTACCTAATTTAAAATGTATTTTATGCATTTCTAAATCTTAGTTGCTTCGTTTGTCTTGCCTGCAGTGTGTACATTTACTTGGACGTTGGCCAAGTTGTCTCGAGCGGTCAAGGTATTAGCCGATACTGCGTTTTGGGGTGTAACAGTGTTGAGACGGCGTAAAATTGGGTCTGCAGCTGGTAATGAAGTAATATCGCGATAGTGTAAGCTGATTAAGTGTTTTCTTGAAAGTATCTAATAAGATTGTTATGTAACCGTTGAGTCTATGTATCTGTTATATGTGCATAGACATCTATGTAACAGTATTAGGTATACTTTGTATAAGAGGACGCGCTCTCTTGTAGTTTGAATCACAAATGCAATTTCATACTAAAATAGAAATAGTGCTTTATTAGTAGCTCTAGCTTATTGGTTCTCAACGTGGGTAATAACGACCCCTCGTGGGCGTTTGAGGCTTTCAAGGAGGAAATAGAAGACACAGAGAAAACTATTTATCATATTTTACAACTATATAATAAATACACGTTTAAATATAATCGTGGCAATAGCTCGTTATGTCAGATTCGCGACAGATGATAAGTAAAAAAAAATTGGGGGGTTCTAGAAAAATAAAAATATCAAAGCAAATTTAGGTTGAGAACTAGGTCATTGATTGTTGATTTGGAAAAACCGGCAATGTGTTCTCATATTATTTAACTATTATTCATATAATTAAAAGGTACAAAAGCTACCTTATGTGTTTTGCAGATAATACATATATTTTCACTTCTCATGCTCTAAAAGTTCGTCTTTATGCTAGGCGTAGGCAACATAAAGTCGCTCTATATGCTCTAGTGAATAAAGTAATTTTTTTTATCGAAGACTAAGATAATCAGGCCCAACAACTACACGCACAATAAAACATCGCAGATTAAAGTCGTTATTTTATTTCATTTGCTTTAATTTATAACTCTTCCGTGTTTTCTATCGTTAATTTAATAAAACCAGATAAATAAAATAGTTGTCATTTATTATTCAAAAACGCAAAGAAACGTTTTTATGACTTGGCAGTATGAAGTACCCAAGACGAATAACACGTCGAAAATAAAAAAATAAAAACATTTTAAAAGTTTCGTGGTGGGAATTAGCTATTCTCTTCTTCAATTTTGCAACATTTTGGAACAGTGAAAATACTGTTATATACTTTATGCCTGTTTTATTTTCTCGCAATCGAATTTGCAGAATCGCAGAGTGTAACTCGGACATAAACTAGTCATTTTACCCCTCGACTTAATAAACGTCTCGGGGTAAATAGCTTCTTTTATGCACTAGTTGTACAATCTACTATTTCCGACCCAACTGAATATTAATTAAAACAAAAGACGATGCCTTTTCCAAATCTGAAGTATATATGTATATCAAAAACACATCTTCAACAATCGCCACAAAAACATGCACTTACGACCACAAAAACAGACCCAGCCAAAAAACAAAGATTCTTAATAACACTCCGTAATAAAGGTTCCGTTGAGAAAACACTGGCGGCCAAGATATTTATTCTGCTTTGAAGGAAACACTCGGGGCTTGCCAGATCTAAGCAAATATTTCCTTCATTGTAAGGACGCCTTCAGACGTCTGTGAGTGGTGGTGAAATGGTTCGTGTTTCTCTTTAGGTACCCTGGCAGCTGACTTGGAAACATTTGTAGAGATATTTGTGTGTTATGTTCTTTAGGAAAACATTTCTGTTTTTGTCGGACAGCAAATAATATTAAGCTGTAATTCCTCTGAATCTTCACAGATATATTTGTAACTGTTTTCATATCGGCTCGAATTATATACCTGAGTAGGTTAGGAAAAAACACGCCGGACGTGGGTACAGTTAGTACAGTCGTGGTTCACGGATATTATTAATTTTTTTCCCTTTGGGTAAGAAAGAAGAGTGCTCTGCTGATTTATGCTTGCCATCACAAAGACATTAATGTAAACTGTGTTGGAAAAATAACAGATAATAGTATTCTTTCATAATAAAATGCAGATTTATCCCAAATTAAGTCCAGTCTCGTGTGAGCGGTCTCTACCCAAATATTCCCCCATTGATTCGCTCGTTGCTGGACGTTTTCCAAGGCGGATGCCGGACGGATTCTTTCAGTGTATTGGTTCCTTCCGATGACGTCGACACTTGTTTTAAAATGTCGCTCTCTGGCAGAGAGATTATTAAACGGGAATACTGGATGAGGCTGTGGTTAATTCTTATGCAGCAGTTTTTAGGCTACCCAGACATAGGGTATAATAGGGTGCCAGCGGAACCCTATTATCCTTCTGTCTGTCTGACAGCGGGCTGTATCTCATAAACCGTAATAGGTAGACAGTTAAAACGTTCACTATTGCCGCTATAACAACAAATCTATACTTATAATAAATCTGTAGAGAGGTCAATTCTGTACATGAAATATATTTCCAAAATAACTATCAGCGGGTGATTAGTGATCGATACTGACGCCAAAAATGCAATCAGTAAAATTTTTGTCTGTCTGTCTGTCTGTCTGTCTGTATGTTCGTTATAGAAACAAAAACCACTCGACGGATTTCAACGAAACTTGGTACAATTGTTCTTCATACTCCTGGGCAGGTTATAGTATACTTTTCATCACGCTACGATCAATAGGAGCAGAGCAGTGAAGGGAAATGTTGGGAAAACAGGATTTCTTTTTAGGTGAAGTAGTAATAGGTTAGTAGTAGTTAGTTAGTAGTAGGTAAGTTTTGGTTAATTTATGTTCAGTTTTTTTTTAATATTAAGTAGGTAAAAGCGTAGGTACTTTTATTAATTATAGGTATAGGTATTATTAATTATAGTAGTTATAGGTATTTAGTTTTAAGTGAAGTAGGTTTTATTATATATTATTTTATATATTAGACGTAGTTATATATTTTTAGTTATTCAAGCCCCAAGCGGACGCCGGCGTCCGCCCGCTATTGTCTTGAAAAACGCGTTGAATGAGAAATACGCGTTCTCAAGAATCGGCAGAAGAAAGTGCACATCGGTTAAACTCTATGAGAGTTAGTGTCTCAATTTCCGGAAGTCATTATTCCACGCGGACGAAGTCGCTGGCAAAAGCTAGTAATAAAAATAAAATAAAGTTAAAAATTAAAGGGTCATACAAGAAACGGCGTTTCGGCGTTTTTCGCATTATGTACTGTGATTTAAGAACTACTTCAAGTAAAAGAGTAGGATGTTAGGTATTTAATAACTATACCTAAAATATTGTTAATGTTTGAAGTATTGTGCGCGTTGGCGTATATCCCTCATAATGTATAGCTGAGTGGAATTACACTCCTAATTTATTCATAAGTACCCATATTTTCTCCTTTGTAGAACCTATGAAAATCGTTCCTATATAATTTTATTAAAAAGCGTGGGTCCTTGCGTGGGTAGTCCCTTTTGGGACGCAGCTTAAGTGTAAGACAGGACTAACAGATAAACAGATTTGTTGCAAAAGATTTTGTTTTGTCACTTTTTCTTTCCAGCTATAACACTAAAAAGTGGTGAAGGGTGGGATATCCTTTATAACTTTTGACGTTAAAAACTGCTGATTGTCAGCTTTATTTGAATTGATAAAAATATGATTTTCAAAAGAAAAGACCTAAGCTTTGAGCTCAAACAGAATGGCAGAATATGGAATAAAGTTGAATATTTTTATTGTTACCCTTTGTGCACCACGTTAAAATATTAATTGGTGCTGAAATGGGAATACCTTTGGTGCTCAAAAAATAGGTGCTCAAACGGGAATACTTCGACAAAAGACCAACATATTCTTTATATATTTATTGCTGAATGCCCTGCTCTTGACCTCGATCACGCCTAATGGAAAGCGATAGATGAGGTCTATGATGCAGACAAGTTACACGTGAACACAGACGCTGGTAGACAGTGCCACACATTGGCTGTGCGCATAACAAAATGTAAAGGAAAAGAGCTGAGTACGACTGTGGGGATATCGACCAAGTGCAGATTGTGCATTATATTTTCTTTGCTCCCGTTATGTTAATTGTTATATATATGTATTTATTTATTTAGATTAGTATAATATACCTACTCTATTTATGTATTTAGTCTATTATGTAAATGGTACATCACGGACTACCTACAGTATTTGTCTCTCCTTCCCCTATTTATTCCATACAAAGGTTGACTTTAAAAGATCGCTTTTAGCGATAAGACCGCCCATTGTGTCACCCTTTGTAAAATTTCTATATTTATGTCTGTTATTTATTTTATATACATAATAAAGATTATCATATTCTATTGTACTCTAATTTCTGCTTCATTCTAACCACTCCAATCTTTCTTTTCAGAGTGGACTTCAGAAACGGCCCCCCAGTTCACTGGGCAGTTGCTGGGGAGTTCGGAGCTCGCACTCACTTCGTCCTTAACGAGTCTGATCCATCATCAGCTCACCTGGTGGTTGAGAAGGTGGCTCGGCAGGATGAGGGGGTCTACAGATGCAGGATAGACTATGTCGATGCTCCAACCAGAAATTATAGGGTCAATTTGACCGTTATAGGTTTGTATTCAGTCCATGTATTTTGCGTAGTGTTGCATACACGTCTAAAGCTTATAGGACACGTATAAGCACTGCACCGGATCGGCATCACCTCACTTCGTTTTTACTAGGTGATCCCGAGCCGAGGCAATGTCGTTACGATGGTTATAATCTGTAAGTGCGTTGCAGTATGTAATTTCATGATAGACAAGTTAACGGGAAGTACCCAAAATATGTAGCAAAAATGGCCGTATTTTTTATTACGTTGACTTAGAAGCTTGATTTTTTTAGGGCTCCAAAGGACCTTAAGCGTACATATTTGATATTAATGTCAACTTGATACCTCTACGCGTTCCTGTGAAAAAGGCTCTTGACAGACTTATATACGGACAGACAGACCAACAACGAAGTGATCCAATAAGGGTTTAGTTTTTTTCCTTTTGAGGTACGGATCTCTTAAAATGGTAAACGGTGTGCAGTACTTGTAAGTGTGCTTTGAGCTTATGGACTTCATCAAGAGATTGAGAAGGCGTTATTTACACGGCGTTGACCAGATTACAAAATATATTACAGTAATTCCAATTTGGTGAATGAAAATACAACCCAGATTAAAGTTTCAATATTGACTTTTTTGGCAAATTTGTTTGGCAGAGAATAATAGAAAAATAGAGTTTATTAACAAAAATAATAATTTTACCGTACATCTTATCTCTCTCAAACTGCAAAACAGTTTGTTGGCAGACATAGCTCCTTTTCTTGTACATAAACATTTTTTTTTAAATTAAGAACTAATAACGTAAATAGTTATGCAAAAAATTTTTTTTGTATTTTAATCTTATTGCATAATGATAACAATGTACAGTCCGCAAAGAAGATAAGTATGCAGGGCCGTCGAATATAGTTGAAGTTTAATAAGAAACCGATTGATGTATTCGATAAATTTTAATTTAATTAATAGAAAACAAATAGTTAATTTATCAAATTAAATTTCATTCGAAAACATCAATCGGTTTCTTAGTAAACTTCAACTATATTTGACGACCCTGCATACCTATCTCCTTTGCTGACTATACATACATATAAAGTGCTTTATATGTTCAAATGTAGTGTGATCAAGGCCTAAGAACATCGAATAAAATGTTTAGCAAATAGTATTCACTAACCCCTGTAACTTTCCCGAACGGTGTGTAACATCCATTAGGGCTAAAGGTTTACCCACTTAGTGCGTAGAAACATGGGAGAATGTACTACCCTCTTACCTTTTATCTAGAATTCCCTTTGCATGGCCTTTCAACAATGAGTATAGTAGCTGAGAGATTAGCTGCTGTGCTAAGTGCCGCGGGTTCAATAACTGCACGAAAAAAAACTGTGATTTCCAGACTTAGATGTATACTAGCTGCGCCCCGCGGTTTCACCCACACAAGTGAAGATCCCGTGGGAATATCGGGATAAAAATTAGCCTATATGTTAATCCAGGGTGTCAGCTACCTCCATACAAAATTTTATCAAAATTGGTCCAGCCGTTTGAGCGTGAAGAAGTAACAAACGTATAAACATACACACACACTCACAAACTTTCACTTTTATAATATTAGTGTGATATGTAACGTGAGCAATCATGATAGGTACACAAGGCTACACATCAACCTATACACTTCCAGTTTTAGCTGACCTCACATTGTATAGGTTTTTCGTACAATCAGTAGTGAGCCGTGCGCACAGTATAAAAAAACTAGCTCCCTAATTTTGTAACAGACTTCTATTCACAAACTGACAGATTTTGAAGGTAAATTGGTAATCCATTGCTTCAAAAATTCGTTTGCTCCACAACGTAAATAACGCAATGAATGTTGTTTACTTAACTGTCAAAACTAAAGGCATTGCCATTGTAAGTGTGTAAAGCGATTGCAGCGGGATTGTCCGAAAGGGTTACCGCTACCCCGGAACACAAAGGGCTAAGGAAGGAACACGGGTGGGTTTTAGTCAGTAAGAGTCTGACACTCCCTTCTGCTCCACCTAGAGCGGGAGGGGTCATTTGATGAATTCCCATCCACAAAAAAAAACGTACGGGTAAGGTTTTTTTTTTTTGTTTCTGAACGTTTCTTTTTGTTTGCAGTTCCCCCAGAAGCCCCTCGGATATACGACTACGAGGGTACAGAGATTCTGGGCTCGGTCGCTGGACCCTTCAGAGAGGGGCAGAATGTGCTCCTGTCTTGTCAAGCGGCTGGAGGTGAGTTTAGTAAAGTTTTTGAGTAAAACATCTACCGGAATAGTAGCTCAAACAATTATTTCAGTTAGTTTTGTTACTGCACTGTATTATTTTATTATTACTATACATATAGACGCATACGCCACTTGCTACGATCCTTACTTAAGGCGACGCCAACTGCACAGCTGTGGCGCCAAATAAATAATAATAGTAGGCACTATTTGCCGTTTTAAGGATTATAATAAAACTAAACAATATAAAACTACAGTTTCTAATAATATTAATGAACAGACGCCAGCACATCAAGCTACTACGATCTGTCAAATTTCTTTAGTTGATTTTCAACTTTAACGCTAAAGTTTCAGGTTGAAAGTTGATTAGGAAAATATGACAGTTTCGTGTAGTCTTACATAGATTTATTCCTTGATATGCAATGGTCGCTGTAGCACCATGAACATGAGGCTACAGGAGCTAGTGCGAATCTTGGGGTTCATTCGATTAATCGAGTCTGGTTTAACCACGCTGGGATCGGTGCAATTCATTCATTCATTCATTCATAGTCGCCCCTTTCCAAAAGGTAGTTTTCATATGGACAAGAATGGTCAATAAACTCCACCGCTACTCTTTTTAAATGTTCCACGCGGACCCGCGGACCGCGGACACAGTGCGGGTTGGCATAATAATTGTCACATAATATGTCTTCGAATTTCGGGTTCTAGAACATGCCGGTTTCCTCAAAATGTTTTCCTTTATCGTTTTAGAAAGAAAGAAAGAAAGAAAGAAAGAAAAAGTATTTATTGCGACTCGTACAGGAGGATCACAAACTAAACTAAACACAGTCTTAATTAAAATACCAAAAAAAAACTAAAAAAATTAAAAAAGTAACAAAAAGAAAAATGAAACAAAAAGTCCTATACGAGGCCAAAAGGCTCCTATCTCAGCATGATGCTGCGATATTTAAAAATAAATATCGCAGCGCTGGTATTCTGATAGGGCCCGCTGTGATGTCACGCTTGTTCACGCGATGTTCACGTTTTGAGATCATTGGTCATCACCAATGCTCTCAAAACGGTAAAGGAAAACATTTACCAGACGGAGGCGGTTTACTTTATATAACTAATTTCATCAAATTATTTATATAAACTAAACCGCCTCCCTGGGTTCGAACCCACCACGTCCTACAACTCATAAATGGGCCACCACTGTTCTACTAGGGCAATACTGGTCTGATTGTGTTGCAGATTTCTCCAATTTCATTTTAAAGTGACCACAATGATATAACATGTTTCTGATACATACAGATACATTCTCATAATCTCTCTTTTTCACAGGGAAACCCCCACCAGACGTATCATGGTATAGGGGCGATGAGCGGCTAGCCTACACGAAGGAAGGCTCCGTTACCCAGTTGCACCTGCCAAATTTATCCAGGGAGATGACTGGAACCAGGCTGCAGTGCAGGGTAGAGCCCCCACTGCTGCAGCCACAGTCCAGAGAAGTTACTATAAGATTATACTGTAAGTATTTCATGACAATCTGTATCATGGTTTTATTTAGAAAGAATTCATCTGAATGTTTGCTTCTTCAGATGAGGGTGAAAAGGTTTTTAGATTTTTTACTTTTTGATCCGCTTCGTCAGTGTCCAATATTTTAAGAACAGCCCGATTTCTTTTTGGCGGCTCTGAAGTGCGCTATTCGTTGTGCAGTAGCTCACCTCACAGGTAATTTTGGCGGCTCTGAAGTGCGCTATTCGTTGCGCAGTAGTTCACCTCACAGGTCATTTTGGCGGCTCAGAAGTGCGCTATTCGTTGCACAGTAGCTCACCTCACAGGTCATTTTGGCGGCTCTGAAGTGCGCTATTCGTTGCGCAGTAGCTCACCTCAGAGGTAATTTTGGCGGCTCCGAAGTGCGCTATTCGTTGCGGGGTAGCTCACCTCACAGGTAATTTTGGCGGCTCTGAAGTGCGCTATTCGTTGCGCAGTAGCTCACCTCACAGGTAATTTGGCGGCTCTGAAATGCGCTATTCGTTGCGCAGTAGCTCACCTCACAGGTAATTTTGGCGGCTCTGAAGTGCGCTATTCGTTGCGCAGTAGCTCACCTCACAGGTGAATTTGTTACTGCGCAGCGACTCGCCTCATATACCGAGCCACCGGGCATGGCTTTGAAACGTCCTTCATTATGTAGGTTAAATAATCACAAAGTTTTGCTTTCAAGGAAAGACGGAGTTGTCAGAAAATTAAATTAGCATACTATGTTTAGACCAGTTTAATTTTATTAGAAAAAAAAGTTGGCATTCTTTGTGTATACCAATTAAATTTCATATTTTCAAACAAGATAATATTTACATAATATAAACTAACCGACTTAAAAAAGAAAAAATATTGCAATGTACATTTGTATATTAACTAAATAAAAATAAATAGGGAAAGGATCATAGAGCATCGAAAAATTCGTACGCATAGCTGTCAACAGGTGCCCAAAAGGCTGGCAGCATTGCATTGCTCCGTTGTATGGCTTTGTTGATTATTGAGCCAAAAATAGGTCAAATTAAATTTTGCTTAGAAAAAAAATGGCAACAATTAAATATAATTAATAAATTTAAAAAAATATTATTTAATTAAATTATTATTAAATTTAATAATTTTAATTTTACTAGGTCTTATAATTAAACATTGTATTACTATTTCTTCAAAGCTCCAAACCTTCTTAACAGAACCAATAACCATTCTTTTATACCCTCAGTAAAACCTCAGTACATTCGAGTGACCGGCAGTGGCTCAACAAGAGCCGGCATGGACAAGTCTTTCGTGTGTACCACGCGGGGTTCGAAGCCGGCCCCGAACATTGAGTGGTTCATCAACTCGCAGCTTGTGGATTCCACGTTAACACAGGTAAGTCAAGGTTAATTTTAATTATCTATGATCGTTTTAATTATACCCTGACATACTGACAAATAATAGGGCTTCTGTTATCCTTTAACACCCTAATAATTTTTTTTGGAAATATTTTCAGTGTACAGACGCATAACAAAAATATATAAATTTTAAAAATGGTTACACAAGGGGCGGTCTTATCGCTAAGAGCGATCTTTTAAAGACAACCTTTGGATGGATTAAAAAGAGGAAGGAGAGACAAATACTGTAGATAGTCTGTGGTGTACGAGTACCATTTATTACATAATATAATAAATACATTTTTTTTTTTATAAAAAAACGTTGCTCCACACTAGAAATTTCTCCTGTATTGTGGGTGCGTTCACAAACATTTAAATTCACATACACAAACAGCCAGACCCGGAACAACAACTAGTACTAGTAAGTCATACAAATATTTGTTCCGTGCGGGAATCGAACCCGTGATACGCAGCGCAGCAGTCAATCGATTATCCACTGCGCTAACCGTGCCATCAAACATTGTAAAATATATACAACGTGTAACGTTAAATGCGCAAAATCTGAAAATAGTTTGTTATTAATTGACTACTGAATCGATTTCAGTAATTTTTAATGTAGGTAGGTTTTTTTCAAAAATTATGTATTTTGCCATACTATCCGCCGATTGAGCCAAAGGAAATTAAGTCTTATTTTAAGGCACTAAGACTCAATTGAATGCATAAAGTAATGCTAGGAGCAATACGATTTTCTTAATAAAAATAGTTAGCTTTAAAAAAAATAGTTTTGGTCATTGTATTTTGCTTTTAACTCAATGCTCTAAGTGGGGTGTATGAGGTTTTGCGCATTTAACGTTACACGTTCTATACTAATCTAAATAAATATATTTTAATTAGCTAGCTAGCAAGCTAGTTTAACATAAAGCAAAGTTTAGTTTTCATAGAGCTTCTATCACTACTCTGAGAATGAAGTCCTCAGTTTACTGCGTTCCTATGGCATATAACAAATATATCTTCACTTACAGGTGGAAGTAGACGGCGAAGTAACGAAGAGTGTGCTAACTTGGCACGTTCGACGAGAGGACAGCGGGAGGCAGCTGACCTGTCGCGTCTCCAATCCTTGGTTCCCAGCACATACGCTGGAAGACTCTGTCACTTTGAATGTTATGTGTGAGTAGAAGAAAATTTTATAAATAGTAATTATTAACTGACTGAGAGCGGGGTCACACGGTGTCGCTGCGTCGTCTTACATTGAAATATCTGTGGCATGGCACTCGATGCGCTCTGGCGCCGCACTGGACTTGCAACTACACACGCTGCTGGGGCGCCGGCGGCGTCGCTGCGACATATCAAGGTTGTGGCGACGCACCGCTCGAATGTCCGCTGATACGGTGTAATTTTGCGGTGCGGCGCCGCAACGCATCGTGTGCCCCCGGTCTAAGGGCGAACTTCAACAAATTTAACCCGCGTTTAATAGCTGTCAGGGTCATCATTATTGCAGAATATTGTCACTGATAGCTCCCCACACGAGTGAAACGCGTCCATGACAAGGCAACTGCTATAACGTCTCGCTCGTGTATTTGAACACAGTGTTGTGAACAGCGTACTCAAATACACGATCGACACGTTGTCGCCGGCAGCCGCCGACGCGTGTCGACGGATGCAGTTGCCTCTGTCGTTGATGCATGTCGTTCGTGTGTATGAGCACTTAGACGTGCCTGATTGCATTCACTTTCATTTTTGAAATTCGCCTTTAGTAGTTGGCATATACAAGTATGCACATACAAGTGTGTAACTTGATGACAGATGGACTCTGCGTCTTACGGCTCTTTATTTTGTTTCGGTGTTGTAAGTGTAAAAAAATATGGAGAACGGTCCTTAGTGGACCGTTCTCCATATTTTTTACATAGGTTCCTACTATATTATCGATTGCCTGTACGAGCAAAATAACTTTGACGGATATATTTTATTCCAAAAAATTTTTTGCAACCGATTGCGCAAAAAAAATGCTGTTTTGACAAAAATCAAAACGCAATAAATTCTGTAACGGCCAATCCCGAACACGCGATTTACAAACGCAATACAACTGCGGGAAAAATAATTGACCCAGTAACAAAAACAAGTGAAAACCTACGGGCGATATATCAAATGCACACCACACACTAGATACGGGAGCGGTTGAGTTCCGGCGGTGTTTGCCGGCGGCCCGAGTCGTGTGCCAACAACTTTGTCCCCAAGTTTAAATATTATCGCGGAGTAGAAGCTTCGTGTTTTGCCGTGATACACGGAGTGTCGCAATACGGGTTTATTATGAAGTATTTAAGCTATTGTTTATAAACATAGCTGGCTGGAGCTGGAATACGGGCTGGTGTTAGCATAAATTAGATTGTGGAAGTAGCTATTTAGCATTTGATGAGTAATTACTGAATTCGGTGTATAAACTGCTTTGCGGGATTTTGGTGATGGCTTTTAATGTTTCACAATCGTTGTTGGTAATCGAACACAACACAATAACTCAGCGTGATCGGCGCGTCATCGGAAAGCTGAGGCGTGGCGCGGCGACAACACGGCTCGGCGCGAAGACCACCTGCTTCAGCGGAACCTTACTTAAATTATTAACAGCTTGTCAGATAAAGTTTATATTTGTAGATGAGACGGCATTAAACCATTGCCTATTTATACAGTCCTTTCTTTTATTGCTGCCAGAGCTAACAATCGTGCTGCACTCCATTTTAGTTTCTATAAATTCTTTTCCGCAAGCAGAACCGGTTGAAGTGACGATGCTTGGGTGAGGCATATGCCTAGCAGTGGACGTCTTTTGGCTGAAATGATGATGATTACATATTTTTTTTTTTCATAAACAGTCTCGCTTGTTATCTCCAACATTAGATACTCGTGCCAAATGATAGTTAAGATAAACACATATCCTGCTTTTCGAAGCGTGGCTTATGTAATATGCATTAATATAGCGGTCATTACATTCATTAGGCTGACACACCTAATTTACTCAAACTTAATGAGGTAAATGAAGCTATAAGCGGTCTTCTGTGAGTTGCAGCCATTCTTGCTTTGAAATAATTATTGCATTAAAAGATTACTTAGATAGATTATGAACTTACCATAATCACTTACTCCAATATAATTGCGATAAGTGTTGTGTACTTATGTGTTGTTTTTAATGATTTCTATGTTTAGCTGTGCTTGATTTGTGTAATGTGACTGTGTCTGTATGATTATTTAAGTTTATGAGTCTGAGAAACTTGAAATAAATGATGATATATATATATGATATATAATTCTATAGTCAGCACTTTTTTATGATATTCTGTATTTAATGTTAGTGTCAAGCAAGAGAATGGGTTGTAAATTCATTAAAAAAACAGCTATCAAATAATTACTTTACGGTTGTCATTCTTGGATCTTTGACGGTCGTTACGGGTCGTCAGATGCCCGAAGCTCTGACAACCATTCTTACCAAGAAGTATCATGTTACTCAGTAACTGGGTTGTGGAGGTCAGATAGGCAGTGGCATCACGTAAAATACTGGTGTTTAGCTGAATCCGACCCCAAAATACTGGCTAGGAATATTGATTGAATCACCAAACTTGGCAAAAGGATAGCCTATTACCAAGCTTGGTGTTTCATCAGCATCATCATCCACAGCCCGACTTCACCCGCTACTGAGCATATAATAGGCCTATCTTTTCATGTGCCAATCCTAATGCTCCTGTGCCAGCCTCATCCAGCACCCTAATTGCGTAACACACTATTACTCTCAATTTGAGTCATTTTGAAGCATATTGCTAATCCATTGCTCCTTATGTTTGAAAAGTGTGTCTGCTCAGTAACGTAAATAACGCAATGAATGTTGTTGAACTGTCACGCAATTACCCTGCAGGTTCTACCCGGTCATCCATCGTCCAGTTTGGCGTTTTCGGCAATACTATTATTTTCTGTAACCTTTCTAGTTACCTGATTTGGAAGCTTATATTCTAATGCGACTCCTTTCACCCCTATGAGAAGAGCAGTTTAAATCTAAACGCTAAACTCAACGCCACTCAGTTTCCAACTATCGTGACAACTCAGAAACAACGTAAACAAAATCCACGCTGAGCAAAAACAAACTTTCCCTCTCCATTTTATTTAAACAGAAATAGTGTGACAACGAACAAACTCATAACATTAAGTTATACATAAACGCGTTAATGCGATTACTTCAAAAACGTAAGCCCCCAAATTTCGTAGTCAAGTTTATCTCGTCGAGTTAAAACATAATCGCTTATTGTCAAGCAGTGGGTGCGTACTCGCGGCCTCATGTGTAAGTTGTTGGCGCCAATGTTAGATCGAGTTTGTGTCTGAAGTAAATCAAATTAATAGTTTGACACATTAGAAAATAATTTTGTACTGTATAAACTGATTAGTATTTTTTTTAAATTTTGTCTCAGTGGCTATAAATAGGTCAGCCTAAACCCATTTTTAGCAAAGTTAGGCTATTGACTAAACTTGTTACTAAAATTACTAATAAAGAAAACAACAGTTTTATTTCATCTAATAAAGTTCGCCATTTTAAATTTAAAACAAAGCATGTTAAACAATGTATAGCAAAATTCAATGCACCAAAGCTCTAAAGCAACAAAACATCAAAAGTATGAATTTACAAATAAATATAGAAACATAACCTCCAAAAACACACACCGAAGCCAAGCCAACCAAACACCAACACCAGCACCAACATTTGCAATTGGCCACCAACACGTAAACATGGCACCAAAATTAGCAGTCAGCTTATTTAACTTTTAGAAGTTTGTTAGTTAACTTACACGCGTAGAGGGATGTTAAATAATTTCGTTATGATATAAACACTTGAGTGAGAACCCCAAGGATTACTGACGGACGGATTAACTTTGACAATGATAGAATAGGGGTATGTTTTATCTTTACGCCTGCTCGTGAAGGGGTAAGCGGAAGAACATTTGAAGTTGGTCAAGTGTTGGTTTAGATAGCGTTGTTATCTTTTTATGAGGTTAACTAGGTGTTAAGAAGTTTTCTGTTGTTTTCTGTAATGATTATACTGTCTTTTAAGGCACCCATGAACGTAATAAGCAACGACAATGTCCCGAATTATTTTTAGTCCTAGCATTAACCTTTAGGATTCATGTCGCTTCGGATTATTACGACGTTATGCAAGATATGCCGCACGGTTCGACCACTTCAAGCCGTTGGTCCCGGCTGTCATTCGTGGATCTTTGAGAGTCGTTACGGGTCGTACTGGTATTCAGCTGCATGCGGTTAGACTGGAAGCCGACTCCAACATAGTTGTTGAAAGGCTAGGCAGACGATGGCGAAGCAAGAGGGAAGGGTTGTATTCATCTGT
Source organism: Globia sparganii (assembly GCA_949316385.1). Classification (NCBI taxonomy): domain Eukaryota; kingdom Metazoa; phylum Arthropoda; class Insecta; order Lepidoptera; family Noctuidae; genus Globia; species Globia sparganii. The sequence continues at coordinate 20,040,996 of OX438671.1, forward strand.
ATTTTAGATTCTCTTTTTCATAAAACTTCGGACTAAAGCTTAGAAATTACCTTGGTACTAGCTCTTTAATTGAGTGTCCGTACTTCGGTCCCCATCCATTGAATACTGTAGTGCTATTCTGTAAAAATCTCACAATGAAAACATAAGCGAAGTGAGCTGTCAATAGTGTCAATACCGAGCAACAGATGGAATGATAGCTCACTGTAAGTTCACTTCACCTAAGTTTTCACGGTGAGTTTTTATACAGAACTAGCTGCGCCCCGCGGTTTCACCCGCGTAAGTTTCGATCCCGTGGGAATATCAGGATAAAAGTATCCTATGTGTTATTCTAATGTATTAAGCTATATTACTGTACAGTTTCATCAAAATCCGTTTAGTAGTTTTTGCGTGAAAGAGTAACAAACATCCATCCATCCATCCTTACAAACTTTCGCATTTATAATATTAGTAGGAATTAGTAGGAAGTAGGATTGGTACAGAATAGGTCGGCTGCAAACTGATCAACGAGATAATTACCCAATACGTTAATCGAATTATTTTATTTTTTAAACAATATGATTCCACACTTTACTTCCTCAACAGGGGACCGTTAAAAACAAGTTTTAATATCGCACGCGGGAAATTATAAATAAAATTCGTTATTATTCGAAAAACTTATTTAATGCACGTACGAAATGCAGTAGGTAATACGAGTTGCAAAACAAACAAACAACGTAATAATTGTACTGTTGCCCGCTCCCCAGGTTCGAGGTGGGGCAAAGAGTTTAGTGGGGCAGACGAGACGTAACTTTGAAAGCCAATATTTTTTTTTTTTGAAGTTTCTGAAGTAATATAGGGGCTGTGAATGTCGAGGGTTTCGGAAACTTATCTTCAGTTTTAACTCAGCCAAGATCAATGTTTTAAAGACCCTATTCGATCTATCGTTAATGACCAGTGTGTTCGTATCCTAGTTATAATTTCGAGCCAGCAGTGCTATTCTGTAAAAATCTCACCGTGAAAACTAAGGTGAAGTGAGCTGTCATTCCACCTGATGTTAGGGATTGCCTCCATTGATACTTCACTTCACGCTCACTTCACCTATGTTATCACGGTGAGATTTTTATAGAATCGATAGGCAGGAATTGAATCCCCTTAATTAAAACCCCTTTTACTATTTGCGAAACGTGTTAGATGTTTAATAGAAATCTATACTAATAATAAAGCTGAAAAGATTGTTTGTTTGTTTGAACGAGCTAATACTTGGAACTACCAATTAGATCGATTTTTTTTTCAATTGATAGCCCTATTCTTGAGGAAGGTTATAGGCTATTTAACATCACGTTAGGACCCTTAAGAGCCGGGAAAAATTAAAAAAGCAGAAATAACATTAATAGCGCGGGCAGGCGATACGATGCAACGGGGTGATTCGGGGGGGCAAGAAATATCACGCGGACGAAGTGAAGTGAATAATAAACCTGCTTGATGTGAGAAGGTAGCTTAAATAATTAGTATGTTGTAGTGACCGCATCTAAGCGTAGTGTGGGAAAAGGTGGCTGTGGTAGACTGAATTTGGAAGGCGAAGGTCAGAGTCTTATGGCGCAGCCTGGGAGAGGCCTTTATCAAATAGTGGACTGCGATAGACTGAGTTGATTGATTGATGATTGACCATACTCATAATAATATTATATTATAACTCCCACCGGAGTCCGGCGTCAAGCAGCTTGCTGTGTTTCATCGATGCGGGGGGGGTTCCAGTGCCTTAGGCATATTCTAGGCACGCTAGTTCCATCATAGACCTCATCCATAGCTTTCCATCAGGCGTGATCGAGGTCAAGAGCGGGCCCATTCGGCAATAAAAAAAAAATCGAAAGTTGGAAACCGTTTTGTATGTATAGTAAAAGTGTGCAATGCTGCACACCCCTATCCTATTTCAAGTTAAACAAATATCAATTTTATTTCAATAACTATTAAGTTGATTTCAGAGTGACAAGCATTAATGAAAAAGTTATAAAAATGTTTGAAGTTGTAACGTAAACTGAACTTTATTGTGTAGGAATTAAAGTTATTTTTCAATTAATTCATATTTTTTTATATTTTTGGCAAATAAATCGCGAACATACTAGATTAGTTTGTTCATTTCTCATATTCGAAAATAGAAAGAAGTTATTTATCATACTTTAAACCACAATGAAGTAACCTTTGTAAACTAAACTCAGCTTATTGGAGATTCCATGAAGAAAAAATTACAAAGGCGACTTTTAAGAGTAAACTAGTCGTGAGCTCAAACTCGCTGGTGGTCATGGTCAAAAAGCACGCTGTCTCGCCTGGCTGGTCCGACAGCGCTAATATAAGTGATGAGCAGTTAGACGCTAGTCTACACGGACAACGTCTAGTTGCCACACACAGAAACACCGTTCCGAACTGACATGCGCGTAAAAAGATTTGAAAAGTCTGAGATTTGTCGGTACGGACTTGGTTTTGAAGATTTTACAGTTCTTTTATTACTTATTGACACCCAAAGTTACGTTAAAAATAGCAAGAAAAACTAATATTTTTTGGCTCATAACTTTTTAATGGCTTTTTATTTTACTATTCTGTTTTCGTGCAGACACAATTAATAATAAGTGTCAACGATATCATGATTAACTTTGGATGCACAATGTCAGTGGAGTAATATTCTTCCGAAATTTGTAGGTATAGAAAAAATATCGAAAAGTGGCACCTTAAGGCCCCTAGCACACGGCGTATTTTAAACACGCAGACGACGCGCGTTTTAGACACGTGCGTCGACGGCGCGCTTTTATCCTACAGAAAGTCTACAGGCTGCGTCTGCCTCGCGTGCGTATCGCGTCTGTATCGCTACAAACGCGCGTCGTCTGCGCGTTTAAAATACGCCGTGTGCTAGGGGCCTAAGTCCCCTCTTCGATTCTACTCTTTGGCCAAGCATTATGTAGGTCCGACTTTGTCAGAACATCCGTGCTCTGAATAAACAATTCTGTCGCTGCCTGCCCCAATAGAAATATTCACTTATCTGCACGCTCTTTGTCCTTAGCGTAGCAGCAGAGCTCCAGGGTAACAATAGTCTGTTTGAGTCAGCGGTGCTCGATACTGCAGTACGAATGTGGTTTTAACTAAAACCTTTTAAGGTGAGAGCGTCGGGGTAGCCCGCGATTACTATTTTTTCTTACGTTTTATGGCGATTTGCAGGTCTGCACACTAATTGCGAAACACAATATCGATCTCAATTTGAATAATTTTGGAGCATATTGCTAATCCATTGCTTCATATGTTCGAAAAATTCAAATCCGTTCAGGAGGTTTTGCGTGAAAGAGCAACAAACATCCACCCATCCTCATAAACTTTCGCGTTTATAATATTGAAGGGGTCCGAAGGACTTTAAGCACACAAAAGCACAGAGTCGGAAAGCGGCGGAGTTTGATGAGCAGTGACATCAATCCTCATCTTCATCTCAATAAAATTAGTAATAATAAAACTCCAAACGTCATCGTCTATATTGGAAGCCATGTTGCACCCACTACTGAGTACCTTTTTGTTCCTGAATATGAACTTGGGTTTCCAAAAATCCTGCATAATCAGCCTATAATATTCCTACAGCGGGGACATAGATTTAATTTTTTTTAAGTTATAATAATAAATAATGTAATGTATTGAATCTTGTATAAAATAATTATATTAATAATTATATTCAATGCGAAATAGAAATGAAAATATCTGGCTTGCTTTCTATAAGAGAGAGAGAGACAGACAGAGAAACATGCGACGCCGCACAGCTTACAATAGCTTATTAGAGCAAAAAGTGTCGTGACAACTTTTCGTAAGAATTTTTTCCGTCTAGCCCCCTTTCACAACGCGCGATATGGAACTTCGTTCCAATAAATAAAGAAAATACGTTTATTTGCGGCAAACATGACGCATAAAAATAAACAAAAGCTAAAAAAAAAAACAAATTAACAATTTGGGAGAAAACATATCTTAGAGTATAATTACAGTAGCGTAATTATAACTCTAAGTGCGTCACATCTACACATGCCTCCTCTCTTCGAGAGGCGGTGGGGTATAACCTACCACGCGGGTCCAGTGCGGGTTGGTAGATGTCACATGTCTTCGAATTTTTGGTTCTAGGACATGCCGGCTTCCTCACGTTGTTTTCCTTCACCGTTTTGAGAGCAGTGGTGTTAGCGCGGCGAGCAATGAAAGAGTGGACTGTATTTTTAGGGGCAATGGTTTAATGCCGTCTTGTTAACAGTATTAACTTTCCCAGACAAACAATAAGTTAGGCAGAGAGGAGTGTCGTCCGTCGCGGTGTAGTGCCGCCGGGCTGAGCCGTGTCGCCGCCGCGCCGCCGATGACGCGCTGATCACGCTGTCTCCGCATGCAGGCCGCGTGCAACGTGCTGTGTTGGGTTCGATTCCCAACAAGTGGTGATGAAATAATTTACACATAGTAAAGCACCTGTCTGGATTTGAAGTTTCAACCTACGACGTACAACTTGTAAGTCGAGGGCGTTACCACTGGGCCACCTCTGAACCCCAAAAATCTTATTTACTAGAAATCTAATGAGATTTCCAGCAAAGTCTTCTTTAAAACCAAACAGTCTTCCTTATTCAATAATTAAATCTGCTTCTACTTAACGTTATTAACGTCAAGTTAACAATTAGATTGAATAGCAAATCCTTAGAAGGTCTCACAATTTTCCAACTTAGTGACAGTCTTCATCAATCAATCTAAATGTCTAAATGTTAGACTAGAATTTAAAAGAAAAAATCCTTTTATGTAGATAATAATATGTTGCATATGAGATTCTGAACTAAAACGAATAAAAATAGTCAAAACATGTTCCGAATCAAACTAAAATGTTATAATTTGTAATGATGATGTATCTTAAAATGCTTGCAAACGTTTCAATTCTACGCCATTTTGCGTTATTGAACCGGCAGAGAGATGTCAAACAGGAATTGTTCCGGAGAAAAAACTTAAACAATTTGCTTTGAAAAATGGGTTAGTGTCTATGCCTACCCATACAAATATTTATAACTTGCACAGAAGTGAGCAAGTAACTCGCTTGCCATTGTTCAGTAGGCCGCACGTCACGCGTCAGCGGTAATAGAACCAGCCGATCGATTCTGTAAAAATCTTACCGTGAAAAGTTAGCTGAAGTGAGCTTAGAGTGAGCTGTCAAGAGTATCAATCCCTAGCACTGCCTATCGATTCTGTAAAAATCTCACCGTGAAAACTAAGGTGATGTGAGCTGTCATTCCATCTAATGTTAGGGATTGCCCCTATTGATAGCTCACTTCACGCTCACTTCACCTAAATTATCACGGTGAGATTTTTACGGAATCGATCGGCAGGATGACACTGACAGCTCACTCCACGCTCACTTCACCTAAGTTTTCACGGTGAAATGGTTACAGAATCGCACTGCAGTATATTAAGCTGGCCTCTCATTCTATTCTAGCTCTGTACTATGCTAGGCCAGCTCAAGGTGAACATTATTATCAGCGACGCGCGTCACCATGACAATCCTGACTGATGAACGTCACAAATAGTCTCAATGATGGTTCGAAGTTTTAGGTCGTGGGTTCGTACCCAGGTAGGCGCCTTACTGTGTAAATAATTACATCACTCTTACAAAAAAAAAAAAAAAAAAAACAAACAAAATAAAATAATAAAAAAAAGCAACACAAACAAAGCAAATAAAAAAAAAAAAACAAATAAGTACGGTAAAAAAAAAACAAATAAAAAAATCAAAGCAAATAAATAAATTTAATTTCATTTAATTTTTCAAAACGGTGAAGGAAAACATTGTGAGGAAACCGGCATGTCCTAGAACTAGAACCAAAAATGCGAAGACATGTACCGTCAAACGGGGTGCCTATGTGCCAGGCAGGTGAGAATGTGCCATGGATTATAAAATTACCGATTTCTTTTTTAGCTTTGTCATAAGCCACTTTTTTTTTTAGGATGAACTAGAGATGGTAAAATGTTTATAAAATCGAATAACCTAAAAAAAAGTGGCATATGACAAAGCTGAAAAAGAAATCGGTAATTTTATAGTCCATTACCTCCATGGCACATTCTCACCTGCCTGGCCCCCGTCACCCCGTTTGACGGTAATACAACCAATCCACACTGGTAGATATAGCTCACTCCTTCTCGAAGAAAGGAGTTCTGTGTCCCAGTCTATGGGAACATCATAGGCTGATTATGATTATGATATGCAAGCTACATGCTTACTTTCAAACTCAAACTCAAACTCAAACTCAAACTCAAAGCATTTATTTCAAATAAACCAATTATAGGCACTTTTGAATTGTCATGGGTCGGTCAGTCAGAAAGATGAAGCTAGTTGCCCATTCCAAAGCGTAGATCCCTGTGGAGAAGAACGGGCAAGAAACTCCACGGACACTCTTTTAAATCATAAAATTGTTACAAAAATCTTGATTACATCATTCATGTTGAAATTATACATGTGAGAACGATGCAGAAAGACGTGCACGTTAAAGGCGTCCGTACTAAAAAGAACAATTCATAAATTAAAATAAGCCGTGGCGGCTAAGAGATGACCAGTCCCTACTGACGGCGCCCGTTCACGAACATGACGTATGGATCAGCACCATTCAGCTCAACCATTTTGAAGGGAACCCAATGATCCAACACACACGCCACCATCAGCGAGACATTTGAGTGAGCATGACATACTCTCAGCTGCCAGGGCACATTCAAGTCAATTAAAGACGTACCCAGTAAATGGTACTGGGTACGTCTTTAATTGGTTTTATGTGCGTTACAGGCTTTACTTAGATATAGTGCTGCTGTGCTGCTGGGGAGTTTGTTGCGCCACTTCTTCTCCCCAGCGAAAGCACTAGGAAGTGGTGGTGACTGTCTTTTGTAATTGACGTTCGAAAAGTGCTGTTTCTCAGCCTAGTTTGAATAAATGACTTTTGATTTTGATTTGATATAACGTTTGTTGCAGATCCTCCAGTGACCCAGATATCACTGGTAGAACCCAAGGAGCCTCGTCTACTGCGAGAAGATGAGAACGCTGTGCTGCTGTGCTCAGCTGATGCCTCGCCACCCGCTGTCAATTTTACTTTTTATAAAGGACCTGAAGTAAGTACTTCTGTATCATCATCTGCCTAGCCTTTTCCCTACTATGTTGAAGTTAGCTTTCAGTTTCACCGGATGTAGCTGAATACCAGTATTTTACATGAATCAACTGCCTATCTGACCTCCATAATCCAGTTACTGGGTAATACGATATTAGTAAAACTGATTGTCAGACTTTCGGGCTTCTGACGACCCGTAACGACTGTCAAAAATCCAATAAGTCTCTCTACTCAATGTCTATGTTTATAATTACTTCTTATGCAGGATTATGCTCAAATTTTATGTAATTTAACTATAACAACAAGTGAGTTATCTACGATGTCTTGCATTAGGATTTGACCACATTGTGGTGTTCGGTCCGACTTATAAAAACAAACGAGTAAATAAATTAAATAACAAAAAAAAATATATAATGGCCTGGGGAGACGACGGATTTTTGTCCTCGGACTTCTCTCGAATAACCGAGGACATGCGGGGAGCGGACCGGACAAAAGTACGCGGGAGTCCGCGAAAAAATTAGAACTCGTGTGACTAGGCGAAGCAATGCACATGGCGGGCTTTAGTCCGCGCTATGCGCTCGAGAGTAATGTACGTATGCCCGTGTTTCTGGGGAACAAATGATCGCACACCGTGTGCGTTGAGTTCGCGGTTAACCCGCGGCGGACTTTTTATTCGCGGAGCGTACTTTTTTCTCCGCCTCGGAGAAAAGTCCGTCGTCTGTGCAGGCCATAAAAGTTATAGATTTGCCAAGCAATTTAAAACGCCCTTATTATAAACATTATGCAGGAAATGATTCAGTAGCAAACTAAACTAATGGCGCTGCTCTAGTATGAATTCCTAATGCTATTAGCAACAAAACCCTTACCCACTCTAGAAAGCAGTAACAATTCATACATTCAATAATCTAAACAATTTTAAACTCCAACGTTATTAAGAAATTCAACAAAGTTAGCCGTAAATAGTAAGTTGGCATGTTCAAGTACCTAAGTCTTATGTAGCGTGATTCAATAATGAGAATTTAATTGTTGCTTCATGAAAATTCAATTTGTTAGACTGGCAAATAATAACTTCATAATAACGTTTGGTTTTACGTTATCATAATTAGTTTTTGCTTTATATTAAGAATGTTGAGGCTTATACAATTTTTCATTACGCTTTGTAGATTTTGCCTTTAATTGTTTTATTATATTTAGATAATAAATAAGCCCCTTTGTGTTTATGGTAAATGAAACAATTAATTATTAATTCTGGCCTTACATCGTTCTGCTTTTACTTGATTAAGAGTAAACTAGTCACGAGCTCGAAATCGCTGGTGGTCATGGTCAAAATGCACGCTGTCTCGCCTGGCTTCGTGTCCGACAGCGCTAATATCAGTGATGAGCAGTTAGACGCTAGTCTACATGAACATCGTCTAGTTTTCACGCACAGAAACACCGTTCCGAACTGATAGACGCGTAAAAAGATTTGAAAAGTGCTTCGGAAGATCGAGTTTTATGAAAAAACCACTGCATAAATCAATTACAAATAAAATTTATTGATCTCTTCAATAACTGAGCTTTGTCGGTACGGACTTGGTTTTGAAGATTTTACAGTTCTTTTATTACTTATTGACACCCAAAGTTACGTTAAAAATAGCAAGAAAAACGAATCTTTGTTGGCTCATAACTTTTTAATGTATTTTTATTTTACTATTCTGTTTCCGTACAGACACAATTAATAATAAGTCAAAACGATATCACGTTTAACTTTGGATGCATAGTGTCAAACAGTGGAGTAATATTCTCCCGAAATTTGTATGGAAAAAATATCGAAAAGTGGCACCTTAAGGTCTTTGGTTGAAAAAGGAAGTCATTTCAAGAAAGGCGCCAAGTTAGATTAAAGGCTGTCAGGTCCAGTGATGTATTTGGCCTAACATAGCATAATCAGCCTATAAGTTCCCACTGCTGAAACACAGGCCTCCTCTCAGTGAGAGGGAGTGGGCCGTAATCCACCACGCGGGCCCAGTGCGGGTGGATTACGGATGTTAGCTTTGGGATATGCCGGTTTCCTCACGATGTTTTCCTTCACTGTTTTGAAAACAGTGGTGATGATACAGGGTTACTTTTCAATGACCAGCCAAATTTAAGGATGTGGTACAGACCATCAAACTAAACAACTTTCTCCATGGGATCAATATCGTAATCGCGAAAAATTTATCAACTGTCCCATAGAAAACTTCATTACTTACTCGACCTAAACGTATGGGACGTCTGAATTTTATTCGCGATTACGATGTTGGTCCCATGGAGAAAGTTGTTTAGTTTTGATGGTCTGTACCACATCCTTAAATTTGGCTGGTCATTGAAAAGTAACCCTGTATAAATGACATAAAGTAAAGCGCTTTTCTGGGTTCGAAACCACGATCACACGACACGTAAGTCGGCGTCGATACCACTGGACCATCACTGTTTGTAATGTATTTAACAGCGGTCTAAATTGCTGCAATTTTCGCAAAGTTGAATGATCAATTACAATAAAGCTAGGGTTCAATTAAGCTTAAAGTGATGAAGTTATAAATGTCAAAACTAGATATTGAAAACCGTAGCTCCTGCTGCAGTACTGCCACAAACAGTATTTATTTATATAGGGTGTCCCTGGAAGTATGGATCAAATCAAATAGGTGCGTGGGCAAAGTGATTTCCAAATTTTTGATCCTGAGAATGTTGGTGAATTTTTTTACTGTTCAAAAGTTATGACCAACTTTTGTTATTTTCAATCACTTTGCATAGTGCTCAAAGAACAAAATCATTTTAAAAAAAACTACCAGGAACTGTCAATTTAAGTTTTTTAGACAGCCCTGATAGTTTTTTTAAATGATTTTTTTTCTTTGAGCACTATGCGAAACGATTGAAAAAAATTGGGCACAACTTTAGAACCGTAAAATAATTCTCAATCTTCATTCATTCTCAGGATCAAAAAGTTTGGAAATGACCTTGCCCACGCCCCTATTCGATTTGATCCATACTTCCAGGGACAGCCTGTATATACTTTATTGTACACCAGAAAATACATAAAAAAAAAGAATAGAATAGAATAGAATACTCTTTATTATGTACACCATTATAAATTACAGACATAAATATAGAACAAAACAATTATTACTACAAAACAGTTAACAGTTTTTAACAGTACTTACCTACCTCTGTTTTTCTTTGTCCAGGTCCACTTAATCAGGGACGATCCAATTGGAGGTCTTTCCATAGAGAACAACAGGCTGGTCATCAGAGGACTCAGAAGGCATCACTCGACGGTGTACCGGTGTCGGGCTCGGAATGCTGAGGGCAGTGCATTGAGTGATCCTCTAACCTTGAATGTTCTATGTGAGTTGTTTTTTAATTCCTAGATTTATAAATCGTCAATAGTTTATAAAACTATATTTGCTAAAAAAAAATCGGCCAAGTGCAAATCAGACTCGCACACGAAGGGTAAGAACGCTAAAAGAACGCGTTTCTTCTATGGAAATTAAAATAAAGTTAATAAATATTAAAGGGGGTCGTATTAAAAATTGGATAGCCATGACAGTGTAATAATGTAAAGTACTAAGATGTCTTACGTTGCTAAATTGAGTTCGGGTTTTGGTAATTCCTATATCACCTGATTTTGGTTATATCTAATCAATTGTATTTTTACCGACTTCACAAAAAGGAGGAGGTACTATGTTCGCATGATTGTATTTTTTTTTTATTCGCTTAGAACATAATATTACGTATGTTTTCTAGATCATTGCTGCTTTAATTCTCAACCATAACCACTGTCATCTTCCACTGTTATCTAGCCCGACCAGAATGCGCAGCTGGCAATGTCATCCAGCAGTTAGCTGGTGCACCTGGAGGAGAAGTCAGGGCGAGGTGCTCCGTGACTGCTCCAGCGAGTCGTGATGCCGGGCCTTTGAGGTTCTACTGGACTTATAATGGGACTAAAGATGTTTTGCCGGTAAGTAATTATACCTCATATAGGTACAGTAAGCTTCAAAGAAAAGGACCCCCCGTTGGTAATGACGGGGGGTCCTTTTCTTTGAAGCTTACTGTACAACCATCACAAGAATATTTTAGTTTTTGTTAATATTTCAAGGTGTAACATAATTACCGCAAGAACTCATACACCCCAATTAGAGTATTGCGTTAAAAGCATAATACAATGACCAACTTATTTTTTTAAAGCTTGGTTTTATTAAGAAAATCGTGTTGACACAAGCATTACTTTATGCATTTAAAATTGAGTCTTATTGCCTTGAAATAAGGTTTAATTTTATTTGGCTCAATCGGCGGTTAGTATGAAGAAGTACATAATTTTTGAAAAATACCTATATTAAAAGTTACTACTAAAGATGTAAACTACTTTCAGGGCTTGCGTTCATTCTGTTACACCTTGTATATCTGGCATTTCAGTGACATATTTCTGTCGAAGTTGAAATATGATTGTGCCTGAAGTATCTGACACTTCGTTCAAATTTACATAGTAATAAATAGTCCTCCAGGCCGTATTTCGGCCATACCGGCCAGTCTCAACTGAGATTAGCCTTCGGCGCGGGATAAATTATAGTGCACAAATGTATATGCAAACACAGCTACACTCTTCCTTCACTTTCACAGCCCCATGGGACGACACGCAATCCGACACGGCCAGAGATATGAGACGCTTGAAAATTTACATAAACTTTACCGCAATGTCTTAGCTCTAAATGGCTGTTTCAGGATTGTCAGTAAACCTTACCCATAGTAATGCTACTGTTAAAAAAAATCTCACGTCAACCTCTTGTTCACCTCGTCCTCTATTTGGTGTTCATGTAAAATTGTACAGTCTAACGGACCACCCAATAAAAGTTTGAATGGTTTACTGATATCCCGTTGTGGCTTGATAAAATTTACAATATTATTTGAGATCAATCCCACAGATACCAGCAGCCAACGTGACAGTGATGGGTTCCACCAGCACAGTCATCCACGGTCTTCATTCGGACATTGAAGAAGACCTCGGCTGGCTAGCATGTTGGGCTAGCAACGACGTTGGCAACCAGCGGGAGCCATGTCTGTTCAGGATCTTACCTGCTGGTAATACTTTGATGCTTTTATAGTTCACTTAATGTTGTAAATTTCCTTGTATTGTAAACGACACAGATGCACATACAACAACGAAAAACGCCGGAACCAAGCAACTAGGACTGTTCTAGCTACGTTTTTATTTATTGTAGAATATTTTTTGCAGATCACAAGTAGGTATATATTGCATGTTATAAGGAGTGAATTCACGTCTAAGTGTGCATTCACACAAGTAGCACCCGTCAAGGGCAGAGGCAACTACAGTCGTTAACGTGACGGGGCTGCCGTCGACTTTTCGGGACTGCTGTCAACGTATCGGGGCTGTCGTCAACAATGTGTCGCTCGTATATCGACTGTCGCAACAAACAAAATCGGAGCTGCAAAAAAACGATTTTTTGCTTTTTTACTTAATTGAAAAGAGATTTAAAACTATATCGGATACATCAAAAATAATAATTAAAAAGTAATTATTAAAGAAGTTTTTAACTGAACAAAATCGATACAGGACATTTTACGCGACGAACATCTTTGGAAGTGGTACTTTTTTTTTGTGGATGGGAAATCATCAAATGACCCTCCCGCTCTGGGTGGAGCAGAAGGGAGTGTCAGACTCTTACTGACTAAAACCCACCAGTGTTCCTTCCTTAGCCCTTTATGTTCCGGGGTAGCGGTTACCCTTTCGGATAATCCCGCTGCTTGGAAGTGGTACGAGTACTTACAATGATGTTCCGTGCGAGCGTGTTGTGCAAGCGTCCCGAACCTACCAGAACCAGTCAGTGTTCGCCGCGATGTGACGGAGTATGGTCGCGTTATTAACATAACTAAACAAATAGTAATATCTGAGTACGGTGCTCAAATACTACCTCTGCCATTGACGCGTACCGCTCGTGTGTATGTAAACACTAATAGTGCTTATACAACAATATTTGGTTTAAAATTCCTTAATTAAATTTTTGTACCATCATCATCTGCACCATGCATGACCACAATACATCACACTTCACCTCCCCAGCGCTCCCCGAACCACCAAGCAACTGCGAGATCGAAAACGAGCTCCTCCACTGCGACCCCGGACACGACGGAGGTCTACCTCAGCGGTTCCTTCTCGAAGCTTTGGAGGTACGGCATCGCGCTGAAACCGCGAAAGAAGACAATGAAATCTCCACGATGAACGATCAGGTGAGCGCGGCGTGGCTGTGGTGCCGTGCTAACAAGACCTTCGCATACCTTTGTGTCTTCATTGTAAAGCTTTTTTTGCATGAGGAGAATTTCTAGACGGTAGAGATGCAAAAATTACAATGAGATACACGTAGGCGAGTAGCGGTTCTCGGCTTCTTGAGATGCGAGTATCGTTCAGACGCCATCACACTATTCAATTCGGAGTCTCAGATAAATTACACTCATTGCCACTTACTAAAATATCTACTTAAGCCTAATACGTAATCTGAGTTGATTTAAAAAAAAACTTCTTAAAATTTCTGGCTACAATAGAATTTGAACTTTGTCAAGATCACATTGAGTTTGTGATTCATATCTTTTTTTAACTCTCTTCGATAATCGTCTCTTCAAGTCTCGACATTCTCAGCGTGTAAACAATGCTTTACGATTGCTCTTCCCACTGTTGCCTTGTTATATGTTCAAGCCTTATCTCTTCGAAGTCTTCAAGTCCTTCTTGGCATCATTTTGATATAATCTTCAATGCCTAGGAACAATTTCATGAATTTCACTATCCAATCTGATATTTCTGCGTAAGGCCACTTCAGAACGATTGCATGTTGTACTGTTCTTAACCACTAGTTTCGTCTACCAGTTTTCAGACCTTTCTTATTGTTAGTTGCTGTTATTGTCGTTTAAAATCAGGTAATAGAAAAGTATATACAATGTGTTAATGAAATAACCCAAAACCTGAAACTAGTTTGTTTAGAATCGGCAGCAAAATCGAATACAATAATTTTTAATATGGGTTATTTTTTTCCAAAAAATAATTATTTGTCATGCCGTGTGTAATATTTTTTAACGACGCTGTACGCTACTGTCCAACGCAATGAAAACAAACAGCGCGGGCGAGGGTGAGGAGAGGGGGTGCTAGAGCTGGCGCCAAGGCCGGGAAGCGCGCCGGCGGCGATAGAGCTACGAATCTGTAAGAAGTAATGCGACAACAACATTTAAAAATATCTTTTGCTATAATTTTTTAAAATAAATAATTATATGTCATATCAATTTATTAATATAAAAATCGGTTGGGGTGTCCGAGGTTTTGGGTTATTTCATTAACACTTTGTATAGTGGATAATAAAGATAGATAAACGTGTAGATAGATTATCTACTCTATAATATGTAAACCAAGACTCGTCTTGAGTAAGCGTGGTGATCAATGCTTTTGCTTTTTGCCCTGGCAAAGGCCTCTTCTCAAAGAGAGAGCAGCCTATTTTTGTCCCATTGTAGGCAGTGCGACAAAAATAGGCTAGTATTATTTATGTACGCCATAAAAATTACAGATATACAACGTGTCCCAAAATTCAACGATAAGCGGCCACCAGAGGGCGGACCTGCTCATGACTACATAAGAAAAAAATATTTAAAAAAAATATTAAAATTTTTTTGGCAATTACAAAGTGGCCTGAAAGTAAAAAACTTTGAAAATTTTAAGGAAAAAAAAAATTTTGATTGATTTTTGTGTAAAATCTACAGGCATTCTGGGATTTTTCAGAACTATATTGGATAGCAGTGCTAATTAGGTTGCCGATACAAAAAAAACAGAAATATTTGAAAAATTGTGGTCATGGTAGTGAAAAATATCTTAAGGGGTGTCAATTTTCGAAGAATTTCAATGATTTTTTTGTAATTTCCAAAAAAAAATGGTGATATTTTTTAAATTATTTTTTTTCGAATGTTCATTAGCAGGTCCACCCTCTGGTGCCCGCTTATCGTTGAATTTTGAGACACATTGTTTAGGAGGATATTTTACAAGAGGTGACACATTGGTCATTCTTATCGCTAGAACCTATGTTTTAAAGAAAGGGAGAAGGAGAAACAGAGTTATTTACCAAAACAAAAAACAAATGAAAAATTCTCTCACGAATCACAACAATTATTTTTATTTGGTCTTTTAGGTTTGTATATTCAGCAGTATATTATTTATTTTATTCTAACTCCAAAAGTACTGTAACAAGGGTTACTTTTGCTCTGTGAATTCTGTTTGAAAGGTCTCAAAAATATGTAAAATCAACACCAAAAAATGCCTGTTACTATCCTCTATATTTATATGACGCGTTCAGTTAATTCTTGCTCCATTTTTGGTAGTTTTATTCGATCACAGGATATTTTGTTAGTTACCTCTGCATGCAGTTTTTTCTAACATTGTTAATAATTAGGATTCATAAAATGTGTTTGATATCCTTTTAATCCCCTCACCATGTTTTGATCTATGTTTCCTTTGGTACTTACACTAATTTATGTTGATTTTATAAATTGATTATTTAATATTGAATCGAATACATCTTGAACGAGAATTATATTTATTTATTTATTTAAACTTCTCGCACACAGAAAAGGTACAAAGGCAGACTTAATGCCTTAGGCATTCTCTCGCAGTCGACAAGGGTGGTGAAGAGATTACATGGCAGATGCTTTGGTTGAGAGGAACAATGAGAAAAAAATCTATTAAAACTAGACACACAAATACATAATTATGTTATAAATACACAAACATACTATCCATACTAATATTATAAATGTGAAAGTGTATGCGTGTGTCTGTTTGTTTGTCCGTCTTTCACGGTAAAACGGAGCGACGAATTGACGTGATTTTTTAAGTGGAGATAGTTGAAGGGATGGAGAGTGACATAAGCTACTTTTTTTTTAACCGTGTTACCCCGAATTTAACGCGAGCGAAGCCGCGGGCAAAAGCTAGTAATATATATACAATAGAGAGAGGTGTCGAGATGAGTCTACACTATTTGTTTAGAAAATAACTCTGCAATTTCCACTTAAATTCTTATATCATGTCTATTAAATATAAAACCTTTTGACAAAGGTTATTTCAATAAATGAAGCCCCTAAACGTTGAATAAACGTGATTTCGTTTTTATGTAACTGTAATTAGATTAAATATCTTTTATGAAAATTTTATTTCGTTTTCTGATAACATTCAGCAAGTTTTATATCGTTTATTATATTTAATATTAAAAATATACTTATGGAAAATCTTACTTCATAAATACCGTCATTATTTCGCGATATTGAATAAATTATAATACTAAAATCTTTTTTCTTATCTCAGGGTATCTCAGCTTTCGAATTGACAGAAGCTGTATATCGTGTCAGGAATGACAAGCCGCAATTCGCTTTAGATGCCTTATCTCCTGGGAAGTATACACTGCTGGTCTACGCGGAGACGCCCAGAGGAAGGTCACAAAGACCTGCAGCATTGCACAGCGTACGAATACGTACTGCCGACGACTTGGATAGACCTGGTAAGGAGTTATTTTTTATGGGTAGGTTTGCAGTAAAAATTTTTTGTACAGTCAGCAAAGGAGATTAGTGTGCAGGGTCGTCGAATATAGTTGAAGTTTACTAAGAAACCGATTAAGGTTTTCGAATGAAATTTAACTTGATAATTTAACTGTTTGTTTCCTATAAATTAAATTACATTTTTATCAAAAACATCAATCGGTTTCTTAGTAAACTTTAACTATATTCAACGACCATGCGTACTTATCTGCTTTGCTTTGCTTGCTCTGCTTTGTGTTCAAAAACACTAAGTTTGTAACAACATAAAATTACAATCAATACAGTATGAGAAAATTGTTTTTTTTTTTAGGGTTCTTCGGATTTTATTAATGCTTGAAACTGTAACTCTAATCACACATAAATAATGTAGAATATTGGCATTAGCTGTATCCGATTAGACTCGCAGCCCACCCCAACGATTAATAAAATTTATAACACCGTGTTGTAAATAGCTCTAAGCCATTCACTTTGCCCTTAATTTAAGACAAATAGCGCAAAACCAAACAGTAAACGTCTTCGGGTTACATGAGTTAAATAGCTTTGATTCATGCAAATGTTTGGTCAGCCTGCTACAGATTGATCTTCCGAGAATGCAGTTTATCTAGTGGTTACAGATCGTGCAATCCACGAAGACGCGCCCCACTCTTTTTCCTAATGCTTACAGCACATTCCGCTAGTGTTTTAGTTTTGTTTGATACACACTAATTCTTATTAGTGGCTAATTAGTATGTATCGAAAAAACTAAAACACTAGTGGAATAAACTAGCGATAACCACTAACGATTCGGAAGAAGAGTGGGGCGCGTCTTCGTGGATTGCACTATCTATACCTATGATTGATACAGTTAACCGTAGCTAAATAGGGAAGCTTTCAACTTTCATTCCTTCCACATTCCAGCCATCTATGCATTAATCACATCGGTTGTTTAAGATGGGCCTTCGTTGATGCCAAATTCTTTAAATAGGTGCTTAATATTATTTGCACAATCTTTAGATCTGGCTCATTTGTTTAAAAACAGAAGGATTTGTACCAGTTTTTTCTAAGCCAACCCAATACAATGGCTTTTGAACCCCAAAAGCTGAAAAGAAGATGTTGCTTTCGTGGTATTTTTTTGTTTATTAATTAAACCTGCGGGTAATTGCGTAACACACTAATAATGGCAATAGCTCCACTTTGACACTCCAACAATATTCATTGCGTTATTTACGTTATAGAGCAGACCAATTTTTCGAACATATGAAGCCATGCTTTAGCAATATCCTTCAAAATCATTTAGATTGTGATAGATCGTGTGTTACGCAATTAGGTTGCTGATCCTGACTCGCAAGACGTAGAATAGAATTTTTTTAAGAAGCGTTTACGACTTCTTTACCGTGTTCCTAAATCACCATCATTATCACCAGGTTCTCTCCAAACGATGACGCCAGTGCCACCTCCTCAACCACAACCCTCAGATAATAGTGTTGCACTACTGGTAGGAGCTGCACTATCTCTTGTCCTACTGACTATCTTGACTACACTGTGTGTCGCTATGATAGTCATGTGCAAGAAGAAGAATAGACCGAGAGATCCGGAGCAGAGGTGAGATTTCATAGCTATAATATTGCCTAAGGTTTTACTTGTTTGCTAGGAGAAGTACTACATGATTGTATGAGAGGGCCTACCTTTTTTTTAAGTCCGTCTACGAAGATGCGAGACCGTCCAAAGGTAGTTCGATACTTCGAAATGACCTTACTCCAGATTTCTTAACTTTTTCGGACTGCCAACAAAAACTTCGGGAGTAAGAACAGCTATCAAATCGTGGTGTCATACATTTTTAGTTCGGGCCCTTTAAGTACTAATCATATGTTGTACCTAAGTGATACGGAGTAGGAAATTCTCGAAACTTCGGTCATAACTACGGACTTCGTGCTTAGAGAGTAAACAGACTCCCTGATAAAAGCTATAATTTTCTGTTTATTCGAAACAAGGTATTTTCTTACGCCAGCGTGTCATCGTTTATGGATGACTAGCGACCCGCCCCGGCTTCGCACGGGTGCAATGCTGATACTTAATACACTACATATAAACCTTTCCCTTCAATCACTCTATAAAAAAAAACCGCATAAAAAACCGTTGCGTAGTTTTAAAGATTTAAGCATTCAAAGGGACAGAGAAAGCGACTTTGTTTTATACTATGTAGTGATTGAGTACCTAACATTAAAAAAATACTTTTCGTGCAATAATGTTTATTTAACCGGTGAATATAACTGAAGTTTTGGCTATAAGAGGGGCCTTTAAATATCCCCAAACATTAACCCCACGCAATACCCACAAAAATACCTGGTTCTATAAAGTTGAAATTGCTGACGTCAATAAGAAGCCATTTAGTTGCAGATCCAAAATTAAATCGAGTTAGTAATTTCGAAATATGAGAAAAAGAAAAAAGGATAAAGGATTGTTATTTTTTTTCCCTTTTAGCACCATTCTACGAAGAAATGTAGGCGTATCCATGTATGGTGGTGGTTCTGCCATCTCATCCAACGCGGTGCCTACCGTGGTAGTAAGAGGCCATAGAGGATCCAGGGTCCTGGCTGCGAGGTGGTCAGGAGTCCTTGATGATGCTCCACTTGCTGTACTGGCCCTTGATACAAGGCCTCATGGTGAGCAAGGACAAACTTTTCAAAAATGACCTTTTTATGTAAAGTCAGGAAAATAAATTGTCAAGTAAATTGACTACCAACTTAAATTGTCCGAATATTCAAAGACATACAACTGTCAGTGGTTTTAACACGTCAAATTGACTTAAATTGCCATATTTCTTAACAATTAATATATCTGACTGTGCCTATAATAGGGAACTTGTGTTTGTGCATTATCTCACGCGATGGTAAGCGATGATGTGGTCTATAATGGTGCATGGTTGCCTAGAAGTAATCTTATCACTCGGCACTATTGAAGAGTCTTATAGCTTTTGGTGTGGGTGGTTTGATTGGACCACGGTTGCCAATTATTATAATAATGATGATAGCTTTTAGAACACATAGACTAAATGAAGTACACCTGAATCAAAAATTCGAGAACTTCTGTTAAGTACATCAATTTATAACAAGACCTTAAAATGCAAAGCTACTTAAATGTAAAATACATTGTAACCGAAACTTCATAAACAATTACGAACAGAATTTTAATTAAATTATTAAAATGATACGCTCTGGAATAGTTTATAAACTTTCTAATTCGATTAAAATTTAGATTGCGCTCTCCGCGGGACTTTCACGTTATTTGTGAATTATTTTCTAAAATAAGTACTTATCTTGAATTGAATAAGGTTTCTTATGAAAAAATTCTGAAATAACTACCAAAGCGCAGTTATTTAATAGCGCGATGTAGTAAAAAATAGTCGGTTTACGAAGTGAATATCTCTTTTTTGTATTTTTAAATAACAAATCTAGTTTTATCCTAAAATAGGCTAGTAGTTGGTGTAGGTACGATATTTTACAAGCGTAATATTTAACATGACTTACGTCAGTTATATACAAAGTGTTAATGAAATAACCCAAAACCTCGGACACCCCAACTGATTTTTATATTAATAAATTGATATGACATATAATTATTTATTTTCAAAAATTATAGTAAAAGATATTTGTTAATGTTATTGTCGCGCTACTTCTTACAGATTTGTAGATCTATCGCCGCCGGCGCGCTTCCCGGCCTTGGCGCCAGCTCTAGCACCCCCTCTCCTCACCCTCGCCCGCGCTGTTTGTTTTCATTGCGTTGGACAGTAGCGTACAGCGTCGTTAAAAAATATTAGACACGGCATGACAAATAATTATTTTTTGGAAAAAAAATAACCCATATTAAAAATTATTGTATTCGATTTTGCTGCCGATTCTAAACAAACTAGTTTCAGGTTTTGGGTTATTTCATTAACACATTGTATAAGTTTTTTTTTTTAGATAAACTTGAGGAAGAGGATCAGTGCAGTGGTAACGCCCGCGACTTACGTGTCGTGTTCGAACTCAGGCTATGTAAAATTTATTTCATCACCACTGTTCAAAAAAAGGTGAAAGAAAATGTCGTGAGGCATCTGGCTTGTCCTAGAACTACAAAATTCGAAGTCTACATGGTGAATTATGGCCGACTTCCTCTCTCATAAAGGAGGCCTGTGCTCCAAAGTTGAGAACGTTATAGGCTGATTATGATTTTATTATAAACTAGCTTATGCCCGCGACTTCGTTCGCGTCAAATTTTGGCAACCGACTCATAGCGTCGCATCCTAACGACCACCCACCCGCTTATACTTCGTTTTCTGACTTTTTATTCTTTTTACATTGTTCCTAAGCTTCGTAGCGTGATGTTAAAAAAATAAATAGCCTATAATCTTCCTCAAAAATCGGGATATAAAATTTAAAAAGAAGTTTTCAATAATGAATATAGTAAGAGACACCTTTTTTTTTGCAGGAGACTCGGATTCAAGTCGAAGTGAAGATGAAATACAGGAGACTGAACTGACGAGAAACGAATTAGAAACACACACTTAACAGTTTATAAAATAAATCATTATGTTTAAAGTAATAAGGTCTATATTGCGTGTTTTATAAAGGCTTTAGAAGATATACAGGGCTATGGCAGGGACATCGACATGTAACTTGTAACCATAGATGCAATACACGATTCTGAACCCCAAGGCATGATATTGTTGATCGGTTATTAACCTTTTAACCGCTTACGTCGGATAAATCCGACAAATATTTTCGTGTCCATTTCGCCAAGGTCGTAACTAAGGACTAATCTGCTTTTTTTTTAATTACGCTGCATTCTATCAGGTATTTGTTTCTCGATTCACTGTGCCGGGCGCTGGGGGCACGACAACTGATATGAAATCGGGTGGTTAAATGGTTAAACAAAAAATTGCTCTGCCATACATTTTGACCGCGCAGGTATCACACTTTTCAATGAAACAGCAGATTTTTTTTTAATAACCGACAAAAAAAATCTACTGCCAACCTGTATATTATTTAAAACTAGACTTTCTGGTATTTAAAAAAAAGAAGCCTTAAAAAACCTTCAGAAGGCAAAAAGAAAACTAAAATATAATTAATCATACCTACCAAAATATTTATTGAAAGCAAATCCTCGTGATAAGGCATGGGTACGTAGAATAATGACTAAGATAGCACACATTATGATAAATCGTGAGAGATTTACTATCTTGAGGAAATTTACTGCATCATGCACTTGCA
The DNA here is from genome assembly GCA_949316385.1 of Globia sparganii. Classification (NCBI taxonomy): domain Eukaryota; kingdom Metazoa; phylum Arthropoda; class Insecta; order Lepidoptera; family Noctuidae; genus Globia; species Globia sparganii. The sequence goes on from OX438671.1 coordinate 20,062,924, forward strand.
GGACTCACGTATGGCGATTTTTCATGAGCTCACTGTGGTATTACGGATATATTTTATAGACAAATTATAGTGGGATTTGAGTCCATTTGGGAATACCCACTTAAAGTTGGGAAGCTTCGCAATGTTAAAGTGATTTCTAATTTGAATTATAGGTGCAGTTTATTATTTTGGAAATAATTTATTTTAATTGAATTGAAACTGAAATACAAAACGGTGAAGGAACACATGGTGAGGAAACCGGCATGCCCTAGAACCAAAAAGACATGTGATATTTACCAACCCGTACTGGGCTCGTGTGGTGGATTATGGCCCACTCCCTCTCACAGCGAGGAGGCCCGTGTCCCAGCTGTGGGAATATTATAGGGTGATTATGAATTGAATTTATTGAGGCTTTTTTTAAAGAAAGCAAAAATATATAAAATTAAAAATATCTAATATATGAAATTCTCGTGTCACAGTGTTAGTTACCATACTCCTCCGAAACGGCTGGACCGATTTGTATGAAATTTTGTGTGCATATCGGGTAGGTCTGAGAATTGGCTACTATCTATTTTTTTTTGCAAAACGACGTTTGCGGGGTCAGCTAGTATATATATAATAAAAAGCAAGTACTGCATTGCATAATTATCGTACAACACTTTTTTTTTTTCAATTTAGAACTAAAAATCGATCACTTGCCTTGCCAAGTTCGGCAGTACCGATCATCAGAAAAGCCACGGAGTAATATAAATGGCAAGTACTACTTACTGTTTAGCATTGATATAAACTGGATGATTATTTATGGGAAGCACTACTCTATTCCAAAGTGGGTACTTATCAAGAATATTACGGACTAAGACAGCTGATCGTCAAAGTGTAGCATTCACGTTATATTATTATATTCTAGCTAAAATCACAGTACGTGAGCTCATAATATAGAATAAGATACGCCATAATATATGTAGCATAATAAATCGCTCGCATTTATCACACTGAACAGAGCCTTAGAAACGTAACGTAATTTTTGTGTCTTATTGAATTTCATAAGAATAATTATCTTGTATTACACCTAAAGTATAGTGTCGCAGATATATTTTTAAAATAAGAATTATGATTAAAAATGATATATGATTCTGAAAATTTTAAGTTCATAATTCGGTTCTTGAAAAAGTTTGAATTGAATTTTGTGAAATTATTTTTTGGTGTCACAATTTGATATAATTTTATATATAAGTTTATAATTTATGAATTGCATTTTAAAGGAGAAATATTAAATGTATAAATGCGATGTAGGTATGCATGACTCAGTATTATTTTCATAGTGATAAAATATTTACTTGGATTTTGTATATAAAATAATTTTATTTGTCTATAAGTATTATGATTGTGTAGAAATGTTTGTTTTCATGCTAATTTTATTGATATTGCTAGTTATTAATAAATAGAAGCTCTTTAAATTTGATAACAAACATTATTATCAATAATACAATGATTATGGCTTTAGAGAGCAATATACTATTAAAATCAAAATTCTGAATTAACAATGATAAAAAGCGTATTATTATGTAAGTAATCGTTTGTTAATTCACTACAATTGGTAACAAAAATATTTTACAAACAGCAGGTATCAAAACAGCTGATTATTTTAACACGATTACGATGTTAATTCCATGTAGAGAGTTGTTCAGTATGATGGTCAGTTATGTACATGCTGTATTTTATACCAACGTAAATTAAAGTTATTAAAAACTGACAAATTATGCGAAATATTACATTTTTGGTAGACTCTAACGCTTTTTTGTACAATGAAATAATGTTAATGCTTGCATTAACATTATTTCATTGTACAAAAAAGCGTTAGAGTCTACCAAAAATGTAATATAACATTTAATATTAAATATTATGTAAAATAATTTAGCTGCCATATTTACATAATACGGGTATTAAGATGTAGATATCTTAGTGAATTCTACCATAAATATTATATCGTATAATTTTATGTATTTAGTTGAAATAGTCTAAACGTAGTCACATCTCACCGATTTTATTAGTGTTTTGTTAAAAGTTTGGCATGATTTGGCATTCACTGCATAATTTATCAAGTGATAGAACACTTTCTGAATTTACTAGCGACCAGCCCCTGTTTTACACGGTTTTTAGAACTTCGAAATTTCTTTATTAAATGTTAGTTGTATATCAATGTGCCTCGGAAAGCACGTTAAGCCGCTGTTCCGGCTGTCATTCGTGGATCTTTGACAGTCGTTACGGGTAGTCAGAAGCCCGAAAGTCTGACAAGCAGTCTTTTACTTACCTTACTATCTTATCATTATAATCATTCCTCTTAAGAGCTTTTATGCCGATTTATTTGGAGTCGGCACATCATGTCTGTTTCGTTCATAATTCTCTATTAGTCGTGATCTCGGTAGTCACCCATTTTCTAGCCCTTATCACCTTTCACGCAGTCCTTCCATCGTTTCTTTTGGTCTTCCTTTTAATCGTATAGCCAACCACATTCATACTCGAAACTTTCCTCACTCACCTAACTATCCACCGAAACTATAAAAAAACTCGACTCGCAAAATACTACTCGTACAGCTAACAATTAATTCGTGACATCCCTTAATTTGAAACGACTAACAACGGACGCGGACGGTAACTACGAAATCGAAGTGTCGCAACTGAGAACCAGAGTATCAATTTGCTTAACAAACAAAGTAGCCGACTGTGCGATAACTGACATTCGATTGACTGTCTGTATCAAAGTGCAAGGGAGAAGGCAGATCAGATACATTTTATCCTACCTGCCTTCTCTCTCGCTCTTTATAGGGCGATAATAGAGAGTATTTACGTAGTCTAACGCTGCCAGAACTGCTTCTGACTAGACTGTTCGTATTGCTGTCTTTTACTATTAGGTAGATTTCGAAAGAGACGGATTCTATTTAGCAATCAAACTGTCTTTAAGGGATCCTGTTTAAATTCTCTGTACGGCTAGAACTTGCCCTTTATCTGCAGTGTGTTTACTTTTGTAGGTACATACCTATTACTAAAACATGATTGCTAAACCGTGCCATACTTTTCTATATAATTATTTTGATTAGATCCAGTATGTATGTAGATGTAAGATTACAGTTTATAATATAAGACCAAAGAGTAACAAAGAATGTTTATGTTTTTAACTGGAGACACAAGTATGTCATTTATTTCCCCAATTTGTTTTCAAAGTAATAAGGTAGGTAATGTATTCGTTTTGGCATGGTTCAACTACCTTGTTACTATGTTAAAATGATTATTTTACTAACCGTAAAAAAAATTGATTGCCTAAACCTGACTGATGAAATTCACTAGATATCAGATAACAAAATGAAAACAATTCTGATTTACTGTCTCCGGTCTCTGAGTGGAATACCTCAAACTTTTCCACAGAGTTTTGAAAAGATAGAGATGTCGATTGGTTTTTGGAGATCATCATAGTTCAGGACGAAAATCGAATTACTTTTACTACTATAAAATATGAACCAGGATTTCGATTATGGTTTGTGGACGGGTGAATATCCATTACACATCAAGACCCCTCCGTGCCTCGGAAAGCATGTTAAGCCGTTGGTCCCGGCTGTCATTCGTAGATCTGTGACAGTCGCTACGGGTAGTCAGAAGCCCAAAAGTCTGACAACCAGTCTTACTAAGGGGTATCGTGTTACCCAGTAACTGAGTTATGGAGGCTAGATACGCAGTCGCTCCATGTAAAATACTGGTATTAAGCATCTGATTAGACGAAGCTGACCCCACCATAATTGGGAAAAGGCTAGGCAGATTCTGCTCTAGTACATTAAGATTGCATTTGTAGACATCAATTCAATAATTTAGCCTATACGATATTCAGATAAATAAGACATCTCTAACTTTTTAAACGCTCTGTAAACTTACCGAATGATATAAAACAATATGAAATGTATACGTTTTAGTATTACATTGTACAGAAAATAAAGAAATATAAAGTTTATATTTTATCGTTTGCTTTTATTTTCAACCTGACATTGTTGTTGATATTATTATATGGAATTCATGTTTAATACAGCGAAATAGTATTTGTCTGTTTATTACAAAATATTGTTGGAGATATAGCTTTTCAGCTTTTAATTGATGTTTGAGTATCATACCTGCTTTCCCATAACCTAAACGACCTGATGGAATGTGGTTACAACTTATCTATAAAAACTTGAAATGGCTAAGTAAATTGCGTGTTGCCAACATAAGATTAAAAGTTCATAAGACTCAAAAAGATAATTTTTCCTTTTTATTTTTCAAAAAATTAGTTTAATCTCACGACACCTATGGCCCTTTATATAGAATTATAGCGATGCTGCATTGTAGCAGAAAGAGAAGGAATACTTCTCAAAACGTTTTATCTTCGAGTCGCTGGCACGACAGTATTTCAGATCTTGTTGGTCCAAAACTTTGCCACTTCCACGGCGACGTCGTTGGTAGCACTGAGGTCACTTTGAATTATCCTGCTGCTGTTCCGTCGAGACCCATATTACCAGATTAGAAAACGCTAAAAAACGTAATGAAGACAACGCTTTAAAATAAAGCATCTTTTATCCCACACAATTTTCTACAAACAATCCCTTTAAAATCAATCAAGGCATCTTCTGGGCTCTCTCGTTCCATCATAGACCTTATACATCGCTTTCCATCAGCAATTTAAAAAAATACCCTTTCGCAAATAAATCCGCAAACAAAAGACTAGTCTTCTCTTATTATAATTCAAGCAGCATCTTTAAAATGACATTACAAATCGTGGGGCTGACATGTTCTCGGTACAATGAAATCTATGTTCATAAGCGGATTGCGAGGCGACGAACTCAAGTATTACAGAAATATACGAGATAATGGGTTCTTTGCCTTTTATGAGAATATTTGTAATTTATGGTATGATTGTTGACATTATGAAAACAATTAAATCGGGGTGGTTCGGCATTTGGTTGACATTTCAAAGACTTTTCTGCAAATTGTACTGGGTTTAAAGCCGCCGCTCCATAGAAGCCCATGGCTAAGTTACGCACGTGTACTTAGCTTCGCTTTGTAAGAAAATAAAGGCGGGAGCGTCCACTGCGACTCACGCCTCGTAAGAATGCGTGGCAGGTAAACAAATGAATCACGCAGATGACGTGGAAAACATCTCCGTGCGCACATTCCTACGTAGCAGTGCACGGTCAACTTCAAGTTTGATATATTTTAAAGCACATAACGAAATGGGAACGGGCTATTCTTAGAGTCTTTCTTTCTGCTCCACCCAGAGCGGGAGGGGTCATTTGATGATTTCCCATCCTCAAAAAAAAAAAACGGGCCTATTCCTATGTTCGTGTACAAGAGCCGAAGATTGGAAGACCAATTTTCAGCAGTGTACAGGCTAATGAAGAACAGTATTTGTATTTGTTTGTTTTTGTGTAAGTGTTGTTTGTTGTATAGTGTCTTTACAAGTTCTACTTCATAGAAACCTATTAAGCTTTGGAATAGGCAACTAGTTTCATCTTTCAGACTGACCGACCTCTTGCCAATTCAAACATGCCTTCAAAAGGTTTAATTCAAATAAGGGCTTTGAGTTGAGTTGAGATAACTTGTCAATGGAACAAGTTTTTCCGTTACTTACATATACCCCTACTAATGTACCTCATAAGTATAAAAATATAGTTCTTGGCAAAAACCCACAATCGTAATATACTGATGTGGCTTAAAGATATTACTAGATATTAGTACTAGGTCAGTGTAATGGTTGTAAACCAGTAAAATAGTTATAGTCACTGATCGTTACTTATAACGGTATGACTTATCGTATTTTAGAAGTCGGTTCCAAAGTTCTCATGCAATACTATAGGCAAGCAAGAATAATTAACTGCAACACAAAAACACAGAAAAAATATATTCAAAAATTAGTTTTCTTTTGGCAACGTTTTCAATGACCTTCTCCGTTGTATGAAAATTATCTGTTATTTTGTACTTTGTAGCCTTTTTTTGCCAAGCAAAAAACAAAAGATTTCCTCCAGTTCACTATTCAAATAATACTAGTCTAGCGGATCGTTTCAATGAAATGAAAATCCAAAAATGCGAAATCGATTCGCCAACTCGAATTCACACAATCGATCATTCATTGGCTGTTTGCGAAGTGCTAATATCAATTCTACCAAAAAAAGATAAGGTTCAATAACCACTGAGGACGGCCATCTTGTAAAATTACCTCTGTTCTTATTGTCATTGGCTTGAACTTTTGTCCAGTTTAAATCATTCCATTTTCGCATTAATAATGTTATTCGTTTTATTTTCTGGGACATTTTAGTAATTTGTTGCAGAATCGGCGTGTGACCAGATTGTAAATATGATATGAATAAGTTAGTAAAATTGTCACTTTATTTTCATTACCATTGGACAGAAAGTTGTGTTCATTTTCCAAATGACGTATGTTGTTGTCAAATATTTTGAAGAAATTCTTTTTGTTTACTTTTAATAAAATGAAAACCCTTAAAAACTTTATACTCAAGATTTCTTATTTCTTCCATCTTGCCGAGGTCAGTCCGAAGATGGGTGACTATCCATTACCGACATTCCTTTGTGCCTCGGAAAGTACGATAAGCTTTTGGTCCCGACTATCATGCATATACTTTGACAGTTGTTACGGATAGTCAGAAGCCCGAAAATCGCACATGTCAGAATGGCTGGTTGCCTGTGGCTTTGGTCTATGAGAGTTGATTAGAAAATTGCTACATAATTGCTTATATTTGCTACATTTAATAAATAATTGCTACATACTATATATATTCAGAAATAACATATTTTTTTTGTACAGCCATCCTGACGTTTGGTTGGCTGGTCGCCTCCTAGTTTAAAGCCAAGCATGCAGAGTTTTCCGAAATGTATTGCGTCAATAATTGCTACATATTTGCTTCATTTATCTAATTTAATTGTATCTTCAAACATATGTTAAATAAAGGATGAAGCAATTATTTTAATTATCCCAAGGAAAAGTGCCTGATAAAACAATAAAGGCAAATACTTAGTTATGTTGAATCGGTTTAATCGTTTAGGCTCTGGCAACAGCGTAAGTAATGCGATTCTTGCGTTAAAAAAAATATGTACCTACCCTCAATAATCCAATAATTATCATTATAACAATTATTCTTAGTCATTGCTAGTGCAGATATCGTATTGGAATCACAGTCTAGGCTTATTTAATTTTATTCGACAATTTAAATAGATCTATGTTATTATAAGGAACAAGTACGGAGTACCTACCTAAAGAACCAATTTTTAATAACATAAAGTAGCAATAATAGCCTCCTAAAGTAGCAATACCGTTGACTGAAGACACACTGCAACTATTTGCCTTTATTGTTTTATCAGGCACTTTTCCTTGGGATAATTAAAATAATTGATACATCCTATATTTAACATATTTTTGAAGATACAACTAAATTAGATAAATGAAGCAAATATGTAGCAATTATTGACGCAATACATTTCGGGAAACTCTGCATGCTTGGCTTTAAACTAGGAGGCGACCAGCCAACCAAACGTCAGGATGGCTGTACAAAAAAAATATGTTATTTCTGAATATATATAGTATGTAGCAATTATTTATTAAATGTAGCAAATATAAGCAATTATGTAGCAATTTTCTAATCAACTCTCATAGACCAAAGCCACAGGCAACCAGCCATTCTGACACATACCGAAAATCTGATTACTTGTACTATTTATTTATATATACTTTATTGTACACCACAAAAATACAACATGTAAAAGATAAAACAAACAAAATATACAATGGGCGGCCTTATCGCTTACCATTAGATATCGTGTTACCTAATGACTGGTTTTGGAGGTTAGATAGACAGTCGCTCCATGTAAAATACTAGTATTCAGCTGCATCCAGTTAGACTGGCAGCCGAATCTAACTTAGGAAAAGGCTAGGCAGATGACTAAAAGAACCAACTGTTTTAATAGCACCAAATAGAGGTGGCAAGACGTTTCCAGTAACGAGAGGCAGCGAATCTAAAGCTTCCACGGGAATGCAGCAGTTTTGAGCGTAACAGAAGTTAAGAAAATTATCTTATTTTAACGTGTTTTATATCTCGTGACCAAGTCAATTTTTTAAAGAGATATTCTGCTATTTTGTGAGAATGCTGGCAAATGGTACCTACAGTAGCCAGATGAAGCTTTCTGCGATCTAACATTATTTTAAATAAGGGCAGGTACCCTTATTTAAAAATGGCGTTAAGTAAGATCGGGGAGGGACATTGAAACAAAATCTCGCACAAGCATTCTGCACTCGCTTGATCAATTTTTCGCTTCTAACCAGATTGCACGCCCCATACACGGTATCAACGTATAGTTCAGCTTGGATAGAACAAATTACTCAAACATAATGATACCCATATCCACACTTATGTAGGTACTAAAGCTTAAAACAGTAAAAGCAGTTGCGCACAGCCTCCATGATGTGTGTCTCAAAGTGAAGCTGCTCGTCAAACATCACCCCAAAATTACGAGGTCCTTGCACCCTATCAATAGAACACCCATCAATCTTTAAGTCCAGCACCCTAATTGCGTAACACACTATCAATCGGAATCTGAATCATTTTGAAGCAAATTGCTAATCCATTGCTTCATAAGTTCGAAAAATTCGTCTGCTCAACACGTAATAAAGCAATGAATGTTGTTGAACTGTCAAAATGAAACCGATTCCGATTGATAATGTGTTACGCAATTGCCCCGCAGATTGTACCCCAATATTTTATGAAGAAAATCGCCTGATCCCATGAGAATCTTTATTGATGAATAATCTTTATTGATGAATATGAGACAACCATACAGAGTAACTTAATAATAAACCCAGTATAAACAAAATAAAGTTATGACAATGTGAAATGGTAGAACATAAAAATGGTTTGGTTGTCTTTGGACTGATTCGCCCTATCCCTATCCTATAGAATATACTCACACAAACATAAACGAACGGTATGTTCACAAACGAACTCTCTGGATCTGAATTCAGAGAGTTCGTTTGTGAACATGCTGAAATCCTATTTAAATCCTTGCTCTCCAATCCTCCTCTATTTGCAATACCACAGTATTGTACCTAAATATCCTACGTCTCTAAAAAAAGAAAGATCAGAAAAAACCAGGTTAATCCAGCTTATCCACATACCTAATTTCGTACCAAATACAAAAGGTCACCTTCTTTTATGAACAGTATTTAGCTCGAATTTTGAAAGCTGAAACTACCTACATAACAGTTTTTTTTTTCCACAAATGCACGAAAATACGTGAACCGTGATACTTTTTTTTGCCGTTATTATCCCACTGCTCGGCAAAGGCCTCCCTACTCTCTTTGCACCTCTCTCTGTTCAGAGCTGTCAATCTTTATCAAAGGAGTCCAGCTCATCCAGCCCTCTCCGCCTGGGCCTGCCGCGAAGTCGTTTGCCACTAAGCGGGTCCCACTGGGTCGTAAGTTCGGCCCACTGATTGTCTGATATGTGGCAGATGTGTCCAGCCCAGTTCTATTTAAGCGAGGCAGCTTTCTGAGTGACATGAGTTATTTTAGTGATTGATCGGATTGTTGTATTCTTAACCCGGTACACAAGTTAAATACCCAGAATACTCCGTTCCGTAGCTCTGAAATGTTAACGCAGCAAGGTGGTGTGACGATCTGTGCTCTCATCAAATCGTGTTTCGATCGACCAATCAATGCCAACATGGCTAGAGATCGCTCGAAATAGAGAGGTTTGACAGGAAAATGGGGAAGCTTTGTCCAGAAGTGGGACACAAATTAAGCTTATAAAAAACATTCTGTGTCTTTTAATTTTGGAGGACACTCTTAGCCGCTAAACAGTCTAATAAACTAATGCAAACCTCTATCTTAAAAATCAACATTCATACTTTGGTAACATCACTTTGTCAGCTCATCGAGAATAAATATAAAAAAATATATTTATAAAACACTATTTTCAGGAAAACTGAGTGAGAAAAGTTTTGAGAATTAATTTGGATGGCTAATAAGAGCATAGGAAGACCAATGAAACAATACGACTATTGAGGTGAGAACTAATAGAACAAGAACACATACTGCGACCCCACGTAACTTGGGATATATAGATAGGGCAAAAAAATTATGAACAAGCACTTCTCCGAACAAGCTCCTTTACAAACAGATTTTCCAAATTCCTACCTTTTTTTTCCTTGGGGAAATCCTCTTGAATACCCTCCGTCTGGGAAGAACCCAGTTCCTGGTGTTCCTTCCAGTACCATATCAAAACTTAGCTGTATCTAATTAGTTTCAATAACCTCGGTTAGTCTAGGAACCGTAAACCGGCAACAATATAGGAAAGGAACGTATCCACGTCTAAAGTGTGCCTCGTAAAACGGAGTAACTGTTCGGAGCTCGCTGGAATGTTATGTGGTCGAATACATTGTGTTTTATATAGAAATTTATGATGTGTATTGAAATAGGGAAGATGTTATATGCAGCTGTGAACTGTATAGAGCACGTGATGGGAAGGTAGTGAATATATGCTGTGAAAAGCGAGCTTTTATTTTACACTAGCGGCCTGTCCCGGCTTCGCACGGGTGGTCATTTTTTTTCTTGCAATTAAAAAATCCTATATTAATCAGTGATAATGTAGCATTTAAATGGTGAAAGAATTTTTAAAATCGGTCCAGTACTTTTGAAGCCAATTCGTTACAAACATATATACAAATCTTTCCTCTTTATAATATTAGTATAGATATCACTAGCTGACTCCGCAAACGTCGTTTTGCAAAAAAAAAAAAATAGGGGTATGAAAAATAAATGATGGCCGATTCTCAGACCTACCCGATATGCACACAAAATTTCATACAAATCGGTCAAGCCGTTTCGGAGGAGTATGGTAACTAACACTGTGACACGAGAATTTTATATATTAGAAGATTATCTTTTAGGTCGTCATTCTCTTCAGATGATTATGATTTTTATTTTACTTTATTTATTTGGGAAAATAAACGGTTACACGTTACAATTTTGCATAAAATATGAGCTACAGAGTGAGTAAATGTATAACCCACGATCTTTTCCATATACATAAATGTATTATAAAGAAAAGTTTTAATGAAATTATAAATACAGTTTAAGAGTTAAGTTAGTATGGAGTAATATCCAAAATAGTATCATGAACAAGGCCTCAAAATTTACTAATTGAAATTGCAAAGATGTCAATATTTTGATCAAGTTTCATTGCAAAAGAGAGACGGGAGTACACATGACCATAAGCAACCCTTTTTCAGACTATTTTTTTCAGATTTTTTTTAATTTTTTTTTTTTTTTTTGCTTGAGTACGTATTGTTTTTATTGTATTTGTGGGTATATTGGCATGACAATATGTAAGCTGTCACGCCCTTTATTCCTGGAGGCTTTTATTTATGTAGTAAGGTTTTGTTTACATCTTTAATTTTGATTTTTTATTGCTTGAGTACGTATTGTTTTAACTGTATTTGTGGTTATATTGGCGTGGCAAGCTGACATATGGCAAATAATTTAATTTAATGTTCTGCGTCCTGTATCTTCAATAACTTTGCATACCTAGTATTGTATACAATCAAGTATTTTCTAAGTGAACAGACAGCTGTGCTGCTGGGGAGTTTGTTGCGCCAGTTCTTCTCCCCAGCGAAAGCACTAGGAAGTGGTGAAGGGCGGGCGTTTTGGGGGGACTGTCTTTTGTAATTTTGACGTTCGAAAAGTGCTGATTCTCAGTCTAGTTTGAATAAATGACTTTTGATTTGATTGATTTGACTGGAATCATGATGGCATTATGACTTCAAAACACGGCCCCAGCATTTAACTCGTAGTAGAAACAAAATCTATATTGGTGGAGGCAGTTTCTTCTTAAATAAAATCATCAGCATACAGCATCATCAGCAGCCTACAGCAGTCCACTGCTGGACATAGGTCACATATAAAATTGCATGTTGCCACTGAATTTAAGATTTAGAAGAGGCATTTGTAGCTATTCATCCAACTGACCAAACCATTAGGTCGTATGTGTAAAATTAATTTCCAAAAAAAACAAAAAACTAAAGAATCATAACCATCAATTAAAATTCTTAACTCACCTTGAACCGCCTGAAGATAATGTCTGAAACTGTAAACTGAAAGGCCTATTAAAATTAATAAAACAAACAAGTCCTCATTAAGCCTGCGTTTTAAGTAACGGATACCTTCATATAACTGGAGAACGCACCGATAACAAGATTCAAATTCAAAGTTGTTTTTCTGCATTACTTTTCTTGTAATGCAGAAAAACAACTTAATAATTTAAAAAAAAAATATATATTAGAAAAACCTTTTTTTGAGGGTAGGAAATTATCAAATAACTTCTCCCGCTCTGGGCGGAGCGGGAGGGCGTGTCAGACGTTTACTAACTAAAACCCACCCGTGTTCCTTCAGTTGCTTGTGCCAGGGGCCACGGTATCTTTTTCGAACAACCCGCGACACTGCAGGCATCGGCCCTAACGGATCCCGTGATAGTAGAAAAGCCTGCAAGAAGGTGATTTTTATATTACAATGTATTAATGTTGTTAAACAATAATTGTTGAAAAAAGTGGTGAGACATAAAATTGAAACCTTCTAAATATAGATGAATGTGTTACTTTAGTGGGTGATTGTGTAAGAATTTTATCATTACGAGTATGTTTACAGTTTCACTAGACACTTTTGCAACAGACCAAAGGTAAGTTTTCCTTCATTCCTCATCAGAATTTTTCTCATAATAATTAGTCTAAAATTGAACTGGTTGTACCACCAGATAGGTACACGCATGCCACACCTCGGACACTCCATACAACGCTCGCAAAATTATTATTTATTACTACTACATAATCAAATGACGTTTGTACACGTGCAAATGTGTGCGTGAACTCTAGTAGGGTCACGGAGTACAGAAAGAAGGTAGGGTTGACTGTCATGCGTTGCGTAAAAAATTACGATGACGACTAGAAGTAATACGTGACCTTATACGAGCGGCGGCGTTCAATTGTTTATCTAGATAGTTGGGTTAGTAATGAAATAAAAATAATATTATAATAGTTATTGTGTAAAAGAGGTTTATTTATTCAATCAATAATGACAAAATAAGGTACCTAACTAAATATTGCTTACATTAAAATATTTTTGTTTAAATTACTTAGTTATCTATAAATAATCACTTATTAAATCACATGGAAAATGCATGGAATCGCAAAAAAATGTGAAATCTTACAAAAAATTTATGTTAATCCAAATTCGGAAAAGCATCACAATATCCAACCATCGTGATTAAAACTCAAATAAAACTTTTAAATCGTAAAATTGTGTGTTCCGTGTGTTCGTGCTAGTTCTGCAATGCTGCGGTTCTATGTGAGCGCCCTAGCTAAAGAGTCAGCGACGAATACCTCCAAGTGCGGGGTGAGGTGCGGTATCTGATATGAGCACGGGGAAGGGAGTGTCCATCCTTAATGGAATACAACGATGATGTTATGTTATGTAACACACATTATCCTGAACAGTGATAAGATTTGTACCTATTTTCACAATCGCTTCATTTCAATTGACGTCTTAGTTTTGGCTCAAATAGCAGCCACGGTCTAAATATTATAGAACCACTCAAAAGTCAACAACTTTGTCTGTAACATCAGTAGACCAATTATTTACTTCTCTAGGCTTAGACCGTTTGCCGTCGGCCTGTTCAAGCAATCTAAAACACTCTAAAACACAAGATAAGACCGCCCAATCTACATTTAAAATACTAGGAATAAAACTGAAGAGATTGTTGTTTTTTTTTTTTATTTAACATCACGCTAGAACCCTTAGGAGCCGAGCAAAAGGAAAAATAAATGAGAATGAACCCTAAACGAAAATGAAGTAATGGCGCGGGCAGGCGATGCGATTCGATGCGACGGGGTGGATCTGGGGAACAAGAAGAAATCGCGGGCAGTAGCTAGTCTGTTATATTTATGGTGTAAAACATACAACATATCACACAACAAAGCAATACGTAGCAAAATACAGACAAAACACATAAAGACACACAAAAATTCATTTCATTCGGTACTACATCTTGGCAGCACTCACGATCTGCCTAGCTTTTTTCCAATTACGTTGGGGTCAGCTTCCAGTCTAACCGGGTGCAGCTGAATACCAGTATTTTACATGGAGCGACTGACTATCTGATCTCCACAACCCATTTACTGGGTAATACGATACCCCTATCTTTTGGCAGCATTGTCGACAAAAAACAATATATTTCTTTTATACATTCACTAAACTCGCAAAACGGCAGTTAGTGCCGTATTTCTTAAACTTAACAATCCCCCGCAAGTCTAGATTGTCCTAGGCCTTCACCCGTCAAAGAATAGGCTTTGCTGTTAACATACAAAGTTACTATTCCCCCAGCAAAGATGAGACCGGTTTACGACTGAATAAACAATATTAATATAAGCATACATAAGCTTTGCCATTCTTAGCTCATAAAAAAGGGATATTTCCCTACTAAACCATTCCATAAACACGAAGTCTCAGCTTGATATTTTGCTGTCAACGCCACCCTTATTTCTCACCCCATTCAGTTCTGTTTCCTTTGTTTCGGATGTAACGTTTAACAATGTATTTAGATACTACGTAACGTCTCTTAATTCTGCTATAAAAGTACAGCACACTTTAGTTTATTGCAATCTAAAGTTAATAAGAGTGGATGGTTGCCTTTTTGGGGATTATATAACGGGCCTTTTTTAATCCCTGTGTAACAATGGAGATAATCCTCTGAAGATGACGGTACTTAAGAAAGGTATCGAATTAAGAATTTCATGGTATATTACTCGTTTCGAACCATCTTCATGATTTTCATTTGAATGGGATATTATATAGATAGGTACTCCAACGACTTGTTCACTAATAACTTATGTATTACTTATGGATTTAAAAGAACTTATGGATTTAGTACATGACTCTGATTGATGAAAATGGGACTAGAAATTTTTCGTAAAAAAAAAAATGTTTCAAACATTTTGACCGTCTAGGTATTGCACTTTTATACGAAACATTTATAATTTTTTTTTTCAACAACTGACGAAAAATGTCAACGCAGTTGGTTCAAAATCATGTACTGATTTAGGTAGGTACAGACGCCAGCAGGTCAACCTACCCCAATCTGTCAAATTTCTTTGATAGATTTTCAACTTTAGCACAAAGGAATAAGGTTCATATTCAATTGGGAAAATCTGACAGATTGGGCTGGCTTGATGTGCTGGCCTCTGTACATGGTTGCAGTTTACCACCATGTATAAACCAATGAAAACATTATAAGTTCAGTATCCCACTAGATACAATAAATCATATTAATATCCTATTACGATAAGTTATTTGAGAAAATAAAGAAAGTTTATCTAAATACATACATTCGGTACATTCTGTAAAGCCGATTACAGACCCCAAAAACGAAAAAAACCGTTGGTAGGAATATCCAATATTCCTATATTGTCTTCAGGCTTTGTCACACAAAACCCTATCTGTACAAAAATTTAAACAGAACTATACAATTTACGAGTTTCGGTCTACATTCTCTAAAACTTACCACGGAGTAACGTATAGAGAAGTACAACGTACAGAGGAGTAAACGTACAGGGGAGTTTAAATAAAAACATGGGCTCGAGAGCCTCCGCGGTTGCAGAAGTTTGGACGGAAGCCAAATTTCATCTTATAAGCTCATTTCACTTGATTACTTCGTTGCTGAACCAAAAGAGATATCATTTTAATGTCGTAATAGATGTTTTACTTTGGTAACTGTAATGTGCAAGTTTTTGATGTAGGAATATTGATGAGGGAAACTTTGAAACTCCTTCTTCGTTTTAAAATTTGGCAGCCAGGATTTAATATTAAACGAAATAAGAGTTACTTTTGGTTTAATGTGAATTCTATATTACCTAAGGCAGTCGAGCTGAATATACATTCTGTTCTAGACACCAAAGTAATTACTTATCTACTGGGTATATTGAAACAGATTTTGGGCAATTCTCTCGTTGCGGTACGATTTGCGTTTGGTGAAAATCATCCTTTAGGCTGCGAATGAGCACTTTTCGAACGTCAAAATTACATAAATGATAGTTCCTAAGAACGCCCGCCCTTCGCCACTTCCTGGAGCTTTAGCTGGGAAGAAGAAGTGGAGCAACAAACTCCCCAGCAGCACAGCTGTCTATTCAGTTAGAAAAACTTGATTCTGTAGGTAAGTATGCGAAGTAATTAACATTACGAGACACAGAACATTAAATTTAATTATTTTCCATAGGTCAGCTAGCCATGCTAATATACCAACAAATACAATAATTACATCCTGTATGTACGAGTTGGTACGACAAGAAGGACACACACGTTAGGAGTAGCTGTAAGTACTAAAATATCGGTACACGTGGATACTCTTTTAATAATTAATTTTGTTTCAGGCGACAATAGAACATAAACTTACAATTATGTAGATATAAATCTAACAATTATTTACAATAATCCAATTAAAACTTCCTCAAGTAAATATTACAAGCACAAACATAAAAATAATGTTTACATTTACAGACATTACATGTTATCTACACCTTTTGACTACTTCTGATTGCTAGTTAAGTGTCGACCATAAAGAAGCCTCAATAATTCCTTTCTTTATGTTTTCCACAAACATTATTTTATTACAACGCTTTTCTCTGACTGCCTAGGTAACTCCATTTTTCTATAAGATATACCACAAAAAGAATAACTAGAATCGCACACTAAAAGGCTGTGTTTAGTGGAGAAAAGGAAACGTTTCTATTCAAACCTTTGCGGAATCATTTGTATGGTATTACTGGAAGTCTAAGGGCAGATTCACATTTGGCGGTTTAACTGCTGCGAATCACAGGCGCTGTTAAAAAAAAAGGCTTCATGAGTTCTGCGGGTAAAACGCACTGTTTAAAACGCTTCATGAGTTTTTTTTTTTCTAATGCAAAACTAAATAAATGTTGTTTAAACGAATACATTATAAAGAACTTGTGAAATTGTATTTTCGATAGTTATTATTTGTTATCAGTTGTAGGAAACGAACTTACTAATTTTAATCTACTCTATTATTTTAACTTCCATTGCCTCAGTCAATAAGCGAAGCGGTCTTAATAATTTATTTATTTTCACAAGTTCAATTGTTGACCCTTTTATTGTTTCTTAATTTTAAATTAATAACTTGCGTTACCAAGGACAATCATGACGTCGTCGAATACTTTGTATAATAATAAATAATCATAATTAAATCATTTGGTAATAAATTATTAAATTAAAGCCTACGTCCATCAAAAGTTGTAGTTCACCATAACTCAATCAGTTTGACAGTGCGAGCGGGATAGAGTGATACCTGGCGCGGGGAAATAGGGGTCAAGTACGAATTTCAGTTGAAACAGTGCTTCATCTGTTACCGTCCGTTGCTCCGCAAGTACAGTCCGTTCACAGTTATTTTACCTCTGACAGCAGTAACCTAACATCAGCCTTATTGTAACGAGAATAAAGATCGCAATGATTTTGACAGACTTTTCAGTGGCAGCAACCCAAAAGCAACGTTATTAGAATAAGAATAAAGATCAGACAGTGATTCAAAATCATATGAAAAAAAATTGCTGGAATCGGACTGTAGGGTCTCGTTGACTTCCAAAGGGTAAAAAGACAGCGGTTTTTTTAAAGTCGTTCGCTGCGTATAGAGCCTTACGCGTTTATTTGTTACGAGTGCAAAACATGTTGAAACTAGCGTAGTAGGAAAATGTTTGCATTCAAAGGAATAAAATGTAAGATAATTGATATCGTTTAGTTTTATTTGTATAAAACATGGTTATAATGAATCATAACCATGTTTTATACTTCAGAGGGGCAATTCTCGTAATTTTAAGAAGGTTCACAGTTCAATCTCAGCCTCAATCTGTAAAAAATACCTCTAATTTCCCTACATTTTTGACAAGTTTTTGTTTTTTTCGTTGAAATGAGATTGCGACTAGATTTTGAAAGTTTTTAATAAAAGGAATTAACCTTCTGGACTCATACTTTTTTGAATTCTTAAAATGCAGATTTATTTAGCAAAGAAATAAAAGGATAACTTTGTAATACAAAGTCATAATATTATTATGACTTGTGGTTTTCTCTACCAGGAATTAAGTTGTTAACAAATAATTATAGTATATACTTTATTGTACCAGAAAATACATAACAAAAAAATAAATTTAATAGTACAAAACATACAACGGTAGTACATATCTATAAATAATAGATATTACCCAGTGACCCTTTGCGAGAGGGAGTGGGCTGTAATCCAACGGTGCGGGTTCGTAGATCTCGCATGTTTTCAAGTTTTTGGTTCTAGGATATGCCGGTTTCCTTACGATATTTTCCTTATTTATTTATTTATATATACTTTATTGTACACCAGAAAATACATAACAAAAAAGAAAACAATTATTACTATAAAACATAGTACAATGGGCGGGCTTATCGCGGCGGCTTTTGTTGTGTGTATGTATCATATGATTCAGCTCTGGTTTCACTCAAAGAAACATCTCCGCTACAGACCACGTCCAATTACTAAAGGAAAAGTACAACAGAAGTCAAGCCTTAACTAAACTTGACCAAGGAACTATTTTGACTTCATATCTTGACGGGGTGACTACGCAGAAGTCCAGAGGACCATCTTCTCTTCACCTATTCTCCACTATCTATCACTACTGTGACCTGTGGCTTCGCACTGGAAAACTGAAAAACGGACCGCAACTAAAAAAACCTCTATTCTTCTTTCTACTGAGTGTTATGGGTATTTTTTTAATCATTTATGTATTTTTTATCTCTTTATTATAATGTTCAGATTTACTTCTTACCCTTTTATTTTATTAGGCGTTTCCACTGAACCACCATCAACTGCTCTAAATACTTAGCACACACACACCCTCGCACACAAACAAAATACACACCCACGTGTAATTCACACTAAATTCCATTTCACTCAGTTCACAAAACGAAAACTAAATTCTGAAAATTAAATATAAATCAAACGCATAAATTAATGCTAAAATGTAACCGTTTCGAGTAAACTCAGCGTTCTTAACATCTAGTATCGAGTTACGATCTAAGTAACTACAGATTGCTCTGTTCCAACTGAAACAGACTGATGAACATGAATCACACCAGACTTAGTGTTTTAGAACTGCTAGATGTGCCAGTAAGCTATTACTGATGGTTCGAATCGTTGAGCTCCCTAAGTTTGAGTTGAGTTGCATGATTACTGACAAATGCGTGCACTGACTGGACGGGTCCACTCAATCTGTGTGGTTCTTTCCTCAAAAGACCATTTCAGACACCAATCTACATGGTCTCCACATAATCTGACCAAGATTATGTCTGGACTTTAAAAGAGACTGTGACCTCTGAGTAGTCAGATAGGAAACGCCTACCTCATCTCGTTTTTAAAAAATATGATTGACGTGTAAAAGTGTACTACTTACAGAAATAAAATCATTTATCATTTATTTATCATTTATTACTGTTAAATTTATTTTGGCGGTAATCATCTTGGTAAAGGCAGGAGGTTGCATTTTGACGTGACGCAGAACATCTGTTATGTTAAACAAGATTTCAACTGAGCTTTGAAATTGGGATGTATCCTAGGACTCATGAAACTGCTACTAAAGTAAAATAAAGATGACAGGATCGTTCCACTTCGCTAGATGGTACTTTAAACTGAAATAACATTACAGCCAAATTAAATAAATGAAATGGGAGATTAAAAAATAACTAGGTATAGGCCGACCGCTTAACTGTGAGGTAGCAGTGCGGTGCGGGATGTTTGGTGACGTGATGCGAGAGCTCAGTGATTCGTCAACTTGTGACAACTATCACCCCTCTCGCACCGCGCAGCTACCTCGGGCAACGTCTCAGTTAAGCGGTCGGCCTATAGCTTTTGCTAGCGGCCTTGCTGAAGTATGGGCGCCTGCACCGATTATTATAGCAGTCTGACACTTAGTCGTGTCACTTGTCAAGAGTGTAAGGAGCGCTTTTTTGCGTGATTGAGTAACAAACATGCAAAATATCACATCCTACCTATATTATTATATATAAAGAGAAAATATTTGACTTTTTGTATGTTTGTTTGTAACGCTTTCACGCTAAAACGACTGAACGGATATGGATATGGCACATGGGGAAACTATGACTTGGATTAGAACATAGGATACTTTTATACCGATATACCCACGGCATCGAGACTTGTGCGGGTGAAACCACTAGGCGCAAATAGTTTACAATAATAATAGAAATTAAGATGTATGCTAATAATTGCAAAGGTTGACTTGTAGAAAATGCCTATGGCATTAAGTCCGTCTCTGTACATTTATGTGCTTGAAGTATTAAATAAATAAATAAATTCCATGCCACATCCAGTAACATTCAAATCAAAGTTCCACAACTATACAAGCTTTGACCGCGGTTACCCGACGCCTGACGTTTTGCTCTGCCGAATTGTGGAGAGTTGCGAATTTACTAGAAAACGGACTTCAACTGGTCTGATTGGGTCTTTGTAGGCCCTTCCTGGGATACTTGAATACTTAATAAGCTAAGTAAATAATTAATTTTCAATTTCAACTTAAGGTTTGATAAATCATTTCGGGTCTTCGGGAGGAAGTTTGGTTTGAAGTTTATCATTGTCATGAAAAATTGATCCAGAGTTATTTGATGGCAATTTGCCGTTAATATTTTGTTGTATTAATTATACTTCATTTAAATAATATTAACATTTCATTGGGAATGTCCCTAAATTGTGTCCTGTAAGGTGTTTAAAAGAAAAAAAAAGTGTGGGGACCTCTGTTAGGTACAAAGTTCTTTTTCGGATACTCGATAAAGATAGAGAATGTGTGAATTGAATACGCGTTTTTAAACCATCACTACATAGTTTATAAGAAAGTCGCTTTCTCTGTCCCTTTGAACGCTTAGATCTTTAAAACTACGCAACGGATTTTGATGCGGTTTTTTTAATAGATAGTGTGATTCAAGAGGAAGGTTTATATATATAATACATGCATGCATGTGATGTCGTAAATAAACGCATTTTTTGCGCTTACTTTTCAAACGCTGGCTGAACCCTACGAGATAGGTCAAAATAATGTACTACAGTATTGTACACCTTAAAAAGGTCTACAAAAAAATCTGCGATGGTATATGTCTATCTCTTAGGGATAACCCACAATAATCATTTTTTATCCTTTACTTTTTACGAGAAATAATGGCTCATTTACGAAGCGATTTTAAGCAATACAGCATTAATCCTTATCCAATTAAGTACCTTAAATACATTGTGCATTTAATATAGATAAATATGGCCCTTTACAGCATGTAATTTAAATGAATATTTTCGAAGATATTACAGATTTAAAATGCAGGGACATAGCGGTTGCTGCGGTACCGGCCGCGGCGGCGCGTGCTGGCATTCTTGAAATACCTGTACTTAGTATCAGTATTGCACCCGTGCGAAGCCGGGGCGGGTCGCTAGTATAATATAATCATATATCAGAAGCTGTCACAAAGTTGTCATTTTGACCTCGCTAAACTGGCCTTAGGACACCAAAACCCATGAAAACGACACCCATGATGAAAAATTTTAAAATTTTGGCAGCCGCCTTCTTTTATTCTCATGTTGACCTCACTGGTTGTAAAGTCACACAGAGGCATGCATATATACACATAAAGCTTTTTCGTTTAGTGCCGATTTCTACCAGTTTACTCCTACAAGCCGCGTTAAAGAACTTAAGAGTAAACTAGTCGCGAGCTCGAACTCGCTGGTGGTCATGGCCAATGGCTTCGTGTCCGACAGCGCTAGTATCAGTAATGAGCAGTTAGACGCTAGTCTACACGAACAACGTCTAGTTCTCACGCAGAAAAACACCGTTCCGAACTGACAGGCGCGTAAAAATATTCGAAAAGTGCTTCGGAAAATCGAGTTTTATAAAAAAAAACACTGAATAAATCAATTACAAATAAAGTTTATTGATCTCTTCTATAACTGAGCTTTGTCGGTACGGACTTGGTTTTGAAGATTTTACAGTTCTTTTATTACTTATTTACACCCAAAGTTACGTTTAAAAAAAAGCAAGAAAAATGAATGTTTGTTGGTTCATAACTTTTTAATGGCCTTTTATTTTACTATTCTGTTTCCGTAGAGACACAATTAATAATATTTAAGTCAAAACGATATCATGTTTAACTTTGGATGCACAACATATGCACAATGTCAAATAGTGGAGTAATACTCTCCCAAAATTTGTATAGAAAAAATATCGAAAAGTGGCACCTTAATTCCTAATAATAAATGCCTAAGGCATTAAGTCCGCCTTTGTACCTTTTTGTGCGAAAAGTTTAAATAAATAAATAAATTCCAATAATAAACATTGCTCACCATGTTTGCTCATTGAGTGAAGGCGATTACACAGCATTAAGCCCAGCGGGGTAATTGCGTAACACACTATAAGTACCAATGGCTGTCATTTTGACAGTTCAACAACATTCATTGCGATAATTATGTTGTTGAGCAGACAAATTTTTCGAACTTAAGAAGCAATGTATTAGCAATATCCTTCAAAATGATTGAAATTGAGATTGATATTGTGTACGCAATTGGACGTAGTTATGCGAAAACGTTCCAATCCACAATGACTACAATTTGGGAAAAACGCAATTTAGTGTTTCAGTGGTACACTTTTTTGCCGTAACTATATAGTACAGGCGAACACTAAGACTTAAAACTTGAAACCTTTTTGCTAATGTGACGCTGTGTGTCATAAAAGGTAGTTTGATCACATTATCTCGATTTTGGGTGATTTGTGGGTTGGAACGTTTCTGCATAACTACGTCCAATTAGAGTACTGGTTTCCTAACAATATTATCTTTCACGGTTATGCTAGTTTTGTCACATTAAGACTGATTTTGCAATCATCTGATAACTCAAGAAATAATTTTGAAATTGTGACAGTTATTTCATAACGGGACGGCGGGCAAGTCAATATGAGCCGATGTGTAGACACCAGTGTACATGTATGGATAATCGAGCTGTAGATCAGTATACTTATGTACCTACGTGTCATTTGAAATAAACTCTGGGCAGCTTGAATATCTGTGCAGTTAGGCGTGGAGTGATGCGTATGTCTGTGTTCCCTTACCTTTAGAATTATGTAATAAATTAATAATGTTAAGAAAAAGAGCTGTGTCCACGAGAACACTGTCGACAAACTGTCTTGCAATTTGGCAGAAGATTTGTGAATACTCATCTATGTAAATGTTCTTTTGTTGAAATAAATTTAAACAAAAATACAAAACCTGTCAAACGTCAAATTTATTCCTCGAATAAAATTTATCTGGCGATGGAAAAATCAGCAACTAATAAAATTTATCTGGCGATGGAAAAATCAGCAATTAATAAAATTTATCTGGCGATGGAAGAATCAGCAATTAATAAAATTTATCTGGCGATGGAAAGTCAGCAATTAATAAAATTTATCTGGCGATGGAAAAATCAGCAATTAATTAGAACCACAAAAAAACATGGTATTAGTAAGTATTTCGTTAAAGTAGACTAGAATCTTCGGAGAGTTTCAACTAAAAAGCAACTATTTATCCGTAAATACTCTACAATAGCCAAAGGGGAAAGACTCATTCAGACCTAAGTAAATAATATTTCAATTTTGAAAACAGAGAAATAATATCGAAAAAAAATAGAACCATAGCAAATAAAAACATTCATTACGAAACATGTCGACCAAACCAACGAGACGGATCCCAATTTTCTTGGGACGAAGTCGGGTTCAAAATAAATAAATAGAAGTCCAATCACGCTTAATGTAAATAAAGGTGCAGTGTTGTAGATGGAACTTCTGTGATGCGAGAAATTATGAGGACGTGGTGACATCAAAAAATATAAGGTAAACGAAAAACTGGGATCGTTTTTCTATTCGTAGATAGATTTGTTTGTATACCCTGTTCAGTTTGGCTTGAGACAAAGTATAAACAATCATACTGTATCCTTTTGTGGTGAAATACGAAACTAGGTACGTAATGAAAAATTCGAAACATACACACAACTTCTTTTTGTTACAAATCTCACATTTTTTTCTTGTTAGAAATTAATGTTTTGATATATTTTATAGAATATCTTATAGTAAGGGTAGTCTTATGTTGTTTACGCTTTGTCTCAAGCAAACTGAATAGGGTATAGAGTGGAATACATAACAATAAGGCCCTTTGTACACACACGTTTTTATTGTCGAATAACTACCGTGTCTACACACGGAGAATATACCGTAGCTTTTCGGCAAGAAAATCCATACAGTCAGCCAGTGACAGTTCAACAACAGTCATTGCGTTGTTTATGTTGTTGAGCGGACAGATTTTTCAAACAAAAGAAGCATTGGATTAGCAATATCTTTCAAAATCAAACAGATTGTGACTGGCAATTAGAGTAATCCAGCTCGGTAGACACAACTTTGAGAAAGAAGCCGACAGAAGGATCCGTTTGGGTTGGGCAGCATTTGGAAAACTTCGTCAAGTCTTCTCGTCGCCTATCCCACAGTGTTTGAAGACTAAAGTCTTCAACCAGTGCGTCCTGCCCGTCATGACATATGGTGCTGAAACGTGGACACTGACGGTCGGGCTAGTCCATAAATTCAAGGTCGCCCAGCGCGCTATGGAGCGAGCTATGCTCGGAGTTTCTTTGAAGGATAAAATCAGGAATGAAATTGTCCGGAAAAGAACCAGAGTTATCGACATAGCTTGCAGAGTGAGCAAACTGAAGTGGCAGTGGGCTGGCCATGTTTGTCGAAGGACCGATGGACTGTGGAGCAGACGAGTCCTTGAGTGGAGACCGCGTATCGGCAAGCGTAGTGTAGGACGTCCCCCAGCTAGATGGACGGACGACCTAAAGAAAGTGGCTGGAACGGACTGGATGAGGAAGGCGGAGGACAGGGTGTTGTGGCGCAGCCTGGGAGAGGCCTATGTCCAGCAGTGGACTGCGATAGGCTGAGTTGATTGATTGATTGAATTAGAGTACAGCATCATGATGACAAACCTTTGAACATGATTAATTAATACACAAACAAGTGCTTACATATGCTGATAATTGGCCAATCTGAAGGGCAATTCTCGTAATTCAAAACGTTCAAAATCTAGTCGCAGTCTCATCTCGACGACAAATAAATGTCAAAAACTTGTCAAAATGTAAGGAAATTAGATGTATTTTTGACAGATTGAGACTGAGATCAGACTGTGAACGTTCTCTGATTAATTCAGAGGTGTATCATTGTAGGCGCTGCGCAAACGTGGACACTTTTGTGTCTTGTGTCGGATACAACGATACAAGCTACCAATGAATATTTGAATGAAATCAGCCACTCCCTGCGCGTTTACACTACGGTTTCCTGTGATGGTGTGCCGTGTCGGTAACAAAAAGTGTCTACGTTTGCGCAGCCCCTTAGTCTAAATCCAAAAGTTAGTCTAAACTAGGTAGTAACTCACATTTGGTCTCGGTTTCGGCCAAAATAAACGTTTGCACGGAACTTCAGAGTGAAACAAACGAATTCGTTTTATGAGCCGAGAATAAAATGGACTAGCAGTTTTCTAAAGTTTTTGAAATAGAAAAATCGATTATATAAAGAGTTACGCTGGAATATAAAGTTTATGTTTGTAAAATGGCTAGAAGGTCTTGTGGCTAAGTAATAACAGGCGCACGGGTCCATCGATCAGGTTAAGCTATGCTTGCCGCGGTTGGTCCGTGGATGGGTGACTATCTTTATATCCGGAGATCCCTCCATGCCTCGGAAAGCACGTTAAGCTGTTAGTCCGGGCTGTTATTCGTGGATCTTTGAAAGTCATTACGGGTCGTCAGAAGCATGAAAGTCTGACAACCCGTCTTACCAATGGTATCGTGTTACCTAGTAAGTAGTGTAAGAGCGAAGGGATGCTCCTACCGCTGCGCGGGCGCGCGGGGCGAGAGGGGTGAGGGACGGTGCCCGTTGCGAGCGCGCCGTCTTGGTCCTACCGAGCAGCAGTGATGCCAACTTTGGGGTTTTCCCCCTAAATTTAGGGGGAAGAAGTGTTAAAAGGGGGATTTTTAGGGACAGAAATTTTTTGGGGATATTTTTAGGGGCTTCAAAACCCATGTGCAATTTTGATCGAACAATAGTAGTAATAGAATGACATAACCGCACCGCGATTTAGTTCTCGAATGAATGAAACGAACGTGGCCTGTGCGTGGAATGGAACGAACTGCGCTGCTGTATCAATCCAAAATCAACTTGGTGAGTTTCTATGTCTGTTTAATACCGCTGACTAACAATTTTTGACGTGATAACGTCTTAAAAATCGATGAACACCGGCTGCACGCACGCACGAAAAAGTGTCAAGTTCCGCCTGAGCCTGATCGTGCAAGTGAGAGCGCGGAACGAGCGATAGAGAGGTACGATCGGCCCAAGCGTTGGCTTGTGACACATTTATTCATTAATGTTTCTTTATTGACGTAAAAATATCGTCCGTAAAACGACTTTACAGACAACCAATTCACGTAAAAATATCGTCCGTAAACCGACTTTACAGACAACCAATTTTTTTCATTTCACTAAATATTTTACAAAATATGGCAAGCTAAAAAACACTGGACTACGTTCAAACTAAGGTTTAAACATGCTGGAGAACTGTCTATAGTCATAAATCTCTTTAGTTTTCAAAAGTTACAGTGTATTGGACTGGCAAGGCAGTTGCGAGCCTCGATCTTTTCATATTTTAGGGAGTTGGGCACTACATGAAAGAAATTTTTAGGGTTTTTTTAGGGGGATTTTTAAAAAACCTTGGGGGTAAATTTTGGTATAGGTTGGTAACACTGCCGAGCAGTCAGGAAACACTACCCGAGTCGGGAGCACGTCCGTGTTCATCCTGACGGTCCGATTTCGCGAGTGCATAACCTTGATTGAATTAAACGCGATCGTACGTTACTAAATTTGACTTTCATTTCTGGGTCTCCCCTATCAGCTCAGAAGTGGAATTAGATTCTATAAACGTCCACTAATTAGTAAATGTGAACTCGAATAATTATACCTAAAGTTTTCATCCGTTCTCCGCGAATCAAACGATATTTTAATGTTGTGAGCCACTACTCTGTGGCCGCTGCAACTGTTTATTCAATATATTCACTTAATGTAAACATTGTTAATGCTGTGAGCCACTCCTCTGTGGCCGCTGCAACTGTTCACTTAGTATAATATATATTAACTTGTTTAATGTGAATATTGTTATTAATTGTGAGTTACTAAACTGTGGCCACTGCAATCGATGATCTGCTTATAACACAAGGGTACCCTACTAAATATTAAGCGCTAAATTGAACATGCATGAAAGACAGATACCGTATTGGTGTCGTCGTTTAAACGAAGGCCTCATTAGACTGGTGGTAGATACAGGGTGTCGTTGCTGTCGATGGGCGTATTTATAAAGTGTCAGTCACTTGCAACAGATACGCAGTGTCGTCACCGTCGATAGACACATTGGTAAAGTGTCATCCGCAGATGATAGACAACAGGGACGGCACATCCAGTGTCATCATCTGATAGACACATTCATAAGGTGTCGTCTGATATAATCACGATAGATGCTCAGCTCGTCGTCGTCTGACAGACACATTCATAAGTGTCTTCATTATTTTATAGTGCCAGACACATTCAGAAGTGTCACGACCGTATCTCATGGTCTGACTGTCTAACAGACGTATCGATATACCTACGCTTTTCAATTCCTTTTTTTTGGGTGAGATTAAGAACTCACCTTAACCAGCTGACCTCGGGGGTCAGTATTATTAGTTCCAGGATAGGCTACCCGGGGCGGGCAGCTTCATCAGGAAAGGCCGACTGTAAGAGCGAAGGGATGCTCCTACCGCTGCGCGGGCGCGCGGGGCGAGAGGGGTGAGGGACGGTGCCCGTTGCGAGCGCGCCGTCTTGGTCCTACCGAGCAGTCAGGAAACACTACCCGAGTCGGGAGCACGTCCGTGTTCATCCTGACGGTCCGATTTCGCGAGTGCATAACCTTGATTGAATTAAACGCGATCGTACGTTACTAAATTTGACTTTCATTTCTGGGTCTCCCCTATCAGTAGGATGTTGAGGTTAAATAGGCAGTCGCTCCATATAAAATACAGGTATTCAGCGAGTGTACTACGTGAGCTCGACAATTCAGTTAGGCTGGAAGCCGATCCTAACTTAGTTGGGAAAAGGTATACAGATGATGATGATGTTTGTAAGGTGCAGCGCAGACGGCACACTTTTTGTGCGATCGAGTCTGCGGCGCACAAAAAGTCTGCATGGCGCGCAAAAAGTCGGTCGCGGATTTTTCACAGACTCAACCCACACGACGCACATCTTCGATCATTCTGTCGGCAGAGCTGTAGGGACGTAGACGCTATGGAAATCGTGCAGAGATCGCGAAGTATTATTTTGTACATGAAGTACAGAAGAAGAAATGGAGAATTTTGGGTACATCCTATACTTTCGGAAAGATTACCGAAGGGACAGTTCCATACTAAACATTCAGTTCTGAAACAACATCCGGAAAATTTATCCAAATTTTATAAAATGTCTGTTACTACATTTGATGAGTTGCTATTTATTTTAAGACCTGCTTTGACTCATTTATTTCTTGAATTAACATCGTTACATCGACCTCTGGCGCCATGATAATAGATCGCGTGCGTTACGTCCACCCCTAGCAAATGTAGATTGCCGACTAAAGTGTGCGCCGTCTGCGTTAGCGCGCGTTGAAGCAAATGTTCAATTTTTTTCACACACTTTTTGTGCCGAGCGGTGCGGCGCGGCGCGATGCGGTCTGCCCGAATTACTTACACGGATTTTTTGTGCGCCGGACTTTTTGCGCGTCGTGTACGTTACTGCATATAATTGCATAGGTTCTATTTTCACAGACTAAAAAGTGCGTCACGGATAGTCTGTCGTCTGCGCTGCACCTAAAACAGCTATAGACAAAGGGCTCTATACATATTACAAATATTTTATTTGCTGTAATTTTACGGGATGAAGAAAGAAAGAAAGAAAAGTATTTATTGCGACTCGCACAGGAGGATCACAAACTAAACTAAACACAGTCTTAAATATAATACCAAATTATATAAAAAATAAAAAAAAAACATGATGACAATATCCTATGTCTTTTTCGATGTACCTCATTTCGATTTTGTGGTTTACTTTTGTAAGATCTACTAATCACTAAATGTATTTATTTAAATCATCAGTTTGGCTCATTTAAATCGTAATTTTTTTACGATTGACATAGATTTTACGATGTTTTAAATTCGTTTAGCCTTAAATGCATTCAGTGACTTGTGGTGCAAGTAGGCCTTACTGTATTAAAGTATAATTAATATTTAATTTAATACAAAAAATAATAATAGGTAGATAGATTGACTTACACAAACTATATTCAGAGATTCAATAAATGACACTAATATCGCTGCACCCCGCGGTTTCACCCGCATAATGTTCGATCCCGTGGGAATATCGGGATAAAGACTATCATCTGTCCTTTCCCGGGACTCAAACTATCTCTATACCAAATTTCATCTAAATCGATTTAACGGTTTAAGCGTAAAGAGGTAACAGACAGACAGACAGACTTTCGCATTTATAATATTGGTATGGATTTTGCCTAGGGCATGAAATTTTCTTCTACCTACAGCTCGGGCAAACATAATCTACGAAACAATTTACGAGTAAATAAGCCTCCTGCAAGTTCCTTCATCAGTGCAAGTAGCCTCCTCTCCTGGACACTCGCCGTTCAAACAAGTTGCAGCCTAGGTAGATATTAACATTGCTTTGTGGAGTCCCGCCAACTTTGCCCTTTACAAAACTGTATCAGCCAAGCTTATCGCAAAGGTAATGAATTTCCAAAACCGTGTAGTTATAAGTTCAAAGAGATTACAATGGTTAATTTGTTTGTTGGTTGGTACTAATGTCGGTCAATAGAGCGTTGATCACAATTTACTCTAAATTTTAATTGCCCAATTGTAATCTAAACCATTCAGGGTCTCACTCAAACACTCACAGCAAAAAAGAAACATCAAAATTGGTCCAGTCGTAGAGTTCAGTGATATACATACACACGTATAGAAGAATTATCTACACTAATAATATTATAAAGAGGAAAGATTTGTTTGTAACGAATAGGCTCCGAATCTACTGGACCGATTTCAACAAATCTTTTTGTGTTAGACAGTCCATTTATCGGAGAATGCTATAGGTTATAGGTATAACATCACGCTACGACCAATAGGAGCGTCGCAGCAATGAAAAATGTTGAAAAAACGGAAAAAATTATTCCTTATAGAGAGCTTCCGTTGCGTACGCTGCGTAAACGGTTAAAGTTACGCAAAAATAAAGTATTACGAAATTGTTTCTCCTTAAAAGTTCTAAAAAAAAGTGCACAACAGCATATGTCTATCTTTTATGGTTGACTCACTATAACCATTTTTATGATAATCAAATTTGTTCCAAAATAATGCATTATTTGCGAAAGTGTTTTTATAAACATGATATTAATCCTTATCCAAATAAACACGTTATTCATCACAAGTATTTAATTTTGAGCAAAATTGCCCTTGACGTCTTTTGATTTCAATGAATATCTTAGGAGATATCATAGTTTTAAGATAAATCAGCACGGCCGCCGCGCGCCGTTAGCTCATCTACCTAGCCTTTTCTCGACTATGTTGGGGTCGGCTTCCAATCTAACCGCATGCAGCTGAACACCAGTGTTTTACATGGAGTGATTGCTTATCTGACCTCCACAACCCAGTTACTGGGTAATACGATGCTGGGTAAGACTGGTTGTCAGACTTTCGGGCTTCAGTCTACCCGTAACGACTGTCAAAGATCTACGAATGACAGCCGGGACTAACGGCTTAACGTGCTTTCCGAGGCACGGAGGGATCTCGGTATGTAAAGATCCAAAGACCAACCGCGGAAAGCGTAGCTTAACCTGATCGATCGACCTGTGCGGCTGTTATTAATTAGCTCGGGCCCCTCCGCCGCGCGCCGTTAGCTGTACGAGGCTTACTATAGTTTCACTCTTATTGATCATAGCGTGATGTACCTAAAATATGTTCTTAAAGTAATTTACAGACGCCAGCAAAAAATTAAGGTGAAGTGAGCTGTCATTCCACCTGATGTAAGGGATTGCCTCCATTGATAATTTACTTCACGCTCACTTCACCTATGTTATCACGAACAGAATCCACTACAGAATCGATAGGCTGCATATCAAGGTACTACAATCTGTCAAATTTCTTTAATATATTTTCAACTTTATCGCTAAAGCATAAGGTTCAAAGTTGATTGGGAAAATTTGACAGTTTCGGGTAACTTGGATGTGCTGGCGTCTCTACACACGGCTCACATCAAGCTATACATTTCCAGTTTTAGCTGACTTCGCACTGTATAGGTTTTTCGTACAATTAGGAGTCAGCTTAAACTGGTTGTGTATAGCTTGATGTGTAGCCGTGCTTACTAAGTACCTAATAATCTTAAAGTAATCCTACTAATATTATAAATGTGAAAGTTTGTGTGTTTGTTACTCAGTCACGCGCAAACGGTTGTACAGATTAGGATGAAATTTGGCACACAGATAGTTTATAATCAGGACTGACACATAGGATACTTTTTATCCCGATATTCCCACGGGATGGAGTTTCTTGCCGGTTCTTCTCCATAATAAATATAGGTAATAATACGGGCTGGTGTCCGCAACTCCACGTTAATGCGAGTACTTTACGTACGGAAAATTTTAACACATAGGATACTTTTTATCCCGATATTCCCACGCGATCGACACTAACGCGGGTGAAACCGCGGGACGCGGCTAGTATATTTATAAAAATGTATACCTACTTACAAATATTGTTAAATATTTTAAAAGAATAACGATACGGAGAAGAATGGGCAAGGAATTCCTCCTTGCCCATTCTTCTCCATACGAAACTACCTTTCGAAAGGGGCAATTAAAACCAATTATATTTTCTTGTAAATTGTGACGTTCAAAATTGCTTTTTATGTGTCTGTTTGAAATAAATTATTTGACTTTAACATACAGACATGATAAAAAAAAAAATAGATAGGTTTGGAAGTTGCAAGTGTAACCGCTCGAAAAAGCTAGCTTCTGACCGATGATGACTACCTAACAAATCCAGCTTCCACCTAAGAAAAACAAAACCCTTCCTTAAAACAATTGCATCCCTTTTCCTCCCCACAAAGAAATACCGATATTTCCACGCTATTTACAAGAAGTACACACGGTAATCATCGATCACAAACGTTAAGACGTTGTCGGCCAGCCGAAGGGCCCCATAGAGCGTGTCCCATAAATAATACCATGACGCGACGTACCGTGAACCGACTGAAATATAGACGCAATAAAGACCGCTATGTGGGCACCAACATACTATGTTGCGAGTGGTTAAGAACTATCGGGCGTCCTGTAAAATAACTATTGGTATTGAAGAAAACTTCATCAAAGTCGGGAATTTTGTGAAATATGAGTGGTTGCGCGGGAAAAATTATGTTATTTTTCTTAAATATGCGGGAAGATTATTTTATCAATGCGGGATAAATAATTGTGGGCCCGGAGTACGTATAGGCAATGGAGGATGACCAGCCGACGAGAGACACAATCAAAGGACGGAAGTTTGAATCCACTGACCTTTATGCTGTCCTGCTGCTGCTGGTTCAGATGAGGGCGCCCTCTCTTCTTTTGTTTAAATTCGCGACGTAGGTACTCCAGCCAAGCGTGACCCGGGTCACACAGCGAGGTTTTAACTTGCGGAGAGTTTAATGAGGAGTGAGCGAGCGAGCGAGTGAGAGTTTTTTTGCGGGTGCCGGGCCTATATATAGGCTCGCGGCGGGTGCCTCGAATCTTCCGTACGTCGTAGATTCGATGCCGTTTGCGGGTAGTTTCATCTCCTTCCAGTCCCTGAAGGTGACCAATCGAACGGCGCCAACAATGAGAGCAGTGGGGGGCCCAGTATTATCGGTCCCGATTTACGAGTTGTAGCTTGTGGGTACAAATCCAAGCAGGCGCTTTACATTGTGCAAATAATTTTTTTGATATTTTTTTTTGATATTTATTTTTATTTATGAAATACTGCATATTTACAATATTAAGTCTTAAACTAGAGTGCTAGGTATTAATAATGGGTTTCTACCTGAACTAGGATAAACCTGTATCTCAGGTATCATACGTGCAAATTAGCTTATTACATTAATATTCTTAAGATTGAAGATAAACATAAATAGTAACTTAACCAACTAATGATAGGACAATACTAAATTAAAAATAATATTTAACTTAAGACAACCAGTAACTTTTCTGTGTCATCATAAGACAAATTTTGTAACCATGTTGTAATAACATTTTTGCAATGTACCGTGTTTAATGCAGAGATAGACAAAATTGCGTTTACTTTATTATACAGAAATGGGCCTAAAAATACAAAAAATCTATACATAAACGAATGCCTTAATCTATAGTTATCCATACAGATGTCTTTTCGTCTTTTATCAGTGACAACTCTGTCGCACGGCAGTTTAGAGTGCTGTTTTAATAAAGCATACATAATAAATAACTGCCGCACTGTCAGAACATTGCAAGAATTATATAAAAGTTGGGTCGGGAACAGGATAGGCCGGAATGTGGATACTTTCAATACAGCTCTTTGAGCGCGCTCCAGTGGTAGTAAAACTGTTTTAGCCGCTCCTCCCCATGCCGTAATACAATATGTAATTATCGATTGACACAAGGCATAGTATACCTGTTTTATCACTTTAGAGTCGGCAAACGGACGAATTTTCTTGAAAATGAACATCAATTTACGGACTCTACTGCATAATAGGTCTATGTGATTTTTAAATGTAAGAGTAGCGTCAATAATTACTCCAAGATATTTTATAGTTTTCGTATTTAGGATTACGGGGCAATTACATTTTGAATTTGCAACTTTGTTACAAACATGTGCATGAATATCTGGAATTATTATAGATGGCTTTGAGTTGCGTAAAGAAAAGCGTATGTATTTAGTTTTGTCAGCATTTAATGTCAATAAGTTATGCTGTAACCATCTATTAACTATATTGAAACCTTGCTGTGCACATAACCAAACTTCATGTAATGTATTTGCGGAGAACAGGAGTACGGTATCATCAGCATACGATATTATTTTGCCCGAATTCAGTTTGAGACTGCAGAGGTCATTAATATAAATAAGAAATAAGGTTGGTCCTAATATACTTCCTTGCGGGACCCCAAAAGAAGTATTTTTTAGTTCTGAACTAGTAAAATTATCAATTTTCACACATTGACAGCGATTTTCTAAATAGTCTGCAAAAAGCTTAAGCTGCTTACCACGAATACCTATTTTATCGAGCTTGTTCAATAAGATAGGAATAGATACGGTATCAAAAGCTTTTGCTAGGTCAAGAAAAATACCAATTGAATGATTACCTTTGTCTAGTTCTTGAGATATATAATCGGTCATATCTTGTACAGCATCAGCTGTGGATAATTTTGGTCTGAAACCAAATTGTTTATCCGAAAGGATGGCTTTAGACTCTAAGTACTTCATTAACCTATTGTTAATTAATTTTTCTAATATTTTAGATGTAGATGATAGTATTGAAATAGGTCGGTAATTAGAAACTACCTTTTTGTCACCTGCTTTATGCACTGGGACAACTATAGCTTTTTTTAGATAGTCGGGAAAAATGCCTTCAGAGAGGCAAATTTGGAAAATATGAGTTAAAGGCGGAACCAAAATGTGTCTGAAATTCCTTAACACACTATTTGAGATACCATCCCATCCAACCGCACAGCCTTCTTTCAGCCCCATAATAACCCTTTCGACTTCGTCTTTGTCTGTATCCAGTAAAACAAAAGAAGTTAATTGATGATATTGCGATGACACATCGCCCCTGTTTCCGTGAATGTTGTGATTTGTGTAATAAATACATTTTATTTGCTCAGCAAGTTTTTGACCCACATTAACAAAGTAACTATTAACATGATTTGCTGACGTAAGCGGCGAGGTGTGCGTTTGTAATAATTCTGATGATGATTCATGCTGTTTTGATACAAAAGCTAGATTTTTTATATGGCGCCATAACGTTTTATTGTCTTTTCGTGATTCTTCAAGTAAATTTCTGTTATACGTATTTTTCAACTTTTTTAGAAGATTGTTACAGAAATTTCTATATCTTTTATATGATGTTTCTAAAATGGTATTATCTGGAGAGGATTTTACATGCATGTGAAGTTTATCCCTATGCTGAATGCACTTTACTAGCCCAGGCGTGATCCATGGTTTCAGGTTATTATTTTTCTTAGTTAGTTTTATGTTCGATGTATTATTTATAATAGCATATTGCACCTTATTAATAAAGTAAGGCAAAGAAATGTTCACATCATCCGTTTTGTAAACTGGGTTAAAGTCAATATGATTTAATGCGTATTCAAGGTTTTTCATATTTATTTTAGTAATGGTATTTGTACACTTAGATCTAGGGGTTTTTACTTTTAAACTAAGCAGGACTGCTCCATGATCGGAAACTGTAGGAGCTGTTACTAGGGTAATAGACGAAAGATTAGTTTTAAGCAAGGTGTGGTCTAAACAGGATCCACTCAGATGTGTTGGAAGCAAATGAGCCGGAAGAAATCCCTTGCATGCGCACATGTTAAGGTAGTCTTTAGCAACTCTATCACTGTTTTCTGGGTTAATATCTATGTTTATATCACCTGTTAGTACTACATTTTTGTATAAGGATAGATTTTGGAGTGCTTCGTCCAACGACGCAACAAAGTTATCAGTTTGCTTAAAAGCACAAGGCCTATAAATAGCTAGAATAGCTGTCTCTAGGCCCACTTTTATCAATAATCTGCTACAATCTTGTATGGGAGGTTCTTCTACCGTTATGTTCAAACTTTGTTTGGCATAAACAACGACCCCGTCGTTTTGATTATGAACAGTCTTACTACTAAACATTTGGTATCCTGACAGATATGGAAGGCTCTGTTGACATTTAGATAGCCAACATTCTGTCAATACAATAATGTCACACTCAGTATCCAGCCGTTTCAACAGAATGTACAGGTTGTCCATGTTTTTATTTATACTGCGAATATTTTGCGTAAGAATATTAAGCGATTTAGAAGGATCAGGGAGATATAGTTTACATTTTTCAATCTCGCATGTTTTTGCCACGGATGGGGAGACCATATCAATATCAATAAGTAACTTATCCATAGTTTTATTTACTTTAAACTACTAGAATAAAGTTAAAAATGTATAATAAATTAAAACGACTTATTTATTAATGCAAGAAATAAAAGATTAGGGGCGGCGCTCTTAGGCGCCTTCATTATAATCTATAGAGTTAATGTACCTGCTTTCAGCAATTTTCCTTGCCGGGCATTCCAGATCACCTGTTTTGTGGTTGCTGGGTTTTTTAAATCGCAGACATGTTGCACACTGTGATGGTTCAGCACTCTTAGTGCAATCGTTAGATTGATGACCTTGTTGACCACAGTGTCCACACGTGTGAGTATCTTCCCGACAGGTCCTTGCAGCATGCCCGTATTGTTGGCATTTAAAGCACCTCGTCACAAGTGTGAAATCCCTAACAGGACAGGATGTCCAATTTATGAATACTCGATTCTGGTTAATAAGGGCTTTTCTTATGCTAGCAGGTACTTCTAAAATAAAATTGCACGTAGGTCCTTCTTTTTTACCCGATTTGTGACTTAATTTCAAAGAGGCTAGGAAAGAGTCACGAGGCAAATTAGGCAGCTTATCGGCTAGGTTTTGGTCGTATATGCAGTCATAGACTTCTTGGTCAGTTAGGGCTGAGGGTATTCCTATCACTATAATTCTAGGTCTTCTCTTGTGAGGCTCTTCCACTTTCAGGCCGGAACTACTTAGCTGTGACGAGTTCCGTAGTTTTTCTATGTCATCCTTGGTTTCAGTGCTAATGATAACTCCTCCATTTTTGGTTTTACGCAATCCTCTAACGTGCAGTTTCAATTGTTCTGGGCGTATTATTTTTTGAACAAGAGATTTAGTGTCGTCACTAGTTTTTAATTTATCATCAGGATAAATTGCGATAGAGCTGAGGTTACTGGGGCGCAAATAGTTGTTTTTGTTCATCTTTACCATATCAGCAAAAGAAACATTTTCTATCTTTGTTGGTTGGGCGCAATTTTCTATAATGCTGTCTTGGATTGTTTTACGGAAGTTATCAAGGCAATCCGTGAGGTCTCGTTTTTCTCTCAGTGCTTGAAGTGAGTTTTGCACTTCTCTGGCCTTTTGTTTTAAGTCCTGGTAGAATACTGCCATCTGGGATACGCCATTTCCTACCTTGCGCGATAGGGAATTGATCCTCAGCTTTTGTTCGGAGTTCAATTTTCCATCCTGAGCAATGGAACAAACTTCATTTAGGCATTTTTCTATTGACATCATCCAGTTGCTAATTTCATTGGTATCCAAGGTCTCAAGTTTTTCTTCAGCCGCATGGTGTTGGTCCGGTCTTGGTTGTTGGGGTGAAGTAGGAGCTTGTGTTTGTACCGGGGTCGGTGTTGGTGGAGGGCTTCGTATCATCGTACTCCGCTTAAAGGGACTGCCTTCCATATATCACTTTGTAAAAGTATATTATGCAGTCAGTCCATTTTTCTAACTTATCACTATAATGTTTATTTGTATAACACGCTAAATCACTATAACTAGGTCACTGTTTATTCAAGCGTTAATTTATTTTATTGATATTATGCATTGATGAGCACGTCTGCAAGCGTTGAATGCTCCAATCAAACCTGAATTACATAACCACTGCTCTCAAAACGGTGAAGGAAACATCGGTGAGGAAACCGGCATGTCCTAGAACCAGAAATTCGAAGACATGTGACATCTACCAACCCGCACTGGGCTCGCGTGTCAGATTATAGCCTACTCCCTCTCGAAAACAGGAGACCTTGTGTCCCAGCAGTGGGAACCATAAAGGCTGATTATGTGATTATGCTATATATGCTAAATAACACGCAAGAGGATCAGAACAGTTTAAAAATGTATGCGATTGTTGAAGTACTGAAAACGCCTATCATTATTTTTAAGCTTCTGCATTCTAGCGACTTCTTCATTTTTTTAAGAAACATTATTTCTGTGATATAAGCGCATTGGTTTATACGGTTATACATACATGTAAATAATAATAATAATAATAATCTTTATTGATGAATATGAGACAACCATACAGAGTTACTTAATAATAAACCCAGTATAGACAATATAAAGTTATGACAATATGAAATGGTAGAACATAAGAATGGTTTGGTTGTCTTTGGACTGATTCGCCCTATCCCCTCGTACTAGTATAAAACTGTATCACGAAATAGTTCCTCATGATATAGCAAGTTTCTGTACTTATCTAAAGTGAATGCATACTGTGCGCCTTCTAAAACCTTTACGGAAAACAAGTGTATGCATTATGATTTTTTTTTTATTGTCGAATGGGTCCGCTCTTGACCTTGATCACGCCTGATGGAGAACGATGGATGAGGTCTATGATGGAACGAGCGTGCCCATAAGATGCCAAAGGCACTGGAACTCCCACGCATCGACGAAATACAGCAGCTGCCTGACGCCGGACTCCGGTGGGAGGGTGGTCGCAAACCAGGCGGGCGTTAGCCCTACTACCGCATGGGAAGAATTGATAAAATTGGCTTTTAGTCAAATTGGGTGTAACTGTCCAGGATGCGCCGAGCGCTCGGTTCGGTTGATTAATTGCCGAAAAAAACGCGTTACACGAGGACGCTTCTTCATGCATCCTTCACAGATTCTAATTTTGTAAATGTGAGGACTTTGAAGGCCTTTTAGATTTTAGATCTGTAGACTGTTTTTTTTTATATCAATTACCTGGTACTTGTTGACAGTCCTACGCTGTCCTCCCCATACCTACTGTAATTTGAAAACATTATAAAAGTCAATTATTTTTAAAAGAGTAACCGTGGAGTTTCTTGCCTGTTCTTCTCCATAGGAAACGACCAATTGGAACCGTGCACCTAGCTTCTGACGTTTCATAAGTGCCCTTGTAGGTTTATGTGAAAAAAAAATTGATTTTGATCTTTAAAAATCATATTACTGCTAGGGTCCTTTTAATTCGTAGTATATAGGTAATCAGTCGTTCCTGACAATAAGCGGGCTGTCTATACTTCCTGTACAACATAGTCAATTTTTAGGTGTTACTGAATGATTACCGACGGTTTAACTACACATTTTTAACGTTTAAACGTCTCTTAACTGCATGCATCTTTTATAAATATACCCCTTAGTCATTAGACAATTTTGTCGGTCTTTCTCTCGAATAACATATTGCCATCACTAATCTATTCACCGAACGTGGTGATAGTAACAATATCCTGCATCTTCCAGCCGAATGCTCACAAAATTCAACTCATAAACCGGAACTTTACGATCCAAATAATTATGATGAATCTGTAAAATTAAAAGACGGGGAAACTCCACGCTCCTTCAAACTATTATCTACACTTGCAATCCTCAACAAAGGAAAAGTAGGAAGATAAACTAGGTGGACTTAAAACTGTTCCAACCATCAAGTATTTATGGTCCGTCGTAAAAGTTTAACTATAGGAAAGGACGTACTTAATAACAATCGGTTGCAGGCTGAAGCTGGCAACTGCTCGATACAATAGGCTTTCAATCCAATTTGTAGCACTCGCTGTGTTTACAACAAGTGAATGGCGATCGTGAACTCGTATTGTTTGACAAATGAGAATTCTTTCATTTATTTTTTGCCTTCAGGTGTAAAAGAAGTCTTTTTTTTAATTGGTAATTTTCAGTTTAGGAGCAGGTCTGAATTTGATGAAAAGTTACGCAGAGATCCTTGCTGACCCAAGAAAATCATAATTAAAAAAAGTTTATAGAACATTTACAAGTCAATGAAAAGTCCCAAAAAAAATCTGTGACAGACGGATAAGAAAGTATAATATAAATATAATAAAGGTTCCGTTTACATTAAAAGGAAGTGCGAGGGTAGCCAGCCCGCGAATATTTTTTTTTACGTTTTTTGCAATTTGCACGTCAGTAGGTATCAACTTGTATATTCAAAAAATATAATCCGCGACTGTAACAAGTATGATTGTATTTACAGAATTAAAATCAGAATTTGTAGTACAAGTTAATTATTTTATGAAATATCATTAAAATGTTTGAATTTCACGGGCTACAGTTAAAGAACTGAACCCAGCATAGGTCTGGTGGAGAGCCTCTTAAAGAAAAATGATTCCTTGCGAAAATATATCTTTTCTGTCCAATTCTCAGTAAATCTGAATGTAACATGTTCAAAATATTGCCTGCAACATTCTATATATCTCAAATAGATGGAATTGTTGTGTAAGGAAGACGCGATTGTGAATTATTGGGAGAAATATCGACGGGAATACACAGATAGGTGAAAGCATCTGGCCATTGGGGTGCCTAACGTAGATATTACAGGGGTGAAACGGTGGATAGCCCTCGTAAGGGGATGGGTCAGTAAATACTGATACATTTGCCAAACGTCGGATGAACCTAGAGGGTGTAATCGAGGGTAGTTTGTTTTTCTTTTCTGATTGATTAAACTTTCATGAATGAGAATTGGATGGGACAGTTGTTTTTCTGGTATGGATGAGTGTTATTAAGACTGATGATGAAGAAAAGACTGCTTATTTTTTATGTTATATTAGTAAATTTGGGATTTCAAGTTACAAATATTAAGACAGAGTTTAAAAAGGTTATAGGAGTAATTTAAAATACCCGCGGGGCGTAATATTTTTTTTTTGTTTGGTCTTTTTTAGGGTTCCACACCTCAAAAGGAAAAACGGAACCCTTATAAAATCACTTCGTTCCGTTTGTATGTCCGTCTGTCAAGAATTTTTTGTCAGAAACGGGTAGAGTTATCAAGTTGAAATTAATATCAAACACTCAGGGTTGCAATCCCTTAGAGGCAGTGAAAAAATCAAACTTCCAAGTCAACGCAATCAAAAGATACGGGCGTTTATGTTCCGTTTATGCCGCATATTTTGACACTCGCAAGGGAATCAAAATCTATAGGGTACTTCTCGTTGTCCTAGAATTATGAAATTTGGCAAGAAGCAATGTCATGTAGCACAACAAAGGAAAAAAAACCGAAAACCGTGGATTAGTAGTTACATTACATAATATAATACATAATCAGCCTATAATGTTCCCGCTCCTAGAACACAGGCCTCCTCTCTGTGAGAGTGAGAGGGCCGTAATGCACCACGCGGGCCCAGTGCGAGTTGGTAGATGTCACATATCTTCGAATTTTTAGTTCTAGGACATGCCGGTTTCCTCACGATATTTTCCTTCACCGTTTTGAGAGCAGTGGTGATGAAATAATTTACACAAAGTAAAGCGCCCGTCTGGGTTCGAACCTACGACCTACAACTTGTCAACAAGTCGCGACCGTTACCACTGGGCCACAACTGCTCTAGTTATATTACAAAAAAAAAATCTCGTGATAAACTATTTTCATACTTAGGTATACCTACAAATTTGTACGGAATCCTCGGTGCGCAAGTCCGACTCGCACTTGACCTTTTTTTTTAATTTTGTAGCATGCTGTTCACCCAATGCGTTCACGGCAGCATGCTGAATGCGATCCTCAAAAATGCTTCAATTATTTTATTAGTTAACAACCAGTCTTGTCAAGGAGTATCGTGCTACCCAGTATCCTGGGTTATGAAGGTCAGATATGCAGTCACTCCATGTAAAATACTACAAAATCAGAACTTCTATTACCTTTGACCTCTTTCCCTTAACATGTTCCAACAAGACACATAGCCAACAGAAGCTACTAACCAACGTGCGAAATAAATAAATCGTTCGAGTGAATTCTGTTTTAATTCGCAGCGCTGCAGCGCTTCTTAGCCAGAGTGCAAAGCTGCGTACAGCATACGTGGTTCACCTAACGCCTTGTAAATGGAGCTACTAAAATGTGGAGTAAGACGTTTCTTTCAAGATCCATAAAATTCGTGCATAAAGTTAAGCTTTAAAATGAACTGATGGTGGGGCTTGTGGCTAAGTAATAATAGCCGCACGGGTTGATCGATTAGGTTAAGCTACGCTTGCCGCGGTTGGTCCGTAGATGGGTGACCATCTTTACATACCAAGACCCCTCCGTACCTCGGAAAGCATATTAAGCCGTTGTTGTTCATACATGGATCTTTGACAGTACGTTACGGGTCGTCAGAAGCCCGAAAGTCTGTCGACCAGCCTTACCAAGGGGTATCGTATTACCCAGTAACTGGGTTGTGGAGGTCAGATAGGCAGTCGCTCCATGGTATACACCTGCATCCGGTTAGACTGGAAGCCGACTCCAATTGGGAAAAGGCTAGGCAGATGAAGGTAAATATACCACCAAGACTGTTTTATTTAAAACACATGTTACGCCTATGTTTTACAACTAAAGTTCTGACTCCTTTTGACTTATTGTTAGAGACAGACAAATTGTCGAAAGATGTTTCTAAAGGATAAAATTGCATTAATGGACCCAAAATTCACTTAAAAAGCGTAAAACCAAATATAATCTAACATCATGCATATACGAGTATGCCCATTGGATTTTTTTTCAGTTTTTGGTTCGATTTTGTTTTGATTCTTGATAGAATACTGTTTCTTTTTTTTCTCGTTTCTCTTTCTTTTTTCAATTATATACATAGTTTCAGCATTTGCGATTTGATACAGTTAATGCTCCCCATGTGGTTAGGCAGAGATGTTTGAAACCCTCTTTTCGATAAGTCCCGTGTAATATGGGGCGAGCATAATCAAAATCAAAATACTTTATCTATACTTCTATACTAATATTATAAAGAGGAAAGATTTGTATGTATGTTTGTAACGAATTGGCTCAAAAGTACTGGACCGATTTTAAAAATTCTTTCACCATTTGAATGCTACATTATCACTGATTATTATAGGCTATTTTTTTCCACCCGTGCGAAGCCGGGACGGACCGCTAGTTCCTTATAAATCTAAATGGGCATTTAAGAAACGTTATGTTAGCTAGGTTCCAATTGGTCGTTTCCTATGGAGAAGAGCCGGCAAGATACTTCACGGTTACTCTTTTAAAAATTAAGGCTAAGACAATGTTTTGCAAATTCAGTAGTTATGGGAGGACAGCGTAGGCCTGTCAACAAGTACCAAGTACTAGATAAAATAGAAAAATAGTCTACATATCTACAGGTCTACAAGGCCTAGAAAGCCTTTTTTATATTTTGTAAATGTGAGAAACATTTACAAAATGTAAAAAAAAAATCTATCAAAAGGATAAATAAAATCTATTTATAATTTAGTTTTTATTTATCCTTTTGATAATCTACTAATAATACTTACTTAATAATACTTGGTTTGCGTAAAAAAATACTTGAATTCGTTGAATAGATGTTTGTCAATGAATCGACAATCACCAGGTAGGTAAGTCATGGTCATAAGAATCTAAAAGTCCCGCCTTTAGCTTTTCCCAGTATAATTTTATTGGCTATTTCTGGTGGTGTTTCCTACCTCCACGTTGGATGCATTAGGCGTCCAGTTTACGAGCCGGCTCCGACACGGCGACCCGACGTGTGCGAGATCATTCGATACACACTCCCCTCAAGCTATATCTTAGCTTCGATTACGACCACTGTTTACTTAGTTATTATACTGACCCAACTTGACAGAATAAGGGTGTTTATCTATTGTATTAGGAAACTTTAGGAAAGAAAAGATTAGATTTTTTGTAATTTAATTTGTTACGCACTAAAATAGCTGAACGGATGCTGATGAAATTTGGCACATGGCATTTGGTTGACGAGATCTGGATTCGGACATAGAATACTTTTTATTCCGATATTCCCACAGGATCGAGATTTATGCGGGTGAAACCTAGGGGCGCAGCTAGTTTGTAGATGGAGATAGAGCTGCTATCGTGTAGCCACACGATAAAAGTAAGTATTTATTCTTTGGTAGTAAGTATTTTTAAATCCAACTTAAATGAACAGCTAGGGAAATTATAGGCAAATTGAAACCATACATCAATATGTCAATATACATCAATGAATTCCGTACAATCAAACATACAACTACATAAAAAAGCAATAACATACAACACAAGAAGTAAAAACAAATTTCAATTAATGACTGCACGTGCACGGACTAATTACGGCAAAAAAACAATATTGGTCGAGGGAGCACAACTGTTTAATGATTTGCCGGAGGATTTAAAGAGGTGTGAAAGTATAAACATATTTAAGGCAAAACTTAAGAAACATATATATACCATGTAACGTCGCCAACACCTCAGAGGCAAATATGATATGATTACTTAATATTTAGATATAAGCACT
This sequence comes from Globia sparganii, assembly GCA_949316385.1. NCBI lineage: Eukaryota > Metazoa > Arthropoda > Insecta > Lepidoptera > Noctuidae > Globia > Globia sparganii. Next base: position 20,107,484 of record OX438671.1, read on the forward strand.
TTGTATCTCATTTTAAGTGAACTGTGTTATTTAAGTTCTTATGAGAAATAAAATATCGTTAAACCTATATGCTGTGTTTTAGCCATTTTGCACAACTTTGTTATTTCACACAAGAATATTAAAGATTGATAGTTGTGACTAGAATATACATCAGGGACAATTTTAGTGGTAGTCAATTTGTTTTACAAAAGTAGGTTCTCTGACTGTCATTCCGCCACGTGTTGGGCAGACAGTCTTGTTTCCATGAGTCTGAATGTCCAGTATTTTACCACTGCATCATCTATTTCTGAAAAATAGTTTTTAGTATATTCTTTATCGTTTACGAGGGATATAGAGAACCTACCTGTTTTTTTAAGTCTTTCAAAATGTCCATTTAACATTACTTAGAATTGGAGAAAACTTCAACGCAAGACATATCCGTAGAAACACAACATCACATTCAGCCCTGCTGACCCACAAAAACTATGACGGTTTGTCTTCATAAACAAATGAGTTACAATCCCTCAGGCCCATGTGTTTGGACCATTTAGGTCTCCAGAGCTCCACCAAAGAGATAAATTGAAACTAAAACATTTAAACATAGCTGTAATAAATTTAAAAGCAAATTAGTTTTCGGGCCAGGCTGCCAGTATGCCAGTATTATTTTATTACCGAAACAATATGGTAAATTATGAGAATGGTAAATAGCCAGTGTTTGTTTTATTGTGTAATTTAGTATTGTGATCGGAATCAGGTATTTAAAACTTCGTAAATAAAGGGTTAAATAATAGTCACGCAGATCAAGCAATCCGTTCTTCTTCGTGTCGCTAGCACGACAGTTATACAATTTCTGTGGCCCAAAACTTCGCCACATCTACAGCGTTATCGGTGGCAGCGCAGAGGTCACTTTGGCTGCATGTTTTGGGGCACAAAGGTCACTTTGGCTGCATGTTTTGGGGTACAGAGGTCACTTTGTCTGCATATTTTGGGCCACACAGGTCACTTTGACTGCATGTTTTGGGGCACGAAGATCACTTTGGCTGCATGTTTTGGGGCTCAGAGGTCACTTTGGCTGCATGTTTTGGAGCACACAGGTCACTTTGGCTGCATGTTTTAGGGCACAAAGGGCAGGAGGTGGAACATAGTTTGTGACACAGCTCCACATATGCAACTTGCTGCCGTTTCATGGAGGTTCGACTTACATCTTCCCACTTGAGTTCAGAGACGGTTCAAGGTCAAGTGGACCACGGAAGGTTACACAAACTGTGGGGAGATGCTCATTTAATGGAAGATAGTGAGTAGGTAGGGGAAAGATATCCTGCTATAGTTTGTAACGAGCGTCGACCGGGTTACCTGGTAGAGACGCTGTCGATTACAAGAAACTATGCCTTTTTTTTGGGAAATCATCAAATGACCCCTCCCGCTAAGGGTGGAGCAGAAGGGAGTGTCAAACTTTTACTGACTAAAACCCACCCGTGTTCCTTCCTTAGCCCTTTACGTTCCGGGGCAGCGACAATCCTTTCGGACAATCCCGCTGCCCAAGAAACTGTGCTGCTTTTTAGCCGTTGTGTTGGCTATTCATCACCAATTGAGATACCTCCGTGCTCAGACGACGTAGACAAAATGATATTCTATCAGCGAAACGATGATCGAAAAGTCCAAAATGAATTCGATTGTCATAAGCCATCGAAAAACTTATGTAAATCCTGTTGAAAGTCGTTGTAGAAATACGAAGCGCTTTGAAAAGCGCTTGCCAGTTGTCAAGCGATTGTCGATTGTCCTTTGGTATACGTATCGGAATATTATTTCTTTGATTGACGAACTGGACCCTTTTATTTTTTTGTCCTTCTTCTTGTTTCATGATTATTATTGTATATTTTTATAAATAAGTATCTATAATTATGTTTTAGGTATGTACGTATTTATTTTATATATGTACAGTCAACAAAAGTGATAAGTATACAGGATCGTCGACCGATGGATAATGTCGACTGAAATTTAATTTGATAAATGAGCTGTTTGTTTTCTATTTACAAAATTAAATTTTATTCGAGAACATCCATCGGATTCTTACTAAACATCAACTCTATCCGACGATCCTGTATACTTATCTCTTTTGCTGACTGTACCTAAATGGTACACCACGACTACCTCCAGTATAGTTTTTCCTTCTCCTTTTCCATCCAAAGGTTGTCTTTAATAGATCGCTTTTAGCGATAGGCCGCCTATTGTGTCACCCCTTGTTAAATTTTTATCTGTAATTTTATGGTATACTAGCTGCGCCCCGCGGTTTCACCCGCGTAAGTTTTGATCCCGTGGGAATATCGAGATAAAAAGTGTTATATGTGTTATTCTGATGTATAAACTATATTACTGTAAAGTTTCATCAAAATCTGTTCAGTAGTTTTTCCGTGAAAGAGTAACAAACATCCATCCATCCATCCTCACAAACTTTCGCATTTATAATACTAGCTGCGCCCCGCGGTTTCACCGGCGTAAGTTTTGATCCCGTGGGAATATTGGGATAAAAAGTATTCTATGTGCTATTCTGATGTATAAACTATATTACTGTAAAGTTTCATCAAAATCCGTTCAGTAGTTTTTGCGTGAAAGAGTAACAAACATCCATCCATACATCCTCACAAACTTTCGCATTTATAATATTAGTAGGAGTAGGATTAGTAGGAAGTAGGACTTAATAAAGAATATTCTATCTATCTGGACTTACTAAATATCAGACACTATAACGCGCCACGCGACGGGGCGCAGATAACGTGCCACGCGACGGGGCGCAGATAACGCGCCCCGCGACGGGGCGCAGGTAACGTGCCCCCGCTCGTAATTTTTTTACATACAAATATGCATACGCGTGGTATTTGGCTCCGTTTCATGTTGTAGTGTGTGATTCACCTACGTTTAAGGATGTGAAGATCTTGTCCTTATTTACTTTTGACGTCCGAAAAATGTTAATTCTTATTCAACATAAATTGAATTATTACTAATACAATTTTAAAAGGTAATTAGGTTGAATCTTCAACTTATACATAATAAATAGTGCTCCAGACTGAATTTCCGCCATGGCAGCAAATTTCAGCGGAGACTAGAGAGGGAAATTGTTTATTCTGTAATAAGATATAGGAATACTTTAAAACTTCATATTATAAAAATAAGAAACTAGATGAGGTCGGCGTTTCCTATAAGAATACTCTGAGAACAAAGGCACAGGAAACAAACTCAGAGGTCACAGTCTCTTTTAAAGATCATGTGAAGACCATGTAGATTGATGTCTGAAATGGTCTTTAGAGGAAAGTACCACACAGATTTGAGTGGAACAGTCCAGTCAGTGCAAGCATATGTCAGAAAATTATGTAGCTCAACTCAGCACTTGAGCTCCTCAACGACTCGACGAACAATACCAAAGAACGGGCATTTAAAACACAAAAAAATAACCCAGATAATTCATAAGAGATACCATCATTCTCATAGTCCGATGAAACGGCAATCAGGCGCAGGACTAACGGATTAACGTGCTTTCCGAGGCACGGGGGTATCACATCGCCAACTTCCAAACTCCGGGCTGTTACTAAGAAATTCCTAATGGAAAAACTCAATAACACTTTGCCCAACCTGGGAATCTCATAAGTATGTGGATATTGCGGAGGGCGAAGGCCTAGGACTTCGGAAGGAGAAATGAACTGACGGATAGCTGGTAGCACACTGACGTTTATTTTACAAGTCAAGCTGACATATAAAAACCATAAATCACTAGATATTATAAAACAAAGTCGCTTTCTCTGTTCCTATATCCCTATGTATGCTTAAATCTTTAAAACTACGCAACGGATTTTGATGCGGTTTTTTTTTAATAGATAAAGTGATTCAAGAGGACGGTTTATATGTATAATACATGTATAATATAGTAGAGAAACACTGATAATTTTAGAGGTTTCTAATGTGATGTCGTAAATAAACCCTTTTTTTGCGCTTACATTGCAAACGCTGGCTGAACCCTATGAGATACATCAAAATAATGTACTACAGTATTATACACCTTAAAAAGGTCTACAAAAAAGTCCACGATGGTATATGTCTATCTCTTAGGGATAACCCACAATAACTATTTTTTTTCCTTTACTTTTTACGAGAAATGATGGCTTATTTACGAAGCGATTTTAAGCAATACAGCATTAATCCTTATCCAATTAAGGACCTTATATACATTGTGCATTTAATATAGATCAATATGGCCCTTTACAGCATGTTATTTAAATTAATATTTTCGAAGATATCGTGGTTGCTGCGGTATCGGCGGCAGGGCCTGGCGGCAAGTTAAAAAAAAACATTCAAATAAAATTATTAATTATTAAATTAAATTTATTAAATTGCATTGCACCCGTTCGAAGCCGGGGCGGGTCGCTAGTAAAACATAAACTATACAACAGAATCAAACCCAAGACTCACGCGCGACCACGAGACTAACTGGCAGTTAACCTATAGATGGTGCAGTAACTATACACCTACCTACATATACGAGTTAATAATTTTATCTCTTTCTCATATTATTTTTTAAACTTTCCTGTTTACCTAATTTTTACCCAACCAACCAATAGCAACTTCAGGGCAGAAGTGACCCAATAGATCAGGGCCTCAAGTCTGCTATTACAATAGTGTCAGAATGGTCTATCATTGATTTCATAATTGTTGATTTTGACAAGTTTGGCAATCTACTAACATAATGGCGTCATTATGACTTTCCAATGGTCAACCACTGACACTCCATTGAAAGAAATGGCATAAAATGGTAAATGGTACAAATGAATAAATGTAATGTTTATTGCTATTTACGAACTTCTTACTACTTCAGATTGCAAACACTAAATACGTAATATGTAAAAATATATATTAAATGAAATCTAGAATTAAATTTAGTAGTTTTTCTTAGACCATTGACCGACCAATGATCGACCATTATGAATTTAGCAGATTACGAACTTTTAGCAAAATGACAATGGGATCGTGTTGGAATGACGAATTTATAAAAATAGCAGACTTGGGCCCCTGTAGTAATGGCTCCGACTTACGAGTAGGTCATAGGTTCGAACCCAAACAGGCGTTAAAAAAAGAATAGGTACTAGAACGAAAAATTCAAAGACATTTGACATCTCCCAACCCGCACTGGGCCCGCGTGGTGGATTTCGGCCCACTCCCTCTCACAGAGTGAATGCCTGAGCCCCAGAAGTGGGAATATTATGGGTTGAATGCATATCAACTTGTTTTCTAAGCCACCTTCCTAAGCACAACCCACATACCTAACGGTTTCAATCCCACAGCTGGGCCTATACACTGTACATTTAAAAACCGTATGCCCATGTCCCTCGGTACGGTCACGTACAATATTGCTTGCGTGACGTCATCTCACCTGATGCGACTCATACTTTAATGTGGCTAAAATGTTTGGGATTAAATTTCATAGGAGATATTGTAGTTTTGGTGAATAGGATATTATATAAATGGTTCGGGTTAAAGGACTAGAATTTACTTGATGTACCTACTATTGCCGTGCTTGCTACTTTCCGGGTTTAAATAAAATATTTTTCTGCTTTAAATCTACAAACACAGTCCGTTCCCAAAGCTTTGTGTTAACACATACTTAGCATATTATTGAATGACATAGCATGGATGACCATTTTTTTATTTATTATTAAATAAACTGAACTAAATGAAACAGTTAAAAAAGGGATAGACACTTACATTAGCAATATTTTCTATTTTTTTGGTGTGGTTGTGAGAATATAATTTGGATTTAAGAGAGATGATTTCGATACATGAAAATGCCACTGGAACATTGAAATAAAAAACCGGCATTGGGCTAAAGAAAAGGTTCAGTAACGTCTGAGGCAAAAGTCGAATGCCAAAAAAATATCAAAATCTTTCAAGAATTAGAAATAATTTATTATCATTTGAATGAATACGACGTGACTTTATCAAAAGCAATAATTTGAATAATTAAAACTTTGCTCCGTAAATTTTGTTAGGCGTTTAATGATCTTTTCTAGAAACCGCGATTCATAATTCGATTTTGTCAAAATTATCGTTACTCGGTTATTATATTTTATGATTGACGACTGTTCTAGTATTTAAATAAAAAGTCCCTTAGACATGGTTTCACTAATCACTTATTTACGCATGAATCGGTATTTAACTAACCCAAAACTTCATAACTATACTTAGATTTATAACATTAAATATATGCACAACTTCTTTGCTATTTTCCAACTTTCGAATAATGGCATCACCACTTAGGTGAGATAGTAATGAAAACAGCCTATCAAATGCTTTTCTACAGTGCTTTCACAGTTATTTTAACTCTGACAGCTGCAACCCAACATCAACCTTATTCTCACGAGATTAGAGATCAGTATGATATTGACAGTGATGTAAAATTAGAAGTAAAATAACTGTGAATGGACTATAAAATAAATAATTATTATGTCACACATGTTTTTGCGTTATAGTGATGGATGTATTTAAAGCACACCATACACAGATCTAAAAAAAAACAGAAAAAGTCTATTACCAAAAAAAAAATCGCACATCTTTATTTATAACGGGAACCACCTAAACAAACAGGGAATAGGTACACTGGCAACACTCATTAGCTATCGTAAAGGGGCCTTCAATTTCATCACCGCTTAGATTTGAGGCCCCATTTCACAATTAATTAGTTCCCTGAACATAGTTTAAACATGGTACAGGTGGATTTACAGTAATTCAATTTCGTACAGAATTTTTAACCAAAAATGTATACAAATATTTAAAATTAAAATGTCTGTAATGTCAACCTAACAGCTTTATAGTACTTATTACTACACAAAAAACCTATTTTTTAAAATTCTGTCTATCTGTTTGTTGCGGCTAATCTCCGAAATGGCTGGATCGATTTTGACGGGACTTTCTCTGGCAGATAGCTGACGCTATGAGGAGTAATTTAGGCTACTGCAAATATCTAAGAAAGAAATATATAGGTAAAATGAAACACCCTACAGATTGGGATAAAGTCGACTTCAGTCTCTTAAAAGCAGACACAACGTGCGCTTGCAAGGTTGTACCCCGAATAAGGGCCGGTGCACAGGATTTCGTGCGGCACCGCACCGCATATCAGCCATATGGTGGGTGTAGACACTTATGGTGCGGCCTCGCAGTGTTACTACGACGCCGCAGTGGGCGAAGACTAAGAGTGTTGTAGTATGATGAGAACAACCTCGCCACTCTGGCGCACACCTATCATCGCCTCGTCTCGCCTAGTTGAAGTCCAATGTATCTGCGGTGCGATGCTGAAACGCACCATCCATCTGGCACCACGCCGAAGCCGCACCGCATCGTGTTTACCGACCCTAAGACCAATTTCATAACATCGGACGGTAGAAACAAGACACAAATACATTACATACTTAAAAATATACCACATTACATTATACGTTCATATGAATAGCCCAGTCCCAATTTTTTTCCCGTCACAACCAACTATAACTTCGCAAAATATTACTGTTGTTCGTCCAAGATCTAACTCACAAAGAAACAATTTAAACTTCTACATCTACTATACACTGTCATAGTTTAAGTTTTCCTAATAAATTAGGTAGTACTTTATCCTGTGTTGTTAGAACTTCCCAACTTGGTAAAGTCTAAAACAGGTGAAGTGGAGTTATGCTTATCCATCTATTTGCAGGAGGAAGTTTTGGGATCTTCGGAGTTAGTTCAGGCTCCTTATCTTGATGTGAACCTAATAATTATGTACTTGTTGAAGCAAATTATGGGATATTTATAGCTGAAACAAATGGGGACAGTAATTACCTATCTGAATCTATGGTTCTTTGCCCATATCGTGTCTATGTAAACGATCGATTGTCCCCTCAGTCTGACCATGTTGAATTAGGATATATGGACGACTAAACTAAATGTTAGTTAGACACCATCATAATCTTAACTCAGCTACCAAGGCGTAATTCAATTATTATAATTTTGTATTGCCTCTGTACCTCGTTCTCATATTATACCAAAATGTTGTAACAATACTTTAAAAGAGTTGGTGGAGTTATCCTCCATATGAATCTACTGCGCTTTAGAAAGGGTAAAGCTTAATCTTTCTGACTGAACCACTTTTTTATATTTGTTTAGGATCTCAAACAAAAGACGTACACAATAGATCATCAATTATCATCTGCCTAGCCTTTTCCCAAAGTTATGTTGGGGTCGACTTCCAGTCTAACCGGATGCAGCTGAATACTAGTATTTTACATGGAGCGACTGCCTATCTGATCTCCACAACCCAGTTACTGGGTAATACTCGTACGATACCCCTTGGTAAGATTGTCAGACTTTCGGGCTTCTGACGACCCGTAAGGACTGTCAAAGATTCACGAATGACAGCCGGGAATAACGGCTACGGCGTATTTTCCGAGGCCTATTTTTATGTATCATTATTATTAAACCAATAGTAACTAACTAGTTCTTGTTACTATAATCTGTTTATAATGTAATTAACAAACTATATCTTAAACACAACTCACTATAATCTTACAAATTACTACATCTCAATTTGCAAATTAATTTAACAGACATTTAATTAAAACATGTTTACTCAAACACAGTCAACAACTAAATTATCTTAAAACAATTATTGTTGAAATTGAACCTAAGGCTTCATTCATAGTGTAGAAGCGGTAGCGGGGGATGCGGCGGGTGCAAGTCGCTAATTCAGGTAACATCCCAATTCCGGTGATAATTCAGTCTATGTTCGGTAGCGTGTCTCCTCCTTTTACGAAAAGTAATGGTATAAGAAACGCACCGAAAAGGAAGCAAGTGGAACATCTCATCCCCACAACGGTTGCAGCGTGCGCCGGAGGGCATTCAACTATCTCCGACCGCCATAGGTTGCCTGCAGGCTACAGATTTGGGAAGTCTGTCACCTAAACACAGGCCTACGTGAAGCTGTGAGTACTGGCTGGCAACCTAGTACCAAATGACACTGCACGTCGTTTGGTTTTCCTGTCGTACCTACTTTTGTTTTACTGCTGTAATATATTTGTCAAACTATAAAAGTGATATCTTTGATCTACGTATGTTTCTATAAATAAAACCCTCACAAATTGGTAGCAGAGCGTGGTTACATTTTGTAAATATGAAAAATGGCATCAAATACAAGTTATCGAAATATAGAACCTTTGACCAAATCGAACTATGATACGTGGTGTTTGCAAGCACAAGCTGTCCTGATTAAAAATGACTTTTGGGATATTGTAAGCGGCGAGAAAACGTTACCACCAGCTACAGATGCGGCGGCGAGATCGGCGTTCAACAAAGAGGACTTGAAGGCAAGGGCTGAAATCCTACTTTTATTGACACCATCTGAACTGAAACAAGTTAAAGTCTGCATGACATCAAAAGCTGTATGGGACAAGTTAAAGGCTACTTATCAAAGCACTGGGCTAGCGAGAAAAGCTACCTTATTAAAACAGTTGGTTCTAAAGCGAATGACCACAGGAGAAGATATACGTGACCACATAAATAACTTCATGGACATCGTGGACAAACTCGCAGATATGGATATAAAGGTACTGCTGAGGTGAACTGCTTAGCATAATGCTTCTCTACAGTTTGCCATCAACTTTTGAGAACTTTAGAATAGCCATCGAATCTCGAGACACCCTGCCTAATCTTGAAAATCTAAAAGTAAAGATTCTTGAGGAATACCAAGCAAGGAGCGGAAATGATCAGCCTGAAAATTCAGAAGCTTATCATATCAAGAAAAATAGGAAAAGGTTGTACTGCAAGAGCTGTAAAAAGAAAGGCCATACTATTGAGACATGTTGGGGCAAGAAGAAAACGTTGAAGAAAGAAAATTGTGGCACTAATGAAAAAGACAACAGAAGCAAATACAATTATAATGTTTGTCTGAGCACCGTAAATTCAGATGCTGATAAAAATGCCTGGTGTCTAGATAGCGGCTGCTCATCACATATGTGCAGTGACGAATCAATGTTTTCTACCATGACCCCTGAAATTGGCACTTTAAAGTTGGCATCAGACAAATATACGAGTAGAATTCAAGGCAAAGGAAGAGTTACAATAAGCACCGATAAACACGGCTACAATTTCAATGACACCTTGTATGTTCCAGATATATCAGTAAACCTTTTATCCGTCGCCAAGATAACGGACAGAGGACATAAGGTTGTTTTTGAAAAAGAGAAAGCCTACGTCGTAGAAAAATCCGGCGAAATGACACTGACTGCTCGAAAGAGAGATGGGCTTTACTATTTTGAATCTGGAAGAAAAGAGACTGTAAATTACACACCAAAAAATGAAAGTGACATCATGGAATGGCATCGCAAACTCGGCCACTTAAACGAAAGAGATTTAAAGAACATGGCTAAAGATAACCTTATGTATGGTTTAAACTTCGATGATAAAGAAATGGAAACATGTGAAACCTGCATCAAAGGAAAATTGTCCAGGTTACCGTTCGTAAGACATAATGATCTATACACAAGCGATAACCTGGAAATAATCCATAGCGACGTTTGTGGACCTTTTGAATGCGATACACTAGCAGGATCAAAGTACTATGTTACTTTCACAGACGATTATAGTCGCTATTGTCACGTCTATTTTATTAAAAGAAAGAGTGATGTATTTCACGTTTTCAAAGAATATAAAAATGAAGTTGAGACGTTCCACAACAAGAAGATAAAGAACCTGCAAACCGACAATGGCACAGAATACCGCAACAAGGAATTCGATGACTTTCTAAAATCACATGGCATCCAAAGAAGGTTGACCACAGTTTACACCCCTCAACAAAATGGGATTAGCGAGAGAAAGAACAGAACCTTGCTAGACAAAGCCAGATGTCTGTTAATCGAGGCCAAAGCACCTAAAAAACTCTGGGCGGAAGCGGTAGCAACTGCAAACTACCTTATAAATCGTAGCCCTTCCAAAGCACTTAATGGCGAAACACCGTTCAAGAAATGGCTAGGCCGAACACCATGTGGACATCATCTTCACGTGTATGGCAGGAAAACTTTTGTTTTAATAAAAAACAAACGAGGCAAACTGACCCAGAATGCCAAAGAAGGCGTATTCATGGGGTACTCGATGACCTCAAAGGCTTACAGAGTGTACATACCCGAAGACGATGATGTAGTGATAAGCAGGGACATAAAAGTTATAGATAAGATGTACTTCGAAGAAGAAAGTCAGAACTATCATGAACTTGTTAACGAAAAAGATGACTCTCGAACGTCTAAAAAAAATAAAACGGTACAACCAATTGAAATTGAAATATCAGAGAAAAAGAAGGAAAATACGTTACAAAATTTCAACGAGCAAGAAAATGAAGTTTCTTCGGTAGAACAAATAGAGTCTTTCGATGACGCATCAGAAGTTTTAGAAATGCCTGAAAATGGGAGGCCGCAAAGAGAGAGGTATCTGCCCGCTTGGACCAAAGATTTTATATTGGACCAGCACCAGACTGAAGAAAGTCACCTAGTCTTGGAGATATCCTACTTATCTGATGAAAATGAAGATGATGAATACTGGCATGATGCTATAAAAGCTGAGATTAGAGCACATGTTAAGAATGGAACCTGGAAAATAGAAAAGAAGAACAAAGACATGAAAGAAGTGGATTACAAAATAGTTCTAAGAAACAAAATAGGACCTGATAACAGTATCACAAAGAAAGCCAGACTAGTAGCACGGGGTTTCACTCAGCGACCAGGCGTTGATTACAATGAAACATACGCTCCTGTAGCTAAACTGAGTTCGATAAGATCTGTTGTTGGAATAGCCATGGAAGAAGGTTTGAAATTAAACCAGATGGATGTTACAACAGCATACCTGAATGGTGAACTAGAAGAAAAGATAGTAATGAAGTATCCTGAATATTTAGAAGAATATCTGACTGAAATCATGGTTGAAGAAAGTAAACAAGAAAATTTAACTTTGTACAACAAAACAATGAGTATGCTAAAAGACATAAAAAACAATCCCAAAGAGAAAGTTTGTCATCTCATAAAAGCTTTATATGGACTCAAACAGGCAGGGAGGCAGTGGTACAAGAAACTCGACACAGAGTTAAAGAACATAGGTTTCAAGGCATCGGAAGCTGACCCATGTCTATATTTACTAGAGAAAAGAGGAGTTAAAGTCATAATAATTATCTATGTCGACGATTTGCTAATTGCCTATTCGTGTCCTAGAAAGTTGAAAGAAATACAAGACCTGTTAAATACGAAATTTGAGTTAAAAGATTTAGGAACACCTAAACGGCTAATAGGGATAGATGTTACCTATAAGAGAGATGAAATCAGACTGAACCAGGAGAAGTTCATAGAAGACATTTTAAAAAAATTCAAAATGGAAGATTGCAAGGCAACATCTACACCAATAGAACCAGGTCTAAAACTAGAAAAAGGAGGAAGAGATGAAAGGAACGACCTGCCCTACAAAAATTTGATTGGCCCACTCATGTATCTGGCAGTGGCAACTCGACCCGATATAATGTTTGCTATAAGCTATCTCTCCCAATTTAATGACTGTTACGGAGAAGAGCATTTCAAATGTGCAAAAAGAGTGCTGAGATACCTAAAGGGAACAAAAAGCGTTGGTCTTGTATTCAGAAAAACTCGCCGAGAATTATACGGCATGGCTGATGCAGATTGGGGCGCATGCAAACTTGACCGGAAATCTTTTTCGGGATGTTGTTTTAAATATGCTGGAACGGCCATAAGCTGGATGTCGAAGAAACAAAAGACTGTAGCGCTATCGACTGCCGAAGCATTCCGCTTCGGCAGTCGATAGCGCTTCGGCAGTCGATGTTGCCTTGACTGAAGCTGCAAAAGAGGCCATTCACCTGAAAAATCTATTCAAAGATCTTGGGGCCAACTATGAAAGCATAGTCATATTAAACGACAACCAAGCCGCCCTCAAGTTAAGTCAGAATGCAATAGTCAGTTCCAAGTCCAAACACATCGACTTAAAAATGCACTTCATACGAAATTGCATAATGGACGGAGCGATACAGGTCAAGTATCTGCGAACCGAAGATATGGAGGCAGATATCCTAACTAAAGCCCTAGCTGGCCCGCGGTTGTTGAAATTGCGGAGCGGCTTAGGAGTTTATTGAACTCCTGAGCACCACGACGATCCAGTGAAGAGGAGTGTGAGTACTGGCTGGCAACCTAGTACCAAATGACACTGCACGTCGTTTGGTTTTCCTGTCGTACCTACTTTTGTTTTACTGCTGTAATATATTTGTCAAACTATAAAAGCGATATCTTTGATCTACGTATGTTTCTATAAATAAAACCCTCACAGAAGCACCGTGTTCCGCGCGTGGCTCTCAGAAGGAACTGCGAAACTGGTTGACGCGACCGTTATAATGACATTACAAGAACGCATTAGGTTGGCTGAAGCAAGGAAAACCTGTTGAAGTGGAGATTCATAGACGACTCCGACTTGGAGTGTAAATGTGGTGTTGTTCCACAAAAGATGGGACACTTAATATCGTGTCCTGCGCGTCCTATCAGTTGCACGATACAGAAACTGATAGAAGCTGGTGATGGCGCCAAACAAGTAGCCGAATTTTGGGCCGAATCCATTTAGATTGCTATCGCCACACCAAGAAGACTAGGTACGCATTCATTATGGATTCTGTTTGAATAACATTAGACGCTCCCACAAAAGCAACGCGGGAGCCTCTCACTATGAACGAGCCTTATAATGTAATATTACGAAGATCAAAACCAATTTAGAGAACTACATTTATTATAAATTAATTACATTCAGAATGAAACAAAATATATACAATATCATTTATTTTTAATGAAGGGATAAACGTTGTTAGGGATTTCATTTAATCTCCTTACAAATTAGTGGATTTTATTAATGAACAGTCTTAACTTATAAAAGCTTAGCAAGGCACAAACCTATGTAAGATATTTTCCGAATTAATATGATTGTACTTTGTTTGGTAATCAAAGCGTTAGTACAATGGATGTAACGGATAACAAAAACAGTGCTGCTATTTTTTTTATTATAAAATAATTGTAATCGTTAACTGAGAGAGCAGTGATGGCCCAGTGTAAATGGCCGCGACTTACGAGTTGTAGGTTGTAGGTTCGAACCCTGAAAAGCGCTTTACATTGTGTGAATCATTTCATCACTATTGCACCCAAAACGGTGAAACAAAACATCGTGAGGGAACCTGCATGTCCTAGAACTAAAAACTCGAAGACATATGGTATCTACCAACCCACTATGGCCCCGAGTGGTGGATTACAGCTCACTCTCTCTCACCGAGAGGAGGCATGTGTCTCCAAACATTATAGGCCGATAATGCTATGTAACTGACTAAGTTTCTTCTTTCGAAATCGTCGCATGAGAAATACATCAGAACGAGTTCCAATCGAATATAAAACTGGTAAGAAAACTATGGATGACAAGAAAGATTTGTATTCTAGGAACGTTAAAAGAAACACTTAAACAAGTAATGACTAGTAAACTATCAGCAACATTCTTAATCTATTTATTTCGTGTCCGAGTCAAATAAAGAGAACATAGACTGGAACTCACTAGCAGAACACAACGGTGTGTCAATCCTCTCAGTTTCACACAATTTCGAAAAGTCAACATCATATATATTCTTGTTACTATCACTTTTCACCATTTGTTTGAACCGACGACCCCATAAGATATCATGTTCTGTGTAACTCGTCCTAGCTTGCACCTGCTGTCCTGTCGATTCAATAACTCCTTCAAAAACTGCCAAAATCTCGAATTTTCCAATCAACAAATCTGCGGCAGAAATACTGTACAGAGGACTCTTTTCATTTATGACATGTATAACAGATACAGGCCATAAGAAGAATGTTGATTCACAGCCATCCATTTCAACATCCATCTCGGTTTGTTCATAGTTCTCATCATAATCATCACCAAGTTTTAATACGAACACTGATGCTTTGATGTTAAGTATCCTAGATTTTCTCACATCTCCTACTCTGAATATCATACACAGCTTCCCGTCTCTCAACGTGACTACTGCTTGTCTGCTAAATAAAATCGTCTGGGTCCTCCCTTTGGGTCTCGTGAGCTTCGCAAACAAGATCCCTACCATGAAAGCTTGGAAAATCGAGCAGACCATGCATTGTAAGCACATTGCCGTAATCGTCTGAGGGCATTCCAAAGTTATAGCTCTTTTACCATAAGCCACGGTAGTATGAACTTCAATACTGAACAGGAAAGTGGAGGTAAATCCATAAATGTTTGCAACACATGGTGTCCAGTCGCTTTCATTCTGATTTGGAGGAAGGTGGTTTTCAGCCAGGTCTCCATGAGTCAATGCGATGATCCAGTATATGAAGCCGAAAAACATCCAGTCTCCAGTGAAGGCTAAAAAGAAGTGGACAAGGGTCCATCTCCAACGTGCTTCGACCATGGTGACGAACCATCGTGAGAAGAATCCCTGGTGGTTGGTGTTCCCCTGTTCAATGTTAAAGTCTCCGTTCTTGAAGACGAATCTTTTAGTTTGTTTAGTTGAACGGGATCGTTTCTTTTGAGTATGGAGTGGCCCTGTAAAACAATTATTAATGTTATATTTTTTAGAGCGTTTTAGAACACGAATCATTTTTGTGTACTAATATGTCAACTGGTCCTTAGCAGCTTTGAACAGAGAGAAGTGGAAAGAGAGTGGGGAGGTCTTTGCCCTGCAGTGGTACATCACAGGCTAATAATATTAATATTATGTCAACGCATAATTTATTATGAACAGCGCTAGTTTATAAGTCTGTCTCGCGAGATTATAATCTATCGAAAAATTGTAGACTGCTACAAACCATTTAGAATTTAACAATTTTTTTTCTATAGTTTATAATCTGTCCATGGTAAACCGACAAATTGTGAACTTGCATGCAACGGATTGCACCTTGCGCTAATACTTATAAATAGCCAAGTACCTGTGACCGACTTAGAAGTATCACTCACCAAGGTACAGTCAACAGCAAAAGTAGATGATGAAAATCAGAAATTCAAACACTAATGATGGCGTCGAAGTGATTCAAAAGTATGTGTTTGCAAATTATACCAAACATTTACTACTTCGACGCCACACAGTTCTGACGCGAACTCCGTTCATGAGTAGTTGATGAAAATCAGAAATTCAATACTAATGAACGGAGTTCGCGTTTGAACTGTGTGGCGTCGAAGTGTCATCATCTACTTTTGCTGTTGACTGTACCACTCGCTTCGCTCGCTCGGCTCGCGCACGGTTCTAACCTAACCGATTTGGTCGGGTGCTTTGGCTTAGTTACTGCGAGAAATTCCGCTACCACCAAAACCGACAAATCAAAAAAATTAAAATAGAAAAATGAAGTAGAAACATACGTGCACCTCTGTACAGATGGCCAGCACATCAAGCTACCCGAAACTGTCAAATTTTCACAGTCAACTTTGAACCTTATGCTTTAGGGATAAAGTTGCAAATCTATTAAAGAAATTTAAAAGATTGTAGTAGCTTGATGTGCTGCCGTCTGTATAGGTATACATTTGTGTGCTTAAAGTATTAAATAATAATAATAATGAGCGCCGCACAATGATTGTTGATGTTACCATTCCACATGACGGGAACCTCGTGAAAGCTGAGAAAGAGAAACAAATTAAATATCTCGACTTAGCACACGAGGTTGTTGACATGTGGAATGTGAGCTCGGCTGTCATTGTGCCGATTGTCGTATCAGCCAATGGCTTGATGGCCGAAAGCCTCGATCAACATCTATCGAGGCTCTCGTTAGGCGGTTGGATCAAGGGCCTGATTCAGAAGGCAGTACTCCTTGATACGACTCGCATTGTGAGGAGGTTCCTGTCTCTGGAGCCCTAACCACCGGTAGCTTGGACCCTGTTCCCGATACCGGTGGCCTACTATTTTTTATATTTTTAAATGTTTTTATATTTTTTTATATTCTAATATTTAAAAATATAATTTATAGGTATATTTGATGAAATAAAGGGAATAATAATGAATCAGAGACGGTTCACAATATAACGGGTGATAAAATCGGACAGATTGTGAACCCTGTTAATAATGCAGGTTCGTTCACAATTTGACGGGTTGACATAGATTTTTTTTTAATGTATGGGAAATCATCAAATGACCCCTCCCGTTCAGGGTGGAGTAGAAGGGAGTGTCAGACTCTTACTGACTAAAACCCACCCGTGTTCCTTTCTTAGCCCTTTATGTTCCGGGGTAGCGGTAACCCTTTCGGACAATCCCGCTGTGAATAGATTATAAATTATCGAAAATTTATACGTTCAATAATTGTAAGCAGTATGATACAGTTTACAATTTATTTATTAGATTATGAACTAACAATGTAATATAACACAAATAATAATATGACACGAAAAAACTTTTAAAAAACTACTCAAACAGTACATCATAAAAAAATCATATGCCCTACAATGATCTCAAGCCTCATCCAGTTACGCTTATCTGTGTTGAACGGAGACTTCTTTACATTTGTAGTATTTGATGTTTTGAGCTCGTGTATCAAGTGAACATTTAATTATTTGTAGATTTTTTATTTACCCACAAAATAATTATTGTTTAAATGTCTAGTTTTTGTAAAATTCTCAACAATATCAAGTTTTAATATTCTCATGTAACTGAATTTTTGTATTCTTCTTTTTGTCTTCTTAAAGTTATCTCAAACCTTAAAAAAAGGCAATAGGTATGTATGAAGAAAATATGTTGATGTAACGATGCAACAATATAAATATTTAGGTATACAAAAGATTCTTATCATGCACACCTTTGCAGTTATGTAATTTGGCAATCGAACAACATATTTTATTATCAAATTAACGAGATATGACTTTCTCAATTTAAATCATGGAAATCATTTTTTTCCTGTATGTTTAGATAGATGTATTTCATTTATAGTATACTTGATTGTACACCACAGAAATAATTACAAAAAAATAATTAAATGCTACAAAACATACAATGGGCGGCGTTATCGCTTATCATACCGTAAATTATTTGTCTTCTAAGATATGCCTAATTATATGTTTAACTTGGAACTAACTATTGCTAGGGTAATAGACTCCTGGTTCTAAGAATACAGCTTCAGCTATAAAATTTTCTTCAGATTCATCAAAAGGGTCACTGAAACATTTTAGATCTTCCCGCTCACTCATGACTGTTTAGACCTGAAACAAGAAATACAAGTTCTGTATTTGACAAAATAATATTAAAAACTAAAACCCGACCACTGAAATGGTTGAAACAATAAAGTATCTTCCCGTGGTCGCATGCCGCTGTACTAACATACTTATAACCTCCATCGACCACGGGAAGGTACTTTCTTGTTTCATCCTTTTCAGTAGTCAGTTTCTTGTTTATAAACTTATTTTTTATTTAATTATTTTGGGGCTTATTTCTTTAATATTTATATTTTTGAAATGTGCTAATGAAGTTCTTTCATTTGATACCTAACAAGGCACCATCCCAAAATATTTATTTTTAAATTTATAACTTTATGCCCTCTAGAGGGCGCCATATTAAATTTAGTGTAACGTCACATAGCCTATAACCAGCGGATGGTCAAAATGCTTCAACTATACCTCATTTGTCAAATTATTATAAATACTTCTCAAGTTATGAGGGAACAGATGATCATACATACATACCGATTAAAATCATAACCCTCCGTAGTCGGGTAAAAACATGATAATTATTACATCACGTCTATTTGCCTGCAGGGATAAGTATAGGATGTACAGACGCCAGCACATCAAGCTATCCGACTCTGTCAAACTTTCCCAATCAACTTTGAACCTTAAGTTTTAGCGATAAAAATGAAAATTTGTTAAAGAAATTTGACAGATTGTAGTAGCTAGATGTGCCGGCGTCTCTACACCATGTCCTTCAGTAGACCATCGTTTCGCCAGTAATGTTTAACTTCCATATAATGTGGGACGAGCCTATGGCTATCAACCGGGCACAAAACCTCCGGACTGTTACGGAAAAATTCCTTTTGACAAACAGAACACTTTGCCCAACTTAGGAATTGAACCCAGGACCCCATGCTTAGCAGTGGGGTTTGCGATCACTATTTCGTTCAGGTGAAATACCTACAAATCTTTGTCTGACAAATAACTGCACCCTAATTGCGTAAAGCGCTATCAATCACAATTAGAATCATTTTGAACGATATTGCTAATCCATTGCTTGATATGTTCGAAATATTTGTCTGCTCAGAAATAAAGAAAAATGAATAACGAAAAATAAAAAAAACGAACGAACGGACGGTACGAACGGTAAATAACGAAATGAATGTACAGCCGCCAACACATCAAGCCACCCGAAACTGTCAAATTTTCCCAATCAACTTTAAACCGATAAATTGAAAATCTATTATAGACATTGGACAGATTGTAGTAGCTTCATGTGCTGACGTCTGTACTGTCAAAATTTAAGCCATTCCAACTGATAATGTGTTGTGCTGTTACTCCTCGGAGGAAAATGGGATGGATTGTTTAGTTCTAAGAAAATCACTAACGGCTTTTCTGGGCTTTCTACAAACTAGATGTGGTAATGATGCCATGGAATAGTGACTGAATCGATAAGTGATTTCTTAGAAACACCCTATAAATGAAAGTGAAAAGTATCAGTTTGCACAGCAAATTGTTGTTGCAACGTTGCTAATGTGTTTTCTTTAGAACATGATTTGATTGCTTTCTCGTATTAAGTCAAATCTATACCAATTTTGACTAAACTGTAGCCATTTCATGGTTAAATCTGGAACAATGTGTTCTTAATATTTAAATGGCCGTTGATAGCTGCGACACAGTTATTAACTTTTGTATGTGTTGTCATTACTATTACAATTGCAACATGCCTACTTTATTTGTATATTTATTGTATTATGTAAATGGTACACCACGGACTACCTACAGTATTTGTCTCTCCTCCCCCTTTTTGATCCATCCAAAGGTTTTCTTTAAAAGATCGCTTTTAGCGATAAGACCGCCCATTGTGTCACCCTTTGCAAAATTTCTATATTTATGTCCGTAATTTATAATGGTGTACATAATAAAGAGTATTCCATTCTATTCTATTCTAATTGTGCGTTTCTATTTTAACTGTGCACATTTGTAATTGATATATATGTAATTTTTTTAGTTATTAATATTACTTTAATATTGTTCTGGTCACCATATTATAGAACGAATATGTTTCCATGAGTGTTCACAAATTTATTTTTAGATATACCCGTAACTCTTATCCTTTGCAAGTATTTAGAACTTTAGACAATACAACCAACAGTCACCGTTTTTAAAACTAGAGAGAGGGAATATGTTTTAAAAATTAAATAACACTTTTTTTTTTTTTACTTTTCAGGGTTTCATATAATTTCAGGGTCCTATATCACGCGCAACCATGGTCACAATGCCAAAAATGAATGGTTGCTTACGCAACCAATCGGACCCACCACAAAGCTGTGTATATTTTGCTGGCAAGGCGACCAAGGTGGCGCCAACTTGATCCAACGATCACGTTGTGTTTTTGGTCACCTTTGCCCATTGCTAAGTGCGAGAATAAACACAACAATAGGGAGAAGGATAAATAAAAGGATATGCCTTACCTCCTGTCAGGTAGTTTTGAAGTCAACTGGTGTGGTGGTCCAAAAACACAAGTAGCACACAATCACAGCATCAATCATGAAGCAGCTCGCAATGTCTATCATTCTTGCAGAGCCAATGCCTACTGATATGATATCTTGAGATTTTCAACTGTAATTATTGTAGATATCTACTTATTTCATCTAGCTTTGATAAGACGTTTCATTTGTTTATCTTCAAGACTGGTTTTCTCTGTGAGGTTAGTAGCATTTATAATAAACCAAAGGAGTATTTGAACTCGTACATTCATGCCAGTCTGTATCCACTAGGTTTTTAAATAAGAATGGTTATTATTCTTGCTCATGGCTTGTGCAACGAAATCTGTAAAAAAGCTGGTTGACACTTCCCGTGACCCAAGGGGCTAGCTTTTACTTTGCCACAGGTAAAGAAAGCATTGCCATACAACGTGGCAATGCCGCCAGTCTCTTGGGTACCTTACCAGTCGACGGCGTTGGCACCATATTTATTTTATCAATAGTTTTAGTTAGGTTACGATGTTATATTAGTTAGTTTAGTATAAGAGAGGCCCGCGGCTAAATTAAAACAGCCGCATCCGCATAGGTCGATCGCTCAGGTCAAGCTACGCTTGCCGCGGTTGGTCAGTCGATGGGTGACCATCTTTAAATACCGAGACCCTTCCGTACTTCGGAAAGCACGTTAAGCTGTTGGTCCCAGCTATTATTTGTAGATCTTTGACAGTCGTTAAGGGTCGTCAGAAGCCCGAAAGTCTGATGACCAGTCTTGCCAAGGGGTATTACCCAGTAACTGAGTTGTGGAGGTCAGATAGGCAGTGGCTCCATGTAAAATTCAGCTGTATCCGGTTAGACTGGACGCCGACCTCAACACAGTTGCGAAAAAGCTAGGTAGATGATGATGATGAGCTAGTTTAGATATAAGAAGTTTGAATTTTTTATCCAGTGTATATAATTATTTTTATCCTCTTTACTAAATATAACTTTTTAAATTGATTAGTCAGCATTATCAGCCTGTAGCAGTCTACTGCTGGAGATAGGTACTTAAATCCAATCGCAAGCCATCCTCGACTACTCTCACCCAGCTGCTACCAGCCACCCGGTAATCTTGCTTCAGGGGCCAACCTGGGCAGCGGGATTGTCCGAAAGTGTTACCGCTACCCCGGAACACAAAGGGCTAAGGAAGAAACACGGGTGGGTTTTAGTCAGTAAGAGTCTGACACTCCCTTCTGCTCCACCCAGAGCGGGAGGGGGGTTATTTGATGATTTCCCATCGACAAAAAAAAAGACGCCTACCTACCCTACGTTGTGTGAGTCGCGACCTCCAATCTGTCGATTGCACAGTGCTTTAGAAAACCCATATTTCAGACACATTTTTATTAAAAAAAGCTGTTAAAAATAATCATTGAGATGCAAGATTTCTTATCCCCATTTAGCTAGCAGGTCTCGTTTTTGAGTAGGTAATATACAGGGTTATTTGTAAAACACCAGCTACCTCTTAAGAGGTCATTGTACTCATCATTATGAACAACTCTTACTATGGCACCAAACCTGAAATTGCGAAATAAAAATCTGATGTTCCCTACATTTATCTTCGTCTATCTCGTCAAAATGTAGGGAACAGCTGATTTTTACTTCGCGATTTCAGGTTTGGTCCCATAGTAAAAGTTGTTCATAATGATGACTACAATGACCTCTTGAGAGATTGCTGGTGTGTTTCAAATAACCCTGTATATTTTTAAATCGTCAAATTTTTATCCGGTTAAGTATATACGAATATATATGCAAAAATAATGTAATAGGCTTAGACGGAATGTCTTATTCCGCATATTTCAAATGAACCTCGTATCTTTGTTAGATCCAGATACTCGTTTATGAGTTTTTTTTTTTTTTGTTTTACTCGAAAAATCTGCTGTATTGAGAAGTTATTTACACTAAAATTATAATTTACGTCCCTAGCATACTTACCACATAAATTTCACACCCCAAGTCCATGGAATCTACTTGAGCATTTTCGCTAGAATTGTCACACTTAAGTCCGGGTTTTACTGTGATTTGATTTTATATTGATTAAGGGCTTTCCTTTTGCGCATGGGAAGTCATCAAATGACCCCTCCCGCTCAGGGTGGAGCAGAAAGGAGTGTCAGACTCTTATTGACTAAAACCCACCAGTGTTCCTTCCTTAGCTCTTTATGTTCCGGGGCAGCGGTGACCCTTTCGGACAATCCCGCTGCCCTTGATTAAGGGCTTATTTTTTCATCGAAAGATAATTTTCAAAATTTTCCCTGGAATAAAGTTATCAGATTATTGAAAAATCACCCCTAATACAATATAATTTATATTTAAAATTTAACGCTCATACCTACTATTTTTTGCGTATCGTAGTTACAATCACAAAAAAGTACGTACATATACTGTTCTTCAAACTCAAAAAGTTTGTGGTTTCTACATTCCATAGAATTAGAAAATTTTGTGGTGTATATGGGAAATGAAGAGCATAAATTCATTACCCTATTTTGATAAGCAGAGGGAGCGGGTAGTAGCGGTGGTTGGCTTGGCGGATTGGTAGAGAAAAATAAGAAACTCGTATGATCTAACAAACGTAGTCCATTTTTGCGCTGAAATATGCAGAATAAGAGAAGGAGAAGGCCATCGACGCTTGTAATATATTTTTTCCGTATCATGCTTATTTTAAGGGTATTTTTTTTTCTAATTATTCTGATGAAAATTGAAGGGGTTCCCCTTCAATTAAAATTAGATGTTTTGAGCCCACCAGACGATTTATTGTCACTTAAAACCTATGTTCATGCAAGAAACTCGATTTTTTCAGTTTTGTCAGATAACACCTTTGTCCACTTACCCCTTCAATTGGATTAGTTATTTTTTTTTTCCTCAAAAACTAAAAGTGAGGTTACAAAATCATTATATGTATTAGATTTTTTTTAATGCGATTCCCGAAAAATGTGCTTCTTAAAACACTGTCCCACTTATTATTTGCAAAACAAGGTTTTTCACCGAGCCAGTTATTGAATTAAGTTACTAACCTAACCTAACTGTTATAGAAATGCAGTTCTATAAACAACATTGACACCTTAGTTCGGTACTATGTTGTCATTATACATAGTATTTTAAGAACTTTGTCTAAATTGAAATCATCTGCCTAGCCTTCTCCCAACTATGTTGGGGTCAGCTTCTAGTCTAACCGGATGCATCTGAATACGAGTATTTTACATGGAGCGGCTGACTATCTGTCCTCCAAAACCCAGTTACTTGGTTGCCTTGGTAAGACTGGTTGTCAGACGGGCTTCTGACTACCCGTAACGACTGTCAAAGATCCACGAACTCAGTTGGGACCAACGGTTTAAAGTGCTTTCCAAGGCACGGAGGGGTCTCGATATGTACAGATGGTCAGCCATCCACAGACTAACCGCGGCAAGCGTAGCTTAACCTGATCGATCGACCTGTGTGGCTGTTATTATTTCGTCACGGGCCCCTTTCAATGTCTAAATTTAAATAAAGTTCAAAATAAAAATACTGGCCCAAAGGTTTTTTTTTAGGCTAGTTCTAAAGTTAGGTTTTGTTTTGTAATAAGATGATGTGGGTTGCTTAGACCAAATATGGTAGGTACCTAAGAAGTATATGTCTAAAAATATATGAACAAACAGGCTGACAAATAGGGATGGCGATTCTTTCCGAAAAAGATCGATTTTTAAATCGATTCGAATCGTGACCTAATGAATCGATAGACACAAAAATCGAGGCCAAAAGATCGATTTCTGAAAAATCGATCTTTTTTTCAAGTTTTTGTTTATAATGCAATATAAATTTATTTTATTAAAAACAATATACATATTACAATTTAACGATCTCTTAACAGTAAAATCAGGTTAATTCGATGATAAAAAATATTTTTATTAAATATTTTTATAAAACAAGACTTTTTTTTTCAACAGACACTACATAAAAATTAGTATTTATTTCGTTTTACGACAGACAGATTCTACAACAGCAAACAAATGAATTTTAATGAATGATGACGCAACAACAAATGCCATTCACAGATAGAAAAAGTCAAAGATTACAAACAAACCTAACTTTTTTTATTAAAGAGAGGCGAAGGAATCCTAACATACAGCCATCTCGCGAGTTTTTTAATAATTAACCCTTTATCGGGCAGCACTCATATAATACGGGTACATTCAATTAATTGTAAATACTTTTTTGGTTTATACTTTATACCAAAAAATAAAATAAAATCGAATGTCGATTTCAAGGGTGAAATATCGATTCACTGAATCGATTCAGTACTACATATCGATTTAAAAATCGATCTTTTTGGCTCCAAAAATCGATTCTTCGATTAATCGATCTAAGATCGCCATCCCTACTGACAAATAATATCTCCTTATAACCTTTAATACAGTATATTAATAGAATATTTAAACTAGCTACTTGAAAACGAGATAAAATTTCCATGACGTATCTAATGATATTTGTTTTGACTTATGTCAAGATTTTGTGAGATATGTAGTCAAAATAGTGCTTATTGTTAGGTAAAAGTTTAATTTACTGGTTTTACGTACTTTCGGTAATAATAATATAATAATAAATGTTTATTCAGTATTAAAATTGGTAAAATTGTTACAAAAAGTCTTAGAAATTATTTACAATAGGTACAATAATGTTAGATGCCTGTACTAGGATGAACCTGTATCACAGGCGGCATGAGCATACTTTATAGTAATTGTAGGACAATATAATTCTTAACAATATTTAACATTAGAAATCTTGAAATAAGGACAAAATTTTATTAATTAATATTATTTTATACCTAGTTTACTTAAATACTATTTACTTAAAGATCAAAATAAAGTCTTATATACGTAATTATTTAGTCGGTGGTTGTAAAATGATAAAATTATTTGTTTAATTGAACTAATCCGATAGACATAAATTGACGTGAGGTGTGGGAGAACAGTGACTTACAAATTGTAGGTATTAGGTTCCAGGAAGGCGCTTCATTTTGTGTAAATAATTTTATCACCACTCTCAAAACAGCAAAGGAAAACATCGTGAGGAAACCGGCATGTCCTAGAATCAAAAATTCAAAGACTTGTGACATTTACCAACCCGCACTGGGCCCGCGTGGGAGATGACAGCCCACTCCCTCTCACAGAGAGGAGGCATGTGTACCAGCAGAAGGAATATTATAGGCTGATTATATTTATCCAAGGAATAATATTGAATTTTTGACAGTGCTTCCATACCAAAACTGTTAAACGTCAATTTTATTCCACGAATAAAAATTATCTGTTGATTGAAAAATTTGAAAAATCAGTCCTTACTCAAAGTCACATTATGTTTTTAACCGACGAAAAAAAAGGAGAAGGTTTTCTCAAATCGACATTGTATGTATATTTTTTATCTATGACCACGCTTATATTTTTACAACGTGGGCCGATTTTGAAGATTCGTTTTTTACACATTATTAAACTCAATGTATGACATTCGCTAGCTTGATATGAGTCTCTTTTTCGGAGCCGTGGGCACGTCATAATATTTTTTTTTTAAATTATGTTTCTTTTACAACTGTGTACCAAGGTTTTTTTTTATCAAAATTGGCATCTAATTATTTATTACAATAATTAGATGCCAATTTTCTACGAAGTGTCTACGAAGCAAATATTTCGAGTCTCCAGTTCCTGTAAATAATATGCGAAAATTAGATTGATTACCTAAATCATGAACATTAATTTTATTGCTTCAAATATTGTGCTTATATTTTTTTTTAATCTGAATGCCAGCAAATAGATTAATCAGTAAAAAAAACAGTCTTCATAATGAATGAAGAATAATTGGTAGGCAACAAAAACCAACGTGGTATTTAATAAAAGTATTATATGAAGGTAGGTACTGAATATGATAAGCGAGAACAAGCAAAGTTTTAGTGATCGCAAACACTTTTAATTTATTTTATGATAAATAATTTTATTTCTGTAAGTAGGTTTGCACAAACACTTTTACACGTCAATCATATTTTAAAACTGGATGAGGTTTTATTATTTTAAATAAGAAATGCAAATAACAAAGATTGTGACGTGATCTGGAAAAAACAAGTACTTATTTGAGTAGGCACATGTACAAATAATATTAATTAACACATATTTGCCACAATTATTTCAACTGAAAAATGCCTAATGGGCCAGTTTCTTAAGAGTGTTATTTCCACCTTGCGGGAGGCCTTACAGCGCTGCGCCCGCCGCGCGGCTGCCTCTTCAGAACCTTTCGGCCCCATCGGTCAACCGTTCTACGAGCAATGTGCCCACCTCACTATCACTTAAGTCAGGAAATTCCGTCAAATCTTTATTCCTTCGCGCGTTTCTATTAACATCGTTAACACACTATCAGTTTTCTTGACACAAATACCCGTAGAACTACACCCATTTATTAGATATAAACACTGCTAACATTATGAACTTATCGGCACACGACGGAGGGGATAAAAGGCTTCCCGCGTGATCGAACTCCCCCTTCTCCCCCCTTCCCCCCTATCGTATCGCGTAATTCATTACGACATTATCTAACACAAGAAATTGTTTGGAAAACATCAACGCTGTAGCTACAGTCGAAATGTCGTAAGTCTAAATGTTGCGTTGTTTTTGGTGGTGTTTCATGAATATATCATGAAGTTTGATAACTAACTTTATTCTGATGATAATAAAGTAACTGAAATAATAATTCTTGCTGTGAGTAAATTAAGACAGCAAAAACTATAGGGCAACATTTTTTGCCATTTTTTCTGCAGATTTTCGCTGTTCTATGTTTTGAAATATCCTATAATGTTTATGCGAAACTTTGAACTTAATTTTCTCGAAATTAGAATTTTGCGACATATCGACACCTGCAATTTAAAACATTGTAACTTATTTTTCACTATTTTTGAGGATAGCGATTTAAACATTCAACATATTCTCACTTTGTTCCTATAAAGTCCTGGCGTCTTCCAATTTTGTAAATATAAGTAAAAAGGGATTATCTACCTACTTCGCTGTATGACTAATATGTTGTTTACTTATGTATTTTATATGTTTTATGAATTACAATGATTTTCATTAAAAAGTGAGTTACAATGTTTTAAATTGCAGGTGTCGATATTACCTTCATCCAATTGTAACGGTAGTTATGCACAGTTTCATTACGTATCCACAGTACTAATAGTACCTATATTGTACTAAAAATAGGCTACCGGTGTTACTTTTTCCGAAACCAGCCAATAGAAAATGAGACTCCCCAAAATTCGTCAAACAAGACTTACATGACCGCTGCCCTCCGCATCACATCCGGCAAAGGTCGGGTGAAAAGGGATTCTGACAGATGACGAGCCATCCCTCCGCGGGGTGTTTGTCATTCTATTAGGAAAGAAAACATTTTCTAGCTCTACTCGAACCAATTTGGGGAACGGCGCGATTAGTTGGGAAATTAAATATGGTATGTTGAGACGGGTACAAAAATGGCTGATGAAAAAAATATACAGGGTGGCTGAGACGTCGGCGCGCTATCTGAAACCATAAAATCAGCACAATTGATTTTTCTTCTTCTTTTTTTGATTTTTTATCTTTTTTCTTTCTTTAACTTCTTTCTTTCCATTGGATCTAGTTGTCCTAAAATAAATAATTTTGAATTGTAAGTAGTGCGTTGAAACTATTCGTCGGTCATCAAAAAAAAGCAGCCGTTTCATAGAAAATTACTATAAGTACCTACGCGGTCAAAATGTGTAGAACAACTAACTTTTTAGGGTTGCGTAGTCAACAAGGAACCCGTATAGTTTCGCCATTTCCGTCTGTTCGTCCGTCCGCAGCTATCTCAAAGACTCTTAGTAGGTACTCGAAATCTATAATTTGGCATGGATATATATAATAATCGCGCCGATAAAGTGGAAAAATAAAATCTTTTAAAAAAATTTTAAATATAAGTTTTTAAATATAAAAATTTTTAAATAATTTTTTTTTTCTATGGTACCTCCTGTACACGTAAAGTGGGGATGTTTTTTTTCGCGTCTATTCCATGTTGTGGAGTATCGTTGGATAGGTCGTTCGAAAAATTTCGGGTTTGTGAAAACAATTTTTCAATTCAGGGATCCGTTTGTGTCCTGAATCCATGCTTTCAGTTTGCGCGTCGATGTCCTCATACTATCTGTCTATTTGACAAGTACAGACGCCAGCACATCAATCTACCCGAAACTGTCAAATTTTCTCATTCAACTTTGAACCTTATACTTCAGCGATAAAGTTGAAAATCTATTAAACAAATTTGACAGATTCTAGTAGCTTGATGTGCTGACGTCTGTACATCCACATTTCATCAGTCATGGTTAAATTGCAATCCTTAACATTATCGATAGCCGGGCACAAAACAAGCCTCCGGGCTGCCACTGAGAAAATTTTAATTGGAAAACCTAATCAGGTACATTTTTAAGTTTTTAACCCAACCCCAGGGATTGAACCCGGGGTCCCATGCCCGGCAGCATGCTTCCGAGCATCGACACAGTCATCGTACCTATTCTACGTACAAAGAACAAGACATACTTTCGTGTCGTTAAAAGTTTAACCAGCGAGCAAAGTTGGTAGCTTGGTGAACTAAATGGCTATTATAACTCGTGTAGGCCCTCTTTTAATGCACCTCGTAATAACCTTCATAGTCATAACTCAATGATCTCCTAAAAGCCGGAAAAATCATAAAAGAGGAAGACACTTAACATTCCACTTATAAGTTAAATTAATAACGCTATAAAAAACAAAACTTACTATCCCTATAAACACCCAAACATAAAATGAGAAGGTTTCCCTAATATTAACATAAGAATTTCATCAACGGGGCTCCTCTCCGTATTTTCCGAGTGTGTCCGGGGGTGTCCGTGTGTCCGAGTGTCCGAGCATCGCTCAATGTCCAGCTGGATCTCATATCCGGACAACCCAACCGTTTTCAGTAACGACTTACGTAAACTATTCAATGCTTCAGCGAAATGTTTTTTTATGTATACTAAAACATTATTGGGAGATTATGTTGTAGTTAGGTTTTTATTATTATTAATTTTAAGGCTTATTTTAAAATATGGGCAGTTTTTTCAAACTGCTGTTGACATCACGGCAATAAATGGCTGTAACATATTATCGTAGTTAGGCAGCATATTAATAAAATTACAAGCAATAAATATTAATTAATTAATCTATTTTTAATAAAAATAAACTTATGTTCGTGGGTAAGCGCATCCCTTCAGAACGGCTGGACCGATTTGACAAATTTTTGTTGTAAAATTTTCGTAATACCAGTTCGAAACCGTTTTACGGAAAGAAAAATTTGAAAAGTTAACAGTAAAATTTGAAAATTTGGGAAAACTGTAAGTGCATTTTCTATTCATTATTGTATCTTGTAAAAGTTTATAGGAATTTTGTATGAATTTCGGGTCCATATAAAATATATTGCGAATAATATTTGGTGTGAAATATGAATGTGGTTTAAGACAAATTTGCGGCTTAAGGGAGATGTAGTGACAAAAAATTAAAAGAGTATGCTGAGATGGCCTGATCATACATATTAAGAGGAAGAGTCAAAGGTGACTAACAAAAGGTATTTACATGGCAACACTGGTAGGAGTTGTCCTAGAAGGATAAGGATATTATAGTAACCTTATCGGTGATATTCTACAGAAAGATCTGAAGGCTAATTCTCGTTTAAAACATTCAAAATCTAGTGTGAAAAACTTGACAAATGTCAAATATTTGTCAAAATGTATGGAAATTATAGGTATTTTTGACAGATTGGGACTGAGAAAAGACTGTAAACGTTCTTAAAATTACGAGGATTGCCCCTCAGGTGCTATCTCGTACTCGCAACCGTGCATTTATGACCAGATGTATGAACGTAAACGAAGCCGAGGGAGTATGTAAGGATCGTTGCGGGTAACGTTCTGTAGTTTCTGCTTACCCCCATTAAAAAAATACGTGAGATTATGTATGTGTTAATATGTATGTAAATTTGAAGCTTGCTCTTGAAACTTTTTGTTAAATCATTGTGCAATCTTCAATGCTTAACCCTAAACAGTCAAATGGATTGCGCATTGGTGATACTGCGCAATTATATTGTAGACATAGGGGCCGCCTAAGATCTATTGAAGCCAACTTGTCGTGCGTGGCTCCGATTTCAGAATACCTCAACAACCGGGAATCAGTACCCGCGTTATAACTGTATATCGAATTGATATTTTCTTACTCGTATCAGGTAATTGGGAATTACTAAAACAAATCGACTTTAATTAAAGTAGTTACGTATAAATTTTAAAAACACGACTTTACATTTTACCGTTATAATTTTATTTCTGAACTAGCTTTTGCCAGCGACTTCGTCTGCGTGGAATAATGACTTCCGGAAATTGAGGCACTAACTCTCATAGAGTTTAACCGATGTGCTCTTTCCTCTGCCGATTCTTGAGAACGCGTATTTCTCATTCAACGCGTTTTTCAAGACAATAGCGGGCGGACGCCGGCGTCCGCTTGGGTCTTGAATAACTAAAAATATATAACTACGTCTAATATATAAAATAATATTTAATAAAACCTACTTCACTTAAAACTAAATACCTATAACTAGGGGGAAGTCCCGTAACGCCGGACGGCACCTAGCGTCGGACACTCGTATTATCTTGACAAACCACAACTTGATCTATTAAAATATCGATGAAAGGGGTGCGGGGGAACATAGCTATATAGGATCACGTGACGCGGTTTGCCAGTGAGGCGCACAGTCGCGGTGGGAGCGGTTGATTGTTGTTTTTGGCGGCACAGCGATGCGTCATGTAAATTTCAAGTGAGTATTACTGCTATGGTTTTGTGTTAATTGTTTTTGTTATTTGTTAAGAAAGACAGTGTTCACATTATAATTCTTAAATTGTGAAACTTTGTAATAGTTACTTTAACGGTTTTAGTATGAAATACCTAATTTTGGACATTCCCTGTCCCCGACTTCCGGACACAAAGATGTCCCTTAACACCGGACATAGAAAAAAGGGAAAACAAACCAAAGGTGTGAAAGCCAAAGAAAAAAGTGGGTATAACATTAAGAAAAAGGAGCCATTAACTGTAAAGTATCTAATATGGAAAAAAAAAAACTACTTATTTAGTGTGTTCAGAAGACCATGACGAGGACTGGATTCATTGCTCCAGCTGCCAAGAATGAGCTCATGAACCATGTGCAGACGTTCAGGAATGGGGAGATACCTTTAGATGTGACACATGCACGATGTTTTAAGAATTTCCAACGCTTGGGGTTTGAATATTAAACCCGTCCGGTACTAGGTACCAATGTCAAAGATTAAATTTTTTTTTACCAAAACTTTTTTAACTTTCCTGGATATTTTTACGCAGAAGTTGTATTTTTGTTAATTGATTTTGATTTTATATTTTGTTCATTCAACTAATTCATAAATAAATGCAAATTTCTCGAAGTAGTTTTAATTTTATTTTCTAAAAACCTTAGATGTCCGCCACTAGGGGACTTCCCCCTACTATAATTAATAATACCTATACCTATAATTAATAAAAGTACCTACGCTTTTACCTACTTAATATTAAAAAAACTGAACATAAATTAACCAAAACTTACCTACTACTAACTAACTACTACTAACCTATTACTACTTCACCTAAAAAGTAATCCTGTTTTGCCAACATTTCCCTTCACTGCTCTGCTCCTATTGATTGTAGCGTGATGAAAAGTATACTATAACCTGCCCAGGAGTATGAAGAACAATTGTACCAAGTTTCTTTGAAATTCGTCGAGTGGTTTTTGTTTCTATAACGAACATACAGACAGACAGACAGACAAAAATTTTACTGATTGCATTTTTGGCGTCAGTATCGATCACTAATCACCCGCTGATAGTTATTTTGGAAATATATTTCATGTACAGAATTGACCTCTCTACAGATTTATTATAAGTATAGAAGATGTGTCCTTAAAATTCATACGTGTTAACTTATTACTTGCTCGTTATATGAATCGACAATAAGTCTTTTTTTGAGTGGCTTACTACAAAACAATATTAAGAAAAGATTAATTTGTGTTGATATCAAAACAAAAGAAGATCACTTGCTTCGAACATCAAGAAATTCTAAAAATAGCGATCGTCAATTTTTTCAAAGAATTTCGTCCAATGAACAATGAAAGCTTTAATTATCCCGTTCATTCTGTACCTTGCTGCAGTCAACACAGCCCACATTGTGTTTGAACCTTTCTGTGCGTGCACATCGGTGTATATGCCCGTATGTGGTTCTGATGGCGTGATGTACAGCAACGAAATGTGTATGAGGTGCAGGGATCCCGCTGTCACCATCATCAGGTATTGGCCTTGTGATGATGAGGAGTACTCCATCTTGGTAAAACTAGGAATGCTGCGGCCACATAACTGAGGGGCAATTCTCGTAATTTTAAGAACTTTCACAATCTGATCTCAGTCTCAATCTGTCAAAAATACCTTTAATTTCCTTGCATTTTGACAAGTTTTTGACGTTTGTTTGTTGCTGATATGAGACTGTGACTAGATTTTGAACGTTTTAAATTGCGAGAATTGGCCTTCTGACTGTTGTTATTTTTTATTAAAATGTCAGATTGTTTTTTGTTTTTCTTAGCCTGTTGACCATTAGAGCGGAGCTGAAGTGCAGTGGTAGTAGTTAGGTTTTTTTTTTTAACTGCTTTGTTCTACTGATGAGCAACGGACTCTTCCATAGCAATCTACTACTCCCTGTGTCCTGCCTTTTTTGGCCGATCACCTTAGAACTTGTCCAATAAATCAAAAAATGCACGTTTTTCAATCATCATCTGCCTAGCCTTTTTTCAAATATGTTGGGGTCGGCTTCCAGTCTAACTGGATGCAGCTAAATACCAGTATTTTACATGGAGCGACTGCCTATCTGACCTCCACAGCCCAGTTACTGGGTAATACGATACCCCTTGGTAAGACTGGTTGTCAGACTTTGGGGCTTCTGACAACCCGTAACGACTGTCGAAGATCCACGAATGACAGCTGGGACCAACGGCTTAACGTGCTTTCCGAGGCACGGAGAGTTGGTATGCAAAGATGGTCACCCATCCACGGACCAACCGTAGCAAGCTTAGCTTAACATGAGCGATCGACCTTTGCAGCTGTTATACTTAGCCAGCAACATAACTGCGATTATTTTGTGCCATATAATAAGGAACAGTTTTAGTTATATTTTTTTGCAAATACAATTTTATTGTTTAATTAGCTGCGCTACACAAGTCCACCCACATAACTGTCGATCCCGTGAAAATATCGGGATAAAAACTATCATATGTCCTTTGCTGGAATGCAGAATATTTCTATACCAAATTTCATCTAAATCGTTTCAGAGGTTTAAGCGTGAAAGGGTAACAGACAGACAGACAGACATATTTTCATATTTATAACATCAGTATGGATTTGCTTTTCAGGGATTTTCATTAATAGATTTTACAGTTACCAAGTTGCAACTCTTGAAATATAATTAGCCGGTTTCTTCTGTGGTTTTCTTCTTTAAGATCAGCTAAATGTTAATTAATCTTAATTCTCCCCTACACCGAACTAGTTTGGACAGCTAAAAGATTAAAGAGTTAACCTGTTGTTTAAAACTTTACTCGAAATTAACTTTGACGGTTGTATTTAAATAATTAAGTTTATCCCGTAAATTCTTTAAGGTTTCAAATACTTTTAATTGAAATTCTAAGTAATATTATCATAATGAGTTAGAAGCAAAAATAAAGGTACCTTTAATAAGGATTTTTTTGTAAATTGCTATTCTTTGCGAGTAATTCGTTTTCTTTTTCGTTTTTTTTTTTTTGTTTCTATTTGATTACTAGTTAATTTATTTATTTATAAGTGTAAAAAGTATGTATAAGGTATGTTGAAACTGTGTGTACTCCCCGTCACTTGTCCCCAAAGGTTCATTAGAAAACCAGCGTCAGACAGCATCTGTCTGGCATTAATGCCGAAATGAACCTTTTTGGCGCAGCCGTGAGGCACACACAATTGTTGTTTGTAACTTTATTTTTATTTAGTTTTTGTGTTTTGTGTTTCACGAAATGTGTCCAAATAAACTTTTTCTTTCTTAATTATGGCTGCCCGTTCCTCCTGCACCTTGGATGACCTAAAGAATACCACTGATGCCGCAATCAACGTGGCCATCTACCGGGCTCAAACAACAACAAAACATCGAAAAATACAACATCGAAGAAGGGTACCATTGACACGAAAAGAAGAGAAGTTACAGGTTAAAAATACATAAAATTTGTTCCATTGGGGCGTTCAAGCAAGTGTCATATCGACAACTGCAAGGAAAAACTCATAAATCATTTTTAGTAAATTTTCAGAGCTCTCTGAAAATTTATTATTGTTTATTATTTTAATGGACAGTATGGACATTCCCTCGTTGCTTCAAATTTTCAAGGTTGGTTGGCATTACGACTTAAGCGCAGGCCACACCGCCAGCTAGCGGGCGGGCGGGCTAGGCGGGCGAACATCGTTTCACCTCTTTACATACTTCGGTTCACACCGCGAGCTACCGACTAACCTAACGAGCTAAGCTAACGAAATATCCGACGATTCCAGCGAAGCTACACGTTCACCTCGTTAGCGCGCCCGCGCTTCGCTAGCTTAGCTCACCCGCCAGCCAGCTCGCCCGGTTCGTTCGCCCATCATCCCCGTTTCGAGTAGACTAGTCGACGCTCGTCTTTCGAATAGCAGTGTAGTGTCGTTTATGAACGATGAATATGTCATATATCGACGAAAGTTCTGATGATGTTAGCCCGCTTCGCCCGCTCTGCGCGCTCCGCCCGTCGCTCGTCTGTCCGTAGTTTTCGGTGTGAACTCCATAGTTTAGCTCACCGATATTTCGCGTAGTTTGTATAGTTTCCTTCGTTCGCTTCGCCCACCCGCCTAGCCCGCCCGCCCGCTAGCTGGCGGTGTGGCCTGCGCTTTAACCGAAACCTGAGAGATTTTTTTTTATCTTTTGACGCGCTCTTCACTAAAAATGACTTACGATGTTTTTCATTTCAGGTGTCGATATTTTTATATGGTATTTTTGTTTTAGTTGAGTCAGTGCTAAACATAGCCTCATAATGTAGTCTTCCTATAAATATAATAAATCCAAGTCAAATCTTATCGCTGTTTAGATTAAAAAGGTGGAGCTTTAATCTAGAGCACCACAGTACAAACCATTCACCACCAAATCTCTATGTATTTCAGTGGGTCCAAAAGATTTTTTTTGATCCTTAAAGAGTTAGGATGAATGGGTAAAAATCAGCCCTTAATAAAACTATTTAAACTACTAAAATAACTCTTTACCACCCTAAAACTAGAGATTCATTTTAACAAATAAACCTCGATAGTCTTCCTCTCCTCAAATCTTGTAAAATTTAAATAAAACGCTTTTAAAAAGTTGGAGTAATAAAAGTAATAAAACGGGAGAATTTCTCTAATAACTTATTCAATGCAAGTTCCCCGTTCAACGCATTCATGGGTATTATCCAACCTTAAAATTTCATCTTTCCTCTACTAAAAATGGCTGAGATCCCGTGAAAGCGAAGCGAAAGATAGGCGAAGCGAGACATGCGAGACGTTAGTCCCGGCTGTCATTCGTGGATCTTTGGGAGTAATTTCGGGTCGTCAGTAGCCCGAAAGTCTGACAACAGTTTCACCAAGGGGCAGCCGCATCCGGTGACACTGCTAACCAAACCCAACAGAGTTGGGTAAAGGCTAGTCAGATTGATATTTAACTGAAGTGAGGTTGAAAAATAATGTCAAAATGTTGATGACTTTTTCATTAGATGACCCCTCCCGCTCTAGGTGGAGCAGAAGGGAGTGTCAGACTCTTACTGACTAAAACCCACCCGTGTTCCTTCCTTAGCCCTTTGTGTTCCGGGGTAGCGGTAACCCTTTCGGACAATCCCGCTGCCCCGGCAGGTTTCGGCCCTTGCGGGCCCCTTCCTTATGCTGACATCTCTTTGAGGCGCGCGTGGAACACGTACGCGCCGTCCGGCACGGGCCTGGTCCTGATCGGACGGAGAGTTACCCATTACTCACCGCCCGCAGGCCCGCGCCTACGGTGGCCGGGAGTCGTCTCGTGGCAGCACCATGCTTGGCAGGAGTTTGGTAACTCTGTCTGGCGGGCAACTTCCCGATGATTCATGTCGGGCCGTTTTGTATATATGCTATGCGTGGTAAACTCTGCTTGCGAGATGCAGGATTTTGCGTGATGTCACTATGACACGTGGTTTACATGTGGTTTGTCTCAGCGGACACGAACCATCTACGCGAAAATGTTATAGTGATGATGGTGTGCGCAGACACACTCTATCCCTTCTCTCTCATAGTCCAACAGGACGGCAATCCGATACGACTGGAGAGAGATCAGACGCAGGATAAACGGTTTAACGCGTTTTCCGAGGCACAGGGGTGGGTGTCCCATCGCCAACTTCCGACCGGGCTATTACTGAGAAATTTCTAATGGAAAAACCCAATAACACTCTGCCCGACCTGGGAATCGATCCCAGGATCGGAGGAGCGTGACTGCTGAGTATGTAGGACTCAGCAGTCACGCTTGCAACCAGGACACCAACGAAACAGATATCTAGAAATAAAATTAAGTACCTCTTAAATTGAAACTTGCATTGGTGCGTCGCCTTTATCACAGGACAGTGTCACACGTTTCTGTTTTCCATCTACAGACACAGTGTTTTGTTTTAATCTTATTACAGTGCTGTTTTGTTGAAACAGCGCACGAGTTTGTTTTAAAATAGCTGTGCAGATAATTATGTAGAATAAGTGTAGGTGTGCATGGTCTTCTTCTTTGATATACCTAGTTATTTTCTAGGATTGTCTTTGCATAAAGGTTTCTGAAAGTGGACAGTATACAGAACCTTTTTAGGGATGGTGCCAACAAGACCCTTTTACTAAACATGTGCGCCCGTCCGTCTGTCAGAAAAAAGAAATCAGCTGTCTGTCTGTCTGTCTGTGTGTGTTATATGTAGACAGTTGACTTTTTTTTTGACAGTTGAAATTTTCAGTGTATTATTTTCATTATTGTCGCTATAACAACAATTAAAACTAAAATGAAGTTAAAAAATAAAGGGAGTCCCATACAAGAAACTTGTTTAAAATATTGCGGTAGTACGGAACCTTTCGTGTGCGAGTCCGATGCGCAGTTGGCTGGTTTTTTATATTAATAAGAACCTTATATTTACACTTTTAGGTCATGAATAATGTTTTGCTCAACACTAAAAAAAGGAAATCACATTAAAACTTGAGATAGATAAATAGAATTCGCTTGTGCACCATATAAATTAAAAATATAAATGTATAAATTTGGTGTAGGCGTTTCTCTGAGACATTCACTGGTTTTTCTATGTAATAACAAAATATTTTTGTCATTATTTTTTTTGTATTCACCAAAATCAATACAAAATAAGCATGAATTACTATTTAAGATACATAATGAACTTCAAGAGTAATAACTGTTCACTTATAGAGCAAGATAGTAAAATTATAACAGCTATTAACTTTACGTACCAACAGTTTTCGTCACATCTAAGTTGCATAACTTCGCTTATGGGCGAACAGTTTAAGCGTACAAACTTGTACGAATAATACCGCTTGCATAAGTTAAAGTTATACTATATTAGGTTTTAAATTTTGCTTGTAGAATGTTGCGCTTCCTTAAATTGCTTAATTTATATGAACACATAACTTCTTAAGAGGGAAGGGAGGCCGCAGTGGGACAACACAGGCTTATGATAATAATTATAATAAACCACCGCCATATTTCTACGCTGACGTCGTGGTGGGGCTTGCGCGCTTCAAACTCTCGGTCTGTGCAGGTAAAGTTTACTTTTCCGGAACAATTCCAGGGTGAGGAGCCAGAAAGATACATAAACCCGCAGGGCAGCATGTGGCGAGCTGTTGGGCAGTAGCGACCCTACGGACCCTATTTCCCGGAAGACATCATGTTCCTCATCTCTGGCTTGCCTTTATTCGCCTGTTGGAGCGAACACTGACGAGGAACTGAGCTCCCACCTCTTTCTTGCCTTTATTATATTATAGCCATTGACATCCATAATCAAAACTTTAGCTAACAAGAATATCTTATAAAAAGACGCAATTCAGACAGCAATACAAACAAAACTATACGCTACTAATATAAATCTCTTCGCACTATGAATATGAATTTGTAACACAAATCAACCCAATGCGCTTCCTGCAATCCCTGTAGACTAAAATTACCGCAACAGACAATAATATTTCACCCCCTAGAACCCAGCGCGCCACTACGGCACTCAAAAAGCGCGTGTCCAATTGTAGGAAGACCAATATTTTATTTAAAACCCCATATCAAAGGCTCACGGTACAGCGCCCCCCTGAATTATACACCGCTCTGCGTTTAATGGCTTTAATTTTCAAACTCTTGAAAAATATCTGTGCAAAGTTTCCACGTTAAGTGCGGCAAGAGATTCAAGTTGGACAAGTTAAGGAAATCTTTTGTCAACTTCATGTGACGTCGCGGTACGGATGAATTTTTAATGCGACGTCTATTTTCGGGGGGTGAAAAGTTTTTTAAATTTTTTTTAGGCGTGAAATTGGGTTCGAAATTTAAATTGTTTTTTATTAATAACTGAGGAGTATACTTTAAATAAAGAGTAAAAATCTTGCCACAGTTAATACATATTGTTAAATTGTGCAGCGATAATTGTAAAGATACGGCAAAAATTATTATCATGACTTGGAAATTATCTGTTTTTTTTTTATTCTGATAAACTCAAACCATTCATCAGAGCCGACTTAATGATGCCAGTTGCCCACGTCTTTTATTTGATTAAATAACATTGATTGTCCTGAAAAGTATAGAGATCCCAATTCCCATTACAGCATCTGCGATCTAATCTCTTCACCACCCTTGGTTAACTGGTAGAAAATACGTAAAGCATTAAGTACGCCTTTGTACCTTTTTGTGCGAAAATTTTAAATAAATGAATTCCCCAAATCGACATAATGACCCTATTTTTTTTTGTAAATTAACGTTCAAACAAAATCAAATCATATTTATTATGTTCCATACAGCCTCATTTACGGATTCCGGCCAATTTATTTCAACCCTTGTTACACAATAAGCAGATTTCACCCCCATTCACCCCCAAAAGCGAAACAAGAACTCCATTGTAAAAGTACGGTTTCTTCGTATGCAAAACATTTTTGTAAGCGTTCAGGTGTGACGTTCCCATGTGGATGATTTTATGCCTCATCGGCTCACAGTCGCCTGGGATTGCGATATCGGAACTCGGAAGTTTTGCTTCCTTTGAAACAAGGCTACGAGTATAGATACGGACTTTACGATACAATATGTTGTAATGTGAAGCTTTGTTTGGGATCATTTAAAAAATGTTTTTTTTTTTTCGGGAAGCGCGTTTCAATAAAACAGTGGAATGAATAACACTGAACCTGGATCTATTTAAAATATAAATGTTACTGAACGAAAAGGTGAATGCAATTTTTTTGTATGCATACTTACAGAACGAACATGAGGATGGGATTGAAGAAGGGATCTAAGGTGTATGTTGTATTATTTCATTATTCAGTTCGGTCACAAAGACTTCTCTGGATTATTTAGAAACGGAAACCAAAGCAGCAATTATCCACCAAATGCCGAATAAAATCAAATGAACCCCATATAAATCAGCAAACACAAAAATGTCTCCAAAAAATTCACAAAAATCACCTTTTCTCCTCAAAAATATTTTCTAATACTCATACACGTTTTATCCTGCTTCTTCCAATTAGTAGGACACAGCACCCCGGGGTCTTACAGACTTACTTAGCCGAAGGTAAATAATCCAATCGTAGCCCGATTCAATCGGTCTCAGAATCAATGGATGCAAATCGTTGGTCGGATGACGCTAAGAAGATTAAGAGTTGTTGTAATTAGAACAGAACTAAAGTCTGTAATTAAAGCTTCTGTTCTAATTGGTTGGTTTGTGACTGTAGCGATTTCTTGGAAGAAAAACGATGTTTTGTTTCTTTGTGGTTTGGTCATGAAGTATTTCGATTATCAAATCAAATCAAAGATTTTTTCATTTCTTCTCAGGGATTAGTCAGCCAGGATATGCAAGCGTCATCTAGTTTTTAAAATATTGACCAACAAAATATTTAGGTACGTGTAAAAGTGTCTTATAAGATCTACTAACATAAATAAATCTGGGGGCACTTCCGTGCCCCCGCCAAGACGAGCCAAGCGAAGCGCAAGGGCACTACCTACCTTTTCTCGAAGCACTTCGTCGTATTTTTGAACCTTCTTAACTTGGGTTTGAATTATACCAGATAAATAAAATTTTCGGGATATGATGTCAGTGGTTGACTTATTAAACCTATAAAGTTTCAATTGCATAGCTCTTATACTTTAGATTTTATTGATATCTAAAATACCCCGATTTCATCACTGATTCACTGACTCACTGACTCACTGATGATCATCAATATTCTAAGGTTTTTCCTGAAGTCCTAGAAAGCTGAAATTTGGTATGTAAGCTAGTAATAGTACACAAACAACAAAAAAATCTTAAAACTTGAATTTTTTACCCCCCCCAACCCCTTAAACTAGGGGGTGAAAGTTTGTATCAGACTTCCATAAATTTTGATGCTAGAGGTCTGAAAATTTATATAGGGGGTCCTTATTATAAATAATAAAAGATCCCACATTAACACAAGAAAAAATTAACAACAGAAAAAATACTCGTATAAATATCATAAGCAACTTACAAAAAGAAATGAAATCCTACAAAACCATTTCATGTTAAATGTTGCCAAGACGAGACCATGTAGCTCGCACTGTCAAAAAGTAATCAGATCTCATGTAGAGCCAAGCTTCTAACTCTACACGCCCTAACTCTACAAGGCCTAATTTCGCAAACTACACCTTAGTCAAAATATATAGCTTGGCCATTTCGCTACATTCACATGAGCGTAAGGTAAAAACTCTCATACTGTTATACAATGGTTCTTGTAGTAACGAAACGGCCAAGCCATATATTTTGACTAAGGTGTAGTTTGCGAAGTTAGGCCTTGTAGAGTTAGGGCGTGTAGAGTTAGAAGCTTGGCTCTACGTGAGATCTGATTACTTTTTGACAGTGCGAGCTACATGGTCTCGTCTTGGCAACATTTAACATGAAATGGTTTTGTGGGATACTTTATTTCATTTCAACATACCAAACCAAACGCTACATAGTTGCAGCGTTTGGTTCATTTGTATAAGTTGTTTTAATATTTATATCTTGATCCCAGGATTTAAATACCATCAGGAGAATTATTACAATTTACAAGCTTATCTAGCCGGAAATCCAACCAGCTCAAAAAAAAAACACTCACTATTTTATTTATTCTACTAATCGATAGGATTATTATTAAGGACTAGCTGACCCGGCAGACTTCGTACTGCTTCAATCGATAAATAAAAGACAATTGACTCTACATTTTATTTAGAAAACGTTTGTATGGGATATAGAAGAGGGCTGTTTTTAGGGTTTTCCCCGGAATTATTCGATTTTTCTCACCTTTCAAACCTTTCCTAGACCTCCACAAACATTTCAAGACCAAGATAAGATAAATCCGTTAAGCCGTTCTCGAGTTTTAGCGAGACTAACGAACAGCAATTCATTTTTATATATATAGATAAAATCTCTCTAATAAACATATTTTGATCTTAGAAATAAAAGATATCATGAAATCTAACATTAATTTATTTTGTCATCAATTCTAATATGAACGATGATGACGTAAACATGCTGCCCGTAGATTTCCCTGCCACCATCTATAAATATACAACGTGTAACGTTAAATGCGCAAACCCTGAAAATAGTTTGTTCATAATTGACTACTGAATCGATTTCGGTAACTTTTAATATAGGTTTTTTTTTTTAAATTATGTATTTTGCCATACTATCCGCCGATTGAGCCAAAGAAAATTAAGTCTTATTTTAAGGCAATAAAACTCAATTTTGAATGCGTAAAGTAATGCTAGGATCAAAACGATTTTCTTAAATAGTTAGAAATCTGTAAATGCAGTTTTGCTTCCTTTTAAAAATTATAGAATGTGTCCTTTAAGTAAAATAATATGTTTTAAGGATTTAAAGTGGTCTCCATTCAGAGCCCAGAGATTTTTTCCACCATATACCTTTATAGCCACACTGCAAAATCCCGTACGTTTTAACTTTTCAAGATGTGCCGTATATAACATAGACCACGACAGAACAAAATTATGTTGTCTTTTAAACGTTTTCGTCAATTTCGATGCCAATCAATAAGGGGTTACCCCCTCGTAAAATATACCCTTTTTACAAGTTCAATCCAAATTACTGAATTGTATAAACCTTATCCGTTAACCCCTTACACGTGAATTGGCTAATGATTCCTATGCCGATTTTCCTTTTAAGTAAATTACTGAGAAAACAAAAGGTCAGTTTCAATGTTTCTTGTATGTAAATTGATTACGGATATAGAGAATTGTAGATACTCACGGATTGAACACATTACTGTGGAAATTATAAAAAATGGTTGGAAACAATGTCTTGTAATCAGGCTTTGTTATGTCAGTCGTTTCATAAATCATATAGTTTTTTTATATTCACTTACATCTAACAATGACTGAAA
The DNA here is from genome assembly GCA_949316385.1 of Globia sparganii. Classification (NCBI taxonomy): domain Eukaryota; kingdom Metazoa; phylum Arthropoda; class Insecta; order Lepidoptera; family Noctuidae; genus Globia; species Globia sparganii. The sequence continues at coordinate 20,150,921 of OX438671.1, forward strand.
AGTTGTGTGGTATAATATGGTCGTGTTCAGGACGAGTCCCACGTGAAGCGACTGTAGATAGGACGTCTTCAGGAAGATCAGAGGGGCAATTCTCGTAATTTTTAAGAACGTTCACAGTCTGATCTCAGTCTCAATCTGTCAAAAATACTTCAAATTTTCCTACATTTTGACAAGTTTTTGACATTTGTTTGTCGCCGAGATGAGATTGCGACTAGATTGTGAACGTTTTAAATTAGCAGAATTAGTCTACAGGTGTATGAAATATTAAGTATTAGTTAGTTATTCTTAAGTACCAGGGCTTATTTTTAACCTAATATTTTGAATTGTTTCTTCATTTGCGTTTTTTTTTACATTGTTCTCACATAGAGAAGCAACAAGAATAACGTACCCAGGATTTTGTAATATCTTGATTTAAAAGAGTGTCCTTAGAGTTTCTTGCCCGTTCTTCTCCAAGAGATCTACGTTTTAGAATGGGCAACTAGCTTCAACTTTCTAACTAATTGACCGACCATTTAATTTTGACAATTCAAAAGTGCCTGGAAATGGTTTAATTGAAATTAATGCTTTGAGTTTGAGTTGTTTGAGTGGTAGTGTTAATTAACCTAACCTAACCTAACAAGGTTGTCATGGTATGGCCATTTAAATATTGCGAAGGACGAAGAAAAATATATTTTTTGTATGGAGGTCTATATCCACTCACGCGTCCCGCTATCGCGATTACGTCATCAGCGATTACGTCATCAGGAATGTCCCTGACCATTAGCCCTCGGACGCGTGAGTGGATAAGGTTATGGAGAAGGCCAAAGAAACGATGGGTGGACTGTGAGAAAGATTATATGGCTAGAAAGGGTGCTGACTACTGTGATGGATGATGTCTAATAGAGAAGACAAGTATAAAAGAGTAACACAATATACAAGAATAGACATGCTTCCGTAGTTCCATATAAATTGGGCTAAGGGTAGGATAATGATGTTGGATCTAACAGAGAAGAATATATAACGAAAATCTAATAGGATCAGGTGGGGGTAATTGCGAGTACCATAACTAGTATGACTTATTCAACCATAGATAACATTTTACCTTATAACAATATATAGGGTGACTGGTAATTAGTGACCGATACTTAAACACGTGCTTGTACTCATGATAACAAACAACTTTTTCTATAGGACCAAACCTGAAATTGTGAAAAAAAATCTGCTGTTCAGTCATTTATGTTCGCCTAACTGGTGAAAATGTAGGTACTGAACAGCAGATTTTTTTCGCGAATTCAGGTTTGGTCCCATAGTAAAAGTTGTTTGTTATCATGAGTACAATCACGTGTTTAGGTATCGGTCACTAATTACCAGTCACCCTATATAATAATTAACATGTATAATAATCATTTAGTACGCTAAAGTTTTAAGTGATTTGTTGATTAAAATCACTCTGATAATAATAATTAAGGTAATCAAAGTTAAAAAAAAATTGGCTCACTTATTACATTTACCCGGTGTTCCGGGGCAAATGTAATAATGTTGGTCAATTTCTTAGGACTGTAGATAGTTTTAAATCGGGGGTAATAGCAATAAAATGCAAAAATTAACTTTAACTTAATAACTTTCATCAGTCCGTGTGCGTGAATTGGTCGGTGAGTAGTTCAAAAAGTACTTTACACAATAACATAAATAGCAGCACCAGTTTTCTTTAGTAGTTAAACTATAAACACACCCTATTACTTATACCCCGCTATTGCAATTACCCCATCTGACTATATCGAAAAATTAGCTAAATAAAAAGTAAAAATGCATATAATTAAAAGTTTGTCAGAACATATACTTCCACCAGAATAACAAAACAAATTGAACATTACCCGTTCCTACTTCAACATACAATGAAGGAAGTACATTCCAGCCAGACGATCGAACGTTACTAATCACAAGAAAGCAGTCGCCTTCAGAGTCTCGTCAATGCGATCGTTCCCGAGAGATTCCGAATTATTCTGAACATGTTCTTTGTAAATTGGTACAGGTAACGCTGAATGGTGCACGTGTGATAGATATTTTTCTAGTCCTGAGTTGGCTGTGAGTAGATGCACTAAGTCTTTGTGAGTGTACTTTGAATAGAAGTTTCTTTGTACGTTTTATGCATATTGTCGCTGATTTAAATAGGTACCTTATAATGGATATTGAATTAATTGGTATCTTATTATTCCAATCTAGGATATAAGTTCAGGCCTCCTCTAGATAAGACTTCTACCCTTACCCTGAACCAACCTAGAATAAACGAGTATTAATCAAACAACTATTAAGTTTTCTCAAGATTTTCTACATATCTTTGAAATAAAAAGGAAATTGAATATTTAACTGAAAATAAAAATATTGTAGTAACTAAGGTAATAAAAGTGAGCCGTAAAATCCTCCTACGATCTCCCGCCGAAACATCAAGTTTTTGAAGCATTATTAAACTGTTTCGAGAAATATTCTAAGTGAAAATATAAGTTAACTGCTCAGTAGATGAAACTTAATAGCCCAGGTTTCACTGCGAATTCAATTAGAGCTTCGTTCAGGTGCGACTCGAGCTGGTTTGAACTAGTTCTAGCCAGTGTAAGGCGGAAATATCCGGAAATATCCAGATATTTCTAGAAATTTCACTTCATGCGCGGGTTAATTTCATTTGGTGCACAGAAAACTGTGTGAACGTTATTGCTCCAACCGTTTTTGTTTATATTTTTAGAATTTATACTAATAAAATGTTGACCAAAAATAACAAGGGTGGAGTTCCGCTATTTCGGAATGTTAGTTTAGTTTTCCCGTTGGATTGGGGTCGCAATTGTTATTTTTTTTTCTAGTTTTTTAGTGGATTGCGGGCAGTTGTTATATAATATGGACTGCTCCAGTGTTATCTTTGGGACTTGTCAGAAAAGTAATTGATACCCACAAAAGTCCATTTCAGACATCCATCTACATGGTTTTCACATGATCTGACCAAGGTTAAGTCTGGACTTTAAAAGAGACTGTGACCTCTGAATGTGTTTTGGCCTTTCTTCTTAGAGTATTCAGATAGGAAATGCTGACCTCATCTACTTTTTAAAATATGATTGACATGTGAAAGTGTTAAAAACGACCACGATGGAAAGGCATCAGTCAGTCTTACAATGACACCCAAAATCAAAAGTCATTTATTGAAGCTAGGCTAATCGAATCAGCACTTTTTGAATGACCAACGATCCAACTATTCTATTACTTTTATAGCTTTCTGTAGCTACAGACTTAGTACAAAAAACTTAGAATCCCGGACTATCCAACCCTGGGATAAAGGTCTTAACAGTAACACATGTTGACTCGGCGGGGCAAGTTTACAAGTAGATTCTAACCCGTCACGCAAATATGGCGGAATAGGGATGGGACAATGAGTGAAACGTGAAAATAGTTTGACATTAATGTGTCATCATTCTCCAGCCCAATGTATTTGGGGATGACGCAACATGTCATCTCCTTCCATTCTTCTCTATAAGTCATCTCGGTGGACATTCCCTTTCTAACCATATCATCATTCACGCAGTCCATCCATCGTTTCTTTGGTCATCCCCAACTCTTAAAGCCATCGACATTCATACTCAAAACTTTCCTCACGAAACTTTTCTCATTCCTCAGGATCACATGCCTGTACCATGACAGTCGATTTCGGTACAACTTAATAGTTACCGGTACCACTGTCTTCCTCTTATGTATTCATTTCTTAGTTTAGTATTAGCGTGTAAGCCAGTAAATAACGCTCTCAGAAATCAGTAACAAATCCTATCCTACTAATATTATAAATGCGAAAGTTTGTGAGGATGGATGGATGCATGTTTGTTACTCTTTCACGCAAAAACCACTAAACGGATTTTGATGAAACTTTACAGTAATGTAGTTTATACATCAGAATAACACATAGGATAATTTTATCCCGATATTCCCACGGGATCTAAACTTACGCGGGTGAAACCGCGGGGCGCAGCTAGTTCATATATATATTTGTTTAAAACCCTTTGATAATCGTTTTAACCTTTAAACTGTTTCCAGTCTAAAGGTTAAAACAATTATCAAAGGGTTTCCAAATAAATATCATTATTTTGATTTAAGAGAACAGCAAAGATACTGATACGTTTTATGTGCTAAGAACGGTCGTCAAACTCTACACTGATTGATTCACATGCGGCATGAGTCGTTGAGATAAGCAGCTACGATATTAAATCCAGAATTCCATAGAGTAGGACATTCACGATTGACGTAATACAAAGTAAGGCAAGGTATAAATTAGACTGATTAATTGATTGCCTTGAGTTTTATCAAACTCACGGCAATCATTCTAATTTATACTTTATTACATTTAGATAAGAGCTACATTGCAATAACTTACTAATGGTTTGGCGCCATTCATGTGAATTTCCTGCTTAAGATATTTTCATTCACCTTTAGTCACTAGTACTAATGATTAAAAAAAGAACATCAAATTACGCCACCAATAAGAAAAAAATACTAGATTTATACAAGTTGCAGATACAGTGTCCTTCACTATAGAATGTCAAACGAGAGTTTAATCGTGGGGCCGCCGATGAGCGATGTCGTGGACTAGGGCAAGCGTGTTGCTCGTGAACTTACCATGTTCATTAATTTGAAGTGTCATTGCGTAATCCAACTATATTTGCTGAAATGTTGGACTTGTTCTTTTGTTACTGAAAAGGTGACTGGCATTTCAAAGCAGCATTGGAAAGGGAGACGTAGTAACGGCCGTGACTTACGAGTTATACACTGCTCCCAAAACGGTGAAGGAAAACATCGTGAAACCGAGAACGAGGAAACCGGTTGTCATAGAACCAAAAAATTCCAAGACGTGAATTGTGACATCTATCAACCCGCACTGGGCCCGCGTGGTGGATTACGGCCCACTTGCTCTCACCGAGAAGAGGACTGTTTCAGCAGTGGGAACCGTTATAGGCTGATTATGCTAGCATTTCAAGAAAATTCTAAGCGATTAAATACTAGTTACAAAATTATTCCTTTAAAGTTCTGAATTATATTAAAACGAGCCGCGAAGTGGTAATTTTATTAGTGAGGACCACTACAGAGTCATTTTTGGCATACGCAATATGATGAAGAGCCAGAAAATACGTATGAACGTAGATGCTTTATACCCGTATTCACAAACATTTATGAGGTCTCACAGTGCTCGCGGACGCACAGGGTTCCAAAAATCTATTTATAGACATTACTTGAGTGGCAATTGGCACTATGAAATTAAAGGCTTGTCATATGGAACGCATTGAGAAATGCCTTACTTCGCATAGCATAGCTTCTTTACTTAGACGAGTATTGTTTGTGAATACAACACTTACGAGTAGTATCATTTGACTTGTTTGGGATATGGATATATGTGTGTCGTGAATGCTTAAGACTGTGCCGACCGTACAGTGGCGCCCTCATCGTTTGTTTGGTTATTTCATACAATTTAGAATGAAAATGCAGAAAATAAGCACGTCAAGTTGTGCTTCACAAGATTATACGTTAATATTATTAGAAGCGGTAGTTTTATATTGTTTAGTTTTATCATAATCCTTAAAACGGAATATAGTGGCCACTTTTATCCGTTTTAAGGATTATAATGAAATTAAACAATATAAAACTAGCGTTTCTAATAATATTAACGTATAATCTTGTGAAGCACAACTTAACGTGCTTATTTTATGCATTTTCATTCTAAATTGTATGAAATAACCAAACAAACGATGAGGGCGCCACTGTAGGGTCGGCACAGTCTTAAGATTTTGTTAAAAGACGGATGAAAGATAATAAATAATTAGATAAGTATAAATAATGTTTTTTTTCCACTTGATTACATTTTGTTTATTTTACAAGTGTTATTGTTCTGTGTTTTGATTGTTAATTTTGTTATTTTCTTGTGTTTACATTTTTTTACCTAGCCTACTTAAGTATGTTTTTGTACCACTTTTTAGTTTGTAAATTGCTCTGTACAACGTTTTGGGATTCAGTTCTGTAATGTTGTGCATGTAACCTTAGATAAATAAATAAATTGGATAGCTGTAGTCTGTAAAAAAAATCAAATGCGGGGTGCATTTATTTAAATAAATGCAAAACTCAAACTCAAACTCATAGCATTTATTTCATATACTTATAATAAATCTGTAGAGATGTCAATTCTGTACATCCTACTAATATTATAAATGCGAAAGTTTGTATGTATGGATGTATGGATGTTTGTTACTCTTTCACGCGAAAACTACTAAACGGATTTTGATGAAACTTTACAGTAATATAGTTTATACATCAGAATAACACATAGGATACTTTTTATCCCGATATTCCCATGGGATCGAAACTTACGCGGGTGAAACCACGGGGCGCAGCTAGTGAAATATATTTCCAAAATAACTATCAGCGGGTGATTAGTGATCGATACTGACGCCAAAAATGCAATCAGTAAAATTTTTGTCTGTCTGTCTGTCTGTCTGTATGTTCGTTATAGAAACAAAAACCACTCGACGGATTTCAACGAAACTTGGTACAATTGTTCTTCATACTCCTGGGCAGGTTATAGTATACTTTTCATCACGCTACAATTAATAGGAGCAGAGCAGTGAAGGGAAATGTTGGGAAAACAGGATTTCTTTTTAGGTGAAGTAGTAATAGGTTAGTAGTAGTTAGTTAGTAGTAGGTAAGTTTTGGTTAATTTATGTTCAGTTTTTTTTTAATATTAAGTAGGTAAAAGCGTAGGTACTTTTATTCATTATAGGTATTATTAATTATAGTAGTTATAGGTATTTAGTTTTAAGTGAAGTAGGTTTTATTATATATTATTTTATATATTAGACGTAGTTATATATTTTTAGTTATTCAAGCCCCAAGCGGACGCCGGCGTCCGCCCGCTATTGTCTTGAAAAACGCGTTGAATGAGAAATACGCGTTCTCAAGAATCGGCAGAAGAAAGAGCACATCGGTTAAACTCTATGAGAGTTAGTGCCTCAATTTCCGGAAGTCATTATTTCACGCGGACGAAGTCGCTGGCAAAAGCTAGTTTCAAATAAACCAATTATAGGCACTTTTGAATTCTCAAGGGTCGGTCAGTCAGAAAGATGAAGCTAGTTACCTCCATCGATTTTCGCAACTTATTGTTGTCAAAATCTGACCTATATCAGGTATTATCAGAAGTCAATAAAAAAGTACTACAAAATACTTTTCCGAATCTGCAACTCAAACTACTAATTTGAACTTTTAATCGCTCAGTCCCGGCTCGAGCCACACGCGGTCTATTTAAACTTCTAAAGAAGCCAAGTAAAGAAATGAAGATGATTTCGAGATTAAACAGAAAAGAGTTAAAACTTTCGATACGTGTATTACATATATGTATTCTATATAGTTCTGTTTATATTACTGGGTAGCGAAAACTGGATACCCCGGAAAGGAAGTTCGCGATGCGGGTGGGTACATAAAAGAATGGAACAATTTGAGGTTGTTTCTGAATCTAAGGAAAACAAAAATAAAATCAAAATCTATCGGTCGGAGTCTGTATCGGTGAAAGAAAACATCGTGAGGAAACACCATATCCTAGAACAAAAATTTCGAAGACGTGTGACATTTATGAACCCACACTGGGCCCGCGTGGTGGATTATGGCCCGCCCCCTCTCACAGAAAGAGGAGACCTGTGTCAGCCGTGGGAACATTATACGCTGATTATGCTACTGTATCTAAACGATGCTGCTATATACTGCGGAGTGCTCGTTCATCTTTGAAACACGCTCGCATTGGTAAGGGCAGTAGAACTGAATCCGAATAGTGTCTTAGTGTTGTGACTAGAAGTAGGTACTCTTATGCTACGGCTTCGCGCGTTCTCTTTCGCACACCGCTCGACGTTTCGCTGTACAAAAGAGAGCGCGCGAAGTGTACTTTGCGTTATCGCGACAATTAATCTGTAGCATCAGGGAAATAAATTGACACGTCATTACGTCAATTTGCCGCGTTATACCCATTTTCATTTTATACAACTGTCAAAGAATGACAGTGCCGGCCCAAGGGCTGGCTTTAATCTTAGCCAGAGGTGAATCATTGCCATTCAATGTGGCAATATCGCCAGTCTCTTGGATACATTACCAGTCGACAGCGATGTAGATGCATTTTTCGACTTTATATTTAAGTTTATGAATATTTTTAGTTAAGTTTTTAGTATATAATTTTGTTATTTTTATTAATTCATTAGGTATTAGTTGTTATGTACGTACAGTCAGCAAAGGAGTTAAGTATGCAGGGTCGTCGAATATAGTTGAAGTTTAGTAAGAAACCGATTGATGTTTTCGAATAAAATTTAATTTAATTAATAGAAAACAAACAGTTCATTCATCAAATTAAATTTCATTCGAAAACATCAATCGGTTTCGTACTAAACTTTAACTATTCGACGACCCTGCATACCTATCTCCTTTGCTGACTGTACATATGAGTACTATTTTAATTCTGAATAAATACCATGGAGCACAACAACCATAAAATGAATGTTCGTGAATGTTCTTAAAATTACAATAATTGTCCCCAATTATTGTAATTTTAAGAACATTCACAGTCTGATCCCAGTCTCAATCTGCCAAAAATACGTTAAGTTTTTGACATTTATTGTCGCTGAGATGAGCTTGGGACTAGATTTTGAACGTTTTCGTTAGTGGAATTGGCTTTCTAATCTCAGTCTCAATCTGACAAAAATAACTCTAATTTCCCTACATTTTTGACAAGTTTTTGACATTTTTTTGTCGCCGAGATGAGACTGCGACTAGATTTTGAACGTTTTAAATTACCAGAATTGACCTTCTAGTTGTTATGCTCCATGATAAATATTATATTAGTATTATATTGTAAAATTGATTAAGAAATAAATTTCCCTGACTTAAACCACAGATTACTAAATAGTTACTTCGTAACTTTAACCCACTGCTGAGCTTAATTGCGAACAAAATGAGACTATAATGTTTTATTTCAAGAAAGCACGGGATTTAAGAATCTGTAGGCACTCGTAAAAATGTAATTATATAGTTATGAATAGTAATGAAGTGCCTTACGAAGGTAAATAAATAAAGTTACCAAAAAGGTATTTAATAATCATTCGTATTTTGTTGTAACGTAAAATTCAGTACGTATAATTTACTACGTTAATTTTGAATTTAGTTGAATCCATTTATGTGATAAAGTTGAGTTATTTGACCTATCATATTGGCACATTGTTATTATTATAAAACCTTAATTGGCATAATACTATAACTGACCTATTAAAAAACAAATAAAATATAACATCTACAGGTAAGTGATTCTCCAACAAAAATATCCAAACAAAAGTACATTCTATAAAAATAAAACGTGTAGCCATTTTTCAATTGAAAAATGCTGTTTGTTGAAAACAAAAAACCAACTGATTGATTCATGGTAAGTTAATGGATAGCGTAACTGCGAATGAAAAAAATATTTTGTTATCTACCGTCACTTTTTCTTTCGTAACTATGTATTTTCTGCCCGTGACTTCGCCCGCGTAAACTTTCTTGTTTTAATAACAAATATCCTCATATGACACTCGGCAATACTTTAGATTTCCATTAGTGAAATAATTTTTGCAATCGGATCAGTAGTTACGACGATACATACAAATTGAAGATACGTTTTGTTATTTCCAATAATGTTTGTGTTTGTGTTGTTGACTACATAAATACGGTTTTTGAATTTGGAATTTGGTATTGAATTTTTTATTGGCCGCTTTGCTGTTCTATTTGGCCATTTATTTTCGACTGATCTGTGTTTATTGATGCAAATGAAATGATCAGACAGGCTTTAAAGAGTTTTGTTGGAAACTTATTTTTACAAAATTTCGTAGTTTCAGTCCATTCCTAGTAAAGAGGTTTCATAACTATATTTGTTTGTTAAAACGGTGATAATTTTGATATATTTATTATTTCAATCATTATTATAATTAACATTGAATTATTTCCTTTATTTATACATAAATTATATTTTTAAATATTAGGATATTAAAAATATAAAAATATAAAACAAATAATATATTTTTTAAAATGAATCGTTGAATTACGATTAAGTTTTGTTGGGCTTGTATTTAATAATTTGACTTTATCATTGTTGTTGTTTGTTATAGATGATGACATTACGTCTAAATTGACAAAACGAAAAAGAATTATCTGAAAAACTATAATTTCTTACATTCTAAAGACACGAGGTCATAAAAATTACGAGTTAATGAATTGTGTTTTATTAGTCGGGACGCGTTTATTTACAAAACGTCTGTGTTTGAACCTAATTAGAGTGTTTGCATGTTTTCAGCAGTTTCATAGCGTTGTAAATGTGTAGACCTTTAAAACTCGTTTATTTTCTGTAGGTAGTGTCTTCAAAATGTGGTGAGCTGGATTAAAATGAACTTTATTGTGCAGGTGTTAAAGTTATTTTTCCATTAATTCATATTTGTTTACATTTTCGTCAAATAAATCGTGCTGAGTGGAAGCCTTCTTGTCACAGTCACGACGGGCAGCTGCCAACTATTTCTGTCCTGTGCTCGTGATCTATTTTGTTTTTTTTTTTTACTTTTCTTTATTATTTTAATTATCTTATATTTTTGTATGCACGTGTTTCTGTGAATAAATAGCCTTTCTTAACTATTTTTCTTTTAGTTGATGTCACCAAAAAATTGTAGATTTTTATACAAGGGTCGAAAGGAATCAATTCCCATACGAGGTATTCAGACGCCCCAGCGCAGCGAGGGCGGCTATAATCCGAGTAGGAATTGATGACTTTCACCCGTGTTAAACACTCTATTTTTCATATCGAATATATGGAAAGTAAAAATGATTTTTTTTTCTTGTCTGCTCACCACTTCATAAAATCATTGTATTTAAATAAGTATCTTTCTTTTGAAATGTCTGGCAAAAGATTTTCGATTACTGTATTTGCCTCGTCTTTAATCGAATCTGGAGTCAACATTTCAGAATCGCTTGAACTCATTTTTAATCAATTATTAGTCTATAAAACCAAGTTTTTGAATTTCGTTACAGCTTACAAAGTTAGTATCCCGCCAAATTATACAATAGTCTTTTTTAAATTTTAAAGGAACATCACCGCGTCACCGCCGCGGGTCGTCCCGCTTAATAGGTATTTTTTAATTCACACTGGCTGTTTTTATACCTACACTCACAAGACCGCAGCATTTTTTAAATTACGTAAAAAAATTCGTAGCTGACTACCTAACCAAATTTAGTTCTATTTTTAAAATTCATTCCCGCCCTAGAGAGGGAAGCAATTACTATAAGTCTTTCCCGCCCAAAGGTGGGAAGCAGCGTCTCCCACCCGCTATTTGGATCAAACAAACACTACTTTCCGAGTATGAGAAATGATTTTTTTTTTAACTCACGATTGTTTATAGGTACAGATATCCTGAAATGAATAGGTATCCCAAAAAAAAAAACTATATTTATTCTAAGTAACAATTTCCAACACTAAGTCCTTGTCAAAATTCCATTCTCACGCCAAACTTCCATAACCTAACAATGAAATACCTACCCTTGCAGACCTTAACCTGCCTTAAGATTCGCGCTCACACCATATCATCATATACTACCCACTTAGAGCATGTTTGCACCGATAAACGAATATGTGACGTATCACACTAAGGGATCGTCTGGCCCTATTGGAGATTCTTCGTCCCCTAAATAAATATTGGAAACTATGTTTGTGGAGAACCCGAGTGTCCGATGGCTTAGCTCTGTATTTGCCTCGACTTTGTAATTGGTAATTGGCTTGGTTTGCCATTTTCTTGATAGAGTTTTAAACGTGGATATGTTAGCAAGAAAATAGTGTAGTGGACTTTTATTTTTGACTAGCTGACCTGTCATGATTTCCAAATCACGCTGTACCGGCACAGTGTCCTATTAAGTGTTTGCTGCACTGGACGACGTCATTACGTCAGCGCCGGCTGTCACTGAAAACCAGCGCTGGGGCTCTGTCTTGCACAGGGTCGCAGCATAATGCTGAGCGATAGCCGTTTTGCGTGGATGTGACGCATGTTTCCCCCTACCGTTTATTTATTTTATATTTTGTGTTTATGTTCTTTTTGCGTCATGTTCACCGCAAATAAACGTATTTTCTTACTTTTTTCTTTCTAAATAGGTATTAACCTCTCGTATGCCGATGACTCTCGGTTACACACACAAAATTAATTTTTCGATGTCACGTAATTACGCGTCACACCAACTTATTTTGAGCGTAGATGTACGTTCCGGCATACGAAAGGTTAATAAGATTTGTAGTGATCTTAAATACTAAAATAAAAAGCTTGTCATATAAAATTCAAAGTGTGTGATTCGTCTAATGGTTTTTGTATTATACAGAGTTATTTGTAAAACACCAGCAACCTCTTAAGAGGTAATTGTACTCATCATTATGAATAACTTTTACTATGGGACCAAACGTGAAATCGCGAAAAAAAATCAGCTGTTCCCTACATTTATGTTCGTGTAACTCGTCAAAATGTAGGGAACAGCTGATTTTTTTTTCGCGATTTCAGGTTTGGTCCCATAGTAAAAGTTGTTCATAATGATGAGTACAATGACATCTTAAGAGGGTGCTGGTGTTTTCCAAATAACTCTGTATATAATCATGAAGTTTAAAAGTATCTCATTTGACAGTTACCGCAAAAGTACTTGTTTTTCAATGGAATGAAAACCTGAGGAGCAATTCTCGTAATTTTAAAAACTCATTCAAAGTCTCATTCTGTCAAAAATACCTCTAATTTCCCTACATTTTGACAAGTTTTTGATATTTGTCGCCGAGATGAGACTGCGACTAGATTTTGAACGTTTTAAATTAAGAGAATTGGCCTTCTGATGTTTGGAGCTTCGCCTAGTTTTTAAGTTAGTCCTCTTCGAACCTCGATACCAAAAAATTGTTTTCAAGAAGTATATCGAGTCCCTAACTAAATTGCTATTATAGATACTTATAAAAAATTGTATGTGTGCAAAAATATAAATACAGTAATATTTATACTGGAAAAGATGAGTTTATTTCAGATCAGACAGACGGTGTCCTGTTTAAATTTCAATAGTTCATACAATAATCCCGTAGACAAAAGGACGTACAGTTTTTCCAAACTTTTCCAATTTTCTTTCAATAAAAGCTTAAGTCGGATTAAGTATTACGTTTATATTTTTTTAAAACAAAAAATAGCCAACTCGACCTAGCCGCGTTCTCAAGTGATCTGCTTACAAACGAAGAGCATTTCATTTTTATTTATTTAAGGTTATTGATAATTTATATAGGGTTAGTGATAAAACACTAAGAACTCTGCAGGACTGGATCACTAACATCTTCAACAACAACTTTTGTTCTATGACTTTTATTAATTCACTAGCGGGCCGTCCCGGCTTCGCACGGGTGGAAAAAAAAACCTATAATAATCAATGATAATGGTGCATTCAAATGGTGAAAGAATTTTTAAAATCGGTCCAGTACTTTTGAGCCAATTCGTTACAAACATATATACAAACCTTTCCTTTTTTTAATATTATTATAATTATATATTATATAGTATAGATATAGATACCAGACTTTCATATAAAATTATATAAATGATGAGAGGTTGTTAATGTTTTACTAAAAACTCTGTATAGATAGATACGGAAAGTTCAGATGATTTATAGCTAAACACCACACAATAATAAAGTGAACGTCCCGTGTTTTATTTTTGAAAGGGTGAATGCAGTGCTTAACTTTTTAATGCTTAGAAAAAGTTCATTCCGGATGTCTATTATCTAGTTTTTAAATACTGAAGCCCGAAATAGCCGATAGAAATGTAGCGAAAATTTGGTCATTTTGTATGCATTAAAACTTTCTAAATGACAGATTTATCTTGCAACACATCAGTAAGGGGACTATTACGGAAATTACTAAAATAAAACCGCATCACTACATAGTATAAAACAAAGTCGCTTTGTCCCTTTGAACAACTACGCAACGGATTTTGATGCGGTTTTTTTAATAGATAGAGTGATTCAAGAGGAAGGTTTATATATATAATACATGCATGCATGTGATGTCGTAAATAAACACATTTTTTTGCGCTTACTTTTCAAACGCTGGCTGAACCCTACGAGATAGGTCAAAATAATGTACTACAGTATTGTACACCTTAAAAAGGTCTACAAAAAAGTCAGTGATGGTTTATGTCTATCTCTTAGGGATAACCCACAATAATCATTTTTTATCCTTTACTTTTTACGAGAAATAATGGCTTATTTACGAAGCGATTTTAAGCAATACAGCATTAATCCTTATCCAATTAAATACATTGTACATTTAATATAGATAAATATGGCCCTTACAGCATGTAATTTAAATGAATATTTTCGAAGATATTACAGATTTAAAATGCAGGGACATAACGGTTGCTGCGGTACCGGCCGCGGCGGCGCGTGCTGGCATTCTTGAAATACCTGTACTTAGTATCAGTATTGCACCCGTGCGAAGCCGGGGCGGGTCGCTAGTTGTTGTTTAAATCAAATTTCGATTTATCTTGTCTAACTTAACGACATCAATCGAAATCTAAAAGATCCCATCAAATTAAAGAACTGCTAAATCGCCACTGCGTTTCTTAAACTATTCACTTGACAATATCACTACTTCCTTCACTCTTATCTCCTTTCATTTAGACAGAGACAGCACTACCGTTCAATAATAAGGAGTTTCCGAGAAATTGCGAAGTGAAGTTTCCAAAATGGGATTTGTCTTTGAAGATCTTACAAAAGTGCTGACTGTACGTTTGTCATCAGATCATAAGAGGGTTGGAACTTTCTTCTGCTGATCTGCATTTGGACATGTTAATGCTGAGCGTAATGAAGGCTTAGATGGTAATAATGGAACTTCTTCTGGTAGTATTTTTGCGGATACTTTAATTCCAACAAGTGAATATTTTGAAGCTAGTGACAAATGTGTCTATAAGATAGAAATTTAAAGAAAAATATTTTATATGGGACACACTCAGGGAATACAAATAGTAAAAAAGAGCATTTTAAATTAACAAAGCTACCTTGATGGAAATGTGCCAAAAGGCTTCCTATCTCTGCATTATGCTACAATTTAAAAATAATACCACAGCGCTGGTAGTCTGATAGGGCCCGCTGTGTTGCCATGGACACATCTACGGACGTCTATAAATCTATCTAATTATTGTTTATTTTGATTACACATTACTACATTTATTGACAAACATATTGCAGACTGCATAACGCATTGAATATTATGGTGATCGTAAGAAATGACACTGCTGCTTATCCACACAACAATGTGGTTTGCGTACCTACTATTTTAAAGAATCAAATCTTTATAACTGACAGACTGCTGAGCCGCTTCGGAGTTTGTTGCGCCACTTTATCCCAGCTGAAGCACTAGGAAGTGGTGAAGAATTGGCGTTTTGGGGAACTGTCTTATGTAATTTTGACGTTCTAATTCTCAAGAAAAAATGACTAAGATGAAGAATAAATGACTTTAAAATTTTAATTTTTAATCTTGCAAAACTTAAGTAGCAGTGGGCAGGCAGGTCCAGATGAAAACCAGCATCAATACTTAATATTATAAAGAGGAAAGATTTGTATGTATGTTTGTAATGAATTGGCTCAAAAAGTACTGGACCGATTTTAAAAATTCTTTCACCATTAGAATGCTACATTATCAATGATTAATACAGGCTTTATTTTTCTTTTTTTCCCACCCGTGCGAACCCAGGACGAGCCGCTAGTATTGAATAAAATAATTAAAATTTAAAATTGATATCACTTCAAATTTACATTAAAAATTATCGTGGTTAACTTATCCTTTTTTCAAACCGCATGTATCATTAACCGAATTCCAAAAATTTAGCACGCTGTGTGCAGATTATGTCACCTACGAAGTTAATAATCCGTCAAAGTATGCTGTAGTGGGGTTGGCGTAGAGTTATGACGCTTTTAAAGCATTTACGACAGAGTCGAATTGCTTGTCTAGTGTTTTTATCGGTATGATAGGAAGCAGTATAGCTTCTACCTGTTAAAAGACGTTATAGCTCGAAACACTTAATGTATTTCTTTGTTAATGGCTGGGAAAATAGGCTAAACAAGTGCCAGTCGTAATTGTTCTATGGCAATGATTCAGGGCCTCAAGTCTGCTATTACAATAGTATCAGAATGGTCTATCATTGATTTCATAATTGGACGTAGTTATGCAAAAAGGAACCAACCCACAACATGACCGAAAATGAGTTAAGTAAATCAAACTGCTTGTCAAGGTCTATATTTTCGATTATCAAAAACAATCCAAGTAAAATACGGATATTTTGACATTAAAAATTCGTATTTTACTTGGATTGTTTTTGCTAATCGAAAATATAGACCTTGACGAGCAGTTTGGTATACTTAACTCATTTTCGGTCATATTGTGGGTTGGTTCCTTTTTGCATAACTACGTCCAATTGTTGATTTTGACAAGTTTAGTAATCTACTAATATAATGGCGTCATTATGACTTTTCAATGGTCAACCGCTGACACTTCATTGAAAGAAATGGCATAAAATGGTAATCTCGTACATAATGACAAATGAATAAATGTAATGTTTATTGCTATTTACGAACTTCTTACTACTTCAGATTGCAAACACTAATACGTAATATGTAAAAATATATATTAAATGAAATTTAGTAGTAGTTTTTCTCAAACCGACCGACCAATGATCGACCATTATGAATTTAGCAGATTACGAACTTTTAGCAAAACGACAATGGGATCGTGTTGGAATGACGAATTTATAAAAATAGCAGACTTGGGCCCCCCCAGATTACAGTCGTGGTCCAGTGATCAGGGCCTCGACTTACGAGTTGTAAGGTCGTGGGTTCTCAAACCTAGGCATGCGCTTTACATTGTGTAAATAATTTCATCACCACCGCTCTCAAAATGGTGAAAGAAAACATCGTGTGGAAACCGACATTTCCTAGAACCAAAAATTTACACACAACATGAGACATCTACTATACAACACTATGGGCCTGCGTGTTAAATTATAGCTCACTAACTCTCGAAGGGACGAGGCCTGTGTCCCAGCAATAGGAACATTATAGGCTGATTATACTATTCAGATTCTATGCCACCTACCACACAATTTTGTCAGTCTACATCTAAATTCCGTCAACACTTTCTAAATTCCCCAAACATTTTAGACTCTCCATCAAAAATCCTCTAAACAGACTGCAAACACAACATTTAAAAGTGGAACGCCATAATTATTTTATTTACGCGTTAAAAACGGACCAAGGCCAGTGTTTATTGTGCCACAAAAAAAGAAGAAAATATCATTCTTTCGAAACGAAATAGATAGGTACAGAAGGCCGGCTCCATAGATCGAGCTAAGGCAGTCACACACAAACACGTACGTTTTTCGATCTCAAACAAATGCCAGTCTCGAGTACGCTTGCTATATGTGAAGTATGTCTATATGTGCGTGCGTTTTCGCTTGATGTATGGAGCTGTAGTGCTATTCTGTAAAAATCTCACAGTGAAAACTTAGGTAAAGTGAGCTGTCACTCCATCTGATGTTAGAGATTACCCCTATTGATAGCTCACTTCACGCTCACTTCACCTAAGCTATCACGGTGAGATTTTTACAGAATGGACAGGCTGACCTTCTGTACCATCTCTCTTGTACTCTCGAGCTCCTGATAACCTCCTCGGTAATTAGAGAACGAGGAGCCTCGTAAAAATTTAAATGAGTAACTGTCCCTTATATAATTCAGTTATCTTTACATTTGCGTTTACGTTTACAAAGTCATTTGTAGGAAAGAGTTATTATTATAACCGACTTCAAAAAAAGCAGGAGGTTTTCGTCGGAATATTTTTTATTTTTTTATGTATGTCCTCCGATTACTTTAAGACGGCTGGACCGATTTGAAAAATTATTTTTTTGTTTGAAAGGATATACTTTCCAAATAGTCCCATTGTCATCAAGTCAGCGTCTGATGATGGGATCCTGGAGATATCGAAGGAACTCTTCAAATATTATAGGCATAGCGATTTGGGTATTTTTATAATAACTTTTGCATTTACTCTCGGAAAGCACCATTTGGTGAAGAAAACCACAAACTGAACGGAACTGATGATGAAGACCACAAATGGCCACCGGAACTACTAAATAATAAGAATTTCACGAGTTGCGATTCGATTACTTTAATATGGTTCCTAAACAATTTATGCTCGTCACAATGTGAATGGTGAAATGGAGCTGATGGTGAAATACCAGGAGAACTCCTCAACAATAAACGTCTCTGCATCAGGAAAATCCATATTTTGTAAAAGGCGATGAGTAAGTTGATATTAGACTATTGTTACTTGTAACTTAGATAAAGTATAAACAAACGCACTAAAAAGAGAGGAATTAAAATATTTAACAAAAAAAAACTACTTTCAAAAATAACTATAATTCGGAATTCGGTGGCAAAAAACTAAAATACAGATCCAAAGACGCCGACTTCCGAAATTAAAGTTATTTTTCACTTTTTAGTGGTTTTTTTGTGGAAGTCGGTTTTTTTTTGTCAAAAATTTTAAGTGGAGATGGAGTGATGTTTACAAGTCATTGGAAGAATTTGCTAGAAAAAAAAATCATTACAGCTGATTCTTCTGACTGCCTCATCATCATCACTTTACAGCAGTCCAGCTGAACATAGGCCTCTCCATTCAACTTGATTTTCGGCAACCCTCATCCAGCTGCTACCAGCCATCCTGCGAAGATCATCGCTCCACCTAGCCTGAGGGCGTCCCACCTTACGTTTGCCGATTCGCGGTCTCCACTCAAGAACACGTCTACCCCAACGGTCATCGGTTCTACGCCTAATATGGCCGGCCCATTGCACTGACTGCATTGGTTACTTTAGGCGAAACTGCTATAGGCGACTGTATTGCTGCGTCGTTCTCATGGCCTAATCCTTACGGGACAGGTGGAGCATGATTTCTGTATTGTGTTTCAGTATAAAACAAGTTTCAAATTTTTTAATGACCTTTGAACACAAATAACATCTTCTAATATATAAAATTCTCGTGTCACAGTGTTAGTTACCATACTCCTCCGAAACGGCTGGACCGATTTGTATGAAATTTTGTGTGCATATCGGGTAGGTCTGAGAATCGGCTACTATCTATTTTTCATACCCCTATTTTTTTTTTACAAAACGACGTTTGCGGGGTCAGCTAGTCTATTATATAAAATTCTCGTGTCACAGTGTTAGTTACCATACTCCTCGGAAACGGCTGGACCGATTTGTGTCAAATTTTGTGTGCATATCGGGTAGGTCTGAGAATCTGGTTACTTTCTAAGGTTACTATCTACTTTTTTTTTTGCAAAACGACGTTTGCGGGGTCAGCTAGTTAGATATAATTTTCCTTGCCCCTACCCTTTGCCAATTCCGCCAGCGGATGTGCGATTTGGGGAAAATGGTCGCAAAGTAGATAGACAGAAGTCCATCGGTATATCTATCTTGCGACCATTTTCGATGTTCACTGGCTAGAGTCTACTTGCGTACCAGACAAAGTGACATTCTATCAGCGATAACGGTTATGGAAATTTCAAAAATGTGTTGAACTGAAATAAGTTGCCGACAAGCTTATATCAACCCTGTTGAAAGTATATGTAGAAATACGATACGCTTTAAAAGCGAAATATTAGCAGGTCTAATGCTACAGGGCAGCGGGATTGTCCGAAAGGGTTACCGCTGCCCCGGAACATAAAGGGCTAAGGAAGGAACACGGGTGGGTTTTAGTCAGTAAGAGTCTGACACTCCCTTCTGCTCCACCCAGAGCGGGAGGGGTCATTTGATGATTTCCTATCCTCAAAAAAAAGCAGGTCTAATGCTATAACAATAATATCCAAGTAGGTATTATCAGGAGGTTAGATTTTATTCACAAGACATGATTCTCCACCAAAAGCGCCAGTCACACATTAAAATTCGCCACACGTTGCCAGCTCAGCAAGATCATGAAACATTTTTATATCGACACCCGTCATCCCAAAACACAGATGTTTATACTCACAAAGCTTTGAGCTGTGAATATTTTAATTTCCGGTTCGCCCGTCGCTGAGATTAAGGAGGTTCTGCTCGAAATACTTTATTAACTGCTCATCCCGCTTCGCTTTAGCGTGAATGTAGGTTCCTTTTTTGTTTTTTTGTGATGAATTTTAATGTGTCGTGTAGGTTTTTTGGTCCTGGATGTGAATTAAAAAAATATTACGGAGATTGTTCATTTTTTTTAAAGAAATCTTCGGTATTTATGTACAGACATCAATTGTACATCAAGCTACTACAATCTGTCAAATTTCTTTAATAGATTTTCAACTTTATCACTAAATCATACGGTTCAAAGTTGATTAGGAAAATTTTACAGTCTCGGGTAGCTGGCGTGTGTACACTAATAGCCATGCTCGTTTTTGTATTAGTACTGATTTTCAGAACACTTATACGCTCTGAAAATCGAATCTCGATCAATGTCTATCATAACGTTGATATTGAGAGGAGCGGTCTAAACAATACGAGTATGAATAACTTTAATAAATGATAAATGATTTATTACTGTAAGTAGGTTTGTACAACACTTTACACGTCAATATTAATAAATAATCTAATTCTCCTAATTTAAAACGTTTAAAATCTAGTCGCAATCTCATCTCGGCGACAAACAAATGTCAAAAACTTGTCAAAATGTGAAGGAGGAGGTCAGATAGTCAGAAAGTTGAAGATATCCTCATAATAGAATCAAATTCTGCGGATAAGATCTGCAGATCATAGCCGCGCAGTAAAAACCTCGTAAAGAAAGAATAGGTATTATGTTTCTTTTTATTTATATGTTTTTTAGAAAACCTCATAGTCATAACACATATTTAGAAAAAATATCCACAGCTCTAAGGTGCTTCGAATGCCTTTTGTTGATGATAATGAACCTCGGGGATGTTCAATGGCGGCCATTTTTCAGACAGTTCTTATTTCTCTTGTAAAATAACGTGTATTGCAATCACGAGGTTTTCACTGAACGGCAACAATACAAGGAACCTTAAGGCCGCTTGTCCACTGTCACGTCAACAGGATGTAGATGAAAATGAGATGACGGCGTCGAAGTAGCCATTTACTATAACCGCGTGTCCGTCAATGGGACGTCACGTTCGGTTCGAATAATTTCGTTTCTCGTTAAGAGTCTATATTACCTCAGCTAAAATTGAATCTTTATCTCGCTCACACGATACTGCTCGCGGACTGAGTGAGAGCGAGATAAAGTGTGGTGCTAGGCGGCAGGCAGCGCCAATAGTTTAGGTATTTGCTTTTTACGGTGAAAATAATGGTAATTTAAAAAAAAATAAAAAATATAAGACCTGCTTTATAATTAGTTTAGTTAGTATACAAGGTTTTATGATCTAATTTGAAGTAATTTTTGAATACCAGCGGTTTATTGTTCGGTTTGGAGGTAACTTTGGATTTTTTTCTATCGACAAAATTTTATGGAATCATATTTTCGTCAAACATTAATCCTCATCTTTACCATATATTTATTTCAAAATTAATACTGCAGTATATTCAACATAACGGAGGATCATGCTAAGCCATTTGAGGTAGTATAGGCCCTTAACCTCCCATTGACGTTGCCGGTGGACAAACGGCCTTACGTGTAAATTCCATTACCTTTATATATAAAAATAAATACACTTTACTAGGCCACCATATTTTAGGATACACGAGTTTCAATTAACT
This sequence comes from Globia sparganii, assembly GCA_949316385.1. Lineage (NCBI taxonomy): Eukaryota > Metazoa > Arthropoda > Insecta > Lepidoptera > Noctuidae > Globia > Globia sparganii. The sequence goes on from OX438671.1 coordinate 20,172,746, forward strand.
ATCGGCGTTACTAACAACGCCTAAAAATAACTAATAACTACCAACCCACAAAAAAACCTATATAAAGCAACGTTCAATGATATCTAAATGTTAAACGATTTATTTTCTAAAGTAGGTTTGTACAAACACTTTTAAATGTCAATCATATTTTTTTCAATCACTCAAACTCTTAATGGGAACACAATTATCCTCCATTGCCTACTACCGACAATTGTCAATAACAACCCCGTTGCCATGACAACGGCTAACAAGCACAAAATGTTTACATGAGGATTTGCAATCTGTCCACTTTTTATTTTTTGAGGATGGGAAATCATCAAATGACCCCTCCCGCTCTGGGTGGAGCAGAAGGGAGTGTCAGACTCTTACTGACCAAAACCCACCCGTGTTCCTTCCTTAGCCCTTTATGTTCCGGGGTAGCGGTAACCCTTTCGGACAATCCCGCTGCCCACACTCCGTCTACTAGGTTAACCGTTTTTTGACAGATGGAACTAGTGATTGCAGCAACGTTAAAACACACCTTTCGATAATTTCACTTTATTTTGTATATAGTATCAATTTTCGATTTCTTGCAGTCGAATAAAAAAGGGGACCGTGGCTAAATAATAACAGTAGTACAGGTCGATCGATCAGGTTAAGCTACGCTTGCCGCGGTTGATCTGTGGATGGGTGACCATCTTTACATATCGAGACCCCTCCGTACCTCGGAAAACACGTTAAGCCGTTGGTCCCGGCTGTCATTCGTGGATCTTTGACAGTCGTTACGGGTAGTCAGAAGCCCGAAAGTCTGACAACCAGTCTTACTAAGGGGTATCGTATTACCCAGTAACTGGGTTGTGGAGGTCAGATAGGCAGTCGCTCCATGTATACTGGTATTCAGCTGCATCCGGTTAGACTGGAAGCCAACCCCAACATAATTGGGAAAAGGCTAGGCAGATGATGCTGTCGAATAAAAAAATGGTGCGGTTTCTATGCCTGGTTTATTATTATTAAATACAAAACAATATACATTAGCCGCTTTGTTTACTTTAATTTAAATTTTGCAGGTTTTAAAGTAGAAATCAGGGTAAAAATAAAGTATACACTGTTTCGCGGTATCATTTGTGTTGTAATGTAGACACATATATAGGGTTTATTACATATTAAAACACGTTATTTATTCATAACAATTTAAAAAAGTTTAAAATCGAAATAATAGATTAACATCTTAGTTTATGGTGGCAAATCCGTATCCTGGCAAATAATTTATAATTATATTTTATTGATATTTGCGTGGATGCAACGTTTTTCTAAACTAATTTACCTGTATTATAAAATGATTATTTTCGATATATTTATTTGAAGCGACTGCATTCGATACCATCACTTAGTACGATAGAATGTAATTTAAGGCCGCTTTCACATTAGGATGTTAGCAGCGCGACAGTAGTGCGGCAGAAGTAGCCTTCACATTATAAGAACTGCCGCGCGGTAGCAGCGCGGTAGCCGCGCCGCAGTTTGGATCTAACCGTTCGATGTCGAACTCGCTCGTTGTGCACTGTGCAGTTTATAATCTAGTGCGCTTGCAATACTGACTCATCGCCGACTGAGTGCACGTGGAGGCCACGCGCTGCCGCCGCGCTTCTGTTTACGATATGAAATTTTAACTGGGCGACGGTCGCGCATCTGTCGCGCGACATTGGCGCTGCTAAAATCGCCTAGGTGCGAAAGCAGTCTAATAAGCATAACATTTTTTTTTGTCATAACTGATATATGTACGGTATTATAATGTCTGTAAGAAGTCATAAATAGGATAATTCAATTTTAAGTCAGTTTATACAGGCATTGAAAAAACTATCTTTGCATTGCATAAATTCAATCTCTTAGTATTGTATAATTGCATAGCACACGTGTGAGCACTATGTACCTAAACTATAAAGCTACCATTTACTGGGTACGTCTTTAATTGACTTGAATGTGCCCTGGCAGCTGAGAGTATGTCATGCTCACTCAAATGTCTCGCTGATGGTGGCGTGTGTGTTGGATCATTGGGTTCCCTTCAAAATGGTTGAGCTGAATGGTGCTGATCCATACGTCATGTTCGTGAACGGGCGCCGTCAGTAGGGACTGGTCATCTCTTAGCCGCCACGGCTTATTTTAATTTATGAATTGTTCTTTTTAGTACGGACGCCTTTAACGTGCACGTCTTTCTGCATCGTTCTCACATGTATAATTTCAACATGAATGATGTAATCAAGATTTTTGTAACAATTTTATGATTTAAAAGAGTGTTCGTGGAGTTTCTTGCCCGTTCTTCTCCACAGGGATCTACGCTTTGGAATGGGCAACTAGCTTCATCTTTCTGACTGACCGACCCTTGACAATTCAAAAGTGCCTATAATTGGTTTATTTGAAATAAATGCTTTGAGTTTGAGTTTGAGCTTACTTTTCAATGACCAGCCAAATATTTAAGGATGTGGTACACACCATCAAACTAAACAACTTTCTCCATGGGACCAATATCGTAATCGCGAAAAATTTATCAACTGTCCCATATAAAACTTCATACCTCCCGACCTAAACGTATGGGACAGCTGAATTTTATTCGCGATTACGATGTTGGTCCCATGGAGAAAGTTGTTTAGTTTGATGGTCTGACCACATCATTAAATTTGGCTGGCCATTGAAAAGTAACCCTGTATATTTATTTTACGCATTTTAAAGTTAAATTATACGAAAGTAATCTGGAATAGTTACGTTCTAAGGCAGCTGTCAAAAAACAGTTAACCTAGAGGACAGAGAATAGCAGAAAACGGTCCGTTTGTGAAATTAATTAGCCAGTCACAGGAAAATTTCGAATAATAATTAGGATCTACTTCTCAGAGTCGGGTCACGGAATATTTAGGACACAGAAGGTCGGCTCCGTTCAACGAGCGAGAATGCATGCACTTCTTGTCTACATACAGCGAGTGCAAGTACACTTGCAGTGTTTTTGTTTGAGACCAAAGTACGGACGCGTCTGTGTGCGTGCGCCTGTGTTTGGCATTTGCATAAAGCCAGCCTTCTGTAAATATCTATTCTGAGGTCAGGACAACAAATTATTTTTATTAAAATATGAGTAAAAGTTATTCTATAACACATTTTGAATTGGTATTTTCATAACTTCGGAGAATTAGATGTCACGGTAACAAGATTAAATTTTGTTCAAGTTTAAAGTACACTTTGGATAGCAATAATTTGGCTTAATTTGTTATTTTTGACATTATAATTATTTGAAGGGCTCGTGACTACATAATATCAGCTGCACAGGTCGATCGAAGGTTAAGCTACCCTCACCGCGTCCTGTTCATGGATGGGTAACCATCTATTACATAGATACTCTCTATGCCTCGGAAAGCACGTTAAGCCGATGATCCCGGCTGTCATTCGTAGAACTTTGACAGTCGTTACGGGAAGGCAGAAGTCCAAAAATTCTAACAACCATTCTTACCTAGGGTTATTGAGTTACCGAGTAATAATAGCCTCCCCCACCGATTTCGGTCACGGTGGTCAATCTCAACGGAGATTAGAAGGTACGCAGGAGATATTATAGTGCACAAGTGTGCGCGCAGACACAGGTGCACTCCCTCTTCCTTCACTCTCATAGTCCGATGGGACGGCAATCCGACACGATCGGAGAGAGATCAGGCGCAGGACCAACGGCTTTACGTGCTTTCCGAGGCACGGGGGTATTAGACCGCCAACTTCCAAACTCCGGACTGTTACTAAGAAATTCCTAATGGAAAAACTCAATAACACTTTGTCCGACCCGGGAATCGAACCCAGGACCCCATGCTCAGCAGTCGCGCTTGCAACCACGAGACCAACGGGGCAGTTTAAACCACCGAGTTACCGAGTAACTGGGTTGTGGAGGTCAGACAGGCAGTCACTTCATGTAAAATACTGGACAGAACGGTTAGACAGGAAGCCGACTACAATATAGTTGGGAAAAGGCGGACAAATTGATTGAGACATTATAACACAATCAACCCATAATGTTCCTACTCCTTTAACACAGGCCTCCTCTATTTTGAGAGGGAGTGGGCCGTAATCCACCACTCGGGTAGATGTCACAGGTCTTCGAATTTTTGGTTCTAGGTCATGCCCGTTTCCTCACGATGTTTTCCTTCACCGTTTTGAGAGCAATATTGATTAAATAAATTACACATAGTAATGCGCCTGACTGGATTTTGAACCCACGACGTACAACTCATAATTTGAGGCTATTAGAAAAAAGAAGAAAGAAAAAGTATTTATTGCGACTCGTACAGGAGTATCACAAACTAAACTAAACACAGTCTAAATTAAAATACCAAAATAAAAACTAAAAAAAATAAATAAAAAAGTAACAAAAAGAAAAATGAAACAGAAAGTCCTATACGAGGCCAAAAGGCTCCTATCTCAGCATGATGCTGCGATATTTAAAAATAAATATCGCAGTGCTGGTATTCTGATAGGGCCCGGCTGTTCTGTGTATTACGACTGGACTACGATTGCTCTCTGAGACAATATAATTATTTAGATATACGATCTCTTGCTTATCTGCTGGGGAGTTTGTTGCGCCAATTCTTCTTCCCAGCGAAAGCACTAGTAAGTAAGTGGTGAATAGCGCGCATTCTGGGGGATTTTCTTTTATAATTTTGACGTTCGAGAAGTGCTAATTCTCAGCCTGATTTGAATAAATGACTTTTGATTTTGATTTTTTGATCTTGTGCTACTTTACCTATTCTGTCATCCGCGGCTCCTTAACAGTTTGCTTGTAGATATATCAGTTTGTTGATTAGATCTTAAGAATGAATACGTAAGTACATTATTCTTATTACATGTAGGCCAAAAAAACTGCGTTCGACACCATGCCAAATTGCAGTGGCGAAGAGTGAATTTATGACAGAGGTAATCCGGAGCAAAAAAAAAGTCAATAAAACGTTTCATTATATTTCAATGATGAATTAACTATAGAGTGGTTGTGTTCTGAATTGTCGAAGGGAAGCCGGCGGGAATCGAGTTGTATGGTACCTTCGCCACTGCTAAATTGACTATCGCAGTATTCAATGTCGCCAAATGAGGAAAAACGGGAGGTGTTTTAAAAATCCCCTAAAAACGATTAATCACTCTTAACAATACCTCAAATTACAATTAAAATTACTAAGAAAATGTTGATTTATCATTCAGTCGCGTAAAATATTCAAATTCTTAAAACAGTGGCTCGGAGATAACGTTTTAATGTCACGAAATTGTGAAATTTCACCTTATCTTACTTTTAATGTGAAGGAAAAATATCGTTTTGGGGACCTTTGTTACAGGAAAATGAAATGCAGAAGGTCTACTTTATAGGCAGTAAACACACGTAGAAAATGCGCTATTGAAAATGAGGAGTTCACACTATCGCCTGTAAGGTTGTATAATGGTTTAATATCTGCGCTGCTACATTTTGTTTTGTTATCCTACACTGTCCTATGAATTGGCAAAGGCCTCCCCCAAGTTCTTCCAAGAACTTTTTTGTCGTACCACCTCCAACCAGCCCCGTGATAAGCATCCAGTTCATCTCGCCATATCTCTGGGCCGGCCTCGGCGGCGTCGTCCATCGTCTGCTACATAATAGTTTTTATTTTTGCAGGGATACTCGAATATGTAGCTAGCTATTTTGTAGATTCACATATTGCATATTGCTATAACCACAGATATAGATATACCTAAATCAAAATCAAAAGTCATTTATTCAAACTAGGCTGAGAATCAGCACTTTTCGAACGTCAAAATTATAAAAGACAGTCCCCCCAAAACGCCTGCCCTTCACCACTTCCTAGTGCTTTCGCTGGGGAGAAGAAGTGGCGCAACAAACTCCCCAGAATGATGTCTAGATAACGCAAGAGCAACTACTTCGCATGCCCAGCATACGCACAAAAAATCGTAAACCACCTCTTTCGCGCTCAGTCCTAAGTACCTACTTCTGGCTAGTTGAACGTGAGCGCTGGCGCTAGGCTCTGATTTTCCCATCACTAAATAGGACTTGTGACGTCATAGTACTTATAGGTTGTCAAAAAATGACACGCTTGGTTTTCATACAGATCCTGTTAATTGCTTTATCTAGGTCTATCTATATCTGTGGCTTTATTGGTTAGGTTATATTTTATACAAGCTTCTGCCCGCGACTTTGTCCGCGTCAATTTTCTCGTTTCCCCGACCCACCCCCGTCGAATCTTATTACTACTATCCCGTGCTATTATTTCGTTTTGGCTTATTGTTCTTTCTGACTCTTTATCTATTTGTTTGGCTGCTGAGGGTTCTAGCGTGATGTCAACTGTGGGAAAATCAAAATTTGATTTATAACAATAGGAAAAGTAATTGTGTCTCATTGGTCACAGAGGAGCTCTATAGCTTATAGCTTTCCTCAAGAATTGTGCTATCAAATAATTTTTCAATGCCAACTGGTAGTTCCATAAATTAGCGCATTCAAAGAAACAAACAAACACTTCACCTTAATTATTAGAATAGATATTGATTATTTTTACCTATATCAAATCACATTGGCATTAGGCTCGTCCTTTGTTACAGAGGAATTATAAAAAAAAACTCTCTAAATTGTTTGACTGCAGGGAATATGATGGAGAGGGCGGCGCGATGTAAAGACAATGCCCCCGATTTTGTTGTTCACAAACTAAACTAAATTTAATTTCAGTGCATAGTCCTGGCAAATTAGATAATCCATAGATGAGTTAGACTAGATTAAAAAATTGGCTAATAAAAATACGTTAATTTACGTCAGGCGCTGACTAATTTGACAGGACTAAACTATTATTAATCTTCTGTCCTTTTCACATTGAAATAGAAAGAAAAAGATGCACAGAACTTAAATTTAGTTTAGTTTGTGAAAAACAGAATCGGCGCCATTGTCATCAAACCAAAACAGTTTTTGATCGAAGTTAACCTTCTGTACATTATCGATTAATATGAATATGCAGGGAATGGATTTACAGTCGCTGTAACTAATTGAAATTATCATAAAAACTTTTTATTGTCTAGATAAAGGTGCGTCTGCCTGTAATTACTATTTTAATGGCACCTATCTTTAGTTAATTACATTTCAGCTTGTCATTTTTGAACTTGAAAATGTGTTTTACTTTTATTTTAAGTAAATTGGGTTTTATTGTTTGTAGTATAGTAATTAACAGTATTTTTACAAGGTTTTCTAGATAATAAGCGGTAATCTGTGTCTATTGTAATTGGAGTGACTTTTAAGTGTATTACGTCTGCTATATAAGGACTGCTATATTTACCAAAATATATGACGTCAATCACACAGAGACAAAATTGTAAAGTTATTTATGAATGAATCTGTCATTTTATTGGATTCCACTGATACAATTCAAATAGGATGGGATAATGGCCCCGATTCTGTTGTTCACAAACTAAACTAAATGTAAGTTCAGTTCATCTTTTTCTTTCTATTTAATTAAGAAAAGGAGAGACGATAAATATGAGAATAGTTCTGTCAAATTAGTCAGCGCCTGACGTAAACTGACGTATTTTTAGTAGCCAATTTTTTAATCACGTCTAAACTTAAAAACAGTTCATTTTTGTTGGTGGTGGTATCAAATTGGTTTTGGGTGCTACACGAGTGTAGAAATTGTGACTACATTGTTGTATTGGGTTCCTACCTGTTAAACAAATGTAAGTGGTAATAATAAATAAATAAATAAAATAAATAAATAAAACTTGTCTATGGATTATCTAATTTGACGGGACTAAACTAATATTTATCTTCTGTCCTATTCATATTGAAATAGAAAGAAAAAGATTCACTGAACTTAAATTTAGTTTAGTTTGTGAACAACAGAATCGGGGCCAATATCATCATTATTATTATAGAAATCTTACGTGAACTCTGAAACAAGGTGTTTCAAAAACAACTAAAAATGGTTCCTATAACGTCAAATCCCTTTGAACTTATCACTTACAGTTACCAAAATTTAAAAGCACAGTCACCAAAAGGTGTGCCTTACCATTTTACTTTGAACTTTGATCCATTGTCGAATGGTCCGTTGTTGTTCACTTATCGATTACTGCCAGTTTTTAGAGACGTTGATAGATCGCCCCGGGCGGGCATTCTACTTCCACCGGTTAAACCTATTCGTGGGGGTTTAAGTTATGAGCGAATGGGTTGGTTAATGTTTTGCGAAGTGGAAGGCTGTTTCTATTTCAGTATGAGGTTAATTATTTGAACAGCAGTTAAAGTCAGATAATGCCACAAGTTATTTTTAGTCAAGTTGTATATCAGCCACTAGTCCTGGCATTTTTGCTGATCTGGGCCTTTTTGGTGCAGCCGCGAGGCACACTTTCCTGCTAATTTCCTACATCGGACTTTACACTTTCTATTTGATTTATTTTTTTGTTTTTATCTGATGTAGGTATCTGGTGTATTGTGTGTCTTTTAGTATGTGCTAAATAAATGTATTTTATTTCTTTCTTTTCTTTCATTTGTGTGTTTTGGCCGAAACATGGTGGAATATTATAGTTATTTACTATAATATTCCACTATTTTTATTTTTGGCTTTAAGTTCATTCAAATGTAAACTATAAGGAGCGTCGACATTTTGAGCATTTGAAGCGTTATGAAAAACTGTATGTCAGTCAGTTTTAGCTTGAAAGCGTAACAAACAAGCATGCATAAATCAAATCTGGTCTTTTTATAATATTCGTTTAGACGTATATATATTTTTCTCAAAGAACATTTATAGTGCAATTCTTGTAATTATAACAACCTTCACAGTCTGATCTCAGTCTCAATCTGTCAAAAATGCATGTAATATCCCTACATTTTTGACAGGTTTTTGACTTTGTTTGTATCCGAGATGAGACTACGACTAGATTTTGAACATTTTTAATAACGAGAACTGTAGGCCAATTCTCGTAATTTAAAACGTTCAAAATCTAGTCGCAGTCTCATCTCGGCGACAAACAAATGTCAAAAACTTGTCAAAATGTAGGGAAATTTGAAGTATTTTTGACAGATTGAAACTGAGATCAGACTGTGAACGTTCTTAAAAATTACGAGAATTACCCCCCTGGTCTCGCTTCCGCTTGTAAATTAACCACCATTACCTACTTTCATTTGTTAAGTGTAAATATAGAGCTGAAACTTTTCTATTACTGCCGTTTGAGATTGGCCAGATATTTCGGCGTACAGGTCTTCAATCAACATTCTTTTTTCCAGGATTGCAGGAAAATATTTTTATATACAGGGTGATTTGTAATTTACCGAAGGTATTTCAGGTGTGAATCGTTGATCGTAAGTGGAAAAAAAAAACAATGGACGAAGCTGAATAGTTCCGGAAATAAAAGTATTTCATATTGATCCATGTGGTGCACTTTTTGAACCGTAAATGATTTTTTTTAACCGACTTATTATAGGAGGAGGTTCATAATTTGACTTTTTTTTTTTGTATACATGTTACGCTATATCTCCGACAATTATAAATCGATTTCAAATATTCTTGTTTTAATGGATAGCGTATGTCTCGGGGGTGGTTCCATATAAATTGTATTATTTTTGCTTGGGAAGTTTTTGAATTAGCTTCAATATATTTAATAATACGTATTTTTTCCACTTCGTGTCTATTGATGATGTTATAATAACTTCTTGCCACTGAAATTTTCATAGCAAGTAGTGTTATGGGAATGAATGTGGGGTACAAATAAAAATGAACAATATAAACTTAAAAAAAATGGGCTTTAAAATAAAACAGTACAACGTGAAAAATTATTTTAATTTCGGAAGTCAGCGTCGTTGGTTCTGCATTTTCGTTTTTTGTTATCGAATTTATTTACAAAAAAGTTTTTATTTTATAATTTGTCACCTTTCTAAGACATTAACTGATTAATTAATTTAAAGTTATAAGATCAAATTAGGTCAATGTTTCATTAAAACGTTTAGAAAATAGGAGGATCTGGTTGTTGAAATTCATTTATATTCATTCCAATGCTGAACACGTTATTAGGGAAAACTGAGAATATAATTTTGAAGGATTTTTTTCCCTTTTGTTACCATAATCACGTTTACAAGAAAACAAAAACGCACAATAAGTCACCCTGTACATAATGTCGCTTACTATTTCTTATACATTCAGACAAATTGTTCCTCATATTGGACGAAAGTGTTTTCGTATTTTCTGATATTTCCTGGGCACTGTGTAAGTACAGAATTGATTGAATTTCTCTTACAGATTGATCTAGATTAATTTTCTGAACATGTTGAGATATTTTGTGGAATCCTGTGGTTTCTAAAGGGAAAGGAAAAACTAGGTGCTGGTCACTATTTGGATGCTATGAAAGAGTGCTAAATCTCGAATAACAATAAAAAATAACATCGACATCGACGAGATGGATAAATAACTTTAATTCCCACGCAATAAAGTTCAGTTTACGCTACAACATTTTTATAACTTTTTCAATAGCGCTAGTCACTCTGAAATCGACTTAATCACCATTAGAATAAAGTTGATGTTTAACTTGAAAGAACATTAATTTATAAAATTAGTTTGGATAGACGATAATGTGCAGAATTCATGGTTAGAGTTTGCACGTCGATGTCCTCCATGTATTAGAGTTCCTGGATAGATTTGGGGAAGACCTTTGCCTAGCAGTTGGATAGTAAAGACTAACAAAAAAAAACCGGTCATGTGCGAGTCGCACTCGTGCACCGAGGGTTCCGTACAAATTTTTAGGTATGTAACTACAAACTTACGGTTTTCGGATTTCTTCCTTTACTTGTGCTTCATGATCTTGCTTCTTGCCAAATTTCATGATTCTAGGTCAATGGGAAGTACCCTATAGGTTTTGATTCCCTTGCGAGTGTCAAAATATGAGGCATAAACGCCCGCATCTTTTGACTGCATTGACTTAAATGTTTGATTTTTTCACTGCTTCAAGGGATTGCAGCCCAGAGTATTTGATATTAATTTCAACTTGGTAACTCAACGTGTTCCTGAGAAAAAGGGTCTTGACAGACGGACAACGAAGTGATCTTATGTAAGGGTTCCATTTTTTCTTTTGAGGTACGGAACCCTAAAAACACATAAGTATCTGACAAATTAAAAACCTTCTCGATTTTTCAGGGTGGTTAAAAATGGTTGAATCCAGTTTAGATTTATTTTATGACAATAGAGTGTTTATATAGTAACATTGAAAAGTCACTTTGATAATTGAAATTCTTGAACCCACTGCCTGTTCACCTACAAACCACCGAACTACCAGGACAAACTAGATAAATTAGGCCATGCTATGTAATATCCCGCAGATCATTGAAGATGCTACAAATTTAATAGTACAATGAAATGCTATCATTATTACCAAGCGGGTTAATGGTCTTAATTTAACTTGTGTAGTCGACCTCGTAATTTATTTACCACTTTTGATTCACCCATTAAAATTAAATTTCATTAGGCATGGCACACAATATGCGACATGCGACTGCGACAGGTCGGCGACTAGACGAAACGACAGGCTGATTTTCTAAAATTTTGTCCAAAGCTCCGCACACTTGGCGTCGATTTGTAGATTCGCAACAACAGGCTAGGGGAGTTGCACCGGGCCTGCGGGCGGAGAGTAATGGGTAACTCTCCGTCCGATCAGGACCAGCTGATCGTTTCTGCAAAAATCTCACCGTGATAACTTGGGTGAACTGAGCGTGAAGTGAGCTCAATCAATAAGGTGAATCCCTAGCATCAGGTGCAATGACAGCTCACTTCACCTTAGTTTTCACGTTGAGATTTTTACAGAATAGCACTGCAGGCCCATGCCGGACGGCGCGTACGTGTTCCACGCGCGCCTCAAAGAGATGTCAGCATTATAAGGAAGGGGCCCGTAAGGGCCGTAGCCTGCCGGAGCTACGGGATTGTCCGGAAGGGTTACCGCTGCCCCGGAACATAAAGGGCTAAGGAAGGAACACGGGTGGGTTTTAGTCAGTAAGAGTCTGACACTCCCTTCTGCTCCACCCTGAGCGGGAGGAGTCATTTGATGATTTCCCATCTCCAAAAAAAAAGGGGGAGTTGCACATTCTCGCTACACACCCGATGACACTTGCATATGATGGGTTAGCGTCAGTCTTGCTGTGAGCGTTGAGAAAGGTGCATGTGTGTTTGTATTGCGCCTTCACCTTTGCATGATAAACACTAAGGCAAATATTCACTAAACAACAGGACCATGTCTATCGAATACTCAAAGAAAATACCACTTCCTGCGCGATGTCTATCGAAATTAGTGGCAGACGCAAACAACTAATATGAGTTTTGTTGCAGCGACAAATCGCACAGTTTGCGCTGGCATTTTTAGTTGAAATTATTGCTAACTGTCACAAAGGTAAATGATATACAACTAAGGTGGTAACGGTCGGTATGAGGTCGACATTACAAGATTGAATTTTAATGGCACGGCGTGAGATTGTTCCGGTAGGTAAATTTTTGTCAATTACAGGCCATAATTACCGTGACACCGTAAGTCGGTCATCGCCATTACATTTTCTATGGTGGTATGGTTTCAAATTTCGTTACAAATAACGACTAAATAATTCCGACAATTTCGCGGAATTATTTAATTAGCTTATGAAATGGTGTGACCTTACATCAATCAAGGTTAGGCTGCGCATGCAGCGTCTGTGCCAGTTTTCACCAACACTAGGCGACATCTAAATAAATGTCTAGATTTTAAGCATGATGTTGGATTTTCGACCCTCAGCAGAAAATTAGCATTATTTTATTTTATTTATTTGGGCTAAGGTATAATATTGAACAAACGCATAACCCACACTATTGTCCACGGAATCATATTGATTTTAAATAAAGTAAGGAAACGGACGTATACAGATAGGCACAGCAAAGAAAATTAAAATAAACCTGAAAAGTCACACAAATCAACTCAAGACAGACGCTCCCCGTCCCGATTTAGTCTGTAAATACCAATGAGATCACACCATAACATCGGCAAGAAGGAGTCATCGTTAAGGATGACCAGAAAGTAAATCGATAGCAATTTTTCTAAATTTGTTCTGATTAAAAGCGAAAATATCTAAATTTATAAAATTAGTCATGGCATTAGTCTTAAACTAATCAGTGAGTGATACAAATAAGTCAACAACGTGACAACAGTGATGAAAAGGATACCTGGAGCCGTACTATGACGGTGTAATGCCATCGTAGTTCCAGTGTAAGAGTGAGACGGAGCTATATATGACCGATAGCACTATCTCTTTTTAGGACTGGAATTACACCGTCATAGTACGGTCCCTGTTCATTTGAGCTTTGTATACGGCACGGTTTCATTACAATACGGCGCATAAAGCGCGCCGTAGAAAAAACGTGTCCATTAACAAGCTTCCATAGTGATCCATACAACACTGACAACCGTGTCTACACACGGCGAATAAGGGACTAACCACACTTATTCAGCTCTTTTCAGCTTTTGTCCATAGAAAACAACGATTTTGTATGGAGTCCGTTCAGATTTCCGTGGTTGAACGGATGCGTACGCATCTCATACAAAATCGTTGTTCTCTATGGACAAAAGCTGAATAGAGCTGAATAAGTGTAGTTAGTGCCTAAACCGTAGTTTGACACGGCAAGAAAAACAATGTTTTGTTTCGTTATCTGTCACTTGTTTCTTGTCTTTCTTGTAACTCGACATTTAAATAAATAAATAAAATAAATATCATATATCGTTAATTGACTACCGAGTTCCACTTTTATTGTATTTCCACTGTAATACTGTTCCAATAAACAGCCGTAATGTAATAATATTATTTATTTATTTTCGCCGGTAGGTCGGCGCCTGCGACCTTTTGCTTGTCACAGCAATGCCACAGAGTGCCTATGACACTCAAGGCATAGACAAGTAATGAGTTTACGTCTGGTGCGGATTCATTAAAAATGAATATTTTTTTTGCTAATATTTTATTTATTTATTTTACGCGCTTATGTCTGTAACTGCACGTGACATCACAGTGGGCCCTATCAGAATACCAGCGCTGCGAATTTTTTTTTAAATGTCGCAGCATCATGCTGAGATAGGAGCCTTTTGGCCTCGTAAAGGACTTTCTGTTTCATTTTTCTTTTTGTTAGTATTTTTTATTTTTTTTTAATATAATTTGGTTTTTTATTTTAGATTGTGTTTAGTTTACTTTGTGATCTTCCTTTTCGAGTTGCAATGAATACTTTTTCTTCAAAAACGTGTGTGCACAATGGGCCTAAGGACACCTGGTTAGGCTCGAAGCCGACCACAACATAGTTAGGAAAAGGTTAGGCAAATGAAAACGAGTAGCTGCAGAAGGGTTATTCAACTACGGGGACCTAGTAATAAAACATGACACGCTTCTGTCGACAAAAACATTCCGCTAGAGTCCAGCGGAATATTTCTGCTAGACTCTAGCGGTAGTGACTCGTCAAACTCAAACTCAAAGCATTTATTTCAAATAAACCAATTATAGGCACTTTTGAATTGTCAAGGTCGGTCAGTCAGAAAGACGAAGCTAGTTGCCCAATCCAAAGCGTAAGTACTTGTGGAGAAGAACGGGCAAGAAACTCCATGGACACTTTTAAATCATAAAATTGTTACAAAAACCTTGGTTACATCATTCATGTTGAAATTATACATGTGAGAACGATGCAGAAAGACGTGCACGTTAAAGGCGTCCGTACTAAAAAGAAATATATATAATATGCTACTCGTATTATAAAATTCTAGCGACTAGACTTTTATAACAGGGGTAGTATATTTAGCCTATAATGTTCCCACTGTTGGGAAACAGGCCTCCTCTCTGAGAGAGGGAGTGGACCATAAACCACCATGTGGGCCCCATACGGTTTGGTGGATGTCACATGATTTCGAATTTATGGTTCTAGGACATGCCGGTTGCCTCACGATGTTTTCCTTCACCGTTTTGAGAGCAGTGGTGATGAAATAATTTACATAAAGTAAAACGCCTGTTTGGGTTCGAACCTCTGGATCACTGATCTCTCTGGATCACCACAGGCGCCGGCTGTCGCTGAAAACCAGCACTGGGGCTCTGTCTTGCACAGGATCGCAGCATAATGCTGAGCGATAGCGGTTTTGCGTGGATGTGATGATGTGACGCGTTTCCCCCTACCGTTTATATCATAGCATATTCGCTCCGCTTAAAGCAGCCTTACTGCCCAAAATTGTGCCCGATGTACGGGTCAGCGATAAAACTGTTCGTCACCTGTGAAGGCTTTTTAATGAAGACAGAGTCACATAATAAATTATTATAATCAGCTATTTAAAAATCAGGAATAAACAGAAACAATACATCACAATAAACATAACGATTTACAGTTAACTGATTTGTAATTAAAATATTCTCATTTTGATGGATCATCGCAAAATATTTGCCTCAGGCCAACACGTTTTGCAACAATATTCATGTGCTACCAACATTTTATTTATTGCATTTTAAATAAGTAGATAATCCTGTAATTATTATGGATTCATTTGTTGTTAATAATTTAATGTAATTAATATAGGAGGATTCTTTCAAGCGGATTATAATAATCACATTAATATCAATTAAAAAGATTCAATCGAATATCTTTAAAATGTCATTAACCCGTAAATGTCAATTCTGCCGTTTTTGCGCCTGTCCATCCAGACAAACGGACAAAAAATTACATTCTCGGCATCAAACTCGTTCCAATACCCCATAAAAACATTGAATGTACAGTTTTGACTTCATTATTATTTTATTAATAGCTTTTTCCCGCGACTTCGCCTGCGTGGATGACAATGACGTGCCATGTTCATGACGTATTATTTAGTCTACAGTAATTGCTTTATCACCTCAAGGTGGAATGTCACTTGTATTTCATAAAACAAAAAGGCTATGTGACAGTCGTCATATACTACCTTTTGGAAGGAGCAACTAGAATCAATTTTATTGTAATTTTCGACGTTCAAAAGTGCCTTTTCTGTGCCTATTTGAAATAAATGCTTTGACTTTGATACATAATAAGATCAAGCCTTAGTGAAGTTTCAATGTAGTGGGAATTGTTGTCAAAAGTGATAAATCAATTTCGAGGTCGACGAGGTTCACACAAAAACAAAAAAAAAAAACTTAAAATACTATTGTGTGCCTCACAGATACGCCAAATATGCACCGTTCAGCATAATTGCCAGATAACTAGTGCTTGATGCTGGTTTTTAACTGAAACCTAAGTATTCGCGGACGTCTTATGGATATAAACCAGTTTTATAGGGGTTCCCGATACTTGATTTCGAAAGTTTATGATTCGATTTTTATTATATCGAACATGGTATGTCGATAATTCAGTTGTACGATGTTTTATTCCATCGATGCTTTATTGGTGCGATGTAACGTAGTGAGCGTAAATATAAAAAAAAATAGATATCATATAATCTATCATTTTTAAAAATGTTATTATTATACTAGCATCGCTCCGCGGTTTCACGCGCATAAGTGTCGATCCCGTGAGAATATCAAGATAAAACTGTCCAATATCCTTTCTCGGGACTCAAACTATGTCTATACCAAATTTCATCTAAATCGGTTCAGCGGCTTAAGCGTGAAGAGATAACAGACAGACAGACACGCTTTCGCATTAATAATATTAGTATGGATTATTATTTAACACATACTTCATAAGTATTATGTATAGCAAATAATAATAAAATAAGTTATATATTTGGTTAAATATCTCAACGATTTGAGGGCAGTCTTTGGGGCACATGCTTCGCGATTTTTTTAAAGGGCGCCACTATTTTAGTGGATGGATTATACTTTGAAAAGCAGATCAAACGTACAGACGCCAGCACATCAAGCTGCTACTATCTCTCAAATTTCTTTAATAGATTTTCAACTTTATCGCTAAAGTATTAGGTTCAAAGTTGACTGGGAAAATTTGACAGTTTCGGGTAGCTTTATGTGCTGGCGTCTGTACGTTTCAGTATTGCCAATCATGAAAACTTTCTCATACATTATAGTGCACGAATAATCTTAGAAGATTCCTATCTAAGTTAACCTCCTTCTTAACTACATTCCCAAGATATTCTATCAATAACCCCACAATTTCGAGCTAAGTTCAAAACATATTCAGAGTCGGGTCGTGTAGAAGTTTGTACTACAACCAACTACAACCATATAAGTTCGGGCTACCTGCAATAGTTCACACAGCAATACGGAAAGTGACAATGTTTGTAATGTAAATAATGAAGGAAGGGATGGAAACTTGAGGGAGTGGTGGTGAATTGGGAACAGGGAAGTATCTATTGAGTGGGACCATTGAACTTTGAAGGGTTACAGTTAAAGTATAGATGCAGATATCTATACACAACGTCCAATGGTCTTCTTCAAAGTAGGTAATAATAATGTTTGTTTGAATAAATTTTAATAAATTACCCAAATCATGGAACACATTAAATATATATGCTCTTAAAAGTGAATTGAAGAGTTTATGAAAAAGCACAATTTTCTTCGTTTTTGAGATGACGACGGTAACGATGTTTTTAACGTTTTTTTTTTCAACCGTGGTTTCTGTAAGCGTCGTTTTCGGGTGACCACTTATAATGAGGGGCGAGCCTAATGTCAACAATCGGACACAAATTGAAACTCCGCGTTACTACCAGTAAATTCCAAATGGAATTTGGAATTAAACAAAAAATAATTAACAACCTTATCATACTTTTCCAAACCTGAGGAGCAATTCCCGTGTTTTTACAAACGTTTACTGTCTCAATTTGTCAAAAAATCAGTCCAGTCCATACAATTCAGCACCTAGTCTTAATCATTTTGAAGAATATTGCTAATCTATTGCTCGATATGTTCAAAAATTTGTCTGCTCAGCAACATATTAATAATAGCCTCCCCGACCGATTTCGGTCACGGTGGCCAATCTCAACGGAGATTAGCCAGGTACGCAGGAGATATTATAGTGCACAAGTGTGCGCGCAGACACAGGTGCACTCCCTCTTTCCTCACTCTCATAGCCCGATGGGACGGCAATCCGACACGACCGGAAAGAGATCAGGCGCAGGACCAACGGCTTAACGTGCTTTCCGAGGCGTGGGGGTATCACACTGCCAACTTCCTAACTCCTGGCTGTTATTAAGACATTCGTAATGGAAAAACTCAATGACAATTTGTCCGACCCGGGAATCGAACCCAGGACCCCACGGTCAGCAGTCACACATACGACTACGAGACTAGCGGGGCTGTTAAATAACGCAAAATGAAAGCCATTCCTACTGTTAGGGTTTTACGCAATTACCTCGCAGACTGTCCAGTGACGATGGATGTCAAAAATCTAGTCGCAAGATTTTGAAGTTTTTGAGTGAGAGCTATTTAGTTATACATATAAATTGGCTTCGGTCACCATTAATCGAAGCAAAATACAAAAATAACTCAATAACACTCACATACATGCTAATAACATTACACTGCGATCAATATCCGTGTTCCAAACATAACGAATATAGAATTATCCCCCGAGGACCGTTTACTGTGCTGGGCGCGTAAATTATCATGACTTTTTAACGAAGAACCGAAACACGAGGGATGTAAACAAATTCAAAGACTCCTAAAATATCCTGGGGAGACTGTTGACGATTATTTTGGACGTTTTTATGAAGTTACTAGCACTTCGCCCGCGACTTCGTCTGCGTGTATTCGTGCCAAATTTCAAGTTTATTAACTCAAGCAATAAGATTTTTCATACAAACAAAATTCCCCTTTTCACCCCCTTAAAGGTCGAATTTCCAAAAACCCCTTCTTAGTGCTCCCCTACATAATTAAAGGAAGTCGTATGCAAAATTTCACGTTCCTAGTCCTTGCAGTTTCGGCTGTGCGAAGATATGTCAGTCAGTCAGTCAGTCAGTCAGTTTCTCCTTTTATATATATAGATGGACTTCAAAAATATATTTTGATGTCAGTTAATAATTAATTGCAAATGTGTGTAGGACTAGGATAATAGAACTATACAGGGTGAAATTTTAATCACCGTTTTCCTCATAGGGGGTCATCAATTGTATTATTATTGTAATTATGAACAACTTTTACTATGGGACCAAACCTGAAATAGTGAAAAAGCAGCTGTTCCCTACATTTATGTTCGCATAACTCGTCAAAATGCAGGGAACAGCTGATTTTTTTTTTTTTGCGATTTCAGATTTGGCCTTGTACATTGTAGAACATTGTAGTGGGAACAATGTAGGCTGATTATGCTAAGAGGCCAACTTGTATTGGTTTCGTTACCACTAAGCTGCAGCCTGCCGTAGGTACCACTAAAACAATTGGCATATATAAGTCATATTGAACACGTCATCAGCGTCACAGGAAACGAACTCCGAAAAAACACTATCACAAAACGCAGGAACTTACAACGAAAACTCAAAATGGCGCTGTAAAAATAAATTCTGAACATTCCTTACTAGGTCGAGAGGCGGCTACGACAGCCGGTAACTGACATG
This sequence comes from Globia sparganii, assembly GCA_949316385.1. Taxonomy (NCBI): domain Eukaryota; kingdom Metazoa; phylum Arthropoda; class Insecta; order Lepidoptera; family Noctuidae; genus Globia; species Globia sparganii. The sequence continues at coordinate 20,192,249 of OX438671.1, forward strand.
ACCACTCGATTGTACAAATATTGGGCAAACAAGACTGTTATAATAATGTTTGTCGCCAATGTTTGTTTTTATTGGTTGTAATGATGCAGTGTTGCATGTTTGAGGACGAGGACAAAATGGTAGCTTGGGTACTTATTATTTTTTTATGTTATGTACATTTCAAAATGGAGAATATCAACTAGTGTGAAAAGACGCTTAACGAAACTGAGAGTCACTTGTAATTGCCTTTTTGGCCTAGCACCGGTCATCTCTTTTTTTGCCGTTTTTGTTTTGTTTTAATTTTCTTTTTTAATTATAATAGTTTTTCTGAGCGTATCCCAAATGAATATTTTTCTTCTTTTTTCTTTAATTACTTCCATAATTCATCATTATGATCTAGTTATAAAAAAACATTTTAATTAGACCATACCTGGGAACCTTCTGGTTACCGAGATATTTATGTTTAATGTTCTTTCTTATTATTATTATTGTCCACGAAAACAAGTTTATAGTGTTATAACTTAACTTTGAAGCCTCCACAACTCCTTTACGATTGCATGCACCCATAGGTAGGTATTAACAGTGTTCTGTGTACATTACGTTGCGTGCTGCTGTAGGCAGCGATTTTAACACCAAAAAATAAAAAGAAAAGTCAATTCTTAGCAATAATTTTTACTTTGGTGTGTAAGAATGCGTTGAAAACGGCTATTTGATGGAGACCCATCAAATAGCCGTTTTCAATGCATTCTTACACACCAATGTAAAAATTCCGACCGATGAAACAAACAGGGCTAACAAGACTGTTAGCCCTGTTTGTTTCATCGGTCTTCATAGGGATGGAAAACGGTAAGCATTACCAATTACCAAGGCTTTTCGTCCGGTCCCGGATCAGAAAGTGTTTTTGCATTTGTTTCATAAAGAAATGTGTTGCAGACTCTCAAAAGTTTATATTTTTTCGGTGGAACAGTAAATCATTAAAGCGGAGATGATTGATTTTTGACAGATTCGATGGATTACCTAAAACTTTGATAAAGTTATGAATATTATGAAAATTCGAAATTGTAATTGTGAGTTTGTTATATAAAACACAACCTTCTGCCCGCGACGTCGTCCACGTGAAATTTCTTGCTCCACCAACCCACCCGTCGCATTGCATCGCCTACCCGCGCTATTTCTTCGTTTTCAGCTAGCGTTCTTTGTATTTTTTTTTTTGTTTTTGCACAGATTCTTAGGATCCTAGCGTGATCATAAATAGCATATAGTCTTTCTCAAGAACTGGGCTAGCAAATGGCAAAAATATTTTTCCAAATCCGACTGGTAAGAGGTTAGCGCGTTCAAACAAATAAAAAAACAAACAAACTCTTTAGTACAGAATTAGGGAGATTAGAAGCACTTTAAAAGTGTGACGAAACAGGTTGAAAAAAAAAGGTTGACTATTAAGGTAAAAAAACAGTTACCTAATGCTGTAGAGAACCAAAGATAGCGATTTGTCTCTGTCTTTACAATACAATTTTTGCTAAGAGATCAATCTAACCAGAAGGCAGAAATCTTTCATGCTCATTATTAATTGTAAATATCAAGGCCATATTAATAATTAACCGACATGTCTTAGAGCCAAAAATTGGAAAACATGGACATCCACCAATCCGCAGTAGGCCCGCGTAGTGGATTATGGCCCACTCATTCTCACAGGAGAAGGCCTGTGTTGCAACACATGCCTTTAAAAACAGTCAGGCGCCTGCAGTGGGAACATTTAAGGTTGATTATGTAATGCCATATTTATTATTATACTACTGAAAAAACCTTACCTCAAAATAATCCTACTATCCTACTAATATTACAAATGCGAAAGTTTGTGAGGATGGATGGATGGATGTTTGTTACTCTTTCACGCAAAAACTACTGAATGGATTTGGATGAAATTTGACACACAGATACTTTATAACCAGGATTAACACATAGGAGGCTTTTTATCCCGATATTCCCACGGGATCGAAACTTACGCGGGTGAAACCGCGGGGCGCAGCTAGTAGAAAATAGTTTTTTTCCCTTTTTATTTCAAAAAGATATAGCAGTTTTTTCAAATCAACGTTCTCCAAATACTTATTAAGTAAAGACTTCCTTTGCGTACCGTACGCATACCACGCCATAAAAGTGCTGTTTTTTTTTTGTCACTAATTTGATGTGAGGTAACGTGTCTCTTGGGAATAATGGGACGTGAGCCCGTTATAAACAATTATGATGGTAATTTTTGTAGGAATAAGAAAAGAAATTGGATTATTATTGTACAATTTGTTTTTTCTTAAGCCAGCTTAGCTTATTTTCCTGTCTTGTTTTTTGTGTGTGTGGTGGTATGTAAGAAAATTTCCTCTTTATTGTTTGTGTTAAAGCACCGATTATTACCGATTTTAGACTCATTCCACCAAGTGACACGTGTCATATTGCCACGAGGTATGGCAATTCTGATTCTTTGGCCAAAAAATGGGCGAGCCCTATTTTTAGCCTAATTAATTATATTGAATCTCATCTCGCAAGTACAAGACATCGCCGCAAGGAAAACCGGTAAGTAATTCTAGAACACACTATGCTTAAAATATAACAATATCCTTACACTTGAGAGGGCATAAAGAAAAAAATACTATAAGCACTGTATCCGGTAAAAAAACCTTGAAAAAACACACAAAGTCACACGTCACGTAAAGAAAACATCTCAATCTTGCGCAAAATTAAGACCCCATAAACCACTTTACGGAAGTGCTACAAAAAACCCTCTTGTTTTTGTGCACGGCATAATTTACAGATGCTACCAAACGTGTCGAATGTTTAACTAAAAAAGGAGAAAAAAAAACAAAAAGCATCGGCACGTGGAGACGGAGCTTTAAGCGCAAGTTCTAGCGCTTTTGTGTATGCGTGGAATGCATTTGTGTGCGTGCCGTTGCAGGTACGCTACGGACCTCAGTTCCCATCGGGCTGTGAACGACGCACGACGTCGCGACGCTCCCCGGTCTGAACGCGAACGAACGAAACGGTCGACGAAATACGTTTTCGCGACAAAAGAAAATTGCCGGAAAATTTTCAGTTGGATTTTGACTTGTATCGAAACTGTGAACAGAGGATACTCTCGTGTGTTTAGTGCAGATAGGATACTCAGTGGATTGAGTATAAACAGTTTATGTTGGTTTTAGTGAATGAATATACAGGTGTGAACTTGTGAATCGTTTGATTGAAATTATTGTGGGATTCGGAAGTTAATCGCAAGTAAGTTTTAAGTGATAGATTTTTATTTATTTACGAATTCAAAATTTTGCGTGATAGCTGTAACTTGGCAGGAATAACTACGATTTCAAATGAACTAGTGCTTTATTTAAATAAAACATATTATATGAAGAAAATTACAGTGAAATGAGTGAACGTAATTAGGTAAATTCAATTATTATAATTCATTGATACGGCCCGATTCTGAATTAATGATAGCCGGGATGTCATGAATTGGGACATTAATTTTAATGATTCAATTAAAGTCTATTGTATCGGGCAAACAATTTGTAATATAGGTGCCTAATTAAAAATCAACAGCTAATTGTAAATATCGCGGACATGTTTCGCAAATTGAAATCATGGACAAAAAAACTAATTAATTAAAATCTTAAGCATCATGCTGTATCAATTACTGTCAGCCATTTTTTTTTCGTATTGGTTCAATGTCAGTATTTAGTGTAATCTTTTTAGATAAATACCAACATATCAGTCTATTACAAAACACATTTTTTACTAAGATCAATCAACTAAACTGGCGTTTTCTTTTCGCAGCTCATTTGTTTTGCTTTTTTTCCTAAACTGAGGCCACAAAAAAAAAAATAAGGACCGCTGTCTATTGTGTTTTTAATGATTCTTGCCGGAACATTTTCAAACGAATTGTCATTGAATGAAAAAAAAATATCCGCTGGTAAAGAATAGAGTTAATTTTGGGTAAAGCTTCAAGTTTATTCCGTTTTCAAAGTCATGTAAATTATGTACGAATGTCATTTAAAATGTATCGAACTTTTTACAGACTAGTAACCAACTGACTTGTGAGGTAAAGACTGCAATTAGTACTTAAAAATAATACATAAGAAAGCTTCTATCTGTATAAAAGGTTCAAATTTAATAAATACTTATTTTCTGTGTGATATGATAAAGTGACAATATTTTGTTGTAGTACGTCACAAATTCTACATCTTCGAATATAAATAAAACCAAAGGGAAGTAGGTAAGCTACTGAAACGTATCCGGATAGGTACCTAATATGTATAGGTATTCCTTTAGAAATCTATACTATCTATACTTCTATACTTATATTATAAAGAGGAAAGATTTGTATGTATATTTGTAACGAATTGGCTCAAAAAGTACTGGACCGATTTTAAAAATTCTTTCACCATTTGAATGCTACAATATCACTGATTAATATAGGCTTTTTAATTGCAAGAAAAAATTAAATGTTTAAAAAATAAATGTCCACCCGTGCGAAGCCGGGACAGGCCGCTAGTTCTCTATAAAAACTTAATTGATACTTTAAAAAAATATCTGGTATATATATTTTTTCCTCTTTTACCGCTAGAATTTATCTCACATATGAGTTTTTGGTCAATCGTATCTAGGCAAACCATAAGTTAAGTTGTTAAGTCTATACTAATATTATAAAGAGGAAAGATTTGTATATATGTTTGTAACGAATTGGCTCAAAAAGTAGGTACTGGACCGATTTTAAAAATTCTTTCACCATTTGAATGCTACAATATCACTGATTAATATAGGCTTTTTTAATTGCAAGAAAAAATTAAATGTTTAAAAAATAAATGTGCGAAGCTGGGACATGCCGCTAGTTCTCTATAAAAAACTTAATTGATACTTTAAAAAAATATCTGGTATATATATTTTTTCCTCTTTTACCGCTAAAATTGATCTCATTTATGAGTTTAATGAGTTGTTGATCAATCGTTTCTAGGCAAGCTATAAGTTAAGTTGTTAAGTAATAACCTACGACTTCGTTCCTATCAATTATTATCCTTTTTGTATGGGAAGACACGCTTCGCTGCCGTTTTTGTTGAAGTCTTTTTCATGTAACAAATGATTCGACATTTTGTCTTTTACTAGGTATAGTCTGGGGTGCCATTTAGGTTACGTGTGTGTGATTTTTCATTCAGCAGTTTAGACGTTTGTAGGCTCACAAGGTAAACTTAGCTATAGGATATTTTCTTTAATTATCAAAGTCTCTTTTTAATCAAAGGATTGTTTTTCATCGTAAAGTTCTTTTACGTTACTGAAGGCTGCATTTAAGGCGTTTGTTTCGTATGGGAATAACACTGGGGCTTAGATGGTTACTTAAGTTAGTTTCCTTGGCATTTGCCAATATTACCTTTTGGTCTCATTATAAGACTTAAGGAAAAATTATAATGAAAGTCTGAACCTACAATTATCTGAAATCACCTACTCTGTTTGAGAAGACCCTTATCATGGCAAATGTCCAAACTTGTTCTTCGTATTGAATCTACCTTATGAAAACTGTGCAAGCCCAGAGGGGCAATTCTCGTAATTTTAAGACATTTTCAGCCTCAATCTGTCAAAAATATCTATGACTAGCGGCCCGTCCCGGCTTCGCACGCGTGGACATTTATTTTTTGAACATTTTTTTTCTTGCAATTGAAAAAGCCTATATTAATCAGTGATAATGAAGCATTCAAATGGTGAAAAAATTTTTAAAATCGGTCCAGTACTCTTTGAGCCAATTCGTTACAAACATACTTACATACAAATCTTTCCTCTTTATAATATTAGTATAGATTTCCCTACAATTTTGACATTGATTATCGATAAGATGAGACTGCGACTAGATTATGAACGTTTTTAATTGCAGGAATTGGCTTTCTGGTAATAACAAATCGGCAGTCAGTAAAATGGTAGCGGGGTTGTCTGTCAAGGAATACTTGAATGCATGAGTAACTCTTGTTAGGCCAGCAAACTCCAAACTAACATAGTTTAAAAGAGTACTTAGTTATAATTGAGACTCCATTTGTTCGGAAGGCGTTTCTGGATATTGTCGCTCTCGTGTGTGGAACGGCGCGTGACAAAGCGTCGCCGTACGAAGGTGACAATAGACGAGCCTGCGTATTAAGCCGCTTATTGGTGTTCATGATTGTTTGAGCACTCGCACCGGGCACTACCGTCACTACTGTAGAACGGTGCTGGCATATTTGTTTTAGAGAGGTTAACACGAGTATTAGATATCGTGCAATGTTTGTATAACAAAACATTACTGAATACATTTATTACAAGTTCAATGGTGTATGTCTCTGGCTGATACTGAACTGTTATAAATATAACTTTAGGATCACGCCTCATTTCGCGACGGGGCAGGCAGAGCTGGCAGGCCGGTTCATTGTCTTATATAAATATCTGCCAAAAAAAATAACAGAGATTACAATTAGATTTAACAATTGTCGTGGTTTTAAGTTCGCATACTACTAATTTTACCTCTAATTTTTGCTAATTTTACCTCTAATTTTCCTAGATTTTTGACACTGACTGTCGCTGCAATGAAATTGCGAGTAGATTTTGGGCGTTTTGAAATACAGGAATTGTCTTTAAGGATTTCAGAACCGGGATAGAAAAAACTGTTGAACAGCATTAATTTGTTTTTTTTTTCAATCCCTATCGCGTTATTATATAAAACCAATCACTATAATTTCCAACCAATCTTTGCCCAATTGGCCCCAGCTAAAGTGTAGGTAATTTCTAGTAGTTTTTTGTGACGCTTTCGGCATTGAACCATAATTATTTATGGTGAGAGACCTCAATTTAGGCCAGTTTGGTCTAGACGCAACGTTTTTTCGTTCGAACTATTTGATCCGTAAATTAATTGGTTTATAAGGGTAGAACTCCGTGCGCTACTTGCGGGGTAGTTGCGTAACTCTTTAACAGTACTTTTTGACAGTTCAACAACATTCATTGCTTTAATTAGGTACGTTCTTGAGCAGACAAATTTTTCGAAATATGAAGCAATGGATTAGAAATGGATATCCTTCAAAACGATTCAGATTGCTTTTGACTGAGTGTTACGCAATTAGGGTGCGCTCTGGGTAGGGTAACAAATGATTTAATAACTAAGCTAGAAATGTAAGCGCTTTTATTACTAGACAAGATCAAACTGTTTGCTAATTTAATTTATACATAGGTACACATTTTTTTTTAAATAGATTGTTTTTTACATTCTGTGACAAATGTGACTCACACACTTTTTAAAATACTAGTAAAATTTTACAATCTTTGTAAATATGTGAGCACCATGTATCTATCACATAATTGATTTACCAATCTGTTATATTTTGAATTCTTTTTACCATTTGTGGTAGACTAAATTTTATTTTAGGTGCATCGCCTTCACATATAATTATAAAATTAATGTATACAAAAACTTGTAAAACATTTTAAAAGAGTAACGGTGGAGTTTCTTGCCCATTCTTCTCCACACGAAAACTACATTTTGGAATGGGCGACTAGAATCAATTCTATTTTTTAATTTTAATTTTTGACGTTCAAAAGTGCCTTTTAAGTGCCTATTTGAAATAAATGTAATCATTTATTCTTTGACTGATTCAAGGTGATTTTTAGATTTTCTATTTTGCTCTACCTACTTACCTATTCATTATTTTATCTGGTTGGTCTGGTTCTAAGAAAATATACCACCACTTTACTTGGAGCCACAGCCATCTTTGTACCGTAGACTAGGTACCTTTAACGTCAAGTTATTTGCTAAGAATATTGATTTGAGCAATATCCCCTTCGTCAGTCTTTCAAAGTCAAAGTAATTTATTTGCTTTAACTGCTGTAATATAAATGGTAGTAAGAAATTATTCTTATATATGCGATGACACATCGCATCTCATCGTAGATTGACGTGTAAAAGTGTTTGTACATACCTACATAAAGAAATAAATCATTTATCATCTTTGTGGCGGTCGTTGAGCTTCAGAAGTCTTCATATACAGGCTGATATTCCCCGGTGGATTTGGTTTCCCTGTGTTGTCACTTCAACTTATTTTCCTATTTGTCTTCAGGAAATTCACATTCTATAAGGTCATACATAATCAGCCTATAATGTTCCCACTGCTGGGACACAGGCCTCCTCTTTGTGAGAGGGAGTGGGCCGTAATCCACCACGCGGGCCCAGTGCGGGTTGGTAGATGTTACATGTCTTTGAATTTTTGGTTCTAGGACATGCCGGAACAGACCATATAGGAAAACAGACCATATAGGAAACCTTATCGTGAGGAACCCCTCACGATAAGGTTTCCTATATGGTCTGTTTTAATCAATCGACCTAGTCCATTTCTTCCAATATTAGCACTACCAACTCTAACATTATATCTTCACACCTGACTTTATCAATCTCAGTTTGAATTTAACGTAATTCAGTTCGTGTTTCGACATTTTCCTTCAATTAACTACGATTCCTTGACCGACTTACGACTTCAGATGTTAATTGCCAAATCTTTTGTTGCGAATATAATTTTAGCGTTGGGGAAAATTGTCACAACTAGCGAGTTTCTTTGAAGAATTTCTAAGAGATACGAGTTTCTTTTGAGGATATTAAAGACGAATTAAGTTTGTTGTTATGTTTTGCAAATTGAGGGGCCCGTGGCTAAATAAAAACAGCCGCACAGGGCCCCAAGTCTGGTATTTTTATAAATTCGTCATTCTAACACGATCCCATTGTCATTTTGCTAAAAGTTCGTAATCTGCTAAGTTCATAATGGTCGATCATTGGTCGGTCAATGGTCTGAGAAAAACTATGCTAGATTTCATATAATATATATTTTTACATATTACGTATTAGTGTTTGCAATCTGAAGTAGTAAGAAGTTCGTAAATAGCAATAAAAATTACATTTATTCATTTGTTATTATGTACGAGATTAACATTTTATGCCATTTCTTCAATGGAGTGTCAGTGGTTGACCATTGGAAAGTCATAGTGACACCATTATATTAGTAGATGGCCTAACTTGTCAAAATCAACAATTATGAAATCAATGATAGACCATTCTGATACCATTGTAATAGCAGACTTGGGGCCCAGGTCGATCGATCAGGTTAAGCTACGCTTGCCGCGGTTGGTCTGTGGATGGGTGACCATCTTTACATATCGAGACCCCTCCGTGCCTCGGAAAGCAAGTTAAGCCGTTGGTCCCGGCTGTCATTCGTGGATCTTTGACAGTCGTTACGGTAGTCAGAAGCCTGAAAATCTGACAACCAGTCTTACCAAGGGGTATCGTATTACCCAGTCACTGGGTTGTGGAGGTCAGATAGGCAGTCGCTCCATGTAAATGTAATGTATGCATCCGGTTAGACTGGAAGCCGACCCCAACATAGTTGGGAAAAGGCTAGGCAGATGTTGTGTTTTGCAAATTCACTTTCGGTCGAGACGGGATAATGCATATGCTATTTTCTTTAGAAGTCATCAAATATAGTGGCATGCAAAACATTGTTGACATTTTTCCGCTTCAGCTGTGACACATTACATTATTATTTAAAATTCTAGTGATCCAGATGTTTGAACTGCTATAATGTTGATACTGGCCCCGATTCTGTTGTTCTAAATTTAACTTCAGTGCATCTTTTTCTTTCTATTTCAATATGAAAAGGACTAAAAATAAATATTAGTTTAGTCCTGTCAAATTAGATAATCCATAGACAAGTTTAGACGTGATTAAAAAATTGGCTACTAAAAATACGTCAATTTACGTCAGGCGCTGACTAATTTGATTTTCTTCTGTAGTTTTCATAATGAAATTAAAAGAAAAAGATGCACTGAACGTAAATTTAGTTTAGTTAGTGAACAACAGAATCGGGGCCACTGACTAATGCAACTCTCTTTGACTTATCATAAAAAAATAATAAATTGATCCCTTAGGAGTGCATGATTATTTTTTTTATTTTAAATCATAATGTGACATCACAGCTGAAGTGGAAAAATGTTAACTAACTTTTGAAGGCCTGTGTAAGTTCTGGGATAGATGACTTATCAAAAATCGTAGTTGTGAATCTACTTACTGTCGTACAGAGGCCAGCACATCAAGCTACCGCAATCTGTCAGATTTTCCCAATTGAATATGAACCTTATTCCTTTGTACTAAAGTTGAAAATCTATGAAAGAAATTTGACAGATTGGGGGTTGACCTGCTGGCGTCTGTACAAACGCCCGATAATATTGCCAGAGTTAAGGTTCTTCTGATTTCTATTGGGTTTTATTAATACGCTTTTATTAACTTCACTTGAAACTAACAACGTAATAAAATCCTGAGACAGAGTTAAAGTTCTTCTCATTTCTATTGGGTTTTATTAAGACTGTGCCGACCGCACAGTGGCGCCTTCGTCGTTTGTTTGGTTCACAGTGGATAACAGTGGCCACTATATTCCGTTTTAAGGATTATAATGAAACTAAACAATATAAAACTACCGTTTCTAATAATATTAACGTATTATCTTGTGAAGAAACTTAACGTGCTTATTTTCTGCATTTTCATTCTAAATTGTATGAAATAACCAAACAAACGATGAGGGCGCCACTGTACGGTCGGCACAGTCTTAATACGCTTTTATTAACTTCACTTGAAACAACGTAATAAAATCATGGAAGTCAATTTTAACCTAGGCACTTGTAATTGTTTGACTAATACTTTGTAGGAGAACTATAAAACTTTTTTTTTACTTTGTTCTTTTTAGGTAACAGAAAAAAAAAACATAAAGGCTAGATATTTTCGTTTATGTTAAAGTCTTCATCTTAGTAGAAATACTAGCCCGTACCCGTAACAGTGCTGTCGTGGTCCTCATAGGTATAGTTTCTTGGTCTAGGGGCTGATGTGATTCACCTCAATATTTTTTGCCACCTAATCCGATTTTTGGTATTCATAAACTTATGCTTAAGCAGCACATTAGAATTACTTAATTAATTAAAAAAATAATTGAGCGCTAATTCAAAGTCAAAATCAAATCATTTATTTCAAATAGGCACTTAAAAGACACTTTTAAACGTCAAAAATTAAAATTAAAAAATAGAATTGATTCTAGTCGCCCCTTCCAAAAGTTAGTTTTCGTATGGAGAAGAATGGGCAAGAAATTTCACCGTTACTCTTTTAAAATGTTTTACAAGGTTTTGTATACATTCATTGTATAATTATATGTTATAAGACGATGCACCTAAAATAAAAATTAGTCTAACACAAATGGTAATATTGTATTTTGCATCCTAATAAACTAAAAAAGGTGAATTTGATTCACCTAAGCTGCTGCCCACCCTTTTTGGCGTAAATTCTACTACACCCACGTGTGTCAAAGGTCAACCGTACAGCAAAATAAATCAAATTATTTCCCGATTGCAGTGGTGAAGGCTTGGCCTTATTATTCCATAAATCGTCACCATCATCTTCCCCAGCGTTTATACCAATTTAAAAAACTACACTTTATTTAAAAACAAAACATGTACAACATTACAGTCAACAATACATACATCACACTAATATTATAAAGGCGAAAGTTTGTGAGTGTTTGTATGTTTGTTACTTCATCACGCACAAACGGCTGAAAGGATTAGGATGAAATTTGGCACACAGTTTATAACTAGGGCGCAAGGGACATTTGACACTTATGCGGGTGAAACTCGGGTGCTGCTGGTAAATAATAAGAGGAAGTCTGACAGTGGCACCGGAAACAGGAAAGATGTGCGGAAATCGGTTATCAGGATATGGGTATCTGATCCGGAGGAATGAGGAAAATATCGTGAGGACAGTTTTGAGTATGACTCTCGATGGCTATAAAAGTAGGGGAAGGCCAAAGAAACGGTGGATGGACTGTGTGAAGGATGATATGACTTAAAAGGGGGTGATTGCCGAGATAACGCCTAATAGAGAAGTATGGAAGAAAAATATATTTTGTGCCAACCCCAATTAAAATGGTATAAGGGCAAGAGAACGGTGATTGCTGTCAATAATCCAAGATATTGCATAGTTAAAATACAGGATTCCAATGTAGTTACAGGTAGGTACATGAGATATTTCAGCTTCATTTCTTAGGACCATTATCAGAGTCCAAAGCGAGGCGATTGCGCAGCGAGCTCGCCGCGAATAGTGCCGTCGATTTAATTTTGTACGGCGGCGCTATTCGCGGCAAGCTCGCTGCGCGCCCGCAGCGTCTTCGCGGCGAGTTCGCCGCACGCTCGCTGCTGCTTTGGACTCGCTTGCAAATCGTCAGTGTGATATAAGGCCCTTAGAAGGCAACGCCTCTCGGAATATCAAATTCCATAGGTAGTGGTGACCACTTAAGTACCAATCTGTGGACTAAATACTTAATTGCCAGGTTAACAGCCTATAATGTTCCCACTGCTGGGACACAGCCCTCCTTTTTATGAGAGGGAGTGGGCCATAATCCTCCAAGGGCCCAGTGCGGGTTGGTAGATATCACATGTCTTCGAATTTTTATTTATTTATTTATCAAAATCTCCCTTACCACTGTCATTACAGGTGTATACCTAATGCGATAGTGAGGTCTTAAAATTAACTTAAGTACTTACAATTTAAAACTGTTCTTATAATTACATCCAAAAATAATATGTACTAGGTTCCCTAAGTAAAATAAAACAAAATAAAATAAAAACAACAAGATAGCCTACTCTAATCTACATTATAACATAAAAAGAACATCAGTATTTTTGCGAGTTCACTGAAATGGCATGTAAATACATCTATCCTCACGTGAAGATCGTTAATAACCCGAATTGCACAGGTCAATGGTGTTTTGGCGAGAGCCGTTTTGAGAGCGGTGGTGATAAAATGATTTACATAAAGTAAAGCGCTTTTAAGTCGCGGTTGCTGTCACTGTTCTCATTGCCAAGTTGCCACCAAATAAATGGCAAGTAGGAAGTCCTAGAATGGAAAAATCCAGGCTTCTATTAATAATTATGATCCTTATTTCTTTAAACACAACCATTTACCAACCCTGCCAATTCAAAAGCGTCCCAAAGACAGACAAGACAGAAAACAAACAAGGAATAATTTTAACCCTCGTCTACCGCATTTAGCACAGCCATAAAACCACCTGTCCTTTCCATTAAGCTAAACGCAGAGACGTAAATAGTCATAAATTAACGCCCATGGGAACTCCTCACCCCTGAGGCCCTGAGTCGACACTGAACTTGAAATAGAAGACAAATATTTAAAGACAAGTGAAAGGGTTATGTTTGTGAAGATGTTGTTTTACAGGTAAGTACTCGTGAGATCGTGACCTTTGTGCCTCAGCGATGCACTGAACAGTTAGTTGAGAGCAAACTTTGGTCACGTTTTTTTTACTACTGAGTTAAGTGCACTGGAAATATTGGTATCTTTTTCTGATAAGGAAAATATGAAAGAGATCGAAATGCTCTCATAGTAGTTTAAATGACGTTTTGTGAAGTTAAGAGACTATAATTATTAATTTGATTGTTGCATGAACAGAAATAAAAGTGACGTAGTTATAATAACTTATCACTAGCTGCAGCCCGTGGTTTCACCCTCATAATTATGTCTCGATCCCGTAAGAATATCGAAATAAAAAGATTATAAGTCCTAACACAGGTCATGGTCTACTCATGTGCTAAATTTCATCCCAATTCGTTCAGCCATTTTAGCGTGAAAGCGTAACAAGCAAACATATAAAAATCTTTACTCTTTATTTATAATATTAGTTTAGGTTATAATTAATCAAAAGTAATGACTTGTAAAACGACATTGTGAGATATACTTGTATTGAACTTTTCATAATTTCATTCAAATCATTGAACAAAGTAAGTACTTAATTTTAAGAAGTCATTTCAAACTTCAATTACATTAAGAACAAAAAAAAAAAAACTTCGAAAAAAACGCCGCCGCCGCCGCCGTCCGCCTTTGTACCTTTTTGTGCGAAAAGTTTAAATAAATAAATAAATAAAACGTCGTTTTATATCAAAACATGAACCTCACATAAGATTTTCAATTCATAATCCACAGATTATGGAACAAAATGTGCGAAAAAATACAAAGGACCGTGTACCCCATAATTTATGTATCGTCATCAAAACACAATACGTACAGCAAGCTACTCACAACCTTCATAATCCATGGTACCTTCCTAATTATTTAGCAACAATCTTCCCTTCTCCGCGTTCCGTATAAAAACATAATTAGTACTCCTCGAAGGGTAATCTCCGGAGATTTATCATGAAATTAACGGACCCCCGAAATAATGGAAGCCGTGAAGTATTTGAATTTTTTTTGTGTTTTACATTTTCGAGATTTTTCCGGGAGATTGAAATTTTCTGATTTTCGGAATTGAGTATTTAATGAGCGATAATTCGAGGGATTTGGCATTACAGTTATTTTATTTTCATTCCTGTACAAAGGGGAATTTCCATCGATTTTAAGAGTAAAATATCAAAGTCAAAGTCAAATCATTTAATTCAAATAGGCACTTAAAGGGCACTTTTGAACGTCAAATTATCATCGACCTATTGCGACGTAAATGCCTATTCTACAAACACATACCAACGGCTCCTTACTGTGAAAGATTTCAGACGTGTTCAGTTTTCCTTACAAATGTTTTCTTTAATGCGTTCTTCAGTAATATAATTCTATTACTTTCATTAGAGCTTTATAACTACATACTAATAGTTAAAGCCTTAGAAGTGATCTCATCATTCTTTGTTATCCAGAAGAGGCTAGCTATAAGTAAATATGCGTTGCATACGTACTTTAAATTGTACGTTCAAGAAAGCCAGTACAATGATATCACTTACACGTCAAAAACAACCTTTCACATCACTCCAATATCACACAGACACAACACTACAATACTCCACATAATTTCATATTACGAGCGATATTATACAGCCCTTTTTCATACAAATTCAACGGTATATTAAAAATATATAATAAGCTAGAGATGGTTCCTTTCATCTGCATGTCTGGGGATAAGAAGGCTCCACTTCGGTACATCTTCAGAGCATTCGTACTTACATCACAATAGGTAATTGCTGAGGACTTATCTTTATGTATTTACGCAGATTTTTTAGGTGTAGCGTCGTGGATTTTATGTATGTTACGGTTTGTCACGTAGATTTTGTTCTGAAGAACCTTAAGACTTGGTTAGAGAGAATGTGTTAATTATTATTATAATAATATTGAATGCTTATTGTAACTAGAATATTTAACATAGTTATTTGAACAGTGGTCCCAGGCTAGGCAGACTTCTGGGGCCGTATCTTGGGAACCTAAATTGTATATCAAATATTTTAATTCAAGACACGTTGGCGTTAGTGAAATTGAATTTCAGGATATTTGAAAATGGACGGAATACTTAATTAAATAAGGGTAGTGAACTATTAAGATAAAATAATAATAAATTGAGCATAATAAAATCTTTCTAAATGATGTTAGTTTTTTTAGTTTTTAGATAATCATAGCTATAATCAACTACCTGTAAGACATAAAGGATTTTGAACTCAAACTTAAACTCAAAGCATTTATTTCAAATAAACCAATTATAGGCACTTTTGAATTGTCAAGGGTCGGTCAGTCAGAAAGATGAAGCTAGTTACCCATTCCAAAGCGTAGGTGCATGTGGAGAAGGACGGGCAAGAAACTCCACGGACACTCTTTTAAATCATAAAATTGTTACAAAAATCTTGGTTACATCATTCATGTTGAAATTATACATGTGAGAACGATGCAGAAAGACGTGCACGTTAAAGGCGTTCGTACTAAAAAGAACAGTTCATAAATGAAAATAAATAAATTTTCATTTATGAACTGTTTGCTATGCAAGGATCGGATTCTGTAATCTGAAGCTAAATATTTACTCTGCCAATAGCTTGTTAGTTGCTTCCAGTAAAGCAGCAATAGACCTGTAGGCCAATTCTCGTAGTTTAAAAAGTTCGAAATCTAGTCACAGTCTCATCTCAGCGACAAACAAATGCCAAAACTTGTCTAAATATATGGAAATTAGAGGTATTTTTGACAGATTGAGACTGAGATCAGACTGTGAACGTTCTTAAAATTACGAGACTTGCCCCTCTGTATGTTTAAAGCGCCCAAAACGTCATGGCTTGAACAATTCCTGCCAGCATTACTTACTGAATCGTAAATAAACTTATACCTAATTAATAAATTAATTAAAAAAACTGCGTCGTTGGTCCAGTAGTCGCAAGCACTACTGCTAAGCATGAGGTCCTGGGTTCGATTCCCGGGTCGAGCAAAGCGTTATTGGGTTTTTAGTAGCAGCCAGTGACTTAAAAACACCTTCATAAAGGTTACAGAATTATAAGTGTTACATATTGAATCGATAACAGAATCAAATATGTAACTCACTTTTACTCGTCACTTTTAGATGTTTTTTAATGTGTTAACCCAAAACACTTACAAAAGTGTAACCGTTATAATATATCTGTAACAGATATGTAAGTGTTAACAGTGTTAATAAGTGTAACCGGTAAACGCGGCGTTGCCAAAATAGCCGCAATCCCAACTGGATTGAGGCTATTTTGCCATCGCCGCGTCTGTGTCCGCCGTGCGTATTTGCGATACCGTCCAATACCTACGAATGCATATTTCTGTTACACATTTAAAATGTTACACTTTGATTCTGTAACATTATTGTATCTGTTACATTTCGAAATGTTTTTCTTTGAAAACAGTTTTAAAAAAAAGTGTTAAAAAACTTATTACGGTTACAGTTTCAGTCCATGGTAGCAGCTCGGAGTCTAGAATTGCGTCCCGCGGGGCAATTGCGTAACACATTATCAATCGGAATCGGTTTCATTTTGACAGTTCAACAACATTCATTGCGTTATTACGTGTTGAGCAGACGAATTTTTCGAACTTATGAAGCAATGGATTAGCAATTTGCTTCAAAATGATTCAGATTCCGATTTATAGTGTGTTACGCAATTAGGGTGCCGTTCATGGCTATATTCTCGCTCCGTATTAAATGGGACTTAAACATAACTGGTAAATGTTGGTGTACTACAAGTGCACCTCTACTTAACCCTTCTTGAAATATAAGCGTGCTTATATTTCATCTTAATTTGAAAAAAAAAAACTGTGTACTGAAATTATACAGTCCAAAATTGCTACTCCGTAACATTACAAATTACATCATTTAATTCTTATTTTTATCAGATACTAGCTGCGTCACGCGGTTTCTCGTGAGAATATCGTGATAAAAAGTATTCTATGTGTTAATCCTGGTTATAAACTATCTGTGTGCCGAATTTCATCCAAATCCGTTCAGCCGTTTGTGCGTAAAGAAGTAACGAACATACAAACACACACACACAAATTTTCGCCTTTAAAATATCAGTGTGATAGTGTGATTTGGCCTAACCCTTTCAACCTTACCTAGTTTCATGTCTGAACACTATGGCTAGGTAAGGTAACTGCTACTTACCCAGCCATAGTACTATCGATCCAAATGACAACAGTTTACTAGGGATGTAATAAAACAGTGAAACATGTAATTGATACATTATTTATAATAGTCGCAGACTAGACAACTGGGTTTTATACTGAATTTAGTTATCTACTAGCTGCGCCCCGCGGTTTCACCCGCGTAAGTCTTGATCCCGTGGGAATATCGGGATAAAAAGTATCCTATGTGTTATTCTGATGTATAAACTATATTACTGTAAAGTTTCAACAAAATCCGTTCAGTAGTTTTTGCGTGAAAGAGTAACAAACATCCATCCATCCATCCTCACAAACTTTCGCATTTATAATATTAGTAGGATATTAGTAGGATTATAATATTACTAGGATGTAACAGTGCATTTTTATTGACAGAACGTAATAATATTAATGTTGCTAGATATTTTCTATGAACAAAAAATATATATAAAGGGTCTGTTTGTAAGCGTCGGGAGTCGACAGCCGATTCCCGGCCACCGTAGGCGCGGGCTTGCGGACGGCGAGCAATGGGCAGCTCGCCGTCCGGTAAGGACCAGCCGATCGATTCTGTAAAAATCTCACCGTGAAAAGTTAGGTGAAGTTAGCTTAGAGTGAGCTCTCAAGAGTATCAATCCCTAAGTATCAGGATGACACTGATAGCTCACTCCACGCTCACTTCACCTAAGTTTTCACGGTGAGATGGTTACAGAATCGCACTGCAGGCCCGGGTCGATAGCGCGTTGTGTTCCACGCGCGGCTCAAAAAGGGCTAAGGAAGGAACACGGATGGGTTTTAGTCAGTAAGAGTCTGACACTCCTTTCTGCTCCACCCTGAGCGGGAGGGGACATTTGATGATTTCCCGTCCACAAAAAAAAAAAAAACACTAACTGACGGGGTCCGCAAGGGCCAAAGCCTGCCCGGGTCGCGGGTTGTTCAAAAGACTTACCGTGGCCCTTGGCACAGGCAACTGAAGGAACACACAAGTGAATATATAACTAAATATTCTGTGAATATTTCAAGCGTCTACCTATTGCCGTTATCAATATCGATCAAAAACGAGCAAAAAAATCACGTTTGTTGGGAGCCCCCTTAAATACTTATTTTATTCTGTTTTTTAGTATTTGTTGTTATAGCGGCAACAGAAATACATCATCTGTGAAAATTTAAACTGTCTAACTGTCACGGTTCATGAGATACAGCCTGGAGACAGACGGACAGACAGACAGGCGAAGGCGGCGAAGTCTTAGTAATAGGGTCCTGTTTTACCCTTTGAGTACGGAACCCTAAAAAATATTTTTCTGAGCATCCGAAAGATCAGTTCGATATATATTGACATCTGTTATTTAAGTAACCCAAACGTCAACTGTGCTGTTTATATTTTAATTGGTTCATTCTAAGTATTATGAAAATTGTTATGGCCATTATGGTTTCATAATGTTTTAAATTATTTGAGAAGTAGTCGTTATTGTCTGGTTTCCAATAAAATATAATAGCCCCCCCGACCGATTTCGGTCATGGTGGCCAATCTCTACGGAGATTAGCCAGGTACGCAGGAGATATTATAGTGCACAAGTGTGCGCGCAGACACAGGTGCACTCCCTCTTCCCTCACTCTCATTGTCCGATGGGACGGCAATCCGACACGACCGGAGAGAGATCAGGCGCAGGACCAACGGCTTAACGTGCTTTCCGAGGCACGGGGGTATTAAACCGCCAACTTCCAAACTCCGGACTGTTACTAAGAAATTCCTAATGGAAAAACTCAATAACATTTTTTCCGACCCGGGAATCGAACCCAGGACCCCACGCTCAGCCGTCGCGCTTGCAACCACAAGACCAACGGGGCAATAAAATATAATGGGTGATTTACACTAGATCGATTTTTGCCGTGCGGCTGGTCGCTTACCAAATTGCCTCCCCATTTACACAGATCGATAAAAATCGCAGGTGACTAGTTCATTTTGCATCAAAATGTAGACTTTCATGCGGCGGGCGATCGCCTGCGATTGAGCATTTTCACGCTCAATTTTAGTCAAACGCCGCATATAACCTGTCGCCGCACGACTAAAGTTGAAATCTACTCTACTTTGGAACTCGAGATTTTAGATTTTAGTCACCTGCGGAATAGCCGAATTGCCATTTAGACTAGACAGTGCGGCTATAGTTACATGTATAAAGTCCCAGTGGCGAACGTTACCATACGAATCGATTCCCACCGGCTTTCTGTCGAAAATTCAGAACACAACCACTCTATAGTCAATTCATCATTGAAATATAATGAAACGGTTTATTGACATTTTTTTCTTGCTCCGGCTTAACTCTGTCATAAATTCACCCTTCGCCAGTGTAAAGTCCGCATTATCAAACGATCGAACGACATTGTTACCAACGAGGGGATCTGAGGACCTGGATGAGGCTGGCACAGGAGCGTGAGGATTGGCACAAGAAAAGAGAACCTTAAGTTTAACAGCTTTAGTTTTGAACCCGTCCCTATTTTACATGAAATCACTCTCATATTCTGTCATTCGCGACATCCTTGTGAGGGAAGCCGTGGACAAAAGCTATTTATTTATTTATTTTATTAGGTCTACCAACAATTGTTTACACTAATTTACAAACAAAGATAAAACATGCGTTTAAACTCTACACAGTGCAACAATTACTTAAAGGTAAACACCACATAGACAAAAAAGAAAACAATAAAAAGTAATTTCGTAAGCTACATATTGCACAAGTAAACTAAGTTAGATATATCGTCGACCGTAGGTTCAATTGAGGTAAGGGACAAGATACCCAATGTCCCTTGCCTCAATTGAACCTACGGTCGACGATATATCTATGTATAAATAACATAACTAAATGCAAAATATTAAAAGCATCGTTTCTTTATAAAAGTTACGTACATAGTCCAAAAACTTTTACTTTTTTAACAAATCTGATAAACAGTTCAGAAATTTAGATTTTTGTTTATTGAGAGAATCGAAGTGAAAATCAACCATATCACTCAAAAGCCTACAGAACCTAGCACATGTAGAGGTAGATCCTAACACCGTTCTTCTCATTGGAGGACAAAGTGGAGTAATAGGTTTGCGCGGAATCCTCGACGGAGCACGAAAGTTAAAGCTATGATTATAATCTTTATCTTACCTTTACCAGTGTATTTATGTAAGTAACATTTGCCCTCTAACCTTTGAGGAAAGACCATCAAAAGTGTTATAATAACTGACCCTGAACTTTTTGTTTCTTAAAATACAAATTCTTGTAAGTCACGTAAACAACATGCTTATTTTCAAACTAGTTTATTTTTAATTAAAGTATATTTTAATAAAAACCAACAGATTAATCTTGCGTTATGAATAAACATTAGTCTTAAAAATATAGACGGATGAGTTTCACGCTCTGATCGGGTTTTTAATTGGTGACAAATCGGCCTTAGAGCCAACATACACACCGGGACGCCATAGCGACGTCGCCTGGTCGCGCTGCCAACTAAATGTATACAGCTATATGGTTGGTGGCTCATCTCTCACCTGGCGTCCGCTTGGGTACGTAGCTAACCATAAATTTTTGTTAAAGTGCCCAATATATGGCACTTTGTACATGGCACGGTAGAAAAAATGTGTCTGTCAACTAGCTTCCATAGTGATCAATACAACACTGACGATCGTGCCTACTCACGGCGAATAAACCGTAGTTTTTCTCGGCAAGAAAAACGTATGTGTACAAAGGGCCTAAAATCTACAAGGTACCTACCAAATATCTATTCGAAAACTGTAGGTATTGTTATAGATAAAGTCACGTAAGTGATAGATTGCAAGTGTATGTCTATTACACTTATACATCATCGGCCACGCCCACCCGAAGACGTGCTGTTGTTAATCGAATTGAGTCTGCCATCGAAAACTGTGTTTACATAGAATTCAATAGTATAATAATTTATTATGTTTGCCGTGGCAATAATCGGTTTTATTTTCAGTGTCGCTGCACTCGTGGGTGATTTTACAGGAGCTGTTCATAATTATGGCATTTTGCATTCTTTCTGAATCCACCTAAGTCATTGGTTCATAATATAGCCTTTCCGTCAATTCCGTACGAGTCTTTTAAACAGCTCGAAGTCTCGAGACTTCTGTACAACACGAACTTTCTATCAATAATTGTATCCACTTCGATTCTCTACCTTTTCAGACTTTTTTTGTTAAATATTTCTGTATTTCCCAACCGGTGGTGGCGTGCGTGAATGTCCAGAAGACCAATTCTCGTAATTTAAAACTTTCGAAATCTAGTCGCTGTCTCATCTTGGCGACAAACGAATGTCAAGAATTTGTCAAAATGTTAGGAAATTAGTGGTATTTTTCCCTGTGTGCCCCAAAAAATGCAGCCTAAGTGGCTTCTGTGCCCCAAAACTTGCAACAAAGTGACCTCTGTGCCCCAAAGCATGCAGCAAAGTGACCTCTGTATCCCAAAGCATGCAGCAAAATGACCTCTGCGCCCCAAAACTTGCAGCAAAGTGACCTCTGTGCTCCAAAACATGCAGCAAAGTGACCTCTGTGCCCTAAAACATGCAGCCAAAGTGACCTGCTGCGACCGATAACCCCGTGGAAGAGACAAAGTGGGCCAATAACATCAATAACTGTCGTGCCAGCAACATGAAGAAGAAGAAGATCAAACGAAAAAATAGATAATATAATTTTTTGTCGTCACAACATATCGGAGACTACTAAAAACGACAGTAGTTCAACGATGAAAATCGTCATGTTACAATATCAACGATGCTTAGGTATCTACTGAAAAATCCGATGCAACTATTTAAGAAACTTCACACAATGACATGCCAATTTGGTATTCGACTACCTATAAAAATACAGCTTCATCTAAGACTGTCACCGGTGGGTTTGTTTCGGCCTCAGAGTAGTCGGATTGGAAACGCCGACTTCGTCAAGTTTTAAAATATGATTGACGTGTAGAAAGAAGTCTTTCTACAAACTTACTTGCAGAAATAAAACCATTTATCATCATACCGTAATAACGTACCTCCTAATCTTTCAGCGGATGTATAAATATTTACCACGTCAAAACACGATCCAGTGAAGTAAATGTATGGGAATGAGCAGCTGATTGCCGTTCCGCTCGGCTTCAGTAATGACGTCCGCGGGCTCCAACCTATCAAATTTGGCATATTAATTACATATAACACTGGAATAACAGGGAGAAAATGTATCATTATTTAACACCGTATTTGAGTGGGATGAGCAGCATTTGTTTTTGTTTGACCCTCAATTATGTTTTTCAAACGTCGCGAAAATAAAACTCTGCACTAAGCATTTGGTTATAGTCCTAATAAGACCGAATTTCAGTCATGGCCACCAATCTTAGCAGAGACTCGCCTTCCGCCGTGCGGGAGATATTACAGTGCACAAGTGTGTGCACAAACTCAGGTGCATTTTCTCTTCTCTGACTCTCATAATCCGATGGGACGGCAATCCAACATGTCCAGAGAAAGATTAGGCGCAGGAACAACTGCTTAAGATGCTTTCTGAGGCACGGGGAGATCACACCGCCATGCACAGCATCATGCTGAGTGGAAGCCTTCTTGTCACAGTCATGACGTGCAGCCATCGACTATCTCTGCTTTGTGCTCATGTATAAAGATATATATTTTTTTGTTTTTATTATATATGCTGTCATTAGAATTAATTATCTTTTTGTTTGCACGTGTTTCTGTGACAAATAAACATATTTTTCTTTCTTTCTTTCTTTCTTACCATGGTCCAAACTCCGGGCTGTTATTAAGCGTCACCTCCACGGGCGAAAAAATCGCGGCGATAGTCATGCGGTGCCATCAAATTATCGTCGCGATGAGATCGCTATGTGGAGATTGATTCATAGAGTTTCTATTGACTTTGATGGCAAGACGATAATATCGCCGCGATTCTCTCGCTCGTGGAGATGGCCCCTTAGAAAATCCTAATTGAAAAACCCAATAACTTTAGCCCGACCTGAGAATCGAACCCAGGACCCCCACGCTCACCAGTCGCGCTTACAACCACGAGGCAGTACCTATATTAGTAACGAGTAAATAGAACATAAATTTAAAAAAATCAATAATAGCTCGGCTGTCCCATTTCATTCCAATTTCATTTTTTTTTAAATCGTTTTATAGCATAATCTTGCTAACCTAGACTAAGTTAGCAAGATTATGCAATAAAACGATTTTAAAAAAATGTCCCTTAGGTACTAGGTTTTCAAATGGGACAGCCGAGCTGTTCATTGCTGGCGGCTATATTTTGGAACAAACAATAGATTCATGATCATTAAAAAAAAAGTTATCAGGGCTATCAATTTAATTTTTTTTAGATGGCTATACGAAGTGGTTGAAAAAAACACCAATTGGTGATAACTTTTCAACCGTAAAAAAATTTAGTAACATTCTCAGGTTTGAAATCTTTGGAAATTACCTTGCCCACGCCCCTATTCAATTTAGGGCTGATTTTTCTATCGCCAGATAACTTGTTCGAGAAATTAAATAGACGTTTGACAGTTTTTCTATGAAATAACTGTCAAAATTTCAAAGTTATCCCTCGAATAAAGTTATCAGATGATTGAAAAATCAGCCTTTAATCCATACTTCTAGGGACACCCTGTATATTATATTGCCGCCTTACCGTCGCAATACTTTACCCTAGCTTGAGATTAATATAATAACTTATGTTATTCATTATCAGTCCTCTGATTATCACTTTTTTAATAAGGTAACATCCCTGTGGCTGCTTTGACCAACTTTATGCGCATTTACATCAAAATATTTCTTAACAATCTCTATAAAATGTCCAGCATATCCTGGTCTATGGCCAAGAAAGGACTAAATTCCAAAGTACTGAAATTACTGTTGGAGTTTTCAAGCAGCGCCATCTTGGTAGACCAAGTTACGACGCCATTTTGTGTCTTTGCTAACTATGTGTGATTTGAACATCGCGAGCTCTGATTGGCTATAACTTTTTTGTAAATTCATCACTTTACTGACATGTTGAATTTCTTGCTGATAGATTCACTCAGTGATTACTGTGTGAAGTGCCTGGTAATTATTGATACTTAAAAGAGATTTGATGGTTTTGTCGTAAATCTCGTCCGTTTTATTGCATTCTTGGCTGTTGTTAGGCAGAAGTGCGAGTTTTGATATTGATAAAACCAGGTAGGTGAAGTGCCGAGTTTCTGTGATAAATAAACCTATTTTTCTTTCTTTCCGATCTATTCTGTAGAAATCTCACCGTGAAAACTTGAGTGAAGTCAGCTGGATGTGAGCAGTCATTCCACCCATGCGTGTGTATACTTACAAAACTTCACTCAACGCTTATTTATCTCGACTGCTCAACGTCCGTGTGTCACTGCAGGGATCCAGTAGAATATCAGCGTCAGGTACATTTTCCTGACACATGCTGAGCTGGACTCCCATTTGGTGCAACTTTGAGACGCACACCGCACTGTGTATAGATAGAAAGAATGAAAAAAAATACGTTTATTTGCGGGAAACATGACGCATAAAAAAAAGCATAAACAAAATCGTATCAAAATCGTATCGTATCGTAATCGTATCGTTATTAATTTGATTTCGTCATAGTGTCACTTTTATTTCGATATGCATGTTTTTCCTTTTGTTTTTATATCGCCACCTTTTTTTATATTATATACAAATGTAGGTGTGATTGGTTATCTTATCACCTAATATTGAACTTTTGTCTGTTTTGCTGACTTTGGTGTGCGCCAAATAAATGGTTTATCTATCCATCTATTTTTGTTATGAATTGACACTATTGCAGCTTCACAGCTTATTTCACCTTAGTGTTCACACCTTCACAGTGGATTTTTACATAATAGTGAAAAAAATTCTTATCGCTGACAGGTCAGCTACTCTTAAATACCCTGACGAAATTGATAGTCATTTACTATTTTCAATGACATGGCAAGTGTGTATGCGCATAAACATTACTTTTATTTTAAACACGGTGGCGTGTACGCAGACACAAATCTCAGATGTACAAACATCCGGAGCAAAGCAACTATCTGGTCATGCAAATATTTGTTCCGAGCGGGAATCGAACCCGCTACCGCTAATCGCTTCGCATCGTTAGTTAGTATAAACAAAATGGCTGATTGCCTATTTGTTTTAGTGGTTACAAGCACTTCTGATCTCTTATATATACATTTTATTTATGTTTTCTTTTAGTAGCAGCTCGATATCTATCATTAAATAACAATAGGGACCCCATTGCATGAGACTAAAAGAACTGACGAAAACTGGGTGTAGACAAAAATGCGAATAAATAAGACACGGGACATATCCCATGTCTTATTTATTCGCATTTTTGTTATGGATTTACAGTCTGGGTAGTTAGTCATTAGGAATTTCTTAGTAACAGCCCGGAGTTTGGAAGTTGGCGGTGTGATACCCCCGTGCCTCGGAAAGCACGATAAGCCGTTGGTTCTGCGCCTGATCTCTCTCCGGTCGTGTCGGATTGTCATCCCATCGGACTATGAAAGTGAGGGAAGAGGGAGTGCACCTGTGTCTGCGCGCACACTTCTGCACTATAATATCTCCTGCGTACCTGGCTAATCTCCGTTGATCTTGGCCACCGTGACCGAAATCGGTCGGGGAGGCTATTATTATTATTTATTAGTTGGTGTAGTTTTAAGTAGGAACTTTTATAAATAGCTAGCAGCGCCCTGCGGTTTCACCTGCATAAGTATCGATCCCGTGGGAATATCGGGATAAAAACTATCCTGTGTCCTTTTCTGGGCGTCAAACTGTTTTTTATACCAAATTTCATCTAAATCGGTTTAGCGGTTTAAGCGTAAAGAGGTAACAGACAGACACACAGACACACTTTCGCATTTATAATATTACTAGCAGCACCCCGCGGTTTCACCCGCATAAGTGTCGATCCCGTGGGAATATCGGGATAAAAAGTATCCTATGTGTTATTTTGATGTATAAGCTATATTCCTGTAAAGTTTCATCCAAATCTGTTCAGTAGTTTTTGCGTGAAAGAGTAACAAACATCCATCCATTCATCCTCACAAACTTTCGCATTTATAATATTACTAGCTGCGCCCCGCGGTTTCACACGCGTAAGTTTCGATCCCATGGAAATATCAGGATAAAAAGTATCCTATATGTTAATCTTGGTTATAAAGTATCTGTGTGCCAAATTTCATCCAAATCCGTTCAGTAGTTTTTGCGTGAAAGAGTAACAAACATCCATCCATCCATCCTCACAAACTTTCGCATTTATAATATTAGTAGGATAGTAGGATTATTATATTATTATTATTATATTATAGTAGGATTATTATATTATTATTATTATATTATAGTAGGAACTAATCCTACTATCCTACTATCCTACTAATAGTAGGATTATGGATACTAGCTGACTTCGCAAACGTTGTTTTGCAAAAAAAAAAATAGCCTACGACCTATTCTCAGATCTGCCAAATATATACAAAAATTCATAAAAATTGAAGCCGTTTAACAAACACTGTAAACACGAGATTTTTATAAATTAGATTAGATTTTGCCGTAAAAACATCCAACTCTCTTCAGGTGGAAAACGTATGTCAATAAAATCATTTTCAGTCCCTACACTAAGGCTTACAGGCATCACGTTAATTTAAAATTGCCAAACAAACCATCTCATTACAGCTTATTATTTAAAACTTCAGCTAATCACGGCGTCGATCAATCACCACGATACCGTCGACCGATATTAATGAACACGAGACGAAACTTTTTATTTTCCACATAATTACTTGGTTCAACATTATGTTTCAACATAAACATGTTGGTAGAAAACTGTTTACTTAGTCATCGAGTGGACATAGGCTCCGGGATGTAAGTGTGTTTGTCGTTGAGTGTAAATAATCTTCTTTGCGACAAAGTAAAAGTAAAGGGACTGCCTCAGTGGTCTAGTGGTCGCCAGCGCTACTGCTGAGGTCTGGGGGTTCGATTCCCGGATCGGGCAAAGTGTTATTGAGTTTTTCCATCAGGAATTTCACAGTAGCGTCTGTTGATGGCTATAGGCTCGCTTACTATTACACTTGTTTACTCACTCTGTAGCTCATATTTTATACAATATTGTAGTGTGTAACCGTTTGTTTTCCCAAATAAATAAAATAAAATAAATAAAATATAAGAGTAATGGAACAGAGAGTGCACCTGTGTCTGCGCGCACACTTTTGCACTATAATATCTCCTGCGTACCTGGCTAATCTCCGTTGAGATTGGCAACCGTGACCGAAATCGGTCGGGGAGGCTATTATTATTATATTATTGTTATACCCCACAAGGTTGTTTTTTTGGCCTATTCTGACCTACTGCTGACCAAAGACCTCCCCAAACACTTTCAGGAATTCCCTTTCATCATAATCCGTCATCCTGCATTCGGCTGATATAAAAAAAAAAACTTAAATCAACGCTGTATGGATGTATAATTACTTGACACACAGCGACAGTTATCACAATTCTTCAATTACTGATCTTCGAATAGAATAGAATAGAATACTCTTTATTGAAGTGAAACTTCTTTACGCACGCTTGACTTGGGGAGTAAGCTGGCGAACGCGTGACGTAAGCGTTACGAAAAGTGTGATCGGGCAAGGCGAACGGAAGTTAAGTGGGGGATATAAGCAAGAGACAGCAGTGCGCGCGCACATTTTCTTTCTCTCTTCCTCTCATAGCCAAATACGTTCCTTATATCTAAGCACACTGCAGGCTTATTGTCTGTATCACAGTGTAGGAGCAAGAGAGAGCAGTGCGCGCGCACATTTTCTTTCTCTCTTTCTCTTATAGCTAGTAAATGAAATATACATACAGATGGAGCGAAAGAAGTTTCACTTCAGTCGTGTGGTCATAAGCACACTCGTTTTTTTTTGTACTGTACACCATATAAATTATAGACATAAATATAGAAATTTTGCAAAGGGTGACACAATGGACGGTCTTATCGCTAAGAGCGATCTTTTAAAGACAACCTTTTGATAGAATAAAAAAGGGGGAAGAGAGACAAATACTGAGGTAGTCAGTGGTGTACCATTTACATAATACAATAAATAAATACATAAAGTAGGTATATTATACTAATCTAAATAAATCTAATATATAAAATTCTCGTGTCGCGGTGTTTGTGGTTAAACTCCTCCGAATCGGCTTGACCGATTTGTATGAAATTTTGTGTGCATATCGGGTAGGTCTTAGAATCGGCTGCTATAATTTTTGGAACGAAGTTCCTTATCGCGCGTTGTGAAAGGGGGCTAGACGGAAAAAATTCTTACGAAAAGTTGTCACGACACTTTAAGCTGTGCGGCGTCGCATGTTTCTCTGTCTGTCTCTCTCTCTCTTATAGAAAGCAAGCCAGATATTTTCATTTCTATTTCGCATTGAATATAATTATTAATATAATTATTTTATACAAGATTCAATACATTACATTATTTATTAATATACTTAACTTAAAAAAAATAAAATTTTATTACAATTCCTTCACTAATTAATCGAAAGGAAATTCGTTCCATCCGGGTGTCTCTTGACACCTCTCAAGTTTTTTTTTTGCAAAACGACGTTTGCGGGGTCAGCTAGTCTAATATATAAAATTCTCGTGTCACAGTGTTAGTTACCATACTTCTCCGAAACGGCTTGACCGATTTTTATGAAATTTTATATGCATATTCAGTAGGTCTGAGAATCAGCTACGATCTATTTTTTTTTTTTTGCAAAACGACGTTTGCGGGGTCAGCTAGTACATATATACCTATTATAAGAAACATAACAGGAGCAAATAAAATATAATGAAAATGTTTATGGAGAGAGAAAGTGCTAAGTACTAAGCACAAAGCAAAGCTAAGTAGGTTTCTTTCTTTCTTTCTCACTTTGCTAACCACAATCCACTCCTTACCCCAATTCAATTCAAACTCCGCCACGAAGAAGCTCCCATCCAATGTGTGCGCAAGCAAACACCATTCTATCCTATCATCATAAGATCCCATAATCCAACCGACCCATAAGCACAAAACCCCTTAATATTAAAATACACCCTTTCTCGCATGTTTGGCTTGAAAAAAGGCAAACTTACAGAATTACCGGAATCTATGTAAATATCGGCGTCGACCCTTCCCGACTTTTACCCCTTTTTTCAGGGATCCGCGAAGGTCTCTATTGGTTATTCGTCAAGGTCTTTTAAAATGGGAATAAATAGAGGGAGATAGATGAATAAGTATTCACTTAAGTACGGGCTAAGTACATCAATGAGACTTACGAAGAAAGGCAAAGCTTTTATTCTAATTAAAGCTTTTACCGCAGAATATATAGAAATTTGTGCTTTTACTACGTAGGGTAGTTTTGACTAGTCAAAGCAGTTGGTCATGTTAAACTAACGCAATTCAGTTATACATTTCCCCCCTTACTAATAAACGTATTATAATATGAATATAGTTACACACCGATTTCTCTCTTTCAGTCGTCAGTAATTTGACTTTCGAAAAAAGAAGACAATGCGTTGTAAAACTATACAGACGCTATACAACATTTAATAGTATGGGGGTTAGTACTAAGACCTTCACTTAATTAATTTAATAATCAAGTACTTAATATAACTTATTTGGATGTAGAAAAAGAAGGATGGAGAAGTGTTTTTGGCTAAGTAGTAACTCACGGGTCGATCGATCAGGTTAAGCTACACTTGCCGCTGTTGGTCCGTGGATGGATGGCCATCTTTACATACCAAGAACCTACGTGCCTCGGAAAGCACGTTAAGCCGTTGGTCCCAGTTGTCATTCGTAAATTTTTGACAGTCGTTACGGGTCGTTCGAAGCCCGAAAGTCTGACAACCAGTCTTACCAAGGGGTATCGTATTACTCAGTAACTGGGTTGTGGAGGTCAGACAGGCAGTAGCTCCATATAAAATACTAGTATACTAGTTGCATACGGTTAGACTGGAAGCTGACCTCAACATAGTTGGGAAAAACTAGGCAGATTGATTGATTGAGTTAATTTGGAGATCAAATCACACATATCAACACCCCTTAACCTAAGTCTAGCTTTTAATTCCAAAAGCTCTCCGTTCTGCCCAAACTCAAGCACACCCACCAAAGCATGGTAGGTGTTCCACCTCATATTGCAAATCACACAGTTTGGGGCGTCCACTCTAAGGTATTTTGCGGCAACAGAAAGGTTTTTAAGAACGTCTTAAAGATCAGAAAAATGTAACCCATTTTCCCAAGTTTCTGTTTACCATCTAGTTAATGCAAAATTGAGTTGCATTGAGTTTACCTGTAAACAAACCAACATTGATTTTAGTCGTAACGAAAAGGATAGTATCTAACTAACTTAGGTACTATCTAGCTTAAGTTAGTTATTGGCCCCGATCCTGTTGTTCACAAACTAAATTAAATTTAAGTTCAGTGCATCTTTTTCTTTCTATTTCATTATGAAAAGGACAGAAGATAATTATTAGTTTAGTCCCGTCAAATTAGATAATCCATAGACAAACAGACGTGATTAAAAAATTGGCTACTAAAAATATGTCAATTTACGTCAGGCGCTGACTAAATTGACAGGACTAAACTAATATTTATCTTCTATCCTTTTCATATTGAAATAGAAAGAAAAAGATGCACTGAACTTAAATTCAGTTTAGTTTGTGAATAACAGAATCGGGGCCAGTATCTAACTAGCTTAAGTTAGGTATTATCTAGCTTAAGTTAGGCACTATCTAGCTTAAGTTAGGTAATATCCTTTTCGTTACGTTTTTATAGAAAATTAATAGTTATTCGCTTAGCCTTGGGTTAGTGTAATTAATCCTTTTATTTTTTTTTTCCTATAGCCGGATTACCATTATTGAAGTCTAGAAGACTTAAGAGCTATGGCGGCCCAGTGGTAACAGACCTGACTCACGAGTTTTATTTCGCGGGTTCGGATCCAGTCAGCGCAGGCGCTTTACTTTGTGTAATTTATTTCATCACCATTGCTCTCAAAAACGGTGAAGGAAAACATCGAAAGAAAAAAACAAAACCATCGTGGAAAAATTCGAAGACCTATGACATCTACTAACCCGCACTGGGCCCGCGTGGTGGATTACGGCCCATTCCCTCTCTCAGCGAGGAGGCCTGTGTCCCAGCAGCAAGAACATTATAGGTTGATTGTTATAACTGTACAGTCAACTGCACAACAGCGACAACAATTTTGACATTCACAGCGCCTTTATTGTCATGGCGATTTTCGTAGAGCAAGTGTGCAGTATCGTCTCAGCTTTTACCAACATCCAAAGGATGGTAATATTGGGTTCTGTTAAGACTGTGCCGACCGTACAGTGGCGCCCTCATCGTTTGTTTGGTTATTTCATACAATTTAGAATGAAAATGCAGAAAGTAAGCACTTTAAGTTGTGCTTCACAAGATTATAAGTTAACATTATTAGAAACGGTAGTTTTATATTGTTTAGTTTCATTATAATCCTTAAAACGGATAAAAGTGGCCACTATATTCCGTTTTAAGGATTATAATAAAACTAAACAATATAAAACTACCGCTTCTAATAATATTAACGTATAATCTTGTGAAGAAACAAACGATGAGGGCGCCACTGTGCGGTCGGCACAGTCTTAACCAATAGTCCAGAATTACGGTCGGTCGAAGCAATTTTTAGTTGATTGTTACAGACCAAACGTTTCCTAAACCGATAGTAGTTAGATCGAAACTGCTGAGTTTCATGCTACAAAGGATAATATTAAATTGTACCTACAGGATAAGGTTCGAATTCATCGGCAATATTTCAGGTGTCAAATAAGAACAAAGGAAATAGTGAAGTAACGTAAAAAGCTATACAATTTCATTCAATCATTGTCATCATCATCTGCCTAGCCTTTTCCCAACTATGTTGGGGTCGGCTTCCAATCTATCCAGATGTAGCTGAATACCAGTATTTTATATGGAGCGACTGGCTATCTGAACTTCACAAACCAGTTACTGGGTAATACGATACCCCTTGGTAAGACTGATTGTCAGACTTTCGGGCTTCTGACTACCCGTAACGACTGTCAAAGATCCACGAATGACAGCCTGGGCCAATTGCTTAACGTGCTTTCCGAGGCACGGAGGGGTCTCGGTATGTAAAGATAGTCACCCATCCACAGACCAACCGCGGCAAGCTTAGCTTAACCTGATCGATCGACCTGTGCGGCTGTTATCATATAGCCACGGGCCCCTTTTCATTCAATCATTGTATCAAACAGTACTTTTTTTTTGTATATTTCAGAGTTGCTCTCATAGTAGAAAAAATACAGGGTGTAAGAAGACCTTTCATGAAACCGTCATCTACGTATTCTGTACGTAAAACTTCGTAACTTTGTACAAAAATAATTGCTGGAAAACTACTTATTTTTGGTGTAAAAAGTCGCTGTTTACGGTAAAGCGCAATGTAGCGCATGCAAAACTTTGTACTTATGGGTGTATGCTACGGTGCAGGGATTGTGGGATCATTTACAGTTACGTTGGAACATTTTGAACTTTTTTCGTTAAAAACATCAAAAAAAAGTTGAAACTTTGACATTCAACATTTACGCTATCAGAAGGTTCTCAGGTATGGTCAGTATAAAAAAGTCATCATCATAACAGGAAAAGCAAGTGACTCTCGGCTTCTTCAACGGTTTTTTACACCTTAGGAACATTTCTCATAACCTTAAGAACGTTCACAGTCTAATCTGTCTCGATCTGTCAAAAATACCTCTAATTTCCTTACAAATCGGGGTGATTTGAGTACCTGAAGGCCAAATCTGAAAATATCCAGTTGATTCCAAGTCACTCTGACTGACTCCGACTTTCCACGTACGTCGCAAATAACACAGGACTTAACAAGACGCTAAACAAGACCCATAAATCAAATCCCTAATAATTGTAGCTTTGGGACGAAGTTTCACCAACACCCGATACCTAAAAATTTTCGAACTCTAAAAGTTCAAACTCAAACCCTACCTATACGGATTATGATAATTTTAAGGGTCCAAATCTTTCCCCCACGTTTAAAATAATTTCAGTCCAGTGGACGTGTTATGGAACAAGTTTAAATCTACTTATCAACGTTTGTTAGCAGGTTATTAGATAGAATTTAATCTGATTATAATCTCACGCTATGTTGTAAGTTTTTGGCGAGGTAATTATTATACAGCTGGAATTGTGTTGAATTTATTTAGAAGTTTTTTAAACAAGCTTTCTCGCGGCTAGACTTGGTACATATTAGTATTTAATAAAACCTTGTCAAAGATACCGATATAAGAAGCCAAGCGCAAACAGATCGATGGAGGGACCGTGCTATTCAACATTAGTTAAAGAGGTAATTTTAACCCATAATTTTGAAAAACATATGACATATTTTTTTTGTGTATAGGACCAACCGCTAAATAGCAAAAAAAATACAGTTATTCCATACATTTTATAAAATATTCGACGAAATATATGGAAGAGCACTTTTTTGCGCATGTAATCTTTACGAAAAACAGGCAAATATTTAATTTTATAAATGTGCCAAGAAACGCGAAAAAGATACAAAAACATTTCAGACTTCTTTCGCTGAAATTCAACTAAGTGTGCGATCCATTTCAAAGAAAAATCGGCAATTTACTAGTAAATATTTCTAAGAAGTAAGTAATAAACGGGTATCTGCGTAGAAAAATCGATAGCTATTAAGTTCAATAAGTGGAATCTGTTTACTCAAAAAATGGGCGAAATTACTAGAAAGACAAAAAATTAGGCTTATTATGATGTAAAGATTGGGTATGGAACTGGCTATGCTTGAAATCTCTCATTGACAGACAACGCATAGCCTAAGGCCCGGACTCCACCAAAGCGGAGATGTGCGGAGCGGAGCGGAGACGTGCAGGAATCGACCAATCACAATGGTTGAAATCCTCATCGCGTCACTCGTCTCGTTTGTGATTGGACGATTCCTGCACGTCTCCGCTCCGCTCCACACATCTCCGCTCTGGTGTAGTCCGGGCCTAAGCCTGGGGTGTTAAATAGGGAATGAAAGTTTAGATAGCAGTTCGTCATTTTTGCCGATAAGAAATCCTATTGGGCAAATGTGCACACGGCTTGTGATTATTTAAAATTTTGTAGTTCCACTATAAACCTTTACTATCTAATCTTACCATCATGGCGTAAGCTGTTCTTCTTCAAGGGCGTGAGCTATGCGCATCATTTCTCGCATAGCTCGTGATGAAAGTTTATTAGTCGATTCGTACGAATTTACTTGGTCGAAATGGGCGAATCGTCACTTTTAGATAAAAATGGTTTTTCTATAGGCGATTCGCATGAAGTTGATTTATTTTTGGGCGCCGAGTCGACAACTCCAGAAATTATGTTGTATTAGGCTTTTGGCACATTTAAAATTTAATGCAATAAATTATAGAAAAAAGGACCCTAGCGCACAGAAGTGATAAGAGTTATACATTATAAAACGTGTATTTTTTTCTTACCTCCATTACATGCGAGTCGTCTTTATAAATAAATATGTTTTAAAAGTGAAAAAAAGACAGTTATTTTTGGGATGCATGAAGAGGCCTCTTAGTGTACCGCAGTTTGTTCTGCCAATTACTCAACTACTTCTAGTTTAACGTCGAGCGCTCGGTGCATCCTGGACAGTCACACCCCACATTTTATTTGACTGGCCAATTCTTTCCTTGCGGTGGTATGTCTAACGCCCTCCTGGTTTGCGACCACCCCTCCCACCAGAGTCGCCGGTCAAGCAGCCTGCTGTATTTCGTTGATGCGTGGGAGTTCCAGTGCCTGAGGCATCTTCTGGGCACGCTTGTTCCATCATAGACCTCATCCATCACTTTACATCAAGCGTAATCGAGATCAAGAGCGGGCCTATTCAGCAATAAAAAAAAAAATAAATTCGTGCGAATCGACTAATAAGCCGTGATGAAACAAAAGAAGTCTTTATCATTTTTAGGCAGTACACTTCACCCTTTTTCAATCTCAAGCGCGTGTTTGAGATTAACATAAACTTTTTAAATAATCTAGAGCTCATTCTTTTAATATAAAACATTATACGCTTCGTCATAACACCTCGCATTTTTTGGTTAGGTAACTTGTTGCTATGGGACTTATGAAGTTGTGATATAACATGAACTTATGATTTTGGTATTATGGTAAGGTATGGGATGATTTTCTAGACGTTCAGCTTGGTAGCTAATGGGTTGTAGTGTAAAGAAGAATTCTTTGATTTGCACCTAACTATGACGGTAAAGAGTTAAGAAACTTACTGGTTTTGTCTATTATAGTAGTATGATCTTCCCTCATAAATACTGGATTCAAGTATGGATTTCAACAAATGAGATGACTTACTAGTAAGTAAACATTGGAAAACTTAAATACTGTGATTTCTAAAGAAATCTAAATCTTCAATTATTATTATAACGCTGCGATCGTTCGTAAGATTGTAATAATAGATATTGTCAATTTCATTGATTGTTTCTAAACTAACTTCCTGATCTGTCTAGACAAGGTTATATTCTATCAGCGGTAAAGATGATAGAAAAGTTAAAAATGTATTGGATTGACATACACTTCCAAAAAGTTTATGTCCATACTTCTGGAGAGAGTTGAGGATGGTTAGAATAATCCCCGATGGCCGCTATGGCCGACGCACAATGATCCATCTCAAGGACTAAGTGCGGAGATCAAACCCTCTAACATAGAACATGTCTTATGTCCATTCTATTGTATGTAAGTCGTTATAGATTGCCACTCGTCCACGCTCTGCTGCAACGAATTGCAAAAGAAGAGGAACATATATATTTTTATTGTAGGTTCCATCTTAAATATAATAAACTTCTAACTTCTCACTACCTTGATTGTGTGTTTGATTGAGCTGTGAGTGGTCGGTATTAATGTGAACCTCATACATACTTATACTCACACCTTTTTCTCATGAAGATATACAGAAACTACAGAACGCCACCTGCTACGATCTTTATATAATCCCTTTGCCTCGTTTACATCTGGTCATAAACGGACGCCGGTTTTGACTATCCTGATCTGACCTTTCTAAATAACATCATCAATTAAGTGGATATATATACGCACCTGACCTTTCTGTAGAATATCACAAATTAGATATATATATGTCCTGTGTGTCCTGTGTTTAGGGCGTTGTTCCCTCCCGGCATTTCCACTCACATTTATGCCTTGTAAATGATTTATCCTCTTTACGTGTGAGCCTCATAACCCTACCTAATTTGTCTGTCATAAACTACACTAGGGTAAACCAATCTTTTTAACCTGTAGGCCAATTCTGCTAATTTAAAACGTTCAAAATCTAGTCGCAGTCTCATCTCGGCGACAAACAAATGTCAAAAACTTGTCAAAATGTAGGGAAATTTGAAGTATTTTTGACTGATTGAGACTGAGATCAGACTGTGAACGTTCTTAAAAATTACGAGAATTGCCCCTCTGGTAGAGGATACCAGAAAAATGCACAAAAGCTGCAAAATATCGGTTTCATAGCCAGTCACTGTGCACTTAATATACCTTTCAACCGTAGTCTCGATATACGAACCTGTTTTTTTCCCAATCGAAACTTATATAAGAGTTTTAGTTCATGGAACCAAGTCTACACAGTAACATGATTCGTAACTGTCGCTTTCAAATACTCCTTAGACATTAGAACCTAGTTTTCAACAAAATTTTGGGCTAACAGTGATTGACCTGAATCAGTAGGTGGTAACTCTCTTACATTCATCTTTACATAATCGGCCTAAAGATACAGGCCTCCTGCGGCCCAGTTCGGGTTGTTATATGTCACATGTATTCGAAGTTTTGAATCTGGGATATGCCGGTTTCCTCACGATGTTTTCCTTCACCGTTTTGAGAGCAGTGGTAATGAAATAGTATCACAAAGTAATTCGCCTGTCTGGGTTCGAACCTATGTCTCGTAAATCGGGCCACTCTTTGACATTCACAAATGTCACCATTAAACAATTTAGTAAATAGAAGTATACTCTTAGTTGTTCAACATTAAACAAGCAGTCACAGAACCTGACACTATCTGCAAACTGCAGAACAAAATTAATGACACCAGTCAAATTACCATAAACTTTATATGAAACGGTATGCAAACGACCGACGTTTCCCCATAGAGACCTTGCCTCGTCAACTAACCATTGTATGGTCCCTATGAATATATGTTTTGATTTCACTTACGACAGTAACACCATAGAGTTGTTCACAATCGATAGTGGACTTTATCTTTAGTGAGTTAAAGTTGGGTTTTCGTTGTATGTGTTGTAATGTAATAAGATTTTCGACTTTTGACTTGAAGACATGTTGTCAGCCTGTATTGACAAGCAATTAATTTCGTTCTTCTTTTGTTAGCTCTTAAGTGTTTATGTTGAGGTGTAAATTATGTCTTAGTTTTTTTGATTGATGGTTGAGCATCGAAGATTGTCATCAATAGCTTTCTTAACTTTCATTTTTTCTTTTTATGTTGTCCATTATCGATTATTATACAATATTTTTAATGAGACTGAGTTCTTTTTCCGGAAGGCGTAGCGCCGGAAAGTGTCCCACAAGGTGGGCTAATCACCTTGTGAATCCGCTGGATGCGGGAAACACAGAACCGATCGAAGTGGAGGTGCTTGATGAAGGCGTAAGTCCAGCAGTGGACGTCTTTCGGCTGAAATGATGATGATGAAGTTCTTTTTCAATAGATGATTAATCAAGAATGTCGTAACCCAGGTAATGGTCTATCTGTATGCCAAAGATGGTCCAAATCAGTTCAGCCCTTAAGTTGTGAAAAGGTTACAGACAGACAGACAAGGTTACTATGTATTTATTAGTATTATTATGTAAGAACATTTAGTTACTTATAAATAGCAAAAAAAATACAGTTATTCCATACATTTTATAAAATATTCGACGAAATATATGGAAGAGCACTTTTTTGCGCATGTAATCTTTACGAAAAACAGGCAAATATTTAATTTTATAAATGTGCCAAGAAACGCGAAAAAGATACAAAAACATTTCAGACTTCTTTCGCTGAAATTCAACTAAGTGTGCGATCCATTTCAAAGAAAAATCGGCAATTTACTAGTAAATATTTCTAAGAAGTAAGTAATAAACGGGTATCTGCGTAGAAAAATCGATAGCTATTAAGTTCAATAAGTGGAATCTGTTTACTCAAAAAATGGGCGAAATTACTAGAAAGACAAAAAATTTTTAATACCTACTAAGACATGTTTATGTGGAGTATGTAAATATCAGATAAGCAGTGGTGGCATAGTGGGTTCAAACCCAGCCAGGCGCTCTATTTGAATAATTTCATCACCAAAAGAAAACATCGTGAGGAACCCGGCTTGTCCTAGAACCAAGAATTGAAAGACATAAGACTCTCCAAAACAGGGAAAAGTGGGAACATTATAGGCTGATTATGATGTAAAGATTGGGTATGGAACTACTACTACTACTACTATGCAACTACTACTACTACTACTACTACTACTATGCTTGAAATCTCTCATTGACAGACAACGTACAGCCTAAGGCCCGGACTCCACCAAAGCGGAGATGTGCGGAGCGGAGCGGAGACGTGTAGGAATCGACCAATCACAATGGCTGAAATCCTCATCGCGTCACTCGTCTCGTTTGTGATTGGACGATTCCTGCACGTCTCCGCTCCGCTCCGCACATCTCCGCTCTGGTGTAGTCCGGGCCTAAACCTGGGGTGTTAAATAGGGAATGAAAGTTTAGATAGCAGTTCGTCATTTTTGCCGATAAGAAATTCTGTTGGGCAAATGTGCACACGGCTTGTGATTATTTAAAATTTTGTAGTTCCACTATAAACCTTTACTATCTAATCTTACCATCATGGCGTAAGCTGTTCTTCTTCAAGGGCTATGCGCATCATTTCTCGCATAGCTCGTGATGAAAGTTTATTAGTCGATTCGTACGAATTTACTTGCTCGAAATGGGCGAATCGTCACTTTTAGATAAAAATGGTTTTTCTATAGGCGATTCGCACGAAGTTGATTTATTTGTGGGCGACGAGTCGACAACTCCAGAAATTATGTACCAGGCATTTGGCACATTTAAAATTTAATGCAATAAAGTATAGAAAAAAGGACCCTAGCGCACAGAAGTGATAAGAGTTATACTTATATTATAAAACGTGTATTTTTTTCTTACCTCCATTACATGCGAGTCGTAAATAAATATGTTTTAAAAGTGAAAAAAAGACAGTTATTTTTGGGATGCATGAAGAAGCTTCTTAGTGTAGCGCAGTTTGTTCTGCCAATTACTCAACTACTTCTAGTTTAACGTCGAGCGCTCGGTGCATCCTGGACAGTCACACCCCACATTTTATTTGACTGGCCAATTCTTTCCTTGCGGTGGTATGTCTAACGCCCTCCTGGTTTGCGACCACCCCTCCCACCAGAGTCGCCGGTCAAGCAGCCTGCTGTATTTCGTTGATGCGTGGGAGTTCCAGTGCCTGAGGCATCTTCTGGGCACGCTCGTTCCATCATAGACCTCATCCATCGCTTTCCATCAGGCGTGATCGAGGTCAAGAGCGGGCCTATTCAGCAATAAAAAAAAAAAATTCGTGCGAATCGACTAATAAGCCGTGATGAAACAAAAGAAGTCTTTATCATTTTTAGGCAGTACACTTCACCCTTTTTCAGTCTCAAGCGCGTGTTTGAGATTAACATAACCTTTTTAAATAATCTAGAGCTCATTCTTTTAATATAAAACATTATACGCTTCGTCATAACACCTCGCATTTTTTGGTTAGGTAACTT
Source organism: Globia sparganii (assembly GCA_949316385.1). Classification (NCBI taxonomy): domain Eukaryota; kingdom Metazoa; phylum Arthropoda; class Insecta; order Lepidoptera; family Noctuidae; genus Globia; species Globia sparganii. The sequence goes on from OX438671.1 coordinate 20,232,553, forward strand.
GTTGCTATGGGACTTATAAAGTTGTGATATAACATGAACTTATGATTTTGGTATATGGTAAGGTATGGGGGATGATTTTCTAGACGTTCAGCTTGGTAGCTAATGGGTTGTAGTGTAAAGAAGAATTCTTTGATTTGCACCTAACTATGACGGTAAAGAGTTAAGAAACTTACTGGTTTTGTCTATTATAGTAGTATGATCTTCCCTCATAACTACTGGATTCAAGTATGGATTTCAACAAATGAGATGACTTACTAGTAAGTAAACATTGGAAAACTTTAATACTGTGATTTCTAAAGAAATCTGAATCTTCAATTATTATTATAACTCTGTAATCGTTCGTAAGATTGTAATAATAGATATTGTCAATTTCATTAATTGTTTCTAAACTAACTTCCTGATCTGTCTAGACAATGTTATATGCTATCAGCGGTAAAGATGATAGAAAAGTTAAAAATGTATTGGATTGACATACACTACCAAAAAGTTTATGTCCATACTTCTAGAGAGAGTTGGGGATGCTTAAAATAATACCCGATGGCCGCTATGGCCGACGCACAATAGTCCATCTCAAGGACTAAGTGCGGAGACCAAATCCTCTAACATAGAACATGTCTTATGTCCATTCTATTGTATGAAAGTCTTTATAGATTGCCACTAGTCCACGCTCTGCTGCAACGAATTGCAAAAGAACAGGAACATATATATTTTTATTGTAGGTTCCTTCTTAAATATAATAAACTTCTAACTTCTCACTACCTTGATTGTGTGTTTGTTAAATTGAGCTGTGAGTGGTCGGTATTAATGTAAACCTCATACATACTTATACTCACACCTTTTTCTCATGAAGATATACAGAAACTACAGAACGCCACCTGCTACGATCTTTATATAATCCCTTTGCCTCGTGTACATCTGGTCATAAACGGACGCCGGTTTTGACTATCCTGATCTGACCTTTCTAAATAACATCATCATCACATCATCTGCCTAGCCTTTTCCCAACTATGTTGGGGTCGGCTTCCAGTCTAACCGGATGCAGCTGAATACCAGTATTTTACATGGAGCGACTGCCTATCTGACCTCCACAACCCAGTTACTGGGTAATACGATACCCCTTGGTAAGACTGGTTGTCAGACTTTCGGGCTCCTGTCTACCCATAACGACTGTCAAAGATCAAAGAATGACAGCCGAGACCAACGGCTTAACGGCTAAATAACATCATCAATTAAGTGGATATATATACGCACCTGACCTTTCTGTAGAATATCACAAATTAGATATATATGTCCTGTGTGTCCTGTGTTTAGGGCGTTGTCCCCTCCCGGCATTTCCACTCACATTTATGCCTTGTAAATGATTTATCCTCTTTACATGTGAGCCTCATAACCCTGCCTAATTTGTCTCTCATAAACTACACTAGGGTAAACCAATCTTTTTAACCTGTAGGCCAATTCTGTTCAAAATCTAGTCGCAGTCTCATCTCGGCGACAAACAAATGTCAAAAACTTGTCAAAATGTAGGGAAATTTGAAGCATTTTTGACTGATTGAGTCTGAGATCAGACTGTGAACGTTCTTAAAAATTACGAGAATTGCCCCTCTTTTAGAGGATACCATAAAAATGCACAAAAGCTGCAAAATATCGGTTTCATAGCCAGTCACTGTGTACTTAATATACCTTTCAACCGTAGTCTCGATATGCGAACCTTTTTTTTCCCTATCGAAACTTATATAAGAGTTTTATTTCATGGAACCAACTCTACACAGTAACATGATTCGGAACTGTCGCTTTCAAACACTCCTTAGACATTAGAACCTAGTTTTCAACAAAATTTTGGGCTAACAGTGATTGACCTGAATCAGTAGGTGGTAACTCTCTTACATTCATCTTTACATAATCGGCCTAAAGACACAGGCCTCCTGTGGCCCAGTGCGGGTTGTTATATGTCACATGTATTCGAAGTTTTGAATCTGGGATATGCCGGTTTCCTCACGATGTTTTCCTTCACCGTTTTGAGAGCAGTGGTAATGAAATAGTATCACAAAGTTATTCGCCTGTCTGGGTTCAAACCTATGTCTCGTAAATCGGGCCACTCTTTGACATTCACAAATGTCACCATTAAACAATTTAGTAAATAGAAGTATACTCTTACTTGTTCAACATTAAACAAGCAGTCACAGAACCTGACACTATCTGCAAACTGCAGAACAAAATTAATGACACCAATCAAATTACCATAAACTTTATATGAAACGGTATGCAAACGACCGACGTTTCCCCATAGAGACCTTGCCTCGTCAACTAACCATTGTATGGTCCCTATGAATATATGTTTTGATTTCACTTACGACGGTAACACCATAGACTTGTTCACAAGCGATAGTGGACTCTATCTTTAGTGAGTTAAAGTTGGGTTTTCGTTGTATGTGTTGTAATGTAATAAGATTTTCGACTTTTGACTTGAAGACATGTTGTCAGCCTGTATTGACAAGCAATTAATTTCGTTCTTCTTTTGTTAGCTCTTAAGTGTTTATGTTGAGGTGTAAATTATGTCTTAGTTTTTTTGATTGATGGTTGAGCATCGATGATTGTCATCAATAGCTTTCTTAACTTTCGTTTTTCTTTGTAGGTTGTCCACTATCGATTATTATATTTTTAGTGTGACTGAGATCTTTTTCTGGAAGGCGTAGCGTTGGAACGTGTCCCACAAGGTGGGCTAATCACCTTGTGAATCCGCTGGATGCGGAAAACACAGAACCGGTCGAAGTGGAGGTGCTTGATGAAGGCGTAAGTCCAACAGTGGACGTCTTTCGGATGAAATGATGATGATGAAGTTCTTTTTCAATAGATGATTAATTAAGAATGTTGTAACCCAGGTAATGGTCTATCTGTCTGCCAAATATGGTCCAAATCCGTTCAGCCCTTAAGTTGTGAAAAGGTTACAGACAGACAGACATAGTTACTTTGCATTTATTAGTATGAATTATTATGTAAGAACATTAAGGGCCTATACTACCTCAAATGGCTTAGCATGATCCTCCGTTATGTCGAAAATACTGCAGCATTAATTTTGAAATAAATATATGGTAAAGTTGAGGATTAATGCTAGGTCTTATGTTAGACGAAAACACGATTTCATAAAATTTTCTCTATAGAAAAAAAAATCCAAAGTTACCTCCAAACCGAACAATAAACCGCTGGTATTCAAAAAATACTTCAATTTAGATCATGAAAATTTGTATACTAACCGAACTAACTATAAAGCAGGTCTTATGTTATTTACTTTTTTTTAATTACCATTATTTTCACCGTAAAAAGCAAATACCTAAACTATTGGCGCTGCCTGCCGCCTATCACCGCACTTTGTCTCGCTCTCACTCAGTCCGCGAGCAGTATCGTGTGAGCGAGATATAGAGTGAATTTTAGCTGAGGTAGTGTAGGCTCTTAAGACTGTGCCGACCGTACAGTGGCGCCCTCATCGTTTATTTGGTTATTTCATACAATTTAGAATGAAAATGCAGAAAACAAGCACGTTAAGTTGTGCTTCACAAGATTATACGTTAATATTATCAGAAACGGTAGTTTTACATTGTTTAGTTTTATTATAATCCTTAAAACGGAATATAGTGGCCACTGTTATCCGTTTTAAGGATTATAATAAAACTAAACAATATAAAACTACCGTTTCTAATAATATTAACGTATAATCTTGTGAAGCACAACTTAACGTGCTTGTTTTCTGCATTTTCATTCTAAATTGTGTGAAATAACCAAATAAACGATGAGGGCGCCACTGTGCGGTCGGCATAGTCTTAAGCTACCTACTTATGAAGCAAAATAAACATAAATAAATAAATACAATAAGAACATTTCTTTCTACACTTTTTAATAACACAGACACCATAGCAACACAAGCAGCCTATAATTTTCCTTCTGCTGGTGACACGCAGGCCTCCTCCCTGTGAGAGCGAGTGGGCCTTAATCCACCACGCAGCGCGGGCCCAGTGTAAACTCAAACTCAAAGCATTTATTTCAAATAAACCATTTACAGACACTTTTGAATTGTTATAGAGTCGATCGGCTGATCAGAAAGTTGAAAGTTAAAAAGTTCGAGGACATGGCGGTTTCTTCACGATGTTTCCTGCACCATTTTGAGAGAAGTGGTTATGAAATAATTTACACAAAGTAAAGCGTTTGTCTGGGTTTGAATCCACGACCTATGTAACTCGTAGGTCGCGCCGTTACCACTGGGCCACCAATGCTTTCACACCTTAAAAAAACCATCTTTAATTCTCATTTTTACAAAGTGTTAAAAAATTAACCCGACAAACCTTAAGAGGTGCTTTAGACCATCGAACTGAACAACTCACTATGGGACCAACTCTGAAACACGAAAAAAAAATCAGCTGTTTCATAGATTTTGGTCAAGTAGGTGTTGAACTTTTGTATGAAACAGCTATTTTTTTTTCGTGATTTCTGAGTTGGTCCCATAGTGAAAGTTGCTCAATTCGATGGTCTAACGCACCTCCTAAAAATTGGTTGCGTTAATTTTTTAACACATTCTACTACGAGTAACGTTAAATGCGCAAAACCTCATACACCCCAATTAGATCATTGAGTTAAAAGCATAATACAATGACCAAAACTATATTTTTTTAAAGCTAACTATTTTTGTTAAGAAATTCGTGTTGATCCTAGCATTAGTGTATGCATTAAAAATTGAGTCTTACTGCCTTAAAATAAGACTTCATTTTCTTTGGCTCAATCGGCGGATAGTATGGCAAAATACATAATTTTTGAAAAAAAGCCTAAGTATATTAAAAATTACTGAAGTCGATTCAATAGTCTAGTAAGCACAAACTATTTTCAGGTTGTGCGCATTTAACGTTATACGTTGTATAATGTTATAGTTCGTATATAGGTACATACCTCAAAAAGGTTTAAGTTCACAAAAGGTAGCTGATTTCTAACATTCTAACTGATCTAGGTATACTAACACTGACCTTCATCATCTAGGTGTTACTTAGTATTATAATACATATTTCAGTTGGCCGTTCAACAAAGTTCGTCTGAGGTTCTATTAAATAAGGTTTCTGTCAGATTCAGGTAAAAAGGTCAGAGTGGATTATGTCATTCTTAGTTTACGTACAGTCAGTCAAGCAAGTTCTCCAAGAATATTTTCCTTTTGTAGTAAATGAACCGCTAAAGCTATAGTTTCTTAAAAGTGCGGTGGTCGTCACATAGCGTCCGCAATTTACCTTCAAATGACGTCGCTAAGGTTTCAAAGAATATTTTCCTTCTGTCACATAGCAAATGAACTTTTCGCTAAAGCTACGGTTTCTTAGAAGTGCGGTGGCCGCCACATAGCGTCCGCAATTCACCTTCAAATGACGTCGCTAAGGTCTCCAAGAATATTTTGCTTTTGTCACATAACAAATGAACTTATTGCTAAAGCTACGGTTTCTTAGAAGTGCGGTGGCCACCAAATAGCGTCCACCGTTTACCGGCGAATGAAACACTGAAGAGTTAATTATGAAAGTAAGTTGGTGTGTTTTCCTAGAGAGCGGTTTTGACATAGTAAAATCGAAGTAATAAAAAATGGCAGCGGGCCATTATTTTCATAACAGTCGTCACTAAGCCTTCGAATATAACGTGTAACGTTAAATGCGCAAAACCTGAAAATAGTTTGTTAATAATTGACTACTGAATCGATTTCAGTAACTTTTAATATCGGTTTTTTTTTCTTCAAATTTTATGTATTTTGCCATACTATATCCACCGATTGAGCCAAAGAAAATTAAGTCCTATTTTAAGGCAATAAGACTCAGTTTTGAATGCATAAAGTAATGCTAGGATCAACACGATTTTCTTAATAATAATAGTTAGCTTTAAAAAAAATATAGTTTTGGTCATTGTATTATGCTTTTAACTCAATGCTCTAATATTGGGGTGTATGAGGTTTTGCGCATTTAACGTTACACATATAAGGGACTAATCACACTTATTCAGCTCTGTTCAGCTTTTGTCCATAGAAAATAAAGATTTTGTATGAGATGCGTACCCATCCGTTCAGCCGCGGAAAGCTGAACGGACTTCATACAAAACCGTTGTTTTCTATGGACAAAAGCTGAACAGAGCTGAATAAGTGTGGTTAGTCCCTAATCTAGCATAAAACATAAGTGTTAGATGCAGGTACACAGTATAAATTTAAAAATATATTAAGACGTGCAAACGAATTTTAATCTTAAAGTGACAGACCACTTTGTTGGCCGACTGTACAGTGTACAGTCCGAAGAGGCATAAATATTGTTTCTGTTCATAGTCACAATATTTATATTTAAGGCTGTGTGTCATGTCATGACCCTAGTATTGACAGCCTTGATTATGGACATCGATTGGCACTTTCAGGGCTGATGTTTCCAACGCCATATAATTTCATCGTAGGAATCATTTTGAATTTTTGACAGTTCTATAAAGAAACTGTCAGTTTTATTCCATGACGCAACCTTTATCACAAAGACACAACAATTTCTTGCAGCCACGCGCGGTCATCCAAAGCCACATTTAAAATTAATTGAGTACTGCGAATAATATGATCAATTTTGTCCAAAATGTGTGGCTGCTTCTATTAAGAGGAAGAGCGGAGAAAATACATAAATTTTCTTATTTCTTTCTAAATTAATTTTAGAAAGTCTATCCGAAATATAGTTAAAATGTATAATTTTTTTTTCGACGAATGGTGAATAACTGTCTTAAAATTTAGGAACCTAGGAGGTGCAATGAACTTTTTTCCAAAACTTTGATGTCTGGGGCTATTATATTATATTTCTGTATAGTCGATTGTCTGTCAGTATTGTCCCAAATGTAAATTTCACATTTCTAGTTGTTGATGTCAAGGCCGATGGATTGGAACTGTTCCTTTAGGAATTGAAGATCTTTTAGAACGGTGTCTATGTCACCTCCTAGTGTTCCATCATCTAAATACCACACATTTAATTTTGAATTTAGTTGTTGTTTTATGGGATGGATAGCCAAACTGAAAATAACTGGCCCGAGAGGATCACCTTGTTGGCATCCGACTGCAGATTCCAAAACGGAATAGAGATTATCTGTCGATTGAAAAATCAGCAATTAGTGTTCATAGTTGTAACTATGTATATATTTTGACCTTTTTTTTTGAGGATGGAAAATCATCAAATGACCCCTCCCACTCTGGGTGGAGCAGAAGGGAGTGTCATACTCTTACTGACTAAAACCCACCCGTGTTCCTACCTTAGCCCTTTGTGTTCCGGGGTAGCGGTAACCCTTTCGGACAATCCCGCTGCCCCGGCAGGCTTCGGCCCTTACGGGCCCCTTACTTAAACCTGACATCTCTTTGAGGCGCGCGTGGAACACGTACGCGTCGTCCGGCACGGGCCTGGTCCTGATCGTAGTTATAGATATTTTGATTTAGATAAAATAATACGCTAAATAATAATCTTTCATACCACATAAAATGACAATTGATCGCAATGGGTTTCATTTTGACAGTTTATCAACCTTCATTGCGTTATTTACGTTGTTGAGCAGATGAATTTTTAAACCTTTGAAGCAATGGATTTGCAATATCGTTCCAAACTCTCGGATTGCGATTGAAAGTGTGTTACACAATTTAGGGTGCTGATTTGGAAGCATCATTGTATTAAAAAAAATAAATAAAAAAAGAAACAACCCTAATCTTGGCACTCCTCTGTCTTTCTGGTCTGATAAAATACTTATAGGGTCTAATTAAAATGATTATAAAACTAATCCGCTTACCGCTTAAATTATTATAGTACACGGGTACCTTTGACCCTAATTAATTAAACAAAGGGTGTGATTAAAAGGTAATGGGCCCAGCGAGTGGGGTTTGCCGCGAGCTAGTTCAATATGAGTGTCGTGAAAGATAGGGGCAGAAGGACCACTTGGCACGATGTAGTCATAAAATTAAAAATATTCAAAAAAAACAAACGAATATTACGAAACGTTAAATAATAAATCCGTTTATTTCCAAGCGACACAGGCCAATAGAAAAATGTCTTAACCTAAACATACATTATTTTTATTGTATACAAAATTTTGTTAATCAATAAGGCTTAAAAGTATGTTAGTAGTACCTCACTTTGAACTAGCTTGACTAGTGTTGTCCCACAAGACAAGTAACACAGTATTTGTCCGCGGAAGTGACGTAACACCATGTCCTGCGGCCAAAAGCCGTCTTCCATGACGAGAGGCAAATAACAATTCAGTAATGTTTGGACTTTAAAAGAGACCCATGACCTCTGAGTTTGTTTCGATATTTCTTATTAAGGATTAGTCAGCTAGAAAATGTCGACGCCATCTAGTTTTTAAAATATTGTCCAAATAAATATTGACGTGGAAAAGTGTCTTCAAAAATCTACTTAATAGATTAAAATCTACGTCGTATTTGATGCAGTAATACAGACGCCAGCACATCAAGCTACACGAACTGTAAAATTTTCCCAATCAACCTTGAACCTAATACTTTAGCGATAAAGTTGAAAATCTATTAAATAAATTTGATAGGTACATTGTAGTAGCTTGATGTGCCGGCGCGTCTGTACCCAACTGAACATCTCGTAAAGTGGTCCTTTTATCCAACGCCTGTCTCGTGCCAAAGGTTATCAAGGGCTTGCTAGGGATAAAGTACTGAGTACTATGTTTCTAGGATTATTACGCGATTAGGGAGAAGCTCGGGGATGGTCGGAGTACCTTACGTAAGTGATCGTCTATGAGTGGACATTTGAGGAGTAAGATGTTAAGTATCCGTGCGGGTAGGATGGAGTCTCTAATTTATCATTTTCATTTATGGAAGGTGTAATATACCGGTGAAATATGACTTTAAGGGGTGATATGGATATAATAAGTTATAGTGTGGCGCTCTCTGAATTTTAGAGCGTGTTGGTTTTATCATCCTGCATAACAGTGAACGTAATTTTTAAAGTTTGATGAACGTGATCTACAAGAATTAGGTCTTATCAACCGTAGACCAAGAAATATCAAACTGAAGACGATATGATAAAGTGTTTTTTTTTTTTTCGAAAATGACAAAAGATATTCACTAATCTGCATCGTTCTATGACCTGACCAAAATTATGTCTGAACTTCAAAAGAGACCTCTGAGTTTAGTTCGGTGTTTTTTCCTCTGAGTAGTCAGATAGAAAACACCTTCCTCCTCTAGTTTAAAAACAATAATTTATTATATAATATTTTTTGACGTTTAAAAGTGTTTACAAACCAATTTACAGAAATAAATATAATTTATCATTCTACACAAGTACATCATCGTTTCGAAAATGATCTGACAAACTCCACCATCATTATTTTAACTATAAACTTCTTTCCTAACAACTCCGTGATTAAGAAAACAAAATAATTACGCTGTACTTACGCAAGCAAGTAATTTTCCGCTGGGCGAGTCGGGCAGTGGACATTATACTGATTGTTTCTTTTTATTTCACCGTCTAACGTCCACGGGAAAGTAGTGGCCAGTTGTGCCGTTGAAGAGTCCAGTGTTCTCCGCTTTAATTGTTATTTGTGCTTGGTTACGATTTAGAAGAACTGGTAAAAGACTGTGTAGTTTTAGCGTAGGTTAGTGCAAACGGGTTTTGTAAATAGGTGTTTGATTTAGTCTATGAATTTGAAATACCATAGTGACTTCTTCATAGAAGCTTCTGTCATAGAAACCTGTAAATTGGTCATCATCTTGTAATTTAGCTGGTCAGCGGGAATCTTTGTGTAGGTAATATGCTCCTCAAGTAAAAAACAATGAATGTTCTAAACCATAACGGAGTTTGATCGTTGTTCAATAACTCTCGAAAGATTCATGTATGATGATTTCACAGGATAACATTATACTGACACAGTAACGAAGGATTTTGTAACAGAATCCCGAACAGCACTTTGTTAATCTACATTATAAAGGTGAACTCTCATCCGACATTTAACTTTTTATCAGCCTTAGATATTCCTATAATACCTCTCGCGAATTGGCTCCGAAAAATTCACTGACACAAAATTCAAATACCAAGTCCGGCTTTAAAAGCATGACAACACTACGATCGCAATCATTACCATTAATGTATGTAGGCGTACGTTTTACTCCATAAACGTTCTGAGGTCAAACCCTGGCCTTTTAAAGAATTCGTTTCTAAACAATGAGGCCGTGAAATCTGTTGTTTTGCTCCCCATTGTGTGTGGGAATAAAGCGAATGTCCATTAAGTTGGGTTTAAAAGATATACCTAATTTTTTTCACGGAACTCTGGTTGTGAAGGAAATCAGCGTTTTGAGTTGTTTTCCTGATTTTCGAGTTTCGAGTTCTTATCACACAGACAGGAAAAATTAATAAATAAATAAAAATTAATTAAATTAATGTATTTTTTATATTTCTTATCAAAATTCGTTACGGGTAGTCAGCAGCCCGGAAATCTGACAACCTCTCGTACCACGGGGTACCGTGTTACCCAGTAACTGGGTTGTGGAGATAAGATAAATGTAGACGCTCCATATAAAACACTGCTATTCAAACATCTAGTTAGACTAGAAGATAACACTGACATAATTAGCTAGACAGATGATTGTCCATTAGTCTAGCTAATAATAGCCTCCCCGACCGATTTCGGTCACGGTGGCCAATCTCACCGGAGATTAGCCAGGTACGCAGGAGATATTATAGTGCACAAGTGTGCGCGCAGACACAGGTGCACTCCCTTTTCCCTCACTCTCATAGTCCGATGGGACGGCAATCCGACACGACCGAAGAGAGATCAGGCGCAGGACTTTACGTGCTTTCCGAGGCACGGGAAATTAGTCTAGCTACTTCCTGTATGAATTAGGCGTTCAGGTGTGTTCTGAGTTAATCCATCCATACTATTAATAATAACATATATATTCCTTATACTTATATTATAAATACGAAAGTTACTCTGTCTGTCTGTCTCTTAATTTCTCACACGTTAACAGCTCAACGGAGGTAATTTGGCACACAGACAGACCATGAGCCGGCTTGAGACATATTTTAGCCTGTTAGTACGTCCCCGTGGTATCATTTCCGATCTCCACGAGGCGAAGCCGCAGGCAAAAGCTAGTCGGCAAATAGAGCCCCTGTAAGTGCTGTCAAAGTTGGTCTGACTGTTTCCATATCCAGTACTAGGAAGTGTGTTCCAAGTAGTTTGTGAATTGCAGATGAGTTACTAGATATAATAAGCTTTATTATAATAATGCTAAATTAGCCCGCAAAAAAAAAAACAAATTTACTTACTTTTTCTACAATTTTTAAGTCAGTGTTAGTTTGTATGTTGATTAAAATATGATTATAGACCGCAACAAATATAGCTTATACAATCAAGTCTTTACTAACTGAACAGACAGCTGTGCTGCTGGGGAATTTGTTGCGCCACTTCTTCTCCCCAGCGAAAGCACTAGGAAGTGGTGAAGGGCGGGCGTTTTGGGGAGGACTGTCTTTTGTAATTTTGACGTTCAAAAAGTGCTGATTCTCAGCCTAGTTTGAATAAATGACTTTTGATTTTTTGATGTTGATTTTTTCGATTTTATAATCATTAGAATCAGCAATAGACCATGAGCTGAGTTAGGAGTGTTAAGACATATATTTTTTTATCCCAGTAGTACGTTCCCGAGGGATATTTAGTTCATAAGCCAGCGAAACCGTCGTCTATCATAATTTTTATGTTTATCGTCCTCTGAGTGAATAATTGTATTCTTTTGAGTGAAATAAATTATCTTATACCGTAATTTCCAAACTACACGTGGCGAAGCCGCAGGCAAAAGCTAGTCTGCAAATTAAGCATCTGTAAGTCCTGTAAAAGTTAGTCTGGCTGTTTCTATACCCAGTACTAGGAAGTCTGTTCCAACTAGTTTGTGATTTGTAGATAAGTTTTTAGACAAGCTTCATTATAGGTAATGATGCGCTAAGGTAGCCCACAAAATTCAAATTTACTTATATTTTTTATAATTTTTAGGTCATAGTCAGCAATACACCTCCTTAAGTTAGAATTCGTCTCAAATGTAATTATTGAAATAGTAATTCAATAGAGTAATATGAACTTTGAACGATGTATTGATGATTACAATTCTATAAATAAACTAGCTGACCCCGCAAACGTCTTTTTGCAAAAAAAAAAATAGGGTTATGAAAAATAGATGTTGGCCGATTCTCAGACCTACCCGATATGTGCACAAAATGTCATACAAATCGGTCCAGCAGATTCGGAGGAGTATGGTAACTAACACTGTGACACCAGAATTTTATATATTAGAAGATGTTATTTGTGTTCAAAGGTCATTAAAAAATTTGAAACTTGTTTTATACTGAAACACGCAATACAGAAATCATGCTGCACCCCGTAAGGATTACGCCATGAGAACGATGTTGCTATGTGTCGCATGTAGATATGTGTTACGACCGCAAGTCATATTTATATCGGCATATAACCCTATACTGACAGCAAATTGTAAAATATAATATTCAATTCCGGTCTAAAATTTATTCTTTCACTTACGCTGTAAAAGATTCCATCTACTTCCTCTCTCTGAACGTAGAAGAATTGCAGATTTGGCTTTTTTATTTAGAATCGGTAAAGGTTCAACCGAACTTCCCGAATTGCTGAACAAAATCGGACTGCGGGCTCCTTCTGCTTTTCTGCGCAGTCCTTATCTGTTGCATACCCCTATGGTAGGTACGAATTACAGACGGAATTCATACTTAATCAGAGCGAGTCATACGTATAATGCGGTCTGCCGGGGTGTTGACATAGGTAGATGTTTTCAGTACCAGCATCTCAAAATTATGATCACGTAAACTTATTATTGATAACAGTTTACGCTGTTTGAAACACATTTTTAATTATTTGATAATGTTTTCATTCAAAAACTGTCTACCTTCTCAAATATTTTTTCTTGTTGTTTTTATGCTCTCTTCTATCTGTGGAAACTTGTAATTGGGCTTATTTCTATTACTCTCAATCGTGCAAAAGTGTTTAGCTGTAAGTTTTCCAAAAACTGTAAAATGAAATAAGCACTTAGAAACATTGAAATTTCGCTGGCTACACTGACACTCGCTTTAAGCCATTTCACGTTGAACTAGCGGCGCGCAGCGTTAAGAATAGTATGTGGCGGGTAGCGACAACCTAATTAAGAATGCCTTTATTAGGTCGTCCGAATTCGAGTCGCTCTTCTGATTAAATGACCTAATTCCACTCCAGTAGAGTAGCTATCAATATTAGAATTACTGCAACTTCTAGATCCACCATAGTATTTGACACTTAATTTTTCAAACCTATCTCGTAAACTCGTGACGTATTCACGTTAGTGCACTTTTGAGCCCTCGGGGAAAAGATATCCATCTACCCTCATACAAGACTCAGTACTTTTATACCACCAGTCCCGAAGTGCGCATACTTAAAAGATACGAGTATTACGTTCCTAGAGTCAACGTTATTTTAAAGAGCCCCGTTGATATTTAAGATGTAAGCCATTTTAATATCAGCTTGCCATTGAAGAAGCTTTATTGGCGAAATATGAAATTTCTGAGAGGGTCCACATTGAGGGTGTCTTTTTGAAGAGATTGCTGCAATTTTGTGTCTTATAAGATCTTAATGGTTATTTAATGTTAGGGGAAACTGGGGAATTTAATTTTTGAATATTTTCAGTTAATTTCTTAGTTATAAATTAATGTGATTACACAAATAGACTTAATTACTTACGTTTTCAGATCACATAAATTTCGTTTACCATAAACATAATTAGCCTATTATGTTCGCTGCTGGGACACATGCCTCTTCTCGAGGGGGAATGGGCATTTTAGTTTACGACATAATTTTGTCTAAGATTATCTAATAAGTCAATATTGGCTTGATTGTCTTTTATTTATCTTCTATTGTTCTTTTACATTCATGATTGACTTTGAATAATTGACATTGTACAGCTGACATTGGCTATATTTAATTATTTGTATCATTATTATCCCAGTTATTTAAATGACATTTATTTATTATTATTATTACTCTTCCTCATAGTAATTAAGTGGCATGTATATTATATGTGTATTGTTGTTTTATTTTTTGTATTTTTTAAGTTATAAAATCATTTCAATATTCGACACAATGTAAAAATTGTTATGAATAAATAAATAAAAAATAAAAAAAAGTTATCAACATAACTCACGATTTTAGTGTCTTGAAGAATTCACTAACAGACCTCAACAGTTCTGATGTAAAATGTCAATCAGTTCTAAGAACACACACGATCGATACGGCGTTTAGCTTCTGTTTCCACACAGTTTTGAACCGGTTTGAATTGTACGGAAATCAGAGATGAGCCACTGCAGCCGGATTTTATACAAGACAAGTGAAAGTAAACCAACTGACCATTGTGTGCAAGAGCCATTACAAGGCACTCGACAACTCCTAAAACAAATAGCCTATCATTTGAAGTACAGCGGTATTAACATATATTCTTAACATAGGCACACAATCTAAAGTTTACTACTACATCCAAATATACCAATGCTTACGTCACGAACATTACGTAATTATCGATCAGTACGTCACAATACTAAAATATTCACTGAACCATCCGTATTTAACTAGAAAAAAACTTATTACCTATAATTTTTTCCCTTTCATTCTGTCATTTCGACACTTCGATAAATGTCGACAAATTCCGTCCTTCGGTTACACGGCGTTTAATAATTAAATATATCAACGAAATGGTCGCTTGGATTGATTAAATTCTTTGTTTGAGCGTATCGTAGTTTTATACGTTATTTAAATGTTGTCTGAACGTGTTGCATCATGTTTGATTTAACAAGGTCACAGTTAACATAGGGATAACACGAGTGCGCAAAATTGAGGGACAATGGTGTTATTGAAATGGATATTGATTTAATTCGATTTTATGAGTACCCTGATGTCCATTATAAGGGTTCTAATTCTGACAATAATTATGTATGATAAACAGGACCTGGCAGAAAGAGGTTAACGTTGCTTAATAGATCACTAGACCAAGGGGTTTGGCGAAGCTTGGGACCAAAGCTGAAACGGCTCATTTGCATGATTTGTCGACGTGCTGGAAAATATCACACGCCGCTGCATGGGGGCAAAAAAAAAAATGTGTTGAAATGTCTCCAAAATAACCCATTAAATTGGGCCATTAACTCTATTATATCATAACCAGTGCTTCATCTATTCTCAATGCAAAAATTCCAAAGTGTCTTGAAACTATCCAAAATCTTTCACCATTAATCCTTCGCTCCCAAGATTCGATCCAAAGGTGAATGGAAGCCACAACAGTTGTACCTCAATAATCCACTTACAGTTACGGCAACTTTGCTAATGATGCCGAATACATGGACGGTTTCCAATCAACAACTTGCATATGCAAATAGCCCAGCTTGCCCCCCGCCGGATTCTGCGTTATCCCATTTAGTTCCCATTTTGGAGCAACATCCGAGCCCCTAATTGCTCACCCTGTATTAACGGTTGGAAGGGTTAAATTTATAGAGGATGGGATTTCGTTGTTGTTTGACTATCGTTTTTTGATTCGCGGCTCGCGAATTTTGGCTAAAAGTTTGCGATATATCCATTTCGTTTATGAATTGGGAGATAGATATTCAGGAGATCCGATTTATCGTTGTAGGTTAAATGTTATTGTTCGAGAGAGGCTCGTAGCTAAGTAATAAAAGCGGCACGGGCAGATTGATCAGGGGGGCGATTCTACTAATTTGCAACGTTACACGTTCAATTGTGTTTTAATAATAACAGTTCGATTTCGATCGCCGTTCGATAGTTACTTATAAAGTCATTCTACTATATCCTATGCAAACTGGAAACTAAACCTATGCTGAATCGCAACTGAATGGTAGCGGGAACGTAACAGCGGGTAAACTGTGTTACCAACATGCCAAATACAGAAAAAAAAGTTGAACCTAAAAATTTTACATACATGTCACCGAAAGTATTTTCAAATACAAAATTAACTATATTGGACCATTCGATTCTAACAAGTGTCAAAATAACTACAACTAAATAAATAGTAGAATGTGACTAAACGTCACGCTCATGTTCGATTTTGTTAGCAGAATATATTTTGAAATTATTTCGATCGATCGTTGGTTTAAACTAAAACGTAACCGCAGTTGAATCGTTGTTCATTAGTAGAATATGAAAACGCTTAACAGCCTTGATTCAGCTATAGTTCCATTGCGATTTTTGAACAATTTTGTTAGTAGAATCGGCCAACTGGGTACGCTAAGTTTTCCGCTATCGCTCCGTGGAAGGGTGACCATCTTTACATACCGAGACCCATCCATGTCTCGGGAAGTACGTTAAGCTGTTGGTCCTGGTTGTCATTCGTGTCTCTTTGACAGTCGTTACGGGTCGTCAGAAGTTCGGAAGTCTGACAACCAGTATTACCAAGGGGTATCGTGTTGCCCAGAAACGGAGTTGTGAAGGTCAGATGGGCAGTCTCTCCACGTAGAATACTGGTATTCAGCTGAATACAGTTGGACTGGAAGCCGATTCCAAAATAGTTGAGAAAACATTGAGCAGATAATTATTATGTGTTGAATGTTATTATTGTTATTTATCATCTTTTATCAGATTAGCTAGCTTTTTTTAACTATTCAATTTGACCATGAGCATTGAGCAATGACCCGTCTTATTGACGTTGAGAGCACGAATTTAATATTTCGAGATTTATCTCAAATTCTTCTGTGTTCACAGTACCTCCTTTACACTTGAATCTTGTCTTGAATCTTTATTAGTGTCAGATTCGAGCGTTTCAATACCATCTCAGCTTATGGCACTAAAAATATCTTGCTTCCGTGATCTAATAAACTTAAGTGATGAAAAATTATTCTAAATAGAATGAAACAAAGTAATAATTGGAATATCTCGAAACGATTACATTTCAAATTGGCGAAAACCTTACAGCTGCCTGCGCAAAGATTTGCTTTCCAATTCTTAACATTACTTAATAAATCTCCTTAGTGGTAAATCCAAGAAACCGGGCTTTCAATGAACAGTAATAAAGTAATTCAACATGCCTAGCCTTTTCCAGACTATGTTAGGGTCGGCTTCCAGTCTAACGGGATGCAGCTAAATATCAGAATTTTACCTGGAGCGACTGTCTATTTGACCTCCACAACCCAGTTACTGGGTAACACGATAACCCTTGGTAAGACTGGTTGTCCGACTTTCGGGCTTATGACGACGAATGACAGCCAGGACCAATGGCTTAACGTGATTTCCGAGGCACGGAGGGGTCTCGGTATGTAAAGACGGTCACCCATCTACATCTAAACAGTAATAAGGTATTCGAAGAAATTCTTTACAAAAGAAAATATTACTTTTCATCAGATCAAGACTAAAGTCTTGATCGCGCTCTATTACAATTATCCAGCACTCTTGAAAAAGATAGCATCTTTGAACGAGACATCCAATTACTAGACCCCCTGGTACGAAATATAGCTTATGCCAATTACAACACTAATTTAGCATAGAAATTACGTTTGGCGCAATAACGTTCAAGATATCAATATGTGACAGCACACTAATAAAGGCCCGATATACATCTGCCTGTATATTCCGAGCCTATAATATATACCAATAATATATTTACATTCACACATCTGGCCAATTTAGTTCTAAACTCCCCGGGGGTGTAATATATTATTCTGGGGGGAAAGGGGAGCACAATTGCCAATAAATATGCGTTACTTTGCAATAACATGCGATATGAATGGTTATTGTTAGTGGTTGTGGTTCCAAAGGTTTCAGGAACGAAAAATATGGGGTAGTTCCGTGTTTGGGGTAGTATTAGCACCCTCTTCTTGCATTTTATAGCTGGGATTGAAAGGATTGATAAACCAATCAAATCCTCGCAAATCAATCCGGATCAGGTTGTTGGTTGAATCTGTTTTGTGGTTGTTTTATGTTAGCGTTACATTTGGGCCCTTTTTAAAGTTGTTTATGGGTTTTTTTTATAATGTTGATAATAGAATAATAGCATAAATCTTTTTAACTATTACATTCTATATGTCTGAGTGCGCTATAGTTTCATAAATGGTTTCTACTGATTGTACATGAAATGAAATTGTTTTTACTTTAAAAATGGTATGCTTTACTTTTCAGGCAGGCTTTCCGTAACTTGTAAAATATTCATTCGCCCTCGCCTGGTTTTGATTTGGTATGATTGTTCTGTTCTACGATCGTATCAATCTAGCTAAATTTTTTACATTTCTTTGTAGGAGCAGTAGTCGAAATTGTTTTTCCGTTTTAATTTGCCATGGAACCACATATTTTTGTAGCGTTTTGGTGACGAGTTTGATTTCGAATAGCTGGCATAAATGAATGATTATGATTTCGTAATACATAAAACTTAGATTCGTATAATCTCAATCAAGAGAATTTTTTCCTTTGTCCTAACCACACAGTATACAGATCAATGCAAAAGCAGTTCAAACTACATACTAATATATCTAACAACAAACAAATTTCAGTCAAAAAAAGGCAACCAATAATACAAGACACATATTCCTACATTTTATTTGTCCCAAAACGCTTATGACAAAATTTTATTGCCTACTTCCAAATACTCCGCAAAAGGTCGCACCTACTCCAAACAAGGTTTGAAAACTACAGTTTTGCCCCAGTTCTGAGAAATATATTCAGCTGGAACCGAACCCGCGGAGCTTAGAATGAAATATGTTCTTGCTAAGTTATCTATTTACAAATGATTTGTATTTTCTATTAATTTTCACAGTTCTCCGACTTCGTGTTTTGAAAGGTTTTTGTCTTGTAAAAGGTGTGGTACTTATGATATTGCTTACTTCATTAAAGTCATCAAGCTTTTGAGGTGCTCCTACATACAGATTTTTTATGAAGGGGGAAGTTATGCAACATTAATTGTATAAAGCCAATAGTTGTGGTCCATTGAACAAGGCATAAAGTAAATAGTTCCAGGCTATTGTGTATCTTGCAAAATGTTTTATATACTATAACTTGCGGCTTAGTTTACATGGTCTCGGAATTGGAACATTTGCTAGGAGACATCATGATATATAGTGACATGTATTAAACTCAAGATGTTAGTTTGTGTGGCTTTGAGCCGTGCCAGCGCATTTAGTTGCTAGATACTGTTTGCATTCAGCTCGACACTAAGGACAATTTAATAGATGAAACTGATTTTGGTAAAGAAAATGAAAAGAAAAACATAATCTCCCAAAAAAAAAGAAGATAACTTATTATGATGTTTTGACTAAAAGCTTATGAAAGGATGTTAATATACACCTAGACATTATCTTGTCAAGAACTCTGACAAGGAAAATTCCTTTATTAATTCATCAAGATTATGCCTACAAACAGACTGGAGTCATAAAAATAAAAATTCTAAGAAAACTCTTCTTAAGACACCTTCGTTAAACGAATTTACCCTCTCCTGAGATTTTTAACTGCACAGAAAATATCACACTTAATTACGACCTTTTCACGCGGACGTTTTAAAGCTCGCCTAAGTAATATTTAAGGGCTTCAAAATCCCTTCGCCTTCGAAGAGCGACGTTAATGTATTTTGGGAATACGACTCGGTGGCGCGGATGGTGTAAGGAATTTTTTAATTGAACTCAATGTTTCTCTTTTCGCGCTTTCTTTTTGGGTAGTTTGATTCCAAATAATTATGGTTGAACAGTTTTGTTTTCGTTATTTCGAAAGATTCGAAGATTCCTGGAGGTTGTAATGGGATGGATTTCATCCAACGATAAATTGGATCGCAGCTTGTCTTCCTCAGAATCCTACTTCCTACTAATCCTACTATCTTACTTCCTACTATCCTAATCCTACTCCTACTAATATTATAAACGCGAAAATTTGTGAGGATGGATGGATGTTTGTTACTCTTTCACGCAAAAACTACTAAACGGATTTTGATGAGACTTTACAGTAATATAATTTATACATCAGAACAACACATAGGATACTTTTTATCTTGATAGTCCCACGGGATCAAAACCTACGCGGGTGAAACCGCGGTGCGCAGCTAGCAGTATCATATTTTCTTCATTAAGTGAAGAAAATACTTCAGATATTGTTCTAATTGCGAGACCTATGAACTTCTGTTTAATTTATGTAATGGTTTTTCTAGTTAAGGCATGACAATTCTGAAAATACATAAAATGTAGCTTGCTCAAAAAAATACAACCGAGCATTTCTATAGCCCTCTCCCGCTTCTTTTGACATTCTAATAAGCCTTTTTTCTCATCCTTACAATTCGTAACCAGCTGATACAACATTTTCCTTTCTTCGATGAGCGTTGAAATACCTATATGGATAATAAAAGTCTATTCGTGTAAAAAAACGCCTTCGACCGGGATGATTCACTGAGGGATGCTAGTGTGGGATAAAAAGAAGTAAATGGACCGACCATTAGTTTCCATCCCTTTCCGTGGGTTTTCTTTAGTTTTATTTTATACTGGATCGCGACCTCGGTTGATGTTTGGTCTATTTCTGGATCGTATACAGCAAATGTTTGGTTTGAGTTAAATGTCTTTCGTTTACTAATGATGTAGGGGTCGATCAACTACTAGTTTGTGCTTGATAAACATTAACGATTAAAATCTCAATAGTTTTGGGTTTAATAAACACTTATACCTACAAAAAATCACCCACAGCACACACATACACACATACATAATCACATCTCGTACATAATCACTCAACTTTCCACAACGCTGTACTCGCCGCATGATATATGGTGTAACGCTTTAGTACGCCCAGACATTGTACCCGGGGTGGAGACCTGTAGGCCAATTCTCGTAATTTAAAACGTTCAAAATCTAGTCGCAGTCTCATCTCGGCGACAAGCAAATGTCAAAAACTTGTCAAAATGTAGGGAAATTTGAAGTATTTTTGACAGATTGAGACTGAGATCAGACTGTGAACGTTCTTAAAAATTACGAGAATTGCCCCTCTGGTGTCCTGAAACACAGGTTTTGGCCTAGCTTAGGCACCAGTCTCCCACAATATTGTAATGTGTATTATTAGCTTATTACTATTATTACTTTAATGAGTCATTTATGATAGTTATGAGAATATATACCCAAATTTTACTAGCATTATTGGAAGTTCTAGGTTCAATTTTTAAAATCATATATTTAATTTATGGTAGATTTAAAAGAACCAGAGTCACTGACATAGCTCTTAAAATTTGCAAGTTGAAGTGGCAATGGGCAGGCCACATCGCTCGTAGAACTGATACCCGATGGGGAAGAAAAGTTCTTGAGTGGCGACCACGAACCGGAAGACGCAGCGTAGGCAGGCCTCCCGCTAGGTGGACCGACGACATCGTGAGAGTCGCGGGCAACCGATGGATGCAAGTGGCGGATTGTCGTTCGGCGTGATGGTCTAAGGGGGAGGCCTTTGTTCAGCAGTGGACGTCTTTCGGCTGCTGATGATGATGATGATGAGATTTAAAAGATACATTTGTCGAAAAAGGGTGAACAGGACGTTCTGTAAATTTCTTTTGTTCTCAGACCCCATTTATGTTTGAACTAGACACGGAAACCATCTTGACAGTTTCATTCAATGTTAAGAATTTCTTTTTCCCCAGTAAGCAATTCTGTTCTTCCTACAAGTTGATTAATTAACTTGTTAATGTTTTTTTGGGTTCTTGCTATTCCTTTTTGTGTAGCTTGAAGGATAAATGAAGGGATCGGATAAAATAGTACTAATATTTTCTTTCTGGAAACAAAATTTTATTGGGCTACTCCAAACGTAGATTAGCGTATTATCTGCATGAGGGTAGTTCTTTGTTTGTTGTTATTTAAACATAATAACACATTTAAAAATGTTTTTTTTAGAAAGTGCATATTTAGCTGACAGTATTAAGATTTCCCATACAATAGTTTATTGCCTAACATACTAAAACAATTTTTTTTTAAATAATAAGTGCTACTTGCACTTGTTAATAAAAAAAAAATTGTGGTAGGTAAATGGTAGGTAGCGGCCTATCCGATCTAGGTTTATTCAAACCTGTGGTATAGTCCTTTAAACCTGTGTTCCAGGTTATAATCACATAAATTATACCTATACAAGATTGTAATTCACAGTGAGAGTGGTATGAATTTACAATAGAAGATCTATTATAAATAAATACCATGTTGGTGTTTGTACCAACTTGAAACAGTAATTTTAAAATCCATTCAACAATAGTTTTTCAATTTTCCATAAGCTCCTTGTCCATACTGATCTCTCTATCATTTAATAAATTAATTTAACGACAGAAGTAGCCAACAATCACCAATAACAAAAAAATAACAATAGTGCAATCCTATCAAATTCCCAGAAAACCCACATCTATACAAATTCGATAAGCCAACCCTTATAACTTTCAATAAAACCCCTTTACTTGGGCCGCTTGCTTTGTTAAGCACGTTCGAGCACGCTACGTCTTCGCAAAAAGTACATGCGCCGTGTTATCGTCTTTTATCTCATAAAGTGTCACGTTTCGTTGTACTAGTATAGAATACTAGCGCTTTTACTGGATTGAGTCATAAGCGGTAGCGGGCAGCGAGACTTTTTATGTCTTATCGTGTAAGTAAGTTTTTCTTCGCCTTTAAGGCCAGGACTCTCAGAATCGACCTATTTTGATTCAACATTAAACAATCAAATCTTCTTTGTTTTGATCTGATAAAAATATATGTTGTAGTTCAATAAACATTCTTGATTATTCTATGGTTCAAAACACGATATTTACAACTTCACTCGATCATAAAAAATCGCAAACAAATCGAAAATAGGGAAGTTTTTTATCGTTTTTCAAGTCGTACTTGAAGTAGACCAAAGTTTTACTCTAAAAAAATATGTCAAAAAATAGGTAATGATGTTTAGAAGAATATTCTACGGCTATTTTTTTTCAAAACAGTTTTTTATTGTTTTGACAAGATATAATATAACAAAGCGGCCCGCGCACTTCGCTTTAGTAGCCGGCTAGGCGTCTCCGACGCCGGACCTGTGTCGCTTTTACTGGCTCGCTGCGTTCCTCCGCTAATCGATCGAAATATACGTTATATTATTGTTATTTTCCGTGTTTGTATATTAGTTTTAAAAATCAGTCTGTAAATATTTTTTTAAGTTCTAGTATTAATAATTAAACAAGATATTAGTTTATGTTGTAAATTATAGTGGTATTAAGATTAAATTATGGGGAATAAAAACAGAAGAAAGTAAAAAAAAATAAGGTAAGTTTGATTATTATTTTTCTACGTATTTATACCTACCTACTTTTAAAAAACGACGCGACAGAGAAATATTGTAGTTGTATAGGTAATTATGTACCTACTTGCTTTTGTCACAGTACTAGCAGACAGTAGCAGGTAAGGTAACTAGGTACCATAAATTTACAATTATACTAATATCAAAGTAAATATAAACTACTTATACACCATTCACAATAAGATTAGACATAACAAACCTCTTTTACAGCTTGTTCAACCGATTTTGACTTCTATTCCGAAGGCATAAGGATGACATTAAAAGCAAAAAAAGTCCTTACAATAACTACTGTTTACTGCTTTTAATGGCATCCTTATACCTACGGAATAGAAGTCAAAATCGGTTGAACAGACGGTAAAAAAGGTTTGTTTAAATGTCTTATCTTATTGTAAATGGAGTATAGTTGATATTTTAGTTTTTATGGACAAAACAGTAGCACAACTACAACAAAGATAATTTTTGCTAATGAAACTTTTTATCTTTGCAGTTCATCGATACCAAGATGTAAAGGCGTATTTACAAAAAAAAATGCACAGGCGAATAGTAAGTACCTAATCTACAATTCGATTTTTTACCCGACTTTCAAAAAGGAGGAGGTTATTATGTTCGACTTTATGTATGTTTTTTTTTTATGTATGTTCACTGATTTCTTCGTCAATTGTGGACCGATTTTCAAAATTATTTTTTTATTTGAAAGTGTATGCTCCCGAATTGGTCCCATTGTCAACAAAATGGAATCTGATGAGGGAATCCCATGGAAATCGAGGGAAACCCTCAAATTTTGTAGGCACACCTATAGCGATTTGGATATTTTCGTGCATTTGCTCTCAGAAAGCACCATTCAGTGAAGTGGAACTGATGATGAAGACCACAGATGGCCATCGGAACTACTCAATAATAAATATTTCACGGGTTGCGATTCGATTAGGTACTTTAATGTGGTTGCTAAGCACAATGGAGCTGATGGTGACTTCTCAATCAGCTGCAGTTCTTGCCAGGAGAACTCCTCAACAATTAACGTTCCTGCATCGGTAAAAGCAATATTTTGTAAAAGGTGATGAGCAGTTGACATTAGGCTATTATAACTTAGATTAATTACAAACTGGCCTTCTAAAAAATGAAAAATAAAAACTTTTTTACAAAAAAAAACAAACCGACTTCCAAAAAAAACACTACAAAGTGAAAAATACCTAACTTTAATTTCGGAAGTCGGTCTCAAAACCAACGTCACCGACTTTTTATTCAGTATTTGCTTTTCGCTCAGGCGCAATAGGTAGGTAGACATGTACCTAATGCATCAACTCAAGTCGCGCGCCTACTGTATCTATTCTACAAATTATAATAATAATGCAAGGTTGTTGATGTTGTTGTACTTTTATACAAAATAGTGACTAGAGTGTATGTAGATATCTGTTACCTCCTGACTTACCACTCGACTTACCGACTGGCTTAACGACTTACTGACTAACTTCCTGTGGGAAATTGAATTACGCGGGTAAAACCGCGGAGCAAGCTCGTCTAAAATAATTTCGATGTTTCACATCGAGGCGTCTCACGACCGCTCAATTTTTATGACTTTTTTTATAATAATATACATTACATAGGTACCTTTAAAACTTAGTAATAGGGATAAGCCGAATCCGGCTAGAGTAGATTTTTTTTGACCATTGATTTATCTTTTCAGACACTCTGAAGCAATGGAAAGCACCAGTGGAGATGGAGCTGGAGAACGTGATACCGCTTTTATTACACTGAATCCTGAAGATTTGCAAATAACTGGGTCTAATGAGTAAGTTTGGTGTATTATTTGTATTAATAATCATAATTTTTAGAAATTATGAAATGTTATAAAAATTATTGAATTAGGATTTCCAACCAAAGCTGCAAAGTAGCGAACAAGCGTCACAAAATGTACTTGTTTCAACTGGAGCTCAACCCAATTCTAATGAATTGTAATATCTTGAATATGTTTATTTGTAAGAATTATTTGCAAAACAACATTAAAACATTTGAGGGAAAAACTTATAAAACAGATATCTAGAAACTAAACTCTATTTTTCCCAAAGACCAAGCATTGCCATACAACGTACCAATGCTGTCAGCATTTTGGAAACGCCAACTGGTAGCGGTTTATTAGACTAGTGTAGCCGTTATTTTTTAATTGTAATATCTTGAGTCAAATAAAAAGCAACTTTTTTCTTTTTATTGTTTCAGTGACAGTCATGATTCATATGATTTTACTGTTGAAGTGGAAAACAAGGAAGATGACTTTCAACCCGTTTCAGGACGCAGAATTGTCGACATAAATTTTATTTTGCGAAAACTGCAAGAAAAAGTAGGAATGAACGCGACATGCCAATTAGAAACCATGTATGGCAAGACAAGGAAAATGAGCAACCAGATAAATGCGCAACCAGTACACACTCTCTGCCTCAACCAGATTTGCAGCAACCATATCTATTATTATATATTTTAAAAAGTATTTCTTATTTCTAATAAATAATTTATTGTCCTGTGTATTATATTGTAATGAGTTTTATCAGAATTTATTTAGTCCAAAGTATAAAGTATGTAACTAATAATAAATAACTAGCTTATGCCCGCGACTTCGTACGCGTGGATTATAAATTAGTTATAAAACATACCCTATGTGGTAGGTGAAAACTAAAGCTACGGAATATAAACTCCTGTCAAAATCCTTCCAGTAATTTATTATCAGACAAACATTCTAAAAACTGGATCGTAAGGAAGCGCTGTAACAGTCATGAAAGAAAAGAGTAGTTAACAATTAGAAAAGAAACAATTGTTGGTAGGTAATACCTAAAGTGATTTATGTTGATAAGTATACTTATATTTCCCTAAAAACTAAACACTCGAAATATTAACATGAATTCCGTAAAACAAAGTTAACTGTTCCTACTGTTACAATTTTAAACTGTGACGCAAAATTTTTGCACAGCGGGGTCAGCGAGTTCATTTGAAGTGCGCGGTCGCGGGACTTGCCACGCGGGGAAGGGGGTAACGCTAAATGCCTACTGCGCTCGAATATCCTGGCCTTAAGCTGTATTTTTTCGTTTAAAAAGGGAAGGGCCAGCTAAACTAAAGAGTACTTAGGGGGAATGTCAGGGTAGTCCGCGAATTTCAAATTTATTTATTTATAATAAGCACACCAATAGCACAGCCACTTACAACTCAAATTAAATATAATCTAAAATTACACATAAGTGTAATGTAGTGGTACATGATGGTATAAAATAAAAAATATGTTGTGTCACTATGTGCTGACTTGTAAGGCGTACAAATATTGCTTACTCAGTAGGATAATGGATGTACAGGTAGGCTTCAGTGGCGAAGGGTGAATTTATGACAGAGGTAAGCCGGCGAAATAAAAAATGTCATTAAACCGTTTCATTATATTTCAATGATGAATTGACTATAGAGTGGTTGTGTTCTGAATTTTCGAAGGGAAGCCGGCGGGAATCGAGTTGTATGGTACCTTCGCTACTGATAGGCTTATACAACGTAACAGAATAAACGCAAGTCCTAAAAGTTCTTTGTTCATAATTGACTACTGAATCGATTTTAAGTAACTTTTGATATAGGTATTTTATCATACTGACCACCGAATGAGCCAAAGAAAATTAAATCTTATTTCAATGCAATAAGGCTCAATTTTAAATGTATAAATTAATGCTAGTGTCAATACGATTTTCTTGATAAAAATAGAAAGCTTTAAATAAAATAAGTTTTGGTTATTGTATTATGCTTTTAACTCAATACTCTAAATGGGGTGTATCAGTGCTTGCGTTATATATGTTACATATTGTTGAATAGAATAATAATAATAATATTAAATCATAATTATTCTATAGTCTATAATACCTTTATAGAATACAGCTAAGCAACAGTTTTAAATCTCTAGCAATAACTAAACAAAGAAAATAGTACAAATTAAGGTAACAAATATAATTAATTAAAGTAGGTAATTAATCAATATGAGAAATTAAAATTCTCTTATTTTTTTTTTTTTTGCAGTTTGCATGTCAGATTGTATGTTGAACAAAATATGATTCTACATAGAATTATAATCATTAAAATCACCAATACGACCCTCTAAGTTCTTTTGACCCCATTAAATTGCAATTGCAAAAAAACGTAAGAAAACGCGGTCTACCCTGGCCTACGCTTCCCCTCTAAGTAGTTTTTAGTTTTGCAGGCTTTAGCATTTTTAATATACTCTACATTTGCATTGCTTCTTGTACAATTATCTCTCTCGAGTTTAAATTTTGTTTGAGAACACATACTCTTGAAATACGAGTATCTTTCGTTCATTATTTTTACAGTAATTCACAATATGCCTTTGAATTTAATTATAATTATCACCTAAATAAAATCAAAGCCTTTACCACGTAGAATTTATGCTTAATATAGTCTTCCAGTATGTTGAACTTCCAAGATAAAGAAATAGGTTATGTATGATAATTAAATGTCAAGGGTCACCTCATTAACTGGTCTCATTATCAGTAATATATTTACTGTTTGACACCAGGATATTATTAATTAAGCCTGATTTTATATATGTTTTTAACAAATTGGTGTGTTCCTGTGTTTGTGTCAAAGTTGAATTATGAATAACGTTAAATCGTTCACCGGTATTCTAATAGATATATTTATTATTTTTGTTTGATTAGCAAAAATATGTATTTCCTAAAACTTAGTTAGTAGTTTATGCTATCATCTGGTTACTAACATTTAATCAAAAGGAATATATTTTTAGGGTTGCATATCCAAAGTGCGCCAACAGAACCCTATTACTATGGCTCCGATGTCCGTCCGTCTGTTTGTCGAAGAGCTGTATCTTTTGAACCGTAACAGGTAGACACTTGAAAATTTCACAGCGTGTGTAGGTACTACTATGGCCCCTATAATAAGAAATAATAAAAATAACATTAAGTTTAAAATTAAATGTCCTCATTCAAGAAAACTGTTTTTTTTTTATATGTTGTGTTAAATATTTTAAGGTGATACGGAATCCTTCGTGGGAGGGTCCAATTCGCGCTGTGTCGGTTTTAATATTATGTTCAAAATTAAAATGATTACGTAATTAGAATTGCTACGGTAGAAATAAGAGCACGCAGGAAGCAACTGAGCAGATTGTAAGAATCAAGTAAATTGGGTTAATTAATGAACATTGAGTGCGGTGGTTGAGTAAGCAAGCTGTTACATTTGTACATCATTAGGTGCAGCGCAGACGACAGACTATCCGTGACGCACTTTTTAGTCTGTGAAAATAGAATCTATGCAATTATATGCAGTAACGCACACGACGCACAAAAAGTCCGGCGCACAAAAAATCCGTGTAATTCGGGCACTTCGGGATACTATGATACTTCTAAGGCAGAATATCATGATAGACATTTAAAAAGACAGACAGCTCTGCCGACAGAATGATCGAAGATGTGCGTCGTGTGCGTTGAGTCTGTGAAAAATCCGCGACCGACTTTTTGCGCGCCATGCACTTTTTGTGCGTCGCAGACTCGATCGCACAAAAAGTGTGCCGTCTGCGCTGCACCTTAGGCTTAATACATTACTGATACTTACAAGGACAATTTCAGACACGTGTGAGTCTTTAATGAAGTATTATTTAACAGAAATACAAACCATTGTATTTTGAGCGAATGACTTTTTTTCAGTTTTTTTCATTATTCATCTTTTTAATAGCTGAAACTACATCTTCTATCTTCCTACTAATATTATAAATGCGAAAGTTTTTGAGGATGGTTGATGGATGTTTGTTACTCTTTCACGCAAAAACTACTAAACGGATTTCGATGAAACTGTACAGTAATATAGCTTATACATCAGAATAACACATAGGATACTTTTTATCCCGATATTCCCACGGGATCGAAACTTACGCGGGTGAAACCGCGGGGCGCAGCTAGTCTAATATTTATAAAATTCTCGTGTCACAGTGTTAGTTACCATACTCCTCCGAAACGGCTGGACCGATTTGTATGAAATTTTGTGTACATATCGGGTAGGTCTGAGAATCGGCTACTATCTATTTTTTTTTTTGCAAAACGACGTTTGCGGGGTCAGCTAGTAAAATATATTATTTGCAGCATAATCAGCCTATCTTCTATCTTCTTTATTAGGCTATAATAATCCCAGGGCTGGGAGACAGACCTCTTCTCTTTAAGAGAGTGATCTACCACGAGGGCCAAGTGCGGGTTAGTTGATGACTTCGAATTTTTGTTTCTAGCACATGCTGGTTTTCTCACGATGTTTTTAAAGTAGCGTTGATGAATTTCTTACACAAAGAAAAACGCTTGTCCAGCTGCGCGAACCCAAGACCTTAGTCGGGGCCTTTACCACTGAACCATCACTGCTTTCTTTTCGGTACCTAGTAAAATTTGAAGTGTGAATTTCAATCAACGTCTACTGCATAACACCCTGTCCTCCGCGTTCCGCGTCCAGTCTATCCGATCCACGTTTTTAAGGTGCCACTTTTCGATATTTTTTCTATACAAATTTCGGGAGAATATTACTCCACTGTTTGACATTGTGCATCCAAAATTAAACATGATATCGTTTTGACTTATTATTAATTGTGTCTGTATGGAAACAGAATAGTAAAATAATTAGCCATTAAAAAGTTATGAGTCAACAAAGATTCGTTTTTCTTGCTATTTTTAACGTGACTTTGGATGTAAATAAGTATTAAAAGAACTGTAAAATCTTCAAAACCAAGTCTGTACCGACAAAGCTCAGTTATCGAAAAGATCAATAAACTTTATTTGTAATTGATTTATACAGTGGTTTTTTCACAAAACTCGATTTTCGGAAGCACTTTTCGATTTTTTTTACGCGCCTATCAGTTTGGAACGGTGTTTCTGTGCGTGAGAACTAGACGTTGTTCGTTTAGACTAGCGTCTAACTGCTCATCACTGATATTAGCGCTGTCAGACACGAAGCCAGGCGAGACAGCGTGCTTTTACCTATGACCAACAGTGAGTTCGAACTCGCGACTAGTTTACTCTTAAGGTCATCGGTCTATCAAGCTGGAGGGCGTCCTACACTACGCTAATGTGAAAAATTACTATCTTTAGTTGAAAAGTTCGTTGTAAATGCCATCACTATCATCACATGCTTAACTAAATTGCTAAGTATAGGCTTTTACCAAATTACATTTAGATGACCTATTATTTTCTCTTAAATGGCATTTCTATTTTAATGATTGATAACCTTTTCAGTTTATGTTTGTCCCTTAAAGTTTACTTCTGTTGTTTTATCACTATGGAAAATGACGAAGTTTTAATGCATCTGTGCCAGGAGTAATCTTTAAATAAGGAGACTAGGGTGAAATGTATTATGGACCAGCCCTGGCTGGAGTGAGACTGTGATAACAACCTCGATACCACAGAATCATCAAACGGATAAACATCAACAGCATTGATTTATTTTAAGGATTTTTTTTATAAAATATAGTGGTCCACAAAACGTAAACCATTTTCCTTCATTGAAAAATCTTTATTTTACTGAACACATACAAAAGTACCCATATTTGGTGACCCCGACGTCAAAAACACACAATGGCTAAAAGCGAAATGTCTTATTTATTATTATAAAAATTATGACACAACATTGAAGACGTACAGGCGCCAGCATATCAAGCTACTACAATCTGTCAAATTTATTTAATAGATTTTCAACTTTATCGCTTAAGCATAAGGTTCAAAGTTGATTGGGGAAATTTGACAGTTTTGGGTAGCTTGATTTTGTATGGTTTTGGCTGGCATCTGTACATTTCTCTGGAAATGAATTAGAAAGCCAAAACCAAACTTGAAGAAAGCTCCTAACTTGTACCACATCATTAATGTGTCCCTTTGAGTGAAAATTTTGCGGAAAATGATAAATAACGGTACTGACGGTCGCCGAATTTTGATGGGGCACCCTTTTGTATCGTATCTTGTTTCAGAGTGGGCTTATCCGTTCTTCGTATAATAGTGTGGACATTTGCCTTGTTATCTGAGACGCCGTCGGACCGATATCATGGCTAATGGATTTAATAGCGAGAAGACTTGATAGCTGATAAATTTTACATAAGTTTGGGTTTGATACGTTGGGCCTTTGTTTTGCTCTATTATGAGAAGGAACGCGGTAAGTGGGGACTTAAGATGTCAGGTGCAGATATGGTATTTGTTCACTCCCGTTTTTCGTTTATTTTGTTTGACTTACTGAATTCGACGGCTCATCTTTCATTTCATGCGTGTTTTACTTGACGTTAGACTGTGTTCCCAGTAGGCAAACTGTTAGCGGCCGATTGAGTTTGTGGCGTATCAGTTCCATATATTTGAAATGGAGTGTCCACAGTTTGCTAGTTTTGCGCTCACTTCACGCTCACTCAGTCGGCTGCTAACAGTTTGCCTACTGGAGACACAACCTTAACGTGTATAGATATTTTCATAGTCTGTCTTATAAAAGCGCAAATTATGATGTGTAATATTTTCTTCGACGTTTTTTTATCTTTATGACTTTAAGTAAGTGAACCGGTTCTATTATCAATTTCTGGTTTTACGATAATTTGGTCCCCATATCGAGTTACCCGTTCTCAAAAGCTGTAATAAAATTATATTTTAATCAAATACTCACCACTGAATGATAACACTATATTTTCTTTAACCAAATACCAGTTCATTACAGAAATATTTGTGGAATGCAAATTAATTGATTCGAACTCTCCAATCATCTGATTTACATACCAAGGCAATGGTATCGAACGCACGTACTTATCTATCTATAATCGAATGACGATATTATTGAGATTTTGATTGTATTGGTTTCATGCATGTTTCTGTTGATCTACTAACATTATAATCAGACGTTGTCATATGACATGGTTTCCGTATGGTTTTTCAATGATTGGGTATAATAATTTCGAGTTCATAAGCAAATTTTCATCTAGTTGAATTTGAAAGTTAAAGTTTAAGGTTTTCGCAGACACGCGCAACGCGACGACGCGATTCTGATAGAACAATCTCCATTGCAAAGAATTTGTTCTAATAGAGTTTTAAGATTGAGAAGCGCTGTCTACATAGTGAAAACATAAATGACACAGTATTTAGTTTCTTAAAACAAACAATTGAAGGACCAGAATGGCTAAGCAAACAAAAAATTCAACTTTGAATAGTTAGATAAAAGATTTTCATCATGCTCTATACAAAGTTACATTAAATGTTTTTCAGCCATTTTGAATATAGTTGGGTAAACAACAGCTACTAAAAAATAACGCTGCTTGTGTGTACAAAATGGTTTTGCGTACCCTGCTCTGAGAAATAAAAAGCAATGGCTGCGTCAGTCACAAAGATAGATTAACTGTCGCATTTATTTCTTTGCCTTGCTATTTTTCATTCATCAAAATAAATACAGAACTGAAGAGCTAATATAAAACCATTTTCTGTTTTGTGTTTGAAAATAATGTCGACTTTATTAAGCTTTAGTTACTAAAGGATCCCTCGTTTTTGTTTACGTAAACTTGAAAGTTCATTGTACTCAGCATTATAAAAAACTTTAAAAAACCATGCATGCGTGTAGGTACGACCCGAGGGGCAATTCTCGAAATTTTAAAAACGTTCACAGTCTGATCTCAGTCTTAATCTGTCAAAAATATCTTTGATTTCCCTACAATATGTTGACAAGTTTTTGAAATTTTTTTGTCGCCGATATGAGACTGCGATTAGATTTTGAACGTTTTAAATTACGAGAATTGGTCTTCAGATGTATGTACGTAAACGAAGCAAGAGGAGTATGTAAGGATCGCAAACAGGTGGCGTTCTATAATCTCTGAATAACGCCGTGGGAAGAATACGTGAGTTTATGAGTTTGTGCAATCCTAAAACCATGAAAAACAAACAGCCGTTCCATACATTTTGTCGACCTAAGTGAACGCGAATGTTTAGATTAGAGCATTTGAATTTTTGTACACATCGACGTGCAAATTATAACCATGACTTCAAAAAATTCAAACAATTCTCAATTCTTTATTGCATACCATAGTGTATGCGTAGTTGGTAGGGAAATAATAATTATACTTATTAGTCACAATTATGGACCTTGTCGGGTATAGCATAGAGAAATACAAAAGTGCAATACCTACGCGATCAAAATGTATGGAAAAGCATTTTTTTAAATATTTTTTTAATAATAATAATAAAAAATGTAACTCATGGTGTCCAAAATATTGTACTAAATCCAAGGTAACGGTTGTTCAATGTTCCTACCATCCTATATTGTCAGAAAATTCAAATATTCCAATTACTTATATTATCCGACCTTACAAATTATTTCTCTCTAGATTTTTTTCATTAAATATCTTATGCTTACCCACGGCGTGTCACTCCTCAAAGGGCGACTTACGGCGTCCCATAGACTAATCTGACCGTTATCTCCAGAGGTCTACAACAGGCCCTCTGACGGAGAGGGCATTATCGGCGTCCCTCCGGGCCTCCATTCAGAATGGAGGGCTCTAAGGCACTTCCATTGCATTGTCCATTATGAAAATTTTCTCCCCCGTTAATATTTTTTATAAAGTTGCGTAGGAAAGGAATATTTTTATGAAGGAAAGTGTTGGATTACTTAATTAAGGTATTGAGGTATCAGGTCGCGTCTTTTGTGGTGTTTTCTTCGACTTTTTGCGTTGT
Source organism: Globia sparganii (assembly GCA_949316385.1). Lineage (NCBI taxonomy): Eukaryota > Metazoa > Arthropoda > Insecta > Lepidoptera > Noctuidae > Globia > Globia sparganii. The sequence goes on from OX438671.1 coordinate 20,266,584, forward strand.
TTTGAAACTCAGGGCTTTAATTTAGGTGTTTCTTGGTTTTGATACTTGATATTTATTAATTTTGAAAAAAAAATAAAGATGAAGCTAATAGACACGTGTCTGGTTTAAGGTTGACGACTTTTTCGGTGGTATAATATTTTTTCCCCGTTGAAAGGTAAGGAAATATTAAATTAAATAATAATGCTTGAGTAATAGTGTCGACAGGAATTAACCGTCCCCTGTGAACAAAAGGACAATTACTCAACGTAACCCTCAGGATTCCTGGTTATTAACCTACAAACGAAAGGCCATAATATACATAATTGTATGAAATTAAAAGCGGTGCGGGTAAGGCTACCACACTTCGCCCCTTTAATTATACGCATTGACCTGCTAGCTCTTTGAATAAGGTTCAGCTTTGCAAAAAAGAGTTGAAAGCACGGGGGCGCCACTGTTGCTAATTTTATTCGGATAGTGTATGGAATCGAATGTAGAACCGCTATAATTATTGTAAACTTTGAAAATTATTTTACTTATTGTGACATTATAGCTCGCTAGTAATTTTTAAAACCTACAGATTAAAGAATACAGGGTGAAATTGAAAACATGCAACAAATTCGAAATGGGAGATTGTACTCATCATTAAGAACAACTTTTACTATGGGACCAAATCTGAAATCGCGAAAAAAATCTGCCGTTCCCTACATTTATGTTCGCATAATTTGTAAAAAGGTGGGGAACAGCTGATTTTTTTCGCGATTGCAGCTTTGGTCCCTTCGTAAAAGTTGTTCATAATGATGAGTACAGTCTCCCATTTCGGTTTGTCGCATGTTTTCAATTTCAACCTGAATATGTAAGCTCATGCGTTTTTTTGCAATATACGACAAAGTTATTAACCTACTTACATTTGACTGAACCAAGTATTACAGCTCATGTACACATAAGTCGACATCGTCTGGTGACGTCCGATGACGTCCGATAACTAGGTTTACGCCTGTGGTTTACGCACTCACTTTTTTGTAAATAATTATTATGTTTAATTCGTACGTTTTCGGTAAAACTCGGCCGTTTGATATTCCGAGTTTTGCCGAAAACGTACGAGCATAGCTCGGCATCGGCCGAGCTATGCTATTTTATTCTATCCGTCATCGGACGGATAGAACAAAATATAGGGCACTATAGGAAAAACTAAACTAGTTGTAACTAGTCCCAAATCAAACTTATAATTATCTCTAGTACAACTAGAATTCTCACAAAATTCCTAGAAGTAATTTCCTCACAAACACATACATAATATTATGTATCAAATTAAAAAGCCGGGCGAATACGGCTGGCACACTCGGCTGCTATAATTACACGCATTGACCTGCCGCCGCCTCTTTGCGCCAAGTTCTTGACACCCTTACTTCGCACTTTTGTGAGAGTTCTGTTCAGCTATAATAAGGCTGGCCGGAATCACGCTCAGTGTTACATTAAAAAAAATTAGTGACGTAGTTTTAACGTTCGTCTGTTTTTGAATTGAGAATGTCAGTTGAAGTTCTTTTGTTTTTGTTTATAGAATATATTATTAGTAGATTCAGGTTTTGTAATATGTCAGTGGTTTTATTATACACACATCAAAAGTGTCTAGGGATCAAGCATTTTTATGCGGATTTCTTGAGATTGAGATGTGGCTTTGTAATAAATTTATGATTTTATAAATTTATATGGATCCTTTTTGGTGCATTTCATAATTTGAATCAGGAACTGTGAATCAAATTCGAGTAAAAGATGAAAATCAGCTGTCAATATTTTCCCTATAAAAACATACAACGCATTGAAGACATTATTAGTGCTACTGTTTCCCTACTACTGATTAAAACCAACGTTATTATGGAGCGGCGACGTCATTTAAGCAGGGAAGAAATGCTCAGAGCCGTGGGAATGATAGAAGCTGGTTCCCGGCAACGTACTGTGGCTTTAGCTCTGAATACAAGTCAGAGTGTTATCAGTCGACTTTGGACACGTTACCGAAGCACTGGTACCGTGGCTGAGCGCCATGGAGGACGGTATCGCTGCACCACACGGAGACAAGACCGATACATTCAAATCTTAACTCGAAGAGCTCCAACAATAACCGCCATGATGTTAGCCGTGAGGCTTCATCACTCTTCAGGGAACTTAATTAGCGACCAAACAGTCAGAAACCGCTTGCATGAAGTGAACCTTCATTCCCGAAGACCGCTACGGGTACCACCTATAGCAATGCACAAACGTAGGATTCGATATCAATGGGCTCTTGAACACAGAAATTGGGCAGAAGAACAATGGCGTTTCGTGTGCTTTTCTGATGAGTCTCGTTTTGGTATGAGACCGGATACAAGACGTATACGACACTGGAGAACCCCTGGACGCCAACAGCGATTAAAATCCTGCCAGGAAGTCCATCCTTATAGTGGTGGAACCATCATGGTATGGGCGGGTATTTGGATCGGCGGAAGAACTGAGTTGATTTGGATCAGAGGCAACCTCAACGCTCAAATTTATGCTGAGACGATTGTATCAGACGTCATCGTTCCTCTACAAGTGCAAATCGGTCCCTTATTTCAGTTAATGCATGATAATGCACGACCGCACACCGCAAGAGTTGTAAGACAGACTCTCGCCGCAGCTAACATCAATGTCCTGCCCTGGCCTGCTCAGTCGCCAGACTTGAACCCGATTGAGCATGCATGGGATATGCTACAGAGAAGAGCTCTGCCGAATATGGAGGGTATCCAGTCGCAAGAAGACCTTTTTTTGTTGTTGCAACGAACATGGGCGGCCATTCCACAGCGTGATTTGGATGAACTCATTTTGAGTATGCCAAACCGATGTTCTTGTGTTGTTAGTGTTCGCGGTAGAAACACGGATTATTAATTGTTTAAGTTACCCAATAAAATTTTTAGAGAAAACTGTTATTTCAGTCTTTTTTTCGAACTTTTGTGTTAGTGGTTCAAATGTCAAAAATCCCTTTATTAGGAAAATGGCAAATTTCTTTATTAATGCAAAGGTGACTTGGTTTATCGTTACTGTGACAAACGAAAACATTTTATTTGATGAATCCTTAAAAAAAATTTTAATTAATATCAATCAGGAGAAAAGTTATTGCAAAAATATATGTTGATCCCTAGACACTTTTGATGTGTGTATTTTGGTGTTCTCATTAACATTTTTTCATAGATCGAAAAAATAAATGAAACAAATTATAGAGAATTCGGTTTAGGTAGAAAATAAACCAATACCCTCGACTTTACGATCCAATAAAAACATTAGCTACTAAAGAAGTCCCGAGCGGAATTTATGACTTATTTAAACCGTTTTCAATACCCAAATACCCATACAAAATAAACAAGGCTATTTAAAAGTTCTCCTAACACATAAAATCCTAAAATAAATACCAAAGCAAAATTAATTCAGTGTCAGTCCGTGGAAACAATATAAATTTTATTCAACACACGAGCACACGAAATTAAACAAAGTTTAGCGGTATTAGCATTGTTCTCGCTCCACAAAGCCGGTTAATTAAACAATAACAATTTCAGTAATGTTATTGACTTTTTAAATTTAAACACCGTATCGTGAATGAGCGAATTCTCGAAGTTTAAAAAGACCCTTTTACGGGTTCAGTGTAATTTGTTAGAATTATTGGGTTATGTTCACTTGTGGAAGGAAGAATTTAGGATTGTTTGTTTTTCATACAGACGCCAGTTTTTCAAAGGAACTTTATATTTTTACCGTGTAAACTGAGCTATGAATACACCGGAAAATCTTTTGCTAAACGGACCTCCAAATGCGCGGAATCAAAACGACTTGTGATGAAAAAAATAGGTTGGCATATTTTTTATCTTTGAATTTGGAATGTTATGTTTTTATTTTAGCTAAAAAATAAAACCGGCCAGTATGTTCTAGATCAAAACTTTGATATATTATGAATGATTAATTTATTCATCATAACGCCATCTTTGTTTCACTTAAAAACTTGCATAATAGCTTGTCTATCTGCTCAATTATTTTTAAAACCATTTTATCTGGTTTGATACTCGTAACTTAATATTTATTCTTGTGATTGGGTTTCCCCACACTGTCTTTAGTCCAATTGAGCTTTTAAATGGCTTTGTAAATAATAATAAGTCACTTATTGGTTGTTTCAGATCTACAATTACACTATCATTTCCTCTCAATTACTTATACATGCGGGTAGTTAAATTAATTTAATGCCGTTTTCTGTCATCCGCATAAATATTTATTAAGATGCGACACATATTAATTAAATATCTTAATATTAAGATCATTTTTAATGCTGGCAGTTATTTATAAGTCTAAAACACCCACGGTCAAAAAGATAAATCTTAAAAAAAACATGATTGATTTTTAACAAAGTACTTAATTAATTATAGTCGAAGAGCACGATTTGCTTATTGCTTGAATATAGGAAATAAGTAGTCAAGAGTTTCGTCAATATCACTATACCTACCTAGTTTTGTTAATAATATAAAATCACGCCTGTAGGTATATCGCCGGTTGAAATTTTAATCACCATTTTACTCTTGAGAGGTCAAATTCTGAACAGTTTTTACTACATATAGGACCAAACCTGAAATGGTGAAAAAAAAATCAGCTGCTCCCTAAATTTATGTTCGCATAACTCGTCAAAATGCAGGGAACAGCTGATGTTTTTTTTTTTTCCAAAAACCTAATACTTAATACTGCCCGGTTCGGTATCTAATATATTTTTTTTGTGTTTCAGGAAATTACTGAAAACGTTGAACATAAAGGATGTAAGTAAACCTCTTTTCATAGGTACAAAAGTTTTTTCTAAAAATAAAAGAAACCCAAATTGAAATACTTCCTCCAACCAAACGCATGATGCTTACCTTTTTTAACCAACCATCCGATTGGTCAGACCAAGTAATAGAAATTAGTTCAGGTGAACCCCGCTCATCCGCTTCGCCGGTCAACCGTTCAATTGAATGAATTGAATGAATCGAACGAATCGTTCCCTCGATCGGGTACGCGAATTCGATAGTTAACGACAACATTTAATTTTACAGTTGGTCAACCTTGCTTTGGATTAAGCGGTCCTAATTTAGAGCTTATTTCTTTTACCTTAAGGTTCGAAATTTTTCGGGTTATTTTTGCGAAGGTAAAGTTAAAATTGTTTCCGAAGGGAGTTTTGTGATGACTAAAGAATTGATTAGTCACAATGTTTTATTACTTTATTGGAAAATTCCAATTGTTTTTCGGTCTTTTTAAGGGAAAGTTGCTTGTTGGGTGGTAAATACTTGTTATTTTTTCGTTCGTTGTCTAATTCCCTGCAGAGGGGAACCGACCAATTTTATACATTCCACAATATGGCTTTTCTCAAATTCCTTTTTTTATTATATAGGAAGTTTTTGCCCTGCAGGTACGCGTGGGGAAAGTAACCGCGTTTACCATTTCAAAGCTTCACATATGCAATGTGCTTGATTTCCTTGCCAGTGTAAATCTTTGACTTCTTCAATCTTAGGGTAAAAAATACCCCGAAATGAAAACTATCACGATTCTCATATTTTCTGCAAGAGCGATATCGTATTACCCAGCAGTAGCGAAGGGTGAATTATGACAGAGGTAAGCCGAAGCAAAAAATAAGTCAATAAAAAGTTTCATTATATTTCAATGATGAATTGACTATAGAGTGGTTGTGTTCTGAATTTTTGACGGGAAGCCGGCGGGAATCGAGTTGTATGGTACCTTCGCCACTGATACCCAGTTACTGGGTTGTGAAGGTCAGATAGGTAGTTGGTCCATGTAAAATACTCATCCGGTTATACTGGAAGGCGACAACATAATTTATTATTGGGAAAAGGCTCCAAAAGGTGATGATGATGAGATGATGTTCCAAAAGTACCTACCTGATTAAAATGTAAACAAATGAATCAGAAAATGTACCTGTGGATACCAATTCTTAGTACCACTTACAAATTGAGTGCTTTGATTTGATTATTTTAATAATTAAACCCGAAATTCGTATTTTAAATCAATTAGAAAAATATGCTTTTCAATATTGAAAATTGAGCTTAATTTTATAACCTCAATTTTCGTTGATGATATTCCAATTACAATTTAATAATGTTATCGTTATTCAAACAATAATTGTTGTGGACAAATGGTGAGAAATAAAGTTGAAACTTTATAAACACAGGTGAATATGTTACATAGGTACACCTTTTAGTGAGTGATTGGGCAAGTATTTAGCCAGAACATGGTTTGTTTACATTTTCATCACATGCTTTTGGAACAGACAGTACAATGACAGGATTGAAAGAATCATACACTCAAAATGCGTTAAGGGGCAAGCATTAAGGTAGGTCTCAAAATAGAATTTTGTTCAATAATCATATTTTGTTCAAGATACAACCTCACACTGAACTGCATATTGCAAAAACATAAGAAAATTTGAATTTCGCGGGCAACCTAGGCACAACTCATAGGTGTACGATACGCCCAGTTTAGATCTTAAACGTTGTCATCATCATCATCATTTCAGCCGAAAGACGTCTACTGCTGGACGTAGACCTCCCCCGAGCACCTCCATTTATGGGGTACTAAATGCTACAACAAAATACCTTTTGATATATTACAATTAAATGAAAGAAAGTTTAAAACTCATATTAAAAGTACACTTTGCAAACAAGGATATTACAAATTAGAGGATTATATCCAATATAACAATGTTTGGAAACATGCTGGTCCTGCTCCACAGGACAATCTAGAGTCTAGACAAAATCAAACTGGTTGCTAATTTAATTTATACATACACATTCATTTTTTTTTTAAATACATTGTTTTTTACATTCTGTGACAAATGTAACTCACACACTTTTTAAAATACTAGTGAAATTTTACAATCTTTGTTATATGAGCACCATGTATCTATCACATAATTGATTTACCAGTCTGTTATATTTTTAATTCTTTTTGCCATTTGTGGTAGACTAAATTTTATTTTAGGTGCATCGTCTTCACATATAATTATATAATGAATGTATTTATACAAAAATTTGTACAACATTTTAAAAGAGTAACGGTGGAGTTTCTTGCCCATTCTTCTCCACACGAAAACTACATTTTGGAAGGGGCGACTAGAATCAATTCTATTTTTTAATTTTAATTTTTGACGTTCAATTTGCCTATTTGAAATAAATGATTTGACTTTGACTTTTCTATCGGTTTTGTGCTCCTTGCATCCAACGAGTTTCGGCGGCCTTCACAAGATCGTCGGTCCACCTTATGGGAGGCCTTCCGACGCTACGTCTGCCGGTACGCAGTCGCCACTCCAGAGCCTTTCGGTCAAATTGACCATCTGTTCTGCGAGCAATGTGCCCTGCCCACTGCCACTTAAAGTTGTAATAATAATAATATAATAAAGCCTTTTTATTTCATGCACTATAAAAAGGATTTTTTTAACATTTAGTTTTTAACAATTTTTACAAGAATTGTGTACCTATGTTAATATAGGTAATGTAATGATTTAAAAATAATTAATTGATAGATTAGTTGTTGCTATCGTTACATAATAATTAATTAATATTTTCCATAATATCTTTTAAAAATAATAATAAATAGTAATAGTTAAAAACAATCATTAGAAATATAATAATAATAGTCGAAATGTAGGTATAAATTAAATTTGAGGATTGTAATATTTATAATTTTTTTAATTAAGTTTAATAATAATTTAAAATCTAAATGTTAAGAAAAAAAATAATTAAATAAACAGCATGCATGAACCCCTGAAGTAGTGAAGGTGAAGGCCTCCTCCAGAGACCGCCAGCGATCTTGGTTTTTGGCTTCTATTAGCCAGTTTTTGCCAGCGACTCGTGTGACGTCGTCTGCCCATCTAGTTACACGTCTTCCTCTTTCCCGAGTGCCTGTAGGACCTGGCCACTTAACCTTGTACTTTTTCTTAATCTATACCTATAAGAGTCGAAGAGTCATTCATATCATAGCACAGAGCACCTGAAGGTAACTCTACCAAGGTTGAATCTCAGCAGCATTTGCATATAAATTGTATGGTCAGGCAACAAGTCTGATGGCTACGCAATTGCGATTTTGAGAGCTATTTAGCATTATTTTTATAAACATGTCATCTAAATTAAAAAAGTTTGATGAATCACGTCTCAAGTATCTCCAAGCTTTAATTTACTAGGAGTAGCACACAATTTTTTGGAGATGCGTTATGTATTTTTATATAAACCAAACTTTTATTGAAGAATCATGCTGAAGTGGCAATGGGGTGTCTTAATTATTAGCCACGGAATCTTTGGGATAGATGATCGTGAATCTGAGAACTAAGGCCGATCGCCCGGGACGGTGCTCAAAAATAAAGTGTTACAAACGCAAATCACCAATGCGTAGCCAGAATGTCACATTACTAATATTTCAATGGTGGTTAGTACATGACGCAACTTATAAACGCGTTATTAACTAGTTTGTGATTCGTTGCGTCGTGTACGGATCGCTCTTGAAAAACGTACTAGTGCTGTGATTCTGGCTGCTCATTGGTGATTTGATATTGAAAGAAAGAAAGGAAATACATTTATTTAGCTCAGACTAAAAGGCACACAACACAACATAATTATTACAACGTTTACATTTTCCAACACGTTACTCTTGAGTGGCGTTATAGACGGTGGGTTTTATATAAGGATAGGTACAGACCCTCAGGCTAAACAGTTAGGTCGACAATCTTCGCAGGATGTATGATCGCAGTTGCGTTAGAGTAGCCGACAACTCAATAAGATGGCGGACGATTAGCGAAGTCTTTGTCCTCCCTATGACTACTAAAAGTTTATGTATGGGTGCTTTATTTAGTGCCGAAGGTCACTAAGCCGCACACACAAGTTTAAATGAAACCTGACACTTTACAGTAGCCATCCCCTACTGTCACACTTACCCAATTTACATCAAAGCGCGTACTATCAGTGCCCGTCACTATCTCCTAACGAAAATTGCGATCCAACGTGACTCCGGTGACAAAGTGCCTCAAAGGGCACAATTTTAGCGTCAAAATAAATTTACCCTCGGAAAGGGGTAATTCCATATTTTCTGGAGAATAAAACTAACTCCCTTCTCGTTCTAAAAGCTATCACACTTAGTGAGAATTTGGCATTTAATAAGTTTTGTAATTGAGGGGCTGTGGAAGTGGATTTATAAACTGCTCAGATGAGGTTCTGGTGATTGATACTGATTTTGTTTATTTACTAGTGACTCGTCAAGGGCTTTCCGCGGTCTTTATGACTGAGAAAACAACGTGATTTTTTTGTCATGTTTAATATGCATGTTTTATACTTAAACGTTGAAGAATAAATTCTCTAATTTATTGTGAAAACCGTATCAAAATATATTGTGTAATTTAAAAGAACTGAGCGGTCATGCAACTGTACTGAAATGAAAAGCTACTTTGTATTATATTATACTATGAATATGAAACGTCTCCGATCTTCATGAGAGTGGGTGTAACATGGGCATTTGACATGAACTTGTCCACCATTAAGACCCACCCCTTTGACTGAAATGATGTATTTCTTGAAGTAATATAGTCTCACCGGAAAGTTAGCTTCTGCCCGCGTGAAATTTCATCCTCCCTCCATTCACCCTCTTAGGGATGGAATTTCGAAAAACCCTTTCTTAGTGGATATCCTACTCTTCACAAAGAACACACCCTCCAAATTGCATGTCTCTATAGGACCACCGGCTTAGGCTGTGCGTTGATATATCATTCAGTCAGGACTTTGAATTTTATAAACAACGTGTAACGTTAAATGCGCAAAACCTCATAGGTACACCCCAATTAGAGCATTGAATTAAAAGCATAATACAATGACCAAAACAATTTTTATTTAAAGCTAACTATTATTATTAAGAAGATCTTATTGATCCTACCATTACTTTATGCATTCAAAATTGAGCCTCTCATTGCCTTAAAATAAGACTTAATTTTCTTTGGCTCAATTAGCAAACAGTAAGTATGGCAAAATACATAATTTAAAAAAAAAAAACCTATTTTAAAAGTTACTAAAATCGGTTCAGTAGTCAATTATGAACAAACTATTTTCAGGTTTTGCGCATTTCACGTTACACGTAGTATATAGATAGAAGATAAACTGGGAAAACAAACACCCATTTCAAAAACTAAAAAAATATACCCTAGAAGATCTAGTGGGGTATCCAAGGGGGGGATGGAGGGGGGGCTTAAGGGATCAGACCGGAATAAATCTTTTCTCCACTTTATAATTCACGTCATAAACAAGCGAAGGGTTCAACTTAAAACCGGGTTGTTCTTGTTTGGGCTTCTATTTTTGTTTTATTTTTGTACCAATTTTGCAAGTTTTTGTTACAAATAAATGAAACCGTTTACGTAACCTATACCCATTTCTGAGGTATTTTCGTGTAATTTTATAAGTACTCTGCCTTACCTTTCGGGGAATGCAGGCGAGATATTATGTATCCACAAAAAAAAAAACACAACAGTGGAAATGTGGAAATATCAGATATTATATCCAAAAAGATACCTCCATATTTGTACTTACTACCATCACATTAGATCATATCGGAAAAAATGTAGTACGCTACTTACAAGTTTGTAGGAAAAATGACCCAAATATATCCCAAGATTCCCCGAATGGAGGTCAAAAGGATGGATGCTCATAATCCATATCATCGAACCTTTGCACTTGGGTACGTAAACAAACATATTTTTATAGGAATCGTGGCTTGACTGCGCTATGCTTTGTAATGGGCATCTAGCTTCATCTTTGTGACGACCCACCCCTTGACAATTCAAAAGTGCTTGTAATTGGTTAAATTCAAATACTTAAATATTTTAAATTAGAGGTTGATCAATAAAATAATACTTCTTTGTTCTTCTAGTGGTCAAAAGCGCTATCTGTGCGAACTATGAGGTCCTGGGTCTGATTCGTTAGTTTTTTTTCCATCAAGAATTTCACAATACAACCTCGAAGTCTGGATCTGTGCCCGTGTCCCTCCTTACCACGTAGGACTTACAAAAATAAGTTAAAAACTAAAACCCGACTACTGAAAAGGATGAAACAAGAAAGTACCTTTCCCATAATCGCATGCCGCTGTACTAACATACTTATAGGCTATGGTAGCATGCGACCACGGGAAGGTACCATCCCAAAATATTAATGTTTAAATTCATTACTTTATGTCCTCTAGAGGGCGCCATATTGAATTTAGTGTGATGTCATATAGCCTAGACATATAGACTAACGGACGGTCAAGACGCTTCTAACGTTACCTCATTTGATGTTATGGGGGAACAGATGAACGTATATATATGTATATACCGGTTAAAATCATATACCCAATAAGATCAAATGCTAATGTGTAAGGTAATAAAACTTCTTCATGTGGCTGATTGTGGTTCAAGCTGTAAATGTCAGGTAATGGAAATAGAATGGCTTTGTCTCTTGTTAATATGTAGTAAGTTTCTGATTTAAATTAGGTACGGAAAAAGGATTACTCAGTCATAAAAGTTTGGAGATACCTAAAATCTCAATATTATTTGTTTTTTTGATTTTGGAGTCAAAGTGCAACTAATGACTGGTGTGCTTATCATAAATAAATAAAATTCATTTATTTCAGGCAATTTTTTACACATACACCCATATTACTAGAAAATTAAAATAAAATTAAATAGATATTATATTAAATTAAATTATTATTATTAATACATAATATTGTTATTTTTATACATTAATTAATTAATTACATTCACCTTATATTTTCTTAATAAAAAAAAAGTTTTCAAAGAAACCCGTGTGGAAAATAGCCCTTAAATATTTTTTTTCTAACTTTGACCGCCATCTTGGACCGAAATGCAGACTAATTAAAAAATTAATGTTAAAGATACCTAACCAGGTTTCTTTAAAAAAAATACGATTACCTAAGGAGATTTCGTTACGTTATCAGTAACTTGTGGACACACCATTTTAGGCAATTCCTTAACCATCTCTTAAAATAAAGGCTGTGTTCTATTTTAGCCGGATTTTATCACAACTTATCACTCAAACCAAAATAAGGGCGCCATGACACTGTCAATTACGAAATGGCCCACTCAAATTAAATTATTTGCTTATCATCCGTAACGTTAGATTTAATTACATAATGATTGTATGCTTTTAAGGATATACGTACTAATGATTAAAATACCGTAAAACTGGTTGTTAATTTTAAATGCATATGAAACTAGGTCAATATTATTAGTTACTAGTTTTTGTTGGGAATTTGTAAGGGGGAAATTATGACTGTATGTATAGCTTTATATATCTAATATGTAAATTTTGCTTTGAAATTGTGTATTTGACCCAAAATAGGTCACATACGCAATTTTAAAGCAAACGTTTTTTTTTATTATTATTTGAAATCTTAGTCCCAGATATAGAAAATAGCAGTTTTCTCCAAAAAATCAATTAACTTAGCCTACCGCAATCCACTGCTGAACATAAGGGGTGCATCAGTTAATTGTGAGTTGAGAGGCTCTCTCTTCCAGGCTTCGCCATAACACGCTGTCCTTTGCTTACCGCATCCAGTCTATAGGAGCCACCTTTTTAAGGTCATCTGTCCATCTAGCTGGGGGCGTCCCACACTACGCTTTCCGATATGCGGTCTCTAATATCGAACATTAATTCGACATTGCCAATGCTATCGAAGTACAAGTACATCACTATCCAATGTCAGCCTAGATTTGTAAATGAGCGATTTTGTGTACAAGATTTGACGGAAGCGAAACAGCTTAGCTTAATCCATAATCAATACTAGTGAAAGCTCAAATCCCCTAAATACTATACTAGAATGAAAGTATTTAACTTTAAAACTAATAACACTCAGAACCTACCGTTTATCTTTATTAGAGTCGACGTTGATTTACAAAAACTTAATTCTATTAATTGAACGTTAAAATTAAATGGGGATTCCGTTAACTGCTAGTGACGCTTTCGTGTCCTATCAACTACGCAGTTTTGAAATTCGATTTTGGAAGGACAAAACCGTTGGTGTTTGTTACTTTTAAGAGGAAATGCGGTCGGAGAGATTTTTGAAAAAGCCTAACGGGGTGTCCTGCGTGAGCGACGAATACGACGCGACGCGACGCTTTGAACGCGACGAACGCGATCAACTCAACGGCATACCCTGCTTGCGGCCTATATGACAGTCTGCGGCGAGACGCGACATAACGCGTACTTGTTTTGAGGGCGACCAGACGCGACAGAACAGAACTACGAAATGGTTGTTTCAGAAGCGTTGATCGCCGCAGTGCGTGAGCAAAGATTGTTGTGGGACAAAAAAAAAGCCAAAAAATTTCAAAGTCTGTACTTTAAATATGAACTTTCAAACAAAATTGTACTTTACTTCTCCATGATTCGAGAAGTATTGACCAAAACCACGTAGGACATTTGTCGCGTGTAGTAAGTAAAATGTCATAATTTGAGGTTTGGTTCTCGCCTATTTCCTAGACCAATATTGGACCAATTTAAAAGATATTTCATAAATTGAATAAAAAGGATATTCTGTGTCCCTATGTTTTTCTTTTTTCATTAATAGTGGTCAAAGTACACTAGGCCTCTGTTGACAGCAGCGGTTTAAATCGACATTTTTTGAGGGTTCTAGTGCTTATAAAAATTATATGTCATCAAAAAGCAAAACATATCGACATACAAGTAATTAATTAACCAGAAAGAAAACAGGCGAGAACGTTTCCGTGGAGAAACGATTACCCGCATTTCCTCTTAGTGTTATGGAGTTGTAATGTAATAGATCAATTTAATATTCCAATCACCAAAGAGATCAATGACGAACACTGTATGAACAAGTAACAGGCTGTATGATAAAGAAAAACGCGAGCGAGCCATATTAAAAAAAAAATGTTTGTGAAAAAATAAAAAGCGCGCGAAAAACATTCTGCCTTCGTTCGTAATTGTTTACTCAAAATTGTCCTGTCCTACTAATATTATAAATGCGAAAGTTTGTGAGGATGGATGGATGGATGTTTGTTACTCTTTCACGCAAAAACTACTGAACGGCTTTTGATGAAACTGTACAGTAATATAGTTTATACATCAGAATAACACATAGGATACTTTTTATCCCGATATTTCCACTGGATCAAAACTAACGCGGATGAAACCGCGGGGCGCAGCTAGTATGTAAATAAATAAACGTAGGCACTATTCTTATTCATAAGTTGCACTTAGGTACTTATTTTTTCATAGAGGGTGATAAAAAGTAAAAAGTCCACCTCGGGAGCAACACTGTTTTAAGCTCAAGTGACGAATTTCTCGCTGCGCTCTGGATTCAAAGAAACACTTTCGCCTATAAAATAGTTGTTTGCTCCCTTGGAAAACAATCTACAATTAATTACGAAAATAATTTATTTGTTTTTATTCTTCCACACATCGGAAGCACTGAAAGTCTTGTGGAGAAGCTTTTGCCCAGCAGTGAAACACTACAAGCTGACAGTAACACGTCTGGTACGTTATTAGAGAGAGGGTTTTTAACATCAATAATAAACCTAATTGCCTGTCGAACATGGCTAATCTAACTGCTGATCAATTTGCTTTTCATAATGAACATAAGCCAGTTTTTAATACTGTGTATAAGAAAATTCATTAATTATAATATAAGATGATACTTAATAAAGACTCAAAGACCAAACTAGCAAAAAAATTGATGTGATTTATGATAACAAATCAGTATGCTAATGAGCAAGATTGATATTATGTCTAGGTTAAAGACGCCTAACCCATCTTCTAAATATCAAACAGACCTGTTTGATCTAATTTTGAGAACAAAATGTCATTTAACAAATGAGATTATTTTGATAAACACAGACTTACATTAAAATGCAGACACATACATATAGACACACAAAGATTTTTCAAATGTGTTTGCACCCAAATAAACATTAAAAATCACGGTAGCACTCGGTAGGCAAGTCGTCACAAAATTCGACATCAATTTGGTCAACTTAACATTGTCAACCGAGGTCAAATCCACTACTCATCTTAACATATAATTATGTTTTTTGTTTTTAATAAATTTATGTTTTTTCTCAGAAAAAAGTCAAGGTTGTCGAAGGCCGGATTCCGATTGACGACCCGACGACCATTTTATTTTTATTAAAAGTCGTTAACAGGTGAGAAACAAGATCTTTTAGACGATATTCATTAACGAAAATGATACTATTGCGAGTTTTTAAATACTTACAAAACTGTTAAATTATTTATGTTTAATATTTTATGTTGATCTTATTATGAAAGACTGATGTACTTACTTGTGTCAAACGTTAATTGAGAGACGTTCCGCCGTAACTTGTTGAAATTTTGAAAACTGCTACCTAGCTAGTAGCAGCTTTTAGTTAGTAATATTCACTTTTTAATATTCATTATTTAGAAAAAAAAAAAACATAACTTAAGTAGTTTACTCATATTTGTGATATTAAAATAAAAAAAAGCATGTGGTTTTTTAAATCAACGAAAAAAAGGGAAGATTCACACGCATAACTTTTTACAGAGTAGTCCGATTTTCATCATCAGCGTCATGTTCGTGAACGGGCGCTGTCAGTTGAGACTGGTCATCTCTTAGCTGCCAGGGCTTCTTTTTAATCTTATACCTATTTTGAATTGTTTCTTCATAACATTGTTCTCAAATATAGAAGCAACAAGAATACTTTACTCAGGATTTTGTAATATCTTAATTTAAAAGACTGTCCTTGGAGTTTTTTTGCCCGTTCTTCTCCAAAAGATCTACGTTTTGGAATGGGCAACTAGCTTCAACTTTCTGACTAACTGACCGACTAGTTAATTTTGACAATTCAAAAGTGCCTGGAAATGGTTTAATTGAAATAAATGCTTTGAATTTGAGTTTGATAATTATTTTTTTTTATTATTATCTACAAATTTCTTGGTTCTCCTTCTTATTGTTTACCTAAGTACGATGACACAAACATTATAAAGTTGATCCTCAATACCTTTCATTCTAAACTCAACTTAGCTACCTACAATCCTTTTATAACTAAAGCTTCAGAAACATCTTAACCGAAACCTCTAATCTCCAAATCTCCTTGTTTTATGACAATCGAGCACCCATAGACGCAAAATATTGACCGTTCCCAAGTGCTTATCTATTTTATGATCTCGAACGGTGCCATCAAAGATAGGATTATGCTAATACTTGACATCTTATCAAGGTACCCATTAACTTTGCATCCATTAATAGCGTTGTTCGATTGAGGCTCTGTTATGGTATGGGAGCCTGGTATTTCTGTGCTGTCATTTTATAGTTATCCGGCGATAAAAAAATGTTTTTGGAGCTTATGTTGGCTACATATTTTAATGGATGTTTTATTTAGGATTTTTGTCGTGCGTAACTCTGTATTATAATAAAAAAAACTTCAAATTTATATACTTAAATAAAAGTGAAAGGTCTTGCTGGTTCACTTGAGAAGAAAATATTTTTAATTCGGGAAAAAATTAAGCAATAAAAAAAAAATTAACGTCCTGTTTGTCTATGAGATTATGTCTATTTTTGTAAGCATTATTGAATGGACAGAACATCAATTTTGTCTGCCGGGTAAGATAGTTTTATTAATTAATATACAATCGATCGATCAGGTTAAGCTACGCTTGCCGTGGTTGGTCCGTGGATGGGTGACCATCTTATCGGTTATCGTATTACCCAATAAGTGGGTTGTGGAGGTCAGTTAAGCGGTCGCTCCATGTAAAATACTGGTATTCAGCTGCATCCGGTTAGACTGGAAGCCGACCCCAACGTAGCTCGGAAAAGGCTAGGCGGATGATGAAATGAAAAATGTAAGTACTTACACATAATATCATGCAATAAAAAGAAACTACAGTAACTCATAGAATATTTTTTAGAATTCTCCATAAAGAAATCTTTACAAAATCAACACATCCTAACATTTCTAATTGAATTTATAGCAAGATCAAATTTATAATTACCCGACAGGTGCGTTGTAAAGGCGGTATCATGTATCTAACGACCGTACGATGTTCGACATGCTGTGACGTGTCCAACAATGGACTTTCTCGAACAGCAGGAGACATGTTCGAAGCTGTGTTTGAGGTAAAGAAAGAAATATTCACCGCCCACGTTTTTAATTAGTGAAGAACGTTCACGCTGAGCTCTTTGTGGGGTTGGGAGACGTCTTTAATTTAATTTTGAGTGCATTAAGATTCTTGTTTGCAATCCATTTGGTTGATTACACTAATGTCTAATTACTTTATCATAACCGGCCTATAATCATTAATCTTGAACGACTGTTTCAACGCGCGGCCTTGTCTTGACCGTGAGTTCATTTTGGCACGATCAACATGACTGACAAACAGATTGGTGAGTTTTTAATGGATTGGTCTGTTTTGATTACAGAAGATGCTTCTGCACATATTCAAGAGTAGCTGGTTCATCTCAGTCGTAATCTAATGGACAAGTTTAGCAAATTTGAGTTCAAATAAACTAAGTTCGATTCGATTCAGCACTGTGAAACTAACAAAGGCAAAGATAAGCCCTGTAGCATCGCATCCTTACAAAGTATAAAACAAAGTCGCCGAAATGTCTGTACGCGCATAACTTCCGAATGACTGCACCAATTTGGATAATATTTTTTTTGTTGTATTCGGTATTGCCAGGACAAGGTTTGTATGAAAGCAAAGAGAGAGAGGGTCGTGCCGCTAGTCTTCACATAAACTAAAGATTATAGCCAGGAATAACATGAGTCTCTAGGTAAGTTTTTCTACAAGGTTATTGATATCAATATGAGCAAAACAGAAGAAGCTTATTTTACAGAAAATATGAGATACTTTTTATTCCGAGATAGGCAATCCCCGGAGATGTACGAGGGAATATTATTCAACTTTTTTTATTCAATCGCCAGAATAATAATGTTATCAGAATATGTAATCCTTGCCGACAGAACGAAGAGACGGCTTGAGGCAAATACAAAAGTACAAATAATAAGACCAATAAAATAAACGTCCATTTATTATTGATAATGAGTACCTAACGGAGACAGTATTATACCTAAGAAAATATGTACTTACGTTATTGAAACGATGGATATTTTTTTGTAAAAGATGAACTAAGTATAGGTAGTAAGGGACGGAATACTGAAATGACGGCATTCAGAGATGTGTAGAAGAATCATTCTGTCCCGACTCTAAATAAGTCATACGTGGAGGATGAGCAGAATAAAATTTTTATTAAAATAAATTAGTGTTACAAAAAGCTATGAAGCCTCTGAAACCCAAACTAGGTAAAAACCTGTATGTCAGATTTCAGCGCCTTCTCCCAATTCATTACATGATATTTTTATTTGTTTATACCAACTAAGATTTTTAAAGAACACGGAAATTGCACATGCAGGAACAACACTAGAGATAGTACTCTAGAGTATTGAAAATGTAGTGTGATAATCACCCTATAATGTTCTCAGTGCTGGGATACAGGCCTCTTTATGAGTGGGAGTTGGCCATAATCCACCACGCGGGCCCAGTGTGGTTTGCTGAATAATAGAAGCATTAACAAACGATAATTTACAGGTAGTCAATAAACAGACCGGAATGAAAACACTGGCCCGACTCAAAATGGGACAAGGTCAAATTCAGTCCATTTGTTGTGTATCTAGTTCGTTGTTTTACCGCTTGCTTAGGTAAACTACGAAACTGGAAACCAACAGAAAGTACTATTTTATCTAGTAAATAATATGGCTAGGAGTAAACTAGAAGTGGAAATGTCTAATTAAACTTTTAGTAGTTTCCGGAGCTACTAAGTTGTTATTTTGTTTATAAACTTTGAAGTCAGTGTAAATGATAAATGATTTATTTCTGTAAGTAGGTTTGTACAAACACTTTTACACGTCAATATTATTATTTTTTTATACTAGATGAGGTCGGCGTTTCCTAACTGAGTATTCTGAGAAGAAAGGCCGAAACGAACTCAGAGGTCACAGTCTCTTTTAAAGTCCAGACAAAATCTTGGTCAATGTGAAGACCATGTTAGATTGGTGTCTGAAATGGTCTTTTGAGGAAAGAACCACACAGATTGAGCGGACCTGTCCAGTCAGTGCACGCATTTGTCAAAAATCGTGCAGCTCAACTCAGAACTTGAGGAGCTCAAAGATTCGACGAACAATACCAAAGATTGAACATTTGGGTAGGCCGTGTAGATTTCTCAAACTGCCAGATCATCTGTATTGGTTACTTATAGAAAATGGTAGCGTGTCCCGCATCATTGCTTTCTACCAGATGAGATTTTACTGTGGTCAAAGGCGAGAAGACATCGTAGATCCCGTAGAAGACGGGGGCGGGACGAGCTGGAGAAACCAAACGACCAGTGGTTCACTTTAGCTGAGAATCGAAAGAGCTGGACGTCATGGGGAGCCACGCAGTGGGATCATGCAGGCTAACAATAATAGTAAAAAAGGCGAGTCAATCAATGACAGAGAATAGACACTTATAATAAATGAGTTAAGGTTGATTTTTCCAACGCCAGATAACTTTTATTCAAGGAATAAAATTGACGTTTGACAGTTTTTTTTATGAAATAACTGTCAAAATTTCAAAATTATTCCTCGAATAAAGTAATTAGATTATTGAAAAATCCGCCCTTAGTCTAATTTAATATATGTAGAACCAATCAGCAAAAAAATGTTTTACATTTTTGTACCGCACTAGTGCGGTAACATAAAGTAAAAAGCACGCGTGTTCCATACACTGCTTTATGGACCTAAAAGCGGTTCACTAAGAGCCACATTATGAGCAAGTGTGTTGAAAATTAGTTATTTTAAAGAATACTAGATTATCCACTCGATCACCATCGTCTGAACAGCAACAACAAAAATTCAATAAGCATGACGAACGCCTCAACAAAGTCACATCGCTCGCTCTTTTCTCCAACTTTGAGCGTCGAAGTTGCGCCGGGAGCGTCGCTGTAACCTTTGTTCGACGTCTGATTGCCTTGTTCTCAAGGGGATCGAGATTTGAATTTATCATTAGTACTCTCCCTACTGAGTTTCGATGCGGTTGGACCGCTCAAATATTCAGTAGCGCTGCTTGTTTCCAAAGCTTTTTGTTTTTGATGTTCCTCAAGGCCCCCAAATTTGAAATTCTCCTCGAGATCTCGACATTTCGTATCAATTTTCTGGGGTACTGTTTTTATTTGAGCGATTTTGTTTTGGAAGTTTTAAATGAGATGGAATGAGCATTGTTTCTATTAGAGACTACCGAAATACTATTGTATAAAAATCTTTTTTGTTATAAGACCCCTGTTTTGTATTTAGTATGTAAATCCCTTACCTACACAAAAGTTGATTGAAAGTAGTTATTCGAATATAACTACTTTAATTTGATGCTGGATGCAATTACGTTAAAACAAAGCACTGCAACTTTCAATTCCATTTTCTCTACTCTTTTTTAATAGACAATCATTGAACGTGTGTAAAATAAGCCCCCATACGGATCACGGTATTATAAAAAGTTCCCAATACCTACCTAGCTATGTACAAATCGCTTTCTATCAAGTTGATTATTCACACGCAATAATTTAGCGTGGGAACCTAGCATCCACAAGTGTGGAGTGGAACTGTGACAAATATTTGAATGACATGCGACATTCGCTATCCCCGAAATATTCACGCTATACAAATATAGACTGATGTGAACCAATTTGGCATAAAATGGTTTGATTGTGAAATAGGAACGTCTAGCCTACCTTGCAATGTTATTTTTATTCTGAAAAACTATACTGAATTAGCCAATAACTTTGAGGAAATCAAAAAACTGGCCGTGCGAGTCGAACTCCTCGTGCAGAAAAACGCCAAAGAAAACACGTTTCTTGGACGGTCTGTTTAAATTTAAATTAAGTAAAAGAAAAGAAAAAACGTTCATTTGCGGTGAACATGACGCAAAAAGAACACAAAAAAACAAAATAAATAAAATGTAGGGTGAAACATGCGTCACATCCACGCAAAACGGCTATAGCTCAGCATTATGCTAAATTTATTCTGCGACCCTGTGCAAGACCTCTGTCTCTGTCCCCGGCTGTCGCTGACGAAATGACGCCGTCCGGTAAGTTTATTTTGTTTTTATTATTTTTTGTTATAGCGGCAATAGAAATACACAATCTGTGAAAATTTCAACTATCTACCTATTACGGTTCATGAGATGCAGCTCGCTGACAGACAGACGGACGGACAGCGGAAGCTTAATAATAAGATTCCGTTGGCACCCTTTGCTACGGATCCCTAAAAGGGTTCCCCAACCAACTAGTCTCAATGCTACAAGAATAAGCCGAGAAAATAGGCAAGATTACAGAAAAGATTACTACTTCCTATACAAAGGAAAACAAGCGTGACTATATTGTGGAACATTATTTCGGTAACATTCCCATATAACACGCGTAGCCCGATCAATAGTAATCTGATTGCCATTAGTTTTATCGCGCGTACTATCACGAGGAAAAAGTTGCTTGGAATATTTTTCTTGTTTGCCTTTAAAATAAGATTTACTTGGTTCGTCTTCCTTCGCGTCGACACGAGCTATATAACTCATAGTGATGATATCTCTGGTATAGCTAGTCAGCAAGATTGGTAGTGGGAGTGATATAAGGTACCTACGCCTTATTCGTCTTATTATCACTGACGGAAGCTCCTTGCTTCTCATTTTCTTCTTCATCATTTCAGCCCAGAATCGTCCACTGGTGGTTATAGGCCACCTTTTCTTTCTGCCATACTTTCCGGTTCCGTTAGTTCCTCATCCAGATGTTTCCAAAGCTTTTTTTCATATCGTTGCCCCAACACGTTTTGACCGTCTCTGGCCCTTTGCCATAATTCGGTTAAACTGTTACTCCATCGGAAATTATTTCAGCTGCATCCGTTTAGACTGAAAGTCAATCCTAATATAGTAGAAAAAAAACTAGGCAGACTGATTTTTACTCCGGCTATCTTCGCGTATAGCTTGATGTGCTTCTCATTCTCATAAACTGTGAATCTTTTAGTGAATATCATCGAAGACTATTTCTTATATATCTTCCGACGTTATTCATACTTACTTGCATTGATCATGCTAGCATAACGTGTTCTGTAGCGATTCAGGAAGTTCTATGTTAAGCAGAGAATGTCTGCATCCTTATCTGATTGTTACATATTTATGTATATCACCTATATTTCTGACCTATTTTTCCTGGCTTCCCTTTCCTTATGATGATTGTTAGGAAAGTGAACTTTGTTTTGTTGAGTTGGTTTGTAGATATATATCAATTGTTATTGATAGTAGAAGTTTCTTCAAACGAAAATCTTCTTCTATGTTTTGTATCGATGGTACTCTTCTTTGATATTCAATACTGTTTGTATCCAGTAGGAAGCCACGTTGATAGCGGCATCAGTGGTATCATTTAGGTCATCCAGGGTTTATACCCTGGACGGGGACTTAAGCCACTCCAGCAAGTGAGCTATATTCTGATTACAGGCACCGTACTCGCACTAGAATTCAATATTTCAGAAAAGATCAGTTGAAAAAGGTAAGACCAAATTATGCTATAACTAACTGTAAATATAACATAAAATTCCTCCTGACCCCTTTTTAGGCCGACGTAACTACATGGTTCGCGTGTCTTATGAAGATTATGAATGAAATTAACACACACGCAGGCATACCGTTCGCTTCCCACACAATAGCACATGCTCCCGATTCCACAGGAAAATTCAAGATAACTTTAGAACCAAGAATCCACTAATGGGAATAAAATTTTATTTTATTCCCATTCGATACGCCAGAAATTTTAAACTCAAGCATAACTGGTAGGAATCGTACAACTTAGGAAGTACGTGTGCTAGGAATTTTAAAATTTCATGTTTCAAGTGTAAACTTGTAGGAAACTGTTTTTGATTTATCTTGAGGCGTGATGGTTTGGATTTGAAGGCAGTACGAACTTAAGCACCTGAACCAGCTCTACAGTTTATACCATCAATACCTCCTCAGATTTCATTGAATAATGTTTGTTCTACGCTGGGCGATCTTCTGTTCATTTTTTCTTTTCAATTATTTGTTGAGTCAGTTGATTCTGATGAGTATGTTATTATTTTTTTAATGTATTGATGGTATAAACTGTAGAGCAAACTTTGTTGACATCAAAATGAAAGGTTTACATAAATACAAACATACTTTACCCACTTCACTACAACATCACCTATCGGAAGTTAAAGCCCATATAACCTATCCTATACAAAACCATGAAGAGCCAAGCCACGTATAATCCAGCTAAAATTAATCAAACATGACACTACCATTGAGGTCCCCATTAATCCGGGCAAGCCATTTTAATATGCATGTAAAATTTCAAAATCAATTAATATTCAAATAGAAATTTTATCGGTAATCAATACGTTTACGGGCTTAGAATTTATGGTAATATGTAATAGTATCGTTGGATGAGCATTTGATGTGGCGATAGTGTTAGTTTTGAACTTGTTACATTAAGAGGTTACAGAGGTAAGAGGTGCTGCAAACATTGTTTGGCCAAAAAAGGAATCTGCACCATATGTTCCTAATGATAAGATGCATAATAGAAATGACGAAGAGAAAGAATAAGACATACATACTAAGCCGTCACTAAAACACAATTGAGACGAAGGTAGACTGATTATGCTTAAGATAAAGATGGAATGTTTAGTTCCGTAATATCTATTACTAGCTGCGCCCCGCGGTTTCACCCGCGTAAGTTTTGATCCCGTGGGAATATCGGGATAAAAAGTATCCTATGTGTTATTCTGATGTATAAACTATATTACTGTAAAGTTTCATCAAAATCCGTTCAGTAGTTTTTGCGTGAAAGAGTAACAAACATCCATCCTCACAAACTTTCGCATTTATAATATTAGTAGGATAAATGCTTATAAGCATAAATACTTTTATATCAGAAGACATCGTGAGGAAACCGACATTTCCTAGAACCAAAAACATTCGATGGCATGTGACATCTACCAATCCGCACGGAGCCCGCGTGGTGGATTACGGCCCACTCCCTCTCACAGAGAGGAGGCCTGTGTCCCAGCAGTGGGAACATTATAGGCTGACTATGCGTATAGCAGAAAATAGTTTGACTTAAAATATTACGTAATCGAGACTAAAATCGTTATCAACCTACAGCCCAACCATCAGACTCAACAAATATAACTGACCAACGTCGGTAAGCGATCGATTATCAGCAGGTTGAAGTACTGCTCTCAGCTTTTGGTGAATTAGGGCAAATATCACCTTGAAACACTTCAATCTGCTGAGAAACGAGCCAAGAGGTTCATTAACAATTGCTTTGAACATCAACTGGACGCAGTTATGCAAAAAGGATCCAACCCACAACATGACCGAAAATGAGTTAAGTATACCAAACTGCTCGTCAAGGTCTACATATATTTTCGATGGGCAAAAACAATCCAAGTAAAATACGAATTTTTAATGTCAAAATATTCGTATTTTACTTGGATTGTTTTTGATAATCGAAAATATAGACCTTGACAAGCAGTTTGATTTACTTAACTCATTTTCGGTCATTTTGTGGTTTGGATCCTTTTTGCATAACTACGTCCAACTGAGGATAGGATAAGCAGTACCAATCAGATATATTAAAGAATGAAATAGAATTTGATTATTTTTTTAATATAATTGTCATCATGATTATGGAAGTATCTACTGGTTCAGTTAAGCTCATTCGTAAATACATAGAGAGGATCTTCGTTTTATCAGTTCCCGACCACTACTAATTTAAGAGCATCAATGGAGATTTTGGAGTTAGCTGTATCAATAGCAAGATCTTACATTGAATCAAATTCCTAAATCAAACTAAAATCATTCGCGCCTCAATAAGTCGCTATGTCGCTATCGCTTTTAGTAAGAACAGTAGCCCGACTCTGTAGTTCACTCAAAGATCTCATTCACTCATTCAGCCATTCATCTCAGGCAGAAACTGTCCTCTATTGAACATGGGCTTCACCCACAGACTGGCGTATCGAACAATCTTGTCCATTCTTATACTTCTATAGCTACTAACAGTCTGTTCATTGGAAGTGATTTTAAATTGGAGTAGTTCTGTTATATTTAAGATCAAGCCATGTTTGACTCTGGTCGTTTCCATGAATATGTCTTATTCATGCTTTGGATACTATTAATCAATAAGTATGACTGAAACTACTATTACTATTGTAAAGTAAAGCTTTTACCGTTCTAATCTACACTAATATTACAGAGAAAAGATTAGATTTTTTGTTTTTTTGGATATTTGGCATACAGGTAGATCCAGTGTCTCCATATACATGGTAATTACCGTAGAAGCATTGTAATTTGGCCTTTATCTACCGTTTTTTTCCTTTGAAAAATTACACGGTAATTTGCTCGGTACACTTTTAGCAGATTCACCGTAATTTTGTCTAAAAACACCGTATTTTTACCCTTGCAACACGGTAACTCCCGATTTACATATCAATCAATATCTAATAATAATCATATCAAACAATCATTACAATCACTAATACATCTTCCTAACTTAGATTTGTACCACAAGAAGAAATCTCTTATGGAAAAGTGCTTGTGGTACAAATCTCACTTAGGAAGATGTATTAATGATTGTAATGATAATAATTCTTTAGATACGTACCTGTTATAGTCGCGAATCAAATTTTGATCAAGATACAACCTAAAACAGACCTGCAAATTGCAAAAAACGTTTAAAAATTGAATTTCGCGGTAACCACTGCGCATTCACCTTAAGCTAACTACGGTGATCCTAAGAAGAAGCTGGCCGCCACACACCGGCTGCCAGTAACAGGTGTCATGAAAATGATTGCATTGGGGTTTAATTTTGCAGTGTCTAAAAACGCTTTCTAGGAAACACACACCAACTCACCTTTATAAAGTTCAGTGACGTCATTCGCCGGTCAATTACGGACACTATGTGGCGGCATAAAGCGGCGAAAAGCACTGCTATTCGTAGCTTTAGCGAAAAATTCGACCGCAGTTGGCATCAAGCTTAATGATGCTGTGTATTGTGAAGCTCTTCACGAGCTTTAGGGTACCGGGAGGAACAAATTAAACCACAGCTTATAACGTATGTTCAATAAGGATTCTTAGAAATTATTCGGTATTTTATTATTACACTAATTTTAGTGGGTAATTAATTAGTGTGTATCGAAAAAACTAAAACACTATTGGAATTAACTAGCTATAACCACTAACGATTCGGAAGAAGAGTGGGGTGCATCTTCGTGGATTGCACTACCTATATTGAAAATCAGTTTACCCCAACAGCCAAAAACGAAAAACATATATTAAGCAATACAGTCCAATAAAAATGTATCACTAATCGATAATTCCGAAGTAAATACAAGTTTATTGGAATCGAAATTTAATTAAAACACATTAAGACAACTCGTATGTCTGTCGAACTATAAATAATTATATGTTCTTCGTCGTTTAAGGTCAATATGGCTCTTATCAAATATGTTTATCAAAGTCTTCTTTATACTTAGGTATACATATATTATTGATGTGATTTGTACGAATCAGCCAATCGATTTTGTAAAAATCTCACTTAAGTTATCTTAAGTTAAGTGAGCGTGAAGTGAGGCTACCAATAGAGGCAATCTCAATGAATGACAGCTCACTTCAACTTAGTTTTCACGGTGAGATTTTTACAGAATAGCACTTGTAAGATATTGTATGATATCAAAAGAAAAAGTAGATGTTAGCTTTCTTGTTATTGATTTAGTTTATGAACTGAGTACTCTATGCCCGCCTGAGTCTGATATATTTTTTGTAGCCTTATAATATCATTTTACCTGTCTGCCAAAAACACTAACATTAGATTGGTAGCTGAACTCAGAAATCTCTTATATTATTTACACTTTGTGGACACTAATGAAGTAATTTATTTATATTGTTTATTCGGTAAATAGGATATCGGAATCACTTTTATAAGTCTTACTATAAAAAGTGCTAGATGGATTTGATATTTCCGATCTGATTACCATGACAAGAAATGTTCTGTAGGTACATAGGTAGGAATCATTTCTACAAGACTTACTATAAAAAAGCTAGATGGATTTGACATTTCCTATCTGACTACCATGACAAAAAATGGCGAAACAAACTCAAGGGTCAAAGTCTCTTTTAGTTTAAAGTCCAGACATAATCTAGGTCAGATGTTTTGAGAAAAGAACCACACAGGTTTTAGTGGACCAGTCCAGTCAGTGCAAGCATTTGTCAGTAATCGTGTAGCTCAACTCAGAACTTGAGGAGCTCAACGACTCGACGAACAATACCAAAGAAAGTACATTTGTAGGCCGTTAAAAGTACTCAAACTGCCAGACCAACATTAAAACTAAAAGAGGAAGAGAGAACGTGAGTAATTCCAGTCTGATTCCCTGAACCCCCCCACCCCCCTGGATCCCACGCTAGATCTTCTTCTGTTTTAAACTCGTGTCTTATCCACTATAAACTTTTTCATTCTAGTCTGATCCCCTTTCTCTTTTGTTTTTATTCCTGAAGGATCGTCAGTAACAAAATATACGTACATTATTGAAATAGGTCAAGTCACTAGGAATAAAAGATTTACAGTGTATGTATATTAAAATAATATTAATACGTATAGAATCTTCTGAACACCGGAAAATAACATAATAAAAAATATACTTATAAGATTATCTTTATTACATTATCACAACATCTTAAGATTAACGCGAACAGGTGTCAATATCGATCGATAAATAACAAAATATTTCAATATGTATGGACGTATTAATTTGAAATTTAAATAAAGATGGCCGGCTCGGTTACATGGCATTGAATATGGAAAACTAGACACAGAGGAACCGAATTATATTAGTGTTATGTAATTTTGTAATTTTGTATTGGTATGTCGTAAGCCGAGTTCTTGCTTGCGAAAGCATTTTAAAAAATTTTGCGGATTACATTCTTTCTACTTCTTTATCAGCACCCAGAGCCATACATAAATTATGTACGTAAGGAGGGGGCAACATAGCATGACAATGTGTGACAAGGGGAGGGGGGTGAGACATAAGAATAATATATTAATTGCATTCTTGCATTGTTACTAATATATTTGAGTTTTGTTACTTGTATATCCTACTAACTATCCTACTAATATTATAAATGCGAAAGTTTGTGAGGATGGATGGATGTTTGTTACTCTTTCACGCAAAAACTACTGAACGGATTTAGATGAAACTTTACAGTAATATAGCTTATACATCAGAATAACACAAAGAATACTTTTTATCCCGATATTGCCACGGGATCAAAACTTACGCGGTGAAACCGCGGGGCGCAGCTAGTAATATTATAAATGCGAAAGTTTGTGATGATGGATGGATGTTTGTTACTCTTTCACGCAAAAACTACTAAACGGATTTAGATGAAACTTTACAGTAATATAGCTTATACATCAGAATAACACATAGCATACTTTTTATCCCGATATTGCCACGGGATCGACACTTATGCGGGTGAAACTGCGGGGCGCAGCTAGTAAACAAATAAATCACCTACATGATGTCACTTGTATAAATCTAAAGTATTTAAACTCTCAACTTCAACACTAACGAAAATCTTTAAAATTTTACCAACTCTATTAATATTTCTATAAATTTTAAGATTTTAAAATATTCGACGTAACACCAGCAGGCCAATTCTCGTAATTTAAAATGTTCAAAATCTAGTCGCAATCTCATCTCGGCGACAAACAAATGTCAAAAACTTGTCAAAAATATGTAGGGAAATCAGAAGTATTTTTTGACAGATTGAGACTGAGATCAGACTGTGAACGTTCTTAAAATTACGAGAATTGCCCCTCAAGAGTAACACAAGACCCGGGCTCTAAAAATTATGAAATTCGCGTGACGTGTTTTTTTTTTAATTTTTTAAATTACAGAATAAAATAAAATTTATACCTACTGAAACATCACAAAAAACAGACTTGCAATGCTGGTAGTCAAGTTGACTGTACTACAGTGGCGAAGGTACCATACAACTCGATTCCCGACGGCTTCCCTTCGAAAATTCAGAACACAACCACTGTAAAGTCAATACATCATTGAAATATAATGAAACGGTTTATTGACTTTTTTTTTGCTTCGGCTTACCTCTGTCATAAATTCAGCCTTCGCCACTCCTGTACAGTATACCCCGGAACATTTAAGTTCTCAACGAACAAGCCAGCAGGCTCACTTCATACACTCTGCCGGTAATGACTGCGACAAACCTAGGGTCAAGTGTGGCGGTGCAACTAAGGAAAGGCAAAAGTCTAGAAATGCCTATTAATCTTAAAGACTAAATGAACGTCTCCCATGATTTATTTATTTATTTAATACTTCAAGCACATAAATGTACAGAGGCGGACTTAAGACTTAATGCCATAGGCATTTTCTACCAGTCAACCTTTGGGTGATCTTTGGTTATGATTGTGTTTGTATTCCAACATTTTCATTACAAATAAATATTTTCATTTATTCGTTCATTCATCATCTGCCTAGCTTTTCGATTGCGCTATTACACTTGTCAAATCAATGCCTTGATATCAAAAATAGGTATGTATTTTTTATTTTCATTAATATATTAAAAAAGTTCACTGTCCCCTTAATTACAAACCCACGCAATTCGTAGAAGTTTCTAGTTTAATAATATTCGAAACAACGGTATAATAATAGATACGGTAGTCGGCGTGAATGACAGGATATCCGATTAATTGACAGACACAAGTAGGTACCCGTTTTATTCGATTAGTTCTCGCAATTTGTGAGAAATCGACACGTTGAGGTAAATGGCTGGTTGCGCGAGCGCTTGTTTTGAGCGAAGATTGATAGTGTTTCGACACTTATTAGTATGTCAAAAGTATGATAATAATTACGGCCTTAATTGGTATTATTTATGTAGCTTAAGTTGCGGTGATTTGTAGAATAGAAGTATTTGTTTATACTGGTAATATCAGTGGAGAGGAGGAATTTTGAAACATGGATCTAAAACTTTCTTAATTTTTTTTTTACAAAGCAATTATAGTAAAAATGAATGTTTAAAGATGAAAATAATTTCAGTTTTAATTTATTTATATTTTTTTCTTAAATTCCAAAACGTTCATTATTGAAGATTTACTACATTCTTAAGATACTGACTGTAGCAGATATATTCTTTCTAAATTTCATTAAAAAAAACTATTTTAATTTAAATACATAATATTCGCCTTCACAGTCATTAATAACATCAAAGCATTTTTTTTTAATTCCAAATATATATTTAACTGTTATTCTATAATAGCACGAAATATTTAAAACTCACAGCAGGTATCTATTCCAAAAACAAAACGAAGCAAAATCTATTATTTTTCTCGTCATAAAATATCTTTAAGATAATTTATTTACATAAAATTAGTCGCCACATTAGCTAAAATAAATTAAAAGAATATTATGTTTACTTAACATTATTAATATAAACTGAATTCTTGAATTCAAGTTAAATTTAATAATAATATTTGTATAACGAGGTCATTAGTTGAACTGCGGCTTCCTAGAGTTTGATGCCGAGCCCAGTCGGAAATTTCCGAAACACACACTTGAGCAGAAACAATTATTACAAAAAAAAAACATCTTAAAACACACTACAAAGTGAAAAATAACTCTGAGCTGGTGTCTTTGGATCTGTATTTTAGTTTTTTGCTACCGAATTCCGAAATTAAGTTATTTATTACTTTGTAGTGTGTTTTTTTAGAATTCGAATGTTTTTTTTTGTGAGTTTTTTATTTTTCTCTTTTTAGTTATGGTACAGACGCCAGCACATCAAGCTACCCGAAACTGTCAAATTTTCCCAATCAATTTTGAACTTTATACTTTAGCGATAAAGTTGAAAATCTATTAAAGATATTTAACAAATTGTAGTAGCTTGATGTGCTGCCATCTGTACCTACCCCACACCAATTCTTATACCTACCACTACTTACTATGTATATAACACTAACAACATCATAAAGATACACTAAGTAGATTAAATACGTATTTTCGAAGCTAACTCAAAAACTATCAAAGCAAAGTTTATAAAACACACAACGTGTAACGTTAAATGCGCAAAACCTGAAAATAGTTTGTTCATAATTGACTACTGAAACGATTTCAGTAATTTTTGATCTAGGTTTTTTTTTTCAAAAAATATGTATTTTGCTATAAGTACTATCCGCCGATTGAGCCAAAGAAAATTAAGTCTTATTTTTAAGGCAATAAGGCTCAATTTTGAATGCATAAAGTAATGCTAGGATCAACACAATTTTATTAATAAAAATAGCTTTAAATCAAATAGTTTTGGTCATTGTATTATGCTTTTAACTCAATGCTCTAATTGGGGTGTATGAGATTTTGCGCATTTAACGTTACACGTTGTATAATAATGAAAAAATAATTTTCAAAATCGGAAAAATCTATAAACGTACATAAAAAAAATACATACAGACGAACATAAATACTCTTCCTTTTTAAAAGTAACTTAAAAAACAAAAAACAATATAAATGTGGCTTCCAAAGATTTAAACAGCATCTGCCTAGCCTTTTCCCCAACTATGTTGGGATCAGCTTCCAGTCTAACCGGATGCAGCTGAATACCAGTATTTTACATGGAGCGACAAAACAATTAAACACGGATACATTATTCCGAAACAAAAAAAGAAATAATAAATGATTGTACTCATCAACACGCCGAGTTAAAACGAATCATTATACGCATAACTCTCAAAATCCAATGACCTACTCCTTAAGCATTCACAAAGTTATCACAGTGCTGTACATACATAAACAAGGCACAAACAGTATAGAACTTATAACTCCATAATTCATTCGTCATGATTTCGTACCAAGTAACAAGAAAGCCAGGCTCGGGTATAAATAATTAATGAAGTGAGAAAAGCAAGTGAAACACTCCAGTTTTTACGCTCCAGAAGATATTGTTTTAAAGCTCTTAAGATTTAATTTCCGCGGTGGTGAACTGGGGTGTTGGGGCAAGGGAAATGAGATTTCTTTCAATGGACGCCTGAAGACTAATGTCACTGAGCAGTTATTGTGATAGTCATGAATCGTTATTCGTTTGTGTGGAAAAGGTGGATATTTTTATACAGTAATTTACAAATAGAATCGTGTTGCTAGGGTGTTTTTGCCGCGGGCCTGCGGGCGGAGAGTAATGGGTAACTTTCCGTCCGATCAGGATCAGCCCCGTGCCGGACGGCGCGTACGTGTTCCACGCGCGCCTCAAAGAGATGTCAGCATCTTAAGGCCCGTAAGGGCCGTAGCCTGCCGGGGCAGCGGGATTGTCCGAAAGGGTTACCGCTACCCCAGAACACAAAGGAAGGAACACGGGTGGATTTTAGTCAGTAAGAGTCTGACACTCCCTTCTGCTCCACCCTGAGCGGGAGGGGTCATTTGATGATTTCCCATCCACAAAAAAAGGGTGTTTTTGGCCGTATATATTCTAGATATGCTGGATGCAAGAAGCACAGATCCACCATGTCGCTGCGTTTCGCCCGCCCGCGATTTTATTTCGTTTTCGCTTAGCGCTATTTCTCCCTTTTTTGCTTAGCTCCTGTTAAATAACTTATAACCTTCCCCAAGAATTGGGCAATAAATGCAAAGAATTTTTCAAATCCGACCCGTAGTTTCAGAGATTTTAGCGCGTTCAAAACAACAAACTCTTGAGCTTTATTATATTATTTTAGTACATATTTACAAACAGTATCGTATTGCTGGGGTGTTTTTGCGCCCTTTATATTTCGTCTTATTTTAGAATCCGAAGAAACTGTTGCCGTGGGCGGGGGATACTGAGAAATCTCTTATTATTAACGCCTTACTAGAAAACTTATTGACTTTAGCCTCATCTAATTAATTATCTCCGTTTCAATTAATTTTTTATTTGGATATTATACTATGCTAAGTAAGTATAGTAACAAGGATGGTCTTAAGTAATTCTTTGATAGAAAGCGTAAAGAGATCCCAAAAATTAAACTACTATTACACTGAACACCAACTACTATTATTACATTAAACTACTATTACACACCACAACAACTACAACTACTATTACTATTACTATTACAACTACTATTATTACATTAAACTACTATTATTACATTAAACTACTATTATACTGTAAAGCGACAAGGCGGAAAGTATACATACAAAATCTTACGCGTCTTCTTCTTACCATGGGGATAAGCAAAAAATACAGAACGCTACCTAATCAGATCCTTATATTCTCCCTTTGCTTCGTTTACGTTCAAACATCTGAGGGGCAATTCCCGTAATTTTAAGAACGTTCTCAATCTGTCAGAAATACCACTAATTTCCCTACATTTTGACAGGTTTTTGACATTTGTTTGTCGCTGAGATGAGACGGCGACTAGATTTTAAACGTTTTAAATTAAGAAAATTGGCCTTCTGCTCATGACACATACGCACGATGTGAGTACGCATCTATTCTCTCTGAAAAACATCACTAATAAGGTCAGCTATATATCTTTCTAGATCTTCCCTTCCCAGCGTTTGTACTCACATCGACATTTTGTTAGTCGCTGTCGATGTAAGCATAATTATGAACCTATTAATGTTGACATCGCAACAGGAGACCCATAACCTAAAAACAGTGACTCTGAACTGTAACAAACATTACGTAACGTTTTAGTCAGCCAATAACAACTCGTAAACTAACTATTAACTTAAATCCCTGAACGCTTGCTATTCCTCCGGAGCTTAGCGGACATAATACTTACTGCTACTGCCTCTACCGCGTCATAAAACCAAGACGTGACTATAACCAAATACATTTCTTAGATCTATCAATAGATTAGTTTCGTATAACAGTGATTAATTTTAATATTCTAATATTAATTTTAATAAAAGCAAATCAAACGTAATTACGCTTGATTTGCTTTTAAAAGCATTATTTTTAACGCTTTCCAATCATTTAATGGTGTTAACGTGTTTCTATAAAAATAGTATGAAATTCGATCGATAGAAATATGTACTTGGAATTATTGGAGGATCAAATTTTATGTTACAATACAGATTTTTTTAAATGTAAACTAATCTATGATTGTATTTATTTGAAGCCTACGTGTAAAATAGTCTGTTGATAACAGCAAAAATTTTCTGCAATGAAGTAGCCTAATTATATTGATTTTGTAACATATAATAAATTTGTGTATTGGAAAACGTCGTTGGTTTTAAAATGCATATTAGGTATAGATAATTATTATGTTAGTCATAAAAAGCGCTATAGCTTTTAAATATCTTATGGCTTATCAAATTAATTCAGATCATTGAAATAGTAAAAAAACCGACCAAGCGCGAGTTGGACTCGTACACGAAGGATTTCTTGTATGGAAATCCCCGGCCGTTAATTTTTAACTTCATCAAAATCAAAAAATTTTAATCATTAAAATCAAAAGTCATTTATTCAAATCAGGCTGAGAATCAGAACTTTTCGAAAAGTCAAAATAACATACGACAGTCCCTAAAACGCCATCCCTTCACCACTTCCTAGTGCTTTCGCTGGGAAGAAGAAGTGGCGCATCAAACTCCCCAGCAGCACACAAATATTATTATATTTGATGTCATAGCGGCGATAGAAATACACAATCTGTGAAAATTTTAACTGTCTACTTAGTACGGTTCATGAGATACAGCCCGCTGACAGGCAGACGAACGTACAGCTGAGACTTAGTAGTCCCGTTGGCACCCTTTGGGTATCCGTCCAAAAAAAACTAGAGAAGTGATTCATGAAAGCAGCCATAAAAACAACTTGTTGGACATAATCTGCCGTTCGCAGAATTTTTCAAATTGACTAAATTAAAAATAAAACATTATAAATAAGCCTTTTTATAACGTTATTATTGGGATTCATTGGGTTCATATTTTATTATTTATTTGCGTATTGCAAAGTTTATTTGCGGAAATTTTATTGTAAAATTTTCAGGAAACACGTTTTTATTAAAACGTATGTTTTTATTCTCTGTTATAGGTAATGATTGTGTGTTAAATGTGCGTAATTGAGAACGCACTTTATTTAGGTAGGTATAGCAGTTACAAAAAGTTTGCATACATTTTGATTTCCCATGTTTTTTATGTAAAACTAGCGGTCCGTCCCGGCTTCGCACGGGTGGATAAAAAAAAGAAAAAAAATAGCCTATAATAATCAGTGATAATGTAGCATTAAAATGGTGAAAGAATTTTTAAAATCGGTCCAGTACTTTTTGAGCCAATTCGTTACAAACATACATACAAACCTTTCCTCTTTATAATATTAGTATAGAAGTATAGATATATATACTTATGAACATCCAAATTGAGAACATCCTCTTTTGAAGTCGGTTAAAAAGAAAAATAAATAACTCGTTATTGTATCTAACAAAAATAACTTACACTATCTTATTACATTAAAGTGTTGCCTTAAGATAAAAGAGGAATAAAAAAAGTAATTTATTGTCACATTCAATTATAAACTAAGATTTGTTTCATTGAAAGAAAAAAACCAATAAATTACATCTACTATCAATACCAATTCACTCCAATTACCTTAACCATATCATTCACTAATAATATTAAGTCTTACATCACCTAATCTTCCTCATAAACTACGAAAAACATTACCCGATTAGATCGTAATAAGAAAGTGGGATGTTACCGACAATTTAATACTTATTTATCGGGCCGACTGTACTTGCTGACCGATTGGACCACTTACCGATTGTACCTATTTCGATTAGGCTCAAGTAATGGATATTGTGGTGAAGTGAATATTCTATTTGGTAAGGATATATAACACAGTACGGCTGGTCCATTAACGCAAGGTCGTTCAACGAGTTATGGAACAAGATAAACACTTGGGAGTCTCCCTGAGGGATAGAATCTGGAATGGGGAGATCCGGCAGAGAACCAAAGTTGTCGACAGAGCTCACAGAACAAGAAAGCTAAAATGGTAAAAGGCCGGCCATATTAGCCGTTGAACTGATAACCGTTAGAGTAAACGTGTTCTTGAGTGGAGACCGCGAATCAGCAAATGTAAGTTTTAGGGCGGTTCAGGCTAGGTGGAGCGACGATCAGCTCTAAGAGGGTTGCCGAGAACGAGCTGAATAGAGTGCAATTGGAGAGGCGTTTGTCCAGAAGTGGACAGCTGTAGGCTGACGATAATGATGACATCACGTCTATAATCTTGAAGGGTTAAGCAGATGTGTACCTAGTTTTTAAAAGAAATTGAAGTCTAGACGACGCAGCTGTACGCGTCCAGACTTCACCACTCCACGAAGGTTTAGGAGATCATGGAGTACATGCATGTGAAGACCAACTGGACTTTGAGGGTCGAGAAGTTGGAGTCGCGTCACAACACATCTTCAAGTCGTTCGTGGTGCGTGTTCCGACACATCATCTCGAGAAGTTCCTCAAGGAAGAGTTATGGCCGAAGGGTGTTGTGTACCGTTTCGTGGTCGGCTACATGACACCAGTCAGCGAAACACGACGCAGACACTTCGTGTGTGTTAGTTAGTTTTTAGTGTAATTATAATGGTTTATGTATTTATAGTATATATTTTTAAGTTATATTAATATTTTATTGTATGTGTTTGTATGGGCCTTGATGCCTGAAATAAATAGAGAATAATAATAAAGGATAGAAAGTCGTTCATATTCATGGGTGGACTGTAAAAAAATAAATAATAATTAATAATAAGTATAACAATTCAATTATTATACAGTAATATAATATTATTGCTTGAGATAGATTAGCACCCCAATAGCGTAACACACTATCAATCAGAGTCTGAATGATTTTGAAGGATATTGCCAATTCATTGCTTCGTATGTTCGAATAATTTGTCTGCTCAACAACGTAAACAACGCAATGAATGCTGAACTGTCAAAATGAAACCCATTGCTAGTAATAGTATGTTACGCAATTACCTCGCTGACTCATTTAAGAATGCAAAATTCCGCCTATAACTGTATTAATTAAATTAATAATAGAAATTAGGTAACGCTTTTAACAGGGTGATAACAAAGGGAAATATTTAACTGATTCCCTGAAAGATTTTTGTGCTTCTAATGATTGACTAAGGTCTTCTACTAGTGCGTCCTGCCCGTCATGACATATGGTGCTGAAACGTGGACACTGACGGTCAGGCTGGTCCACAAATTCAAGGTCGCTCAGCGCGCTATGGAGCGAGTTATCGGAGAATCGGAGTCTCTTTGAAGGATAAAATCAGGAATGAAATTGTCCGGAAAAGAACCG
Source organism: Globia sparganii (assembly GCA_949316385.1). Taxonomy (NCBI): domain Eukaryota; kingdom Metazoa; phylum Arthropoda; class Insecta; order Lepidoptera; family Noctuidae; genus Globia; species Globia sparganii. The sequence continues at coordinate 20,303,972 of OX438671.1, forward strand.
GAGTTATCGACATAGCTTACAGAGTGAGCAAACTGAAGTGGCAGTGGGCTGGCCATGTTTGTCAAAGGACCGATGGCCGGTGGAGCAGACGAGTCCTTGAGTGGAGACCGCGTATCGGCAAGCGTAGTGTAGGACGTCCCCCAACTAGATGGACGGACGACCTAAAGAAAGTGGCTGGAGGGACTGGATGAGGAAGGCGGAGGACAGGGTGTTGTGGCGCAGCCTGAGAGAGGCCTTTGTCCAGCAGTGGACTGCGATAGGCTGAGTTGATTTGAATGATTAACTATAATTATTGAGCCGTTCTAACAAACCCAAAATAGGAATTATTTCAGGTTCAAAAATAGACGCGTAATCATAGTCATTCATCTGCCTAGCCTTTTCACAACTATATTGGGGTCGGTTTCCAGTCTAACCGGACGCAGCTGAATACCAGTATTTTACATGGAGCGACTGCTTATCTGACCTCCACAACCCAGTTACTGGGTAACACGATACCCTTAATAAGACTGGTTATCAGACTACCCGTCACGACTGTCAAAGATCTACGCCTGATCTCTCTCCGGTCGTGTCGGATTGCCGTCCCATCGGAATAGAAGAGTTAGAGAAGAAGGAGTGTGTCTGCGCGCACATTTGTGCACTATAATATATTCTGCGCCGAAGACTAGTCTCGATTAAGATTGGCCGCCATGGCCGAAATAAGTCAGGAGGACTTTATACGATATCCCTTGGTAAGACTGATTGTCAGACGTTCGGGTTTCTGACGACCCGTAACGACTACCAAAGATCCAAGAATGACAGCCGAAACTAACGGCTTAGCGTACTTTCCGAGGCACGGAGGGGTCTTGGTATGTGAAGATAGTCACCCATCCATGGACCAACCACGACAAACGTAGCTTAACCTGGTTGATCGACCTGTGCGGCTGTTATTATTTAGCCATACGCCCCTTCTGGGTTTTTATAGGTTCGTTTAAATACATGCCGATAAAACTTATACGCCCTAGACAGGTACAGCTATTCAACACAAGCACATTCTGAAAACCTAGAGGCATGCTAGCACCCTTCATAGAATGAATTATCAACGCCAAACATTGCAAGTATTCTTGAAAAAGTACTTAACCCTACTATCACAGCTGCATTTTTCCTTTACACCACGAGAACAATTTATGTTATCGCCTTGAAGCTTTTAGAGTGAATTTTAAATGTCTTTTGTAAAGAATGGCGCTAGTAGCATTTTACTTTTATTTAATTATTCATGAGATTTTTCTTATTTCAAGTGATTGGGAAGGAGTAATAGTAAAATATGAGTAGTAAAATATGGAGCAATTTGTCTTCACTATGATCTGAGAGTACTGCTGGGTGAGGTCAAAATGGATGCAGATGGTAAAGGATCAAGTATAGCAGATTGGATAATTAGAAAAAACACTTATGAGCCTATACTACCTCAGCTAAAATTCACTCTTTATATCGCTCGCACGATACTACTCGCGGACTGAGTGAGAGCGGGACAGAGTGCGGTGCTAGGCGGCAGGCAGTGTCAATAGTTTAGGTATTTGCTTTTTACGGTGAAATTAATGGTAATTGAAAAAAAATAAAAAAAAACATGACCTGCTTTATAGTTAGTTCAGTTAGTATACAAAGTTTAATGATCTAATTTGAAGTATTTTTTTAATATCTGCGGTTTATTGTTCGGTTTGGTAGTGACTTTGGAATTTTTTTCTATCCAGAAAATTTTACGGAATCGTGTTTTCGTCAAACATAAAACCTAAAATTAGTCCTCAACTTTACCATATATTTATTTCAAAATGAATGCTGCAGTATTTTCGACATAACGGAGGATCATGCTAAGCCATTTGAGGTAGTACCTATAGGCCCTTAAATCACATCTTCATCGAAAGCTGTACATCTTTTACTAGTATGTTTCTGTGTTGTTCAGATATAATCAGCCTATAATATTCCTATTGCTGGGAAATAGGCCTCCTCTCAGTAGAGCGTGTTTCAAATTCACCAGGTGAGCCCAGTGCGGGTTGGTGGATGTCACATGTCTTCGAATACTTGGTTCTAAGACATGCCGGTTTCCTCACGATATTTTCCTTCACCGTTTTGAGAGCAGTAGTGATGAAAATAAATACACAAAGTAATGCCTGCGTGGGTCCGAACTCATAACGGACTCGTAAGTTGGGGCTGATACAACTGAGCCAACATCACTCTTGTTCATAACTCAGGTAAATAAATATACATACTTTTTCAAGATTTTTCAAAGAATGTAGAACATCGCTTTATGTCTTGGTTATCATCATCATCATCTGCCTAGCCTTTTCCCAACTATGTTAGGGTCGGCTTCCAGTCTAACCGGATGCAGCTGAATACCAGTGTTTTACATGGAGCGACTGCCTATCTGACTTCCACAACCCAGTTACTGGGTAATACGATACCCCTCGGTAAGACTGGTTGTCAGACTTTCGGGCTTCTGACTACCCGTAACGACTGTCAAAGATCCACAAATGACAGCCGGGACCAACGGCTTAACGTGCTTTCCGAGGCACGGAGGGATCTCGGTATGTAAAGATGGTCACCCATCCACAGACCAACCGCGGCAAGCGTAGCTTAACCTGATCGATCGACCTGTGCGGCTGTTATTATTTAGCCACGGGCACCTCGCTTTTTCCCTTGGTTACCAAAAAATATTCAATTTTAAGATCGTCACCCTCCACCAGATTTTTACGAAACGTTTCCCAAAAAAAGCCTTTTAATGGCACGAGTTCTAATACCTTTTTTACCGCCGTAGGCTAACCACGTACGGACGTAACCTAGAGTGTTATCAGTAAAATTTATTAAGGGGTGTTTTACCCTTGGTATATTAGGGTAAGTGGGATATTTAAGATACAGCCAATCGGAATGATGCTGTTAAAATATCAAATGCTATCAAAGCTGGAAGTGTTGCTTTAAATTTTGGGAGCGTTTGAGCTGTAGTGTAGGAAGAACTGATAAGGATTATACTGGCTAGTTTAACTACTATCAGACAAACACAGTACAATCGTTATTATCATATCCCTAGTTTGATCAACTTCTTACCAGAGTAACTGTTCTATACAGGGTTATTTTGCAGGGTCGTTTTGCAAAAAAAAAATAGATAGTAGCCGATTCTCAGACCTACCCGATATGCATACAAAATTTTATACAAATCGGTCCAGCCGTTTCGGAGGAGTATGAAACTAACCCTGTGACACGAGAATTTTATATCCATACTACTCGTAATATTATAAATGTGAAAGTGTGTGTGTCTGTTTGTTTGTCCGGCTTTCACGGCAAAACGGAGCGACGAATTGACGTGATTTTTGGGATGCAGAGTGACATAGGCTACTTTTTTTTAACCGTGTTACCCCGAATTTAACGCCAGCGAAGCCACGGACAAAAGCTAGTATTAGATCTTTTTTATCATCTTTATGATGTCAATGCTCAGGTTGATGCATACTAAGATTTAGGCTACATTTAGTTTTTTTTTTATTAGGGGCGAAAGTTAAACATAAAAGACTAATCTCCAACAATAAGGCCCGTTTGCACCATTAATCACTAATAGTGTTTAGAGCTATAAAATATTTAAAACATCATTCCGTCTATTATCAACTTCAAACGATTAATAGAAACAGCACGATGTTTAAATACGTTTAGCCCTAAACGTATTATGTAGTATGTGGGTCGTGGCTAAATAATGACAACCGATCGGCTCAATCTTCAAGGTTATGCAACGCTTGCAGAGGTTCAATACATACCGAAACCCCTTCGTGCCTCATACTCAGCTGTCATTCGTAGATACAGATAATGCAAACTACGAAGACGCGCCCTACTCTTCTTCCGAATCGTTAATGGTTATCGCTACTTATTTCCACTAGTGTTTTATTTTTTTTCGAAACACACTAATTACACACTAATAATTATTAGTGTGTATCAACAAAACTAAAACACTAGCGGAATGTTGCATTCTTGTGCTGTAAGCAATAGGAAAAAGAGTGGAGCGCGTCTTCGTGGATTGCACTATCTGTATTTGACAGTCGTTACGGGTAGTCAGAAGCCCGACACTCTGACAACCAGTCTTACCAAGAGGTATCGTGTTACACAGTAACTGGGTTGAGGAAGTCAGATAGGGGGTCACTGCATGTAAAATACTGGTATTCAGTTACATCCGATGGAAGCCAACCCCAACATAGTTGGGAAAATATAGGCAGATGAAGATGGAAGCGAGCCTTAAACCTGCTACTAAGTGAATTCGCAGAGAAAAGTCGCTTTATTATTAAAACAAAAAACTGCTTTGCTTTCTATAAAACAACCATCGACCTCTCCCCACAACGTCAATCAAAAATAAAAGAAAATTAGGCTTCTCTCATCGGAACGTGATTGAACTACCAATTACCAGATTTCCGTATTAATAACATTAGTTAGGATTAATTTCTAATCGGCTTTCCCGCCGCCATCCAGCTCGTTATTAGAATTTTATAAACTAAAACTCATTTCTTGTCTGAGATTGGCTTCGTTGCTTTTCTAGAAATTTTCTTTCTTAGACTTCAAACATCAGACGTTCTTGAGATAATGTTAAAGCTATGTAGGTGCCAATTAGAGAGGTACTGTTATGTATGGTTTTAAAACCAATGTAATGTCAAGCTGTTTTTAAGACGCTTTTAGTCTGAACGATTTATTTATTTATACAATGTGTAACTGAATTGATGCGCATTATGAAAGTTGTTTCCGAATCATTTACTGAATTGTTTCCTGTTGTGTTTAATATATGTCATTTTCTATCCTAACAATAATTAAAACTACGTAAATTACAGTAACACTTCCGTTGTACAGTCAAAACCAATGATATATATTATTTTCGTAGATCATCATCATCATCTGCCTAGCCTTTTCTCAACTATGTTGGGGTCGGCTTCCAGTCTAACCGGATGCAGCTGAATATCAGTGTTTTACACGGAGCGACTGCCTATCTGACCTCCACAACCCAGTTACTTGGTAATACGATACCCCTTGGTAAAACTGGTTGTCAGACTTTCGAGCTTCTGTTAACCCGTAACGACTGTCAAAGATCCACGAATGACAGCCGGGACCAACGGCTTAACGTACTTTCCGAGGCACGGAGGGGTCTCGATATGTAAAGATGGTCACCCATCCACAGACCAACCGCGGCAAGCGTAGCTTAACCTGATCAATCGACCTGTGCGGCTGTTATTATTTAGCCACGGGCCCCTCATTTTTGTAGATACGGGGTGTGTAATGTTTGACATAATAACAAAAGTTCTAATGATTATATGACCTAATTTCATATAATATACTTTTACGTTACTCAGTCACAGTGCCAATTTCTACTAAACCGGGTGATTGACCTAGTAGGCACTCAGTCGCGCGCGGAACATCGTTGATTACACAGCTCGATCATTTCAGTTTTTTGTAATAAACACGCATTAAAATGACTTCATGTGCAGCTAAACAGTGTTTTAATAATACAAGGAAGAAAAATAAGACACACGGGATTACTTACCACACGTAAATACAGCCAAAAATGTTAATCATAATATAGTATTCTAATTGGGGTGTTTGTTAGTGTGCGTTAATTCCGGGACATGTTGTATATTATATACTTTAGTGTACACAAGAAAAATACATTACAAAGAAAATAAATAAAACTACAAAACACACAATGATCGGCTTTATCGCTTTCTAGTTTCGGCTTTTCAAGCCCCTTTGGTCTCATTTACTTATATATCCCTTTTTAAGGATGATTTCTACCAAACGGCTCGCATCGCATCGGATCGGATCGGATTTTACAATCTTTAAACGATATTAGATGGTGTACATAGTTTTAATTTTATTTTAAGTCTTAGTCATAGTGTCATTTTTATTTCTAAACACAACAACATGAAAACAATTAGTCGAAAAACCCGCTCCTAACTGTTCCCGGCGCAAAGGTGCCCAAAATGCTTGCTGCATTGCCACGTTGGATAGCAATGGCTAACCTTTGCACCAAAAACGAGCCGGAACGGGAGTCACCCGTTGTTCATTTTTTTACATAATATTTCCTAAGAGTCTTCCGCGACACGCAATCGTAGCTCTCTTCGAGAGGAAGTGGGCTATAATCTACGATGCGCTAGATTAGTTGCTAATTCAAAATTCTTAATGATGTCTCACTGTGTAAAGGCTTTAAAAGACCCATGTTCGAAAAAACCATTCTTAACCATGTAAAGTGGAGGAAATAAACCTTTCACCCTTTCGTATCTGCTATAACACTAAGCAAAGCTAGAAAAACTAGTGTGTGCTTTAACTCGTAGGCAGGTACGTGCCGAGGCCTCACGAGTACCTCCAACCGACAATTTTCCATTCAGGAATCGAAGGTTAAACGAAGTGTTCAATATTCGTCTCCCTCTCTAGAATTGAGGCCAGGAAACCTGTTGACACTTTCCGAAAGAATAATTGTATGGATCATTTAAGTTCGGTCAAAACTCTAACAATAAAAAAAATCTGAGGGGAAATTCTCGTAATTTTAAGTACAGACGCCAAGCACATTAAGCTACCCGAAACTGTCAATTTTTTGCAGTCGACTTTGAATCTTATGCTTTAGCGATAAAGTTGAAAATCTATTCAAGAAATTTGACAGATTGTAGCAGCGTGATGTGCTGGTGTCTGTACGCTCACAGCCTGATCTCATTTTCAATCTTTCCAAAATACCTCTAATTTTCCTACAATTCTGACAAGTTTTTGACATTAATTGTCGCAGAGATGAGATTGCGACTAGATATTGAACGTTTTTAATTACTGGAATTAGCCTTTAGTCGTATACTTCAAAAGTTCGAAATTATAATTAAACTACCTTACCCTATTTTTTCATAGACCTTTGAAATTGAATAGCTTAGTGCCTTTTATGCTAAATCTCTTTTTTAATTAATTAATTATGTGAAGAATCAAATCAAATGAAATCAGAATATTTTAATATCTCCTACCTACATGGGCACTTATAAAAGTCAGAAGCTAGGTGCGCGTTTCCAATTGGTCGTTTCAAAAGAAGAGGAATTTACTGGAGCGTTGGACATGCATGTGAGGCGTTAGTTCTCTCTGTACCTTCAACTATTCAAGTGATTCACCAAGTAGGAAAATATTTTATTTCGAAAATAAATAAGCAATTCCGTATTTATTTAAAATCACGTTCATATTGCAGCAACTCGCATTCATAATTCAATCAACGCATTGCTTAGCGATAAACTGTTGATACGAACTGTATTTTCTTTTAGTGTGAGAACATAAACACGGCTTCATTTCACTGAGAGATTCTTTACAAATGTACAAAACATCCTCTCTCGTAGCAACTGCATAATCAGCCTAGATAATGTTCTGCTGAGACACTGACCTCCTGTCTTTGAGAGGGAGTACCACGCGGACCCAGTGCGGGTTTGAAGATGTCTCATGTCTTGTAATTTTTGGTTCTAAGACATGCCAAAGCAGTTGGTGTTGAAAGCAGTGGTGAACAAATTATTTATACGAAGCAAAGCATCTGCTTGGGTTCAAACCCACGACCTAGTCGGGGCCGATACCACTGGCCACCACTGGTCTCCTTCGTTCACCAACTTTGCTGGTTGTCAAATATTTTTACCACAGCCCTGAGCTACAAACCTTCCAAAGTTATTTAAACTCTGACAGCTGTAACTTGACAAGAATCTTATTGTAACGAGTACAAAGATCACTGTGATTTTAGAAGTGATGCACAATTAGAGGTAAATTAAGTGTGAAAAGACTGTATTGTACCTACTTGCAGCTCATTTCGACAGAAAAGCAGGATCTTTAAAGTTAGAAGCAAGACTAGCATCGCTGGCTGCGTCTAAATGTGCATACACACAAGTGACACGCGTCGGAGGCAGTGGGAACTGCATCCGTAGACGCGTGTCGGCGAAAACCGTCGACGCGTCGACAGCATCCTGCTCGTATTAAGCATCGTAGTCAAATACTCAAGCGACACGTTGTGCATTTAGAATAAAGTACTAAAAACTAATTTCTACCAATCAAATGTCTTTAAACTAGGTTTAAGTAATGCTTGAATCTTGAGTAACTCATCCTGTTGGATACAAAATCAGACAATTAAAATAATGGTCTTTTAAAATAGTCGCTACTTTTATAGCCCCTTGATAATCCGTTCGTGAATTTCGTCCCATAACTCCATGGTACGGTGTAATCTCAGCGCGGTGGATCTTAAAGCCTCCTGTGATCGGATCGCAGACGTTTTTATCACATTTACTTGCCACGGCTGGGAATTTGTGTAGAGAAGAGGATTATGCAGTTAGTTCTGTTATTTGGTAGGTAAAATTTTGTAAGAAAGCATGTGGAAAACATACACGTTACTATATAGTTGCGCAAGTTTAGACTTGCACGAGTCTGCATGACACAGAATTGCTTGGATACTAATTGTGCTAATTCATCGCAAACAGTGCAAGTCCAATTTTGCATAAGATTGACAAAGTAAGCTAAAGCTTTTTTTTTTTTAAAAATCTACAAATTTATTTGCCAAATCACAGTATATAGAGTTTGATTTCTTAAAAGCTTTGTTAATAGGTAGCTATTTAATTCTACCTGTGAACCTAAATGACACTCAAATGTTTGCCAACTGGGAATTATAACCTACTAGCTGCGCCCCGCGGTTTCACCCGCGTAAGTTTCGATCCCGTGGTTATATCGGGATGAAAAGTATCCTATGTGTTAATCCTGGTTATAAACTATATGTGTGCCAAACCTCATCCAAATCCGTTCAGTAGTTTTTTGCGTGAAAGAGTAACAAACATCTATCCATCCTCACAAACATTCGCATTTATAATATTAATAGCAGCGCCCCGCAGTTTCACCCGCGTTAATTGCGATCCCGTGGGAATATCGGGATGAAAAGTATCCTATGTGTTATTCCTGATTATAAACTATCTGTGTGCCAAATTTCATCTAAATCTGTTCGGCCGTTTGTTCGTGAAAGAGTAACAGACATCCATCCATCCATCCTCACAAACTTTCGCATTTATAATATTAGTAGGAAGGATTAGTAGGAAGTAGGATATATAAATATAATATATATATATATATATAAGTAGGAAGGAAGTAGGACAACGACTGTTTAGATAAAGCAATTAGAAAAAGTCTTATAAATAAAACATTCAGTTTTTCCGACGAAAATATTGAATTATTCGTACAAATTCCGAATTATACTACCTCGATTAGTTTCGCGGCAAAATGGTGATAAATTCACAACTGACACATTATTTCATATTTCCATAATATTTTTATTTCCATTCTCGAGAATAATCGCCCATTTCGAATGTCGATATTGTATCAATCAATCGGCTTAACTTTTATTGCTTAAATCTCTTTATTTATAGTCCTACTTATACGTCGAAGATAGTAAGATTTATAATACATCTGAGTATTAATATTTATACAGTTACAAACTATGTTTTTGTGAGCATTTGGTTTACAGGCTTGCTAATTGCCTGTCGGTATGTATTTGTTTTTTTTTATAGCTTTATACGTACGAGTGCTCTAGAAAATAAATTGTAAATGTATTCAACATGCTAGAAATCAGTTACAATTTACATTAAGCAGCTCTTACATTGATTTCAATACACAGGTCACAAAATACGACAAAACTGCAGTGCTATTCTGTAAAAATCTCACCGTGAAAACTAAGGTGAAGTGAGCTGTCATTCCACCTGATGTTAGGGATTGCCCCTATTGATAGCTCACTTCACGGTCACTTCACCTAAGTTATCACGGTGAGATTTTTACAGAACCGGTCGGCTGTGCTTATGATAGTTTCTGGAAGTGAATCACGATTCCTGGAATTATTGCATCAAATTTAACTGAAGACTATAAGTAAGTAATTGCTGGTCAGACAGGGTTATTTTAAGTTGGCTATCTTAACTCCGCAGACGGGATAGGTATCGATATATACCTAAACATGATAAAATAAAAAGATTTGAAGTTTTTTCCGGGAGGTCAACGACCGCTGTTAGTGTTTTTACTTTAAGTATGAGTTGAGGCAAACTGTTTTCTCGTTTTATCGTGTTTAGATATCGATACAAATCACCTTGTATTTTTAAGATTTTTAAGTATTAGGTAATATATTTTTTGTTTTATAAATGTTTAGATATCTGCAAAAATTAGCTAGCCAATTCTAAATAACCCCTTAAAAAGTTTTTTACCTGCATAATTAATTATATAACTATCCACATAAGAAGGCCTGTACCGCGCCAAGACCAACACATCAAATTCTACTCCAAATTTTCAGGTACACCTAGGCTATTTCAGCTAGGAAAACTTACGCCTTAGTAATCAACCTAGACTTCAAAATAATAATCTACAGCTTTCTATTTAAACAGCAGTTATTAACAAGACCCTAAAAGCTTAGGCTCCCTAAATATACAACGTGTAACGTTAAATGTGCAAAACCTGAAAATAGTTTGTTCATAATTGACTACTGAATCGATTTCAGTAACTTTTCATATAGGTAGGTTTTCTTTATAAATTATGTATTTTGCCATACTATCCGCCGATTGAACCAAAGAAAATTAAGTCTTATTTTAAGGCCATAAGACTCAATTTTGAATGCACAAAGCAATGCTAGGATCAACACGATTTACTTAATAAAAATAGCTTTAAAAAATAGTTTTGTTCATTGTATTATGCTTTTGTTTGAATAATAATTGTTTACATAATTTTTGTAATATTATATGTTCAACTCAAAATGATTCAATAAAACTGTTTCAAGTCTAAATGGTAACTCAATGCTCTAATTGGGGTGTATGAAGTTTTGCGCATTTAACGTTACACGTTGTATAACACAGACCTTATTTAAAGCTAAACTCGACACACTCTAACACGTACATACAAGTAAAATGTAGGTACATTAAAACTTCACAATCGTTCCCAACTCACTCACTAATGAAGCGACTGTCCGTCGTGTGTCCGTCACGGTTTGTGGCACGCATCGACGTTTGGGATATTTTAAACGCAACGAATTGAATGTCGGAGGATTGATAAAATGGGCAAAAGAGTGTAGAATGAGCCTCGTGATTGACTCCGAAGGGCATCCTCAATTCCTCTGGGCCTAGACAAAGTGATACTCTATCAGCTATAACAATTATGAAAAAGTCAAAAATGTATGGGACTGCCATCAATCAACTCAGCCTATCGCAGTCCACTGCTGGACATAGGCTTCTCCCAGGCTGCGCCACAACACCCTGTCCTCCGCCTTCCGCATCCAGTCTGTCCCAGCTACCTTAGAAGTAACTTAACCTATAGAACATTTTATGTCAGTCCAGTTGAAAGTCTGCGTAGAAATACGAAACGCTTTGAAAGTCTTAAGCGTGAAGTCTTGATAGAAAAATTTAATCAACAGAGATCATGTTCTCATTCAAAAAATACTGCGACGAATTCTTTTTAATGCGAAGCCATTGGCAAATATTACAAAATAATTATAACTGCGAAAACAACCCGAGAAGATGCAGCCATCGAACATGAAAATTTGCTTAAACTACTAAATACCTACCATTGCCAACAATATCTGGGCAAGATTATTTTTTTTATTGCTGAATGGGCCCGCTATGACCTCGATCACACCTAATAGAAAGCGATGGATGAGGTCTATGATGGAACGAGAGTGCCCAGAAGATTCCTAAGGCACTGGAACTCCCACGCATCGACGAAACACAGCAGGCTGCTTGACTCCGGTGGGAGGGTGGTCGCAAACCAGGCGGGCGTTAGCCCTACCACCGCAAGGAAAGAATTGGCCAGTCAAATAATGTGTGGGTGTGACTGTCCAGGATGCGCCGAGCGCTCGGTTAAGTTGAGTAATTGGCGAAATAAACTGGGCTACACGACGAGGCTTCTTCATGCATTCCAAAAGAGATTTCGGTCTATCCCCTCAAGGCACTATATTTCTTATAACATCTAGATTCCAACTTACCCTCCAAACAGAACTAAAGACAAAACTCGCACATAAGAGAAATACATACGAATTTCACTCGTCTCACTAATGAAGCAGCCGTCAATCCGACCGTTTGTCTGCCCGTCATCCGGCCCGGTACAAATTAGTGACAACTCCCTGCCCGAGTATTAACGATCTTGTCGGTACGGTGTGAGTGGCAGCCACACATGCTGCTTTGTAATTAATGGAACTATTGTTGGTAAAAAGGTGTTACCAACATGTTACAGTTGTATATGAAAAGATTTGGTTAGTGTTAATTTTCTGAATCAGAGTGCTTTATTGTTATGAGTAATAATGAAAGTCCTTCAGACCGTGTTTCGGCAATGGCGGCCAATCTCAATGGAGAAAAGCCTTCGGCGCGGGAGATATTGTAGTGCACAAGTGTGTGCGCAGTCATAGGTGCACTCCCTCTTCCCTGACTCTCATAGTCCGATGGACGGCAATCCGACACGACCGGAGAGTGATCAGGCGCAGGACCAAAGGCTTAATATCCGAGGCACGGAGATATGACACCGCCAACTTTCAAACTCCGGGCTGTTACTAAGAAATTCCGATTGGAAAATCTTAATAACACTTTGCTCGACCCGGGAATCGAACCCAGGATTCCGGGTTCAGCAGTCGCACTTGTAACAATCAAGGGAATCAAACATCTCAATATAATTTTTGACTTTAGGCAACGTAAAGAAGAATCCATAAACTGCTTGATTATGAAATGGTATACCACACTGCTACAAATGTGCTGTCGAAAGTGATTAAGACATAAAGATCCGTCCAGGAAGATCAGGTTTAGAGTTTCGTGGGGAGACCCATCTCTCAGCGAAAACATTTTATGGTATATTCACGTATTTTACGGACCATTTCTTCGTATTGAATTTGTTCATCGAGTAGTTATCAAAAAATAGACTACATTATATCAGTTAAGAATCTGAAGCATTCCTCTGTCAACGATACGTTGACAGAGGAATGCTTATATTATAAATGTGAAAGTTTGTATGTTTGGATGTCTGTTACTCAATCACGCAAATAGGTACGGCCGACTGGATTTGGATATTTGGCACACAGATAGTTTATAACTTAGATTAACACATGATACTTTTATCCCGGACAACTATTCAACACACATACAACAACAAAACTAGTCAAACTCGACTAGTGAGAACTAGTCTTACCAAGGGGTATCGTATTACCCAGTAACTGGGTTGTGGAGGTCAGATAGGCAGTCGCTCCATGTAAAATACTGGTATTCAGCTGCATCCGGTCAGACTGGAAGCCGACCACATAATAGTTGGGAAAAGGCTAGGTAGATAATGACTTTTTATCCCGGTGTTTGGTTTCCGTGGTATAATTTACGACCTACACGCGGGCGAAACCGTGGGCAAAAGCTACTAAGTTTCTAAATGTGATCATTAATTCATCAGCCATTTCTTAGCCGATCGGCATAGTACGGTCATTATTAAACACCCACGTCCAATGGCCATATACCTGATAAGATGAAGACGATAATATTTCTCAATCAGCAGCAAAAGAAATAATTTACAACACTCGCCAATTAGAGCGATAAAAAACAAACAAGTATAGAAAATTCTCATTACAGCATCGCATCACGTTATTTACTTTATGCAAATAAGGGCATAAATAAAAAACGAGAATATTTCTCTACAGAAACTGCATGAGATTACTTTTAAGAATAATGGCGGTCATAATTTGCGCCAGCTAGTCGAGAAATTAAATGTTGTCGCATCGGTAGGCGATGCTTTGAAAGAGGGAATGCTTTTATGTTACTAGTTTATGCTACAGCTAGAAATGGATAGACAAAAGAAGAAATTAAAAAAAAGCAATTTGACTGTTCATCTATGTCACTAGCTTCTGGCTGCGGCTTCGCCCACGTGGATGTCAGAAATTATCCCACGAGAACGCGCTACCGTGACAAAAAGCAGCATAAGTCCTTCCCCGAGATGCCATTTATCCCTTTGTCGAATTTTATCGCAATCGGTTCAGTGGTTTTGGCGTGAAAACGTAACTTAAAGACAGAGTTATTTTAAATAGGCAAAATATTAACTTATTGTAAGAACATTTTAAAAAATATGGTAAAATTGTATTATGTTTTTCTCAGTATCAGCTGGGAGTTTGGTTTTCCGCGTGCCTATTGCCAACGTAAGGAAACCAGCATGTACTAAAAACAAAAAAAAACGAAAATATGTGATAGCTCCCAACCCACACTGGGCCCGGGTGGTGGATTACGGCCCACTCCCTTTCTCAGAGAGGAGGCCTGCGTCCCAGATAGGCTGGTTCTGCTATTGTCAATGGGGTGACATTTTAATTATATCGACTAAAATTACTTTATTATAATAATTTATTTTGTTTGACATTTTAATAGTATTTTGACATTTGCATAATATTTTAACATTGGAATTGTATTTTTGACATTTTAGTTATATTTTGAAATTTTGATCTTATTTTGTCTATTGTTTTTATTATTTGCATTTTTACTGAATTAATATTAATCGTTAATTTTTATCTGATAATTATTGTGTTTAATGGTCTTATTTTTATTATAGCATAGTATTCATTAATTTAAATTTTGCATAAGAAGCTTGGGTAGAATGTATGGCTTAACTTTAATTCTTCATGATCGTATTTTTATACCTGCATTCTAGCAAATAAATAATTTGAATTTTGAAATAGGCTTGCCTCTCTAAAATACTACAACAATCTTATATCTGACGAAATGTGGGAGTTGTTAACACTTCTGCGTGTCTGTCAGGCAACCATGCTGCCGTTTCATGAAATACAGGGTCTTTAGCTAGCAAAACTCCACAGACGTTATAGGTTAATTAAACATGATGAAACAAAAATTAATTAATATGATGGTTTTTTTGAAGGATCAACTACCGCAGTTAATGTTCACTTGAAATATCAGTTTAATTTTTTTTTTGTGCTGCACAGACGTGGATGGGTTTAAATATAACAAAACAAAACAGTTTTTCTCAACTCAAACTTTAAGCAACATTGTTTTGTTGCTTAAATCGGTCATTGACCCCCAAAAATAAACACCAAATTATTTTATTATTTTATTGTGTTTAGATGTCGATACCCAATCACGTCTGCAGAGTTTCGCTAGATATTTTTATTTGACCTTGTATATAGAGATAAGCTATTCACGTCTCTTCATCATCACTAGAACAAAGACCTCTAAATGACCATCATCAGATTCAACACTATGCCAAACACGCCTTCATTAACGTATTCCGTTGTTCAATATGCAAAGGGTTCTACAGCGATTGTCTGGTTCTATCAATAATTGCTTTTAATCATTAACCGGTTGTGTTTGGACGAGCCGCATTCCCTAATTGGCTTTAGTGTAGCACTGACTTAGTGTGTAAAGGATTAGTGATGTACCTACTGGCCGATTGATTGGGATTAGTGTTGTGCTAGGTTTTGACTTGTGATTGTGACTTTCGTGATTTAAACGATGAAGGTTTATTTACGTTGTAATATGATATGAGTTTGGTTACAGGATGGTCTGTTAGTCTATTTATATCGCAAGCACGACTGCTGAGCATTGGGTCCTGGGTTTGATTGCCAGGTTGGTCAAAGGGTTTTTCCATTAGAAATTTCTTAGTAACCGCCCGGAGTTTGGAAGTTGGCGGTGTGATACCGCCGTGCCTCCGAAAACACTTTAAGCCGTTGGTCCTGCGCCTGCACCCTAATTCACAACCATACGACAAGCTATCGTATCGAAAATGACACATATAAATAACCTGATTTGCTTTGCCCCCTGATAGCAAACAGCTGTCGGAAGAATAGTGGTCGTCTGTTTGATTTAAACTGACAAAATTTTCGGGTTTTGGATTTGGAAACAGCGTTAAAAGGACTCCTATGATAACATTGATTGATGTTTGATACGATACGGAAGCGTATCGAGTGGTTGTGAATAGCTATGCTGATCTCTTTCCGATGGTGTCGGATTGCGTGCCGTCCCATCTGACTATGTGAGCGAGGGAACAAAGAGTGCACATGTGTCTGCGCATACATTAATTTGTCTCCGTTGCGATTGGTCGCCATGGCTGAATTACAGTCTGGAAGACTTATAATAGCTATTCCATTTAGGGTTGATTTTTCAATCTGACAGTTTCTGTATGGAAGAACTGTCAACCTTTCAAATTTATTCCTCGGATAAAATTATCTGGCATTGGAAAATCAGCCCATAGCCTATTGAATTGTAGTGCTTCCTGATAATATTCTAAAATAATTTTGTAGATTTTTCTGTCTTGTGAGTTTTAGTTTATTTGATTTTTAGCCTGTATTGCAAGACAATGGCTTCCCTTTTTCCTTCCACGAATCTTGTTTTTTTTGTTTTCTGTATTCCTGCCAACGTTGTTAATTTCACAAGTTAAGACTGTGCCGACCCTACAGTGGCGCCCTCATCGTTTGTTTGGTTATTTCATACAATTTAGAATGAAAATGCAGAAAATAAGCACGTTAAGTTGTGCTTCACAAGATTATACGTTAATATTATTATAAAAGGTAGTTTTATATTGTTTAGTTTCATTATAATCCTTAAAACGGATAAAAGTGGCCACTATATTCCGTTTTAAGGATTATGATAAAACTAAACAATATAAAACTAGCGCTTCTAATAATATTAATGTATAATCTTGTGAAGCATAACTTAACGTGCTTGTTTTCTGCATTTTCATTCTAAATTGTATGAAATAACCAAACAAACGATGAGGGCGCCACTGTAGGGTCGGCACAGTCTTAAGGGGACTACAAGCCCAAAACGCAAGTCAGAAAAATATAACATATTCTTCAGCATATAATATGCTAGTTAGATAGTGTCATAGTGTGTTGAAAACATAATACAAGTAATTTAATATGATAGAAAATAATCACGAAGATACCACTAAAAAATTTCTTTTCACAATAAAAAACATACTAATATACATACAATAATTCTGTTTTTTTTTTGTCAGATTATTCTACAAGCAACATACCAAACTCTGCCTATTACCTTATACCAACTAGATTCAAACAAAACGTTTTTGTTAGATAGGTACCTAGTTTAGTGTTTATTTTAGGGATTTCTTTAATTTTTATAGGTAATAAGGTAATCTTAGTTCTCTGAAACCATCACTATGGTTTCGGTAGGGGGTATGTTCTGTAAATAACCCATGATTGGACGAATTTGACAGTGAATGTCTGTATACGCTCGCTAAGTCGGCACGCGATTGGCTGTGCCGTACCCACGAGCTGCTAAAAATTATGGCGCCAAAGCGACAAGTGCGCCATCTAGAAAAGGATGCGACAACGCGCAGCGCCGTTTAGTCTGTCGTCGCCGCTAACCCAATAAACTATTTAATTTTTGACTCCGTGAGTGAAAATTGATAAAACAAGGACAAATTGTGCATCACCGTGTGGTGTTATTCGTGCCAGTCTCCATGATCGTCGGTCCACTCAAAAGACCACCGATTAATTGTGAAGTCACGTCGCAGCAATAAGAAAGGTGAGTCGTACTCAGATTTTTTGCTGTGAATTTGTTCCTGGATTGGGTGAACGGTGAACGCCGTTCGAACAGAACTACCTAATTTCATTATTCTAAAACCAGCGTAATTCTTACAGTCCACTCCTCTATTCCACATTCTGGAATCTGGATTCTGGATTCTGTTTCAATTGTTTAGTCCAAACAATAGATTTTTTGTAAATAGATAATTGCTTCATATTTTGCAATAAATTACCAGCGTCGTGTCATCACGCTTCTCTTTCTTTTCTATGCAGTCCGACAGTGACCGCGCTTTAGGTCCTGTAGTTCCCTTAAATATTTATAAGAATATTAATAAATCCAAATTTTCGTTTTCGTAATAACAAATCATCATCATCATCAGCCGGAAGACGTCCACTGCTGAACAAAGGCCTCCCCCTTAGACCACCACGCCGAACGACAATCCGCCACTTGCATCCATCGGTTGCCCCCGACTCTCACGATGTCGTCGGTCTACCTAGCGGGAGGCCTGCCTACGCTGCATCTTCAGGTTCGTGGTCGCCACTCAAGAACTTTTATTCCCCATCGGGTATCAGTTCTACGAGCGATGTGGCCTGCTCATTGCCACTTCAACTAATAACAAATGCTGTTGAATTATTACTTACTTAATTTTTCAAAAAAATATACATAATCTTTTATTAATAGATACGACCCTTGTATCTTCTCTATTAGTGCTATTTCGCAGAAGAAATCTTAATATTCAAAGGTTATAGCAATCCTTAATTAATTAAGCTTAGTTCTATGGAGCTAATAATAAATTGGTAACAAATAATTAGCATGTCGTTTGAAGGGTAGGGGTCGTATCTTTGGTTGACCCTGGTGAGATTAAAACTATGAATGAGATTTTTATTTAGAGACAAATGTTGGGTAAAGACTGATTTACGAGTTTCTAGGACTAGATGAAATGAACAATGAGGTTCAATTAGTTTTTGTTGGGTTTTGTCTGGACTGAAATCACTTGTATAAGCTGTTGTGTCTCAATAAATAATATAAATCATAAATAATTCTAGTTCCACTTGTAGGTAATGTATACGAAATATATATATAGGATACAAGAAGTTACGCCAAAATGATATAATTTTAAAGGCAGAAGTTAAAATTACGAATCGTCATTCTCTACGCATAATATAAATCGTCAGGGGATGCAGTTACAAAAAACATTTTTTTTAAACAGAAATGTAAAATAGCAGTCAGTAAAAAGAGCACCAAAAACCCTACTTCCTATAATAACCTTTTTTATGGTAATCAATTTGTTCTATAATAATGCATTATTAGCGAAGGTGTTTTTATAAACCTGATATTAATCCATAACCAAATAAATACGTTATTCATCACAAGTATTTAATTTTGAACAAAATTGCCTTGACATCATTTGATTTCAATGAATATCTTAGGAGATATCATAGTTTAAGAGTTTGTTTGTTTGAAAGCTCTAATCTCTGGAAGTATCGGTCGGATTTATAAAAATCTTTATGCATCTGATAGTCCAATTCTTGAGGAAGGCTATAGGCTACTAAACATCACGCTAGGACCCTTAGGAGTTGAGCAAAAAGAAAATAAAAGTCAGTAGTGTTCTTTAAGCGAAAACGAATTGATAGTGCAGGCAGGCGATGCGATGCGACGGGGTGGGTCGGGGGAGCAAAACAATTTACGCGGACGAAGTCGCGAGCAGAAGCTAGTTAAAAAATAAAGATGAATATTGTCTATGATTATCACACATGTACCTCTCTTTTTTTTAAAACAGGAGTCAGGAGGGTTTAAGCTGAAAACTAAGGCTTAGTAACCCGCTAGCCATCTGCCGATCGATTCTGTAAAAATTTCACCGTGAAAAGTTAGGTGAAGTGAGCTTAGAGTGAACTGTCAAGACTATCAATCCCTAGCATGACACTGACAGCTCACTCCACGCTCATTTCACATAAGTTTTCACAGTGAGATGGTTACAGAATCGCACTGCTGAGCATAATGCTGACGCTTAAAGCTTTTGCTTCAGGTATTATAGATTTGTTTATGTACTAATTACTACTAGATGTAAAACTGGAGGCAATAAACGTTATTAGATTCTACTAGCAGCGCCCTGCGATTTCACCTGCGTTAGTTTTGATCCCGTGGGAATATCGGGAAAAAAAGGTGGGAATGTCATCCAAATCCGTTCAGCCGTTCGTACGTGATTGAGTAACAAACATCCAATCATCTTCACAAACTTTCACATTTATAATATTACTTAGTAGGATTCTATATCTTCATTACGTTTACATTAAAAACAAAGAACATTGTTGGTAACAGACATAAAAGCTTTTCCCTTCCCTTCCTTGCCTACTTAATTGTAGCAAGCTATAAAGATGTAACATTGTTGCTATCGTATTTCAAGTCGATGTTAATACAAATAAACTTGTAGGTAACTATTTGAGCTCGACCGGTAACCACTCGGGTCTCAGCTGGGGCACATACCTAATCTTAGTTCCGATGCTCTCCTCTAATGGACGATATATGGAAGTATCGATTAGATAGATTAGTGGAAGGAGCAACACTATACAAGTTAGCTAAGATCTTGGTGAATAACTGTTTAATAAGTAAATTAGTTTAAATATTTGATGAAAAAGAAAAATTACGTAAAGAAAAAAAAAGAAAAAAATTAAAAGCACTGAAAACAAAACAATTCACAAGAGATGAACATATGAGGCACAAGAACTAATGCAACCAAAAGAAATTTAAGAGATTTAGTATAATTTTATGGGAAAAAAACATAACTGGTTTCATTTTGTTCGGTTTACATTAAAAAGTGGTGAAAATTAAACAAATACCATAGACCAGGGATATTTTAAACGCAACGAATTGAATTTTGGAGGATTGATATATTTGAATAGAAATACAATGATTTAAAAAAGGTGGATGAAATGGGCAAATAAGTCTAGAATGAGCCTTTTGTACTTATGATTGACTCCAAAGGGCATCCTCAGGACGTAGACAAAGTGACATTATATCAGCGTTAACGGTGATGTAAAAATCGAAATTGTATGGTACTGATACCAGCTACTGAAAAGCTTCTTTCAATCCTATTGACAACGCCATACAAACCGTTTTGAAAGCAATTGCCACTTAACTAGGCCCTCAGTTCTTAGCATGACCAGCCTATAACATTCCATTTGCTGGGGCATAAGGTCTCGGTGAGACAGAGCGGGCCGTAATCCACCACGTGGGCCCAGCACGGATTGGTAGATGTGACGTGTCTTCGAATTTTTGGTTCTAGAACATGCCGGTTTCCTCACGATGTTTTCCTTCATCGTTTTGAAAGCAGTTGTGATGAAGTAATTTACAAAAAGAAAAACGCCTGTCTAGGTTTGAACCTACAGCCTACAAGTCGTAAGTCACGGCCGTTCCCACTAGGCTCACCACAGCTCACTGGCCTCCTCTGGCCTTAAATGTACTAAAAATACATCTCAATGTTATTCCTTTGTTTTATTAGCTAAGTGAAAAGGTAAAGCAAAGTATCAAACTAAGCTAAAGCAATTAAGTTAATTTAGCACCGAAGCAATGTGATACCTTGTTTGGCTCAAACATTACCATATTTAAAATGGTAAAGGTTAGTAAAACTGCAGTACAAGTGACAGGTTTAACTTTATTCGTGTAGTTTAAAACATTTCAACAGTCACTTTACACGAACGTAGGAGCTACTAAAATAGAAAATCACACAAAAAAATGTTGCAACAAAGAATTTACTAAAAACTTAGAAAATCGAAATGGTTGGTTGGGTTAAATATTTTATAATTAATTTATATCGACTGTGAACTGGCAACAGGTACTATCTCAATTTTGACAACTTTACAGGACGAAGAAAAAACATGTTAGCATCATTTATACAGCATCTCGTGTGTTAAATAAAAATACGTAGTTTTTAAATATTTTTATTGTACCTACATGTAATTAAAAACAAAATTAACATTATAATGCTTCCTTCCAATATAAAATTGAGATAAGACAATACCTATAAATCAACACAAGAACAAACATAGGACTTTTTGGATGAAGCCAATCCTGGCGCCAAATTTAAATGTATTTGAGTTAGGATTTCTTGCAACGATGTGGAGTGTTAAATGGTATAAAATGGCATTTAAAAAGTGAAATCTTCAAATAATTGAGATAAGACCGGTTGCCAGTTCACAGTCGATATCCTTCCTAAGTTAATCGAAGAGACTATACTTATAGTCTCTTCGATTAACTTAGAAAGTAATAAATATAACCAACCACTTTGATTTTTACAAGGTATCGTCAAAATGTAGTGCTAGGCATTAGCAAGCATGATAATCAAATCTTGTAGAATATCTGTATGAGAAAAAAACATTTTATAGCAGTCTTACAATTCTGATTTATTTAATAATAGCTGCGCCCCGCGGTTTCACCCGCGTAAGTTTCGATCCCGTAGGAATATCGGGATAAAAAGTATTGTATGAGTTAATCCTGGTTATAAACTATATGTGTGCCAAACCTCATCCAAATCCGTTCAGTAGTTTTTTGCGTGAAAGAGTAACAAACATCCACCCATTCTCACAAACTTTCGCATTTATAATATTAGTAGGATTAGTATGATAGTAGGATAGGATTGTCCAAGAGTCTTTTTCATATAAACCTTCAAAATATTGAGGTCAAAACTAAACCAACAGTAGTAGGTATAAAAACCACCCGTCACTTCCATTTCGTCATAGATTTGGGCAGCGATAGCACCCCGAAATGGATTTCAAGGAACTTTACGTAGCTTTTTGTAGCTACGACTGGTTGGTTAGTCACGTGAACAACTCGTTTAGGTGATCGGCATAAGGTAGGGAAGTCGGTGATACACTCGATGATAGTAACAAAACCAAATAACTGATGTAAAATAACAAACATATAAGTATAAGTATACGATCTCTGTAAAAATGTCTATGACTGCCCGGATATTTGTAACAAGATACAGTCTGCGACACTTGGATAACCTCATCTAATTTTTGTGCATTATAATGTTTTTAAAAGTCAGAAATACTTATATATATATATATAAAAAATATTCATTATCAGAGAGGGACTTGTAGGTATATCTACTTTATCTATAGGTATCTTTGTACTAGCGCATAGTGCACGCGGTTATTCCCGACCGCGACACTACGATAACCTCACATAGTTTTATCCAGTCTTTGAGAGAGAGCGTACGTCAATTATTTTTATAAAACATCTCGTATATTCGTTCGTATCTCGTTTTATTGTATTATAATAAAATTCATCGTGGAAAAGTACTCAGTAGTGAAGAAATAGTCAAAATTGTTACATTAAAAGAAGAAAATTATTCCAATCGTCAAATTGCCGCGAGACTGAAACGAAGCCCTAGAGTTATAAATAATTACCTTAAAGATCCAGAAAATTATTAGAAAAATCAAAAAGGTCGTACGGCAAGGGCAACAAGTGAGAGAGAGCGACGTGCTATATTAAGGGTAGCTTCGAATTCAATGAATACAGCAAGACAAATTAAGGCAAGTGTGGGAGTTGCGGCCAGTCTTCGAACAGTCCAGCGAATTTTTAAATATTCAGCGCAAAAAACTAAAAAGGAATCCTGTTCTTAGCCTAAAACATCATGATGCTCGACTTGCTTTCGCACGTGCTCATATAGGATGGAAAGATGAGCGGAAAAATGTCATTTTCACAGATGAAAAAAATTTAACTTGGATGGTCCTGACGGATTTAGGTATTATTTCCATGATTTAAGAAAAAATGAAGTGATTTTGTCACGTAGACATTCTGATGGCGGTAGTGTTATGGTTTGGGGAGCAATGACTAGCAAAGGAGTCATAGATATTGTAGTTTTAGAAGGAAAACTAAATGCCGAAATATATGTTAATATTTTAAACAAACAAGTAATTGCAATACAAGACTTGATGAAAAGGAAAAACTCTATTTTTCAGCAAGATAACTCCCCAGTTTATACGGCAAGATATGTAAAGTCATGGTTTCACGCGCATAATATTAAAGTTTTAGAGTGACCAGCCTTTTCTCCAGATTTGAATATTATAGAAAACTTATGGGGTTATCTTACTAGAAAGGTATATGCTGATGGGAGGTAGTTTAATAACAGGACTGAGCTGAAGAACGCCATCATAACTTCTTGAAAGAAAATTCCTTTAAATTTAATTACAAAGCTCTGTGACTCAATGCCACAAAGAATATTTAACGTCATAATCGAAAAGGGTGGTCATACTAAGTATTAATGATGTGTTATATACATATTAGTAATTGTTTTCTTGCTAAATTTGTACTTGAGGTTATCCTATTGTCGCACTTAGAATGCATAATTTTATAAATTCTATGTAAACATTGTTCAATAAACGATATTAAATTCTTATTAAGATTTTTTTTATTTAATGTAAATTATTTAGCATAACATACGTTATTTGTTTTTTATTTTATAAAACATAAATATATAAATCGGGGGTGAGGTTATCCAAGTGTCGCGGACTGTATGTTATTTCGTTCCAAGAGCTGCACATATACGCGCAGTACGTAAGCAACCACTGTTTACAGTACGAGCATATCGAACAAATTCGGGAGTACGAGCACCATTACGACGGCTTGCCGACAATTATAATAAATATTTTCAAGACATTGATTTATTCTGTGAATCCCGCGGAAAATTTCGAAACTCCGTCCTCAAGGCAATCATGAAATCAGACACTGTACTCTTATCCTCTTCAGTATGATAAGCTTATAGCTGAACCGCTGTATCCTTAGTTAGACGTTTCTATGTTTGTAAAAAATTTAAACACTTCTACGTTTATCATAAAGCTTTTATTATTGTATCGTTCTCTTTCCGAACGCATATTTATTGTTACTTATATATGCTGTGGACAACGCTGTTGATTGCATAATTGTTAAGTAGCTCTTAAGTTTGTTTAGTTTGTGTATTCTAGATTATGTAATTGTTTGTTGTTCCAAATAAAATAAAATAAAATAAAGGACGAAGAAATGATAAAGATTATTTTTTTAGTTAAAAAACATTCAAGGTGAGCAGCGAAGCAACAAACTATAGAAAAAAGAAAAGTATTAATTGGGACTCGCTCAGGAATATCACAAACTAAACTAAACTTAAAAAATAAAAACTAAAATATAAATTAAGGATGAGGATGTTATCAAAGGGAGGGAAAATAAGGGAAAATATCATGACTAGGGATTTAAAAGTTTTGAGAAATGTTATGTGGTAAGAGGATGTGTGTCGTTTTGTTTCTGCACTAAGAGAATAAACAAGACTAACATTGATATTTGAAGAAGCACTCCTGTGATTTTATAAAGAATAGTAATTATTATAACGTTCGTTCCATTTGATTGTAATCAGAAGATTGTATGTGTATTTGTAAAGCCTCGCTCAAATTATATCGAAATTGTTTGTCTTTACAAACAAAAATTTGACGAAAGAATAACGTGGAATATACGAAAAAACATGGTCGCACTTTATGATAAAATCAAATCAATCAAACTGCTTTCCCAGCCAGACACAATGTAGGTTTTAACAACAATTCCAGCCCTCACGAATTACAAAGCAACCTAAAAACACAACAAACACAAAATTAAATAACACCATCGATATGTATCTGCCAATAATTCCTAGACACGAACCAATTACGGTTTCCAATAAAAGCCGACCAAACAAAAAACACCAGACAACATACCCTTAATCTTTGTTGACTGGGGCCCAATTAACTTGGTCGGTTAATGACGCGAGTTTACCCACGCGACCATATTGCCACGTTTAGGGAGTATACACATAGCAAACGATATGCGGGAGAACTAAGTTGACTGGAAGCCAACTTCAATTCACTTGGGGATAACAAACTATAGTGTACACAGAATTTGAAACTCAGTAATATCTTGTGAACAGAAATTATGATATTACTCAAAGATTGACAAGTTCTATTCAGCTTATCGTGGGATTCTATTGGTTACTAGCTTCTACCCGCGACTTCGTCTGCGTGAAATTTCACCCTCCGCATTCACCCTCTTAGGGCTGGAATTTCGAAAAACCCTTTCTTAGTGGATATATATTCTTCACAAAGAACGCACCCTCCAAATTTCATGAGTCTAGGACCAGTGGTTTAGGCTGTGCGTTGATATATGAGTCAGTCAGGACTTTGAATTTTAATATATATAGGCAGACTAGCTTCTGCCAGCGACTTCGTCTGCGTGAAATTTCACCCTCCCCATTCACCCTCTTAGGGGTGGAATTTCGAAAAACCCTTTCTTATTGGATACCTACTCTTCACAAAGAATACAACCTCCAAATTTCATGATTCTAGGACCAGTGGCTTAGGCTGTGCGTTGATATTTATCACCCAAAGGTTGACTGGTAGAAAATGCCTATGGCATTAAGTCCGCCTCTGTACATTTATGAGCTTGAAGTATTAAATCTATACTTATAATAAATCTGTAGAGAGGTCAATTCTGTACATGAAATATATTTCCAAAATAACTATCAGTGGGTGATTAGTGATCGATACTGACGCCAAAAATGCAATCAGTAAAATTTTTGTCTGTCTGTCTGTCTGTCTGTCTGTATGTTCGTTATAGAAACAAAAACCACTCGACGGATTTCAACGAAACTTGGTACAATTGTTCTTCATACTCCAGCAGGGTAATTGCGTAACACACTATCAGTAGCAATCGGTTTCATTTTGACAGTTCAACAACATTCATTGCGTTATTTACGTTGTTGAGTAGACACACTTTTCGAACGTGTAAGGAGCAATGGATTAGCAATAAGCTTCAAAATGATTCAAATTGAGAGTAATAGTGTGTTACGCAATTAGGGTGCTGGGCAGGTTATAGTATACTTTTCATCACGCTACGATCAATAGGAGCAGAGCAGTGAAGGGAAATGTTGGGAAAACAGGATTTCTTTTTAGGTGAAGTAGTAATAGGTTAGTAGTAGTTAGTTGTAGGTAAGTTTTGGTTAATTTATGTTCAGTTTTTTTAAATATTAAGTAGGTAAAAGCGTAGGTACTTTTATTAATTATAGGTATAGGTAGTATTTAGTTTTAAGTGAAGTAGGTTTTATTATATATTATTTTATATATTAGACGTAGTTATATATTTTTAGTTATTCAAGCCCCAAGCGGACGCCGGCGTCCGCCTGCTATTGTCTTGAAAAACGCGTTGAATGAGAAATACGCGTTCTCAAGAATCGGCAGAAGAAAGAGCACATCGGTTAAACTCTATGAGAGTTAGTGCCTCAATTTCCGGAAGTCATTATTCCACGCGGACGAAGTCGCTGGCAAAAGCTAGTAAATAAATAAATGTATTAGTCAGTCCAGACTTTGAATTTTAATATATATATATAGACTAGCTTCTGCCCGCGACTTTGTCCGCGTGAAATTTCACCCTCCCCCCATTCACCCTCTTAGGGGAGGAATTTCGAAAAACCATTTCTTAGTGGATACCTACTCTTCACAAAGAACACACCTTCCATAATTTTCCACGGTTTAGGCTGTGCGTTGATATAACAGTCAGTCAGGACTTTGAAATTTATACAATATGTTACGGCTAATTGCCGAAATACGGCTACACCTAGTTTTAGCCGGGTACAACTAGGTGCATCCTACGTCGATGGAGCTATTTCTGTATATAGGGTTTAAAGTAACCTAACCGAACCTAACCTCGGGGTGCCCTTCGATCGCTCTTGCATCCTACGTCGCCTATCGACTAACCGCAACCATGCAACCGATGTCACCCGAAGTACACGCGAACCGCATGTGGCCAGCTGCATCTAGTTGTACCCGGCTTAAACTAGGTGTAGCCGCACTTCGGCAGGCTAAAACTAGTTGTAGCCGCACTTCAGCCATTAGCCGTGACATATATATAGATAACACTCTTTCGTAGAACGCTTTCCCGATACCTATACTAACTGAAGCAACTCAAAGTTGGTTACCTGGCACTTGGCCACTATTGTGTAGATTGGATGGTTATACATTCTTCATCGTCTTCATCATCACCATCCACTGTTGATTACAGGCCTCCCCCCGTTTATGCCATGCTTCCCTGGTCTGTAAGAGTCTCATCTAGTGGGGTAATTGCAAAACACACTCTCGGTAGCTATGGCTTTCATTTTGAAAGTTCAATAACATTCGTTGCATTATTAACTTGTTGAGCATACACATTTTTCGAACTTATGAAACAAATGGATTATTTTGAAGATAATGCTATCATTTAAAATGATTCAGATTGAGATTAACAATGTTTTACGCAATTAGGGTGCTCGTTTTCCCCATGATTTTCTACAGATCGTAGTAGGTTCTCTTAGTAATTTACTCCACATCAGTATAAAACCATTGATATTTCTAAAATAGTAAGCAGAAAGCAAATTGATTCAACTTCCAACGGTTCCTGGCGAATAATTCACTACAGTAATTTTTTTTTTTGAGGATGGGAAATCATCATATGATCCCTCCCGCTCTGGGTGGAGCAGAAGGGAGTGTCAGACTTTTACTGAATAAAACCCACCCGTGTTCCTTCCTTAGCCCTTTATGTTCCGGCGCAGCGGTAACCCTTTCGGACAATCCCCGAACCGGCAGGTCCCGATGCCCCGGCAGGAATCAAAGAATAGAATGCAAAGGAAGGAGAAAAGTAAGCAGAAAGCAAATTGATTCAACTTCCAACTATTCCTAGCGAATAATTCACTACACTACATAGGAACCAATTCAACCCTATTTCAAATACAGACTCCCTTCGACGACCTGCTTGCTCTGTGTGCAAACATCCTTACAGTAACAGTAATTATAGTCAGTGATAACGATTCAGGGAAATTGTACTGTTTGTTTGATTTTGACGTGGATGGGACATTAATTACGTGTGTCGGGTGTTAGGACAACACCGATAGACTGCTCATATTTGGATTATGTGGTAAGGGTTCTAAGAATATAGGCGACTTGGTGTTTACTGTTCTTGTCTGTGATTATATCGTGGGCCTATATCGACGTAAAGGGACTTGGACATAAAGGGAACTATTCATCTGAAGGGTCATTATTACTATTGTCCTTCGTAATAATTGAGCAGTTGCGATTTTTATTATTTTTATTTCGATTTATTTTGGTCCAAAGATTAAGCCCTGAGTCCCGATCCTTTGTAAATCCAGTAATCTTTAATCTTGTATAGAGTAAGAATCATCATATTTATTGAATAAATTCAAGATTCGGGGTTTAACACAATTACTATCTATACTTATAATTTACAATGAATACCTAGAATATTAAGATCATCATCATCATCTGCCTAGCCTTTTCCCAACTATGATGGAGTCGGCTTACAGTCTAACCGGATGCAGTTTAGTACCAGTACTTTACATGGAGCGACTGAAGATAATGAAAGTTAAATGCGTTAAGAATTAGTTCAATGCACAGCATTTAATCTGCGATTATGTTTGTCATTTGTAAATATATATCAATTTTAATACTTATACATAAGGAATGTTATTATGTCTCTAACATTTTAAATGTTCTAAACAAATGTTATATGCAATATTGTTAACTTTGATAGAGGTTATTGGAGATAGTTTAACTCTGTTAGCTTGTCATTTAATTTTTAACAACAACTTCAACAATGTTAAATGATTTGTTTTCTGTACGTAGGTTTTTACAATCACTTTTACACATTATACTAATATTATAAAGAGGAAAGATTTGTATGTATGTTTGTTTATTTATTTTAGGATCTCCAACAAAAGATATACACTAAACATTATATTGTTAATGGACGACAAAGTATTTTGTAGGTGCACTCTTTCAATTACGTTTGTAACGAATTGGCTCAAAAGTACTGAACCGATTTTAAAAATTATTTCACCATTGCCACCATGCTACATTATCACTGATTAATATAGGCTTTTTTAATTCCAAGAAAAAAATAAAATGTTTAAAAAATTAATGTCCACCCGTGCGAAGCCGGGACGGACCGCTATTCAATTATATTTTTTTTAAACTAGATGAGATCGGCGTTTCCAATCGGACTATTCTGAGAAGAAAGGCAGAAACAAACTCAGAGGTCACAGTCTCTTTTAAAGTCCAGACAAAATATTGGTCAGATCATGTAGATTGGTGTCTGAAATGGTCTTTGACGAAAGAACTACACAGATTGAGCGGACCTGCCCAGTCAGTGCGCGTATTTGTCAAAAATCGTGCAGCTCAACTCAGAACTTGAAGAGGAAGAGCTCAATGATTCGACAAACAATACCAAAGAAAGTACATTTAAGAAGGCCGCGTAAATTACTCAAACTGCCAGATCATGATTAAAACTAACTAAGAAGGAACACAGAAAAAAGAAATGACCCACATAGTCCTCACATTCACAATAACTAAATTGTAATTTTGTATGCCTACCTACCTACTTGATATTTGTACGCCATTAACGGCAAAACATAGAGATCTCTGTACGTATTATATTTCAAACGCTTACTTTTTTATACCTATGTTTAACAAATAAAATACTTTTATTTTGACATTCTGCACACCTAATTATGTGTGCGGTGTACAGAAGTAGACTAATACCTACCCGTTCGAAAGGATATATAAACTATTCCTACAAGAAGCAAATCCCAAGAGATTAAAAAAGCCCAAACTTTTTAATGATTAGACCTCAAATTACGAAAGCTTAGTATTCGAATCTAGGGAAAGTTTTGTTGCAAACGGGAAGCTGTCCGGTGAAAAGTTCCCAATTGATCTATTGATAACGCTTTTAGTTCCAACTTGTTCGGATAATGTTGGATGGTTTTGCTTTGTAGCTATACAAAAACAAATGGGCGTTGGTCAAATTAATGTAGGTATGGAATTTGTGGTACAAATATTTCTTATACTCGGGATCACGAATGACGAAGAAGTCATCACCATGATCATCATCACCAACAGCCCCACTTCACCTACTGTTAAGTATATGCCTCTCTGTGCTTGTACCAACCCGCATGCTGATGTTGAGCCCGACTCATCTCAGTTCTACTGATGAAGGCAACATTGTCGTCCGCCCTGACTGACTCGTCGAAGACCTAGATAAAAAAATATGTACAGAGTTGAATGACAGGAATATAAAGGCTGAGTAATTGTTGGTTGAATACAGACAGGATAATATAATTTTTGTCCAGCATACTTGATTTATGACCTATTACAATGTAATATGAAACAACCTCTTCTTTGAGATTTTGATTTTGTGAATGTGAGGACTTTGTAGGCCCTGTGGATTTTAGATCTCTAGACCATTTTCTATTTTATCAAGTACTTGGTACTTGTTGACAGGCCTATGCTGTCCTCCCATATCTACTGTAATTAGAAAACATTGTAAAAGCCAATTATTTTTAAAAGAGTAACCGTGGAGTTTCTTGCCGGTTCTTCTCCAAAGGAAACGACCAATTGGAACCGTGCTCCTAGCTTCTGACGTTTCATAAGTGCCCTTGTAGGCTTATGTGAAATAAAATATTTTGATTTTGAACCAATGTATTGAGTGTTTTTAGGGTACCGTACCCATAGGGTACCAACAGAACCCATGCCTCTGCTGTCCGTCCGTCTGTCTGTCAGCAGGCTGCAGCCTGCCTGTGAAAATTTCAATTGTCTACCTGTTACGGTTCATGAGATTTAGACAGTTGAAATTTTCAAAGAGTGTGTATTTCTATTGCCGCTATAACAAAAAAATAATAAAAATAAAATAAAGTAAAAAATTTAAGGGGGTCTCCGTTGCGTTTTTTCTGCGTTTTTTGGATTATTGTAGGAAATCTTCCGTGTGTGATTCCGATTTGCACTTGGCCGGTTTTTCTTAATAGTGCTTACTTTTAGTACATTCCACTACAATAACCAACATAATAATTCATGTCATGTAAAAATTTTTGGTTGATAAGAACTACAAACAGTATGTAGTTTTTATCAAACAAACATTTTATATTACATGTTAACAGAAACTAGCTTGACAATGCATAACATGAACTTATTCTTGTATAAAGTAATATGTATTGTCGTTGTGAGTTTCTAGAAAAACATACTATCCACTTTCATCTAGGGACGGTAAAAGCCAACAAAGGTCTGCATCACTGGGGCATTTCCATGAAAAAGAAGTAAGGCTTTAAAAGTCTCTTTAAAGCTTTACGGAATATATTTTCCTTCGTGCTCCCTAGTAACCATGACTATAATATAGACACTGTGTTCATATTTTCTTGATATCTTCAATAAATAATAAAATTGTAAAGCGTAATCAAAACTGTTCATTGAATATTTTTGAAAACAGTAGTTACTACGAGGTGTGGATAAGTCTGGTGCCGAAAATATGTATATTTTTTGTCCGTTTGTCTGGATGTATAGAGGGTTATTTGTAAAACACCAGCAACCTCTTAAGAGGTCAGAAATCGCGAAAAAAAAATCAGCTGTTCCCTACATTTATGTTCGTGTAACTCGTCAAAATGTAGGGAACAGCTGATTTATTTTTAAGTTAAGTTATTTATAATGATAAGTACAATGATCTCTTAAGAGATTGCTGGTGTTTTTCAAATAACCCTGTATATGTTCCGGATTGGAGAACGGCTGAACACGTTTAGATGAAATTTGGCAAACCGATAGTCTATAACCTGGATTAACACATAGGGTACTTTTAATCCCGGTAATAGTTCTCGTGGGATATTTTCCGACATCAACGCGGGCGAAACCGTGGGCAAAAGTTAGTATTCATTCCAACATCATTTACTCAGACTCTTTGTCAAAAATCTACAATTGCATTTTATAGTTTTCTATGATCTTTCATCTTTCTGATTTTTAATGTTATTATTTGAGCAGAAATAAATTAAAATTTATAATTTAAGCTGCAACACTTAGAGTTTTATATATAAATCTTCATAGAATAAAAAATTCTAGACTTGTCTCGATTATTAATTTATCTAATAGGCCCCAGTGGAGTCCTTCCGTGTAATATTAAGTTAAATGACCAAACGTTGTGAGAAGTTATTCTTAAATTGCAGAATAATGGAAGCATCATTCGTTTTAATATCATACGTTTTTATAGTGCATTACTATCTTATGTAACTACTAGGTTCCGCATGCGGCATCGCCCGCATAGTTTGTAGATAATAGTAGCATATGTACCTACCCCAAGGTTCAAAGTATACCCCTATGTAATACGGACTGGTATCCGCAACTTCACGTCAATACGCGTATTTTGCGTACAAATTTTTAATTTAATTTTTTTTTCAATTTACCCACACTAAATTTCATTAAAACCAGTCCATCCGTTTCGAAGATTAGCTGGAATAAACAAACAGACAAAAATTTACAAAATTGTCGTTTTGCTATATATGTACCGTATATACTTAGTTTCTTCTAAATATACCTATCACCGTTTGACCGATTACATTTCGTACTGACCCATATTTTGATCAATCCGAACAATATCAAACAAGGTCGAGATTCCTACGTATCCCTTACCTCTTGAACCAAATACCGCCCTTACCTTTTTCAATGGGGTTCCCTTGAAAATAACACGAAATCTCTGCTTCTGATATAGTCCCTTTAATACTCTTGGTCTATACAGAGCTCTGAGTGGGATTAATACGAATCCCGTTGACAAGGACAAGCTTCCAGCATTAATACTCTATTAGGTTGGAAGACCACGGTGGTGCATAAATAATGGTAGATTCACATCCTCCAACAATAGGAATCCTATCCCGATTTCTATTGTGGGCCGTTATGGAGTGGCCGTTTTATTTGCTTCAAGTCGGAATAAATTATCTGATTCAGACTTTTTGGTAACTGATCTGGAAATCTTACATGTAATGAATATACGAATCGATGAAGGTAATGCTGTTGATTAAGAGGTTAATGTTTATGACGATATGCGAAATAAAGCAGTGCGAATTTTACGGAAAGAAAAGGATATAAGAACAAAATAAGATTGTAAATAGGATATCGGAATCACTTTTACACGTCAAAAAAAAACAAGTCAGATGAAGTCGACATTTCCTACCTCTGATAAAAAAGGCGGAACAAACTCAAGGGTCAAAGTCTCTTTTAAAGCCAAGACATTATGTAGTTTAGTGCCTGAAATGGTCTTTTAACGATAGAACCACACAGATTATAGTGGACCAGTCCACTCAGTGCAAGCATTAATCAGATCTGCAACCATCATCTGCAATCATCATCTTTTCCCAACTATGTTGGGGTCGGCTTCCAGTCTAACTGGATGTAGCTGAATACCAGTGTTTTACATGGAGCGACTGCCTCTATCTGACCTCCACAACCCAGTCAGTGCAAGCATTTTTTAGTAATTGTGTATTTACTCTCTAACAAAGAATGACACTTTTTGTGCTTGGTTGTTTGTCCTTCACACTGATTCCATTTAAGTACTCTTCACAGACACATGATAGCCTTAACAAAAAATGTTTGAAGCCCACGTTACAATTTCATACTTTCTGTTATTGCCTGAATGTGGGTTACATGCGTCGTTACAGCGCTGTCGTTTAGAAATATTATTGCTTTCGTGTCATTGTCTCGTTGATCTTTGTAGAATTTTTTAAATTGAAATTGATCTTTGTAGAATAACTGACGGTGAAAATGGAATTTTAGACACGTGTATTTTAGATTTGTTACTGTTGCCAAAGCATATGGCAGCCTGTTCTTTTTATCATTGGCATTGATTTTTGTAAAATAAGGCACACAGTCTATAGAAATATTTTTACAGTTACGAACATAGTATACGTCACCTTGCGAATATTGCCAGGACAAGGTTAGTATGAAAGAAAATTTCGAAAATTTGAAAGAAAAATGCACCCGTGCGAAGCTGGAGCGGGCCGCTGGTTTATTATAAGTTAATGCACACCTAAAAATACTGTTTAAAGGCAGACTTAATGCCTAAGGCATTTTCTACCAGTCAACCTTAAGGTGATTCAGAGACAAAACATAGCAGGTGCAACATAATTATGGTATAAATAGCTAGGAAATGACTACAAAATCTATACATATAATAAATCTGTAGAAAAGTCATTTTTGTACATTGAAGAAATTGAAACAAAAAATAGCCAGCGTGTGAAAAGATAAGTAACAGAACCCATTTCCATCATTTTTGAAATTTTTGTCTGTTTGTCTGTTTGTCTGTTTGTCTGTTTGTTTGTGCGCACATCACGTAAAATCTACGAATTCAATGCTGACAATGTTTATATACAAAAATTATACGCAACTTGAGGTTTAACTTAGTTTTTGTTTCATCGAAATCGGTTCACTCTATCAAAAGATATGATTAATTTAGTGAGTTCAAGAAGTAAAATATTACGTTACGCAATTAAGTATAGTACTTGCAACGACATCTTAAGACTAAAAATAGAACTAATGTTGATAGTTGAAATCTAAATCCGATAGATGGCGTTGTGCAAATGACGTCATTTTCTGAATCGCGGTGTTAAGATTTTCCGCGCGAGGATGACGTCCACCGTGTTTACTAGGCAAATTGGGTTTCGTTAGGTGTCTTAAAAGTTCTTGCGTGTGTCGTAAAAGTTCTTTGGTTGCTTGGTTTATCGATTTTCTAAATTGGTCGAAAAAAAAGTATTTGCTTATCTTATTGGTTTCGTTTGGTCAACTTTGGTCATTGGTTTGAAGTACGAAGTAAAGATTGTATTTGATTTACTTCGTAGTTTGAATCCAATAGTGCCAATCGTTATACAGTAAGTTAGTGTTGCCAATTCGTTGAGTCACGACCACGAACAGACGATACGTTGTCACACTAGACTGTTCGACGCACCGTTCTTTTAAGTTTGTAGGCTATTCAGTCATAAGTGTTGTTAGTTTTGTTTATTGCTTTAATTTTCCTTGAAAATGCCTCAAAGAAAAAAAACTAACCTTTCGCTGCGTAGCCGAAATGCGAAAAGGATGAGACTTTGTAGGTCTCAGGAATCGGAAGAAGATCGTGAAGCACGGTTATCTGCTAACCGAGAGCACATCGCTCTTTCACGTGAATCGGAAACGTTCACCGAAAGGGAGTCACGTTTAAGTTCACAAAGAACACGGACCGCGACTTTGCGGTCTCAAGAGAGTATCCAGGAACGCGAAGACCGGCTGTCTGCTGATCGGGAGCGCCACTCTCTCTCACGTGAGTCAGAGACATTCACAGAAAGGGAGTCGCGCTTAAGTTCGCAAAGAACTCGGACCGCGACTTTGCGTTCTCAAGAGAATATCCAGGAACGCGCAGTTCGGCTGTCTGCTGATCGGGAGCGCCAGTCTCTCTCACGCGAGTCAGAGACTTTCACAGAAAGGGAGTCGCGCTTAAGTTCGCAAAGAACTCGGACCGCGACTTTGCGTTCTCAAGAGAATATCCAGGAACGCGAAGTTCGGCTGTCTGCTGATCGGGAGCGCCAGTCTCTCTCACGCGAGTCAGAGACTTTCACAGAAAGGGAGTCGCGCTTAAGTTCGCAAAGAACTCGGACCGCGACTTTGCGTTCTCAAGAGAGTATCGAGGAACGCCAAGCACGTCTGTCATCTGACCGAGAGCGACACGCTCTCTCGCGCGAGTCTGAATCTCTCTCCCAAAGAGAAGAACGATTACAAATAGCTAGACATAACTATGTAGGTGTACAAAGAAACAATGAAAGTTATCTTGCATCTGAAAGGGAAAGAATAGATGAACTAAGACGAGCAGAAACAGCAGAACAACGTCAATCTCGCCTAGAAATAGAACGAGCTCGATACCATATGAATAGAGAAACAAATAGCGGAGCTGATGAGTCCATGGAAAATGACGATGCAAATATTTTATTACCTTGGGACAATAGGGAAAAATCAGGGTTCACATATTCGTCTAGAATTAATTATGCTGGCTTTACTTTCGTGGGTGACATGAGAGAAATTTGTAATTTTTGTCATGCTTTGAAATGGAGGAAAGAGACAGATGGAATGTGCTGCTCAAATGGAAAAATTGTTCTTCCAAATTTCCAAGATCCACCACACTTACTTAAAAGTCTCCTGAATGGCGATCATCCCCAGTCGAACCGTTTTTTGGATAATATTCGTTTATATAACAGTGCTTTCCAAATGACTTCCTTTGGGGCAAAACAAATAACGGAAGGACCGTTCATGCCAACCTTCAAAGTACAAGGTCAAGTTTATCACCTTATTGGATCTTTGCTGCCAGAAAATGAACCCAAATTTCTCCAAATTTATTTTGTATCCGATTACACGCAACAGCTCAATGTTAGAAATCACAATTTTCCCCAGCTCAATGCTGAGCTTTTGGGTCAACTTCAAGAATTGCTGCATCACGTTAACCAGTACGTTCGTGAATTCAAAGCTGCATTGGAGTCAATTCCACAAGGCAGCAATGATTTCAAAATTGTTATAAGTGCCGATAGACGTCCTGTGGGTGAACACCGTGGAAGACACAATGCACCCGTCGCAGATGAAGTTGCAGTTGTTTTAGTCGACCAGGAGTGTGAGAGACGTGATATCGTGTTGCGTACACGCGACGATCGCCTTCAACGCATTTTGGAAACCCACCGAGCTTACGACGCCCTGCAATATCCACTAATTTATTGTCATGGTGAAGATGGGTACAATTTTGGGCTGTACCAAGTGAACCCTACTACGAGAGTCACTAATTATCAAAAAAAAATATCTGCTCAACAATACTATTCCTACCTTTTACAAATAAGGCAAAACAGTTTCGTATATTTGCAACGATTTCGTGGTTTGTTCAGCCAATTTATTGTGGACATGTACGCAAAAATAGAAACTGAACGTTTAGTGTATATTCGCACTAACCAGCGACGGTTACGCGCTGAAGAATACGTGCACTTGCGGGACGCCATGCAATCAGATAATAACGTCGAAAACTTGGGTCGATTGGTTATTTTGCCATCCAGTTTCACAGGCGGTCCGCGGTATATGCACGAACGAACGCAAGATGCTTTTTGTTACGTCCGTAAATACGGCCGGCCGGACCTTTTTATAACATTTACAACAAATCCAAAGTGGACGGAGATTTGCCAGGCACTTCTCACAGGACAGGCGTCATACGACAGACATGACATTATTGCTAGGATTTTTCATTTAAAACTCAAAGTCTTGATTAATCTACTTACAAAGGAGAAAGTTTTCGGTTCAACTCTTTGTTTTATGTATAGCGTCGAGTGGCAAAAGCGTGGTTTACCCCACGCGCACATTCTTCTGTGGCTGGAAGAAAAAATTCGTCCCGATGCTATAGACAGTGTCATAAGTGCAGAATTTCCGGACTATAATGCAGATCCGATTTTGCATGACATAGTAAAAACACATATGGTTCACGGGCCATGTGGCCTCTTAAACAGGGAATCACCGTGCATGAAAGATGGTCAATGCTCAAAAAAATACCCCAGAGCACTGAAAGAACTAACTATGGCTGGGGAAAATGGGTATCCGCAATACCGGCGAAGATCACCGTCACAAGGTGGTTTCACAGCTACTGTCAGATTCCGTGGACAAGAAATAATTCTAAATAATAGTTGGGTGGTACCGTATTCTCCAGTTTTGTCAAACGCTTTTCAAGCACACATTAATGTTGAAATTTGTAATAGCGTCGAATCTATAAAATATATATGTAAATATGTTAATAAAGGTAGTGATCAAGCCATGATAGCACTAAGAAATAACAACCAATTTGATGAAGTGACAAGGTATCAATCTGGCCGATACATAAGCTCTTCGGAGGCAGTTTGGCGCATTTTGAGTTTCCCTATTCATGAAAGGTATCCGCCAGTCATCCATCTTGACGTGCACCTGGAAGGCGGGCAGCGAGTTTACTTTCAGCCAGAAAATGTGGCAGAAAGAATGAACAACCCAAGACAAACCACCTTGCTCGCATTCTTTCGCCTTTGCGAAAGAGACAATTTCGCTAAGTCTCTGTTGTACAATGAAGTGCCACATTATTATACTTATAACAAGCAGCAAGGTGTTTTTAATCGCAGGAGACGTGGAACTGCTGTAGAAGGCGAGTCCGGCATTTTTAAAGAACACGTGATTGGAAGAGTATACACGGTGCACCCAAATAATGCAGAGTGTTATTATTTACGCCTTCTTCTTCACACAGTGCGAGGACCTACTTCTTTTGCTGAGCTCCGCAAAGTGGACGATATAGAATATCCCACATTTCAAGCTGCTTGCCGCGCACGGCATTTATTAGATGGCGATCAGCATTGGGATGATGCTTTAGCCGAAGCATGCGTCAGTGATAGTCCACATCGTTTGCGCCATTTATTTGCCATTTTGTTGACATTTTGTGGCCTATCGGACGCTGGGCAGTTGTGGCAAAAATATAAAGACGCGTTTGCCGAAGATTTTTTGAGACAGCAAAATATAAATAGTGAAACTTCTGACCAAGTACGTGAAAGCTGCCATAATAGGGCTTTGCTGGCTATACAAGATATAGTTACAAGTATAGGAGGGAACCCCCTCAGTCAATACGGCTTGCCGACACCGACAGTTGGTGGGGAACGAATTAATAGGGAGTATACATCTGAAATAAATTACAACCCCGAAGAGTTAGCAGAAATATTGCGAAATGGCTGTTCAAATTTGACGTCAGAACAACGTCAAATCTTTGATAGAGTATGCTGTAGTGTAGAACATTCATTAGGAGAAATGCTGTTTTTAGATGCACCTGGTGGAACAGGTAAAACTTTCCTCACTAAAGTTATCTTGGCTCAAATAAGGAGCCAAAACAAAATTGCCCTTGCCGTCGCTTCCTCAGGAATAGCTGCCACTTTATTACCAGGAGGAAAAACTGCACATACAACATTTAAAATACCAATCGACTTGGACCGCACAGAAAACCCTGTTTGCAACGTGTCTCGCAATAGTGATAAAGCAAGGGTTTTACGCGATTGCGCCCTTATCGTTTGGGACGAGTGTACGATGGCAAATCGTAAAGCTGTGGAAGCTGTAGATAGAACGTTGCGAGATATAAGACAAAATGACCGACCGATGGGAGGCTTAACGGTGCTATTCTGTGGAGACTTCAGGCAGACACTCCCTATAATACCCAGAGGAACGAGGGCCGATGAAATAGGTGCCTGTTTAAAGAGCTCTATTTTATGGCGTAGTGTCATATTAACTAATTTGAGCTTTAATATGCGAGCATATTTGGGAGGTGACGCAAACGCGCAGGTTTTCTCAAATTTACTACTTCAAATTGGTAACGGCACATACCCGACTCAAGAAGGAGGTAAAGTAACTTTAGTCGAAAGCCTGTGTTCTTCTGTTGCCTCACAGCAGGAACTCATTTCCTCTGTATACGGAGATCCATCAGAGATCTCGAACCATGACGCTGCTTGGCTATGCCAACGAGCTATTTTGGCACCTCGCAACGACCAAGCAGCAGCAATAAATTCTCAAATATTGGTACATGTTTCTGGAGAAAGTAGGGAATATTTATCTATTAACACGGTTTTAGAAGAAGGAGATGCCACCCACTATCCAGTAGAGTTTTTAGACTCTCTAAATACACCAGGTCTTCCAGCACACAAAATTTATTTAAAAGTCGGAGTACCAATCATTCCACTCAGAAATTTAAGCCCACCAAAACTATGCAATGGAACTCGGTTGAGAGTAACAAATCTCCAACGAAAGGTCATCGAAGCCGAAATCTTAACAGGTTGCGGCTCCGGTGATGTTGTTTTCATTCCCAGGATACCCATTATCCCCAATAATTTTCCGTTTACTTTCAAACGTGTGCAATTTCCTGTAAGCCTCTGTTACGCTATGACTATTAATAAAGCCCAAGGCCAGACGTTATCCGTTGCGGGTGTAGACCTTACTTTTGATTGTTTTTCACACGGCCAACTCTATGTTTCTCTATCACGTGTTAGCAACCCAAACAACCTTTTTGTATATGCTCCGGGTAATTCCACCGCTAACATAGTATATAGAGAAGCATTAACGTAATCAACTATACCAAAGTCAGGACTCTTATCTAAATCATCAAAAAGGTGATATACTCTTATCTAAACGACGTTGTTTTGTTCTCGACAACCACGCGAACGAAGTCGCGGGCACAGCTAGTACAAGAATAAATACTAATATATAGACAGATACATACAAAACAAACAAAATGAACAGTCAGGAGGAAAAAAGATCGGTAGAGGAGAAAACGAATCCAGCAAATCAGCGCTGGGCTGTTACGGGATGTTGTTGTACTGAGATATCGGAATCAATTGACAAAACAACTAGATGGAGTCGACATTTCCCATCTGACTACCCCTGAGATGAAATGGCGAAACAAACTCGAGTGTCAACGTCTCTTATGTCCAAACACAGGACAATACCATCGATGTTGTCAATGGTAAAGTGGTTTATGATAGCAAGTTCATCAAACAGAGCTAAACATTATCTGTAAGAGTTAACATTGGTACATCAGTCACGTCTCATATTGTCTTTATTTAAATTTTCTATCGAGACATTACTGTTTTTCACAAATTACACCTAAATAATAAACATGTTGTTCCAGTGAAACTTGCAGCAAATGACAACAAACAAGCTTGAACATTAAACAGGCTTCGTGCAAACAATATCATGTACTTTCACGAACTTGTCTCAAAGTTTTAGCAATTATTACTTGACAGAGGACCAAGTTTCAGCGCGGTAGGTACCTTATAACGAATATTTTTAGATCTTGTTTAATACCGTATTGATATCAGGATGAAAGCTCTTGATGGTTATTAAGAAAGTTGTTAAGAGGTTTATTATTAAAATGTAATATTATAGTACTTTGAGACGCAGGTTAAGTTATTAATGTGGTTTTAAGAATATTGTGCGCGGTATCAAAACTGAATTAGGTACTTTTTGTGACGGTAGATACTTTTATTATTATTATTTATTTCAGAGAATCTTCTGCATATAAGTTACATAATTTTATATTTTATACACAAAATTATAACAAAATCATAAACTATTAATATGTTATTAACAGAAAATCTAATATATAAAATTCTCGTGTCACAGTGTTAGTTACCATACCCCTCCGAAACGGCTGGACCGATTTGTATGAAATTTAGTGTACATATCGGGTAGGTATGAGAATCGGCTACTATCTATTTTTTTTCTTTTTGCAAAACGACGTTTGCGGGGTCAGCTAGTTATACCTAAAATTATGTTACTATGGTTAGTACCTATACTTAACTGATGGCTATGGCTGTCCTTTTCCAATGATTTTGGAAAGGACAATCAAAACGTGTAGCAATAGCAATTAGGATGCTGTTGCTGCTGCTTCGTAGACGGTGCATCAAGGAGTTTGCTGTCTTGCGCATGATGGCTTGAAATACATTTCAATTTGTGTAGAAATAAAAAAAATAATAA
This sequence comes from Globia sparganii, assembly GCA_949316385.1. Classification (NCBI taxonomy): domain Eukaryota; kingdom Metazoa; phylum Arthropoda; class Insecta; order Lepidoptera; family Noctuidae; genus Globia; species Globia sparganii. The sequence continues at coordinate 20,345,853 of OX438671.1, forward strand.
TATATACACGGTGAACACAAAAACAAATGCTATTTTGTTTACATTCCATGAAAAACTTGTTCAGAGTTTGATGTCTTACCTATTAGTTAGTAGTGATGAATTATTTTTATTTCTGTAAATTGTTAAAAAAAAAACACTTTTATACGTCAAAATTAAAATACGTTTAAAAATTACCTAGATAAGTCCGGTGTTTCCCAACCGACTCCTCTGAGAAGAAAGGCCAAAACACGCAGAGGTGTGGTCTCTTTTAAAATCCAGATATAGTAATTTTGGTTAGGCCATAATATAAGGACCATACAGATTAGTGTCTAAAATGGTGTTTTGAGGAAATAACCACAAAGATTGAGTCAGGTTCCATCAAATCATAGTGATTCTCTCCTCAAAACACCGTCTATGAAATTGTTTATTCTGTAAATAGGATATCAGAATAACCTTTACATGTCATATTATAGAAAATTTAAAAAATAAGCTAGATGGAGTCGACATTCTACCTGACTATCCTAACTGACTATCACTAAGAAGAAATGGCGAAACAAACCCAAGGGTTAAAATCTCTTTCTTGGTTAGATCATGTGAGGACAATGTAAATTAGTGTCTTAGGTGGTGCTTTAAGAAAAGAACCACTTAGATTTGAGTGGACCTTTGCAATCAGTGCACGCATTTATCAGTAATCATATAGCTCAAGTTAGAACTTAAAAAGCTCAACGACTCGACGAGTAGTATTGTATATCACAATACAATGTTATCTTAGTATCATACTAGATAGTAGCTGCTGCTTATGAAGGAAAAAAGAAAAATTGTTTATTCTGCACAAAATACACACACACATATGTACAACGTAGTCAAAAGCCTTGTACTGAAGCATATATACAGTTAACTTAACAGAAGCTACCAACTGCATACCCAAGGGAAATAATAAATCGACCATTCCATTCGTTACAAATCTCCTACTCAAGACAAAATATATAGATAGAGAAATCTTAAGTTAAACACATATTCCAGGTTTTAATATCGAACATTTGAAACTAGGTCCTGAATCAGCAGTAACCACAGTTCAGGCAAGACTCCTGAGAATGTAGTAACATTCATTACATGAGTTCCGCTTACCAACCACAGGTGCTCCTGTGGAATTAAATTTAGTTTAGCATTTCTTGCGAACTAGAGGTTTGGCTTGCTACTTACTGATTCTGGGATTTGTAGATCAGTCAAGGTTTTGAACCTGCATACTTTTAAACTAAGGTAGCTACGTACGAATACAATGATATTATAAGTAGGTAAAAGGGTACATAATATACATGGTGGATTTTTTCATTCACATATTATGAAAATAATTACAGTCACCAAGAACATGGGGAATTTTCCCAAAAACATTTTTGATTCTTATTGATCCTGTATCATATGTGGATAAAAAAAAACTATCGGTTCAACTCAGGTTTGAGTAATAAAACAGCCAGAAACCGCAAAAACCCATACATATCGTAAGAAATGAGACTCCCCCCGTCTGAAAAATCAACCGCTGGGTCAATAATATAAAAAAAAAATACAATATTCTTTCGTTACTTGAAAATGTATTGTTTTAGTATCTTTATAAAGGTACATTATGCTGTGGCTTTCACAGAGAGGAAACCAAAAAAACACAATACTAACGAATGCAAAGAAAAGAAGCAACACAATTTAAAATTCCCTCAACACTGCACAGAAAAAAAAAACAGTGCTAATTACCATTCTCCCCGAAACCAATAACAAAATTAACATCGCTATATTCAAATTGGGCGTAAAAAGGAAGCCGGCAGGAAGCACCAATGAATAATACTCGTAACGTATTGCTACCCTGCCAATTTCCTGCGGTTGCCAGCGGATCCCGAATACTGGGCCCCCAGTTCCCCGCTGTATGCTTAACCGCATTATCTATTCAGGAATTGATTTGTGTTTGTGATAATGGAAGGTAGTGTACGTCTACATGAATATGGGAGCAGGTGTGGGTTTTGGAAAATTTTGGCAGTGGTATAAATGGTTTGTTGGTTGAAATATCGGAAGGTTTCTGATGCGGTTCTAATCAGGCATTTATAGGAAGATGAGAATAATGACAAGTTCTGTGTCCTGTAGTAGTTGATAAAGGGTTTAATAAAGCAGCATTTATAGCAGACATTAGCACACTTATTGTATACTGGTATTCAGCTGCATCCGGTTAGACTGGAAGCCGACCTCACATAGTTGGGAAAAGGCTAGGCAGATGATGATTAGCACACTTATTGCGTAACACACTATCAATTTGAATCTGAATCATTTTGAACGAAATACATTGCTTCATATGTTCGAAAAATGTGTCGCTCAACAACGTAAATAACGCAATGAATGTTGTTGATCTGTCAAAATGAAAGCCATTCCCATTGTTAGGGGGCTCTCATAATGTATAAACTCATTTGGTCTAATTTCATTTTATTATCTATACTTCTATACTAATACTAATATACTAATAATTAATATTATAAAGAGGAAAGGTTTGTATGTATGTTTGTAATGAATAGGCTCCAAAACTACTGGACCAAATTTTGGTCTAACGTTTAATATGTATATTGTTTATTTAATCGAAAATCATTAGGTCTAACGTTTAATATATATTAAAAAAACGTCCGTTTTTATATGTTGTTAATATTAGAGATTTTGTTGTTATATCATCTATTACTTACCCCACTGTTAGTGTGCTAGCCAATTACCCCGCAGTTTATTCAGGGATATTCTTAATGAAGCATTTATAGCAGACATCAGTTTAGAAAACAAAGCAAGAGCTTACAAAATGTTATTAAGTCAAAAAGCTGAAGTAAAACCCCCAACAGTGATTAATCATTAAAAGCTAAGTTGACAAAATAAAACAACATTTTATCCCCCAACTTTGATCGAATCATTTTAAAGTTCCAAACATTTAACTTATAAATTTCCAGAAAATCAAACAGAAAAATAACAAGTTCCGATTTTATACTCCAATAAAGGTTTTCAAATAAAATGAAAAGTTGGACGGTAATCACAATGAACTCCGATAACTGAACCTTTAGGGATCCTTCGCAAACAGATGTATTTGTTCAATGTATAATGAAGACTGAGTTAGTTAGGGATCAAGTTTTGGAATCCCGAGGGCGCGTCGAGATGAGATCTTGCAGGTTCGAATTGTTCGTCTACTGTTTGAAGAGTTAGAATTTGAATTGATGTTCGACTAATTATTGTGGGTATGTCGAACTTCCATGTAGATGGAGTAGCTTTAGATAGTATATCTGAAGGTTGATCAGACCTGAGAACAATAAAGGGATGGACACTTGTCCGATTGATGTTTATTGAAATAAGATCAATGGATCGTTTCATAGAATGGAGTAATTTGGGCATCATTCTTGCTTTTGTGGCACGTTTCGCAGCAAAGAAAGAAACATATTTCATTTGTGAAACACATACAATTAGTAAAAAAAAGGAGCATTTAAAACTAACAAAATTCATTATAAACAACCAAATAAATAAGGCACCAAAAAAAAAAGACCTGTGCGAGGCCAAAAAGGCCTATCTCAGCATATATTAGCGATATTTAAAAATAAATACCGCAGCGCTGGTAGGCAGAGGATACAAAAACCTTCATCATCACCATTGGCAGCCTTGTTGTACCCATTACTGAGTACAGGCCTCCTCCCTTTTGTGCCATGCTTCCCTGATCTGTGCGACTCTCATCCAGAAAACAACAATTTTAAAATAAAAGCTTTGAACTTCGTTCACGAATATTTTAGCCAACATAAGCCCTCAGAGTCCTTAAAATCTGGATGAAAAAGTTAAATAAAGCGAGAAATAATCTGCAAAATGAGTGTTAAAATTCTATTTTCAATGTAAACCTTGGATATTTTAATTTGTCTCGACAGGGCATAATATTACATTACTCATTCGATATAAATTTGCATAAATAATATCATTTTTTTCATTAGGTATTTAATGAAACGGTTGGATATTAAAAGTAACCAAGGAGTATCTTTTGATTCGACATTATTAGATACTTGTATGCCTCTTATAAGCACTAGAATTTCATCGATGACATGATATTAATATTGTAATAATGTTATCATTTGGAAATCTCTAAAACATCAACAAAATCTACCAGTTTTACTATTACCCCAGCGTTTGTTTAAATCTAGCTTAACCTGGTCAAATACTAAAACAATTTTCAGATACACAAATGATTGGTATCAAAACAAAAACGTAGCTGAATTTATTAATCCTCAAATTTAACAACATAATATATACGTTGCGATTGGTCCAGAATATTCAGAATGTCAATTCGTACTCGAAACCGGATGAAATTAAATCCATTTTGAACGACACTCGTTAATACTCTAAAACATGCAATTTGATCAATTGGACACAAAGCGATTTTAACCGTTTGCTTTTGTTTAGCAAATGTTTTTGAAACGAATGGTAATTAAATTTTTGATGTTGATATTTGGGCGTCATCAATGAATTTATTTAACTGAATTTCTTGTGGGTCCGTTTACAATTGAATGAATTTGTAAACAGTGTTCTGTATATCGCTTACAAATTACGTTAGAATGCAATGTCCTACAATATTCAGAAATCCTGTTATTATATATCATAGCATGACCTATTACCACGACCAGGCTCTGATGCTTTAACAATAGCCATGTGAAAATCCGTCAAGATCGATAGCAAGAACTATCATATACGATAATTGACGTCCTTACAAATATATCCGCATATTTCTCCAAGGGATCGTCGGAAAGTCGTGACCTTCAAGAAAATCGCGTACACAAAACTCTATAAACCAAACTTTATGTCCTTGAAAAATATGAGTGCCATTGCCTGAAAGTGCCTGAAACATATTCATATGATCGTGGAGGCAGTAAAAGTTAAAGCAGAACAATAAAACGGATAGTTTTATGTTGGTTTTATATCGCCGACAGGTGAGCTTGGGGGATGTTCCTATATTTTATTGTCCGGAACTGAATTCCGTACACAAAAGAATCTATGAACGTTATACGAATACCGGAGCTTACGAAGACAAATATTGCTTTGAATTCATCTCAAACATCGTGAGTATTGTGTGTTTATCCTGCTTTAAATTCCTGTTTTGCATTTCTTTTGATATCTAGCTTCATTAAGTGAAGCATGGCCTAAGCTTTTTCTTCTTTTTGTCTGTTATGAACTAATCAAGCATTGTGAAGCCGGCATGTACTAAAACCAAAAGATCGAAGACATATTGTGGCATGTACAGACGCCAGCACATCTAGTACCCGAAACAATCAAATTTACCCTTATACTTTAGCGATAAAGTTGAAAATCTATTGAAGAAATTTGACAGATTTTAGCAGCTTGATGTGCTGGCGTCTGTGCCAACAGGCACTGGGCTCGCGTAGTCGATTAGGGTTCAAGCCTTCTCACACAGAAAAGGCCCAGGTCTTAGCAGTGAGAACTTTATATATGCCTGTGCTTAGCAACGCAGTCAACGCACAAAAGAAAATCAATCAATCTGTCTAGCTTTTTCCCAACATAATTCGGGTCGGCATCTAATCTAACTGAATGCAGCTGAATACCAGTTTTTTACATGGAGCGACTGTCTATCTGACCTCCACAACCCAGTTACTGGGTAATACGATGATACCCTTGGTAAGACGTAGTCAACGCACAAACTTCATTTAATATTTGTAACTAGCGGCCCGTCCCGGCTTCGCACGGGTGGAAAAGAAAAAGAAAAAATAAAGCTTAATCAGTGATAATGTAGCATTCAAATGGTGAAAGAATTTTTAAAATCGGTTCAGTACTTTTTGAGCCAATTCGATACAAATCTTTCCTCTATATATAATATTAGTATACAGGGTTACTGGTAACTCGACGTATTCCTTGCAGGACGTCATAGTAGGGTAAAAATGCAACAAATGAAGCCACCAAATGTTCTACCGAAATTCAGTAGTTTTTGAGTTAGTAAGATTTTTAGTTTTTTTATGAAAAATCCCAGATTAAATCATTAAAGCCAATTTGAAAATTATCTACGGAGCGACTGTACTGTGAAATGTATATTATTATCATAGTTGATGCCGTAGCAAATTAAAAGTTCAAAATGCGTAAAACCTTGGAAAATATCACTAATCAAACATTTATTTTTTTGTAATTTTTGCCATTGCTTCATACAAAATGTTGTCTTAGTACAAAAAAAAAATTACGCCAGATGTAAAAATTATTAGTAAAATATCATTGTCTTATCAGCTATCCAAAAAGGTATGAAGGTTTTAGGCATTTTTGAACTTTTAATTACTAACAAAGATTTGCCACGGCATCAACTATGATAATAACATAAATTTCACAGTACAGTCGCTCCATAGATAATTTCAAATTGGCTTTAGATGTAAATCATCTCTCTCTGGGATTTTTCATAAAAAAAAAACTAAAAATCTTACTAATTCAAAAACTACTGAATTTCGGTAGAACATTTAGTGGCTTAATTTGTTGCATTTTTACCCTACTATGACGTCCTGCAAAGAATACGTCGAGTTACCAGTAACCCTGTACATATATTTACCAAATGTCAGAATATTTTCTTTATCATACTATTTTAAAGTTTTACTGTCGCGAAATAATTTTAGCTTGCACTATCAACTTGTGAAACGACGGTACTTGTACGTTTTTATTTCTTCTTGGTTTTCGTAGAACTAGTGGGTGACGAGTCTTTAAAGTCATATTCAAAGACCTTAATAATGATGAAATCTTTTTAAGACAGGTATTACAATTTTATTTCCAGGATTGTAAAGTACGTACAAAGTCGAGAAAAGATACATGTGGGCATCAGAAAGTCATATACTGACCTAATGTTGCAAATAGTGGTGTCTTTCGAAAATGTCAGGTGCAATTGTGTGTCTGCAACCGTCCCATATAGGTGCAGCGCAGACGGCACACTTTTTGTGCGATCGAGTCTGCGGCGCACAAAAAGTCTGCATGGCGCGCAAAAAGTCGGCCGCGGATTTTTCACAGACTCAACGCACACGACGCACATCTTCGATCATTCTGTCGGCAGAGCTGTAGGGACGTAGACGCTATGGAAATCGTGCAGAGATCGCAAAGTGTTATTTTGATAATAAATCGCGTTATGATAATAGATCGCGTGCGTTACGTCCACCCCTAGCAAATGCAGATTGCCGACTAAAGTGTGCGCCGTCTGCGTTAGCGCGCGTTGAAGCAAACGTTCCATTTTTTTCACAGACTTTTTGTGTGGAGCGGCGCGGCGCGGCGCGGCGCGGTCTGCCCGAATTACACGGATTTTTTGTGCGCCGGACTTTTTGCGCGTCGTGTGCGTTACTGCATATAATTGCATAGGTTCTATTTTCACAGACTAAAAAGTGCGTCACGGATAGTCTGTCGTCTGCGCTGCACCATAATATGGAAAAATGCATGTATGATGTCAATCAATCTGCCTAACCTTTTCAAATATGTTGAGGTCAGCTTCCAGTCTTACCGGATGCAGCTGAGTACTAGTTTTTTTCATGGAGTAACTGCCTATCGGACTCTCATAATCCAGTTACTAGGTAACACGATACTCCTTGGTAAGACTGGTTGTCAGACTTTCGAGCTTCTGACTAACCGCGAGGACTGTCAGAGATCTATAAATGACAGCCGGGACCAACGGCTTAACGTGCTTTTCGAGGCACGGAGGGTCTCGATATGTAATTGATGGTCACTCAAACACGGACTGACCTCGGCAGAAGATCGATGCATGTACGAGTAACACTAAGATTTCAGTAAATTCACCAATAATACATTTCATAAATCAGCAATCTGTTAATATTAAAATAAACCTACATTTTTTAGACTTTTTTTTCAGTCTAGCAAGCAGGGTTACTCAATGTTACCAATAATTAGGAGGCTTGAGAATTATTCGAACGCAATTTTGTATTTCCATTTTGTACTGGTATTATTAATAATTTTCAGCCTACGCAACACTGGATTCATACTCAGTATATTCAATTATCTAACGTTATCAGATTACCTACTTTGTACATTTATTATTACTTTATGTTAAGGCTATATAATGTACAGACGACAGCTCATAAAGCTGCTACAATGTGTCAAATTTCTTTAGGAGATTTTAAACTTTATCGCTGAAGCATAAGGTTCAAAGTTGATTGGGAAAATTTGACAGTTTCGGGTAGCTTGATGAGCTGGCGTCTGTACCATATTCTGAAAAATAAATGATTATGTTTAAAACTCTCGCACTGCTTCAGTACATATAATCATGCCAGTTATCCTAAAAAATCGAATAAAAATCATAGGACAAAACAGAATTCTGAGTCGAATTATGTAAAAGAGTATGTATTTCGTAAAAAGTGCAGTTAACTCTTTCTACTTTGCTGCCGTCGTACTGTCTACACGGAATGTCATCTTTGTCTACTCTTCCGTCGACAAAACGGTGCTCATGCTAAGCCTGCAGGATGTCATGCTCAGCGGTAGCGGTTGCCTAACCTTCCTTGATTTTCTAAAATCATTCCTCTATTCAAACGACATAACTAAAAATAAAAGATCTACAATAGTTCCACACAAAACCTTGTACACTTCTACAAGAAAAATAAATTGGATAAAGATATTTTGAACTGGCTTCAAGAGGAATGCAGGAAATTCTCTCTGTTACGCTCCAACGATGTTAAATTGTAAGAACGAGGTAGCTACTTCAATTTATAGGCTCAACTCCGACTGGACGATTACTGTTGCAGGCTTTTGAAGTCGGTTCACAGACTTTTATGAAGTCAAAGGGCTTAGTTAGATTTAGTTGGCGTATGTTAGACTTTATGATTTGCAAAAGTTTGAGTTTTTTAGATGTATCGCATCATGGCTAAGTAATAACCCGCCGCTATCGGTCTTCGGATGGGTGAACATCTTTGCATACCAAGACCTTGCCCCAGAAATCACGGGCCCCGGCTGTCATTCGTGGATCACTGACAGTCGTTACGGGTCGTCAGAAGCCCGAAAGTCTGACAACCGGTCTTTTCAACGGGTATCGTTTTACCCAGTAACTGGGTTATTGAGGTAAGATAGGCAGTCTTTCCAATTAAAATGCCGGTACTCAGTTGCATCCAGTTAGACTGGAAGCCGAAAAGGCCAGGCAGATCATGATGAGATGCATTAGGCAGCAAGGCATAGGGTTCGACTAAAAATTACTATCGTTTTAGATTATTTTGTTGAGTCCTGTCCCTGTTATCGTAGTTTTTCATCATGGTAGAGCATTTTTCACAACAATTCCCACTAAATTGAAACTTTACTAAGGTTGAAAGTTTTCGTTGCCGCTTTATGACGTGTGTAGAATCCTGTAGATTCCGTATCTAAACTGATAGTATCACTACACACCGCTTCATTTTCAACTGTTTCCTTTTGTTTTGATTGACATTTGACATTAGTAACAGATACGTCACTAGTGATGTACAGACGCCAGCACATCAACATTGAACCTTATGCTTTAGCGATACAGTTGAAAATCAATTAAAGAAATTTGACAGATTGTAGAAGCTTGATCTTGATGTGCTGGCGTCTGTATATGCGATAGTATTTACATAACTATTCAAAAGATGTACTAGGTCGTCATAAACGATCTAGTATATCTTTTGAATAGTTATGTACGTACGAGACGTAATGTTACGCAGTTGACTATACATCTAATCGAACGACTAGTACAGGAACGGTGGGCAGTTATCTGAGTTTTATCCATTGAAATATCTAATACCGCACGTGTTAAAAAAGTTATTACACAACTTCATGCTACCTACTCAAAAAGGTGTAAGTACTTTGACTTACCGTTTGACATAAAATTAATCGTTTTGAAGCACAATTTAATTCGTTGGAACGTCTATAGCTTGGGGCGTACTAATAGGATGGGGCAGACTGATTCGTGATCGTGGCCACACGCATTTACTATGAAATATATGGTGTGACTAGTCGTGCGTGCGCGCGGTTTTAATGTGAAGTTTCCGATCAGTTTTTTTTTACACAGACTGCATGCACACCCGTTTAATGTGTTGTTATGTCCTCAATTCGGTTGAATTTTTTTTTTATGTTGATTGATTGGTTTGGTGTTCTTTATTTGAAAGTATATACGTTCAGATTGGTCATGTAGACATATCATCAAAATCGATTCAGTAGTTTGGCTTTTACTAAACCAAAATTACTGGTAAAAATTCAAGTAAACGAAATTGTTTTTGTATGTATGTTACGCGATATTTTCGGCAATTGTATATAGATTTCAAAGATTCCTTTTTTATTAGGTAGGGTATGCCTCAGGGAGGGTCCCTTATAAATTTTATTAACTTTGCTTAGGTAGTTTTTGAGTTAGCTTCAATAATCCGTATTTTTGCCTCCTAGTTCATAATGATGATGTTATTATAATTTCCTGTCAGTGATGTTTACATAGTAAGTAGTGTTATACGAATTTTTGTGGGGTAAGTACAACTTAAAAGTGAAAAAAAAAAAATGCAACCGACTTCCAAGAGACACTACAAAGTGAAAAATAACAACGAAAATGTAAACCCAACGACACCGACTTTCGAAATTAAAGTTATTTTTCACTTTGTAGTGTCTCCTTTGGAATTCGGTTGTTTTTTTTTTAGTAATTTTTTTTTATTGTACAGTGTTTTTAATAGTAGTACTGAAATCAATGGATGACCACTGACTATATCTAATATTATAAGGTAAGGAAGGAAAATCTATACAGATTTAATTAAACCTATGTACAAATAGCTAGGATTAAACGGTTTCAAATTATTACTTTCTTTTTTTATTTCTTGTTCTCATCGAACATCAGAACATAATCGCGGACACTGCTGGTGGTGAATCACTGACTTTTCAACCTTAAAAATAAGGGAATATTCCGCGGTTATACATTGCCTAACAAACGTTTTGATACTCCCAGCGCACCCGCTCAAAATATACACCTCTATATTTCCAAAACCTACAATTAAAAACGATATTATCTCAAAGCCGCGTTACCTATCTGTTAAATTATACAACTTTAATCTCACGTTAATGTCAAACAAGTTTATTTACTAGAAAATATTATTACTTATGTAATACTCTGAATGCTATGTCCGTATTACGCTTGAGAGAACACGTTTAAATTAATTAGGAACACCGACTTTGTTAATGGGAGGTTTAATTTTAATTGAACGTTATGTTTGTTCGACGATTTAAATGCTTTGATGGGACATTGGTTGGAGTTATTGAAACGGATGGTCCACTTACATAATCAGCCTTTAACATTTCCACTTGCGGGGGCATAGGCCTCAACTCTATGAGACGGAGTGGCCCATAATTCACCACGCAGGTCCAGTGCGGGTTGGTGGATGTCACATGTCTTCGAATTTTGAGCTCTAGAATATGCCGGTTTCCTCACGATGTTTTCCTTAACCGTTTTGAAAGCAATGGATAATGGAATAATTTACACAAAGTAAAGTGCCTGCTTGGTTTTGAATCCAAGACCTACAAATCGTAAGTCGAAGCTCGTCCGAACGGCTACTTATGCACAACTCGAAATAACAATTTTTTTTTTAATATTGTGTGCAATTATGTACCTGCTTACTTAAGACACATGCCAAATAAACATATTTTCTTTCTATCAAATCAATAATCTTAAATCTCTTTTCCAGAAAGGCGTGTTGATAAAATGTGTTAATTTCTTTCGTCATAAATCATAAATCATAAATCATTTATTTGCCTGAAACATGGGTACACAAGATGTTAAAATTAAATTATAGCACAGGACATATTTCACCCTCATTACGGGCATGCAAATTATAGTTAATTACAACAATTATTTAAATGAAATTAATTTAATTTAAATTACAATTACCTATATTTGAATTATTACAATTTAAATTATTATTAGAAATATGGTGATTACAATTACTTAAATTATTATTAAAGATAAAGTCTCAGGAAGTAAGAGGAAAAACCAGTATATTAGTGGACACCAAATCGGCATGAGCTGTTATTCAAAAAATCTTTAACAGTGTAGAAACTTTCCTGGATTAACCATTTACGCAAGGCACAACAGAACCTTTTATATGGCAGGTCAATCATTCCTTTGGGCAAAGAGTTATATATTAGAGGTGCCATATAGGCACAGTTCTTTCTGAACAATTCTAGCTTAGGCACTGGCATTTTTAAGGGCGTCTTTTACTGGATTCCATTTCATTTACAGTCTTCAGGCTGTTACTGTTTTTTTTAATATCAGTAGGTATCAATGATAATACTGACTAATATAATGATCCTGTATTTAGCGGCACGACTCTTAGATTTATAGTTAGTTTGTTCTCTATACCCAGATGCATAGACTGTCAGTACCTACTAAAAGCTCAAATAAAAAGCACGTTTAACTAAATTCCCCTAACAAAATACAGCAGTCATCCAAACATTCGCGTTCAAAAATACGTGCATTAAAAATTAAAGGGAAAATAAAAAGTAAAAACTTCAATGCACCGTGGTTTGCAAGACAATGTATTTTTACTATGTTGAAAATTCTTATTATTCTCCCTAACTTTGCTGGGAGGATTCGGTCGAGTGGCTTTGTTATTTTTCATGCTGCGTAGAGGATTTGTTTATTTTCTCAGCTTTTTATAAAATAAACGGAGGGACGTCGGCCATTTTGTTAGGCGGTGAGATACGATGAGCAGTTTGTGTGCGACTGCTTAGTATGATTAGTTTAGAGATTTTGTATATGGTGATATGTAGTCATTTGTAATGTGGAAAGTTATCTCTTGTTTATGTTATGGCCATTAAGAGAAGACACTTGTGTTGTCTTCGGCTAATTATAGACTCACTGAATGTTTTCAAGTTTTTTGAGCAATGGCGGACACGGTCGAGACTTACGAATACGATTATCGAGACTTACGGTCATAGGTTGGAACTCTGACAGGCGTTTAATTTGTGTAAATTATTTTATCACTGCTTTCAAAGCTATGAAGGAAAATATCGTGAGGAAACCGGCATGTTCTGGAAATAAAAATTCTAAGCCATGTGTCATTTACCAACCCTCACTGGGCCGGCGTGGTGGACTGCGGCCCACTCCCACACACCAAGAGGAAGCTTATGTCCCAGCAGTGGGATCATTATAGGTTACTTATGCTATGATTAATGTTTTCACGCTTATAATAACTAATATCTTAACAAACCACCACCTTCCACACTGACACGCAGTAGCCATAGAAAAACTAAGCCACTGACACAAAATAAAAGGTAGTCAAACTTTTACTGAAGTAAAAAACTACAAATCCAATTTGCTGCTTACTGAATATTTATTCATTTATTTAATACTTCAAGCGCACAAATGTCCAGAGACAGACTCAATATCAGAAAAAAATATTATATTATACTAGCTGACCCCGCAAACGTTTTGCAAAAAAAAAAATAGATAGTAGCCGATTTTCGGACCTACCCGATATGCGCATAAAATTTCACACAAATCGGTCCAGCCGTTTTGGAGGAGTATGGTAACTAACACTGTGACACAAGAATTTTATATATTAGAAAATAAACAAGGACAGCAAGATTTGATAGGGCTCAGATTTCGATCACCTAAAACTAGTACCCTTTACACAGTTTCCCGAAGAATACTTCGGCTAAAAGATTATTTACGGGGGCAGATGAAACGCTGAAGTATCTGGGGAAATTAAAAAACTTCTCCAGCCCAAACGAATCTTACTAATAGACCATTAAAATCTCCCATTCTAAACTACCTCTCGCAAAAACGGTTCCATATTAAAAATCAAGACTTCGCCATCGCCATTTTGTGCCGAAGCAATTTCCTTACCGGTTATACCCTAAAAGATCACGTTCCGTACATTGTACAGCATCCGCGTCGTCTTGAGATAAGCAAATTAACTTTAAATTAGTTATTAGAGTTCTTCCGGTTCGTTTTTTATTTTATTATTTCTGAGATCTCTACGCTTTGGTAATTTTTCGAGGGTTGGGCGTGTAGCTAGATTGATGGAATTTCAAGGTTAATTAAATTGATGATTTCTCCTTCAGATGTCTGGTCTGATATAATTATGTCCTATGGGGGCGTAGAGTATGCAAAGCTTTAAAAGGTCCTAAGTAATCTGTTCTTGACCGTGGATACTTTAGTACTGATTCTTAAGTTTGGTTGCCGAGAATGAGAAAAAATCATAGCGAAAGTTAACCTGGAATAAAGATGAAGTGCTACATTGGCAGGAGAGCGGTGTTGCTACATTAAAAAAAAACAAGATGGCGAAGTTCCGATTTTGGAACCTTGTATGTCTGATGATGGGATTTCCAACTCAACTGTTTAGCATGACACCAAAAGTTATAAAAAAAAACACCTGCAACTTCTTCAATACGTGTGCTCCTGTTCACCACAATCCTTAAACAGCAATATTGCTTTGAGGCCTAAAAACATCCAAGAAGTAGCTCTTCTACAAAAACCTCTACAAGGTCATTAGATGACAAAGTACAAGATGCGATCCGTGCTCTCCACAGCATCCCCGACATTTCGAAATAACCAAATTAACTTTAAATTAGTTCTATGAGTTTCTCGACTTGTTTTTTTACTTGATTATTGTCGAGACGCTCGTAGCTATCTTTTGTTATCTTTTCTCTTTCATTTTCTTTTTAGAGTTCTCCGGGTATAAATAGGAAGGATGAATTAATGTGTTCTGCTTCATTTTAATTATTTATGTCTGCATTATCAAGTAACAACATTAGTAATCTGATCATGATCAACACTCTTGTTCTGGCTCAGGAAAATACAATTTTAGATAAGTACAAATATTTTCCTTGTTGGTATTTTTAATTTTATGCATGATTAAAGGACGCTTATGCTTTTAATGTGTTGCGTTCAGGCAGATGTGAGTGGTAATACCGGGAGGCGACGCCCTACAAGGACACACAGCGAGGCAGGGACATCGCAACAGCCGATCGATTCTGTAAAAATCTCACCGTGAAAAGTTAGGTGAAGTGAGCTTAGAGTGAGCTGTCAAGAGTATCAATCCCTAGCATCAGGATGACACTGACAGCTCACTCCACGCTCACTTCACCTAAGTTTTCACGGTGAGATGGTTACAGAATCGCACTGCAGGTTACAATGGATTGATTACCGACGAAAAATGTCCAAGCTAGGGGTGTCGGATTTCGTGAGCTAAATCTAATTTTGTGTAATTTTGAATTCAATTTTTAGGCTTGAATTGACGTGATCGTTGAATTCAATGTCTAAAACTTTTGTATGGGCAGCGGGATTGTCCGGAAGGGTTACCGCTACCCCGGAACATTTAGGGCTAAGGACGGAATACGGTTGGGTTTGAGTCAGTAAGAGTCTGACACTCCCTTCCGCTCCACCCAGAGCGGGAGGGGTCATTTGATGATATCCCACCCTAAAAAAAAAAGAAGGGGGTCTAGAATCATGTGCTGAATTCATGGTTTCAGTTTGTATGCCAAAGTCCCTGCCACTCTGTATAGTGACCTTATTTATGATGTTGTTCAGAAAGGTCAGAAGCCAATTCTCGTAATTTAAAACCTTTAAAAACCTGTCGCAGTCTCATCTCGGCGACAAACAAATGTCAAAATCTTGTCGAAATGTAGAGAAATTAGAGGTATTTTTGACAGATTGAGACTGAGGCCAGACTGTGAACGTTCTTAAAATTACGAGAATTGCCCCTCTGGTGTTTCGATACCAGCAAGCCTGTAACGATGTATGAACGTAAACGAAGCAAAGTCAAAGCACTTATTTCATATAGGGACATAAAAGGCACTTTTGAATGTCAAAATTTACAATAAAAGAGAATTGATTCTAGAAGTCTCTTCCAAAAGGTAGTTTTCGTATGTACGAGTAAGGATCGCAGCAGGTGGTGTTCTGTAGTTTCTGCTTACGTCTGCGTGTAACACAATCCTTTCACCCTTGTTCATCCTTATTATTTAGCACTGCGGCAATCGATCTCCAGCCAACGAGGTCAGCACTAAGAATTAACTTATTGCCCCTACGTCCTTCCAAAAGAAACCATTTTCCACAACCTTCAAATTCAGAATGCACAATAGAGTATTTTTAAACCTTATATCAGGCATTGTTATCAATTTTAATGAAAAGAGGTTGTATAACTCTGAATCCCTTTCACGCTAATGAGGTGACCTTGATTGTTGCCCGCGACATGGGAGCTGCTTTTTTAAAGATCTTAACGAGCATTTTCCTTTTAAAGGTAAGCATAGATTGTATGCACTAATTGGATCAACTAGCGAATATTTGAGCCTGTTTTTGTGAGAGATTGCAGAAATCTTTATGGTATTGTACAAACCAATGAATATTACTAATCTTCTTTTCGTGTCGAGTACTCTTTCTTCCTCGTCGTTACGTATAAATATTACTGTGATATTAGAAAAAGTTGGCATTCGTCAACTTGCTTACGTAGCGTGGGACGCCCGCCAGCTTGATGGATCGAAGGTTTTTGGGACAGACTGGATGCGGAGGGCGGAGGACAGGGTGATGTGGCGGAGCCTGGAAGAGGCCTATATTCAGCAGTGAACTGCGATATACTCGACTTAATTACTTAAAAACCCGTTGAATGTCATTTGCACGTCATAAAAGGACAAGATCTATTTTGTCTGTGTGAAATTATCTAACTTTCACACAGACAAAATGGACCTTGTAGTTTCAACATTAGTGAAGTTTCAATGTATTGTGAATTGTTGTTAAAATTGATAAACGTAATTACGTGGTCTTAAATACTTATAGCTCTATTTTATATGTTCCTCAATGCAGGTATCAGGTCATGCTCACAGCTGCTGAATGTGATCGTTACAAAATGGATTACGCCACAGAGCATGGAGCCTCTTCTGCTAGAGGCGGCATTGTCAATTCTTTAGACAAGCCAAGCGTATCACCATTTACTCGCACTATGACGCAAATCGGGTAAGTAATAGATGATATAACAACAAAATCTCTAATATTAACAACATATAACAACGGAATCTATAAGTTTATTTAATCGATTAGTTAATATAATGAACAATTGATATAATTTTAAAATAACTATTTTTATAAGCATAACATACAATAATTAATATAACATCGTTTGACATAACATACATTAAATATAAAATCATTTGACATACCACTCAAAAGATATAAAACTTATTTGGTCTAATATGATGAAAAAGCCTACTTAGAAACACAAAGCAAAATTGTATTAGACACGGGTTAGTTCAATTAGTATTATAGATATTAAACATAACTAATAACTGATTACCACCTGTACTAAGATAGGTCGACGGAGCCCCGCTTGGCGGGGCTCCTATTTCTGGGTGGTTTAAAGAAAAATAACCACGAAAGCTAAGGCGGGAGCGAAGCGGAGCGGAGCTCCGGCCTTAGCCTTCTAACCTAACCTAACCGAGTCGGGGTACTCTGAGTCGGGGTGTTAACCATAATGACGTTTTTTATATATATTAAACGTTAGACCTAATGATTTTCGATTAAATAAACATTATACATATTAAACGTTAGACCAAATGACTTTCGATTACATAAACGTTATATCAAACAGCGTTAAACTAATTAAGTTTTAGAATAAACAAATGTTATATGTAAAGAAATTATATCAACAGTTGGTAAATCTCACGTTGATTATATCTTATGAACGCTAATAAAATGAAATTAAACCAAATGAGTTTATACGTTATGAGACGCGCCCACGCAAATGACTAAGTGCTCACATATAGAAACTGTCAGCATTGAAGGCGTTCGGTGAAAAAAGTTTTGCGCTTAATGCACTTTCGGCGTCAATTTTTTTATTACTACTGCCGCCTCTAGAAACTCCCGGTGCACGATTCTGTGCTCTGTGGATCATGCAAATGGTTTTTTAAGCACCGTATTTAGTAGTCGCATCGTAATATGCTGTGTTGTACTTACAACTAAATAACAGTTTTTTACATTGTCTTGGTCTAGGTAAAAACCCGATATTCGTTAGTTCGATATCCGTATATCTAGGATACCGTTAGTTCGTCTGGTTAGACCAATTGTCAGTCACCGATAAACTAGTTAATAAAGCGTCGTGTATAGACGACCATTAAAATATTACTTCTGTGATATTTTGACTAGGTACTCATTGGTAAATTTGAGTTTTTAACAAGATTTTTTTTAGTATCGTCGTGGACGATAGGTCTTATAAAAAAATCTTATTTCTAAATTTTGTCTTGACTTAGGTCACTAAACTTCCACCTGCGCGTGCCCGTGTGTTCCCGCCGTAATTGTAGTGGATCAGAGTCTCACATAACTGCACTATCTCTCCGTGGTAATGCAGAATGCATGAACATTTCTCCACGATAAAAAAAAGTTCATTGAACTTCTTAACTACCTTTAATATGTCTACCTACGGAAAGTCAAAGTCAAAGCATTTATTTTAAATAAGCACATAACAGGCACTTTTGAACATCAAAGGAGATGTTTCAAAATGGGCCAGGTCTATGTACAGTATCTCAAAAAAAACTTTTTAACAAAAAAAACAACCGACTTCAAAAAAAAAAAAACATTACAAAGTGTAAAATAACTTTAATTTTAATTTTGGAAGTCGGTGTCTTTATTTTTGTATTTACGTTTTTGCCACCGACTTCCAAAATTAAAATTTAAGTTATTTTACACTTTGTAGTGTTTTTTTTTTGAAGTCGGTTGTTTTTTTTGTTAAAAAGTTTTTATTTTTTACTTTTTATAGTCAGAGTGCATCTCATGACAATTCCAATAAGCCCAAACACGGCTAGAATACATGGTTTTATTACGAAGTTCCAGTAACTACCTTCCAGCTTCATCATCAGATCGGTTTGATGGTACCATTTTTGTCAGAACCATTTATTTAAATTTGCTTCGTCATAGTCGCTTAACTATCTTAATCGAGATATCTTATCGCCACCCGTGAAATACTTATTATCATTGAAGAGTTCCTGTGGCTATCTGTGGTCTCCTTCATCAGTTCCACTTCACCAAATTATACTTTTTGAATGCAAATGCTTGACATGTTGATGAAAATACCAAAATTGCTATATGTATGCCTATAATATTTGAGGAGTTCCCTCAATTCCTCATGGATTCCATCATCAGAACTGGATTTTGAAAAAAATGGGACCAATCTGGAAGCATATCCTTTCAAATAAAAAAAAAAATTCCAAATCGGTTCATAAATGACGGCGTACTGAGGTAACAAACATAAAAAAAAAACAACCGAATTGATAACCTCCTCCTTTTTGAAGTCGGTTAAAAAAGAGAAAAATCCGTAGAATTCGGGAAAAATACAGATAATTCAATTAAATGTGTACTGTTGTGGTAGTGAACTGATATTTATCAATTAATTTTATCGACTTTCAACATGGTGTCTCATGGCGTCTCGTGTGGCGTAGTTACTCTGTTGCTAAAAAGAGAACTGTCAGTTGTCACAACAGTGTCACTTCTGTCACCTTCGTCTAGCGTCGAAATAAACAAAAACATGTCAAACGTCATTAATCAATCAAAATGACAGCTTACCGCCATGACGGGTCGTTTTTTGTGTGTTGCAATTTCAAGTGTAATTTCTTCTGTTTACCAGAAAACCAAGCTGTTTTAAAGCAATTGGACAGTTGAGAACTGTTTAAATGAATTTCCCTATTTTTAAGTATAGTGTACAAGGACCTGGCCCAGGCTCCATACATTTTGGAACATCTCCTTTACAATAAAATAGAATAACTCGCCCCTTCCAAAAGGTATATTCGTACAGAGATTTGAGATACCGTTGTTTGGTTTATTTCAATTCATTTTGAGCCCAAAATCTTTTCGTCATAACATTTCAGACTTGAAACGTGCTATTTTTCCTTACTCCGACGATTAGCGTGAAAATGTTTCACGTTTTCAACAGCTTTTAGGCTAATGAGTTAGCCTTGACTTCTGTCGGCCTAGAACTGAGTTCACAGTAATTATTTACAACTTAGGCAGATTTTTGATGGCCCTAAGAGCTAGAATTCCGCCCAATTTAAATTAGCCTGAATATTTTTCTATGTTAATAAGGTTTTTTGTTCTAGGTATTTTGTGATTGAATTTTAGATATCATTGTTATGTTTAAGTGGTTTGTGGAGTAGTAATTGTATTGTAGTTTGTAAAATATTGAATTGAAACGAACAATTTATCGTTTCCCGTTTGTTGTATGTATTGCCGATTTATTGCAATAGGCTCACCTCCTATTACGAGTTCATACATGAGACTTAAACATAACGCGCAATAAAGTAAGATAACATAAATAATTATTTCTCATTTTTTTTTTATTGCTGAATGCTTTCGACCTCGATCACACCTGATGGAAAGCGATGGATGGGGTCTATGATGGAACGAGCGTGCCCATAAGATGCCTAAGGCACTGGAACTTTCACGCACCGACAAAACACAGCAGGCTGCTTGACGCCGGACTCCGGTGGGAGGGTGGTCGCAAAACAGGCGGGCATCGTAATAAAAAAGTATATTTTTTTCAAATTATCAACAACAATACAAAATAGTATTTATGAAAATTTAAGAAATGTGAGGTGTACTTCTGTTATAGCTCTGCATTAGCCTTTGCAAATTACAGGCGTGATGTTATGTGTATGTTATTAATTGATATCTAATATAAATATTTATTTCGGTCTGATCCCCTGAAGAGAACCCAGAATAAAATTGTTACTATGAGGTCTGATTGATCCAAGATACCGAGTTAAAAACTATCACTATTTCATACTATAGGTATATGAAAACGTTTAGTCAAACCACTGCACGTAATCGTATATCCTTATATATATACTTACACTAAAAAAAATCTCATAAAACTGATGTAACATACACCATTCCAATGGATATAAAATCCGACCGAACACCAGGAAACGGTGGGTAGTCGTAAAACATAAACGCAGCTGATATTGCGAAAAAGCCCAATGAGTCGAGTTGATATTTCGCTACCGAAGCAGCCAATAAGTTTACGCTTCGACCGGCAAAGATGATAAATGTTTGATGGAAGGGACTCCGTCTGTGAGCGTAGTTATAAGAACGTAAAAAAAAACACTTATATCTCTGGTACGTAGGTACAAAGTATTCATTTATTTCGGGCATAGATTTCACAGTATCATTGAGATGTTTTTCATTTATTCACTTATTAAAAATATGTACTTTTTAGTGTCAACTGCAGTGGTTACCTTACGTATTGGTTAAAAGGATATCATTAAGAATTGCTTTGAATTTTAGTTACACCATTACTTGGTTATCCGATAAAATACACAATATGGATTTAAGAGAAAATTCAAGCAGAGGAATCACAGCTCTTACTTTGTATACAGGGTTATTGGAAAAACATTAACAATCTCTAAAGAGGTCATTGTACTCATCATTATGAACAACTTTTACTATGGGACCAAACCTGAAATCGCAAAAAAAAACTTAGCTGTTCCATACATTTTGACGAGTTATGCGAACATAAATGTAGGGAACGGCTGATTTTTTTGTGATGTAGTGGGTAATACAAAATATTCGTATTCACCTCTATATTCGATTTGAAATTGAGCTGGTCACACGATATCGTAGCATACATGTAACGCACAAGTTACAAATTTCCTCCAACTGTTATTTCTGTGTTATAATATTTAATTAATTTATTTTTAATATTTCTTATTTAAATGCCTCTTATTTAAAAACCTCTTGGAATGTCTCATTTTAATTAATTCACTTACTTTGCTTAAGACTCCATTTAATACACACCACGAAATAACATTAAACACACCAAAGTTAATTACGCGAATGTATTTAATTTCGTTCGTAATAAGGAAGAGCCGCGTTTTACTTATTCAGACTGCAACCAAATTGAATCTTCTATGAAAATATGAATTCAAAATCCATTTAAGAAACTTCAGAATAGACCTCTTTGTACGCTCGTCTGTGCTCGTAAATTAAAAAGTTTATGTAAGAATTTTGTATTAAAGTGGAAAGTTTTTAATTTTATGGAGTCGTATTCTTGTGAACGCACTATTTTCTTATTGAGAAGCTAGTTTTATTTTATTTCTTTTTGTTCTTACACTTATTTGTTACTTTCTACTGTTTTGTTCTAGTTTTGAAGAAAGTTTTGACAACTTGAACACAAACAAATTATGTATTTTAAAAGAGAATCTCAATTCAACTCAATAATAATAGACTTAAAAATTCTTAATAGCTAAGTTCTATACCAATAAGTCGTGTGCCCGATGAGATTTCACATCACCAAAAATGACGAACTTCTATACAAACTATCATCCTCTATTTAACACCTTTAGGGGATGGATTTTCAAAAAATTCTTTCTTAGTGCTCAGTAACAACATTCGTTATAAAAAGAACTCTAAAACCGAAAAAACATTGACTTATTGTAAAGACGCCAGCACATCAAGCTATTATTTAATAGATTTTCTACTTTATTGCTAAAGCATAAGGTTCAAAGTTGATTGCGAAAACTTGCCAGTTTTGGGTAGCTTGATGTGCTGGCGTCTGTACATCTACAGGCTGCTTACAAAAAAAAAAGTCAAAATTGGATCCATTAGTGAGAAAGTTAGTAGCACACTTGCCTCCACTTTGGCACTTCCAGTTTATCTAACTCCACCCACATAGTCGTGTAAATGATTTTTATTTCAATACGAAAATACGAGATCCCTTATAAATCATGGGGTTCCGCGCTTTGCTGTCAAAACGTCGACTCAACCCATTACGGGGTGAGTCGGGATATTTCTAATGATGCTTTAGTACCCGTTTAATGGATATATACTAAAGGCTGCTCTATTTTATGTGTGACTTCAGTATTGGTTTGTGACAAGCAGAATTTCGTCATCGTATGACCTGTTGATGTAATTGTTATTTCATGTTACATAACATAGGTTCTGAGTGCATTTACATGATAAATGATTCTTATATTTATTCCTGAATTGGTCTAAAGAAACTTTTTTACACGTCAACATTAGATTGTGTTTTAAAACTAGACAACTTTGGTGTTTCCTTACTCTGAGAAAAAGGCCGATACAAACGTCCAGAACGTACAGATAATTAAAGTCTTGGTCAGGTCATATGAGGACCATGCAGGTTACAGTTTGAGCGTCGATGCCCCTGCAACCTTGTATATTCAATGATTTCTTCTTCATCATCAGAAAACAACAATTCATTGATCATTGCGATATTATAAAGAAACCACACCACATTCAAAATATTGCACCATAACATAAAATACAAAAATAAAATAAATTTTATTTTAGGTGCATCGTCTTCACATATAATTATATAATGAATGTGTACAAAAACTTGTAAAACATTTTAAAAGAGTAACGGTGGAGTTTTTTGCCCATTCTTCTCCACACGAAAACTACATTTTGGAAGGGGCGACTAGAAATCAATTTTATTTTTTAATTTTAATTATTGACGTTCAAAAGTGCCTTTTAAGTGCCTATTTGAAATAAATGATTTGACTTTGACTTTGACAACTTAAGATATCAGCTACCTCAATATTTTTTGACATTAGGTACTAACACTTACCCAAAGCTTAGCGACTTAACCCACCCACATCGGTGGGTTAAATATTAAAAAAATTAACCCTAGGTTCACCTTTACCTCTAGGTGGTGCATGATGAATTATTTGACTAATCCTGAGTTAGCTTGTAATTACGAGTTATTTAGTCTTAGCCCGAACATGCAAGTGAGCCCAGGTGTCACAGTGCAGTATTTAGGATTCCAAGAATGTGTTTAGGATTCCATACGTCCTAATGAAGAAACTTACTGGACTAAGGGCTGATGTTTCCATCGCCAGATAGTTTTTATTCGAGGAATAATTTTGAAGTTTTGACAGTTCTTCCATACAAAATCTATCAGACGTCAATTTTATTCCACAAATAAAAATTATCTGTCAATTGAAAAATCGGCCCTAAGTTGAAAATTGGTACACATAATTATGATAAACTCAAACTCAAACTCGAAGCATTTATTTCAAATAAACCAATTATAGGCACTTTTGAATTGTCAAGGGTCGGTCAGTCAGAAAGATGAAGCTAGTTGCCCATTCCAAAATGTAGGTACCTGTGGAAAAGAACGGGCAAGAAACTCTACAGACACTCTTTTAAATCATAAAATTGTTACAAAAATCTTGGTTACATCATTCATGTTGAAATTATACATGTGAGAACGATGCAGAAAGACGTGCACGTTAAAGGCGTCCGTACTAAAAAGAACAATTCATAAATTAAAATAAGCCGTGGCGGCTAAGAGATGACCAGTCCCTACTGACGGGGCCCGTTCACGAACATGACGTATGGATCAGCACCATTCAGCTCAACCATTTTGAAGGGAACCCAATGATCCAACACACACGCCACCATCAGCGAGAAATTTGAGTGAGCATGACATACTCTCAGCTGCCAGGTCAATGAAAGACGTACCCAGTAAATGGTAGCTCGAATAGTTCAGGTACATTTTTTATAGTTCAAAAACATAGTCACGAAATAGTAGATATAATCTATTATTCCAATTGGTTGATGACTTGATTCAAGGAACACACATCATCGAACCGCTGCCACAAAATTGACAGGAGTAAAATATGGTTGCGTTCTCCGCGCTGACAGTGCATGTCTGCGTCAACGCGCGATGATTTGTGGATTGACTTTTAACCGATGTCTGTGTAGGGATTTGTTGGAGGTTTTGAAGTACCTAATACATACTGTATAGCTATCGTAGCAAATCTTATATCTTCTTCTTAATATATTCTTATATATATAAATTACGTGTCACATTGTTTGTCCGCAATGGACTCCTAAACTACTGAACCAATTTTAATAAAATTTTGCACACTGTGTGCAGTTTCATCCAACTTAAAAGATGGTTATATCTCAATTCATAATCGCAATATTATTTTATTGCAAATATTGCCAGGACGAGGTTTGTATGAAAGAAAATTTCGGAAATTTGAAAAAAAAATGCACCCGAGCGAAGCTGGGGCGGGCAACCGATGGATGCAAGTGGCGGATTGTCGTTCGGCGTGGTGGTCTAAGGGGAGGCCTTTGTTCAGCAGTGGACGTCTTCCGGCTGATGATGATGATGATGATGATGATGAAGCTGGGGCGGGCCGCTAGTAATAAATATTTTTAATAATAACACAACATCACGCTGTATACCCAGAAGGATTAGCCAGAAGTGTACCAATAGTAAATACACCCACATTTCGCCAAATTTTATTTTGAAGTCCCGTATAATAGGGGGCGAGTCTATTGACATCAACTGGGCACCAATCTAGACAAACTGCTAATGTAGTGGTAGAGAATATTAAAAATGAAATGAATGAATGAACTTTGCCCGACCTAGGAATCTAACCTAAGACTACATGCTCAGAAACAGCGCTTGTGATCACTAAGATATCGAAGTAGTCAATACGACATACTATTTTAACAGGTTACCTCTAAAACACATGTCAAAAACTTTTTAACAAAAAAAAAACCGACTTCCATAAAAAAACACTACAAAGTGAAAAATAACTTTAATTTCGGAAGTCGGTGGCAATAAACTAAAATACAGATCCAAAGACACCGACTTCCGAAATTAAAGTTATTTTTCACTTTGTAGGGTTTTTTTTATGGAAGTCGGTTTTTTTTTTTGTTAAAAAGTTTTTATTTCTCGCTTTTTAGTGGGACTGTTTTATAATGCATCAAGCTCATCGCCTTTTACAAATTACTTTTCCCGATACAGGGACGTTAATTGTTGAGGACTTCTCCTGGTACTCCACCATCAGCTCCATTTCACCATTCGCATTGTGACGAGCATAAATTGTGCTTAGCAAACATATTAAAGTAATCGAATCGCAACCTGTGAAATACTTATTATTGAGTAGTCCCGGTGGCCATCTGTGGTCTCATCATCAGTTTTACTTCACTAAATTTTGCTTTCCGAAAGCAAATGCACGAGTTAGTATAAATAATACCCGAATCGCTATAGGTGTGCCTATAATATTTGAAGAGTTCCTTCGATTTCTCCAGGATCCCGCTGATAATCCTGGCAGCATCAGGCCAGACTTATGTCAACATTGCATTAAACTTAAAATTTTGTCCTGTTTAAAATGAGCCCAAATACGACTACGGTGCTGTAATTTCAAGATTTGTACTTTTTCTGATGCTCCTGGCTTCAGCATCAAGTCTCTATGTATTTCGGTGTTTCTCATTAACAGTACGTTTATCCACACATCGAGCTCTTTTCAATGAGCCTAAACACGATGTATCTGCTGTTAGTTGCCGAGGAGTTAGGTACTCTGCAGACTATTCTGACTGCAGCATCAGGTCATGACTTGATGATCATGAGACCAAATGTGGCAAATGCCCTATCAAACATCAAAACAATTTACTAAAACTGTCCTTGTCTGTTCGAGTAACTTCTTACTATTAAGGTGTTGTATCTTCCATCATCAGCTCAGCTACCTGAGATGGTGACAACCATACACAAATACACAAGATACTTCATAAAATATGCGAAAAACAATAAGTGAGCCTATAAAATTTGAGGGTTGCCCTCGATTTCTCTAAGATCCCATCATCAGATCCTAACTTGGTGACAATGGGACCACCTCAGAACTATCTACTTTCGAACAAAAAAAGAATTTTGAAAATCCGTCGACAATTGGCGGAGTATTCGATGAACAAACATACAAAAAAAAAAAAAAAAACATACAAACATCCGAACATAGTACCTCCTCCTTTTTGTGAAGTCGGTAAAAATACAAAACTCCGTTTGTATGTGTGTGCATAAATGGTAAAATAAATAAAAATTAAGGGCTCAAGACTGAATACGAACAAAGTCACGGGCAACACAAAGGGAAGGAACACGGCTGGCTCCACCCAGAGCGGGAGGGGTCATTTAATGATTTCCCATCCTCAAAAAAAAAACCACCTACTTTTCAATTTACAGTTATCACTATGTACTGAATTCCACTGAGTAGGTAAGCACTATACATCGAAAATTTATCATCACTTTTCTGCGGCCAATATTGGTATAACTAAATTTATTCGTGGATTAAAGTCAAACAGAACTATAATAGTCAATCCTCTCCGTGTAATATTTGTTAGGCAAAGTCCACTGAATCTGCATGACATACCTATCAAAAGATAATATTTGCGGGTACTTGTGTACCGGCAAATATTATTTTTTCATTAGCCAGTAAGAACGCCTTACAAACATCTTCAAACAAGGGTGTGGCTGAAATGCTGCTGGGTGGTATTAGAATTTTGTCGTGTGGTGTTATAATACCTTGTTTCTATTGACAAATCTACATTTGTATCCATTTTCTCTTTAACTACTGCCAGTCAAATTTCATCTACCAATCCGCACTGGGCCCGCGTGGTAGATTACGGCCCCCTCCCTCTCACACAGGGGCCTATTTCCCAGCAGTGGGAACAATATAGGCTGATTATGCTTATGCAGTAAAATTTAAAATGGTGTTCGGTTCTTTGATATTAAAAGGCTGTTTCATATAAATCTTGCAAAACATAATTACCGATTTCATCAGTGTCATATCTTTCCCACATTTATTTCTATAGAGCCTACACTTTTTTAACAATGCCTGGTCATGGTAGGATAATGCCAAATCATTATATTCACATAATGGAGTTAGAGTGGGCCAAGGATATATGCTTTTGCTTCAACCGATTAATTCATGGACCTGCAAAATATGACGACACTGTCCTTTCATGTTGTTTGTAAGTCATATCAAACTTAGTTTATTATTTACTTAGGTACGCACGGCTACACATCAAGCTATACATAACTAGTATAAGCTGACTTCTGGTTGTACGAAAATTCTATACAATGCGAGGTCAGCTAAAACTGGAAATGTATAGCTTGATGTGTAGCCGTGTGTACTTGTGCTAACAATCTTCAACAATAAAAAAAAAATGCTGTTAAAGGACAATGCTCATGGATGTATGGAATCCCGTCCCATGTTGCATCAAAGTCAAACTTTGTTTTTTATAGACTACACTTATCAGGTTAAGTCCTACAAAAGTTCTTTTTGTAAACAAAACCCGGGTTTTGGAGTTTTTTATCTTTTTGTTTGCACGTGTTTCTGTGACAAATAAACCTATTTTTCTTTCTTTTTCTTTTTCTTTCTTTCAAAAAAATCGAAATAACCTAAAAAATAGATAGGTTTATTTTGTTTGACATGTCATACACGAACGGCCATTATTGCTCTAATAAAATTCAATTCAATTCTATTCTAGTTATTTTTAATTAATCTAGAATCGACAAAGTATAATTTTTTTACATATTTTTTGAAAGACGTGATCATGACACTTTCTAAATTTAAGGTTATGTTAAACATATCATTTGAAACGGAACGTCACGTAAAGGGAATATCAACCCTTTTTTACTTTATATTAAATTCCATGATCAAAAATAAAATCCCCGACGCGTAATGTCGTAAAAAATTATGATAATAAATTACTATAATATATTGATCTTGTATGAGACTTTTTGGTACGACTTTTAGTCATTGTCCTTTCAAATACCTGAAGACCAATTCCCGTAATAAAAAACATTTAAAAACTTAGTGAGATGACCTCAGTCTCAATCTGTCAAAAATCCTGTAATTTCCCTACAATTTTGACAAGTTTTTGACATTAATCGTCGCTGAGCTGAGATTGCGACTAAACTGTGAACGTTCTTAAAATTACGATATTTGAGATTTAACAGCAATTTACTAAGTTTAAAACTCATCAACATTGAAAAATACTACTCATATAAATACGTCACAATATTCCGAATCTTAGCGATATGACGTCACCACACAAACATTTCACAAAATATACAGGGTGGAATCGAAGTCATGGGCATTATTTTAACCTAAGGCACTACTCACGATACTGATTGCATTAGGGCTATTAATACGCAAATCAAAAATATTATTAATGCAAGTAAGGAAAACCTTAAAAATGTAGTAAATCAAATTGCACAAGGCTTATTATTGCAAATAAACACTTAAAGTAATTAAAACAAAATACTTCGTTAACGCCAATAATTGTTGAAATATCAAAATCTTAAAGCGCAGTACAGCGCAAAGCGAAATGTAAACAACATCACCTGCGCGCGCGCGGGTTTTTCCTTACAAGTAATAATAACAATGGGCTACAAGACATTCCGTCCGGCGGGATTCCCTGAACTCTCTCCGTCCCACTCCCTCACTCGCAAAAATACGAATATCACCCCCGCGCGGGGTATGCTTCCCGCCGCAACACGAAGTCACGAACCCGGAACCAGTGTCATAACGACTGCGCAGGTGCATTGACGCGTAATTGATTTATTGATCCCGTGACGTAATCGCCGTACTCGCCGCTCGCGTCATACGGTGCTTGGATTGCAGTGTATTAAGTGTTAGTGTAGTAGTTGTGTGTTGTGTGTGTGTTTGTGTACACGATGCCTCGACCGCGTAATGTGCAGGCTAGGTACACCAACCAACAATACCCACAAATGGTTGTAATTTACGATCGCACAAGAAATTTAGTATGAACTCGTGAAATGTTCCATCGGCGCTACCCGAACGACCCTATTCCTTCACGGGGTCTCATTCCACCAGAACCACTCAGAACCTGTTGGATTTTTCGTCTTTTCACGTGCCAGCACATGCACAAGCTCGTGGAAGAGCACCCGTTTACCCTCTGTCACTTTACCGACAAATAAGGTTTTTTCAAAACAATCCACAAGCTAGGTACGTAAATGTTTTTTTTTTTAATGTATGATAGTTGACGTAGTTTTGACCGTCCTAAGCCGGCAAAGTACGAAGGGAAAATTGGAATTTATTATGAATCAATTCATTGGCAACTTACGAATGTCACGTGAGTCGGGCGGGGTCAAAGAATTCACGCCCAATGACGCGCGTACGGCGTAGTGTACCTACGCATTTGCTATCGAGAAGCGCAACTAATTTGATACTTTGTATGACTTACTACATTTTAAGGTTTTCCA
The DNA here is from genome assembly GCA_949316385.1 of Globia sparganii. Lineage (NCBI taxonomy): Eukaryota > Metazoa > Arthropoda > Insecta > Lepidoptera > Noctuidae > Globia > Globia sparganii. The sequence goes on from OX438671.1 coordinate 20,375,849, forward strand.
TACTTGCATTAATAATATTTTTGATTTGCGTAATAGTAGCCCTAATGCAATTAGTATCATAAGTAGTACCTTAGGTTAAAATAATGCCCATGATTTCAAATGCACCCTGTATGTCTTCGGCCAATGGATTGTCAACTTGTAAGTTGTAGAACTTTCCTGATTGCTTCCAACTTGCTGGCTAACAGGAAAAATATTAGCCACTCGTTATATGTTGTCAATGTGGGAAAATTGTGGAATCAGCTGTTTGGGTTACTATTTCGAATGGTGGGTAGGGTTTCGAAGAGCTGTCAGCAAGGTAATTGCGTAACACACTATCAGTGGCCATGGGTTTATTTTACGGCGCGTTCGTGTTCCACGCGCGCCTCAAAGAAATGTCAGCTTAAGGAAGGCGCCCGTAAGGGCCGAAGCCTGCCGGGGCAGCGGGATTGTCCGAAAGGGTTACCGCTACCCCGGAACACAAAGGGCTAAGGAAGGAACACGGGTGATTTTTAGTCAGTAAGAGTCTGACACTCCCTTCTGCTCCACCCTGAGCGGGAGGGGTCATTTGATGATTTCCCATCCATAAAAAAAAAATGGGTTTATTTTTGACAGTTCAACAACATTCATTGCGTTATTTACGTTGCTGAGCAGACACATTTTTCGAAAATAAGAAGCAATATCCTTCAAGATCGAGATTGATAGTATATTTCACAATTAGGGTGCAGATACAGCATGGTGTTTGAGCCATTGGTCTAAGGTTGCAACTAAGATTACTAAAGATTTTTTTTTTAATAAACTAAGATTTATCCTGACATTGCCAATAATTCGTTTGAAAACGTTATAACATTAAAGTTTTTATTGTTATACTGCGCATGCTGCACCTATGACAAACTGTGTCGATACAGGTCAGAGATTTGTCGTTAAATATATGATTATGTATGTTCATTCAAACTTTGTCGACCATTAAATTATTAAGCTAATTTTAAAAATGACTGAGCTATTATGTACAGATGAAATCGATAGAATTTTATAATTCTTCTTTATTTTATTTTAAAATTAGCTGCGCACCGCGGATTCACCCGCATAAGTATCGATCCCGTGGGAATATCGGGATAAAAAGTAGCCTATATGTTAATCCTGGGTGTCAGCTACCTCCATACAAAATTTTATCAAAATTGGTCCAGCCGTTTGAGCGTAAAAAGTAACAAACATACTCGTAAACACACCCTCACACACTCACAAACTTTCATCTTTATAATAATAGTGTGATAATATTACTATGATATAAAAGAATTCTATCGACTCGTATTCTAATAAAAAATCTTAACCGTTTATGCAAAGGTGAGTCAGCTAATTGCTATAACTGACTGTATTTGTATGTTTATGTAAAAAGTGTGTGTCTATAAGTTACAATTTTAAATAAATAATGGCGAGGCAAAGAGGATGGTGGAAAAAAAAAATGGTGGCTTCTTTGGTAGTAACTCACTTTCATTTCTTAGCGTGTCGGTGGCAATCTAAATGTGTTCGGCCCATAATTCGGCTATGTGTTTGGCGCCATCACTAGCGTCCATCAGTTTCTGTAACGTGCAGCTGACAGGACGCGCAGGACACGATAGTAAGTGTCCCATCGTTTGTGGAACAGCACCACATTTACACTCCAAGACGGAGTCGTCTGTGAATCTCCACCTGAACTGGAGGGCGATTCTACTAATTTGCAACGTTACACGTTCAATTGTGTTTTAATAACAGTTCGATTTCGATCGCCGTTCGATGGTTACTTATAAAGTCATTCTACTATTTCCTATGCAAACTGGACACTAAACCTATGCTGAATCGCAACTGAAAGGTAGCGGGAACTTAACAGCGGGTAAACTGTGTTACCAACATGCCAAATAGTATGTTTAATAATACCACAGAAAAAAAAGTTGAACCTAAAAATGTTACATACATGTCACCGTAAGTATTATAAAATGCAAAATTATATTTAGACCATTCGATTCTAACAAATGTCAAAATAACAGTAGAATGTGACTAAACGTCACGCTCATGTTCGATTTTGTTAGCAGAATATATTTTGAAATTATTTAGATCGATCGTTGGCTTAAACTAAAACGTAACCGCAGTTGAATCGTTGTTCATTTGTAGAATATGAAAATGTGATTCAGGTGTGGTTCCATTGCGATTTTTAAACAATTTTGTTAGTAGAATCGGCCCCCTGGTTTTTCTTGCTTCGGCTAACCTGAGTCCGGAGTCTGTTTAAAGTCTCTCAGGTTATCCAAGGCAGCTTACTTACTGTTATAATTTCATCAACATAGAAGATATTTGAAATTTTTGGACATAATTAAAATTATTACGTGCCTGAAAATTAGGCTTTAATTTTGTTAACCTAGAAACTAGGTAGATTTTTAAAAGGTATTTGCACTAAAATTTGGTTTATTTTGTTTCAGGATACTGCAGCTGATGTAAACCTTCGTTATGTAGTGTAAGTATTTACATAATTATTTATGTGAAATATTAATACGGACCTTATGCACATAGCATAATTATGCTGCTATATACTTAAGGCATGTTGTCATCAGCCTATAATGGTCCCACAGCACTGGACCCTCGTGGTGGATTACGGCCCACTCCCTCTCAAAGAGAGGAAGCCTGTGTCCCACCAATGGAAACTTTAAAGGCTGGTTAGTAATTGATTTTCAAAAGTGATTAATGAAGGAAAAAATACGTTAAAAAATCCTCCAATTCTCCCGCTTTAAGCATCACACATTCCAAGGATAGTCCAGTAAATAACGTTAAATATTTGATGATGACGAATAAGCCCCAAGCCGGTTCTAGGGCAGATATTATATACCCAGCTTAAGCGAAATGTGTTATTGTGACGTTACGGCCTCACTATCTGTCATTATTTGCGTATAAATGTGTGTGACCTTTAAGTAAAACGTATGGTTATTCTATGATTATGGTTCTGGTGCGCTGGGTCGATGTGAAATGAGTGGGGAGCTTGACGTGGAGCAGAGTCTTTGGAAAATCAGGAGTATTCCCAGCTGTCCCCGAATGGTTATCCCGAAATGGGGACAAATGGGAATTTTCTTTTCATCTGTCCCCAAACTTATAAATGGGGACAGATGGGAATCAAAAGTGTTATCTGTACCCGAAATATTTTTAGTTAAAATTTTATTCTTACAACTGAGTACTATCGCGCTCAACTGTGACATGAACAGATTATCAGTAAAAATGGCATATTAAGCGAGCGATAGGTACATAACAATGTTGTAACTTGATTTTGTTACAAGAATGAATAAAACGACATTGATAGTCAATCATTTTAATAAAGACAACAAATGTTAGTCTTTTACAGTAGTTTTGATGTCAGGACGTTTTATATACGTTAGTTGCGCGGTAAACTCTGCTTGCGCGATGCAGGATTTTGGGTGACGCCAGTATGATGCGTAGTTCGTATGTGACGGTGTAGATTTCGCTACAAAATAACTGTTAATCACAAATATTTAAATAGTTTAAACAACTGTTTTATGTAAATACAAGGGCGAGTACGACTCTTAATTTGGAAATCGGTTTTCCTAACGCCAAACATTAGAGCAATATTTTTGACATTGAGGTCAAAATCGGCTAACCATATAAGTACATAACATTCCATCTACATCAATTAAGTCGCAATTTTATTTCAAAAACCATATAGTTTGCCATTTTGCCAATAAATACGTCATATAAACGTTTATAAGATAAAAATCACGAAGGAACAGTATGAAAGGCGAACCGCACCGGGTATCGTTAAACTTTTATTGGTCTATTACTGTTTTATAACAAAGAATATCGAGAGGGAGCTTGGCTGCTATAAAATCCTGTTTCTGATGGTTCTAGGCATCAGTTATGGGCTGAGAGCGGTTTTGATTGGCTAATTAGAACGAAGAACTTAGAGCGATGAATGAAAGATCTGCTTTTTTTTCGGAATGGAGATGTTGATGAATGATAATTTAGGAGGCTAACTTTTGGAATGGTACTTGGAAACTTGCGTTTACTAAGAACCTACATGTTCTTCATTATCATGAATATTTGAAAAAAAAATACGATAGAAAAGCATGCAAATATGATTTAAATTTCTAAAATTTACACTTTTCTATATTTTTTCCAATCCTTTAGCACATTAAAAAATTAAACATATTCCAAATTCAACTGACAATGACACCAGCTGAATAAACCTCAATGATATAATCCTGATAAATACACAACATATAAAACACTTCCCAAAAACCAACAACGTTCAAACACACCTTTCGCTTGTTGCCCACACCACACGTTAACAATCGCTCTTGTATAACTTCGTTTCCTTTGAACGTGGCCTCTTTGTAAGACCAATTGAATTAAATAAATAAATAGTACACACTTAAAAGAATTGCTAATGAAATACCGATGCTCAGCTGTCTATGTTTAAACGTTTTACGCAGACTATTTTATAATGACAAATGGATGGAATCTGGTTTTTTTTATAGATTCTTGCTGTGAAGTCATTCAATTGGGTTCTGTCCAATCAAGTGAAATAAAGCATCTCATGTCCAGAGGATAAAAACTCAGTTTCATCATCATTTCAGTCGAAAACGTCCACTGCTGGACATAAGCAGCAAAGCACCGCTACTTGGATGCCGGCACCTTAATTGCGTAACACACACGGTATTGCTTATATGTTCCATTGCTTCATATGTTCGAAAAATTTATCCGCTCAGCAACGTAAATAGCGCAATGAATGTTGTTGAACTGTCAAAATGAAAACCATTCCTACTGTTTGTAGGTATGTTACGGAATTACCCCGTAGTTCTGTGTTTCATGCATCCAGCGGATTTCTGCGGCCTTCACAATGCCATCATCATTAATGTATTAAAAATATTAAATTGTAGGTTATTCAAAATTAGACTATACAGGCTGGTCAAAAAGTCGTAGATCAAGCGAAATAGGAAGACAAAGGAGGTTATTTCGAACAAAAAATATTTCTACAGCATGGCCATAATTCAATTGCCCTAAAAGTTATGAATATTTTTGTATACCGAGTTCTTTTACAAAAGATATTATTAGACTAATTTAATATAAATAATTTTAAAAAATATGATATAAAACAATAAAACATACGGTGTTGTATTATTACTAGATAATGTATCAGCACTACAAAAGTTCTATTGCGGCTCTGGGTAAAAAAATTCAAGAGCAATTAATTTTTTTCCAATAATTTTGAAGCGTTACCAAAAATTATTTCTCACTTTAAAAGCGTTGGAAATGACCTCCTTTATCCCCTATTTCGCTTGATCCACGACTTTTTGACTACCCTGTATAAATAGCTGAACGAAAATAATTGATTTAATATTAAGGATTTTTTTGAACACAAATTATAATGTTTGTAAATTCAAAATTGTTTATTCATTGAAGTTTGAATGCTTTAATTTTTAAGCAAAAGATGTGTGATCATGTGTGATCATGTGTGCTTTAATAACACCTATGTATACCATGTTTCATGCAAATAAATTATCCTATCTTATATTGGTCCACCTCGTAGGAGACTTTTCAACGCTCGTCTTCGGTACGCGGTCTCCACTCCAGAACCTTTCAGCCCCATTGGCCATCTGTTCTGCCTAACCAGCTAAGTCCCCAGCTAAAACCTAAGCAGCTAAGTTCTTCTAAACTACACATTGGATTTTGGTGCAGTTTTCACCATCATTTAGAGAATTTATTCTAAAAGGTTTACTATAATATTTTCTAATCTTAAAAGCAATAAAGAAACCTTTTCTCAAGGTTGCTAGTACCTACAAGCGAAAAGCTAGACTTATAGTTTGAATTGCAAATATGTACCTATACAGCGAGAAGGTTCCTTTTCTTTGAAAAAGATATTTATTCTTCGGTACACACAGCTACACATCAAGCTATACATTTCCAGTTTTAGCTGACCTCGCATTGTACGGGTTTTTCGTACAATCAGAAGTCAGCTTATACTGGTTATGTATAGCTTGATGTGTAGCCGTGCGTACAAGCTGTATTCTATTGAAATAGATTGATTTTCATACATTGCAAGCTTATCAGTACAATCGGTCTATAATTTTCCCACTGCTGGGACCCAGGCCTCTGTGAGGGAGTGGGCCATAATCTACCACGCGGGCTTAGTGCGGGTTGGTGGATGTCACATAACTTCGAATTATTGATTCTGGGACATGCCGGTTTCCTTACTATGTTTGCCTTCACCGTTTTGAGAGCAGTGGTGATGAAATAATTTACAAAAAATAAAATGCCTGCTTGTGTTTGACCCCACAACTCGTAAGTCGCGGCCGTTACACTCCAATACATTTCAAACAAGCTTTAAAATACAGCTTGGATTAAAAAGTTGTGATCAATATTAAGGGTGTAGTATATAGATCTTTAAACAGAAAAACTTTCGCCATGGGACCACCGTCCGCGAAAAAGTAATCAATCCATCCATACATTTGGGTCGAGTAGGTATTGAAGTTTTGTATGGGATGACTGATTATTTTTACGTGCTGTATCAAACTCAAACTCAAAGCATTTATCTATACTAATAGGTATTATAAAAAGGAAAGATTTGTATGTATGTTGGTAACGAATTGGCTCAAAAAGTACTGGGCCGATTTTAAAAATTCTTTCACCATTTGAATGCTAAATTATCACTAATTAATATAGACTTTTATCATCTTTTTTTATTTCCACCCGTGCGAAGCCGGGACGGGCCGCTATTTTCAAATAAACCAATAACAGGCACTTTTGAATTGTCACGGAGTCGGGTCAATCAGAAAGATGAAGCTAGTTGTCCATTCCAAAGCGTAGTAGGTACCTACTTATGGAGACGAATGGACAAGAAACTTCATGGACAATATTTTAAATCGTAAAATTGTTACAAAATATTGATATAATTATTGGTATAAATTCAAACGTTTTAACTAAAAGGTTCTAGAGATCGGTTTCTATGGCTTCTGTCAAATATAACAACATAAGTAATGAATGGCAGAAGGAAACATTTTGCTATTGAAGTTTTAATTGGAAAGTTTAAAATCTTAGAAATCAAATTTAATATGAAGCATTTCAAAGCGTTTTTGTGCTTAGGATGTACAGCTACAAGTATAAATACCTTCCACTTACTCAAAATTAAAAAGCTATTTTATTCTAAAGTATTGATATAGCTTTTATGGTGTTACGAATACAGTAGGCATTATCGAAACCATACTTTTTTGAAAAAGGTCTTTTTTCAAAGTTAATATTTGAAAAAAAAAATACATACAAAAAAAAAATAAAGATTTGGAAGAAAAATTGCACGACATCACCATACACGAGAAAAACGCTTTTGAAGTTTGCGTAACTGTAAGGTGGTGCTCGTGACTGGACATTATAAAGGCCTGTCAATAATACTGTGGAACAGACCGATTTTAATGTGAACGAATTACACCAAAATCTATCGATAATTCGATCCAAATTCATCGATAACTAAAACGCCACATCACTAGTTTGACAAAGGTGAAACCCTTTCGTTTTGTGTCCCCAAAAACTGCGGGCATGACTTCCATGCGGTTGATACGGGACTAAATTACACAAATTAGTTGCTAGGACCGGGATTAGTACCCGGTTCCGGGTATTTGTCATGCGAGCTTAAGGGATGATGATGTCTTGTTAGTATAGTTTTGGCTGGAGAAACTTGTGACACTAAAATATATCGTCATAAGCTTGGATCAAATTATTTCCTTGAGAAATTAATAAACTTAACAGGGTAGCTGGGACATGTACGCTCATCCTGTTACTATGGATTAATTACATGATTTTTAAAACCCCTGCGTTGAAAGTTTTCCTTGGGTATTAAAAAAAATTGTAGTCTGTAAATTCGGTTTACGGACGATAGTTTTACGTGATAACGTCATAAAGAAACATTGATGAATAAATGTGTCACAAGCCAACGCTTGGGCCGGTCGTGCCTCTCTATCGCTTGTTCCGCGCTCACTTGCACGCTCAGGCTCAGGCGGAACGTGACACTTTTTCGTGCGTGCAGCCGGTGTTCATAACCCGCAAACAATTTATATGCTAGGAGGTTTAGAATCATGTGCTGAATTGAATTCATGGTTTCTGTTTGCGTTCCATGTATTTATATATTATGTATTTAAATTGAGAAAAAAAATTGATTAATATCTAAATATCGACACTTGCAAAGAAAAATATCGTAACTCATTTTTAATCAGGAGAGCGCGTCAAAGATAAAAAAATAATCTCTCAGGTTTCGGTTAAGTCGTAATGCCAACCAATCTTGAAAATTTGAGGCAACGAGGGAATGGCCATACTTTTTTATTATTATATTATAATAATCATAAAAAAGTATAAGTTTGACGCGTTCTCCTGAAAATTTACTAAAAATGAGTTATTATGTTTTTCCTTGCAGTTGTCGATATATCATATCAAGGATATCTAAATATAGCATACTAGCTGCGCCCCGCGGTTTCACCCGCGTAAGTTTTGATCCCGTGGGAATATCGGGATAAAAAGTATTTTATGTGTTATTCTGATGTATAAACTATATTACTGTAAAGTTTCATCAAAATCCGTTCAGTAGTTTTTGCGTGAAAGAGTAACAAACATTCATCCATCCATCCTCACAAACTTTCGCATTTATAATATTAGTAGGATAAGTGTATAATAATATAGGAATAAATGGGTCTTAAAAAAAATACAACTTTTTATAACATGATCAATTCATTTGACAGTGGTTATTTGACAGTTATGTAGTTTTCTGTGCCACAAACAAGTTTTAGAGAGAAGGTCACCATGACCATGGTCCACGTACTTCCCATTTATCACACACAAACCACCTATAAATAAACTTTCGATTTTACATAACATTTTATCAAAAATTAATTTGATTAAATTACTAGCAGCGCCCCGCGGTTTAACCCGCATAAGTGTCGATTCCGTGACAATAGCGAGATAAAAAGTATCCTATGTGTTAATCCTGGTTATAAACTATCTGTGTGTCAAATTTTATTCAAATTCGTTTAGTAGTTTTTTCGTGAAAGAGTAACAAACATCCATACATCCATCTATCCTCACAAACTTTCGCGCTTATAATAATTAAGTAGGATTTTCACCATATCGAATTTAATGGTATTAAATACGGTTACTGATCATAAAATTGAGTTCTGTAGGCCAATTCTCGTAATTTAAAACGTTCAAAATCTAGTCGCAGTCTCATCTCGGCGACAAACAAATGTTAAAATGTAGCGAAATTTGAAGTATTTTTGACAGATTGAGACTGAGATCAGACTGAAACGTTTTTAAAAATTACGAGAATTGCTCCTCAGAACATAAGTCATACACCTTAACACAATAACCATTGATAACACCTTGAAGACGTACCAACACAACCTGATCAAAACAAAATCATAGAAAAATTTAATTGAAACTAAACCAATCTTAACTTCATACAGAGTTTCAGTAATCGATCGAGATCAGAGCAGGCCCATTCAGGAATTAAAAAAAAAGCATAATATCGTTACGTCAAGCAGGTTTCAAAATAAAGAAAAAACTAGGACAAGTAAAAACAACCGTAACTAATATTTTTATTATAACACTAGCGACCCGCCCCGGCTTCGCACGGGTGCAATGCTGATACTAAATACACTACATTATACATATAAACCTTCCTCTTCAATCACTCTATCTATTAAAAAAAACCGCATCAAAATCCGTTGCGTAGTTTTAAAGATTTAAGCATACATAGGGACAGAGAAAGCGACTTTGTTTTATAGTATGTAGTGATTAACAAAACTGCTCAGTTAAAATTAAGTAGAGGCAAAGTTTTAAATTGATAAAAAATTAAACATTTTTACACTACCATTTAAGAAATACGAAGCTAATAAAATAAAAAATTCACAAATTTTGGTATCATATCTCAAAATGAATTAATTAATTGACATATAACAACGGTATAAAAATAAATCTATTGCCGATAATGTAAACAATGTAATAAAAACCTTTGTAACCTTATTCTGTATTGTATTATGTTATATAGCTATAAAACGAAATATATTATGCGTCGTTTATTACATAATTTGATTTGATATATTCATTTAATTAACAATTTTAATGCTGATTTTGTAACCCACTGATATCGAAATGAGCTTGCTTCGATATCTATACTTTTAATATTATAAAGCTGAAGAGTTTGTTTGTTTGTTTGTTTGAACGCGCTAATCTCAGGAACTACTGGTCCGATTTGAAAAACTCTTTCAGTGTTACATAGCCCATTCATCGAGGAAGGCTATAAGCTATATATCATCACGCTAAAACCAATAGGAGCGGAGCACCAATGAAGAATGTTTCAAAATCGGGGGATTTTTTTCCTATTGAGAGCTTCCGCTGCGTAAACGGTTAAAGTTTCGCAAAAATCATATATGACAGAATTGTTCCCCTTTAAAAGATTTAAAAAAAAGTCCGCGACAGCATATGTCTATCTTTTAAGGTTAGCTCACTATAACCTCTTTTATGCTAACCAAATTTGTTCTAAAATAATGCATTATTTGCGAAGGTGTTTTTATAAACATGGTATTAATCCTTATCCAAATAAATACGTCATTTATCACATGTATTTAATTTTGAACAAAATTGCCTCTAACATCATTTGATTTCAATGTATATCTTAGGAGATATCATAGTTTTAAAATAATACTAATAATAAAGCTGAAGAGTTTGTTTGTTTGAAACACGGTTTGAAAGCTCTAAATCTCTGGAAGTATTGGTCGCATATATAAATATATTTTTGCGTTTGATAGCCCAGTTCTTGAGGAAGGCTATATTCTATTAAACTTGACGCTAGGACCCTTAGGAGTTGAGCAAAAAGAAAAAAAGTCTGAAGTTTTCGCCAAGCGAAAACGAAGTAATAGCGCAGACCGGCGACACCAACCCAGCGCAGGGCACGCCGCGATAGTGGCGATAAGACCCCTTTTTGAGGAGTGGCTAGAGAGGCGCCACGGTGCCCTCACCTACCGCCTGACGCAGGTTCTCACCGGACGGGTGTTTCGGGAGGTTCCTGCACACCATCGGGCGGGAGGAAACGCCCGGGTGTCACCACTGCGAGGGTCGCCCGGAGGACACGGTGGAGCATACGGTGGCGGTATGCCCCAATTGGGCGGAGCACCGCCGTGTTCTCGCAACGGCGATCGGCAGCGGCGGCGACCTCTCGCGCCCGGCCCTGGTTCAAGCCATGGTCCGGGGCGAGAGGGAGTGGGAGGCAGTCACCTCCTTCTGCGAAGCAGTCATGCTAGCGAAGGAGGTGGCGGGACGGCTGAGGGAGATAGCCTCACGTCCCAGCCGCCGCGGGAGACGCCCGGGGCGTCGGGAGCCGCGCGACGACTCCCGGCCACCGTAGACGAGGGCCTGCGGGCGGAGAGTAATGGGTAACCCTCCGTCCGATCAGGACCAGGCCCGTGTCGGACGGCGCGTACGTGTTCCACGCGCGCCTCAAGGAGATGTCAGCAACAAGGAAGGGGCCCGAAAGGGCCGAAGCCTGCCGGGGCAGCGGGATTGTCCGAAAGGGTTACCGCTACCCCGGAACACAAAGGGCTAAGGAAGGAACACGGGTGGGTTTTAGTCAGTAAGAGTCTGACACTCCCTTCTGCTCCACCCAGAGCGGGAGGGGTCATTTGATGATTTCCCATCCCAAAAAAAAAAAAAAGGCCGGCGACACGTTGCGACGGGGTGGATCGGGGAAACAAAAAAAAATTTACGCGGACGAAGTCGCGGGCAGAAGCTAGTATTATCTAAAATCATCATTCTCCTGCGTTTATTCCAATTTATTTGAGCTCGGCGCAACATGTGTTTTTACCCGTCTACGGCGAAGCAAAAAGGAGAGTTATGATTTTGACCGTTATGTAGTATGTATGTTCGTCTGTTCGCTCATAACTTCTAAAGTATCGTTGAATGAGGTATCGTTGGAACCGTCTAGATCGTCCGCTGGTTATAGGAAATTAAATATGGTGCCCCTTATAGAACATCACTACATAGTATAAAACAAAGTCGCTTTCTCTGTCCCTTTGAACGCTTAGATCTTTAAAACTACGCAACGGATTTTGATGCGGTTTTTTTAATAGATAGAGTGATTCAAGAGGAAGGTTTATATAATAAACGCATTTTTTTGTGCTTACTTTTCAAACGCTGGCTGAACCCTACGAGATAGGTCAAAATAATGTACTACAGTATTGTACACCTTAAAAAGGTCTACAAAAAAGTCCCCGATGGTATATGTCTATCTCTTAGGGATAACCCACAATAATAATTTTTTATCCTTTACTTTTTACGAGAAATAATGGCTTATTTACGAAGCGATTTTAAGCAATACAGCATTAATCCTTATCCAATTAAGTACCTTAAATACATTGTGCATTTAATATAGATAAATAGGGCCCTTTACAGCATGTAATTTAAATGAATATTTTCGAAGATATTACAGATTTAAAATGCAGGGATATAGCGGTTGCTGCAAGATTGCTGCGGTACCGGCCGCGGCGGCGCGTGCTGGCATTCTTGAAATACCTGTACTTAGTATCAGTATTGCACCCGTGCGAAGCCGGGGCGGGTCGCTAGTAAAGTAATAAAATTAAAAATAAATATTTCGGGATGGTGCGTTGTGGGGTATCAAATGAAAGGGATTAATTAGCACATTTCAAAAATATAAATATTACTGAAATAAGCCCGAAAATAATTAAATAAAAAAAAGTTAAAAACTAAAACCCGACTACTGAAAAGGATGAAACAAGAAAATACCTTCCCGTGGTCGCATGCCGCTGTATTAACATACATATAAGCTATGGTGGGTAGGATGCGACCACGGGAATGTACTTTCTTGTTTCATCCTTTTTCTTCCATTCTTCGCTATTAGTCGTTATCTCGGTAATCACTTATTATCTACTAGCTGCTGCCCGCGACGTCGTCTGCGTGAAGGCTCTACAGCACCAAAAATACCTAAGATGTCAGTGTCGCTATAGCATTATAGGTACACAACTTTTAAAATAGCATTAGAATATAAGTTTTTTTTGCAAGCGCAACAAGTGAAGAGAGTTATATGGGAATCCTGCTGAGTTCAGTAATAAGATGTGACTGAAGGAAATAGAGAAAATAATGCAGGAATACATTCCAGGACACAAAAGAGTAAAAATACGTACAAAGGTATCATACATTACAACATTTCTCTATAAACTACGTGTTTATCGAGGTGTACACTACTTTATTCCCCTCAATTTCCGAGAGAATGCATTCGTTAATTGCTGCAGCCTGATCATTTTTGGGCATCAAAATGGCCCGCCCACACACCCAAGAATTCTGCTGTTTCGGTATACGACTGATGTCCCCGTACACACAGCGAATTAGTCCTTCTAAGTTGGATACCACTCTACCGAGAGACTCTGGAAGCACCACCTGTCCACCTATCTCTTCTGGTAGAGTGCCTTCGCCAAGACTTAGAAGGACATCGGAGAATTCTTGAGCACGTGCATTGCCGCCGAGCCGAGCTCTCATATTAATGGTCAAGCGCAGCGTACGAACTCGTGACCACAACGAAGATCGTTTCAACGAAGCATTCACCTCGTCAGCCCTCGAGCCCCGCGTCAGAAGCGAGCGCGCGGGAAGCGTTTGCCTAAAATCACCACTGAACAGAACTGTGACACCACCCATCAAATGTTAGTTCCTGCGGATGTCCTGCAGGATTCTGTCCACGGCCTCAACTGCCTTCCTATTGGCCATCGTACATTCATCCCATACAATCAGAGAGCAATCCTTGAGCACGTGTCCCTTATCGCTGTTACGTGACACACCACAAACAGGCGTTTCGGCGCTCTCTAAATCGATGGGAATTGTAAACATGGCAGGTGCTGTCTTGCCACTCGGAAGCAGTGTGGTAGCGATTCCCGACGACGCTACAGCAATAGCAATTTTGCCTTGCCTCCTGACCTCTGCAAGTACGCCAGTGGTAACAAATTTTTTTCCTGTTCCACCAGGAGCATCCAAGAAAAACATTTTACCCTGGTTTTGCCCAACGCTTTCAAGGACGGTGTCATAAAGTTTTTGTTCTGAAGAGAACAAAGCGGCATGGTCATTTCGTATGATGGTCATTTCGCCCGGATCGTAATTTGTCTCAGCGTTATACTCCCGATATCCACGGTCTTTATACGGTGATGAGTGGGGAGCTGGTAACCCATATTCGATCAGTGGATTGCCGCCGATAGAAATGACCACATCTTGAAGTGAACTGAGACAGGTGTTCAGCACGCGTTCATCAGTTACTTCGACTTCGTCTCCAGTAGCACGCCTCAAAGCTCGTAGAAAATCTTCAGACAGATGATGGCGATTCTCCCACAAAGATACCGGGTTCGCGACTCCACAAAACACCAAGATGACGGCAAACAGATGACGCATGCGGCTGGGACTGTCACTGACGCTAGCCTCCGCGAGGGTGTCACGAAATGAAATGATCATCATCAATGAACATAACTTTTTTGTAATACTTGACACCGCATTTTTTTAAATTGTCTTCCTCAACTCTGCTCAAGACTTTGAGGGTTTTGTTGGAACTTGAATTTGTCAAAACGTGCACATCACCATCTAAGCACATCACCATCTAATAATTTTAAGAATAACTAATTTCTTACCTCGCCAACATGATCAAATTTAAATTATTAATTTCCAAAAAATGTTAACATGTAACTTGATTTGATTTTAATGAAATCTCATAGATGGCGCTGTTTTAAAATTGTCTTAATACTACTAACATTCATTAAACTATATTTCTCTGCCCAAGTTACTTAAATGGCGTAGTTTTTATAGTGTAAAGCTAGATAATAGCAGGGCTTACTCAAAAACAACATTTAAATATGCGTTGTTAGATTACACGCTGTCACAGAATGCGTAAGAAAAATAGAGATTCACAGCTCCTCCCCCGTAGGTGATAGCGTGATAATATATAACCTATATGTTGACCCAAACTCTTAGTAATATTCATGCAAAATTTGAAGTAAATCCATGCAGTACTTTTTGAGTTTATCCCGGACAGACAAACAGACAAACAGACAAACAGACAAAAATTCTAAAAACTATATTTTTGGCTTCGATATCGATTGTAGATCACGCCCCAAGTATTCTTTTTAAAAAATATTCAATGTACGGTTTTGACTTTCCTACGATTTTATTATATGTATAGATATACAAAGTAAATTCTCTAAATATTTTTCCGACTTCCAAACTATAATCCTATGCAAAGTAGGATAGCATCGAGCATCAAGTACAATACAAACTGAATCCAATCTAAGTTTAGATGCCATATAGAAAATAGCACGGCCCATAGCGAAAGAAGCCGACTATTGAAAAATAAATTACTTCACTTCCAAGTACTTGAAGCAGGTCTTCTTCAAAGAGTTCTTACTGTCGGTATGATGTGTCTATAGTTGGAAATAGGTCACTCCTGAAATGTACGTCTTTGTTGTTCTCGATATCTTTTCTGGTCAGCATTTTATACCGGGTGCTTAATCCTAGAAATTCCGAAGCTAAAATTGTAGTGGTCTTTGAGTAAATAGCTAAATAATTTTCTCAAATCTGATTCAAAGGAGAATAAGAACAAAGAAAAAATAATGGAACGATGGATGGATTGTGTGATGATGATATGGATAGACAGATGGTATATAGCATCTGTCTATCTATTTATGTGTATATTTCCATTTAAACTAAGATAATTGATGAAAGAGATGGAATAGTAGGAGAAAAAGAAATTGTGCCAAACGTAAAAAGTGGAATTATGGGCCAGAGGAGGATGATGAGTTATCTAAAAAACATATTAAATTTTGTTAAGCCCTAAATGAACCAAGAAACAAAACTTTTACTTCGTTTAGAGTAGAACAATATATATTTTATTCATGAATACTTTTATATCCTAATATTTTTTTCCTTAACGCACAGAATACGTACACGTATTTCAGATCTATTGAATATTGATCAGTTGTATAAATTATCTCTAACACCTGTTTATACGGAAAATCGTCGTGTTGGCCAAATTGGCAATTTACATTCGGAATCACCACGGAACCTTGCGTAATTTGCAAGTTACGATACTAAGAGTGGGCGATGCTGTATTAATAGGTTAGGGAATATAACGATTAATTAACTATAAGATAATACTATGTTTGCTTTCACTTGTTTTAAACAAGAGTTTAGCATAATAAAATAGTAATATTCATGATTCATGTTGTTGTTATGGATAATATTATGGAATGGATGAATGTTGTAACGGAATTGACTAATGAAGAGGTTGAAAGAAAATAATAAGTCTGAGATCTGGATTGCAAAAGATAATCAAACGTAGGCTAATAATGAAGAAGCACTTATTACTTTAGATGTAAGCACTATGCTTGTTAATGACCATGTAACTAAGTTACTTCGCATACACACAGATACTAAAACCAATAAAGATCCTATTATCATAGATATAGACTAATATACCAATAATACTCCGTTTAGCAATACCGCTTAGGAATTATGCTGATACTAAGTCCAAGGTTGAGCTGAACACAGTCACTTTTAGCATCTGGATCAATCCATTATAATCCATTAATATCTAATGTGTCAACATCCATTAGATAAAAAATCAAAATTGTAACGGATTACTCTTCAATTTATATTTCTTGTATCGCAGAAAGATGAAGTGATAACAAAAAATTATGTTTTATTATTTGAATTATTTTCGCATGATTAAGTATTTGGTGTAGGTACTTAGTGAAACTGTTTGGAAAAAAGAACGTATTAGTGAAGTATTGGAACAACTACCCATAAAAAAACTTTGGTATAGAAATAGCAAGACATGAAGAAAGAGTAATTTCTTAATATATTCTTATAAAAACCATCAGTCATGTCGTTGATCTCTTGACAAGTTCAGGTAAAACGAAGTTCAAATAAAGATGGTTGAAAAATACACTTATAAACATAACTTTGTCTTTATTGTCGCAAAGTCGAAGAGGAATACCTGTAAAAGTAAGAACAAAATCGTCTATCGCAGCAAAATTAAAACAGCCTAACTGCATCATTAATATTTAAATACACAGCGATGTCTGCGCATCGAGATAAACAAAGTGTGAAGATGTTTGCTCTTATAAAATTTTCATGTTTTCTTATAAATAATAGACGACGCAAGTCTTCGCTTTGGATGAACGTAATTGCAAACCCTGGTATTTCTGCACGCCATTCTGAAATTAAAGAACGGTTTGTAGCTTTAATGGTGGAATTCAATGCCTAGAATATTAGAGAAGGATAAATAAGTTATTGTGTTATTAGCCTTTGAGAGGGTAATGCTATTTAGGTTGCAAGCTTCTTGGCTAACGTAAAAGTTTGTTTTACTCAAGGAAGAGTTTTGCCAAGAATGATGAAATAGTATAAACCCCAGAACTTGTTTTTGTAAATCCAGGTCTGTACTTTGGCAATACTAAAATAATACAAAAGAAACATGACGTTGCTAAAACATCAGAATTATAGATAGATGATACACTACTAATAATATAGCTAATCTATACCTACATATTATTTAGTAAATTTTTTTTTGAGTCTTCCTGTCATATCGCGTTGTTCTACGTTTATTTATTGTTTGATGTGGATTCACTATCATTTAGATATTTTATTCCGAAATGTATATGTATGTGTTATGTATTAATATTAAACTTACATAATTATATTAAAGAAATCCAGATGTTCTATGAAGTCGTAAAAACGAAGTGAACGTGCGATGTAGGGGCGGGTCGCTAGCGTAATACAAAAGGAATTTAAAACGTAATTACAATATAATAAAAGCTTCTGGAAATTGAAATGTGCTCCAATTGAAAGTATAAAAAGAAACACAAAAGCATGAGTTCAATTAACGTTTCTTCTCGATACAGACTCAACCGCATCTCAGAAAATTGTAACAGAAGTATTTTCTTTTAAGACCTTCTACGAAGATTTTGCGTAATTTCCAAATTGCCATCCTCCTCGAATTTAATCGCTAAAGGAAAATATTTTAATGGAATTCTAGAAATTCTCTTTGATTTAAATCGAATCAGAAGTGATATTAGGTGTGTATTTTATTATTTATTGAATTCGACATTAACGTTTTATAAATCTGAGGAATTTTCGGAAACATGATTCGGGAAAGTATTCCTTGGATTTCATGACATCAATTTTAAGGAGACATGATTAATTCAGTTCCAGGTAAAACGAAATTAAAGGAAGAGAAAAAATCTTTTCTTTATTAAAAGTAATAAATTGCCCATAGATTACGTCGAAGTGTACTTAATTCTATCAAGGACGGACGCTACGTTTTCTGTTCACGATTACTTTAGTATTGCATTAGCTTTTGCCTTCGGCTTCGCCCGCGTGGATGTCAGAAAATATCCCACGGAAACGTACTAACGGGATTAAAAGTAGCTACCCTATGTGTTAATCCAGGTTATAAGCTGTCCGTTTGCCAAATTTCACCCAAATCCGTTCAGTCGTTTTTGGGTCAATCCGGAACATATATTCTGATAAACAGACAAACGAGCAATGACTTATTTTCAAAAATAATAGGTACAGTTTTGACCTCGTTACTATTTTATTCTAAAAAATGGATAGATAAATTATTTGTTTATAAATATGTAACATTTTGTCACCAACTTACTAGAAACTCCGTACAGGAAATAGAGCCAACCTTTATGACTTCTTCATAGTTTTCTTATTACTTGTAAATTAAATCCAGACGTACTTTCTTGGCACTTGTATTAAAAATAACTGAGTTCCTCAGGACTACTAAACTTCTTCCTTGTGTATTTTATTTAACCTAAAATTTCCTCTCTTACTAATTCAAGAGAGTTCCTAGCTAGGTGTCACAGTGTCTCCAGAACCACTTAGCATGTTTTAATTCTTAAGATCACACAGTGCATAAATAATGAAAGGCTGCCAACTCGCTGCCTTACAACTCCCACTAAGATATTCTAGCCTCCTTTTATACGTCAGCACAACTTCCGAGCTCCACATATTTATAAAATTTCCATTTAATATGACCGTCGTAGTTTTCAACAAGATCAGTGCGGTATAAAATCTTGAGCGAACTACTAGTTTCAAATTTGTATCAAAAGAAGCCTTTTCACATCGTGCCTCATTGATCAAAGTATTAAATGTTAGAGTACTCCCAACCTTTACCACTTAAGAACCCCCCTTAGATGTTTTGATTAGATTTTCATATTTCGCAACTAGTCAAACTTCGGATGAAATGGGCTTTTCAATGGATTCTAAAGTCATAATTATCTTTAAGATGTGTCCCTGTGATGCTAAAATTGTTGAATTTTCCTTGTTCACAAAGTTACTTTTTAGGGAGGTGTGGGGGTTATCAAAAAGTTTGTTTTATCTCGAAGAATTGCAAAAGAGGTGGGTCTCGAATATTGTTCCTCTGGTAATCAAAGAATTTAATTAGCAATGGTAACTATTTAGCGAATTTAGCGGTATTCTATGGAGAACTCCGGAAATTTTGATGAATTGGGGCTTAAAATAATTATTTCAAAACCAATATTTGGTCCGCAACGTTGTTGTTCGTGGCTGTTCACAAAATTAATACTTGATTAATTTTGTGAACAGCCACAACAATATTACACTAGGTACATTACATTACATTAGGTACTTACCTATTACAATTAATGAGCCATAACTTTAGCATCAAAAACTGTTCCTGTCAATTAACTCCCCCAATTTGCGGCACGCTGCATCTAGGGAGCATGCTCAATTTTTCTTCCATCCCTCGACAACCACGGAGATTGACTATTAAAATCCCCACTTCCAGAGTCAACTTTCAATAGCCTATCTGAACCTCGTTAACAGAAACGTCAACGTTGAAACTTTAACCTCAATTCTCTCAGAAAATTATATTTCATTTTTTATTTGTTCCCAAACAATTTTCTTCATCTACGACCAGCGTTTCAGCGAAAATAATTTTTCGTTGAGTCAGGCCGTTAACCAATTTACTTGGAGACGTGACCCAAGCTATTTATGGGACAAACTATTTGATTTGGGCCCTCAGCAAACAGTGACCTTTGATCATGCCTCTCTGATATAACTCAAAGACTTTTTTGTATTGACCTCCCAAATGAATTTGGTTTTATTTGTTCCAAAACAATATTTTGTAGTTTACACTTTAACAGTACAATAAATTTAATATGTCTTAACCTTCAGTTGTAATATTAAATTTCGCTGTGATGTGCGTTGATTGATATTGATATTGTTTCAAGTAAAATGTTCTGTGGAGTTTGTTTGACTATTTGTTTCGTCCCCTTCATGTGAACTTTTTTGTGCAACTTGATTTACATTTGATAGATATAACCTCAACCGTGGTTCAAATGGTATCTGTTTGCTATGTGATGCTTGAAGTCTTGGATTAATTTGAAAAGTCAGTCATGTCGTGATTTCATTGATTTAATTTTTAAAAACATGCATTATTTAAATACCGCATTATAATATCCACTGTGGCAACACTGTCAAAGTACAAATTAATAATATTGTAACAATTTTTAAAAAATTATTTCCACTATGGCAACTAAATGTTGTATTCTACTTTGGCAACACTTGGAAAACTGTGTAGTGCGAGTCATTCGTTGATGGATTGTAAAAAAGTACAGTTGTGCGATTAAAAAGTATCAGCAAGAAAAGGGTGTTTTTCTTAAAAGTCAGTTCTGCTAACAAAATATTTAGCTACCGTTACAAATCCTAAAAGATTTCAATACATGGTAAAGATAAACGTGCTTTTAGTACGTACTCTTTAAAACCTTACTGAGATTTCATATTGCATAGCTTAATATCTCTCGTAACTGACTGTGTTAATATCTTTGGTCAGACTTCATTTGGGAGTACCTACACTTGTTTGTATCCAAGAATTATATTGTATATGGCACCTGTTATTGTATATGGAAATTTTATTAATGTTTTATTAGGATTCGTTCAAGGACTCTCTCGTGAGTTATTACGGTTTGGTGTACTTTCTGATATTTCCTTTCCAAGGTTTATATCATAATGTATCTACTGTATTTTTAAGTAACAATTTGGCTTTATTAATTCAGTTTAACGTATATTCGCCTTAAATTCTGCGTTACGGGAAGTAAGTCTTTTTATACACAGTAGGAGTTCGTACTCATACAGAAAATGATTAGACAATTTGGAGAAAAATTATCATTATCACGCCTTATAATTTGATATTTCTCCGAATTGTAACATCAATATGATCCAAAAATATTTAAAATGTCTGTCAAGAAAAATGCGTAAAAATATGGCGGTGGGATCTTATCACGCACTGGATTTTCAACTCTCGATGTTGAGCCGAGCGTTGAGGATCTAACAGAGCGCATCCCAGTGCGTCAAAAAAACACACTGTTGGATTTTCAAAACTCGGCGCTAAGCAGAGCGTTGAAAATCCAGTACGCGAAAAAAAATCGCCGCGGGAAACGCGGCCGTGCGGACCTATTAATGAATACTATTAAAACTCCATACAACACTGATTCAGGTCAAGGTCAAATTATTACCAGTGACGTGCGGCCCTGCTGTACCTACTTATTAAAAAAGAGTAATCGCTAATCAATCTTTTATCTAAGAATCCGCATTCATCTTGCCTTTGCAAAACAATTCAAGCAGAATAATTCGATACTAAATCACATTTAAAGTAAGCTGTAAACATCAAAAAACTATCAGAAAAATTCCTTTACCTACACAAAATCAATCAATCTTTTTAACATAATGGAATCAAATTCAAAAAGATTTAATCAACCAACATTTTATTACGAATAACGTTAAAAACTCACTTGTTTTCCCAACTGAAAAATCATTCCATTCAAAGCATTCGTGAAGAACAAAAGACGGCCAAAACAAAGGCTCTACCACTACAATAAAAACTCAGCGATCTTTGCCTTGTGAACCTTTTTATTGTTACCTAACCTTTTCCCGTTGATCCACTCTGGTTTAATAACCTTTAGCAATGTTGCAAGCAAAATGGGATTTCACAACTCGTTGGGTACCTGTGAGCTATGAAAAGATGCCGCTATTGTTCACTGTAATTTTTTCGGAAGTGATCGCGTACTAATCGGGTAAGCTCGGGTTTGGAACGAATGTAGCACAAAAATATAGGCGTAGAAGGCTGGCTTTATGACTACGAGCGAAAACAGGTTCACACATGAGGCGTCACGACCGCAGAGGGTGACGGCGTCTGCAAGGAAGTCATGCAGACCAATACTAGGCCAGGGAGTGTGACGGACTGCGCAAGTGTTCCAGCGTACTGGCCGATGGTAGTTGAAGAACACAGTGTGGTTTTAGTCAGTACGAGACTGAGCACGATCTCGTTTAAATATCAGGATAAATGTATCCTATATGTCCCAATCCACGACATGGTCTACCCAAGTGCCAAATTTCACTCAAATCCGTTCAGCCAAGTTAGCATGAAAGCGTGACAAACACACAAAAACAAATCTTTTCTTTTTATTGTTAGCCAGTAGCGAATACTTTTACACTCGCTGTACGTACGTACGCTTAGACGTTTGTCTATTTGTGTGCGTGCCTTTTTTGTTGGTGGATCCGAACTTCTGTAGCTCAGCTGTATTTTGTAAAGCTGGTCCAATTGTTAGTGGACTGACATTTATACGGCCTCAACTTGGAGTGAATTGCTGTCACTGACAATTAGAGACCGGTGCCCCAAAGTTGGACAAGCAGTTGATAATTGTGAAAGTTTGCAGAATAGTTTGTGGATGTGAGAAATTATGTCATCCCCATATTATTAATAACGTTGACTTTTGCTCTAACAAAGACTTAGCTTATGGTGAGACCAAAGACTTACAAAATGGTGAAATGAAAGCGTTCATTGAAATCCTAATCAATTTATCAGTATCTAACAGATTAGATGAAGCTACAATAAATGTAAATAGTCAGCTTTTAGAGCAAAATTTAATGTCGGAAATGTATTGGCTTTCCAATGTAGTTGGAAGTTTATTAAGGGACAGTTTTCAATACAAACCACGTACTGTAAAGCGCTTTAGCTTATTAATGGAGTGACGCTTTCAAAGTCCGGTTACTTTGTAGGTGAATTGAAGTAATTTACTTTCAGTACTTTATCAATATCAATGAAATACTCGTATTTAGAACAAACTGCAATAATAACGTTTTCTCTCTGAATTATGTCTGATCTTACTTGCTCCCCAATATTTCAAGTCTGTCAAAAGAAGATTTTATTTTTGATCCACCCAATCTTATAATCCTAATGGATTTTTCTCAATCTCGTTAGTATTTTTATTTCTGTCCCTTTTTTTATTAACCTTGATCTGATTGGTAGCTATTTTTGTAAAACGTGGTTTATTATTATGCTTTGTATTTTTAGGAGGCTCTTCAACTCCTCTATTTATCTAACAATCTGTCACTAATATAGTAAAATTATCACCGTTTAGAGTGTATTACAGTAATAACATTCCAAGCTGTCTTCTTGTCTCTTGGGATAATAAAACCAACACCATCAGTTGACCAATTAACGGCCGTGGTATATTAATGTAATACTATTAAAGGTTTTGAGACATTATGTTTATACTAAACCAGTTATAATAGTTTTTGGTCCACGAATTAGTTAGTCACTTAGAAGTTTGCTCGTAAATAAAATGCAAAATTTTCTTTTATGTATACTGTCTTTCTTAATAGTACTTTAAAAGACGCTTGAGATTTTCATACAGTGTTTTCGGCACTTAGGCTAGGCTGATACTTATATACGTTACATTAGGTATTTTGACTAAGCGTTATTCATATCACTCAACTATCAAAGTTAAACAACAAGTGCAATACAGAGCTGCAGAGCTAAGTATCGCTTATAGATCTCGGTTTTAGTGTTATTTTACAAGTTGCTTTGGTACTATATGTGCAAAACTCTTGATTTATTAAAAACTGGTTCATGGGTACAGAAATGTCATAAATATGAATTTTGCATATAGCTTCACATCCCTTAGACTTTGATCTCCTTATCAAATCACCTGTGTCAATTACATCAATTATTCATGTATTTGGCACGCCAGCATAGCAATCACCAAAACGAGCTATTATCATCGTAGTAGCCAGATTTTTTTCATAACATTTAAATGTCAGTAAACGGCTCCATAAAATTTTCTATCATACCCAAATTTGACACAAACATTGAAATCTAAATCCTCCAAAAGATAAACGTCAAAACCAACTCCGTATTTCTGTCACCCAACAATGAAAGCATCATAAAGATACTATCACCGAACTCCATCAGTTTTGGCCAAAAACTTCAGCTGGCCATTATCAGGACCATCCGTATATCATCTTCTGACATAATAAAACACGTTGGAGAATAAGAAGCACCCTATAAAAACCCCATAAAACCATTCAACTTTCGCTCTGCCGTCAAAGAAGCGTCTGCATTAGTCGAACGAAGTAATTTACGCTTTTTTTTATATCCTACTTGAATCACAATGAAAATGGCCTACGTATTTGCTAAAGATTTAAGATTATAGACACGTTGGATATCGCATGGCCGTGGGAAGATTTCGGGTCGCGTTAAGAATTTGCTGAAATTTTCCTTATTGGTTTAGCTGTGGTAGGTTTATCTTGGACTGAGATCGAATTTTGTGTAATAGGATTTTGTGAATTTTAATTTGTTTGAACTTTGTACCAAAATTTTTTTTTCATGAGTACCTTCTTTCATCATCGTTAGTAATCTTTTGTGCATTAAAAGTGTAAACGTCTTGTACCTGTAATAAACAGTATACACCGTATGTGTATATATATAACCTCATATACCCCAATTAGAGCATTGAGTTAAAAGCATAATACAATGACCAAAACTATTATTTTAAAGCTAACTATTTTTATTAAGAAAGTCGTGTTGATCCTAGCATTAGTTTATGCATTCAAAATTGAGTCTTATTACCTTAAAATAAGACTTAATTTTCTTTGGCTCAATCGGCGGATAGTATGGCAAAATACATAATTTTCGAAAAAAAAAAAACCTAGGTATATTAAAAATTACTGAAATCGATTCAGAAGTCAATTATGAACAAACTATTTTCAGGTTTTGCGCATTTAACGTTACACGTTGTATAGACGTTGTCACCATTTTTCGCAAATGTACCTAAACTGGAGGTTAAAAATGATCTATCTTTCATTATTATTGTGATTAGTGCATGAGATGGAATTGTTGATAACTTTCCTTCTTTTTCAGAATTATTATCTTGTTATCAGTGTTCTTCAAAACACACAAAAATATGTAAAATTATCTAGAATTTTCCAAATTCCAGCTCAAACTTTGTAATTAAGTTTTCCTGTCCAAAAAAAATTGTATGAAAATCGCTGTAAGATTTTATTTTATACCTGGGAGCTGTTAACTACTGATTGATTTTTCACGTAGACTGTAATTTAGCTGAATTCATAACTTTTTTTGAAAGCGAAATATATTCGTTGCAAAAATACTAGTCCTCGCACTGCGTCAAATTATCGCTTGAAAAATTATATTAGCGTTCGCGGTTTAATTTATCACTATTATGTGATTAGAAAAATCGTATCACAGTGCTCGCTTAGCCTTATTTCGTTTCGTTTTACGTTGCTTGAACTAGTGTGGTACCTAATGTAGTTTTGATTTATATTCGTTCATTTCAAAACCGTAATTGTAGCCGTAGTGCTGTAGTACGTAATTATAAGTCAACAATAATATATGATGTGAAGAATGGGTTTATGTCTCAAATTTATATTAATTTAGATACTACTAGCTGATCCCGCAAACGTCGTATTGCAAAAAAAAAAAATAGATACTCGTAGTAGCCGATTCTCAGACCTACCCGATATGCACAGAAAATTTCATACTAATCGGTCCAGCCGTTTCGGAGGAGTATGGTAACTAAAACTGTGACACGAGAATTTTATATATTAGACTAACTAGTCCTACTAATATTATAAATGCGAAAGTTTGTGAGGATGGATATCCATCCATCCTCACAAACTTTCGCATTTATGGATGTTTGTTACTCTTTCACGCAAAAACTACTGAACGGATTTTGATGAAACTTTACAGTAATATAGTTTATACATCAGAATAACACATAGAATACTTTTTATCCCGATAATCTCACGGGATTAAAACTGACGCGGGTGAAACCGCGTGGCGCAGCTAGTATTAGATAATCAAGAAACATCATTGCGAAACAATAAAATTTCCTAAGTAAAATCTCCCTATCGCCAACGCGTTGAATTTTTTTCATGAATTTTAGTTATTTGGTGACTCACGTACGCTTAGAAATATATTCATTACTATTACATCGAGTCACTTCTTTTTTATAATAAGCTCAACATCTAAAAGTCCAACCTATCATAGAAATAAAACCCAACCTTCTATTGTTTAGTTATTTCACGAAAATATAAAAGGCCTTGTTGAAAGCTTTCTTCAAGGCCTGGTCTCGAATCTATCGATCTTCAACCATTCTAAGGAGTTAAATCCCTGGTCCTTTTGCCCTTCTCTCGACAACTATCAACACTATTACAATTTGTCTAAAAACTGTCTGTTTGTTGTCAATGCTGAGTACGCTACAACGCCAAGAGTGAAGCTTCAGAATATTTATGAGCTGTTTATCAGCGTAAGTCAATTTTTTTATGTAAATAGTCTACAAGGCGTCTTGGACTTGACGGGCAAAATACTGTTTTAAAATAGATTGTTATTTTCTTTTGCTGTTTGTATTTACTCTCTTGATGAAAATGCCTGACTCAGCGCAGCGTCAACCACTATCTTCTACTCAACAGAATTCCTAAATTTATTCATTGACAGACAATGCAGTGCCTAATCCGGCGGGTTTAAAAGCATGAATTTTGCACAAAAGTGGCACTAAGGAAGAATTTTTGAAAATTCATTCAATATGGTTAAATATTGAGGTATGTACATATGAATGTGAAGTGAAAGAACGTATGGAAATTCTTAATTTTTGCCGATAGAAATCCCATCGGGCACACGACCTATACATTCATAAAATTGTTTAGATTTTTCAAGAATTTCGGAAAGAGATTTTCGCGCACACGAAGCAGACAACACGTCTGCTCCATATTTCTAAACAAAGTGACGACGTAAAATCTCCAACAGTCCAAGACAATTCCAAAATAATATAAAGGCCAAGCCGTGGACAAAGTCTAGTTGATAACAAACGATGTTATCTCCCAGATCCTTCAAGTTTCAGCGACGGACCGCCGACCTTTTTCCAAAGTCGTTTCCTCCAGGGATGATAATATTTAGTGTTCCAATCTTGGATAACTTTGATTTTTAGGGTTTACTTAGAGTTATCGCCTTTGAGCTAGGATGTAGTAAAATTCTGTTTATGTCTTGGATTGAAGTCAGTATTTGATGGTGGGTATCGGAGGGTATTTTTTGATGTTTCTCGCAGATAGCCTTAAAAGTAAGTATATCCATGTCAATACATCATCATCATCTGCCTAGCCTTTTCCCAACTATGTTAAGGTCGGCTTCTAGTCTAACCGGATGCAGCTGAATACCAGTATTTTACATGGAGCGACTGCCTAGCTGTCCTCCACAACCCAGTTACTGGGTAATACGATACTCCTTGGTAATATTGGTTGTCAGACTTTCGGGCTTCTGACTACCCGTAACGACTGTCAAAGATTCACGAATGACAGCCGGAGCCAACGGCTTAACGTGCTTTCCGAGGCACGGAGGAGTCACGGAATGTAAAGATGGTCACCCATGTACAGACCAACCGCGGCAAGCATAGCTTAACTTGTTCGATCGACCTGTGAAATGAAAATAAAATTAAGAAAACTGTTGCAAACACCTCCGACCCTAGATTAAAAATGGAAATAGAGCATAGAAAAGTATTGCAAATACCTACGCATTATTTATATCGATTTTGGGATTTAACTACAATATAAGGGAGTATATTTAAATGTGACATGACGTTGACGAACAGCAAAACAAAATTAAAAACTAAGTTTTATAAATCTCAATAATTTATGCTGTTTTTCAATTACAGAAAATGACGTTAAAAGGTAATATCGTAAATACAAAAACCTTTTACTTCCTAGAGAGCAACATAATGATATTTGGCAGCAAACACTAATAAAAGTGACCGTTACGGTGTTTAGTAGTGCCAAAGTCCATTCTGTGCCAAACTTGGTCCTCTTCTGGTCTATTTACTCCAAAATTAACTTGTAGCAGTTTGGTCTTTGGAGCATCGTTTCTATCGCATTGATACACTAGGGATAATTTAGCTTAAAGTGTGAGGTGTACTAAATACTGAAGTAAGTTCTGTTGCATAGCATGATGTAACTGTTTCATATTGAATATTTTCTTCTTCGTCTGGGCAAGAATTTTTATTTGATTGTTTAAGGAATTTGCTTGTGGACACGTGACAGCTATTTTATAGTCATTATGTATATTATATAACTCTTTCTATGTTTTTGTAAGTGTTACTTGTTTGTTATTTGATCATATAGTTACATGATTATTTTCATCTCTGAATGAAGGCATAATTTTATTAGAACTCATATTGTCACCAACATTTTCATCCTCACACAAAGTTTCATAACAATTTAATACGTGGAATTCTGAAACCCAAAAGTATAATACGAAAATTTCAAATCGATCTACCTACCTAACATTCCAATCCCAGGTATAAACGAAATAGCAAAAAAAAACATTAACCGTTCGTGAGCCCAAGGTAAATGTAATTCACAGGGCAGACGACCTCAGGCAAGATTAAAAAACTTTTTGCCCAACCCCGTGGTTTCGCGGGTGAAAAAATATTAATGAAATTTCACGAAACTCCCCATTGACCGAAAGGAACGAACTTCATCAAAGTATTTTCTCTGTAGCGGATAGGCAATTAAGAAATTCAATTTTGAGATACGGTATCGGTTTCTGAGTATACTCAGTGTTGGAAGGGTTAGCGGTTGTCATCGGATCATTTGGAAATCAATTTTGCTTAAGTGGTATCGGAAACGATGGACTTAAATCTGATTGGAGAGAAGAATTACGTCAATATGAACTCATTGAGATTGATTGATGACTTTTTTAAGTTTGGAATTTTAAAATTCGAGGGCTCAATCGCCAGTTTCCCAAGGTTGCTTAAGCAATGATAGGTGGCTTGCGGCAGGCACCAGATCCTAGCTAGTCACCTTGCGAGTAGCAAAGTGAAACTAACGCTTTATAGACTTCGCGACCGGCCGCACTGCGCGCTTGACGCCTTCGCTAGTCCCCGAGCGTGTAAGTGAGGATGTTAACTAGGTTAAGATACTTATCAGTTTTAACCTTAGGAAACTGGCAAAAAATGTTAAACGACCTAGACAAGTGACAATAATCGATTTTAAAGTGTTTCGTAGGGAAATACTTGGGTAATGGGTGATATGTAGTAGTTCTGTGATAGTTTTATATCAAAGTTACTACATAGTATATTTACTAAATTATCCGATTGGAAAATAAAATTTTGCAGTCAAATCATCCAACTATTTTCACGATTAGCCAAGTTTTGCCCTATGTAATAACTTTGATATAAAGGACGAACAAACTTTCACAGCATTACTACATATCACCGATTAACCAAGTTTTGCTTTCTACAACGACTTTCAACAGGATTAACATATTAAGCTATGTCAGTCCCATACATTTTTGATAAAATGTCACTTTGTCGAGGTCCTCAAATCGTATAATATCGTTCAACTAAATAATTCGATAGGCTTAAATCACATACCACACCCCTATTGCATTGCTTCTATTCAAACTCGAGAAGTAACTTTCAGTTTACTGTAAAGTTTACTAAACTTTCAAACCTACTATTCTAGCCCAGAGAGATATAATAGAAAGTCCTACGATAACATTTAGCTTAATTACTTTCTTGAACTCCAGTACGCTTTTTGTTAAATCTTGCTACTTAGTTTTCCTTACGTTTTTATTAAGAACAATGGCTCACTTCCACAGAGATGTAGGAATTTCATCTTCAAATTTTTTCATACATTTATCATCCTCTTATCATTTTCCCTATTTATTTGGCTTGGACTTTCAGACTATTATCTGGCATCTCAGAAGTCACCTTCTTTCAAGCTAATCCATCAGTTGTTTCTTTGGTCTTCTTCTACTCGTATAGCCAGTCACATTTATACTCGAAACTTACCTCACGACATGAATCCTCATGTTTATCTCACAGCATAAGTATAATCAGCCTATTATGTGCCCACTGTTGGGCCACAAGCATCCTCTCTAGGAGAGGGAGTGAGCCGTAATTCAAACGCGGGCCCATTGATTTTTTTTAATATTTTACGTAATCTATGTTATATATTTATTTTTATTTCTTTTATTATTTTTATTATTTCTGTAACTGGCCGTGACATCACAGCGGGCCCTATCAGAATACCAGCGCTGCAAAATTTATTTTTAAATATCGCAGCATCATGCTGAGATAGGAGCCTTTTGGCCTCGTATAGGACTTTTTGTTTAATTTTTCTTTTTGTTACTTTTTAAATTTTTTTATAGTTTTTATTTTGGTATTTTAATTTAGACTGTGTTTAGTTTAGTTTGTGATCCTCCTGTACGAGTCACAATAAATATTTTTTCTTTCTTTTCTTTCATTGGATGCCACATTTCTTCGAATTTTGCTTCCAGGGCATTCCAGTTTCTTCACAGTATTTTGCTTCACCATTTTTATTACATCATAATCAGCCTAATTCACCAAGCGTACCCAGTGCGGGTTGGTGGAAATAATATGTCTTCCAATTGTTTTGCTTTTAGAACATGCTGGTTTCCTCACAATATTTTCCTTCACCATTTTTATTACATCATAATCATCAGCCTATAACTTTCCCATTGCTGGGACACAGGCGTGCTCACCATGGAAGGGATTTGACCGTAATTCACCAAGCGGACCCAGTGCGGGTTGGTGCATGTAAGGTGTGTTCCAATTTTTTGCTTTTAGAACATGCCGGTTTCCTCACAGTATTTTCCTTCACCATTTTTATTACATCACTAGCTGCTCCCCGCGGTTTCACCCGCGTAACTTTCGATCCCATGGGAATATCGGGATAAAAAGTATCCTATGTGTTATTCTGATGTATAAACTATATTACTGTAAAGTTTCATCAAAATCCGTTCAGTAGTTTTTGCGTGAAAGAGTAAGAAACATCCATCCATCCTCACAAACTTTCGCATTTATAATATTAGTAGGAAGAATAGTAGGAAGTAGGAAGAATAATCAGCCTATAACTATCCCACCGCTGGGACACAGGCGTCCTCACTACGTGAGGGAGTTGACCGTAATTCACCAAGCGGACCCAGTGCGGGTCGGTGCATGTAAGGTGTGTTCCAATTTTTTGCTTTTAGAACATGCCGGTTTCCTCACAATATTTTCCTTAACCATTTTTATCACATAATCTCCTGCTATTAGCACCCTCCATCAGCATACTCCAGAAAATAGAACTGATAAAGTCGTGAAAATGATTTACTGATATAAAGGAGGCTCACACACTGTGAGTGAGAGGGGTATAATTGAAACAGTATGATTTATACTGCGCTCATAGCTGTTTTATCTACGGCCTTATTTCCGAAGCCAGAGTAAACAAAGGCAGAATGGATAGGAAGTAATGGGTGTAGAGAAGTGTTTTCAGCGCTATAAAAGTTTGTGCCGCGAGGTTTGTGTTGCACTTAATTGGTTTTTAAATATCGTGTTTTGTTATTGTGTTTTATGGTTTTTGATTGATGGGGTATTTAAAAGTTTTCATGGCTTTTATACTGTGCAAGGCAATTGTTGTAAGTTAATTAAGGAATGACAATGGAGATTGTAAAATTCACACCGAAATTTTATTCAATTTTATATAACGTTTATTTAAGAAAAGTGTTAAACTAGATTGCTTTAGTTTTAGTTTTCAAATAACAAGTCATCATCATCTGCCTAGCCTTTTGCCAACTATATTGGGGTCCGCTTCGAGTCTAACCGGATGCAGCTGAATACCAGTGTTTTACATGGAGCGACTGCTTATCTGACCTCCACAACCCAGTTACTGGGTAATACGATACCCCTTGGTAAGACTGGTTGTTAGACTCTTGACCCGTAACGACTGTCAAGATCCACGAATGACAGCCGGAATCAACGGCTTAAATCTGGTTTACATTAGGTCGGGCCGACAGTTTACCGCTGACCGACTGTCGGTTGTTGCTGTTCACACTAGACGCTGCCGACCCGACAAAATGTGAACACCACTGACGGTACGATCGTTTTACTGCCCTGCTCGTCACAAAGCAGTCAGTCGTGAGTTGAATTTTGTATAGTACGATGGACGACGACGAAGTTTTAATTGTAATTTAAATAGAAGGAAGAATAAAAATAAAAATGAAATATTGGGTGCATCCAGTTACATTCCACAAGAGAAATCAAAAGTTCTGTATTTATTTCGCCCTCCATATTTAAACGTGTTTCTGCATACACGTCGACGAAACTGCTCGCACGAGTGCCGAGAGTGGGGAATGAGCGGGTGGAAGGGTGGCGGGCTGGTGGCTCCGCCGCTTCGCGCCGACAAATGTGAACTGCGCTATAGTTGCCAGTACGCCAATATTATGCCGACCCGACAGAAATCGTGGCTGAACGTCCGGTAAAAGTGTCGGCTCCGTTAGTTTTGTCAGGTCACTCATATGTGAACGGCGCTATTGAAATACATATGCCAATATGGATCCGACACGTTTGTCGGCCCGATAAAACTGTCGGTCCGACCTAATGTGAACCCGCTCTTAATGTGCTTTCCGAGGCACGAAGGGTTCTCGGTAAAAGATTTGACCCCCTTTTCTAATAAAAAGTAATTAAGTTTTATTAATTTCCTGAGAATCTGAAAGCTGTAATATTTATTGCATTTATTTGTGTGGCACAAACAAAATCTGAAGATAACTTAAAAAATCGCTTACACAAAACTTTTACATAACCACCTCGGCCTACGTCAGCAATGCAGCAATATTTTATAATCTGAGCCGCCCAACTTTGAGTACCCAACCGATTCTTATCCCAATTTCCTCAGAGCTGATGTAAACACAATGGAAATACCACATCTATACCGTTTTACCCCACTCTCCCCCAAAAAGGGTTCCTGGGCGGAGTTAGTGAATTATGGTCTTTTAAAATCTTTTTTTTTTCTTTGTTATCGTTCAGAATTTCGTTGCGATAAAGAAGATTACACCATTTATCTTAGGGTTGACTCTGGAACATTTGTGCAGTTTGTATAATTTTATTTTTTTGGGACTTACGGGGTGGAAAACATTTATTGTCTTGAGGTGAAGCGGTTTTTATTGATTGCTTTCATATCCAGACTTATGTAGATAGGGCGTACACTTTTATTAGCTATTGTTTTATTTTTCTGCTCTGGATTTTCTTTAGAGGGTAAACATTGATATTGTTGGTATGAAAAAGGATTAGGGACCTATAGAAGGCCGCTGCGTTATTTATATAAATTCTGCTACTCGGAACTAAAGTAAATATTTTTTGTTGTTTTTAGCTGTAGTATTTTAGGATTTCGTTGAAATTTTATGAAAAACAACAAAGGGTTCTCGTTTTAGAAATTACGTTCATTTTCCATTCTCGGAAGCACTTCGCTTGGAGAACCTACTGCATCAGTAGAAGTGTCTTTGAGCACTAATAAAGGTGCATTCTAACTGATCGATTACATCGAATGTCCAGGCCGGATTACGATCGATGTGTAATATTATTTTCGACGTTGTTTGTTTTTATTTGACGTCGATCGATAAATGATATTGATTTCTTCAGATTGATTTAAAAATACAGTTTTACACGTCAAAAACAAATAATAATATTTTAAACTAGAATACATGAGGTCGGTGTTTGCAAGCCAACTACTCTAGGTAGAAATACTGAAACAAACTCAGAGGTCACATTCTCGTATAAAGTACAGACATTATTGATCAAAGGGGCAATTCTCGTAATTTTAAGAATGTTCACAGTTTAAACTCAGTCTCAGTCTATCAAAAATTCCTCTAAAATCTCTACATTTTTAACAAGTTTTTGACATTACTTGACGACTAGATTTTGGCCATTTTTAATTACGAGAATTGTCCTTCGATCATATGAAAACCATGCAAAGTAGTAACTGAGATGGTGGATGACGTGGAATTCACTAGAAACGATCAACCCTCAATCGATACGAAATATCGATAAATGTTTTGCGAAGATCACAAACGACTGGTCTAATGCACGGTTCATAAACAAAAACGAATCGTTTTGCTTACCAATAGTAGCAGTTTTTATGGTCAAACTGGGCATATACATAGATTCTTAAGCTAATTTTACCTGTGATAGCTACTTTCATATGGGAGGGTGTACTATGGAAAGCTATGAGATATTTGTATAATTATTGGTAAAGATACAAGAGTCTTAATTTTAACCAACAACGGTTCGTAATCTATAGGAATCGGCCATAAATCGATTAACCGCAGTCTGATTGCACCTTTAGCAGAAGCAAAATTTTTAGGTAATTGACAATAGTGCATAGCGGACAAATAAGGTTCAAAATAGCGATATATTTGATGTTAGTTTAATCGAATTGACCACCAAAATAAAAGCAATTTAGCAGTTTTATTTAATAAAAAAAATCAAGGCAGGCAGGCTCAGTGGAATATTTTTTAGGTATTTCTTTAGGTGATTTAATTCCCTTTATTACATAAAATATGATAGTTTACGCTCAATGGGACGTAAGTATTTTTTTAGCTCTGTTTTACGATTGTTTTTATCATGATGCTATTTTAAAATAATCATTTCTTTGAACATTTGTTAATACACAAAAAAAAACCTGGCTTATTATTACAAATACACCTAAATGTGCGACAAGAAAATTGAGAGTTTTACGGTGTTTGCCTTTGATCAGCACTTTAACGCAACGCCTTAACATTGCTAAAACATCACTTGTTCGTGAAAAAAGTAAACAACTATACAGGTTGTCCCTGGAAGTATGGATCAAATCGAATAGGGGCGTGGGCAAGGTCATTTCCAAACTTTTGATCCTGAGAATGATTGAGAATTATTTTACGGTTCAAAAGTTGTGACCGATTTTTTTCAATCGTTTCGCATAGTGCTCAAAGAAAAAAAATCATTAAAAAAAAACTATCAGGGCTGTGTAAAAAACTTAAATTGACAGTTCCTAGTAGTTTTTTTAAAATGATTTTGTTCTTTGAGAACTATGCAAAGTGATTGAAAATAACAAAAGTTGGTCATAACTTTTGAACCGTGAAAAAATTCACCAACATTCTCCATTAATTCATTCATTTTTTCATCATTCGATTTGATCCATACTCCCAGGGACACCCTATATAATAAACAACGCATACAAATTAGGCACATTTCACACTTCACTTCCAAAAATTTGTTCAGCTGCCCTTTGACAGATCATAAACTTGTATGGCATACTAAAAAGTCAATCTCAAGTATTTATTTCCCAAACACTAATTAATTATTCATACATTAATAGACGCGGCAAACACGAAGTCTTCCAGTAGTGTTTCCTCGTCGATAAAATAACATTGTACAGAATAATTATAATAAATTATGTACTAACGTGAATAATGAATGTTTACGTGGACCATATTTTGAAATGTTTGGGATGAGTGAGTATGGGGGTTTTTGAAGTGGGTGGTGGTGAAATAAAATGATGATATAATACCCCTCTATAATATTCGCTGAATTTTATAGAGTTTGAGTTTTCTCCGTTTTTAGGGTTCCGTACCTCAAAAGAAAAAATGGAACCCTTATAGGATCACTTTGTTGTCCGTCCGTCCGTCTGTCTGTCAAGACCCTTTATCTTAAGAACGCGTGGAGGTATCGTGTTGAAATCAAAACAATATATTCAGGCCTGTGGTCCCTTGAAGCTGTGAAAAGATCAAACTTCTACGTTAACTTAAAAAAAGATGCAGCTGTTTATGCCCCAAAAAACGTACATTTCGATACTCTCAAGGGAATAAAAATGTGTAGGGTACTTCCCGTTGACTTAGAATCATGAAATTTGGCAAGAAGCAAGGTCATGTAGCACAAATAAAGGAAAACATCTGAAAACCGTAAATTTGTAGTTACATACCTACTTTGTACGGAACACTCGGTGCGCGAGTCCAACTCGCACTTGACAGGTTTTTTTTTAGTATCACAACTAAGAATTCCGTTGAACCTTCCACCATCAACCGTCTAAATTGTATGTGATTTTAACTAACGTAAGGAAATTCTTTGATTTATTTTTTACTGAAGCAGTATAAAGTCGAAACTAAAACAGACTAATACAACATAAAACAGACTATATTATTATATTAAAACTAAAACTAGCAAATTACAAAAAAAAATCTAGGTAATCTATATACTACTAAATATAAAGCTTAAGAGTTTGTTTCCGTGCTTGTTTGGTTAAACTCGCTTATCTTTGGATTCCAGTCGGATTTGAAAAAAAACTTTTTGCTTTTGATAGCCCAATTCTTGAGGGAGGCTATAAGCTATTTACCATCACACTACGACACTTAGGAGCCAAGCAAAAAGAACAAAAGTCAGAAAACGATGTAATGGTGGACGAATTCGCGGGCAGAAGCTAGTATTTTCATAATGGCGGATTTGTTAAGCAATTTTTCTAGTACAGGTCGTACTTTTTACCAACCTCTTGTGCTTACCTGTTGACAGCTTAGACTTCGTACAAAATTACCCTAAAAAAACTTGATTACCTACCGTTTAATTTGATATTGGGGCTAAATTGGCACTTAGTTAAACCGGCGAATTAGTGTTAAATGAACCTAACCTCAGTTTAAAACCAATAAAATACTGCCTAGAATGTGTTTTAGTGTAATCGCAATGGATTTGTCTTGTACGCATGTATGTTATCTAAGAGTGTATTTCTTATTTGGTAAACAAAAATGAAATTTTCTTAATTCACTTTAAGTTAGGTAAGAAACACATCCGTAATGAATTGCAACCAAAACTATAACATAATCAATCACTATAAACAAATTTACAAGTCAAAATTGTAACTCAGTGCGTCATATTATTTGTTTACCAAATTGGAAAAGTAAAGAAGAATACACTATAGCCACCAAAATTTTCTTAAATGAAGCTTTTCCTATATCCAATCAGAAAACGATAAACGTTTAAACTACATAGATAATCATCACCAACTACCGTATTGTATATCGTATAACTAACACCTAAGCCACCAAGAGAGGTCAAACCTTTTCCAGTTTTACTTTGACCCACAAACTTTCAACTGGTTTCAAGAATGTCCAACATATTATGCTCATAGATATCGTTTGTACCATAAATTTTATCAGCTGATTATGTTTCGTCATTATTAATAGGTTAATTTACTTTTTTTAAGATAATTTTATTATGATAGTGGAGAAAGTTGCTTATGAATGGGCTTGGTTTTGGACTATCTGTAAGGTATTTAATAATAAAGATACTTGCAATGATTGTATGTATATATGTTCGGGTCAAATCTTGCAAGCTGAATTAAAACCACTTCCCCTTATCCTACGGAGTTGAAATTTTACGTGTTGATTCTGTTTCGAAGGCAATGCATTTTTGTGATGCATGACCTTTTCTACAGCCAAGATTGGCTCCAGACGAAGGAGCTCCTTAACGGTCAACGTTAAGGACACGAAATTTAATATTTAAGATTATGGATCTTGAAACTGCATCCTTGTTCTAAGAAAGAATGTTTCACTGTCGAACTATGAAAAAGAAGAAGAAATACTCTTTACACATCTTACTTCTTACTATCTTACTTCTGACTAATCTTACTAATATTATAAATTCGAAAGTTTGTGAGGATGGATGGATGGATGTTTGTTACTCTTTCACGCAAAAACTACTGAACGGATTTGGATGAAACTTTCCAGTAATATAGCTTATACATCAGAATAACACATAGGATACTTTTTATCCTGATATTCCCACGGAATCAACACTTATGCGGGTGAAACCGCGGGGCGCTGCTAGTACATCATAATTAAGATGTATATGTAGAAATTTAACAAGGGTTCATACAATGGACGATCTTATGGGTAAAAGCGATCTTTCAAAGACAACCTTTAGATGGATTTAGAGAGAAAGCACAGGCAATACTGCAGGTAGTCTGTGGTATTTACATATAAATAAGCAAGAAATCATAAAAAATATACTTATCTACAATGATAATCATAAAATAAGTGGAAAGAACATAAAAATGACGTTTATGGAGGGAGATAGTGTTTTTTTACCAAGTGTGATATTGCTTTTTTCTTCTGCGTGTCGCTGGCACGACAGCAGTGCTATTCTGTAAAAATCTCACCGTGAAAACTAAGGTGAAGTGAGCTGTCATTCCACCCTGATGTTAGGGATTGCCCCTATTGATAGCTCACTTCACGCTCACTTCACCTAAGTTATCACGGTGAGATTTTTACAGAATCGATCGGCAGTATTTCAGATCTTGTTGGCCCAATACACGCAACTTCCATAGTGTCTTCGGTGGCAGCAGGGCGTGGAGATAGAGCTAAGGTCGCAAACTATGCTCCACCTCCTTGCCTGCCCTGTGTCCCTAAACATGCAGTCAGAGCGACGTCTGCGCTCCCACCGACAACACCTTGGTATTTTGCTGTAAAAAGAAAAAAACGCGGATTAAAACCAATTCTATTTTCAGACAATATACATTGGGGCTATAATTATAATACACAAGCTTTTGCCCGCGTGTAGGTCGGAAATTATCCCACGGGAACGTAACAAATATGTTCATCCGTTTTTGCGTGATCACTACATAGTATAAAACAAAGTCGCTTTCTCTGTCCCTTTGAATGCTTAAATCTTTAAAACTACGCAACGGATATTGATGCGGTTTTTTTTTATAGATAGAGTGATTAAAGAGGAAGGTTTATATGTAGTGTATTAAGTATCAGCATTGCACCCGTGCGAAGCCGGGGCGGGTCGCTAGTTGAGTAATAAACATTAAAACTTTGCAATTTATAATATTGCTCCTTATTATTGGCTCTCCTATTTTATTATATTTACCATTAGAGCAAAGACAATCTCCACAGATGGGTTTCACAGACGGCATATATCTCAAGTGCGTATGCGGCTCTTCCCACAGACAATGGCCCATCTACCATCCAGCGTCGCATGCCCGGACACCTGAGCACTTAATGATCTTATGACTGCGTCAGTGAGCGGAGTTCGCGCGGCTGATATTTGGGCCAAAGATGTTGGAACTTTTTGCCATCGAAGCGCTAAGAAGAAGAAGAAGTAGGTTAATAGGAAGGAGACAATAGGGAAGATAGGAGAGGAGGGGGAGGGAGGAGAGGGGGGATAGGGAGGATTTTTTAAACGACAGTAATCACTCCTTGGTAAAAAGTAGACATTGTCTGTAGCCTTGAACTCTGAACCTGAAATACAGACTACTAACTAGTATGTATTTAAAATACAAGGTTATATGTAATCAGCCACCATGGATTAGCCTAAAAGCCTAACAACTTACTGTAACTTACCGACGTAGTGAATAATACCTACGTAATGTTAGGAACAGTGTTATGATAGTACGAACATATTAACATAATGTTTTCATTACCTACCTTCCTCCGCAGTAGTTACTGGGTGAGGCATAATATTGTCTTTAATCAAAACTTTTGATCCAAAGCATGTGTAACACTTACACGAATGAAGTAGGATTTCAGTTCGTTGTCACTACATAGTATAAAACAAAGTCGCTTTCTCTGTCCCTTTCAACGCTTAGATCTTTAAAACTACGCAACGGATTTTGATGCGGTTTTTTTTTAATAGAAAGAGTGACTCAAGAGGAAGGTTTATATATATAATAAATGCATGCATGTGATGTCGTAAATAAACACATTTTTTTGCGCTTACTTTTCAAACGCTGGCTGAACCCTACGAGATAGGTCAAAATAATGTACTACAGTATTGTACACCTTAAAAAGGTCTACAAAAAAGTCCGCAATGGTATATGTCTATCTCTTAGGGATAACCCACAATAATCATTTTTTTATCCTTTACTTTTTACGAGAAATAATGGCGTATTTACGAAGCGATTTTAAGCAATACAGCATTAATCCTTATCCAATTAAGTACCTTAAATACATTGTGCATTTAATATAGATAAATATGGCCCTTTACAGCATGTAATTTAAATGAATATTTTCGAAGATATTACAGATTTAAAATGCAGGGACATAGCGGTTGCTGCGGTACCGGCCGCGGCGGCGCGTGCTGGCATTTTTGAAATACCTGTACTTAGTATCAGTATTGCACCCGTGCGGAGCTGGGGCGGGTCGCTAGTTTAGTATAAAACGTAACAGAATCCAAATCATAGCTATTTATTAAAACTGAATAACTTATTACTAATAACATTTTAATTTTAGTTACATACCTAGTCATTTCACTCAGTACTTAGTGTAAATAGTTATTTCCGTTATTATATTTTATGTCATAATTTTAATGTTCATGAAGTAAAATAAGACACCTCTAAAAATACTAAATAGTTTTTTGTTTAGGACCAACCAACAGATATTTTTTTTAATATCAACTGTATATTTAATTTTAATCCCAAGGGTTTTGTTTAACCTCAATGTATTCTCAATCTATAAAGAAAAATCATAATTATGATCTTATGCAAAAACAGCAGTGCTATTCTGTAAAAATCTCACCGTAAAAACTTAAGTGACAGCTCACTTGCTGTCACTCCACCTGGGGCCCAAGTCTGCTATTTTTATAAATTCGTCATTCCAACACGATCCCATTGTCATTTTGCTAAAAGTTCGTAATCTGCTAAATTCATAATGGTCGATCATTGGTCGGTCAATGGTCTGAGAAAAACTACTAAATTTCATTCTAGATTTCATTTAATATATATTTTTACATATTACGTATTAGTGTTTGCAATCTGAAGTAGTAAGAAGCTCGTAAATAGCAATAAACATTACATTTATTAATTTGTCATTATTACGAGATTACCATTTTATGCCGTTTCTTTCAATGGAGTGTCAGTGGTTGACCATTGGAAAGTCATAATGACGCCATTATGTTAGTAGATTACCGAACTTGTCAAAATCAACAATTATGAAATCAATGATAGACCATTCTGACACTATTGTAATAGCAGACTTGAGGCCCTGATGTTAGGGATTCCCACTATTGATAGCTCACTTCACGCTCACTTCACCTAAGTTATCACGGTGAGATTTTTACGGAATCGACCGGCAGGAACAGTGGTGACCCAGTGATAAGGGCCCCGACTTACAAGCTGTAGCATGTAGGTCGTGGGTTCGAACCTAGGCAGGCACTTTACTTTATACGTAAATAATTTCAACACCGTGGCTCTTAAAACTGTGAAAGAAAACATCGCGAGAAAAGTGGCAAGTCCTAAAACCAAAAAATCGAAGATATACCTATACCTGTCGGAGGAGTGAAGTAAAAGGTTTGTTTACGTACTAGTCGCGCCATCTATTAGCGTTTAAGATACCTTACTCGATTAATCAAATCGATAACAGTTGTCATTGAGTCAGTAGTTCGAGTCGGGGTTGTCAATGAACTGTCGCGTGTGGCGTTTGACATCTGTCAGATGCCAAGGTGAGACCAGTGTGTTAGCTTAGCGACATAATTGACATCCAGAGTTCGACCGCGCCGGGTTTGCGCACTGATTCCACCCAACCACGTACAACATGGCAGACACCGATGGACTTTCGGATAAAAATTCCTCAACATCTGCGACATACATGACATCTATAAAACCACACTGGGTTCGCGTGGTAGATTACAGCCCACACCCTCTCGAAGAGAGAAGCTTAGTGTTCCAGCTCATTACCTATGCTATACAAAAACTGGTCTTAGTTAGGGTCTAACATGCTTACGTTTTTTAAGCTGCCTAGTCTCGAATCCTAGCCCTATTCAGCCTAAGTTTAGTCAGACTAACATTATACATTTACAAGTAAGTAGCCAAATTTCTGCTAACCATTTCAATACAAGTGTAAAACAGGAACATAAATAGAACAGAACTGAAACAATAATATATTCGGCGTCGTCTGTTTTAGTACATTTTGCATACATTATGACAGTGTATTTATGCCTAAGGACTTATATGTAGCGAGTAAGATGAGTTATTATCCGGTTAAATGTTTGATTTGAAATCTAGAGAGAATTTAACATGTAGATCTAGGCAGTAAATAAACTTTCTATGGAAATTACGTCCTGTGTAAACTTCCGTTGTAGTAATGACAGAACCTTGTCTTTTGTTGGTATATTGGCGTATGCTAGCTGAAAAATGGCAAATAATTTTATGTTATGTGTTTCGTAATGTTAATTACTTATTTTTGTATAGAATTAAGTTCTCCTAACTGTAAATACAGCTGTGCTGCTGGAGAGTTTACTTCGCCACTTCTTTTTCCCAGTTAGCACTAGGCAATGGTCGGGCATTTTGGGGGACTGTGTTAACTAATTTTAGTGTTCAAAAAGTGCTGATTCTCAGCCCGCTATTCCTTTTATACACTACACATACAATGCATACATTCCCCTTAATTGAACTTGCAAGCAAGTAGCTTGCAAGTGCTTGCTAAAAAAAGCCTGTCATTAATTTATTAATTACATAAAAATCTACGTGCCTTATTTGCCAGTTAAATTGCTTTCGAAATACTACTGTTTCGGAATAGCTTGCATAAATATCCACTGCCAAATATTCCGTAGAATAGCTCGTGAATTTGCCTTTAAACACCGTTCAAAACTTTCACTCCACCGACTATCATAAACGCTACTGCAGGAAATGTTGAGAAAATTTAATATACTCCGAAATGATCTAAAACGGGTCATTTCAATACCTGACCTAGTTCCAGTAAATAGGTTTCTACGCTACGTTCAACGTTATACACAATATCAATACCTTTTACTCGAAGAAATCCCACTGAACTCCATTATGCCACACAAAACCAGTTACCGACGTCATAAACCACATAATGTTATACCATTTTCCTATCCCAGGTATCCTAAACGAATATATTTTTACGAACACTAGCAAACGCAAACGCAAACGTTTCAGGTGAACGTAATACTTATTATAACTTACTCGTTTCATAATCAGAAGTTTATTGTACGTAAAATTGAGTCGGACGCAGCAATAAAAATGATTTAGATTATGTTGCCTTAATTTTACAATAGGTTACGATTATGCCGAGTTCCAAACATTTTAGTATAAAACCCTTAATTTAAGTGAAAATATCGCGCAGTTAATCATTTAAAAGGCTGTTAAGTTAATGTGTATGCC
The DNA here is from genome assembly GCA_949316385.1 of Globia sparganii. Taxonomy (NCBI): domain Eukaryota; kingdom Metazoa; phylum Arthropoda; class Insecta; order Lepidoptera; family Noctuidae; genus Globia; species Globia sparganii. Next base: position 20,419,181 of record OX438671.1, read on the forward strand.
GCTATTGTAAAGGCTGTTTCAGTGGTGAGCGATGCGATAGCTGTGAGTGAGCGATTTTTTATTACTTCATGCATATTGAATGAGTTTAAAAGGTTTTTGTGTCATGTTTTAATCCCGCTGTTAAAAGTGGATTTATGAGATAATGGAACACCAGAATGCGGACTGCACAAGCGATTTTGAAGTCTTTTTACTGGTTCCTAGGTCGAAAATCCAATTTTACTGAAATGGAACAGAGTTTTCAGGTGTCTCAACTTTTAGATTGAGATTTTTAAGGAACAGGGTAACGGTACAACACAAATTCTCCAAGGTAGGCAGCTGTTCTTGTTTATGTAGCTTCTATCTCCTTTGCAGTATAGTTTGGATACCTCATTGCTTTGTTTGTCTAGAAGTAGCAAGCTTAACATGAGATCCAGGATTCGAATCGCAAGTCGGGAAAAGCGTTATTGGGTTTTTCGTCAGGAATTTCTTAAGAGAAGCCCGAAATCTAGATTTGTACCCTATTTATGACTGTAGACTTGTTCCCTATTACATGGAACTTAAAGGTACCTTAACTGGCGAAATGTGGGTGGCAAAATCAAAAGTCATTTATTCAAACTAGGCTGACAATCGGTGCTTTATGAACGTCAAAATTACATAAGACAGTCCCCCGAAATGCTCGCCCTTCACCACTTCCTAGTACTTTAGATGGGATGAAGAAGTGGCGCAACGACCCAACAGCGTATTGGCGTAGGTCTATTGGTAAGAATCTATAGTTCACCCATATTTTGCCTTATTTTGGGCAGCGGGTGCCTCTGCCATGCCCTTTGTGCCAGGCATCATCATCATCTGCCTAGCCTTTTCTCAACTATGTTGGGGTCGGCTTCCAGTCTAACCGGATGCAGCTGAATACCAGTGTTTTACATGGAGCGCCTGCCTATCTGACCTCCACAACCCAGTTACTGGGTAATACGATACCCCTTGGTAAGACTGGTAGTCAGACTTTCGGGCTTCTGACTACCCGTAACGACTATTAAAGATCTATGAATGACAGCCGGGATCAACAGCTTAACGTGTTTTCCGAGGCACGGAGGGGTCTCGGTATGTAAAGATGATCACCCATCCACAGATCAACCGCGCCAAGCGTAGCTTAACCTGATCGATCGACCTGTGCGGCTGTTATTATTTAGCCACAAATGCCAGGCATGATGTTATATTCATAATATGCTGAAACACTTAAATAACATATACATAGCATATCTCCCACTGTACCACTACCTGACTCAGCACAGTGCCTTGGAAAATTCGCTCGCAAACCGACCTCTGAATACGAATGAACTTTTTGCACCTCATTTTAATGTCCGCTAATATTATTCGGTTTCTTCAGTGGTGGCTGTTTTAAATTTTAAATATCACTTACCTATGTTAAGAGTTTATTAAGTTCATATTAAATTACTTTGTCATGCTTAAATCTTTGGAATGGAATATAAAAATTCAATATGAGACTGGGTTACTTTTCGTTTGGTTTTACGAGGCTTTTTATTATGTGATATGAGCTGCCTTATAGGATAGATAACTGTCTTTTCGCATCATATGAGACAATAATCGTTAGGTATGTATATTGAGAAGTAGGTGCTGAGATCGTATTTACGTAATAACGCGCCATATTTATTTAAGACTATGCCGACCGCACAGTGGCGCCCTCATCGTTTGTTTGGTTATTTCATACAATTTAGAATGAAAATGCAGAAAATAAGCACGTTAAGTTGTGCTTCACAAGATTATACGTTGATATTATTATAAACGGTAGTTTTATATTGTTTAGTTTTATTATAATCCTTAAAACGGATAACAGTGGCCACTATATTCCGTTTTAAGCATTATAATAAAACTAAACAATGTAAAACTACCGCTTCTAATAATATTAACGTATAATCTTGTGAAGCACAACTTAACGTGCTTATTTTCTGCATTTTCATTCTAAATTGTATGAAATAACCAAACAAACGATGAGGGCGCCACTGTACGGTTGGCACAGTCTTAAGGTTATCGAGACTTATGTGGTATATCAGAAAGAAAAAACCCGTTCAAAGTAATAGACAGACAGAAAACTAGATTACACTAGCAGTGCCCCGCGGTTTCACCCGCATAAGTGTCGATCCCGTGGGAATATTGGGATAAAAAGTATCTTATGTGTTATTCTAATGTATAAGCTATATTACTGTAAAGTTTCATCAAAATCTGTTTAGCGGTTTTTGCGTGAAAGAGTAACAAACATCCATCCATCCATCCTCACAAACTTTCGCATTTATAATATTAGTAGGATATTAGTAGGAAGTAGGATAGCATAAACATATTATTCTGCCTTTTAGCTCAAAATACGTAACTAAAAAAACAGATACGTACTACTTTCAATAATGTACGAAAACGTGTCGAAAAAATATCACTCAGCAGAACCTAATAAACAAAAGTTTGAGTTAGGTACTAAGATGTAAATCCTACGCTTGTCCGGGCTCCAGAAAAAATAGCCAAAAGTTCAATTTACGAAAAAGCACGCCGTCAACGTGTCTAGACCATTTGGTAATTTAAAGGCACGCTTACTTTATTACCAGCATATACTGACCGTCTCTCATTAGTTCCAAAAAAAAAATACAGAGTGTGTGGGAGACTTTAAATGACAATGGTATACCCTGTACCCATTTCAACACAACAGGGTTACCATCTGGCGATTCATTTGTATTGTCCAGATTTTAAAAATGATGGTTAATTTTAGGGATCCACTCTCAGTCCTTGCAATTTAAAAGTCCGGTAGAATTTCCAAGTTGTTTCGAAAGTTTTGTTTTGTTTTTCTGGGTTTACGTCAGTTTCTGAACTGTAACATCCGAATGTTTTAACGTGTTGGTAGCCCTGCGAGGTGTGTGTGGTCAGGAATATAAATGGCATACATAAGACCGTGCGTACACCAACGGCTTCATTTCGGGTCTGGCGGAGAATATTTGCATGTTTTGACGACGGTGCTAATAATAAGTAGCTGGATTTAAATAACTTTATCTCTGTTGTTTATTGTGAGGATTTACATAGTCGTGAGTACACAATGTAGAACAAAAACCTCTGCACTACATAATATAACATTTTTCATTTAGACGAAAGATATAGAAGACCTTCTCCAAGCGTTGCCGCATCAACAAGTCCTGGGGCCTTACTTTCTAACTACGTCAACAAAGATACGGGCCCGTCAAAAAGTAGTTCTAAACTTCGAAGTGAATCCTACACCCGATTAGTACCAATTTTTTTTTTGTCGGGCAAAATTATTACTGCTTAGGACAAACTCAACTCAAACTCCACAGTTTGTGGCAAGAAGAACTAATTATTCACTATTATACAATTTATTTCGCGTTTTAGAATGAAGGTATACATTTTCTAATGCAATTACTTAACACTTACCTTTATCCAACTTCAGCAATGTGAATTCACAAGATTCCACTTTTTTTGCCCACTTCAAAAAAGGAGGAGGTTCTCAGTTCGTCGGAATATTTTTAAATAAAAATAATATACTTCTACTTTACCAATGAAATGATTAAACGAGGAAAATTCTTTGATAATTATTCATATTAATTTATTTTTTCATTTAAATAATGAACGTTTTACTCAAACTACTGATGAAATGAAATAAAAGCACTATAGATTAACACTGTGAAATCCATCAATCTACAAAACTCCATCTCATCAGTAAACAAAATCATCTACCGTGCCAAGTCCCATGGTAAGCTTCCAAAAATAGCTCAAATAATCAATCACCACGGCAACCGATCCGTCTAGCCCGCACATTCCCTCAATTTTCGGGAAGATTGGCAGCCATTTTCAAAACCATTTTACTCCCAAAATAGTCCTAGAATCTTGAACAACGGGAAAAATATTCAACTTTATTGTACAACTAGGTACAGCGGGATAATTGCGTAACACATTAAATATAGGAATGGCTTTGATATTGACAGTAAAGCAACATTCATTGCGTTATTTACGTTGTTGAACAGACAAATTTTTCGAACATTTGAAGCAATGGATTAGCAATATGATTCAGATTCTGATTGATAGTGTGTTACACAATTAGGCTGCTGGTTTATTGTTAACTGACAATCACCTTGTCGATGTAAACACATCAAATCTTCAGAGGAGAAACTCATTTCAACCCTCTTTGAGAGGCCTTGAACTGGAAATACAAAGGTTTCGGAAAAAATGGTAAGTACCTATAGGTACCGTCAACTCATTCTTACTGCTCGATAACTTAACATAAGTAGGTACCTTATTTTTGTAAGGGTTAAAGAACATTCTCAGAATCCAAGAGGAAAACATAAAAAAATATATATTGCGTAATCTCTCCCCTTTCTCAAGTTTTAAAACTCGGAAATCTCGAAATTTTGAATTATAACCTTTTAACACTCCCATATTGTGTTTCTCAATTGTTTTTCCTGTTCGGTTTGTTATGATTTTATTTGTGATGAGATTTATATAAGGTTTGTAAATGTCTGAATCAGGGAAAAATAATTTGAGCAACTTATTGAAAAGTTGTTGTTTTAATAATTTGTTTGTTTTTAAATAAAACCTTTAGTTCTAAAAGGGTTTCTCGTTTTATGTAACAAGCGTTTTAAGAAATTCAATTTGTACGGTCAATTTTTTATTTTTGTTTTATTTCTTCTTTCTTTCTTTTGGCGTAATGTGAGTGTGTCTTACTATGAGTGCACGTCTGCCTAACCGTTCAGGAATTACAGCCGAGATGTATGTGTAATTTCTTCAAATAAAATCAATTTACGAATACAACTCCGATTTCCGAGTTACCTAATGTATTTATTATTAAAAACCAAACACGCATGTTAAGCCATTTTAGTAATCAAATCAATTATACCTATCGGGCAGTGCCCACCAATTTCAATGTTCGGAAAAAAGAATTATTTTTATCTGTTTCCAACGACTTACTAATAAATTATGTAGGTACTCATATGTATCTACCTACTGCTCGATTTTGTTTTCCTGTTTTACTTTCTGTGTCAATCATTAGGTAGGTACTATACACGTGTATTGTGTTTTGGTGAGCTATTATCATTATTACACCGGGTTTACCTGCCTGACTGCCTCATTGGTCTTGTGGTCGCAAGCACTACTGCTAAGATTGAAGTCCTGGGTTCGATTCTCAGATCGGGTAAAGTGTTATTGGGTTTTTCCGTCTGGAATTTCTCAATAACAGCCTAGAGTCTGGATTTGTGACTTTTTATAGACTTGACTTGAGTCAGTGGGTCGTCGAGTTGGAGTATTCGCTTAGGGGCACTACGAGAAGAAAAGAAACGTAAAAAAAATTGTTTATAAAAAATATTGGGACAACAGTTTTGTATTTTTTTTTTTCTCTGAAATATACCAATTTTATTGCAGTATAAGCTTAAATTTGACCATAATAATCCATTTACGTTCTGAGATGCATGGCCCTACGACGTACCGCTTCCGAGTTAGAAGAAGCTTTTGACTTTTTTATATAAAACGCTCTACGTGTAACGTTAAATGCGCAAAACCTGAAAATAGTTTGTTCATAATTGGCTACTGAATCGATTTCAGTAACTTTTAATATAGGTTTTTTTATTTAAAAAATTATGTATTTTGCCATAATATCCGCCGCATAAAATTTTCTTTGGCATTGAGCCAAAGAAAATTTTGGCAATAAGACTCAATTTTGAATGCATAAAGTAATGCTAGGAGCAACACGATTTTCTTAGTAATAAGAGTTAGCTTTAAAAAAAATAGTTTTGGTTATTGTATTATGCTTTGAACTCAATGCTCTAATTGGGGTGTATGAGGTTTTGCGCATTTGATGTTACACGTTGTTTATTTCCAAAATGGTAGCTCGGATGAAAATCTTTTCTGGAAAGAAATTATTGTTCTAGTTGCAAACCATGAGATAAAGTAAAAAAACTCGTGATATATTGAAAATAAAAAATGGACTAAAACAAGTGACAAACTGCCTCGTTGATGTAGTGGTCACAAGCGCTACTCCTGAGCATGAACCTGGGTTCGATACCCGGGTCTTACATCAGAGGGGCAATTCTCGTAATTTTAAGAACGTTCACAGTCTTATCTCAGTCTCAATCTGTCAAAAATACCTCTAATTTCCCTAAATTTTGACAAGTTTTTGTCATTAGTTTGTCGCCGAGATGAGACTGCGACTAGATTTTGAACGTTTTAAATTACGAGAATTGGCCTGCTGGAATTTCTTACGAGAATTGGCTTCTTCTTATCAGCAGTTTGAAGTCTGGTTTTATATACCCGGTTGATTGCAATAGGCTCGCCCCTGTTACATTGGGCTTAAACGTAACTCCTTTATATGAAACGTAAACGTTACTCCTTTATATGAAGCAATTTGGCGTCTACCCATTCTATCCACTTATGTATCCAACCCTCTTTGTAATAGGGATGGTTGGTTACTATAAGTTGGAAGTAAGGCGCAATTTTGCACTGGTTAAATATGTTTTTATGGTTTTCCGTGGTATGTTGAATAATCCGCAAATACTAGAATCTTTGTTATTGCTCGTTCCGAACAGTAGGTTGCGACAGGGGCCGAGAGAGAGGCTGTTTAAAGTCCCGGTGGTCCGTACAAACTTGTTAAAGTTTGCACCGGTGCGGCGGGCAATAAAGATACTCAACAGCGTCTCTCTGCGATTGGATATCTTTACTTGCTCATTGGCGGAATTCCGGACGGTGACACTTAACTTATTGTCCTCTGTATGAATTGTGTCGACGCGAAAATCGACTGGTATAAATTTGAACCCTGTCAGTCAAAATAATCCTAAAAACAGTTCATTTTTTTTGGTGGTGGTATCAAATTGGTTTTGGGTGCTACACGAGTGTAGAAATTGTGACTACATTGTTGTATTGGGTTCCTACCTGTTAAACAAATGTAAGTGGTAATAATAAATAAATAAATAAATAAATAAATAAAAACTGGTGAAATGTGGGTAATATTACCACCTCTACCCTGCTCTTCGGGGAGTGCAGGCGAGATGTTATATCTTATGTTTAGGGATGCATGAAGAAGCCTCCTCGTGAAGCGCAGTTTGTTCCGCCAGTTAGTCACTGAACCGAGCGCGCGGCTCATCCTGGACAGTCCCAACACCTAATTTGACAAGCCAATTCTTCCCTTGCGGGAGTAGGGCTAGCGCCCGCCTGGTTTGCGATCACCTTCCCACCGAAATCCGCTGTCAAGCAGCCTGCTGTGTTTCGTCGATACGTGGAGTTACAGGCTCGCATCATAGACCTTATCCATCGCTTTCCATCAGGCGTGATCGAGGTCAAGAGCGAACACATTCAGCAATAAAAAAAAAAATGTTACTACACCGGTTAATATTGCAATAGTATAATTATACGGACTTGTGACGTTGAGCGTACCTACCTACTTAAAAAAGACCATATCAAATTCCAGTACTAATAATTATCTCTCTCTTTCCAGGTAACCACCAACTCTAGTGCTAAGTGCAAGTGCAGTGCAGTGTAGTGTAGTGCGTGATGTCAGAGTGTGGCGTTTAGAGGCCACTCGAGGCCATTGGAGGCCATGTCCAGGCCGAGGCTCAAATGTGCCGCGTGGGCCTGGCTAGCAGTCCTCGCGGCCTTTGGGAGAACCACCGCCTACACGGACACTGAGGAATTCTTGAGTGATCTTGATAAACCAGGTAAGTTCTTGGTATACAATTACTGATGAAAAGATGGCTATAGTTTCAGACAAGTAAAATATTTAGACTTAAGTCTGGATTTCAATAACTCTATTATATTGTTAGAGAAAAGTTACAAGGAATAGAAAAACCGTATAACGACTGGGTTTTCATTTATATCATAAGCCTTTTAAACACCTACCTACCGTTCAACTGATAAAACCTTACATCTGTCTTGTCCGAAACTAAAATACTGTGAAAACTAAAATACTGTGAAAACTAAAATACTGTGAAAACTAAAATACTGTGAAAACTAAAATACTGTGAAAACTAAAATACTGTGAAAACTAAAATACTGTGAAAACTAAAATACTGTGAAAACTAAAATACTGTGAAAACTAAAATACTGTGAAAACTAAAATACTGTGAAAACTAAAATACTGTGAAAACTAAAATACTGTGAAAACTAAAATACTGTGAAAACTAAAATACTGTGAAAACTAAAATACTGTGAAAACTAAAATACTGTGAAAACTAAAATACTGTGAAAACTAAAATACTGTGAAAACTAAAATACTGTGAAAACTAAAATACTGTGAAAACGAAAATACTGTGAAAACTAAAATACTGTGAAAACTAAAATACTATGAAAACTAAAATACTGTGAAAACCGTATTCTTTATTTAATCCCACTGCTGAGACACAAGCCTCTTCTCTGTTAATGATAAATGATAAATGATAAATGATTTTATTTCTGTAAATAGGTTTGTACAAACACTTTTACACGTCAATCATATTTTTTTAAAACGAGATGAGGTCGGCGTTTCCTATCTGACTACTCTGAGAAGAAAGGCCGAAACAAACTCAGAGGTCACAGTCTCTTTTAAAGTCCAGACATAATCTTGGTCAGATCACGTGGAGACCATGTAGATTGGTGTCTGAAATGGTCTTTTGAGGAAAGAACCACACAGATTGAGTGGACCCGTCCAGTCAGTGCACGCATTTGTCACTAATCATGCAGCTCAACTCAAACTTAAGGAGCTCAACGATTCGACGAACAATACCAAAGAAAGGACATTTGGGTAGGTCGCATAAATTACTCAAACTGCCAGACCATGACTAAAACTATCTGAGAAAAAAAACAAAGGCAGAATAAAATTAACCCACATAGTCTTCACATTCACAGTCATTCAAAATAATATAATACTTTACAAAGTAAATATTCATGTCACTTTATATGTAAAAATCAATGTCAATGTGTATATAAAAATCCTGAGATAGTCTTGGTCAGGTCAGTCAAAGGGCCATAATGCATAACGTGGGCCCAATGGGGGTTGGCGGATGTCACAACACTAAACTATGAAGAATAATGAGAAATTGACATTAGAATACCCAATCTATTAGGAACACCGACAATCATTATAACTACTTCTGAACAACAAAATTTTCCAACACCGCTACACTTATCACAAAAAACAGTTCACATGAGAAATAAGCACATAAAAGACGTTTAAACCACAAAATAAACATTAATGAAACTTAAACATTTACGACTGCTTAAATAAACAGAAATAATTACATTTCATTAGTTCCCACATCGCGTATTTCAATAATTTCGATTAGATGCTCGCTTTTTTTAATTATAGTTGGTTCACTCAACCGAAAATAAGTAGGTTAAAATAACTGGTTGGCTAGAAAGATGGATGTTGCCTCGAACGAAATTTATTTTCGACTGACAAAAATGTTGGTATCGTATTTAGATAGAACATCTGCTTGTTAATCTCTTTCGTTGAATTACTGTCACATCAGGAATAATTTTGTAATATATATTTATTAATAGTCTTCTTCCTTCAAGTTGACACGTCAAATAGCTCATAGTACGATGAAAAGATTAAAAAGTAGCAAGGTTACAGGGCTGATAATACAAAATACAAGTGAAAAGAAAGAAAGAAAAAAAAATGTATTTGGACACAGCTCGTGACACAAAATTTAAAAAAAAATAAAAACAAAAATAATGTTTCAAACAATCACCCCAATTTCGTAACACACTTTCAATAAAAACCCGAAGGATTTTAAAGAAAATCCCTATTTCATTAGTTTATTTGTTTGAAAAATTTGTCTACTCATCAACGTAAATAACGTAATGAATGTTGATGAATGGCATTGCCATTGTATGTGTATTACGCAAGTATCCCGCTAGATGACTTTTTTTATGATATCTGGAAAAAATAAAAATAACAAGATAATTTACAGCACTCTGTGTACAGACGCCAGCAGGTCAACCTACCCCAATCTGTCAAATTTCTTTGATAGATTTTCAACTTTAGCACAAAGGAATAAGGTTCATATTCAATTGGGAAAATCTGACAGATTGGGGTAGCTTGATGTGCTGGCCTCTGTACAAAATAACTTTTTTTTCAGCCTTTACCACAGAATGATATACCTAGATAACGCAAGAGCAACTACTTCGCGTGCCCAGCTTACGTACAAAATTCGTAAGCCGCCACTTTCGCGCTCAATCCTGAGTAGGTACTGCTGGCTGGGTGAGCGTGAGCGCTGGCGCTATGCCTCGGGGCTGGGGCGAAAACGTCTTCGATTCGATTTTATTTTCCCATCACTAATTGTGACGTAGGTAGTCAAAAAATGGCACGCTTGCTTTTCATACAGATCGTGATACTTGCGTTATCTAGGTCTATCTACTTATATCTGTGGCCTATACTGACCACTGCAAGGCAAAGTCCTTCCAGGAACTCTTTTCCTACGCCACCTCGAACCAGCCCTCGCGGTACGCGCCCAGGTCATCTCGCCATCGCTTTCTGGGCCGGCCTAGGCAGCACTGTCTATCTTCAGGCACCCATTGTTTAGAGACTTTTCCGAGCGGTCATCGTGCATGCGGCTGATGTAAAAACGGGTATAAAATTAATCAGAATTCAATAATAACAACTCCACAATCCTGAATTACGCAATAACGCGTTTATTGCAACATAAATTCAAGTAAATTTACGTTCATACAGCGTCACATGTATCTCTCGTCAATTTACTCCACATACTGAGCCCAAAATTACAATATTATACTGTGCAATCAATCATCCAGCGCGTGGGCGCAACGTGTGGATAATATAATGATTTTTAGCGATAATCATCAACATTCAGCTCCAATGCACCAATTATAGTGTTAATGCTTAATTATGGTGATTTTCTAACTCATTTGAGAGTTATTGAAACCTGTATGACGTGTTGGTGAAATTGATTGGTATGCAGGCAATTAATTTTGAAGTTATTTTAATAAGCTCTGTGTGTGTGGTTACTAGTAGCCATGTTTTGTATTGTTCTACGTAGATTTAATCAAATATTGTGCTGAGATGCGGGCTCCCATTGGTCACGCGTAGTTGATTAGAGTCCACGCTACTTCTCGTCTCAGAAAGAAGGGTTAAGTAAGCATTGCAGACTGATTATGCTTTGTATAATAATGTACCTATGTTATTTTATTTTATATAGCAGTGTTCATTATCTCAGAAAGCTTAGAATTCAGCGCCACTTAGTTAGTTATCTACTTTTTCTAAGTTGATTGTTGAGTGACCAGTTATAAAAATCGGTCCTAATAAGTTTTTGGTTGTAATGGAATTTGAACTATGTTAAATATAACATTCAGTTTGTTGTTCCATAACTTGAAAATATCTCATTTCTTTATTCAAATATAGGCAACCAACATCGATACATATAGTAGGTACCTAGGTATGTAACAAAATATGTTATGTATGTATGTTAAATTATTATATAGCTAATAATTAATCGTAGGTTTCCCAGTATATCAAGGATACGAATAAAACATGCGAACAGACAATTAAGAAATATTTAAATACAACACGTTCAATTTTAGGTATATTACATATACTTAAGTTTGAAGGAGAATGCCCAAAAAAAAAACCCAGCGTCGGTTAAAAAAAACTTATATGTTAGTACAGTAAGCTTCAAAGAAAAGGACCCCCCGTTGGTAATGATGGTTTGGTATCGATATATCGATATCAATAGCTTACTGTACATAGATATATGGTTGACATCAAATGTGAAATTAGTTTCTCACAAAATAATCACCATTAAGCTCCACAGCGTCCCCAAAGGGGCAACATTGCAAGCGTCGTGAGAATAGTTTCCCGTGGTCAAAAGAGAGGAACTGCACCATGCCGATATCGTCGACCGTAGGTTCAATTGAGGTAAGGGACATTGGGTATCTTGTCCCTTACCTCAATTGAACCTACGGTCGACGATATGATCCACATATTCCAAAGTGTAGAAGAAACAGTTCACCAATGTTCCAAATACTTACAAGAAACCTTAAAACTAATTTAGGGTTTTAAACAAACTACTAATTTAATAATATAAATCTTATCATTAAATCAAAATCAAAAGTTACTTATTCAATTTAGGCTGACAATCAGCACTTTTCGAAAGTCAAAATTACATAATTAATTAAAATCGTCTCGTTCATTAATTCAATGAAAGAGGCGATTATTAACCAGACTGTACCCCTTTTTATGCAAAAAAAAAAAACTGAGTGTGTCCAGTTGGCGAAACATAAAAGTGATTTAATTTAAGTTTCACTATGTGGACACGCGTAAAAATCTTGGCGTGTCCAGGTGACGAAATAATAAGTGATACTAATTTTTGAGTTTCACCAACTGGACACAAGTGTGTCCAGCCTCTTGTATCGAGTTGGTGAAAATCCCGGACTGTCTTATGTAATTTTGTCGTTCGAAAAGTAAAGCACTAGGAAGTGGCGAAGGGCTTCACCATTTTCTAGTGCTTTTGCTGAGAAGAACAAGTGGCACAACAAACACTCCAGCAGCATAGCCGTCTGTTCAGTTAGAAAACTTGATTCTATGCAATAGTCGTTTGCAAAATAATTGACATTACGAGACACAATACATTAAATTAAATTGATTGACATAGCATTATACCAACAAATACACTGATTAATACAATTTGTACTGAAGCAAAAAATTTGAACAAAACTTAATCTATACTTATAATAAATCTGTAGAGAGGTCAATTCTGTACATGAAATATATTTCCAAAATAACTATCAGCGGGTGATTAGTGATCGATACTGACGCCAAAAATGCAATCAGTAAAATTTTTGTCTGTCTGTCTGTCTGTCTGTATGTTCGATATAGAAACAAAAACCACTCGACGGATTTCAACGAAACTTGGTACAATTGTTCTTCATACTCCTGGGCAGGTTATAGTATACTTTTCATCACGCTACGATCAATAGGAGCAGAGCAGTGAAGGGAAGTGAAGAATAGAATAGAATAGAATAGAATACTCTTTATTATGTACACCATTATAAATTACAGACATAAATATAGAACTTTTGCAAAGGGTGACACAATGGGCGGTCTTATCGCTAAAAGCGATCTTTTAAAGACAACCTTTGGATGTAGGGGGTGAAGTTTGTATGTAGGGGGTCATCTCTGGAACTACTGCATCGAATTGAAAAAAAATTTTGCGTTAGATAGTTCATTTATCGAGGAATGCTATAGGCTATATAATATCACGCTACGACCAATAGTAGCGGAGCATCAATGAACAATGTTGCAAAAATGGGAAAAACCTTTACTAATAATAAAGCTGCCGAGTTTGTTTGTTTGAAAGCTCTAATCTCTGGAAGTATCGATCAGATTTATAAAAATCCTTTTGCATTTGATAGCCCAATTCTTGAGGAAGGCTTTAAACATCACGCTAGAACCCTTAGGAGTTGAGCAAAAAGAAAAAAGTCAGAAAACGAAGTAATAGCGCAGGCAGGCGATGCTATGCGACGCGGTGGGTCGGGGGAGCAAAAAATTTCACGCGGACGAAGTCGCTGGCAGAAGCTAGTACTTAAATAAAAGCCCCCAGACCTTAAGGGCATCAATGTGACTTCTTGTAACATTTTATCATCAGTATCAAACCAATACAAACATAATAACTAATAATTCCAACACACTCAACCTATTAATCAAGCAAACAGAAGGTGGTTACCAACCGTTTACTTAAGATAATTATCATTTTCTGTTAGGCCTCGGTCTCGAAGTCAGCGATTGCGGGTAGCGGCGGATTATTTTAATCCTACTTCAGTGTGGGAAAGAGATGGAGCTACATGTCCTGTATTGCTCCATCTCTTTCCCACACTGTAAGATTAAAATAATACTGCTAAAGAGGTTGTGGAGGCCCCCAGGTCTCGAAGCCAGCGGGCAGATTGCGCGGCGCTACAGCGGCGTAGTGTTGTGTTATTAGAAATTTGTGTCTTTATTCGCGAACAAAAAGTCTAAACAGCGACGACAACATCTTTTTGATACAACGTTTTGAAACATCAGTATAGTTAAAAAGCAAACAATAAAATGCAAAATACTACGTCAATGCAGACGCGCGGGCCCGCTAGACTGGTACGCATCGCTCGTACGGCCTCCCTGCGCCGCTGCCTTCTAGGCCAGTTCTAATGTATGCATTGAAACTCGCCGCTCCCCCCGCCGCCGCCGCCGTCGCCCCGCGCTCGCTGACTTCGTGTCCATATGTCATATGTCATTACCGAAGGTATGTTTAATTTATGCAGATTCATTTCCGCTGTGCCCTTTTAAATGGTTTATTAATAGTTTATAAGTAAACTTTAAAACATCTAAAACGTTCTAGCTGGAGGCCAAACGAGGCCCTTATGTGGGTCCACACGATACAGGCTTCCATCAACTTCTATAGAATTTTGTCTGTGCAACAAAGCAGTACAGACAAATGTCGGTGTATCAGAAAAGTCTAAAGTCTGCATATACTCGTATGTCTGCCTGTTTGTCGGAGCCAAATAATAAATTTTTAATTAAATAAATAGTTTAACTATTTAAATCCAAGTCTGAACTAATGAAAAGTCTCCGCTAACATTCTGTGGAGAAAAAAACGCATAAAAAAGTCCGCATAAAATTTTTTACCCAGACTTCAAAGTCTGGATAGATATCTGTAGGACCAAAACTCTGTGTAGTGTCGACCCACCATTAGACAGGCTAGCCATTTTTTCCAGTTAAGTTCTTAAAAGGTTTTAACTGGAGGACAGTAAAGGCTCAAACTGGCTAAACAGTCTACTTGAGTTGAGTTCCTAATTCCTGTAACAAATTCCAGAGAAATCATAAAAACCAGTATTATTTACCTGCACCGGGTGGTAGGGACGCGGAAACTAAAACCATGGATTCAGTACGTGATTTTGAACGCCCCTGTATTTCAATTTATTATTATTTTTTTTACGTCTTTTGATATTTCTCGGGACCCTGAGGTTCCGGACCTTTGGAAGGTGTACGAGGTGCCGAAGCCAAATCTAAGAGGCCCGTTAGATGTTTTTAATGAAATGAGGCGCCACCCGACGATTATCCCTGTCCGCACTATGCATGTGCACCCAAGGACAACCCCCCGTTGGTGTGAGACTATAGCAGGATATGGAAACAAAGATATTGGATTATGGGTCTGGGTGGCTAAAGTGAACTGGTAATTGAGCAATATGGAAAGTCTATATAGCCCCTGCCTGAACAATATCTAATATATAAAATTCTCGTGTCACAGTATTAGTTACCATACTCCTCCGAAACGGCTGGACCGATTTGTATGAAATTTTGTGTGCAAATCGAGTAGGTCTGAGAATCGGCTACTATCTATATATATTTTTTTTTCTTTTTGCAAAACGACGTTTGCGGGGGATATAAATTACACAGATAAAGAATATTATTATACATTTTAACCGTGTAGGTTTTGCATTTTTCTATGAAAAAGCAGATATTTTTTAAATAACCGACGACTAATTTCTTCGCTAGGGGGTTCAAAATGATGTCCTGAATCCATGGTACCTAAAAGGTTGCGCGACGATGTCCCTGATAACCACAAAAACCTTACTTAATCGTTTCCTGTTTTTAAGCTAACTTCGGAGAGTGTGCGCAGGAACTCCACCACCTGATCACACCGTCGCCCCTTTACCATCAGACAACCAGCCGTACTGCAGCATACCATCTACACTTGGTTGATATACCGACGAATCGTAATCAGCGCTTCTCTTCGACGTTTATTAGAATGTTTACCTTTATGTCGAGTCCCTTTACGTCGAGTCTGAGAGTCATTGTTTTTGCAAAATATTCAATACTTACCGTTACGTCGAGTTTGGTTACCAGATACAGTCAGGCAATAAATTTAATGCCAGTATCATTAAAATATTGTTAAATTATTATTTGTTGTAATACACTACCATTAAGTCATTCAAATAGGTAACAAGGACTGAAGATAAATTCTAGTTTAGTCCTGTAGTGTAGTAGTGTGTCGTGCGCCGAGCCCAAATTTAGTGGTTGCGATTTATTTGCACAGCCAAAGTGTGGAACTCTCTGCTCTCTGCTCTGCTGTGGAATCTTTGTTCCCCTGCCTTTAAAACAAGAGTGTATCTTCTGGGCACGCTCGTTCGCTCGAAAAAGCTAACAAAATGAGGCAGAACAAAGGTCACCAAGCAACACATTTTTCCGTCTATACTTTTCCGAGAACCAAATACATGGATATACCTAAAATTATACAAAATCATTACATAGGCTCTACTCTACGCTTTACTTAATATTTTCAAACAAAACAATGAAGAACAAAGTTGCGTATGTAAATGTTTATTAGTCATTAATTTATTAAATATTCATTTGGACCTCAGGATTGAATACAGAGCTCCATTAAAGAGCTTTTAGTCGTAAGCTCTCAGACTTTACAAGTACACTTGAGAATTGATTTGGTACCTATGAATTAGGATTAGAAATTATTTATTAAAATTTGTCAGTACGCCTATTCTGAAAACCTTAAATGTACAGTTTGGCTAAGTTACATAGGATGGCAGTGGTTTTGAAACGATTTTTGTATGTATGTCCGTTTCTTTGTGCCCTCGTAACTTCTAAACGAATGAACAGATTTGGATAAATTATACGTTTTTAGATTTGTCTTGATAACGCGAGTGTCATTGGCTACATTTAAATAAAAAAAAAGCAAAATGGCGGATTTTGCGTAATATTATTGTGGAGTTAGATTTTTTTTTTTCTTCTAATACCATCGTGTGGTATAACAAAATGAAGGGTTTTAAAAGGTGATTACAAAAATATATACTATTTCTAATATTAAAAGTAATTTGAAGTGACAAATTGTAAAAAATACGAACTAAATCGTCTGCGAACTCTTTCACATTTGTAAACTATAAACCTAGAAAAAAAAAGTAATTAAAAAAACTAAAAAATCCGACTGCAGTATAAAATATAGTAAAAAAAAAAACTGTAAAGCTAAAACAAGCCCACTATAGGATAAATAAAAGTTGGGAGCAGGCTGACCCATTCCATTTTTATATTTAAATAATCGACCGGCTGTTACTCTTAGCCTGCATCATCCTGCAGCTGGGAAAAGCCCCCCCCCATGAGTTCCAGCTCTTTCGGTCCACAGCCAAAGTGGACCACTGATCATTTGTTTTCTCCAGCTCGTCTCGCCATCTTCTACGGGGTCTACCGCGACGCCTTCTGGATGTATCACGGCTCCACGTTGTAGTTACTGCACACACTTCTGACTGCCCCGTTGGTCTCGTGGTTGCAAGCGCGCCTGCTGAGCGTGGGGTCCTGGGTTCGATTCCCGGGTCGGGCAAAGTGTTGTTGAGTTTCTCCATTAGCAATTCCTTAGTAACAGCCCGGAGTTTGGAAGTTGGCGGTGTGATACCCCCGTGCCTAGGAAAGCCAGTTAGGCCGTTGGTCCTGCGCCTGATCTCTCTCGGGTCGTGTCTGATTGCCGTCCCATGGGACTATGAGAGTGAGGGAAGAGGGAGTGCACCTGTGTCTGCGCGCACACTTGTGCACTATAAAATCTCCTGCGTACCTGCTAATCTCCGTTGAGATTGGCCACCGCGACCGAAATCGGTCGGGGAGGCTATTATTATTTCTTATTGCACACAGCTCATTGGGCATACGGCAGACGTAGCCAGACTAGTTCCACTTCATCTGAGCGGCTTTTTGAGCGTCGTCAGTAATCAGTGTTTTGTGCAGTGAGGCACGTTGGTCAACCTTTTTTTTTTTGCTTGGGAAATCATCAAATGACCCCTCCCGCTCAGGGTGGAGCAGAAGGGAGTGTCAGAGTTTTACAACCCACCCGTGTTTGAGGCGCACGCGGGACACGTACGCACCGTCTAGCACGGGCCTGGTCCTGATCGGACGGAGAGTTACCCGTTACTCTCCACCCGCAGGTCCGCCCCTACGGTGGCCGGAAGTCGTCACGCGACTCCAGACGTCCGGAGCATCTCCCACAGCGGCAAGTTGGTCAATCTTGAGTTTGTACTTTTGAATGTTTGTCAAATACCACGACTATTTCTAACCTATTTTTGAGCTAATTTTGTTATTTGATTCCAGTGACCGAACCCACTGGCATTTACCGGCCATAACAGACTCTTAACTCGGTGCTACTGAGAACGTCCTTGATCCTAACAGGGTCTCTGTTCTCTGCCTAAATTTTGCCTTTCTGCTTAAATACCCATTAGGTTTCTTAGGCTTCATCACCTTATGCCCAGCTAAGTAGATTTTATGAAATCAAGAGATATTATGATGAAAAATACACTTGCTAACAAGAAATCTCCTCCTTTACGTGGAAGACCAACGTTTTTAACACACTTTCTTTAGACCTCCTGGCGATTTTCCGAGAAGGTACCTTAGGTAATGGGATAACCAGATGAACCTAAAAGTCAGTAGGTATTTCACATCTAGCGCCTCTGACCTCCAAACCAATGATATATGAAATGAACTGTATAAATCGATTCAATCTTTTTCTTGATTCGATTCTCACAAGTTCAGTTATGCACTCGATTTCACACAAATTAAAATAGATTTTTCACGCTGAACGATGTAATATGTTACTAAGGGCGGACTTATACGGTACGATTTTAAATGGGCGATTTGCAAAGGCACACATGTGCTGCCAAGTAAGAAATATCTGTGTATTTTATCAGGCCTTTTATTAGTACCTGTGTGCCTACCTTCTTCGCCTGTAGATAATTCGTTCATTTTCTTTTTTTTTGTACAGTGTTTAGTAGTTCTCAGCAAATAACGCCTGTCTTATGTACTGGCAGGCTGTATTAGTTACTTGAATCCTTCATCTGTTATCATAACCATAATCAGAGATCTTCAGAGATCTTTAAGAGGGAGTGGGCCATAATATTATTAATTCAATACTAGTGTTGCTAAATTGAAGAAAATGTTATCTAATTGATTCTTCGAGTGTACTTATAGTAATTTTTCTGTTTTGTTTTATTTAATTATAGTATATATCTTATACGTATACACGATTTAAATACGATACGTGGAAACTTGTAGTAGGCTAGTTTCCACCATCAATAAATTGAAAATCTATTTAGTCCGTCAGTTAGTGTATTGGAAAATATTGGACACGAATTTTTTTGTTTTTGTAAATCAATGAATATTGACAAAGATAAAACGCATCAAAACTCGGGAGTGGGGGCTCGTGACGTCAGAACACACTAAAAATTATACCAAGGTGCGACGTATTGAGAATTTTAAAAGCATCGTATCTTCGTCAATTTTGGTTTACGTAACAAAAGAAAAAATACGGGTCTAATATCTTTAGATTATCTAACTGACGGACTAATTAGATTTTTCAGTTGACAAGCCTATTGGCCTTATTTTGTAAACTATTATTTACTGTATCTGTTTAGCTGTAAGTTAAAAATAGTTTTAATCAGAAAAAAAGATATTTAAGGTATCTAGGTGTTTTGTACTGGGGATAAACATTTGAAAGCTGTACCTTTACAAGCACTTTAAAATATATTACTTACATAATATGAATCAATCAACTCAGCCTATCGCAGTCCACTGCTGGACATAGGCCTCTCCCAGGCTGCGCCACAACACCCTGTCCTCCGCCTTCCTCATCCAGTCCATTCCAGCTACTTTCTTTAGGTCTTCCGTCCATCTAGCTGGGGGGCGTCCTACGCTTTCCGATACGCGATCTTCACTCAAGGACTCGTCTGCTCCACCGGCCATCGGTCCTTTGACTTCAGTTTGCTTCCTCTGCAAGCTATGTCGATAACTCCGGTTCTTTTCCGGACAATTTCATTCCTGATTTTATCCTTCAAAGAGACTCCGAGCATAGCTCGCTCCATAGCACGCTGAGCGACCTCGAATTTCTGGACCAGCCCGACCGTCAGTGTCCACACACACCCAATTACATAATAAGAGCAGACGGAATACTAAGTACCTAGGTATACTATTATAGTAACACAGCACTCACAATAAAACTAACACCGAAAGTACCTAAAATCTAGTGTTATGAACATTACATTACAACGAATCGGGCTCAAAGATCCAAATCGTGCATTATACACAGTTGATAGCCCATATTTATGAGTAACGCAGTGACCTATATTTACAGCGATATGTTATCTGTTTTATCTGATGTACTTAATTTTCAGTAATAGTTACTTAGACCTATATTTACTAGCGGGTAAGTAAATAAACAAAACTTCATAATTATAAAGTTCGAATTAATAACGCAGAATGTGATGATGTGTACTTGGTTTTTAAATCTCCAGCAGTTTTGGCTATGCTACGGTTGGTAAATTCAGGAAAATGGAGCTTTGTCATAAAGACGATATTCATGGGGTGATTCTAGGAATATATAGATAGCTTTTAAGATTTAGGTGGCAATAGGCCGGCCATATTAACCGTAGAACCGATGACTGTTGTGGTAAACGTGTTCTTGAATGGAGACCGCGAATCGGTAAACGTAGGGTGGGACGCCCTCAGGTTAGGTGTGGCGACGATCTTCGCAGGATAGCTGGTAGCAACTGGATGAGAGTTGCTGAAAATCGAGTTGAATGGCGTGCAATAGGAGAGGTCTATGTCCAGCTGTGGACTGCTGTAGGCTGATGATGATGATTATAAAGATTTAGGTATTGGAAAGTTTCAATCCAAATTCGATACTTTATAAATCCAATCTCATCTAATCTAACTAGCCTGTGTTGTCCCACTGAAGAGCAAAGGTCTCCTACTCCCTCTTCCACACAATTCTGTCTTTAGCGAGTGCCAGCCAGTCCTCACGGTAGGAGTCGAGCTCCTCCCAACATCTTTGTCTTGGCCTGCCGCGATGGCATCGTGCGTTTGTTTTATTTGTGAAACCTAATCGGTGGTTCTCTTAGCCCCCCAAATGTTATCTGACATCCGGCAAACATCTTCGGCGCAGTCCCACATAAGTTTAGCGTCTTTCTGGTTAACGTCCGTTATCTTGGTTTTGGCGCCCAGTATTGTGTTCCTTAAACGATCACAAAAAAAAAAATCCAATATGAATTCTAAAAAATCAACCCTTGAAACAAAAACCGAATTAATATTCATCGAAACTCGAAACCTTTTATAAACCCATACTACAAATCATTACAAAATTACCATAAGAAAAAAAAAGTACAAGAAAAAATACCATTATTATTAAAAACAGAATCGCTGACAACCCCATAATGTTTATAATGAGTTATATAGACAAAAACATGGCAACACTCCGTTGGTTATTGTTGCCAGTGGAAAAAAGGTTAAATGTTAAGGCGTGTTCAGACACAGTTAGCGAGAATAATTTAATTATCTATAAATATTTATGTTTGACCGCTATTCAGTGATATGTAGTTAATTAGAACTACTGTCAATAATTAATTGACTATTTTCTATTGATGAAGGCACATAAAAGGTAGATTTCCGAATCACACGATAGCTACTGGCATATTGGGTCAAGCCAGTAGTGCAATGCCAGTCAGTGGCGTCATTGTCATGCGTTCACAACTTGTCACTCTCATCAGACACAAGTGTCACTGTGCTTGAGAGTCATCTTCTTTTTATAGGTAAATATTAACGATCTAATTAAAAGCTTTTCATAGTAAAACGATGTAAGATCAGAGAGGATCATTCCTCTATTTGATTGTCACTGAGATTAGATTACAAGTATATGAAAGATTATAAGAAATCATGATTTGGTTTCAAACATCTCTGCCTATTGCAGTCCACTGATAGACCCAGGTATCTCCCAAGTTGCGGCGTTCATTGCACAAGTCAACCCCGAAGCTTACAACAAAAAATACCCCTCCAATTTTTCCATAATACATAGCAAAAAGTAAAACCCCTTTTCTCTCCCATATACCATAACCAATATGGATACCTTGCACAATTTATTCCCTCTAATCTACTATACATGTCTGTAAGCGCCTTTACCTAAAATATACATCGGTACTGGGCCCTCATACATTCCACTGTCATTGTGCTGGCTTTTATTGGCTTTTGTCACGCGCACAACTCGGTCGAGTGGCTCAAGCGAGCGGCTCGGGCGAGTAGCAACGCACAGGTGGGTTCTGACGGTGTTAGTAATGCGGTAAATTAATTATTAATGGATTTTAGAAAGAAGTGAATAAAAGTGAATAATGGGTAGTTCACTATGGTGTGGATTTATTATGTAGGTAATGTTTGTCGTTTGCTCTTTTAAAAAAGGGTTTAAGGCTATTTGAAGTGTTGTTATAGATACAGCACGTAAATATAGGATAACAAGTATGTATAGGTTCTCACTTTCTTTTTCACATAAACTTTCAATGTTCCAATTTTTTTATTATAAGTTAATAGCAAACATCTCTTTTTACGTTAAATAACGTATTAGCAATAATAAAGAAAGGCATTTCTCGTTTTTTATAAATCAGATTCATCTTTCACGCTCTCTAAACACTTTTATTATTACAGCCAAAGTCAATTTCGTAGTTTCTGCGTTACATCTCGACAAACCTCTTGAGAGTCTCACGAGATTAAATATTTGATTTAGTCTCGGTATTTTTCTGATGGCTTGGTAATAGCTTTTCATTATTTTCTGTCTAGTATTATTATCGGCATTACACATTTCTCGGCTCGAGCGAAAAAAATGGTGTAAGAAAAGATGGATCTCTTAACCTCATTCCGGCTCGCTGATCCCTAAAATAAACGAATCGTTTTTATTTCAGCAGATTATAATACATCAAAGACTTAACGTATGATCGAACCTACACGAGAACGATTCTTACTAGCTTACAGACGTAACTCATCGCGATTCGACGTTTATACGTAATAAACATGATATTTTCCGGTACACATTTCAAAATTTAATATACAATACATATATTGTTCGTTTTGGGGGTCGGTGAGTGAAATATTAGAACGTTTTTGTATCGTGTAGGTAAAAGGCTGTTGTGTTTAATTGATTTTCTTGGTGGTCTGGATAGAGTTCAGTATTTAATTATCACGGTGCGCGTGTTATTAATGGTTACACGATCCACTTTTGTGATCTGATTAGCCGTTTAATAATGAATTATTTTTAGTGTACACGCTATTTTACAGTACACCACTATCTTTTTTTATTATTAAATATCTTTTATTATAGAGATTGTGGTGGCACAGCTTGTTCTCTTTAAATTATTGTTTTCCAAAAAGTTGAAATTTAGTTCCGGAGGGTTTAGGTTTGTCACGAGTATAAGTATGTATACACTTGGCTTTATTCAAAAGCGATTTTCTCCTTTATTTTCGAATGAAATTTTATGTTATTACCAACATAGTATTTTCGAACCCATAGGTTTATGTAAAGTGTCGTATTTCAACGTTGCATTCGTTATTTCACGAAAAAATCGCAATTGAAAGTTGCAAACTCAAACTCAAACTCAAAGCATTTATTTCAATTAAACCATTTCCAGGCACTTTTGACTTGTCAAAATTAACTAGTCGGTCAGTTAGTCAAAAAGTTGAAGCTAGTTGCCCATTCCAAAACGTAGATCTCTTGGAGAAGAACGGGCAAGAAACTCCAAGGACACTCTTTTAAATTAAGATATTACAAAATCCTGAGTACAGTATTCTTGTTGCTTCTATATGTGAGAACAATGTTATGAAGAAACAATTCAAAATAGTTATAAGATTAAAAAGAAGCCCTGGCAGTTAAGAGATGACCAGTCTCAACTGACAGCGCCCGTTCACGAACATGACGCATGGATCAGCACCATCCAGCTCAACCATTTTGAAGGGAACCGAATGATCCAACACACGCGCCACCATCAGTGAGACATTTAAGTGAGCATGACACATTCTCAACTGCCATGCTCTTTCAAGTCAATATAAAAAAAATTATAATGAACGGATCCATGGTTCTTACAATTACAAAATAAAAAAAAAAATGCTTCTAAATTATACAAAACTATAGTTACCAATTTATTTACGAGATGAATAAAATTTTACTAGAAAGAGGTATAAGATATTAAAGTAACAATTAAAACTTGATTGAATTAAAAATACACATTAAGTTCGAATGTCAGAAACACTTAAAAAAAAAAGAAAAGAAAAAAAGGGAAGCATGTCTTCCAAATACTGAAATTTTAACTAGTGAGCCCAAGTGTCTGTGGAGCAGGACCAGCATTTAGCCAAGCATTTTTATCTACGATATAATCATCCAACTTATAGTATGCTTGTCTACATAGTGTGCGTTTAATGCATGTTTTAAATTTCTTCTCATTTAGTTGAAGAATATCGAGTGGTATTTTATTATAACACTCTACACAATAACCCATAAAAGAAGTTTTTACTTTAGACAATCTAAAACGAGGTTGATCTAATTTGTTCCTATTTCTAGTGTTAAAATTATGCCTGTCACATATCTTACTAAAAAGATGTAGATTTTTTCGAACGTACATAATGTTTTCATATATATATTGACAAGGAACCGTCATGATGTTAATTTTTTTAAACAGTTCCCTTAGAGATTCACGTCTGCTGAGGTTGTAGATAGCTCTGATAGTCCTCTTTTGCAGAATGAAGATAGATTCAATATCTGCAGCCCGTCCACACAACAAAATACCGTAAGACATGATGCTATGAAAGTAACTAAAATAGACCAGTCTCGCGGTATCCACGTCTGTTAATTGACGGATTTTCCAAACAGCGTAAGCGGCTGAACTTAGCCGCCCTGCAAGTGATGTTAAGTGAGGACCCCACTGCAGCTTTGAGTCAAGCGTGATCCCCAGGAAAACCGTATTTTCGACGAATTCAAGTATCTCCTTATTCAATACAACGTGACATTCACTACTTCTAACATTCGGTAAAGTGAATCTAATGCATTTAGTTTTTTTCTCATTTAATACCAAATTATTTACAGTAAACCAATTATGGACCACAAGCATAGCGTTATTTACGTCGTCAAGCTCCTGTGCACGTCTGCTTACTTTAAAAATCAGTGATGTGTCATCAGCAAATAACACCATTTGTGGTCGGTTTTCCAGTAAATAAGGTAAATCATTTATATATACTAAAAATAAGAACGGCCCCAATATTGAGCCTTGCGGTATACCTATTTTGACTTTTAAACCCAATGAATTTACACCGTTTATTTGAACTTGCTGAAACCTATCATTTAAATATGATTTTATTAAGCTAAGAGCGAGTTTACCCAGTCCGTAATGCTCAAGTTTCAAAAGCAGTGTTTCGTAATTCACGCAATCAAATGCCTTGGATAGGTCGCAGAAGATGCCTATTGCATCTTGTGCCTCTTCCCATGCGTCAAATATGTGTTTTAATAAGGTGACACCGGCGTCGGTTGTACAACGTCCTTTGGTGAAACCATATTGTTGATCGTGTAGGATGTTATTACGATTAAAATGATTGAGCATCTGATTTAACATTACTTTTTCAAACAACTTGCTGAAAACCGGCAAAACCGATACGGGTCTATAATTATTAGTGTTTTTGCTGTCCCCAGATTTGAAAAGTGGAATAACTTTACTGAACTTCTGCCAAGTCGCACCTTTAAAGTAAAACCGTTACCAAACGAAATTATAAAATTTTACAGGAGAGCCAATATTAGCAAAAAGTCACCGTTTTTTGTCAATAAAATCTGAGTGCAGGGTTCTTCATGAAATTTAATGAGGTCTTATTCTATTAAAAATTTACACAAATGAAAAGTTTATGTTGCAAAAAAATTAAAACAAAAAAAAAATCCCGCTGCGTAGTTTCTGCTGACTAACCCCTACAAAAATTAAGCGTGAGTTTATGTATATATGAAGTTCGTGATACTCAATAGCTAGACAACACTCATAATCTAAGGCCATTAGTTAAACAGGAATACCCTCAAATTGATTAAAAATATGGAATTATTTTATATGCATAGTAAGAATTACAACAAAGATAAAACGCGCCATATCGCGTGCCGTTTACCTTCCTAAGAAATTCATAAGTTCTTTTTGTAATATCATTTAATGTCAAAATATGAGACAGTAAATGATATTCCGCAGACACACGGCAACCTTGAACGGAATTTTAGTACTGAAGTTATGTAAATAATGTTATCCTAGGGCCTTTATAGCGTCGATGGATCAAAGAAACAAGAATTATTCTGGCACTTGCCAGAATAGTTCTTGTCTCGGCATATTTTTTAGTGCCCAGATCGCCTCGTCGGTTAAGTAAGCATATTAAGTTCGGTAACAATAGAAAAAAGGAATGTGACTTATTATTAGAGGAATAAGGAAAGTTTTGAGTATGAATGTCGATGGTTTTAAGAGTAGGGTATGACCAAAGAAACGATGGATGGACTGTGTGAATGATGATATAATATGAAAGGGGGTGAGTACCGAGATGACGAGTAATAGAGAAGTAAATATAAAAATGAAAAAATAATATAAATAAAAAATATTGGAAGAAAAATAAATATTGCGTCGATCCCATAAATAAATTGGGAAAATTGTAGTGATGGGTTGGCTAAGATCAAGAATCATCATCTCAGTAATACGCGCCACTAACATGTGCATTCGTGGCACAAGGCATACATGTACAGACGCCAGCACATCAAGCTACCACAATCTGTCAAATTTCTTTAATAGATCTTCAACTTTATTGCTAAAGCATAAGATTCAAAGTGATTGGGAAAATTTGACAGTTTCGGGTAGCTTGATCTGCTGGCGTCTGTACCCCAATAGCCAAGTTATTCGGCTTCGATGATGGAGCAGCCCTACTTAGACAAGACCGATGTGGATGTGGCCAACGAACTGAGAAGACGTCGATTACAATAAATCGCGATAGATGAATAAATTTGCTGTATTTAATCCATAATTTGACAGTACTGTTGTTATAGATTATTTTGTATTGTAATAAATGTTTTCCCCAAATAAATTGGGATATAAACAGGAGAATAATTTTGATGATGATAGTGACAGTTGAGCTCTTATAGAAGTCAAAATCAATCAATAAATCTGCGTAGTTTTTTTACCAACTATTTTGGGGTCAGGTTTCAGTCTAACCTGAGGCAGCTGAGTACCAATATTTTACATGGAGTTCCTGCCTATCTGACCTCCACGTACCAGTTAGATCAGCACCCTTATTGCACACTATCAATCTCAATCTGAATTATTTTGAAAGAGGAGGAGGAGGGTCCCAGCTAGGTGGATCGATGACGACCATAAAACAGTGGCTGGGACAGACTGGATGCGGAAAGTGGAGGATATCGATAGCCGCTACACCGTACCTATCCTAATTGCGTAACACACTCATAATCTGAATCATTTTGAAGGATCCAATCCAATCAATTATTTTGCATACTTGTATACAATCAAGTATTTTCTAACTGAACAGACAGCTGTGCTGCTAGGGAGTTTGTTGCGCCACTTCTTCTCCCCAGCGAAAGCACTAGGAAGTGGTGAAGGACGGGCATTTTGGGGGGACTGTCTTTTGTAATTTTGACGTTCGAAAAGTGCTGATTCTCAGCCTAGTTTGAATAAATGACTTTCGATTTTGATAGCTTCATATTATGTTCGAAAAAATTGTCTGCTAAACAACGTATATAACGCAATGAATGTTGTTGAACTGTAAAAATGGAATGATACTATGGATACTTTCTTACGCAATTACCCCACAGTACCTAACTGGGACGTGGATAGTGGAGGAATATCTTGTTACCCAGTGGTAACACGATAGCCCTTGTCAGACGGTCGAGCTTCTGGCTACCCGTAACGGCAACACAATAGAATATGATAGACAAAACTAAAGAAATACAACTTTCCTAGCTCCATCAAAACAAAAACATATGACTTATACGGAATCTCAACATTAAAAGAGAAATGCATGATTGACGTTCATTTGTTGGTTTATCAAAATTGATTTTATGGTGAGAATAAATGCTATTAGATACACCGGAACAAAATGGAGGATTATGTGTCAGTTGTCATATTATTATTATTTTTATCGTTATAGTGTCGATGTTGTATTTTATTAATAATATATTTTTTTTTTAATTAAAAACCCGTAAAGTTTACGACAATATCAATGTAAACAGGTTTATGAATACTTTTGTTGAGTATTTTCTTATAAATTAGGAACGTATTGTTGGATGGTTTCTTCCATTTTAGAAATGTGTTTTTTTTTTGCGTTTTCCGATACTGACAAGACTACTCTTTCCCTTGTCTCAATATTATAGCTACGTGATCCTATTATCAGCCTATAATGTCTCCACTGCTGGGTCACAGGGGGTGAGTTGTAGTTCACCACGCGAGCCCAGTGCAGGCTGATAGATGTCACATGTCTTCGAACTCTTGGTCCTAGAACATGCCGTTTTTCTTCACCATATTTGAGAAAAAGTCAAAGTCAAAATCAAATCATTTATTTCAAATAGGCACTTAAAAGGCACTTTTGAACGTCAAAAATTAAAATTAAAAAATAGAATTGATTCTAGTCGCCCCTTCCAAAATGTAGTTGTCGTGTGGAGAACAATGGGCAAGAAACTCCACCGTTACTCTTTTAAAATGTTGTACAAGTTTTTGTATACTTACATTCATTATATAATTATATGTGAAGACTATGCACCTAAAATAAAATTTAGTCTACCAAAAATGGTAAAAAGAATTTAAAATATAACAGACTGGTAAATCAATTATGTGATAGATACATGGTGCTCACATATTTACAAAGATTGTAAAATTTTACTAGTATTTTAAAAAGTGTGTGAGTAAGCAATTGTGATGAAATAAAATAAAAAGAAAAGTGCCTTACTGGGTTCGAACCCACGCCCTACAACTCGTGAGTCGGAGCTGGTACCACTGGGTAACCGCTGCTCTCTAATCTGCAAACTGCAATATTGCTGTAACATATTCAATTTTGCATGATTCTCTAAATTATGTGTCCTCAGGCAATACAGCCTGAGGACGATTTGTAAGAGATTGAGTACCTATGACAGAAATTACGTGGTTAGCAGAATATTGTAGCAGACTCGTGTAATGCAGTATTACCTATATCGGCTAACATAAATTAATTTAATTTCTGTAAGTATATAAAATGAAGTACAGACGCCAGCACATCAAGCTACCCGAAACTGTCAAATGTTTCCAATCAACTTTAAACCTTATGCATTGGCAATAAAGTTGAAAATCTATTAAAGAAATTTGGCAGCTTGTAGTAGCTTGATGTGCTGGCGTCTGTACAAAGGTTATAATATAGTACGGTAAGGGAGTAGAAGAGCTCCTTAAAGTAAATTTAACACCAATGATGATGTTGATGATGAAGGGACTCCCTTTTGCGCATTTAGACTCCCATTCAGTCCGTTGCACGTGGAGATACTGGCTAACAGAGCCAGCCTAGCTCCACCCAAAAGTGCAGAAGCTTCCTGGGAGCTTCACAGGCTTCGCGGTGCGACCTCATTGTTCCGAGGATTTCTGCACGTTGAGAAGCCACAGCCTTGCTTTCCAGGATGACGTGGGCGGCTGATTCCTCGGTATCAAGGCAGCCCCTGCAAAGGGGGCTGTCTGTGGCGCCTATGTTAAATAGATTTTTGTTAAGGGAGTTATGGCCCGTAATCGTTCCTATTATTATTCTAAGGGTTTTTCTACTCAGGCTGAGAAGTTTTTTGTTTAATCGCGGGTGTACCATTGTAAAGCCAATTTTTACTGTCTACAGTCTGTTGCCCGTGACCACCTGTTGTTATGGAGTTCGGTCGATCTTTGGCGAATCCACGCACGAAATTGTGAGAAAGGCAGGGGTAAAATTAAACACCGATAAGACTTTTTTAAACATACACTCTTCTTTTTTCACATACAAAAAATCCAATCTTATCTCTATATAATATTAGTTCAGATTTACTTTTTTACGGTTGATATTTCGATCGCCAGATAACTTTTATTCGAGGAATAAAATTGACGTTTGAATATTTTTATATGAAATAACTGTCAAATTTATTCCTACAATAAAGTAATCAGATGATTTAAAAATCAGCCATAAAATATACTTTGTTTATTTTATTTTTATAATTAAGGAACAAAGAGGCTTTATTATTATTGTCTCTCCCGAGGCACTGGAATGGTTCTCCTCTTATCTTCAGGAACGTCAGCAGTCCGTTCATGTTGGGGATTCTTCCTCTAGCTGGTGTGATTTGAAAACTGGCGTTCCTCAAGGCGGTATACTTTCACCTCTTCTGTTCTCTATTTTTATTAAACTTATAACTTCCGAACTTCAGTGTGCGTATCATCTGTATGCAGATGACTTGCAGTTGTACTGTCAAGGAAAGGTTGATGAATTACCTGACGCTATCGACAAAGTAAATAAGGACTTGATAGCCATAAAAACCTGGTCTGATAGATTTGGCTTAGCCGTAAACCCTACGAAGTGTCAGGCGATCATCATTGGCAGTTCTCATAGTATGAGCAAGGTAGATGGTACAAGCTTGCCGCCAGTTCTCTTCAATGGTACGACCGTTCCTTTTGGTACTGACGTGAAGGACCTAGGCTTGCACATTGATTGTACCCTGAACTGGCGGACTCAAGTCGCTGGGGTGAGCCAGAAGGTTACTGGAACGCTGCGGGCTCTGTACCGATTGAAAAATTTATTACCATCAAGTACGAAGACAATGCTTGTGCAGAGTCTTATTTTCCCTATCATCGATTATGGTGATGTGTGCTACTATGACCTGAATGCAGATCTCCTCAATAAACTTGACCGTCTTCTCAATAACTGCATTCGATTCGTTTTCAATCTACGTAAATATGATCATGTCTCTGCGCATCGTTCGCTTCTAAAGTGGTTGCCCATACGCCAGCGCAGAGAGCTAAGGGCGCTGACCACCTTGTTCTCATTTCTTGATTCTCCGTCTTCCCCTGGTTATCTAGCCCCCCACTTTCAGTACATTTGCACCAACCACAACAGAAATCTACGTTCATCACACAACCGTCTTCTCCAATGTCCCACTCACCGCACAGACTTCATTCACTCTTCCTTCTTCGTTCAGTCTATCTCTCTGTTGAATGCGCTCCCCCAAGAAATCAGGATGGCAACCAACCGATTATCCTTCAAAGTTAAAGTTCGTGAGCACATTCGCAAGAAGCTGGCAGTATCATCACAACGGTAATATTTTCTCATTGTTTGTCTTATTTATTTTTAGTAAGTATATTCATGTATTTATGTATATTTATTTGTGCTTATATAAATATGTAATTAGGTAGGGCTGGAACGCGCTCAGAGACCGCTACGTCGTGCCTTCAGTAATTCTATTTTGAAAAATTACTTAACAAATGTTATTACTTTTACTTTTTTGCGAAGCACAACTCTATTAAAGTGTAATCCTACAAATAACTGTTTACGGTCCTTCTCGAAGTGATATTCAAGCTATTATACAGTGCAAAAAAGAATGGGTAAAAGTGCCGGTCATCAGTGAACAGCCCGGGAGTGCAAAGAAGTATGACATTTGAACGAACGCAATAAAAGTGAAAGTCCTGCGTTCGCGCCATCTTCATCGCGCTGTCAGTGGTACCAACCTCCCGGCGGCACTGTTCGTGGTGTGTTCCAGCGACAAATATAAACGAAATTGTTGCATCAGTAAATGAGTCTAGTGGCGCCACCCCGACCATATATGAGGAACACTTCTATCCTGCGTCGTCGCTGAGTATAATCTATCTCGATCTACTTCAGCCTTTCCTTCAACGCCTCGATGCTTGTCGTGGACTTCCCAGCTAAATCCTGCCGCCTACAACAGCTCCAACCTGTTCCGGTTACTTTTGATGGCAGGACCTGTTCTAAAGTAAACGGTTTCTGCTGTCTGCAGCCACGAGAACGCTTCTTTTAGCTATATTTTTATTGTGATGCATTAGTTTAGAATATTTATATGTACCTAACTGGGGAAGATATTATATATATATATTTATATATTTTTTTTTTTCCTTAGTTGTCCAATTGTTTTTGTTAGGTTGATTTTTTTAAATGTAATCGATAGGTAGGTAGGTACATAATTATATTATTTACGAAGTTTATTGATTGCAACGGTAAAACCTTTATGTTTATCTTTTTTAAATAATTTGATTATTTAGGACATTGTTTGAGACATTGTTTGGACATAAAATAATTATTAAATACATATTTTAATATTGGATAATTTTGAATAAAATATGTTAATCTTATTTAATTATTCAAATGTGTGATATTGATTGTAGCCAGATTTAATTTACTGTATTTGTTGCTATTGCGATTATTGTATATTTATAGACGCCTGAGTGCCATGTCCGCAATGTCGTCTTGTCCTCACTGCCCAGGGTCTTCTCGTACATTTAGCTCGCATGGGCTCAAGGTCCATATAGGCCGTATGCACAGGAATGCGCGTCAACCTGTCGCCACTCCTCATACCTTGTCTACTGTCACCGATTCCCAGCCAGTGACCCAGGTGCTGCCGGTTTCGCGCCCTTGCCCTCTGGAGAGGCTCTCGGCCTTGAAGGTGGGTACGCCGGTACTTAGGCACGTTCCTAAGGATGCGCGGAATCAGGCGGCGGGCAAGCTGTGCGACATTATTGATAAGTGCGTTAGCTGTAACGGTGTGGAGGACTGGGGCGCGCTTCTCACTTTTGCGTTTGGGGGGCTGAGAGTTCCTTCGAGGGATGCACCTGGAAACATGACTGCAAAGGTGAAGTCAAACGTCGAGTCGGTGGGTGCTGACCAGTTTGCGGATGTGCCAGGTTGTGTGGCAGGGAGTGCTAAGTCGCGTGGGATTCGAAAAGCCATCGAGTCTAAGGTATTCGAGGGCGACCTCCGAGGGGCGGTTCGGTTGCTGGTTTCGGACGACTCGTTCGCGCAACACGACTCGGGCACGCTAAGCGCCCTTACGGTAAAGCACCCACGCCCATCGCGTCCGCTCAATTTCCCTTCGGCGCCGGACTCATCATTTCCTAGGGTAACTGTGTCAGTAGAGGAAGTCGCTCTGGCCTTGAGCTCTTTTTATAGTGGCTCTGCGGCAGGCTTGGATGGAATTCGTCCGGGGCATTTAAAAGAGCTTACGTCTAGTTCTGCGGGTGAAAATGGGAGGCGTCTGCTGGAGTGTTTGTCAAAGCTCGTAAATTTTTTAATGAGTGGTCAGCTCAATCCGGTAGTTTGTCCTTTTCTGTATGGTGCTTCTCTTTGCGCACTCAAGAAAAAGGACGGAGGGCTGAGACCAATAGCCATTGGCAGCGTGTTCAGAAGGTTGACGGCTAAGCTGGCGTGCCGGTCCGTAAGAGTAGCTATGTCCGAATACCTGCAGCCGCATCAACTAGGGTTCGGAACGCGTCGGGGGTGCGAGGCCGCTATCCATGCGACGCGTGCGTTTGTCATGGACCCCAAGAACTCGGACTGCGTGGTGCTGAAGCTCGATATATACGCAATGCCTTTAACACCCTTGAAAGAGACGTTCTTTTGAGGGAGGTCAAGGATAAAATTCCTTCCCTATACCCCTTTCTCTTTCAGGTATATTATTCCCCTTCTAATCTGTTCTTTGGTGATAGTCACATTGCGTCACAAGTGGGAGCGCAGCAGGGAGATCCATTGGGACCACTTGTATTCAGTTTAGCAATCCACAAAGTCATCTCTGGGTTGAAATCGTCTCTGAACCTGTGGTACCTTGATGATGGCATTATTGGCGGTTCACCGGAGGAGGTTTGCCAGGACTTGGAGATTCTTGTTCCTCGACTTAAGGAGCTGGGTCTGGAGGTGAATCCCTCCAAGTGTGAATTTTTTGCGTGTGGCGTTGGAGCTCGTACACACTTCTCACACTTTGGTTCTCATTTACCTGGCCTCAAGGAACTTTCTCCTCTTTCTTTCTCCCTTTTGGGATCTCCCATTTTTCTTGACGGAGTGCCAGAAGCCATTTCTTCCCGTAAACAGATTCTCCTCAATGCTCAGGAACGTCTCAAGGATCTCTCCGCCCACGTTGCGATCTTGTTATTGCGCATGTGTTTTGCCTTACCCAAGGTTACGTATCTCCTGCGGACCGCACCTACCTGGCTTTGTCCTGAGGAGGTGCGTTCCTTTGACTGTGCTCTAAAATCAACGGTTGAGTCGATCCTGAATGTGTCTTTTAATGATGCACAGTGGAGGCAGGCGGCTCTTCCTGTTCGTTACGGGGGTCTTGGGGTGCGGTGCGTGCATGATGTGGGCCTGCCGGCTTTCCTGGCGTCAACACATGGGGTGGCTGACCTCGTCACTGTAATTCTGAATTCCAATGGTGACGGGGCACACATTCCATTTATGTTGGATGCCGGGGTCAGCTTGGTCTGTCCTCAACAGGGGGGCAGCAAGCCCTGACGCGACGCATGTTCAGCGCGCTTGGGACGACGTCACGTCTAAGCTGGTCCAGGAACAGATGTTGGTAGGTTCCTCGGGGGCTGATTTGGCCAGACTCAGGGCCGTATCGCAGCCGGAATCGGGGGCATGGTTGCACGCGCTTCCTTCGCCTCACCTGGGCACATTTCTTGATGATGACTCTTTGCGTGTGGCGGTGGCCCTCCGCCTGGGCTGCAAGGTGTGTGAACCCCACAGATGCACCTGCGGTTCCATGGTGGAGGCCGATGGTCATCACGCTTTGAGTTGTCGTCGTTGCTCGGGGAGGTTCCCGCGTCACCATGCACTCAACGATATTATTCGGAGAGCATTTGTGTCGGCAGACGTCCCCTGCGTGCTGGAGCCTCCGGGTCTGTGCAGGTCTGACGGCAAGAGGCCGGACGGGCTGACCCTGGTGCCTTGGAGTAGCGCTAATTGCCTGATATGGGACGCGACTTGCGTCAGCACTGTTGCCGCCAGCCACCTTGGTCGTACCATCCTCTCTCCGTCAGCGGCAGCGGAAGCCGCCGCTGAGAGGAAGAGGGTGAAGTACGCGCCGTTGGCGGACCGGTACCATTTTGTGCCCATTGCCGTGGAGACCTTGGGTGGTTGGGGCATTGAGGCCAAGAGGCTCATTTGTGAGATAGGGCGCAGGCTCTGTAACAAAACGGGTGACTCCCGCTCCGGCTCGTTTTTGGTGCAAAGGTTAGCCATTGCTATCCAACGTGGCAATGCAGCAAGCGTTTTGGGCACCTTTGCGCCGGGAACAGTTAGGGGCGGGTTATTTGACTAATTGTTTTCATGTTGTTGTGTTTGTTTTGTTTGATTGTCCTTGTTTTTATTTGTTTAAAAAAAAAAAAAAAATAAGGTCATGTCAGAATTTAATGTCAATTTAATCTAGAAGAAAAATAGACGTATCATATTATATAAAAAAAAAAAAATTTGGTATATATTATATTCATAGTTTTAATAGGTTTATGCGTATTTTTATATTTAAAATATTTATTCCTCAATTTTCATGATTGCACCTACCACTGTTTGTCTCTGCATCACCCAAAGGTTGACTGGTAGAAAATTCCTATGGCATTAAGTCCGCCTCTGTACATTTATGTGCTTGAAGTATTAAATAAATAAATAAATAAATATTATGTAGCTGACAAAGGCACTATATTTAGCTAAAACGACCAACTATTCGACAAGCTGAACCACAAAGCCAACGCTGATTTGTAATCAACGATTTTGAAAACAGAAACCTATTTCAGATTATTGAAATGCGGTCCCGGGTTTCCTAAATTGCCTACATACTCGAACTAAAATACAATTAACATAAAATTCTTTAAATTCAACTTGGTTGTTTACTGTTTTCGTACTAAAATGGTAACATATGGTGTTTAGGATTGAGATTTAGGAATAATTGTAAAGTTTACCATAATTACCACGCAAAGTTAAGATAAGGGAAAAAGAACCAGAGTTACCAACATAGTTTAAATGTTTGACTTAGCAAGTTCAAGTGGCAGTGGGCTAGCCATGTTTGCCGGTGGACTCTTGCGACGTAATTGCGTAACACACTATCAGTAGCAATCACTTATCAAGCGCAAAAAGGTATACCTACTAAATCTCAGGAGTAAATACCGACTGATTGAATTCAGGGCTAGTCTTTGAATTTTTTTTCGAGCCATGGTGGCTCATTGGCAGCGTCTGTAACTTGCTCTCAAAACTGTGAAGGAAAACATCGTGAGGAAACCGGCATGTCCTAGGATCAAAAATTCGAAGACATCTGACATCTATCAACCCGCACTGGGCTCGCGTGGTAGACTACTGCTCACTACCTGTCACCAAGAGGAAACCAGATGTGGAAACATTAGAGGATGATTGTGCTTTGAATTTTTCCAAATCTGTTTCATGCACCAAGATGAACATTTGCATGCATTAATTAGATGAAGGAACCATAGTTGGTTCTACCCACCTGGCGGTTCCTTCATCTACTTATTTTCCCTCCAATAAAAACTCCATCAAACCCCTCAGTGTTAATTGACTAATAACAGAGAAAATGCATAATTTACTTCATTATGAGGAAAAGGCCACCAGCGTGCGATAGATGAAAGTCGGTAATTTATTACGGAAAGGCATTAAAATAGGAAAATTTTATTCGAAACTTGAAGCTATTCTGTAGACTAGAGTTTTGCGGAGCTAAAGTTGCTGGTTGCAATTTAACTGTAAGGATGTAGTAAAATATTGGAAACGGTGGGTTAAGGACTATGGGATAGGTTTTATAAACATTTTTATCATTTTGCGAGCCGGTAAACGTGACAAAATAGAAGGGCGTGTCGATTTCATTGAGGTTCTATTATAACGTGTTACCCTGGATAAATCTGAAAGGATTACTTACTAGAATAAGGTTTATAACACAATTCCTCTTAAAAATGATCAAATGTTATTATAATACATACTATATTGGTACGCCGTCAAGGTAAAACATGACTGTGATCCTTTCTGCAATGTACTTAACATCTAGCATGCTTTGTGTGTGCATAGGTACTCATGTTTCTGACAAATAAATGAACTGAACTGAACTGAACTGAATACAAAGCCACATAAAGGGAAACTCTTGTAAGTAACTTTAGCTAGAAACTACACAGATATTTCTCTCTTATTACGAACCGCGCCCATTCTCCCAAATAATAGGCACCTATCTAGTCTTTCCTCATTTTTTTCGAGCCTCTCAAGAAAAGTCTGCAGCGCCCAAAAACCTTCCATTAACCTACAGAAATATCGGGAGAATTCTCCTTGCTAACCTAGCCCCTCGCCGCTATCTGGCGGTCTGAAGTGGGCCGAAATATTTGGCGTGCCAAGTGCCCTACACATTGTTCGTCACTGTGTCTTCGTCAAAAATGTTTTCGAAAAACTGTAAGTGGGGGCCGCTGTAATTATACCTCGGCATTCGACGGAGAAATGCGCCGATGAGATTGTTCAAACAGCTCAGCGTTGGAGGGTTGAAAGGGGCTCGTGCAATTATTTTTTACGGTGCTTCGGGTGTTAAATTTTTGTATTGATGTAGGTGAGTAAGGAAGTGTGGGATGGGCCTGAAAATAGAATTATTTTTTCTTTGTGGCGTGACTTTTATTTGAAGGTGTGCGATCATTAAAAAAGAGGGTGCGAGTTTGTTGCTTGTAATGCGTTTGTATGCTGAAATCTTCCGATTTTTGCCAAGTGTAGGCAAGGCATGTTTTTAAGCGTATTATGAATTATATGACAGAAAGCACAAAAGGAGATGTTTCAAAATGGGCCAGGTCTATGTACAGTATCTCAAAAAAAAGAGAAAAATCCGTAGAATTCGAGAAAAATACAGATAATTCAATTAAATGTGTACTGTTGTGGTAGTGAACTGATATTTATCATTTAATTTTATCGACTTTCAACATGGCGTCTCACAGATTTAGTTACTCTGTTGTTAAAAGAGAACTGTCAGTTGTCACAACAGTGTCACTTCTGTCACTTTCGTCTAGCGTCAAAATAAACAAAAACATGTCAAACGTCATTAATCAATCAAAATGACAGCTTACCGCCATGACGGGTTGTTTATTGTGTATTGCAGTTTCAAGTGTAATTTCTTCTGTTTACCAGAAAACCAAGCTATTTTAAAGCAATTGGACAGTTGAGAACTGTTTTAAATGAATTTCCCTATTTTTAATGTACAAGGCCAGGCTCCATACATTTTGGAACATCTCCTTTGGTTTTTACAATTTCTAACAAGTTCTTAGTCGAAAGTAAAGTTTACGATAACCAGCAGCTTCTCGAAGCAACTAATAACAAGAATATATTCTTGCTAAGATTAACAACCCACATCTAGCAAACTTAAAGCGCGCCAGTCCACCATACAAAACTAACTCAAAAACCATGAGTTCGGTTCTTATTAATATTAAATTAAAACCACCATCATACATCACTGGATGTTACCTACCTTCATACGCATTGCAAATGTTTACGGCACCACTACTTGTAATAAATCATCGCGCTAAAAATTATGGGGTTTCCTATGTGGTTTATGCTTTTGTTTTTAAGGGTAGTTATTAAATGTTGGTTTTGTTTATTTTGTATTTTTTTGTAAAGTTATAGGCTCTTGAATTGTATGGTGTGTGGTCGGTTCTAAATGTAGACTTTGTTTCTTTTCGTGCGTGCTGAAGAAGTAAGGATTTGTTCATGTTTTGTAATTAGGACTACATTTCCTTGCATCTAATTCCAATAGCAGATTATAACA
Source organism: Globia sparganii (assembly GCA_949316385.1). Lineage (NCBI taxonomy): Eukaryota > Metazoa > Arthropoda > Insecta > Lepidoptera > Noctuidae > Globia > Globia sparganii. Next base: position 20,457,739 of record OX438671.1, read on the forward strand.
TTGTTTGCCTATTAAACATGATAGTCATAAAAGACAAAGCGTGCACGAATTAAGTTAGAAGCACAACTAGCTGCGCCCCGCGGTTTCACCCGCATAAGTCTCGAGATCCCTTGGGAATATCGGGATAAAAAGTAGTTCTAATACAGGTCATGGTTCGCCTATGTGCCAAATTTCATCTAAATACGTTCAGCCGTTTTAGCGTGAAAGCGTAACAAACAAGCACAAAAAAATCGAATATTTTGTCAGTATAATATTTGTTTATTTATGGGTCAGATAAATAAAGTACAATTTCCAAAGCAACCCATTCTCCTCAGATGTCAAGCATCGATACATTCAAGTCTTAAGGTACATTGGCGATTAGCAATATAAAGATAGAAAACGGAAACTCATTATCATCAACCAAATCATTTATTTCATTAACGCACCAAAAGAACAAATATCTCCTAAATAAATTGTATTTATTAAACAAAAAACCGACTCCCACGCACACACCGGCGCACAGGCGTCCTTTAATCTTATAACCCATAAATTACTCGCCACGTCAATGCGTACACGGTTTTTTACTAAAACCTTCTTTTTTTGGTCGTTGTTCGTTCTCAAATATTTCAATAACTCGATAACTGCCCGCTACCAGTTAAGCCAGCGTTATAGTTGGATCAAATCTAATCTTTTATCTCACAGTATCTTAGGGTGGTGGTCCAGTGGAGGTGCCAAGCTACAGATATGCTGAGATTTAGATAGGCAATTTCTTTGGTTAATCACTTGTATTAATACGGGAAAAAAGCTTGAATTTTGTTATGTAAGTCGGATAGAACATATGATAGTTATTGTTGCAAATCTTAGAAATAATTATATAACAGCAACGTATCATTAGCGTATAGAAAGAATCCACTTCTGGACATAGGCCTCTCCTATTGCACGCCATTCAACTCGATTTTCGGCAACGCTCATCCAGCTGCTACCAGCAACAACGCGTTTTTATGTAAATTAGTTATAACCGTGTAATTTTCTAGTAGGAATCAAACCTACTGGAAAATTACACGGTTTTAACTAAGTTTCTGAAAAATTAAACCCATTCATTTCTGACTTCCTACAGCAGAAACACGACTCAAGATTTTAACAAAGAATAATAAACAGAAACTACTACATAAAATTATAATTCAAGTAACTACTCACATCCTGGTTTAATATAGGTACACTATCCATTATTTACAGAAAATTAATCTATAATACATTGTTATGAGGTAAAATAAAAAAAAAAACAATAGCCCATCTTCACATAGCATATCCGCCACTACACCCCCAACCTAAACCTTTGCGAGTCGATCTTCGTGTGTGATCCGATATCGACGCATCACATTACTTTTATCGGCGCGTGCGCAACCCATCCGACAGATAATGCTGCGATAAGAAGAGCTTGTTAAAATCTTTTCATCTGAAGCCTGCGTAGGAGTGTTTTTGGAAGATTGTTTCTCATTTCTTTAGGGTGTTGTGTTGAAATAAAAACGACGTGAAAATTTCAAATAAGAAAGTCGTGTTCTTACAAATTTTTATGTTGGATAGTCTTTTTATTGAGGAAGGCTATAGTCTATTAAACATCACGCTATGACTCTTAGGAGTTGAGCAAAAAGAAAAAAAAGTCAGAAGTTTTCACTAACCGAAAACGAGGGTCAGGAAAACAAAAAATTTCACGCGGACGAAGTCGCGGGCAGAAGCTAGTCTTTTTATAATTAGGTACCATTTCAATCTACATTGATACAACGGCTTAAACTGACTGATTACGTAATTGGGGACCAAGGAAAGCCCCACTAAAAAGGAAAACATTTATTCATTTATTTTTCCTTACACACACAAAACAAACACATCATCTACAAATAAAATATACCTACCAATTAATATCAATCGGATCTTCGTACGAGTATCAAAAAGCGCTTTTCCTAAAGATTACATACAATTTGATACTTATTTTGATTGCTCAGATAAATCAGTAATCATTTAGATGAACGAAAATAGTTAGGAGATAGGTAGAGATGGCGTTTTTACATCCTAATTGAAATGAGGTTTGATATGAATCTCGACCGAATCAGATTAGTTTTCACCCACGGATGCGCGACAAAGGGAAGGGATTTGTGCGAGGTTGTGTGGGTTTTTCATTGAATTGGAGATAGTTTGGTCAATAGTCAATTCAAATTCTAATATTTTTATTTGTAAAACATAATTAAGTAGGTAAACAAAAGGTACAGATGTCAATATTAATAAAAATGAACGCTATGTCTTGCCGTCAACGGCGTACAAATTGTACGGCGTAATAATTGGTAAAAATAATAAAAAAAACATTCAAAATTAATAGATAATCATAAAACTCAATTATAAAAATTCAAATAAAAATAAATTTAACCAAACAACAAAAGATTAACATTAAATTAGATAAAGAACTGATTTCTCAATCATCGGATAACTTTATTCGTGGAATAATTTTGAAATTTTGACAGTTATTTCATACAAAAACTGTCAAGAATAAAAGTTATCTGGCGATGGAGACATCAACTCAAAATAAAACAATAAAATTAGATTTAATAATCTAATTTAATTTTTTCATGTTTTATTTATTGGTAATCCAATAAATGAAAAATGTCATTAGATTACAATTTGTCTTCCAAGTACTCATTGACTGTATAAGCTATCTCGCCCAATAAATTAAGAAGAGCCTTTTTGAGATGGTGTATGCTGTCAAGATCTTTTATTCTAGTGATAACGGGTAGCTTACTTCACTTGGATGCCGTTCCCAAAAATCTCTTTGAATATAATGCAGTCTTGTGTGAAATAGCATTATCTATCTATTGTGTCGTTTCGATCTCAGTGTTTGAACTAAATGCAAGTTTGATTTTGCGAATACTGCTGTCTCGTAGATGTACGTAGTACTTAAGGCATATTAATTAAATAATGGCTTACAACTATCAGTCTTTTCGCAGCACGTACATATCTCTTTTGAGCTATTTGAACGCAATGTTTTTATCACTGGAATTTCCCCAGTACATTATTCCAAAACGTAACATTGATGAGACATACGCTTTGCATGGTATCAAAACTACAGACTCGCATAATAGTGTTATTTTTAGAAAGGAATGTTTTTATTGACAAAGGGAAAGACAAACATATGCTGAATAATTCAAGAAAATGAACTTAAAGGAAACGCATTATGACAAATCTGTTAGATAATACGAGCATCATTGATATATAATACTTATCCTGGAAATCGGAACTCAGAAATTCTAATCCGCATAGAAACGATAACATTTGAACTGCCTTAAATTTGTAAAGTCTTAATGCTGTCTCATACACATGAACGGCACACGTCAACAGCAGAGGTAACTTCAGTCGTCGACACTCGGCAGAGGCAACGGCACTGCCGCTCGTGTTTATGAGCACTTAAACTCCAGGCTATTTACTTATTATGATTATCTACAATACCCTTTTTTTTTTGTTGACGGGAAATCATTTAATGACCCCTCCTGCTCAGGATGAAGCAGAAGGGAGTGTCAGACTCTTACTGACTAAAACCCACCCGTGTTCCTTCCTTAGCCCTTTGTGTTCCGTGGTAGCGGTAACTCTTTCGGACAATCCCCGCGCTGGCCCGGCTGGCTTTGATAATTGCTTTGGCTTCCCTGTTGATGACATCTCTATCTACAATACTCTGGAGTTCTAAATTAAAATAAGAAAACACAAGAAAAACAATGTACTTAGTAATAAATAGATCAGCATTTTTCAGAAAACATTGTTTTCTTGCTTGCCTAACCAGTCCTGGTCAACAGTGCTTGTAAAAAACACATAATGAACGCGTATTTATACCAGAAACTTTCATTAAAATATCCCATTTTAAAGCTAAACCCCGCTATATTAAAGTACAAATTATAGCAACACATAAAACTACGCTAGGGTCTAAACAATAAGCCCCTCTTTATTGTAGTGGGTAAAAGACACTCGGTAGCGAGGGAGCCGCAATGCGTCATAATTCGACTCCGGTGACTAACTGCCTAGTTTTCAGCGGGATAAGTTAGGAACTATTGGATGAAAATTATTGGAAATGGTTGTGAGAAGTTGTTATCGATAGATTAGTATATATACTAATTTCCAATGCGTAGAGGTGCAATGTAGAAGAATGGACAGGAAACTCCAGGTTGAATCATCCGTCGTTATTAAATTAAAACCTATAATTATAACAATTCTAGAGCTAATCTAACCAGGGACTTGAAAAATTAAATTAATTTCGTTCCGTTACTAATGATATCGTATAACGTTTAAAAAATAACGTTTTAGAATATCATTTTCGTAGAACAATATTATAAGTAACGTTATAGGTATCACTAACATTAAGCTTATCCGCTTGTAGTAACGTTACAGTTGACACGTTACAGATTCATTTGTAACGTTATTATTCATATTTTTTTGTTTTTTTCGTCATCTTATAAGTCATGAAACTAGCAAAAGTGGCAACGTTGAGTATCGAAATGAATTACGTTATCATATCGTTATACTAATAACGATATATTGATAATATTTTTACTGAACAGTTTAGGATTTCTTTCCGTTTGTCAGTATCGTTATAGCCAAGGAATTAATTTTGTTACGATCCTGGTGGAACGGCAGTACTTTGACTAAAGTTTTAAGACCCTGAATCTGACTTCATAAGAAATTATTTGAGCTAGATCTCGTAAACCTTTTCGGGCCGCATATGGTTGCTTTTTGGTAATCTAGTGTAATTTGCCTAGATAGCATATTATGTTTTTTATAATTTATTTTCTTTCACGGATAGTCTTGAGCGTCTCTTACAAATATCAGTAATGTAGTTTGAAATCGCGAACACGCTGTTAGCAAGCGTGATTAATGCTCGATATTTACATACACACAAAAACTCTCCATGGGGCTAGGCAGAGACTTCAGAACGCCACCTGCTATGACCCTTACATACTCCTTTTATTTATTTATTTATTTATTTGGGACAAACAAACAGTAACACATTATATCTGCGCAAATAATATAAAAAAAGATATTATATAAATGTGAAACTCACACCGTTATCCACAGCATATATACAATTTAAATAACTACTAATGAACAATCTATGCGAGTAAGACTACAAGACTTTTCAAATAACTATACATCAGAATCCTTAAGTTTCTTTAACAAAGCAGAACGAAATCTATTTGCTGACACTGAGAATAAATCTAATTCTGAAGTTTCTAAACAAAAATCATTATAGTTTTTGCACAAGCGACGTAGAGGCGCCCGCAAACCAGCATTGGTGCGGCAATGGGACACAGCAAAAAGAGGACGTGCGCGCACCTCTCGTCTAATAACAGTTCTTGGGACACAGTAGCATATTTTATTAGTAATCTCAAAGCAGTTATACCTGTTATAGCATACGTCGAAAAGAAACATAATTTCTAGATATAAGCGTCTAGACTTCAGACTCATTAGATTGTATTTATTAAGTAGATTTTTATAGGTTGGGAAATTGTGGGAGCATCTATAGTGCATCGATCTGAGGAATTTGCGCTGCACTTTTTCTAGCATCTCAACATATTTATACTTATAATAAATCTGTAGAGAGGTCAATTCTGTACATGAAATATATTTCCAAAATAACTATCAGCGGGTGATTAGTGATCGATACTGACGCCAAAAATGCAATCAGTAAAATTTTTGTCTGTCTGTCTGTCTGTCTGTATGTTCGTTATAGAAACAAAAACCACTCGACGGATTTCAACGAAACTTGGTACAATTGTTCTTCATACTCCTGGGCAGGTATACTTTTCATCACGCTACAATCAATAGAAGCAGAGCAGTGAAGGGAAATGTTGGGAAAACAGGATTTCTTTTTAGGTGAAGTAGTAATAGGTTAGTAGTAGTTAGTTAGTAGTAGGTAAGTTTTGGTTAATTTATGTTTAGTTTTTTTTAATATTAAGTAGGTAAAAGCGTAGGTACTTTTACTAATTATAGGTATAGGTATTATTAATTATAGTAGATATACCTAGGTATTTAGTTTTAAGTGAAGTAGGTTTTATTATATATTATTTTATATATTAGACGTAGTTATATATATTTTTAGTTATTCAAGCCCCAAGCGGACGCCGGCGTCCGCCCGCTATTGTCTTGAAAAACGCGTTGAATGAGAAATACGCGTTCTCAAGAATCGGCAGAAGAAAGAGCACATCGGTTAAACTCTATGAGAGTTAGTGCCTCAATTTCCGGAAGTCATTATTCCACGCGGACGAAGTCGCTGGCAAAAGCTAGTTTATTATAAAAAGGGTTCCACACACCACTGCATATTCGAGTTGAGATCTAACTAGTACTTTATAGAGATGAAGTGCTTGCGTGTTTAAATTCAGTAGCTGATCTCATAACGAACCCGTACATACGATAAGCTTTTTTGATGATGTTATCAGTATGTTGATCAAGGTGAAGTTTGTTATCTAGCAGTACCCCTAGGTCTCGCACGGATGGAGCTTTCAATATAGTTACATTGTTTAGATTATAATTATGATTTAAAATGTTTTTATTTTTTGTGAATGATATCGTTAAACATTTAGAAATACTAAGGTAAAGTTTGTTTTGAATGCAGTATTCAGAGAAACGATTTAAATCTTCTTGTAACTGACAAAAATCTGCAGGTTTTCTTAGCTTTAAAGATTTTTAGGTCGTCAGCATAGAGCAAAAATTTTGAGTGTCTGAAACAATTTCCAATATCATTTATGAACAAAATGAATAAAAGAAGCCCTAAAATTGAGCCAGCCTTTTGCTTCGTTTACACGCCCACCGGTTACTACACAGCTGACCTTTCTGAAGAAAATCACCAATAAGTTCACTATTTATTTGAGAAGTAATTGATTCTTCAACGTAGGAAATAATAATACAGCAACAGCTTTCTTGATGAAAACTCTTAGAATTTGTAAAAGCTACTAAAAACAGTTTCTGCCATTTTATTCCCTCTTAAAAGCGAAAAAGACGCATCCAGTGCCGCATTTACCGCATTAAGACAAAGCGTGGTTCCCCTCCAAGACTAGAGCAGCTAGACCAACCAAGAGTCTAGGTCTTAAGTACTAAAGCTGTTTCTAGGTAATTACTTTCGCGACGGGTCGCCGGGATCAAGTGACATTAAATTAATTTTAAACGGAGCGTGATAGTATTTTGGTAGAGTGCTATAGTACTTTCTTGATAGTTTTATTAGTGGTTGCCCAATTTTGGTCTTTTTGTAATTGGGGAATGTTTCGATGTGTAGTTTCCGCGTGACTTGTAAAACATAGGTAGGTACTTCTCTTGCAGTCAATGGCTTCCTCAACCCTTAGAGTAAGTACCTATTTCGGATTTTCCTCATGGACGAAAATGGATGTTGTATGTGTCGTTTGGTACACTTTGTAAAAATTGGTACAGTTTTGTTTAACATTATTACCACCGGTAGCAGAGTCTTCTTGATTTTTACTGATACTTAATAAAATCAATATATTTATTGCATCCCACAGTATGAACTTAGGTGATAGGTTTACAAAGACACATGTTTACAATGTGGATACTGTTGGCTAAAGCACAGTAGGGCCTTAATTTGACAACTTAATTGTTATATCTACTATACACATATTTTTTAAGTTATTATTTTACTCCAACTTAGCTGCAAAGCATTCCTGCATTTGGAGTTCTATGCGGCGCTGGCTGCTGAACTTCGTGACCACCTTCGCCTGTGTCCAGGAAACTACGATTGAATAGCTTTTTTTCTTAATAATACTAAAGCTCCCATACCTTTTTATCTCAAGACAATATAGCTAATGTATTTAATATAAAATTCTTTTTAAAATCTGTTCTAACGAGTCTAAAACCCGATAGAAATTGGGTAAAAATAATAGCTCCACATTATAATATATTTTTTTAAACTCTCTTAATTCCTTTTTTCTTTTGCCAATATTTATTTTTCCAACAATTTTCTAGCGACGTAGGTATCTCCGTTTTTTTATAGATTTAGATTTTATTATAAGTTTATTTAATACTAGCGGCCTGTCCCGGCTTCGCACGAGTGGACATTTATTTTTTAAACATTTTATTTTTTCTTGCAATTAAAATAGCCTATATTAATCAGTGATAATGTAGCATTCAAATGGTGATAGAATTTTTAAAATCGGTCCAGTACTTTTTGAGCCAATTAACAAACATACATACAAATCTTTCCTCTTTATAATATTAGTATAGATTTAGATTTGATTTTAAAAATTATACGTATTATATTCGATGTGGTGATTCTTATTATTTTCGCTACAGTAGGTATTTTTGTTTATTTTATCTTGTTTAGTATCATTTAACTGCAACACTGCTTCACTCACTGTTTTATTCGCTGCTTCACTTTCTTTTATTTTTTGTGTTAATGTTCTTTTTGCGTCAAGTTCACCGCAAATAAACGTATTCTCTTTCTTAACTGCCTCATTGGTCTAGTGGACGCAAGTGCTACTGCTGGACATGAGGTCCTGGGTTCGATTCCTAGATTGGGCAAATTAATGTTAATGGGTTTTTTCATAAGGGATTTCGCAGTAGCAGCGCGGAGTCTAGATTTGTGCCCAGCTGTGGGTAATAAGCTCGCTCCCTATTACATGGGAGTTATATATAGGGTGACTGGTAATTAGTGACCGATACCTAAACACGTGATTGTACTCATTATAACAAACAACTTTTACTATGGGACCAAACCTGAAATTGTGAAAAAAAAATCTGCTGTTGAGTCATTTATGTTTGCCTAACTGATCAAAATGTAGGTACTGAACAGCAGATTTTTTTTCGCGAATTCAGGTTTGGTCCCATAGTAAAAGTTGTTTGTTATAATGAGTACAATCACGTGTTTAGGTATCGGTCACTAATTACCAGTCACCCTATATATCTGATGAAATCTGGGTTTAATACCTATAGGAATACCTCTGCCTGGGGTCGCGGGCGCACAGAGTAAAAAAAAAAAAAACATTTATTTCCAGCAGCACAATATCGAACCTTTAGAAGATACAACATATAATATACATATAATAAAAGAATACAAATAAAAAAAAATACATAAGACCTCTTGACGACCGTATTCTTGTTAGAGAGTAATTCACACTGACCTCCGTAATAGTAAAAACTGTATCACGGTAGGTCAGTCTTCCTCGTCCTCAAAAAATCACACACTTACCACAACATACAACATACGCATAATAACCTAAGTTAGGATATTAGCAGGTAGTTCGGTAATAATTATTGCATTGCTATCATTACTACAAATCGTAAGGTGGGTAAAATTAGAAAACATTTAGTATATGCAAAATATTTAGACAAAAAATTGTTTAAAAGAAGATGTTGTGTTAATGTTTGTATGATGTAGTGTGTTGATGTAATTGGTGTATCTATGTGAATGAATGTAAGAGAGTGGGGGCTCTGTCTGCCGTGCATAGCGAGGCTCAGGGGAGACCCTTTTACAGTCTCCCCAGGGATGTGCCTTACAGACGTTGCACAGGAAGGTTCCGGAATTGATCTTTTAAGAGGAACCGGGAGCACCATATGTGCTGATGGTGATCACCTGGGTGGTTATAGTGAGGTAAAAATCCCACACTCCTTGACCTTCGTCACCGGAGGTCGGGTGCCTTTTGAAGGTTTCCCCACGAAACCAAAAAAAGGTGCCTTTCTGCCTAACTCCTCAGGGAGGCGTGATGTTATGAAGTGGAGTTTCCTATGAATTTGAACAGTCAAATTCGATGAAGTTCTTCTTGGTTAAGCAGGAATGACTTCAACGTATACTGAATTGATTCTAAATAAGACTCAAGCCATAATAAAAGTAAATAAATTATGGATTAAAAAACAATTTTCCTAAATAATTTTATTCACACTTTAGAAAGTTCAATAAACATTGCTGAGCACTGCTCTCATAGCACTAATAAACTGATTATATTGAAGATTTCACTTTGATCTAATATTGAGGTTATAGTTGTAAACGCAGGCATTTCCGTGGGATGGTATTATATTTTAGGTGCTTCGGTGGAATGTATGAATCATGTTTAGGCAAAATTATTTAAATCTTCATTAAGATTTATTTATTTATTTATACATAGTTAATTAAAACGGTACAACACCAATTACATTGATTAACATAGAGAAAATTTACGTTGACAATAATTATGTTAGATATAGTTTAATTTAAAGATGTAAGTTAACGTCTCGTAATTCAATACTACACACATCAAAAGTGTCTAGGGATCAAGCATTGTTATGCGGATTTCTTGAGATTGAGATGTGGCTTTGTAATAAATTTATGATTTTATAAATTTATATGGATCCTTTTTGGTGCATTTCATAATTTGAATCAGGAACTGTGAATCAAATTCGAGTAAAAGATGAAAATCAGCTGTCAATATTTTCCCTATAAAAACATACAACGCATTGAAGACATTATTAGTGCTACTGTTTCCCTACTACTGATTAAAACCAACGTTATTATGGAGCGGCGACGTCATTTAAGCAGGGAAGAAATGCTCAGAGCCGTGGGAATGATAGAAGCTGGTTCCCGGCAACGTACTGTGGCTTTAGCTCTGAATACAAGTCAGAGTGTTATCAGTCGACTTTGGACACGTTACCGAAGCACTGGTACCGTGGCTGAGCGCCATGGAGGACGGTATCGCTGCACCACACGGAGACAAGACCGATACATTCAAATCTTAACTCGAAGAGCTCCAACAATAACCGCCATGATGTTAGCCGTGAGGCTTCATCACTCTTCAGGGAACTTAATTAGCGACCAAACAGTCAGAAACCGCTTGCATGAAGTGAACCTTCATTCCCGAAGACCGCTACGGGTACCACCTATAGCAATGCACAATCGTAGGATTCGATATCAATGGGCTCTTGAACACAGAAATTGGGCAGAAGAACAATGGCGTTTCGTGTGCTTTTCTGATGAGTCTCGTTTTGGTATGAGACCGGATACAAGACGTATACGACACTGGAGAACCCCTGGACGCCAACAGCGATTAAAATCCTGCCAGGAAGTCCATCCTTATAGTGGTGGAACCATCATGGTATGGGCGGGTATTTGGATCGGCGGAAGAACTGAGTTGATTTGGATCAGAGGCAACCTCAACGCTCAAATTTATGCTGAGACGATTGTATCAGACGTCATCGTTCCTCTACAAGTGCAAATCGGTCCCTTATTTCAGTTAATGCATGATAATGCACGACCGCACACCGCAAGAGTTGTAAGACAGACTCTCGCCGCAGCTAACATCAATGTCCTGCCCTGGCCTGCTCAGTCGCCAGACTTGAACCCGATTGAGCATGCATGGGATATGCTACAGAGAAGAGCTCTGCCGAATATGGAGGGTATCCAGTCGCAAGAAGACCTTTTTTTGTTGTTGCAACGAACATGGGCGGCCATTCCACAGCGTGATTTGGATGAACTCATTTTGAGTATGCCAAACCGATGTTCTTGTGTTGTTAGTGTTCGCGGTAGAAACACGGATTATTAATTGTTTAAGTTACCCAATAAAATTTTAGAGAAAACTGTTATTTCAGTCTTTTTTTCGAACTTTTGTGTTAGTGGTTCAAATGTCAAAAATCCCTTTATTAGGAAAATGGCAAATTTCTTTATTAATGCAAAGGTGACTTGGTTTATCGTTACTGTGACAAACGAAAACACTTTATTTGATGAATCCTTAAAGAAAATTTTAATTAATATCAATCAGGAGAAAAGTTATTGCAAAAATATATGTTGATCCCTAGACACTTTTGATGTGTGTATTAACGATTATAAATAAACAGACAACTGTTCTGCTGTAGAAGTTGAGCCATTTCTTCTTCCCAGTTACAGCACTAGGAAGTGGGGAAGGGCGGGCGTTTTCGGGGGACTGTTATAATGCCTCAAATGTCCCGTGCACGAAAGTGAAGTGTTATTGACCTCTCAGGGTTGCCAGATGTCATTCTTTATTTTTCCCTAAATTTGAAATAATTTTTCTCCAAAATGGTACAATTTTTCTAAATTTTACCCAAAGGCAAAAGTTTGTACTATTATTCAATCGTAACCACTAAGGAACAGTTTTTAATGACATTAAATAAAGTAGCCACTGATAAGCGCACCTGTCAACTTGTCCATTATCTTGTTTTGGCGAACATTTTGTAGGTACACAAAATAATTAGAAAGTTGTAAAATAACACAAAAAAAATAAAATTTGTCGTGGTAACTTTCGTCCGTTCGGATATTCTGTGCTTTGCGAAGTGGTAACTTTTGTTCGCGCGGACATTTTGCAGTTTCGTGAAGTGGTCACTTTCGGCCGCGACTTTCGGAACACAACATCGACATTCTCCAGGAGCCAAATTTTTATCCACAAATTGTGAAAAAAGTACCCAATCTGGTAACCCTGGAAAAACCCAGGTATTTACCTAGGACACGTGAGTGAATAAGTAATTTTGATGTTTGTAAAGTGCTGATTCTCAACCTAGTTTGAATAAATGTTTGTGATTTATATTTGACTAGCTGCGCCCCGCAGTTTCACCCGCGTAAATTTCGATGTCATGGTAATATCGAGATAAAAAGTAGCCTATATATTAAACAAGGGTGTCAGCTACCTCCATACAAAATTTTATCAAAATTAGTCCAGCTGTTTGAGCGTGAAGAAGTAACAAACATATAAACACACACACACACTCAAACTTTCGCCTTTATAATATTAGTGTGTTAAAAGGGTCAAAGCTATACAAAATATGTTTTTCTTATCCTACTTCCTACTTCCTACTAATCCTACTTCCTACTAATATTATAAATGCGAAAGTTTGTGAGGATGGATGGATGGATGTTTGTTACTCTTTCACGCAAAAACTACTGAACGGATTTTGATGAAACTTTACAGTAATATAGTTTATACATAAGAATAACACATCGGATAATTTTTATCCCGATATTCCCACGGGATATAAACTTACGCGGGTGAAACCGCGGGGCGCAGCTAGTCAATAATATAAAAAAGGTTTCTGCTCGCAATCATACCTCAAAATATACCAGCAGTCATACATTGATTTGTGAACGAAAATAAAATTATAAGACCGACCAACTTTGAATAAACGCTTTCAAACTAATTGGTTTGTCAAAAGGTTACCTAACGCCGTGCAGCGATAGCATCGCTGAAGGTAAAAGTTATAAACGTAAAAGCAGAAGGCTTACACAATGTTGATGGAACTGTTGAAAGACCTAACATCACACCTGTATATCTCGAAGTGTTTGGCAACGGTGAACAGAGGTTTAATCTCGATCAGCAGTCGCCCTTGCGACCACGAAACTAACGGGGCAGTTGCAGTTGTCTGCTGAGTGTGGGACTCTGGACTCGATTCCCGGGTCGGGCAAAGTGTTATTGAGTTTTTCTATTAAAATTTTTTTAGTAACAGCCCGGAGTTTGGAAGTTGTCGGTGTGATACCCCCGTACCTCGGAAAGCACGTTAAGTCGCTGGTTCTGCACCTGATCTCTCTCCGATCGTGTCGGATTGCCGTCCCATCGGACTATGAGAGCGAGGAAAGAGGGAGTGCACTTGTGTCTGCGCGCAACACTTGTGCGCTATAATATCTCTCGAAGGCTGATCTCCGTTAAGATTGGCCGCCGGGGTCGAAATACGGTCTGGAGGATTTTAATGGGAATTCAGCCTATTGTCAATAACCGTGCACGAATCCACTCGCAGCCACTGACAGCTACTTAGAATTACCAGATGGAAAAATCCAATGACACTGGAATCCAGGAATCTCATGTTCAGTTTAGCGCTGGCGACCGTTAGACCAACGAGGTAGTTTTCCTTTAAACTTCGTTATAATATAGGTACTACTGCCGTGACATTTGAATTTTTAACTACAACCGTTTAGTTGGTAGAGGGGGGGACACTTGACTTCCCAAACCCCTAATATTTTTGAAAGACCTATCCAACGATATCCCACACTATGGGAAGGACGAAAAAAAAATTATCATCCCCACTTTACATGTAGGGGAGGTACCCTAAATAATTGTTTTTTTTCTAAATGTTATTTTACCACTTTTTCGGCGGTATTAACGTGTGTACTCATGCTAAATTACAACTTTCTAGTACCAATAGTTTTTTAGCTAAACCGCGGATAGACAGACAGACAGACGGACATGGTGAAACTATAAGGGTTCCTTGTTGACTACAGAACCCTAAAAAGCACTTCCTCTCTCCTTAAACATCATCATTATAATTTCTTTGCTCCTGTTTCATGTTTATTAATTATATGTAATTTATTAAGATTATTATAATATACTTTATGTATGTCTTTATTGTATTATGTAAATGGTACACCACTGACTACCTACAGTATTTGTCTCTCCTTCCCCTTTTTAATCCATCCAAAGGTTGTCTTTAAAAGATCGCTCTTAGCGATAAGACCGCCCATTGTGTCACCCTTTGTAAAATTTCTATATTTATGTCTGTAATTTATATGGTGTAATACATAGAGAATAAAGAGTATTCTATTCTCATTAGAATATTTTAAGGGTTCTCATCGAAGAACCTTTAACTAGAATGACGAATGATTTCATAATTTGTTTGCTAGAGTACTAGCGTAAACGATTTGTGTCACTAAATAATAAAGCGAGACTATCAAACACACAACAAAACGTTTATTCCGTAACTTTTCAATAATTCTGCATGGCCTGTTCTCAATTATGTTGGTATCGGCTTACAGTCTAACCGTTCGAAGCTGGCAATCAGTTTTTTTTTATATTGAGCGACTCCACAATCCAGGTACTGGATAACTCGATACCCATAGTAGTCATACTTTTGTATAGTTGTCAAACTTTTGGACTTCTGACTACCCACCCGTAACGACTGTCAAAGATCTACGAAAGTCAGGCAAAAATCACTATACCTAAGAAAACTATGTTGTTTGTTGTGGGTCTTCTCCGTCTTCAGATTGAATGTTGTAAGTGACGGTTTTATTGCGAGAACGTTATAAATAGCAATAAAATTACTCGCTCAATGGCGCCACGATGTTTGGATTGATTTATTACAGCTTTTAATGAGTAGTTTGACGTAAGTCGTTTTAAATGAGATCTTTATCTTTATAAGTGAAGTTTAGCGTCTTATGGAAAGTACCTTGATTGACGCATAAGTGCCTTTAAAATGTCGACAATGCTTATTTACAAGTAAAAGAGGATGGACAAATAGTGTCGTACTGATCAACATAATGCTAAATTCCACCTTTAACTCTTTCTTTTAGTTATTTTTGATAAGTCATTCGAAGGACTGTATATGAAAGAAAGAAAGAAAATACGTTTATTTCCGGTAAAATGATGCAGAGAATGAACATCAACATAAAAAAGTTGAAAAACAAAATTAATGTATGAAATATTCATGACGAATAAGAACACGAAAAATAACCTAAATGTTTGGCTCACAATGGAGGATTTTTTATAATAATTGTGCAACTATTTTCAGTAAGGAAAATATACTTGCGTGTCGATGGAGAGATCAATCCTGAATTTGACAACGAGATTGGCACTTTCAATAGTGTCCGTCTGCACCTGTAGCGTGCAGACACTGTACAAGATATTAAGTGCCCTATTGTATGTGAATCTCCATCCGAGCGGAAAATATACTCAAATTATGTAAATCATGATGTGGCAATGATTGTCACGAAAATAACGGCTAGAGCGTAAAGGGCGTATAAAGCTATACAATGTTGCACTAGCCTCTAACAAAATGAACCAGAAGCATAATGACATCACCACACCATCATTTCATAGACCCCCAAAACTCAGAAACAAACGTAAGGACACAGTTCTTCTATGCCCCTTTTTTTTTTTTTTTTTTTTTTTTTTGTGGATGGGAAATCATCCAATGA
Source organism: Globia sparganii (assembly GCA_949316385.1). Classification (NCBI taxonomy): domain Eukaryota; kingdom Metazoa; phylum Arthropoda; class Insecta; order Lepidoptera; family Noctuidae; genus Globia; species Globia sparganii. The sequence continues at coordinate 20,473,631 of OX438671.1, forward strand.
CCCCTCCCGCTCTGGGTGGAGCAGAAGGGAGTGTCAGACTCTTACTGACTAAAACCCACCCGTGTTCCTTCCTTAGCCCTTTGTGTTCCGGGGTAGCGGTAACCCTTTCGGACAATCCCGCTGCCCCGGCAGGCTTCGGCCCTTTCGGGCCCCTTCCTTGCTGCTGACATCTCTTTGAGGCGCGCGTGGAACACGTACGCGCCGTCCGGCACGGGCCTGGTCCTGATCGGACGGAGAGTTACCCATTACTCTCCGCCCGCAGGCCCGCGCCTACGGTGGCCGGGAGTCGTCTCGCGGCTCCCGACGCCCGGGGCGTCTCCCGCGGCGGCTGGGACGTGAGGCCCTCTCCCTCAGCCGTCCCGCCACCTCCTTCGCTAGCATGACTGCTTCGCAGAAGGAGGTGACTGCCTCCCACTCCCTCTCGCCCCGGACCATGGCTTGAACCAGGGCCGGGCGCGAGAGGTCGCCGCCGCTGCCGATCGCCTCTGCGAGAACACGGCGGTGCTCCGCCCAATTGGGGCATACCGCCACCGTATGCTCCACCGTGTCCTCCGGGCGACCCTCGCAGTGGTGACACCCGGGCGTTTCCTCCCGCCCGATGATGTGCAGGTACCTCCCGAAACACCCGTGTCCGGTGAGGACCTGCGTCAGGCGGTAGGTGAGGGCGCCGTGGCGCCTCTCTAACCACTCCTCAAAGAGGGGTCTTACCGCCGCTATCGCGGCGTGCCCTGCGCTGGGTTGCGACAGTCGCTCTTTCCATGCCGCCATGAGATCGCGCCGGAGGTCGGTCCGCTCCGCTGCGATTTGCCGCGGAAGCGGAGTTTCCCCCCGGCGTAGTGCCTCCGCGCGCCACTCGTACAGGCGCGCGAGGACTATCGCCTCCAGATCCCACGGCGGCAGTCCGGCAAGGAGGCTTGCCGCCTCGCCCGAGATCGTGCGGTACCCCCGGATTAGCCTTACGGCTACCACCTTCTGGGGCGCGTTCAGGTAATGGGCGGCTCGCCGCCGCAGTGAACGCGCCCACACCGGGGCCCCATATAGGGCCATGGACCGCACGACCCCCGCGTAAAGCCTCCGGCAGGAGGCGTTTGGCCCCCTCAGGTTGGGCAAGAGCCGCTTGAAGGCGGCCCCAGCCCGTTCCAATTTGGGAGCCAAACGTCGAAAATGCTCGACGAAGTTCCACCGGCTGTCGAGGACGAGACCCAGGTACCTCATCGTTGTCTCGACGCCGATGTGAACCCCTCCTACCGTTAGTTGGGATCCCGAAGGCGGCCCATTCCGAGGCCCATGAAAAGACATGGCCTCGGACTTGTGCAATGCCACCTCGAGACCCAGCTGCCGGATCCTCTCCACGACTATCGCAACCCCGCGTGTCATCGCGTCGGCCGCCGCCTGATGCGACCTCCCCTGCGCCAGGACTAGCGTGTCGTCAGCGTAGCAAACCACGCTGACTCCATCAGGGAGATCGGCCCGCAGCACCCAGTCGTAACCGATGTCCCACAGGAGCGGCCCCAGAACCGATCCCTGTGGGACACCGCACGACATCTCTCGCCGGTTCCATTCCCCGTTGCGACCGGGGTAGATGACGGCTCTGTCCGTCAGATACGCCCCGACTACTCGACGGAGGTAGGTCGGCACCCGGTGATACCGGAGCGCCTCCCCAATGCAACTCCAGGGCAGGGTGTTAAAAGCGTTGGCGATGTCGAGTGACACCGCCACGACCACCCCACCCCGGGACACCGCGTCCCCCGTCGTGAGGGCCCTCACGCGCATGATGGCGTCCACCGTCGAGCGCCCCTTGCGGAAGCCGAACTGGCTGTCCGCAAGATCCGGCCCCGTCCTCACCAGGTGCCCGACGAGGCGGCCCGCAATCACTCTCTCAAAGAGCTTGCCGACCTCGTCGAGCAGCACGATGGGCCGGAATGCGGACGGAGAGTCCGCAGGGCGCCCTGGCTTCTGTATGAGGACCAGCTTCCCCGTCTTCCAGCGGAGTGGAAACTGGCCCCTCTCCATGCATGCGCTTAAGAGCGCCTCTAGTCGGGGCCCGAGAGCCCCTGAGGCCAGGACCCAGGCCTTACCCGGCAAGCCGTCGGGTCCTGGCTTCTATGCCCCTTGCAAAGAAAAACGCACTAACACAATGAACTCTCGAAGATTTCGGTATTTTTGCATGGGGTGCGTATTTTTGGTGGCAAGGTCGCTGGGACCTTCCGCTCAAATAAGTTTATTATGTAGATAGTTTGGAATTGCGTTAGGTATTCTGAATAGCTCCTTAAATATGTTATTATTTCAAAATGTTAGCTGATTACAGGCTGTGCCCCGCGGTTTAAAACTCATGACCTTAAGATTATTATTTAAACTCATGACCGGCCGCCTTGCGGAGTTTATTCAAAACTATGGTATCTCCTAAGATATTCATTGAAATGAAATTAATGATGTCAAAGGCAATTTTGGTCAAAATGCAATATTTTTGATCGATAAAGTACCTATTTATTTGGATAAAGATTAACGTTGACGCGGAATTTTTTTACAACTTCTAAAGGGAAACAATTCCATCATACATGATTTTTCCGAAATTTTAACCGTTTACGCAGCGTACGCAACGGAAGCTCTCAAAAGGAATAATTTTTCCTGTTTTTGCAACATTTTTCATTGATGTTCCGCTCCTATTGGTCGTAGCGTGTTGTTATATAGCCTATAGACTTTCTCGATAAATGGGCTATCCAACACAAAAATATTTTTTCAATTCGAACCAAAAGCTCTTGAGATTAGCGCGTGCAACCAAACAAACAAACAAACTCTACAGTTTTATAATATTAGTAAATTTTTTGTAGTATTTTATTTTCTAGCCTAGTAATTTTGCTGGATGCAATAATTTCGTTTGAAGAAAAATTGTTTGATTAAAATGAAAACTTTAAAGTGCAATATGAAAAACTGCTAAAATTAATATAAAACCATGTATTACATTTTTTTACTAGCGGCCCGTCCCGGCTTCCCGCGGGTGGACATTTATTTTTAAAACATTTTATTTTTTTTCTTGCAATTAAAAAAGCCTATATTAATCAGTGATAATGTAGCATTCAAATGGTGAAATAATTTTTAAAATCGGCCCACTACTTTTTGAGCCAATTCGTTACAAACATACATACAAACCTTTCCTCTTTCTAATATTATATAGTATATATAGTATAGATTGATAACGCCGAGACGCTCTCTGGCCCTGGGCCCTTCTTACATAATATCGAGTGCCTTGATACACATACCACGCTCATCTCTAATCTTCAAATTATTTTTTAACTAAAACCAATTAGCCAATTATTTTAAATATCAAAGGTCAGTTAACCTTTGATGTTTACTTTATGAATATTCAACGATTGAAGTCATTTGGGATTATTTGGTACCTTTATGATTCTTGGTCACGGTGAGCTGGAGACGGGTGGTACTTCGATCTCTCTTAGACTAAATAAATTGGGACATTTTGACACGTCCGTGAATCTCGGTTGGTTATATATGGTCATTTGGTACTTACACTAGTTTCTCATAAACAACCCACAACATCGTAAATAAAGTTATTATTTTATAGTGGTTGTTAGTCAAGGGATGATGTTTTATTATGGACGTGATAGCCAAAGATATGGGTCTGTTTACGAGTATGTTTATTTTGTATGCGCAGTAAAATTACTTGTTTATTAATATGAACGTATGTATGTAAATGCTTAACGAAATAAATGGGTTTTTGCCTTTGAATACAAAGATTATGGGACGGATAAGAATTATGGTAGATGTAAGAACTAAATAAGGATTTCATTTTAAAATGAAGGAATCCATGCATCTTTACACAATTAATAGCTCACTTCTCAGCATAGAATTATTTTCATATCTTTTTTAATAAAAAGCAATCTGAAAATGTATGTCATTACCACGCTTGGTTGACGAATAAGTGATCAATTAATCGTTAGCCATACCTGTGTTGCCTTGAAATAAACCTTCACTTGACTCTTTACCTGTTTGTACAGACGCCAGCATATGAAGCTACCCGAAACTGTCAAATTTTCCCAATCAACTTTGAACCTTATGCTTTAGTGATAAAGTTGAAAATCTATTAAAGAAATTTGACAGATTGTAGTAGCTTGATGCGCTGGCGTCTGTACACAAGTGATTTAATAAATGAGGTACTTACACACTTATTTCTACCTGACGGGTTTTCCACTCGGCATCGAATAATTGCCAAAAAGTGATTAAAAAGCTTTCTGTAATTGCAGACATAGCTATGCTTCGTTGACGAATAGGTAAGTGATCAAATAATCCGGGTATTTTGTATGACTGAACGGTCTGGGTTGCTGCATCCAGTTAGACTGGAAGCTGACCCTAACATAGTTAAGAAAAGGCTACGCAGATGATGATTACCTCATCATCATCCTACTTATTTCTTATTTTATTATCTTATTGACTTATTTCTATCTGACTTTTTTTAACTTATGAAGTAAAGTACTCCAGATTTTCTCCACTAACTTAAACAAAACGGCCAGTTATACAGCATGATACAAAAATATTGAGTGACCTTTCGACCTCAGTAGAATGGTTCCGTCGGCCTTGTGTAGCCATTTATGTTTATTGATGCGTCAAACGGCCCCGTCTCGTTATTTATTTGAATGGATTTCATAAATAAGTAACACAACTTTTTCCATTATCTACAAGAGAATTTTCTTTGATATTTTTTTTGGTTTGATTTTTGATGTTAGGGGTACCTGTAAGCCGAGATTGTTTTGAGAGATTTTAGAGACGATTGGGTTTTCTTGAAATTGATATTTTCTGTTTATTTACATTTCGCTTTTTACGAGATAAATAATGTTCGCGTCTTACATGTTAAGTGACAGGTATTTATAATGAGGTTTTGGTGCTTAATAAAGCGGGAAAACTCGAAACACGAAGCATGAACATGAGTAAAACCATAAAAAGTCATTAGATAAGATGAATTATTATTAATTGCATTGAAAATGATACCACCCCACCCCGTACCTAGCTACTTACTTCTTTAAATACACCTGAAAACCTACCTAGTTTCAACCGCAGCCATGATGTCACAGTATTTAAAATAAAAGTTACATAAAGTTATAAAATAATAGTTAAATAAATACGAAAGGCCAGGCAAAGTCACAAGTCTACAAAATATTTTTATAAAAAATACCCAGTCAAATAGTCTTCACTATCAAAACCGAGTACAATACAAACCTCATCCATCGTCCCCGACTTCCCCCGCTGACACACTTCTTGAACATAAAAACCCGGTACACGACAATTTTCCGTGACGTTGAGGCATTGAAACGAAGTCATTTTGCTTGCATTTAATAAAAATAACACTTTTTTTTGAAGCGGGCTCAAAGTAAAGGGTTCTCGCTGAAGTAATCGAGTGTCATTACTCGACTATGAATAAATTACACAAGTTCCAGACCCGCTTTGGGTGCTGGTGTAAATTTTGAGCGAAGGAGATTTTGTTTTGTTTTTTTTACCTTATTTCATTTTTGTAAATTGCGTTCGTGTTTTAATTTTTAGAGCTTTTTGGAGGGTGCTGTGTTTATGATTTGACGCTTTTGGAGCGCAAAAATTCACTACTGCCACATCACAGTCTGGTAAAAAGTTGTTGATTATATCACACATAGTCAGATATATTATTTTCTTAGATCTATCGTGAATTTGATGGTCGAAAGGTATTATGTTGAAAAAGATGGCAATATAAATATATTCGTAGTCAAGCTACAAATACTGAAAATAATTTCAGTATTTGTATCTTGACTACCAAAAATCTAATCACACAATGGAGCGTCGTATCAAGCAAATATTTTTATGAAACTTAGCACTTTTATCTTGTGTGCCAATATTATTTTATGAACAAGGTGACATTAACGCCCTGTAAATCAAATTATAACCAAAAACACATTAACACCACACATCACGCCGTATTCTCATCAAACCAACCGCAAGTTGTATCGTACGGAGCGAGTGAAATTCGTTATTACATCACATTTGAACTCGACCCGCGTTAAAATTGCCAAAGCCCGCCGGCAAATTCACCCAGTAAGACGGCTTTTGGCTAAAAATATTATTAAAGGGTTAATGTTAAGGGTTATTCATAACACTTTAGCGTTACAACAATTTACAAAAAAGGTTTTCCGCTGAGTCAGAGTTTTCGGGCAGGATTTTGAAGACATAAAGGTTCGTTCGTGGCTTGAATCGCAATGTTCGAAGACGGATGTTAATCAAAGTGTGTCGTGACAGTTTATGCACTGGCAGCCTAAGCATTGTTAAGGCTTTATTGGTACTTTTTAGTGTAAGTTGTAAGGGGGACTGTAAATGTTAAGGTGTTTTTCGTTTTGTGAGCGTCGCGTGTTGATTTGTTGGAAAGAACGAAGGTAGTTTGTTTCGCGCAAATTCCTTCCAAGTTTATGGCCGGTGAAGGGTGAAACTTCTTACGCTGAGTGGTGAACTGCTGGTAATCGTCTTGAGAATAAAGGTGGTGGATAAAAACAAAGGTACTTGCCGATGAGGTTTCATTACCTACTAAATTCAACAATCTGCGTAAGCTTAGCCTATTTGTAAACCTGAAGCCATGCCCGAGTTTTTCGAAGTGATTGGCAGAAATGTACTAATACTAAAATTATGTCAGTTACCTATTATATTAATAACGATAAGTTACTGGTGAAAGCTGAAAAAGATAAGGAGATTCTGTACCTGGCTCGCGAGGTTGTCGACATGTGGGATGTGGATACAGCAGTTATTGTGCCGATAGTCGCGACGGCTAACGTCATAATAGCCAAGAGGCAGCTGGATTAAGGTCTTGGTGTCTTGGTCTCACGGTGTGTATCGTTAGGAGGTCTTCTCTCAAGAGCCCTGACCACCAGTAGCTTGGACCCTATTCCCGATACCGGTGGGGTACTATCTTTTATATTTTTAATGCCACGACCTATAAAATAGTATACGGATACGTGTGACTTAAGGGCCTAAACTACCTCAAATGGCATAGCATGATCCTCCGTTATGTCGAAAATACTGCAGCATTCATTTTGAAATAAATCTATGGTAAAGTTGAGGATTAATGTTAGGTCTTATGTTTGACGAAAACACGATTTCATACAATTTTCTCGATAGAAAAAAATTCCAAAGTTACCACCAAACCGAAAAATAAACCGCTGGTATTCAAAAAATACTTCAAATTAGATCATGAAACTTTGTATACTAACTGAACTAACTACAAAGCAGGTCTTATGTTTTTTATTTTTTTCGAGCAATGGAACGAAGTATTCTTGGAGTCAAACTCACGGACCGCATTCGAAACAGTATACTTCGTTCCAAAACACAAATCGCAGACGTGGGCAACACAGCCGCCAAACTAAAGTGGAATTGGGCAGGCCACATCTGCCGCATGTCGCAACAGAATTGGGCAAAAGTAGCCACTGACTGGGTTCCGAACAACAGGAATCGGCGACGCGGTAGGCCCAGAAAGAAATGGCGTGACGAATTGGACGCCTATTTAAAGGATTGGCCAGATGTAGCAAGAGACAGGAGAATATGGAAAAACGGAAGGGAGGCCTTTGCCCTGCAGTGGGACATAACAGGCTCATAATAATAATAATAAATTATTTTCACCGTAAAATGCAAATACTTACCTAAAATATTGGCGCTGCCTGCCGCCTAGCACCGCACTCTGTCTCGCTCTCACACACTCCGCGAGCAGTATCGTGCGAGCGAGATAAAGAGTGAATTTTAGCTGAGGTAGTATAGGCTCTTAAGTGGTCCATTATTTCACGACGCCGTGTAATGTACTGTTTTATTATGTTCTTATAAGAATATATAAAAATGTAAATGATAATGTATATAAATGAAATAATAATATAACAAAGGGTGAACCTATTCCAAATAGGTAACAGTTGCACAAATCTAAAGGAAAGAAAAACTGAGAAGTACTTTCTTTAACTTTTTCGAGGAATCTTAAAGTCTCTTTGCTTTCTCTCCTTTAAAGATATTAGCTAAAAGTTGTAATGAGCTGTTTTCGAACATTCCAGTTCTTGCATAGTCTCTGCTATTCTAGACGTTCGAGCAGTTTTATGTGTTAAAAAGTACCAAGTTTATATTTAGTGATTGTATTGCGATTTGCTAGTTCTTTTTAAAGAGAATTCAGATGAGGACAAAATAACGTGTTATCACGCCTATTTATACTAAAAGGTTAGACAGAGGTGATAAATGATTTTATTTCTGTAAGTAGTCTTGTAAACACTTTTACACGTTGAGCATATATTTTAAAAACTAGATGAGGTCGGCGTTTCCCTTCTGGCTATTCTGAGAAGAAAGGCCAAAACAAACTCAGCGGTCAGTTTCTTTACAGTCCAGATAATTACAATTTTGGTCAGATTATGTGAAGACCATGTGTGAAATGGTCTTTTGAGAAAAGAACTATTGAGTAGATCTGTCCAGTCAATGCACGCATTTGTCATTTTCGTGTATAGTATAGAACTTTGGGGTTGACGCTGTGTGAGTGAGCGTGTTCCATCGCCGTCCCTTCGATATGCACCGTGCACAAGATATATGAAAAGCAGAACATGAAATAAGTGTTTGCCCCGTTGGTGTAATCGCTATGTGCGGTGTGACGCTAACCAACACAAATCCTGATAAAGATAATACACAAAATAATACAATTTAGTATCGAAACCGATAGTAATTGTACTAAAATTACATTTGATTTAAAGCTAGATAGGACCACTTATCGCCAGGTGTTCCCGCCATCTGATATATTGGACCGTTTAAGATAAACTTTATGATTGTGATTGTTACGTTATTTACGCTCAATTGAGATATTTAGACTTGATAACTTAATGGCGCTTGTTTTAAACGATTTATGCAATAAGGTACTCCTGGCCTATGACTTTTGCATTATTTCCTGTTCGTTTATGTAGGATTATTACTGCTAAATCTTTACTAACATTATAAAGAGGAAAGATTTGTATGTATGTTTGTAACGAATTGGCTCAAAAAGTACTGGACCGATTTTAAAAATTCTTTCACCATTTGAATGCTACATTATCACTGATTAACATAGGCTTTTTTAATTGCAAGAAAAAAATAAAATGTCCACCCGTGCGAAGCCGGGACAGGCCGCTAGTAGACATATAAAAAGTAAAAGTTTATGGCCTAAGCCTGTCTATAGAAAGAAAGAAAAAGTATTTATTGCGACTCGTACAGGAGGATCACAAACTAAACTAAACACAGTATAAATTAAAATACCAAATTATATAAAAAAATAAATTATAAAAGTAACAAAAAGAAAAATGAAACAGAAAGTTCTAGACGAGGCCAAAAGGCTCCTATCTCAGCATGATGCAGGGATATTTAAAAATAAATTTCGCAGCGCTGGTATTCTGATAGGGCCCGCTGTGGTGTCTCGGGCAGTTACAGAAATAAAAAAAAAATCATAAAAGAAATAAAAAAAATTTTTTTCGATACACACTAATTACCCACTAATAATAATTAGTGTGTATCAACGAAACTAAAACAATAGCGTTATGTTGCACAATTGTGCTGTAAGAATTAGGACGTGGATTGCACGATCTGTAAACATTGTAATTCAATAAAATAATAAAATGACAACAATAAAATATCAAGTCAAACCGCAGGCGTAATAGTTTTAGGGACGTCATAGGCCAGCACATCAATCTGTTAAATTTCTTTAATAGATTCTCAATTTTATCGCTAAAGTATAGGGTTTAAAGTTGATGTGGATTGTTTTAGTTTCGGGTAGCTTGATGTGCTAGCAGTCTGTACAAAAGACTCGTCCACTTTTTCATCTCCACTAAATGTGCAGCCTCCAATCTTTCCAACCAATAGCTATTCCTTATCTCAGCTGAAGCACAAAATAATAATTCATGTTTTTATCGACAGAGCACGGAAAGTATAAAAATACTGGTTACTAAAATAACAGATAGGGCACGGAATCTGATAATAAATTCAGCTTTAAAAAAACTGGAAGAGATCTAGACTAGGTCTTTTAATATTATCACTGAAAAAGGTTTTTGGATGACCGTGATGTAGGATAAAAAGTAATTTTCTATCAGAATACAAAATTGGTAGATAGATGCATTATAATCAATCAAAATTTTTTTCCAAGATATTGGCGCCGATTCCCTTGTTCATAAACTAAACGATTTTTTTTTCTTTCTATTTCATTAAGAAAAGGACAGAAGATAAATATTAGTTTAGTCCTGTAAAATTTTGTCAGCGCCTGACGTATTTTTAGTGGCCATTTTTTTAATCACGTCTAAACTTGTCTGTGGATATCTTAATTTGACGATTAAACTAATATTTAGCTTCTGTCCCTTTCTTAATGAAAAAGAAAGAAAAAGATGCACTGGACTCAAATTTAGTTTAGTTTGTGAAAAAGGGAATGGGCGCCTTATCAACGATTATTATTACAGATAGTGACATCCACGAAGACGCGCCCCACTCTTTTTCCTAATGCTTCAGCACAAGTGAGCAACATTCCGCTAGTGTTTTAGTTTTGTAGATACACACAAATTATTATTAATGGCTAATTAGTGTGTATCGAAAAAAACTAAAACGCTTGCAGAATTGACTAGCGGTAACCGCTAACGATTAGGAAGATATAGTAGATATTGGTTATTCCGACTATTTTATACCCAAAAATGTCCTGAAATTACTTTGACCTGAAAAATTAATAATATCTATGATTCGCGAGCATACGATAGAGCTACGATATTAAAATTGTGTTTTCTTTTTTTAATGGTAGTTTACGAATGAAAAGTTTTTTCAACTCAAAGCTGTCGATAGTAACAAATATTACTAATTAAAATAGCCTCAAGAAAAGCAATTCCTAATAAATTCATAACCCTTTCAGAATAAAAGAGAATATCTTCCTTAAAGATGTAAAAGATAACGGTACAATTCAAAGACATTCTTTACCCTTAATTAGGATTAAGATAATTTGATGAAAACAACCGCGAATAATGCTTATAAAACGCGGAAAAAAAAAACGTTGGAGTTTATTTTTGTATTTTTTAATGTTCCAATGGGATGAAAGGGGCTGTCTCGACAAGGAAATTGGAGAAGCGCCGCACTTGAGTTGAATAGTGTGGCCAGATGTTTGATGTTCCTTGAGAATTCCCATTTTTTATTTTGTTTAAGTTAGTGTTTTGAAAATACTTTATTTTATAGACATTAAAATGATTATAGAGATTGGCGAATAGGTTGTCACATTAAATAGTACAGCGGTACAAGTTGTAATCAGTCTGTTAAAATAATAAAATAAACAATTTTACTAAAATAGAAAACTTAATTTTTCAAACAAAATAAATTGCGTAAAAATTTGCAAGAATTAAATCATCCTTGATGATAAGGCACTGGACACGTGCGAGGCGAGATAGTATCAACAATTCAAGACAAACTTTATGGTATTGTTACCAAATAATCACAGTCCCAATGTATTTTACTGTGTGTACATAAATAATAAAATAAATAAGTTTAATTTTGATTACTAAAGCGAAAAAAAAAGGTCCCACGGATAGAATGTCAATTGTTACTAATTATTTATGTTATACGTAATGTAGAATCATATCAGCCTTTAATGTTTCTACTGCTAGGACACAATACTCCTCTTGAAGAGACGGAGACGGCAGTAATCTACCACGCGGGCCCAGAATATAGAATACGTGGTTTCAATTAATATGATAACCTAATTGATTGATTTATTTTTATTGTACAACTAATTATTTACACTAGGTACTAAATTAAATGAATTGCTTACTAAATATTACAAATTAATACAAAAAACAATAGGACACTTAGGCGTTGAAGCGTCGACATCGCTTTCATCCGGTAACTGGCCCAGAAAACTGGCAGCATTGCCAAGTTGAATGGCAATGCTAACTGTAGTTATTGATTAGGATCCATGGTAAACTTTATTTATGAAAATACTTGTCTTTTAGAAGAAAAAAATACATGATGATAGAACGTGAGTTATGAGCAAGAATGAAAGGGAATCATTGATTAGAGAATTGAACATTGTGGATATTGGGCTGATTCAAAACATTTTAGCAAATCTTAAATTGGCAATTGCAAAGAGGTTATTTAGCCTGGTGAAGAAGATGCTTAGTCAAGATTATATTTCTGTTAAATAGTAAGTAGTTACTTAATTAAAGTCAAATATAATATTTATAAGGTACGATAATATTGCAAAGGGTGACTCAATGGGCGGTCTTATCGCTAAAAGCGATCTTTTAAAGACAACCTTTGGATGGATTAAATAGGGGGAGGAGAGACAAATACTGTAGGTAGTCCGTGGTGTACCATTTACAAAATACAATAAATACATAAATAAAATAGGTATATTATACTAGTCTAAATACATATCCATACCCGTATAGATAACCCCCCCTTCTCATAAAACACAGTATAAAAAAACAATGTACACTATTGGTTATATAGAAGCACAATTGTTTACTAAATTGATACAGATAACCTTTTTTACAAAAAATCCCATTAATGGGAACACTATCGCATTCCCAACACACCGCGTGGTCTCGCTACACTCGAACAGTACACGTCACGGTCTAATGTCATCCCCGTACATTTATAACAATATTTTGTTCTCTTCCTCTCTGTAACCCGACCCCTTATTTAGAGGAAATTACCCTGTCCCCGTATAACATGTACTTGCGTTACTTTAAGCTTAGCATATTTTTAACATATAAAAAATGTTTCTTCAAGACACCATTTTAAAATGAAACGTAGTTGAAATACCTTGTTTGTTCTAGATTATTTCAAGAAACATTTTGTGACAAAACTGTTTAAAATATGTGACTGCTCGTGAATTTTATGAAAAGCCAACGAAATAAATTGCAACTTTTCTTTTTGCATCGTGGGCGATATATGATTAACAAATCTCCGTTTCGCCGACGATATTGTTCTTTTCTCCTCCACGGCAGCCGAGTTAGGCCTAATGCTCGACCAACTGAGCAATGCTAGCCTCGAGGTCGGACTCGCGATGAATATAGCTCAGACCAAGGTGATGACCAACGGCACCAAGAGTAACATAGGAATTGGGGGTGTGAGGATTGAATATGTCCATGAGCCCAAACACCCCACCTATGTACCTCGGCCAAATAGTCTCTTTCCAGGCGAGACACGATAAAGAAATCGCTCAACGCACCGAGAACGCCTGGAAGAGCTATTGATCGATGAAGCAAAAATGAAAGGAACTCTCCCTCTCTCACTGAAGAGAAAACTCATGGACATGTGCACTTCCTACTCTCACCTATGGAGCGCAGACATGGTCACTAACTAATCGTCAAAAGTACGCACTCGGGGTCTGTCAGCGAGCAATGGAGCACAGTATCCTTGGAGTCAAACTTACTGATCGTATAAAGAACTCGATACTGCGTTCTAAAACTCAAATTGCCGATGTAGGTCACACGGCTGCCAAGCTAAAATGGAACTGGGCTAGTCACATCTGTCGCATGCTGCAGGAGCTATGGATTAAAGTAACCACCAGAATGAGATGGCGGGATGAACTCGACTCTTTCCACAGGGATTGGCGCATAACAGCACTGAATAGGGATAAGTGGAAGGAGGGAAGGGAAGCCTTTGCCCTGCAGTGGGACAGAAATGGCCGATAATAGTAAAATAATAATGCTTTCCAACTGTTGAGCAAAGGCCTCTACCAAATCCTTCCAGGAATTATAACATAAGTTTAATAATCTTCATGGCTTCATTCTTACGTAAAATTATTGTTAATTAGAATAAGTAATACGTATATAATATTTTATTGTTGTGCCAGAAACAAATTTAACAGGGAATATATGTTTCATAAAAAAAATACAAGTTAATCCCAATACCACCAGGTTCACATGCCATTTTACTTTAATAATGTCACGCCCTCACACGTTTTAAAAATATTTACTCATCTCGCTGAATCGAACCTTTTATTCAGAGGAAATTTAGCCTGTCTGTAATTTAAACAAAATAAAGTTTTTTTTGGCAAAAAATCCTGTTAACAATGTTGATGTATATCATAATTGGACATTTTTTCAGCTTTCGTCTTAAAATAAAAATGGTGAATACCGCACAGATTTGACATTCATTTCAGAAATCCCATCGTATTCCCATCGATGGGAAATTCCCTATTAATACTGTAAGCTCTCTTGAATTTTGCGACTTACTTTGGAATTAATAATTGTTGAACAAATTATGAAGTTATTAGCTAAAGTGGTGTAGGGGATTCAAACTAAGTTCAATATCTCAAAGGCTGATAAAGCCAGTTGCCTAACAATTTGTGTTTTTGTTATTACATAGTCGAGTTCATAGTTTTTCGGTGTTGTGTATTTTAACTACTTTTAAATTGTTATTTTACTAAGAGAAAGATTAGTGTCAAAAATATTTTATTCTAAATGTATAATCTAGGCAATGTTAAATAGAATAGAATACTCTGTAAATGTATACGATAAAAATTACAAACTAAAATATAAAAAAAAAATGGCTAAATCACTTCTATGTAATATACAACATGTATGATTGAAAGTGTTACTAGTAATTATTTAACTGATACATATATACGAGTTTATGCCCATTTGGTCATATAGGGTTTGGAAAACATTTTTTAAAAATTAAGATACTCAGGCCCCCGTTTATTCGAAAAATATAATAATTTAAATGTAATAAATAATTTTTAATATTTTTAATGTACTTACATTTGAATTATTATACATATTTTTCGATTATTAATTATTGTAGAATAATTGTGGAAATACAAAAAACTATTTTTAGGAATCTATACATATTATGAACATAATGTAATGTACATATTAGTGAGTTAGGTAACATAATAAAACGTTCTAACTTTTACATTTGAGCTTGTAACTAACCTCAAATGAACGTTGTATTCGAAACATAGTTCATTCTATTCTATATTACACTTTAGTAAACCGTTAAATTCTTATGAGTAACAAAAATAAGTACGCAGTTCACAAATTCCACGAACATTCCTTTATATTCACATGGAATATTTTTTCAGTGAATTACCACAGTATATATACCGATGCCGAAATAATCAGCACATAAAATTTACATACATACATACCTCGACAGGGTCCTACCAAAAACATATCGTGGACTGATTACCATAATATTTCCAAGTCTATATCCAATCTCGGTACTTATATCTCAATGTTTGAGTACGAATTATTTTTCTTTGAAACGTTCATCCGTATTGTTCGCAAAAACTTTGAAACAACTTTACAAACGGAGGGCACCGTGATATGAATAAATTAGAAAAGTTCTCGCTTGTTGTTGGGCCAGAGAACTAACGGGATTATGACGACTGTATTATGCAGATCAGATATTGTCCCCTTGTGAGAAAATTATTTAAAAATTTTTCATGAAATAAAGTTTATTTTTGCTACTTCATAAATCCGATAAAAAAAATTATTTCTTTTATTGTCCCTTCATATTTCCACTACCCAAATATACTTGAACCTTTATTAAGCCTTTCTGATCTGTGGTAATATTGACGTATTTCAGCACAACGCACAGACGATTTATTTATTTATTTAATATATAAAATTCTCGTGTCGCGGTGTTTGTGGTTAAACTCCTCCGAAACGGCTGTACCGATTTGTATGAAATTTTGTGTGCATATCGGGTAGGTCTGAGAATCGGCTACTATTTTTTTTTTTTTTTGCAATACGACGTTTGCGGGGTCAGCTAGTTTTATATTATACTTTATGCCCGAAAATCTGACAAACAGTCTTACCAAGGGGTATCGTATTACCCAATCACTTGGTTGTGGAAATCAGATGGGCAGTCGCTCCATGTAAAATACTGGTATTCAGCTGCATCCGGTTAGACTGCATGCCGATCCCAACGTGGTTGAGAAAAGGCTAGGCAGATGATGATGATGACTTTATTGTACACCACAAAAATAACATAACATAAAAAAATTTATCCAACACTACAAAATATACAATGGGCGGCCTTATCGATCAACAAGAAAACAAAATAGCGTATATTTTGCATCGTTCAAATATAAAACGCTTTTGAACATGCATATCCTTAGGGAGATACCTGTCTTTTCCGGAACATAAAACTCCGCTGAGAGAAGTTATATTGTCATCCCGTTGCCTTTTAGGTGCAATCAAGCGTCAAACAAACACACCTTGTTGTTTTCAGAGTTCTTGGGGATTTTTTGCCTGTTTATTTCAATAAGTAACTATGTCATTGTTTGGAATTATGTGTTAGACTTGGTTTTTTTTATCAACTCGACCTCTGCTCGAGGCAATCATTCAATGACCATCGTACGAGTATTTCTTATACCTCATTTACATTCAGCCCCTGCCGCTGCCCCTCGCGCTGCCAGCGATACTTCCCTAAATACTGCCGCAGCAGGATCGAGAGAAGTGTGTGTTTACATACTGCCCTACCACTCACTTCGCTTTCAAGTTTCGCCGGGCAGCGCGAGTGGCAATGGCAGTGGCATGAGAAGTATCGCGTTTACACACTCGTCCTGCCCACTTCCCTGCTCACTACGGCTGAATGTTAATGAAGCATTAAGTTAGCGCGTTTTAGTTCTAAATTGCGCTAAAACTGTAAAAAATTTTTAGAAAAAAAGTATTTTTCCCTACCGTTACCTTTTCTTTCAGATAACCCAAAATACTCGAATAATTCGCCAATTTCATGCCCGTACGCTTATCCGCGCCCCGCGAGGTTAAAATGTCTTCGCTATCATAATGGTTGTATCGCACAGCCCAGGTTCCGTTGGTACTTTTTAGTGCCGGCACGCCACTTTTAGGGCCGGCTTGGTACTTTTTGGGTACAGTCAACAGCAAAAGTATATGATGAAAATCAGAAATTCAATACTAATTAACGAACGGAGTTCGCGTCAGAACTGTGTGGCGTCGAAGTAGTAAATGTTTGGTGTAATTTACAATCACATAACGACACTTCGATGCCACACAGTTCTGACGCGAACTCCGTTCATTAGTATTGAATTTCTGATTTTCATCATCTACTTTTGCTGTTGACTGTACTTCTTGTGGTGTGGACGTTGGAAATTTTCCGAGTTACACGGAACTTTTGACGGGGCAGTCAGTATTGCTTCGGTAATAGTCTTTTGTATGGGGCTTGAGAATTATAATTGGTTTTGTGATTGTGTTGTGTAACTGCGACTGGTTAGCGGTTGTATGAGAGTTATGATTGCTAGATTTTATAGCAAATGCAGGAGTTTTAGCTGCGTAGTACGGTAAATTCCTAGCGATAAGACTTCGATCCTGCTTGATTATAGATTTAATAGTATCAAAAGTTTATTTAGTAATATAGTTAAAAAATATGTTTTTAAACATAACTTTTTAGTACCGATTCCGCTAGTATTTGCTTGTCTTAATTGATGCCAGTTATATAATAATCAACAGCCAGTAGAAAATAAATCCAGTTGCTATTTTACATTCAGTTATTATAACTACTCTAACATAATAACAAATAACAACATGTAAGCAAAACGATCGTATCGAGCGGACCCGACATAACGTTTGTTCGAAACCCTAATTTAGTGTCACAAGCACGTAATCTAGATATTTTTGTATTGAACCTAAAGGGTGATAGGGGATCGGTTTGTTGTTTAGAAAATTGGAACATTTGCATTTCCATTCACGCTTGAAATGAATTTTGAAATTCTTTTTGTTTGAAATAAAATTTTGTAGGGATATGATAATATTTTTGTCGAAAACTGAACACCAACCAGTATCTAACATTTAAATCCTGTATGCTTTTGTTCCATGGGCAGACAGAGATTTTCGGAAAGGTATTTCGGAGGATTTTTTCAATGGTAGCCCGCGAAATTCAAATTTCTTAAATTTTTTTCAAGACAAAATTTTAATTTCGCAGGCTACCTATACCCTTATACCTTGACGCTTTCGCCTTCAGGAAAGTGTTAGATATTTCCTGTATATTCTGAAATACAAGAAAAACGAGGGGGAAAAAGCCCACGCAAAATTCTTTATTCAAAATCCAAACCATCACAAACCAGTCAACACAATGCTTACACACCTAATACCGAATCTATCACAATTACATCAGTAGGCCAATTCTGCTAATTTAAAACGTTCAAAATCTAGTCGCAGTCTCATCTCGGCGACAAACAAATGTCAAAAACTTGTCAAAATGTAGGGAAATTTGAAGTATTTTTGACAGATTGAGACTGAGATCAGACTGTGAACGTTCTTAAAAATTACGAGAATTACCCCTCAGATCAAGTAGGATTACGAAGCTTTCACGGAGCTCGTTTCGCAAATTGCTGAGATAAAAGAATTCCTTGGCGTGCATTCATGAAGCGCGCTCCGTTACACTTTGCACATTATTATGGTGGTGTAATAGTTTCATGGGTTTTGAGAGGGTAGTTTGTTCTTTGGGAATAGTTTCTTTACTTTTAAGGAGTGGTTTAAGTGGGCAGAAGTTTTTTTTTGAGTTTTTTTCTAAGCTGAGAACGGTGAATGGTTTTTAGTGTTAGTATATCGTAAGAATTGACTGCAAAAGCAAATAATTTCCATGAAAAATAAGTAACTGTAACGTCCTGAGACCATGAAACTGATATTGCTATGATTATTGATTATGATAATGATTGATTATTTGATTTTGATTATGATTGATATGATACTCATTAGTGTCACTGGCAATGTTTTTTGTTTCTAATTTCAAAAGTAAGTATATCTAAATAAAACATTACCGTTTCAATTAAAATAATATAATAAAATTTACGTTGTTAAATAAGCATAATCATAATCAACTTAGAAAGTTCCACCTGCTGACAGAGGTCTCCTCTTTGAGAGAGGAAGTAGGGCCATAATCGACCACGTTACTCCAGTGCGGGCTTGTCGAATGTCACATGAAGTCTTCGAATCTCTTAGTTACTTTTTATAAAACCACTGGGAGAAAAGAATTGTTTTGCAAGTTAACAAATACCTAATTAGTTTTATTTAACACTAGCGACCCGCCCCGGCTTCGCACGGGTGCAATGCTGATACTAAATACACTACATTATACATATAAACCTTCCTCTTCAATCACTCTATCTATTAAAAAACCGCATCAAAATCCGTTGCGTAGTTTTAAAGATTTAAGCATTCATAGGGACAGAGAAAGCGACTTTAATTTATACTATGTAGTGACAATGTCAATTACCTACAGGCAATGTAATATACAATAAGTATAATGTAATGTTACAAAAAATCTAGGAAAGCCACAATAATATATTACTTGTTACTCAAACAAATGTAAGAATATGAGGACTATTCCTACTAACTTAAGGAACAAAGTCTTAATAAGAAGCGACTCAAAGGTTGCTAGGCAACACTTATTACAGTTTCATACAGTTGCTCCGTTTTACATTAAAAGGATTTGGTTTTTCTCGTTGAGTTTGAATATTTGGATGAGTTCAATGACATTGGTAGATATTGTTTAGTTACGATGATAATGATTATGGTTGATGTTAATGAGAAAAGTGGAAAAATGAAAACAGCTAAAAGATTATGGTGATTATCACCTGAAGGTCGACTTGTGGTCGTAGTATACATATATTGAAAAATCCGACTAAAATAATGTAAATAAATGGATGGATGGATGGATGGATCAGCGTGGACGCTGGGATCAGTGCATTTCATTAATTCATACATTTATTTACATTTACCAGACTCGATTAATCAAATGAACCCTAAGATTGGCACTAGCCTCTGAAGCCTCATATTTCATGGAGCTATAGAGACCATTGCATATCAAGGAGTAGACCGGGGGGCACCGAAAGGACAGTCGCTAATCCGACTGGAGTAATAATAACAACATTATAGACAATACAGATAGTCGACTGTCTCATTGAGTTGGTGGATGAAGCCACTGCTGAGCAATATATCCTGGGCTTACCCACTACGAGATTTTCAGTTACCCCCCGGAGCAGGAATCAATGGTACATTGGGCATTAAAACTACTGGCGAAAATTGTCTAGTAAGTAAAACAACTCTATTTTCCGAGAAAAACATGGGTATATTGTAAGGATCTTACGAACATAATAATCGTACTGGCAGATAAACATCTCGGAAAGACTCTTAGGCCAATTTCACCTGCGGATTACGATGCGCCAAAGGGGGATCAGCTACAGCTTAGTAGCTTTGGAAACTAGTCTCCGTAATTTATCGCAGAATACAAGCCGAAGCTTTAACAAATAACGATCGGTTAAAGTAAGTATTCTAACAATTAGGGCTTATTTAGATGATGCGATTTTAAAGTACGAGTAGACAGCATGCTGTATAGGTACAATGTGAAGACAATAAATTAAATCATTGGCGATATATGTCATAAGCATATATATCGCCAATGAGTTAATTTATTGTCTTATTTATTTAATTTACTACTTATTACTTATTTAATTTATTGTCGTATTTTGGAATTGTCCAAAAATCCTAACAACGAAATTTAAAAAAGTGTTTTTAAAATAATAAGAAATAGAAGTGATGGCCTGGGAGGGGCCTGTGGCTAAATAATAACAGCCGCACAGGTCGATCGATCAGGTAAGCTATGCTTGCCGCGGTTGGTCTGTGGATGGGTGACCATCTTTACATACCGAGATCCCTCCGTGTCTCGGAAAGCACGTTAAGCCGTTGGTCCCGGCTGTCGTTCACGGATCTTTGACAGTCGTTACGGATAGTCAAAAGCCCGAAAGTCTGACAACCAGTCTTACCAAGGAGTATCGTATTATCCAGTAACTGGGTTACGGAGTTCAGATAGGCAGTCGCTCCATGTAAAACACTGGTATTCAGCTGCATCCGGTTAGACTGGAAGTCGTATGCAGACTAGGAACATCATTAGATATACGCAGTTAATTATGTCTTATTGTCGTCTCCACCTTTTATAACACGTAATAAAGCATAGTGTGGACAAAAAACACGCATGCTTTTTGATTTCTGCTTTAAACTGTTTAATGTGCTAAATACAGCGAGAAGAGAATCACATCAGCCTCTAGACAAGAAACTATATAACTGATAAGTGTGCTATGAAGAAGAATTAATGAAATACAGCATTCATGCGGTCTACTGGTCACTTAAGCGCATATAAATAAGGCTTAACACTTTGATTAGTTTAGAAATAAAAGTACCCAAAAGTAAAAAAAAAATATTTTGAAACAATGGACCAATCAATAATTCTTATTCTCGATGTTGAAATAATTCTATTAATTTCTCCAATAACATAAAACTTTAATATTCAAATTCAAACACTCGAATACAGACAAAGAAAACCAGGTAACCCAATTCGACATCAATCCCCAAATTACAGATTCCCACTAAACACAGAACGATTAATTTCAGAATATTCCTCCAAGCCCAAATCCGTTGTTTTCCTGCCTATACAAGCAATAAAAGTGTTTAATTAGTCAAAATCAATTTGCAGGAGACTTAATTGTTCGCTTTCCGAATCAAGAACGATAAATCTAAGGGAAATTGTATTTTGTATTAAACAATAGATTTGGAGCCGAAATAATGAATAGGGCTCGGTGGTACTACGGACCCTTTTGTCGGCCATACTTAATAATGTATGAGTATAGTTTCGTTTGCTAGGTATGTTGATTTTTGGTTGATTTGCAGTTAGTTGTACTTATTATGTCTGAATGTTCAGATTGGTGGGGTTTTGGTGAAATTACAGGTACACGCATATTTTAGTAAGCGGGAGACCTCTTTGTAAGTAAATGGGTTTCTTCCATGTATTCCCCGTGGTCCCTGCGAGAAATACAATGCTGCCGAATTAAAATGGTAGTTCCTCCCGTAGTCCCTAGAAGGTATTACGGGTATTGTTTTTACCCGTGGTCCCTCCGACAAATACAATGCTGAGGAATTAAAATTGTACCTAATTCAAGTAGTAGTATGCAGTAAAAGGCATTATTCATTATTAAAAAATATAAATAAAGAATCACAGGATGAAAAATCACGATTATATTACATAGAACGAACACAAACTAAAAACAAACTTTACATTGTTGAAAAAAAAATTGACCACGGCTAAAAACAATACCCGTAGTACCTTCCAAGGACTACTAACGGGAGGAACTAGCGTTTTAATTCGGCAGCATTATATTTCTCGCAGGGACCACGAGTAAAAAAATTCCCCGTGGTCCCTTACATGAACTACGGCAGGGACCACGGGTAATATACGGTTTCTTCGGGAAATTTTGTTAATTTTGCGACCAATAAAGGACGATGGTCGAAACTATGGATGGGCAGTATGAAAGATGATATGGCTAGAAATGAGTGACTACACCGAGATACCGATGAATCCTGAAGTATGGAAGAAAAAGGCATGAAGCCCCGATCCCAAATAAATTAGTATAAGGGCTGGAGAATGGTGATGATGATGTATTTGTAAACCGATCAGAAACAGAATTTATAGACACGTTCCATTATTTTTTTGGCGCGGCCACCTATTGGAGCCAATTCATATAAGTTCCTTTAAATCCCTTAGGTTAAGATTTTAATAATAATAATATATTTTATTTAATTTGACAACATTGGTCCACTGGTTAGTATAAAGCAAACTTATCAACTAAGTGTTAGTATTTATTATCTAAGTACATGTATTTTTCACCCCTGCCACACCAGCAACCGAACAAAGTGTTTCACTAACGGTGCATCGTGCTGTTCAGCTAGGGTTTTCAAAATACTGTTGCGGCTGGCCCTCACTCTGCCTACTAGGGATGCGGTCTTTTTCCTCATAATGACATAAAAGTCATCAGTTTGTGCTACAGCAAATAAAAAAAAGTTAAGTTTATAGCAAAAAAAAAAGTTTAGTTTCATAAATTCAGGTACATATAATTCTGCAATTTGACTTCAGGTTGGGTTTTTAATAGACTTTAGTGTTGCTTTGTATTTTTAAAGTTTAGATGTTTAAGCATTAGCAGTAAGTTATTTTTCAATTTATTTGGTGTGTGTTTGGAAACCACTATTGTATTGGGGTCATCCTGTAAAGATAGTGTGTTTAAGTTTAATTTAATAATAAATAAATAAAAGTTGAAATAAAGCACTTTCGATAGTTACGACGAGAACAAAAACTAGAACTTCTTTTGTGAGATTTTTTTCTATTCGGTAGATCTTCCGGAATAATTATGACATCAATAAAATAAGTCATCAATTTCTGAACCTAAAATAATACTTATTCCAAGCTCATAATACCGCCTAAGAGTGTACAAAGTACTTACGTATATAATACCATTATCTGAACCACTTCATTCGTATACTCTCGCAGCACATTATCATTTCAGTGACATAAGAGGATTCCCCGACAATCAAGCGCTTCGCCAGCTTGTCGAACTTACCCGAGGATAGCCGAAGGAAACCGAAGTAAATTAATTTAGCAAAATTCGTATTTCTATGAATAATCATACATGGCCCGTTGATACCGCGTGTGAGATATAATTGAGTTTGAATGACGTAATTCGAATCTGTCAACGTTATTATTATAAGACCCCTAAAGGTCCAAAGGATCCCGTCGAAATTATTATGTGTATACTACAGCGTCGCTTTGGTCGTATATCTAAGAGGATTTAACCAAATAAGACGTTAAAGTGATCCAATCAGCTCTAAATTTAAATGGGAGCTCTTAATAAAATGAGATGCAGCCTCAAGGAAACTATCAGACTAGATTATTATCATTGTTATCTTCCTGTTCTCATCCCAATTTATTTGATTTTGGCCCAGAAAAACATCACAATTAGCTATTATCGGCCAAAGGGTAGAACTCGCTGTAAGTGTCTGTGTTACGTTCTACCTATACCCCGTTAGCCTACAGGTATAAACAAACAGGCATCTTCTGGGCTTACTCATTCCATTATAGACCTCATTCATCGAGATCTAGCAGGCGAGACCGAGGTCAAGAGCTGGTATATTTCACAAAAAAAACGTGTTGCAACTTTCTTCATAGCCATTGCATGTTTAGCAAAATCTTTCCATCTTTTCTTTGCTCTAACTAAAAATCTGGATGATCTATATCAAATAAGAACACCTCGGTATTCAGATCACTCCTAATTAGTTTGACAACGAGAACCATATCTGTTTTTAATATGTTACCACCTAATATACCTAAGTGTTATTATTAAACCTATCTCATTTTCCTCAAAACGTCCGAGACTGTTAACACAGTCTTTCTTAGAGTTATTTCTTTGCTCAGTAACAACACAATGGCGGATAATCTTGTTTGTATCACGAAGTAAAACATGACCGAAATATATTAGTTTTCGGAAAGTAGAATTACTTTCTGCTAGTTACTACCGCGTCTTTGAAGAATGAGCATAAGGGACATCTGTACGTAGTTTACCTTGGTAAATGAACTAAATTATTAGTTTAGTACTTACTAGCGGCCCGTCCCGGGTTCGCACGGGTGGACATTTATTTTTTAAACATTTTATTTTTTTCTTGCAATTTAAAAAGCCTATATTAATCAGTAATAATGTAGCATTCAAATGGTGAAATAATTTTTTGAATCGGTCCAGTACTTTTTGAGCCAATTCGTTACAAACACACATACAAGTCTTTACTTTTTATAATATTATAGTATAGAAGTACATTATAAATTACCTAGCTAAACTTTCGTTGAGACAAACGTTGCTTGTAGCAAGAGAACGTGATGACGTGAAAAAGTGGTTTTTATTTTCTCATTCGTGTTTCGATGAACACGAATGAGAAAATGAAAACCACTTTCTCCATGACCAAAGGCCTTGTAACTTATAAAAGGCTAGTGGACCTAGTACACCTAATAAACTTTGATATTGGCCCCGATTTTGTTGTTCACAAACTAAACTAAATTTAAGTTCAGTGCATCTTTTTACGAAAAGGACAGAGGATAAAATATTACTTTAGTCCTGTCAAATTAGATAATCCATAGACAAGTTTAGACGTGATTAAAAAATTGGCTACTAAAAATACGTCAATTTGCGTCAGGCGCTGACTAATTTGACAGGACTAAACTAATATTAATCTTCTGTCCTTTTCATATTGTAATAGAAAGAAAAAGATGCACTGAACTTAATTTAGTTTAGTTTACGAACAACAGAATCGGCGCCATTGTTTTGTTTCAAT
The DNA here is from genome assembly GCA_949316385.1 of Globia sparganii. Taxonomy (NCBI): domain Eukaryota; kingdom Metazoa; phylum Arthropoda; class Insecta; order Lepidoptera; family Noctuidae; genus Globia; species Globia sparganii. The sequence continues at coordinate 20,498,788 of OX438671.1, forward strand.
TCAATTCTTTATTGCATACCATAATGTATATAGTTGGTAGGGAAATAATTATATGAGTCTCAGTAATGAACCTCGGGAGGCACAGCGTAGATCAAGTAGGAGAGAGATAAAAGAACACTGGGTGTTTAATGTGATCAATTTTAATTGCCTAGTTATGTAGTTAGTAAATTATACTTTTATATTAAGGGCCTATACTACCTCAAATGGCTTAGCATGATCCTCCGTTATGTCGAAAATACTGCAGCATTAATTTGGAAATAAATATATGGTAAAGTTAAGGATTAATGTTAGGTCTTATGTTAGACAAAAACATGTTTTCATAAAATTATCTCGATAGAAAAAAATTCCAAAGTTACCTCTAAACCGAACGCTAAACCGCTGGTATTCAAAAAAAACTTCAAATTAGATCATGAAACTGTGTATACTAACCGAACTGACTATAAAGCAGGTCTTATGTTATTTACTTTTTTTTAGTTACCATTATTTTCACCGTAAAAAGCAAATACCTAAACTATTGGCGCTGCCTGCCGCCTAGCACCGCACTCTGTTTCGCTCTCACTCAGTCCGCGAGCAGTATCGTGCGAGCGAGTTAAAGAGTGAATTTTAGCTGAGGTAGTGTAGGCTCTTAATACAGAATTGAATTTACGAATTATAATTATTGTTTTATAAATTACTAGCTGACCGCGCAAACGTAGTTTTGCAAAAAAAAAAAAATGTGGTATGAAAAATAGATAGTAGCCGATTCTCAGACCTACCCGATATGCACACAAAATTTCATACAAATCGGCCCAGCCGTTTCGGAGGAGTATGGTAACTGACACTGTGACATGACAAGTTTATATATTAGAAGATATTACATTTAATAATTAGTAATTTTGTAAAAAGAAGAAGAAAGAAAGAAAATACGTTTATTTGTGGCAAACATGACGCATAAAAATAAGCACAAATAAAAAAACAACAACAAAAACATTTATTTTTTAAATTGTTCATTATTGTTTTATTTACTTATTATTATATATATTTATTACGTAATTAATATGTATCTATACTTCTATACTAATATTATAAAGAGGAAAGATTTGTATGTATGTTTGTAACGAATTGGCTCAAAAAGTACTGGACCGATTTTAAAAATTCTTTCAACATTTGAATGCTACATTATCACTAATTATTATAGGTTTTTTAATTGCAAGAAAAAATAAAATGTTTAAAAAATAAATGTCCACCCGTGCGAAGCCGGGATGGGCCGCAAGTTATCCATAAGGTAAGTTATTTATTGAACGGTTCATTTTGCGCTTTTTTTTGTCCCACGTCTGGCGTAAATTCTTTTTAACCCTTTGAAGGTCAAAGGCGGTTGGTTATAAAGAGAGGTATTAAGCCTTGCTTGGCCGGCCAGCCAAGTTCATTATAAAAGGGAGGGGTTGTAATTATCAGCTGTGTAAATACACAGTTGATAATTACAATCCCTCCCACAGAGAGGGACGTTAATGTGTGTAATTGTCTCTCTTTTTATCCCACTCGTTATTATAATATGGTGGCAACCGTAAGGGCGTGGGGGGAGTAATGGCGAGACTGTTACTATGCACGTAACATTTTAAGAGTTTCACGTTAAAAAATGTTTTAAATTTTTGCTTTTAGGATAAAAATCGTTCATTTGTTTTAATTGATAAATTGCCCCTTAGTTGTTTATTTTAATTAATTTAATTTATCATTTTTTATATACAAGGTGTAACATAATTAACGCAAGACCTCATACACCCCAATTAGAGTATTAAGTTAAAAGCATAATACAATAACCAAAACTTATTTTATTTAAAGCTTGCTATTTTTATTTAGAAAATCGTGTTGACACTAGCATTAATTTATGCATTTAAAATTGAGTCCTATTGCCTTGAATTAAGATTTAATTTAATTTGGCTTAATCTGAGGTAAGTATGAAAAATACATAATTTTTGAAAAAATACCTATACTGAAATCGATTCAGTAGTCAATTATGAACAAACTACTTTCAGGACTTGCCTTTATTCTGTTACACCTTGTATAGAGCAAAGAAACGAAACAAATTCGTACCTTCGCCCAGGTTAAGCAAAGGCGTATAATGATTTATCCATATTTCGCCATGTTTAAGTAATTGGGGCGAGCCTATTGCTTATTATACAATCATACAAAATAATAAGATAACATAACTTGTTCAGATAATAATGGTTACAAAACAAGTGATATATTTCACCAAAACATTGTATCTTATCTAGAGGATATGATTTAAACAACACAAACTTAGCAAGAAGGCTTACATGCACAACTAAGCAAATCTTCTTACCTTCTCACACAAATATGTTAAATCCCTTTTCCAATTAAATTATTTAACGAAATAACCCAAATTCAATCCGCTTCATCGTCCCAGTGGAACCCCACCCTGCGGTGTGTCAGGATATCCGAAAACAATAAAACGCTCGAGCGATTTTAATCCTTTAAGGCTTTGTCTCGCAGACCGTTAAGGGTCGTTTTTGCTTGATTAATCTAATCCATACCATTGTAATTGTTCCCTTACATTTCAGACTACGGTAGTTCCGTATTTGAAGGATATACAGGGTGGTATTTATCTGTATTGCTGGTTAACACTCGAATGGATTAGTGAATGGTATTAAGGTTATGTACTGAATTCACTGTGGTATATATATAATGTTTTGTGGAGGGGCCCGTGGCTAAATAATGACAGCCACACAGGTCGCTCGATCAGGTTAAACTACGCTTGCCGCGGTTGGTCTGTGGATGGATGACCATCTTTACATACTGAGACCCCTCCGTGCCTCGGAAAGCACGCTAAGCCATTGGTCCCGGCTGTCATTTGTGGATCTTTGGAAGTCGTTATAGGAAAAATTGATGTTATTTCAAGCTAAACAAATATCAACTTTATTTGAATGGTGATTAAATTGATTTCAGAGGGACTAGCACTATTGAAAACGTTTGAAGTTGTAGCGTAAACTGAACTTTATTGTGTAGGATTTCAAGTTATTTTTCCATAAACTCATATCTGTTTACATTTTTAGCAAATAAATCGCGAAAGCAGCTTATGTAGTTATGTTATCACGATTTTATTGTTTTGATGACTGAGCTAATAAATACAATTGTTCTATTATAACTAGGCGACTATGAAACATCATACCTAATTAATTAATTAATTTATTTATATATACTTTATTGTACACCAGAAAATACATAACAAAAAAAAAACAATTATTACTACAAAACAAACAATACAACAACAACAACAACAACACATCATTTTTTTTTACAACTACAATATTATAACAACAACAAATAACAACAACAATACAATACAACAACTACAATATTTGTTATGTCATTTTTGTCTTCAGAATAATTTAATAAGCGGCCAAGTGACGAAAAAATCACGATTCTTGTTTGAAGAACTCCTTTAATTTTAACTTTTATTTTATTTTTATTAGATGTTGTTATAGCGGCAATAGAAATACACACTTTGTGGAAATTTCAACTCTCTACCTATTACGGTTAATAAGATACACCTCGCTGACAGACAGATGGATAGACGGACGGACGGACAGCGGAGGCTTAGTAATAGCGTCCGTTGGCACGTCTTAGGTACGGAAACCTATAAAGAAATTATAAGTGAGGCGAATGCGGAACACATCAAAATATTACATCGAGATACTATAAACAATACGTATAAAAGATCAAACGAATAACCTACCTGTACTATAATAAAGATAGATTTTAAAGCTTCGGTACGTAATTCAATATCATCCATCATTGTCGCGTTTCCTAGTTTTTGGTTTTCTCTCATTTTTCCTTACAGTTCATTTTTATCCTGAGAACAGCAGATATAAGCTGTCATGATGGAGGAAAATCCTGGATATTTATGTACTTTTCATCACCTCCGGATAAGTTCCAGTTAACTTGTGTGGGTGATGATGTTATACAACTTCTGTTTGTTCTATTGTATATCTTCTGTTTGTTATTTTATTTTTATTAAAACTATGCTCAAGAAATAAAAACTCTGCAAAGGCGGACTTAATGCCTGAGGCATTTTCTACCAGCATTTTGAGGCATTTTCTTAGGGCGCCTCAGGGTGATGCAGAGAGAAGATAATTATGACCGGTGCAACGTAAGATATAGATAACACAGAAATAACTTTATAATTCAGGAATAAATAATAATAGCCACCCCGACCGATTTCGGTCACGGTGGCCAATCTCAACGGAGATCAGCCAGGTACGCAGGGGATATTATAGTGCACAAGTGTGCGCGCAGACACAGATGCACTCACTCTTCCCTCACTCTCATTGTCCGCTGGGACGGCAATCTGACACGACCGGAGAGAGATCAGGCGCAGGACCAACGGCTTAATGTGCTTTCCGAGGCACGGGGGTATCACACCGCCAACTCCAAACACCGGACTGTCACTAAAAAATTCCTAATGGAAAAACTCAATAACACTTTGTCCGACCCGGGAATCGAACCCCACGCTCAGTCAACCACGAGACCAACAGGGTGGCGAAAAAAAAATCATCTGTTCTTTACATTTTGACGAGTTACGCAAACAAATGTAAGGAACAGCTGATTTTTTTTCGCGATTTCAGGTTTGGTCCCATAGTAAAAGTAGTTCATAATGATGAGTACAATGACCTCTTAAGAGGTTGTTAATGCTTTTCTAATAACCCTGTAGTGTTTACCTGGAAACTGTAAAATTGGCCCATATAATCGATTTTGATAAAATAACATTTTTAATTAATAGTCCTTCAGACCAAATTTCGGTCATGCGGCGGCCAATCTCAACGGAAACTAGCCTTCGACGCGAAAGATATTGGCCCCGATTCTGTTTTACACAAACTAAACTAAATTTAAGTTCAGTGCATCTTTTTACGAAAAGAACAGAGGATAAAATATTAGTTTAGTCCCGTCAAATTAGATAATCCATAGACAAGTTAGACGAGATTAAAAAATCGGCTACTAAAAATACGTCAATTTACATCAGGCGCTGACTAATTTGACAGGACTAAATTAATATTTATCTTCTGTCCTTCTCATAATGAAATAGAAAGAAAGAGAAGCACTAAATTTAAATTTAGTTTAGTTTGTGAACAACAGAATCGGGACTATTATAGTGCACAAGACGTGTGCGCAGACACAGGTGCACTCTCTCAATTAAATACTTATAGTAATACTTATGGTACCCACCATGAAATTCAAGATTCAAAAAAGTACAAACTCAAACTGAAAGCATTTATTTCAATTAAACCATTTACAGGCACTTTTGAATTGTCAAAATGAACTAGTCGGTCAGTTAGTCAGAAAGTTGAAGCTAGTTGCCCATTCCAAAACGTAGATCTCTTGGAGAAGAACGGGCAAGAAACTCCAAGGACACTCTTTTAAATCAAGATATTACAAAATCCTGGGTACATTGGTCTTGTTGCTTCTTTATGTGAGAACAATGTTATGAAGAAATAATTCAAAATAGGTATAAGATTAATAATTATAATTGCTGTTTTATCCGCGTTAGTTTCGATCCCGTGGGAATATCGGGATTAAAAGTATCATAAGTGTTAATCCTAGTTATAAACTATTCTGTGTACCAAATTTCATTCAAATCCGCTCAACGGTTTACGCGTGATTGAGTAACAAACATCCAAACATCTTCACAAACTTTCTCCTTTATAATATTAGTAAAATAACTATTTGATTTTTTAAATTACAAATCGTAAAAGTTACATTACAAACTAATTAATTATTTTAACAGAAAATAATCTCCTGTGCGCTCAATTAAAAAAGAACTTAAGATAAAAACGAACGAGGCAATTACAAAGAAATAAGAACGCTCCTAATATTAATACTTAGTTAAACTAAGCAGTTGTCCAAATCGTTTACATAATTCGATGGCTACATTATGCTACTCTGTGAACTGGTTCCTTTGAATCTTTATACTTAACTTTTGGTTCTGCTTAAATTAAAGTAATGGTTGTAGTTTTGTTAAGTGATAGCATGAGTCTCGTGTAGGTACTTTTAAAAACGACTTTGATATGCAAAGATTACAAATTTTACTGTAAAGTTTATTCAAACTTATGTTTCAAATTAGTATTATTTAAAGTTAAACAAAAATCAAGTTTTTTTTATGGTAATTAAGTTGATTTCAGAGTGACTAGCACTTTTGAAAATGTTAAAAATGTTTGAAATCGTAGCGTAAACTGAACTTTATTTAGTAGGGTTTAAAGTTATTTTTCCTTAAACTCATATTTGTTTACATTTTTGGCAAATAAATTGGCCGGCCATATTAACCGTAAAACCGATGACCGTAGGGGTAGACGTGTTCTTGAGTGGAGACCGCGAATCGGTAAACGTAAGGTGGGACGCCCTCAGGCTAGGTGGAGCGACGATCTTCGCAGGATGGCTGGTAGCAGTTGGATGAGAGTTTCCGAAAATCGAGTTGAATGGCGTGCAATAGGAGAGGACTATGTCCAGCAGTGGACTGCTGTAGGCTGATGATGACATTTTGACCGCGTAAATACCTATTGCAGTAGTTTTATATTAAACAGGTGTTGTTTTTTATTATTGAAAGCCGTTGAACCATTAATAGGATTACCACTTCTGGTGAAAGCTATCCTGCACCATTATATTGATACGCCAAACCCTTCTCCGAACATCACCAACCACAAACTGATCTAATTTCAATAATATCTCCAATTTTCGTACTAAAAACAAATCCAGAAACCGGCCCACTAATCACTAGCAATAATTAACGAAATCCATAACTGAAATCAATACATTCACAATGGCGGCCATAGGATTAATATCCCCAATAACTCGATGATAATGTTGACTAATTCATCTACTAATCTTCACGCCGCGTGCTCTGTGGTGTAGGCAGAGTTAATTTATAGTTTTATTCGTGAGAAAGAACGTTAATCCGTAGTGATCTATAATTATTAGAAGTGATGTGTTTCGACATAGGTAGTTATTGGTTATGTGGGTTTCGTGTGTGAACTATACGTTTGAGAAAAGTAAGACGTAGTTTTCATTTCTGATTTAAATAATAATGAAGTGTTCATAAGAATAATTTGTGTTTATGGTTTTTTATGAATTTCAAACTTTAACTTAAAAAAAAATAACCTTTAAATGAAGGTTTTAGCTGATCAGTAAACATTTGGTGCGTGAATGATTACGTGTTGAAATCAGAACTTGGTAATAAATCACAAAAATTGCAGAGAGGCGGACTTACAACTTTGCTCATCAATTAATTACGACTTACAAGGATGTCGCAATTCCACAACTCACTAAGTATTTACTTATTGCGCGTTTTTATCGACCTGTATTTATATTTTTTAATTTTTTTTTTTTTTGCTTACCAATATTTTATCAATTTGGAAAAGAGATAAAATATTGGTATCAATTTGGAAAAGTGATAAAATATTGGTAAGAAAAGGAGAATGCCGTCAAAAATAGGGCGCCCTGAACCAAACGAAAAGTCCGCTGTCACAACCAAACCTAATGTATTTGAAGGAGAATTTAATGCCCTTCCTATACTGCTAACCATTTTTTACATGGATTCCTGCAATTCGTAGTATATTTGCTGTTTACATATATTGAGGTAACGTTCGAGAAAATAACAAATGAACGATGACGGCGAATGATGGAGGCATCGCTAAGGATTATCATCACACAAAGACTACGCTAGGAAAGCCTGATGTTAACACCTGAACGTTTTCGTTCATCAGGATTTTAATTATATTTAAATAGATCAGATGAAACCAATAGGTATCGAAAGTAACGTTATTTTTTATGGTTCCGTACCCAAATGGAAAAACGGGACCCTATTACTAAGACTCCGCTGTCCGTCCGTCTGTCTGTCTGTCCGTCTGTCACCAGGCTATATCTCATGAACCGTGATCGTTAGATAGTTGAAATTTTCACAGATGATGTAAGTATTTCTGTTGTCGCTATAACAACAAATAGGTACTAAAAAACAGTATAAAATAAATATTTATGGGGACTCCCATACAACAAACGTAATTTTTTTTGCTCGATATTGATAACGGCAACAGGTAGACGCTTGAAAGATTCACAGAATATTTAGTTGTATATTCACTTTAAAAATAAATCAAATATTTAAGGGGGGCTCCGATACAACAGACATGATTTTTTTGCCGTTTTTATAGATAATGGTACGGAACCCTTCGTGTGCGAGTCCGACTCGCACTTGGCCGGTTTTTTTTAATCGGTTCACTTTTCTTTAAATTCTTAAAATGTATTTCAAAATAATAATTTAAATTGATACGACGCAACGCGCGACCTTAAGATTTTTTGACACAGATAAAAATATAGGTACCTAATATTGTTGAGAATGAACGGGAATGAACAGTAGCGAGTAGGATCACGCCTGTAAAGGGAGTGTCAAACAGATGACAGGTCCTTTGCTCGTCAAACGTCGGAGCGTTCACACGTTTCAACTGTGTCATATTTTGTTAAAACGACATTAGTTTCCTCATAGTTTTATTTGTGTTCTAGTTATTAATATTTTCCGATTGCATTATAATAGTTCATAGCCGTTTTTTTATAAAATTCACTTTTGGTTCCTAAAAATACTAAATCGGTGTCGGTGGGTACTTACAAATTAATTATCTTCATTTAAATGGTTGTTTGTAAAAGCAACATTCGGAAATGAAGTGCAATGGCAGTGACTGAAGAGAAAATACGTACAAAAGTAAATAAAAATACTTTTATTTTTGATGTCCGAAATCCGGGAATCCTTTTTCATAACAAAAACGTAAATCTAATTTAAAAAATAGGAGTTATTTTATGAACTACATTTAGTTGTGACCCGTTGCGACCCCTCGCAAGTTAAAACGTTCCTATGGCATCCTCCTTTTAAAATTACATTTTAGTTAGTAAAATAACTTTTTTTTTGTTGAAATTGTGTTGAGAAACTTGTCATTCAAAATTAGATTCAGAATTAAAATGTGTTTATTATTTTGTGTGTTCAATTTAATTTTTTAAATCTAAATATACAAAGCAATTATCTCTTCGCACGTCGAGTGTAGGTACACCATGTGTACCGATAACAATTAAATTTCTATTGTTTCTGATAATTAGACGCGCGACGAGTAATGCTGCATTTGCCAGTCTACCTACATCTTCAATGCTTTAGATATTAAGTTCTTATTCCGAGGTTCTAGAAAATAAAAATCATAGACACTTAAATACGAAATGAAAACACTTATCAACTAAAATGAACCAGATATATTGTTCTAATTAGCCATTAAAGGGCACGTGGTACCTTTAATTAGGAGTTTGGGTACAGACATGGCACTTTGTGTCTGTATATTCTGAATTTAATGGACATTATGAGGCTCAGCGTCGCGACGCGGAAAATTAAATTTATATTGTTTTTGTGCTACGTAGATATAAGTTAGTATAAGTAAGTAACTCCTTCCTCTTTGAGATGGGAGATTGTTTAATGTTGGTTTATGACCCACTTAGTAGAAAGTGGTAATACCTAAATATACGTTATTACATCGTAGGGCTAGAAGTCTCCTAAATAAGAGTCAAATTCACACGGCCTATATGAGAAATAGTACATTCTAACTATCATAAAGGCACACACACACCCTCTCACACACACACGCACACACCTTCACCACACACACACATACACCACACACACACACCACACACACATGCACACACCCTCACATAAAGAGAAGACATACCAGTATCTCTAACTTTTCATTTATTGTGTACTTGTTTGTAATTAAGTACTTAAAATAGTTTAGTTATCTAGTTACCTAAAAATATGTTGATCCGAGGGAGAAGTAGAACCACCCAATACAAGCATTACTACATGCTTACTGGGAGGTTCTAGCCACAGAATAATATTGTACAAGAAAGTCACAGAAATAAACTATTTTAATTTTTTTTAAACTATTTTTAGTTTTAATACGTCTAGCGTACCTGCTCTTAATTGTCAACCGCACTACCGTCTTAGCATAATTAGCCTATAATGTTCCCGCTCCTAGAACACAGGCCTCCTCTCTGTGAGAGGGAGTGGGCCGTAATCCACCACGCGGGCCCAGTGCGGGTTGGTAGATGTCACGTGTCTTCGACTTTTTAATTCTAGGACATGGTTTTCTCACGATATTTCCCTTCACCGTTTTGTGAGAAGTGGTGATGTCCGCTACCATCTTACGGGTTTGCAAAATTTTACCTCAGCATGAGAATTTTTGTTTTTGCTGATTTGTGAAAAGGTGACCGATTGACCATCTATTGTCATCGAGACCCCTTCCTGAAAGCAAGTTAAGCCGTTGGTCCCGGCTGTCATTCGTAGATCTTTGACTGTCGTTACGGGTAGCCAAAAATTCGGACAAGCAGTCTTACCAAGGGGTATCGTGTTACCCAGTAACTGGGTTGTGGAGGTCATATAGGCAGTCGCTCCATGTACAATACTGGTATCCAGCTACATCCACTTAGACTGGAAGCCGACCACAAAATAGTTGGGATAAGGCGAGACATATTGATGAAATTTTTTGTAAAGTTTGCCAAGAAGAGAAGAAGCATACATAAACTCATGCTTTTTTCCATGAAAGTAATCAGAAAAGTCAGTTATACCCCACTTGATACGATCTTTGCATAAAATAATAGAAATGGTTAGTACCTACCTACCGCCTATTAACATAAACATTTGCATTACCAAGGGGTGCTGGCCACCGGTGCATTACTTTTCTAAAAGAAACTCTTTTCACACTTTTGACACAGCAATATTTTTTTAATTAATTCTTTTATGTGATATTATACAATACGAATACTTAAAACTAGTTTCCACCCGTGACTTTTCCTATGTGGTATGTCGATAAAAGTAGCCAATGTTCTTCCCCAGAGTTCAAAGTATCTCCGTATCAAATTTCATCAAAATTGGTCCAGCCGTTTCGAAGATTAGCTGAAACAAACAGACAAAGAAAAATTATAAATATTTTTTGACATTATAAACAGACACTTTGATGTAATTTCTTTATATGTATGTCACGGCTAATGGCCGAAGTGCGGCTACACCTAGTTTTAGCCGGGTACAACTAGGTACAGCCGGCCACATGCGGTTCGTGTGTACTTCGGGTGACATCGGTTGCATGGTTGCGGTCAGTCGATAGGCGACGTAGGATGCAAGAGCGATCGAAGGGCACCCCGAGTTTAGGTTTGGTTAGGTTACTTTAAACACTTTACACAGAAATAGCTCCATCGATGTAGGATGCACCTAGTTGTACCCGGCTAAAACTAGGTGTAGCCGCACTTCGGCAATTAGCCGTAACATGTATATATAAATCACGGTATACTTGTAACAGAAAAGGAAGATTTTTATTTGACGACGCGATCTTTATTAAGATTCAATTTGATTAGTAATATTCATTTAATCTCTTTACTTTTAGATCACCGTAAAACATGAAATTAAAACAAAATTATTAATGAATGTAAACCGCATTTCCAAGTATAATTCAGGCACAAAATTGAATTTACAATCCATTTCGACCTAACACCAGAGTGGAATAATATGATTCCATGTATCTTGATAGATGATTTATGTATTTTGAGAATTATTCATATTTTAGTATCGTTTTTTTTGCATATTTTTTACACTAATCTACAGACGCCAGCACATCAAGCTACCCGAAACTGTCAACATTTCCCAATCAACTTTGAACCTGATGCTTTAGCGATAAAGTTGAAAATCTATTGAATAAATTTGACAGATTGTAGTAGCTTGATGTACTGGCATCTGTACATCGAACTGATGTGCTGTCGCACCACTGATGATCAACATATCGTACTGTCGCCTTAATATTTGTCGCGTATTTGTTCGTCGCTACTTTGATGCGGAGTCTTTATTATTAGTTTGTACTGTCCCACTACAGAACAAACGCTTCCCTGTTCCCATTCTTCCTGATTTTCTGGAATTTTGAAGAGTCCAGTTCATCCCGCTACCAAATTAAAAATTTATAGCCTATGTTGTCCTACGGTAGGGCACAGGCCATTTTTGTCGAAGGACCGATGGCCGGTGGAGCAGACGAGTCCTTGAGTGGAGACCGCGGATCGGCAAGCGTAGTGTAGGACGTCCCCCAGCTAGATGGACGGACGACCTAAAGAAAGTGACTGGAATGGACTGGATGAGGAAGGCGGAGGACAGAGTGTTGTGGCGCAGCCTGGGAGAGACCTATGTCCAGCAGTGGACTGCGATAGGCTGAGTTGATTGATTGATTGATTGAGGGCACAGGCCTCCCTTTCTCATTTCCACTCCTCATACTCCCGAACTAGTGTGGACTAATTCTCTGTGTCTGAGGCATCAAATTTATCCCGCCATCTTCTCTTGCCTCGATTTCGCCGGACGTGTTCTGGGACCCACATGGTGGTAGATTTGGCCATTTTTTGATTTTACTAGTCTATCGAAATGCTGTAAATGTGTCCGGACTATTCTGTTACCAGTTCTTTTTGGGTGACGCCGGCGATTTGTGTTTTGGAGCGCAGCACTGTGTTCCATACAAGGTCCGTAAACCTGACTCCAAGAACGCTGCGCTCCGTTACTCACTGGCAAACCTCAAGTTTGAGCCTTTGCCTCTATCTGGGCATTTTGGTTGAATTTTAGATTGGTCATTGCAATGTCATCATTAATTGAAAGTCAGGAGGACTCTGCTGCCAATTCTGTTGATCTTTCTTATTTATTTATTTATTTATTTATTTTATATTTTTCGGAAAAATTACAGCTAGGCAGACACAATATTCAAAGTTAATAACATGAAGATGGCCAATTACAAGTTTTCACAGATAGCATGTAAACAAATTAGAATTAATTAAATACAAGGTTTAAAACAGTGTTACATTCGCGCATTCCTTATTAATACTCGTACACAGTGCAAGGGCTAAGTAATGTTATCGAAAAAATGGTTGCAAAGAGTTTTCTTAAATTTAGACACGCTAGTATTAAAAATATCGATATCAACTTCCTGGCAAGTTTCATTGTACATACGGCTCGCCCTTATCATGTAAGAGTTTTGTCTGTAAGTAGTTCGTGTAGATGGTATGTGCAACAACCGAGGTTTACACAGAAACGAAGAACATACTCGCAGCCCAATTTTGCTCACCAACTCAGGGATGTCGCTGTATCCGTTTGCAATTTTGGATAAAAATGCTAAATCAGCAATTTTTCTTCTTTCACAAAGAGGTAGAATATGGAACTTTTTACATCGCTTATGATAATTAGGTAAATATGTTTTCGAACGAAATTGAATGTACCTTAGGAATTTTCTCTGTATGAATAATTTTAATTTTTTTTATTTTTTTTTCTCATAATTTTCTCTTCAATAATATTAAGCGTAATCACTTATTCTAGGAAGGTTCGTTTTATGTAATTCTGCCGTTGTATTGTGAAAAATGCTGAATCTCAGCCTAATTTTAATAAATCACTTTTAATTTTAATTAGCCTGTAGAATTCCAACTGCTGTGATACGGGTTTCCTCTCCATGCGAGAGTCGACCTGGCTGGGCCTAGTGCGAGTTTGTAGATGTCAAATTTTAACTGTATTCGAATCTTTTAACCACTTACTAAACAACTTGTAAAAAATAATTGACTATTATTCTTACTGTTTCATCAACAGTATACTTAAGGTAATAAACCGCACAAACAAATAAATAAATAAACATTTATAAAAATTATATTGGTACTCCTGCATCATTACCTATTCACAAACACGGTATAAAACAATAAACTTAGTCATCAACACAACTTGCAATCATAAAAATAAAATGATAAGAGCAACCCCAACCAAAGTAGAAACAAGCTTCGATGATTACAGCCGGTCAAAAACTCAACTTCTACATACCTATACTGAAAGAGTCCCGATATTAGGCCGAATTTCGATAATACAGCCTTCAGCCTTGTAGTACGAACAACCTTAATAGCTTTTTGTTGGAGCTCGCTCTAATTAGCTCCTAGCCTTCTGCTATACAAGAACAATCCTTGGTTTCATTGAGTAGAAGTTGCAGAAGGTCCGTTGTTGCAAAAAAAAACTTACATGGCAACAGCTGAAGAAAAAAAAAACGAGTGTGCTTATGACCACACGACTGAAGTGAAACTTCTTTCGCTCCATCTGTATGTATATTTCATTTACTAGCTATAAGAGAAAGAGAGAAAGAAAATGTGCGCGCGCACTGCTCTCTCTTGCTCCTACACTGTGATACAGACAATAAGCCTGCAGTGTGCTTAGATATACGAAACGTATTTGGCTATGAGAGGAAGAGAGAAAGAAAATGTGCGCGCGCACTGCTGTCTCTTGCTTATATCCCCCACTTAACTTCCGTTCGCCTTGCCCGATCACACTTTTCGTAACGCTTACGTCACGCGTTCGCCAGCTTACTCCCCAAGTCAAGCGTGCGTAAAGAAGTTTCACTTCAAAAATCACCAAGTATTACAAGCCAAGGGCACTTTGCTACATTTACCCATTAGTATTGCATAACTCTTTTAAGAGGAAGTTCTATCGCACGAGAAGGAAGCGCATAATATCGGTAAGTATACTATTAAAATGCAGTACGCACTTTGTGATGAATTTTCATAAAAATAATTCATAGATTTGATATAATTATGATGCGCCATATAGCATCGACACCATCCATGCCAGCTGTACGAGAATAGCTGATTATTATTAAACATTCATCAGTCGTAATTCACCATCTAGCATTATCTTTTCTCACGTATCATTAATCACCTATTCATACGAGTATTTATTCATCATCAGTTACTGATCATCCATGGACTAACCATCTATGCCTCAACTTTGGCAATTCTTTTCGAGTAAGTTTTTCACAAAATGTTGTTAGAAATAGAAGTACTGAACATTTTCTTTCACGCCAGCTCCTAGTAGGCTCTCACAAATAATGTACAAAAGTTTTGTAGGCTGTAATGTAAATAGATTTTCCTTGTCTACTCGTATTTGAGTGTGAAGTGTGTGGGATGTATATTAACTAAATGAAATTTTTGGGCAGCAAATTGGGTTCGTTCAAGGAGACATGTTTTTATGTGGGCTTAGCTGGTGGAAATGATTAGCCAGAACGCTGGAGGCAAGATTATCCAGATAAAATTATTTTGTACATATATTTGTTTTAAGCCAGTGTGTTTTTGCAGATACGTGGCGTATTTTTTAAATTCAAATATTTTTTTTTAATCTGCTAAACTACACTTTATCAAAAATTATGTTTTGATGAATATGTTCTATTTTAAGAGTATGGATTGTTTTATTTTATTTAAATACAACATAGTTCAATTACTATTCAGTACAAAGTTATACATAATTAAATTATTGTTTTATTTTGTTACAGGTAAACAGCGTCTTCTTCACCAAAAACTGCCCCACAAATTTTCCAAGTAAGACACACACAGAAAAATGTGTTTGGTCGGGGGAACCCGTCAGGAACGGAGTTTCTTACGCAATACTCGCACGCGCACACACTTGTATATAATAGAAAGAGACAGAAAGAGTGAGAAAGTCTGAATTTAATACGCGTATTTAATACAGCGCCATCTGGTATAAGGTTTTAGAAGCTCTTGTACAGTTGTCGCCATCTTGGAATATCATTTTGACATCACTATTGGCTTTAGCATCCTCGAAATCTATGAAAACGACAGACATGACGAAAAATAATTTCGATCCAAAAAAGAGCCTGAATCCTAAATAAAAATATAAACACAACGTCTGTTTATTTAGTAACAGACGGCGTACATCGAAAATAAATTGTTAAATATATCTCCCAGAATCGTTGAGCATGTAAAATCATTCACCGTTCAAATCATTCATCGTTCATTTAGCACACGATGGATGCCTCTGAATACACTTAGCTTAAAATATAATTATTTTCAGACAGTCAATAAACAGACATTCAGTATTGGTTGATATGAGTTTTTTTTTTTATTACAAGACTCGCTAGTAAAATACAGGATTAGTTTTCAAAGACCAGCCAAATTTAAGGGTGTGGTACAGACTATCAAACTGAATAACTTTCTTCATGTGACCAAGATCGTAATCGCGGGAAAAAAAAATATCAACGGAAAAAATTATCAACTGAAAATATTATCAACTGTCCCATAAAAAAAACTTCAACTCGACCTAAACGTATGGGATGGCTGAATTTGTATTCGCGATTACGATGTTGATCCCATGGACAAAATTGTTTAATTTTAGCCCTTAAATTTGACTGTTCTTTGAAAACTAATCCTGTACTTATACTCAGTGAAGTGACTTAATACTTATTAATTTTTACTAGGATTCACTTGGGAATGGAAGCCAACCCCAAAATAGTTTGCGAAAAGCTTGATTTCACTGATTGACATGTTGACAATTAAAACGTGCATGTAAATGGTTGTTTAGTGGCTGTAAGTACTCACGATTGACTCGTTGTCGACGGTAGGCGAAAGGTTGTACCCGAGCGGAATAAAGTAACACTGGCAGGTTATGCTAATATAGTTCTTTAATGTTCCACACACTACACACCACAAAGTCTTTAGCGAATGGCAGAAGGAGAAGTACAAGAAAATAGGTAATGGCACAAGCAACTTAAGCAAGCTAACATTTACGGCGTTAACAAATATGGAAGCGTATGGATAGCGAGTGACGCGGGCTTCGCAAGCAAAGGCGGTGTCTCGACTGCTCGGTGAGCGCGCGGCTGCGTGCGCGCCGGGTTCGCGCGAACCTGTTTGATACAGACGTCACTACTCGTTAGCCGTGGTATGTGTCCACGGGACGACGTGCAAATTCACAACGCTTGATTCTGTTTTGCTTTGATGGGCGTGTTTTGGGTGTGAATGTTTTGTATAAATGTGTGTGAATGAATGTAAAGACATGGTGTGAGAGTAGCCCACATCACTCCCCCCCAGAGCCCTGGTTAAGGGTGAAAATAATCTGGAAATCGGACTTGTCGACCACTGCGTGTTGTTTTGGGAACAGTGGTCGATGGATGCGGGGTTGATGGTTCCGGGGATGGATTGCCTAGCGGTATTGGTGTGGTTGCTGTTGGTTGGTAGATTGGGTGTGGTGGTAAGTCGGGTAGATCTGTTGGTCTTGTATCTGTCGCGACACGGTATTCGTCTGGCTCTTTAGTTAGCGTAAAAGCGGGTTTTAATCGGTCTATTGTGACTGTCACTATTTTCCCTTTGATCATCAGTTTATAGACCTTGTCGTCTTTTTCTATCACCTTGTGTGGGCCTGTGTAGGCTGGTTGGAAAGGGGCGCGTGAAGCGTCTTCACGTAGGAAGACGTGTTCTGCAGTGGCTAGGTCTTTGAATACAAATACTTTGTGTTTGACGTGGCGGGATGCCGGGACAGGTTTCAGCTTCTCAGCGAATGATCGCAAGCGCGCCGTAAATTCTGTCAGGTCTGATGTTCCTACGGCGCTGGGATCGAAGAATTCGCCGGGTAGCCTTAGTGGTTCACCATACAGCAATTCCGCCGAACTGGTTTGTAGGTCCTCCTTGAATGCACTACGAATGCCAAGTAACACTAGTGGTAGTACCTCTGCCCAGTTGTTATCTGCGTGGCATGTAATGGCCCCTTTCAGCTGCCTATGGAAGCGTTCGACCAATCCATTGCAGGCCGGGTGATAGGCAGTTGTGCGCTTGTGTTGGAATCCTGTGTTTTTTGCCAGATATTGGAACAGAGCGGACTCAAACTGACGGCCGCGATCTGTAACAATATCCGTTGGCACACCAAATCTGGATATCCAGGCTGATATTAGTGCTTTAGCTACCGTTTCTGCTGTTATGTCTGGGATTGGCATGACTTCTGGCCACCGTGTGAAGCGATCTATGGCTGTTAGGCAGTACCTGTTTCCGTGTGACAATGGTAGTGGGCCTATTAGGTCGATATGTACGTACCTGAAGCGGGCGCGGGGTAAATCGAAAGTGCCTAATGGTGCTGACACATGTCGACTAACCTTCGCACGTTGACACGACAAGCATGTTCTGGCCCACTTTCTGCAGTCTTTCCTTATGCCAGGCCAAACAAACCTTTCCGCTACCAGCTTGGCGGTTGCGGCTGGGCCTGGGTGGCTTAAGGAGTGGAGACTCGTGAATACCTGCTGCCGGAATGCTTTCGTCACGAAAGGCCTGGGTACTGTTGTGCTGACGTCGCAATATATAGATTTTCGACTCCCTGGGCAGTCCTTTTTTATCAGGCGAAGAGATGTGTCCCCTGCTAGGTACTGAGCCAGTTCTTGGTCGTTGTCTTGGGCTGTACTGAGGTCAGTCAGGCAAATTGGTAAACTCAGTTCCTCTACGCGGGATAGGGTGTCAGCCACGACGTTATGTTTGCCAGAAATATGCTTAATGTCTGTCGTGAACTGGGCAATATAGTCCAGATGGCGGAATTGCCTGGGTGAGCAGCTATGCTTCCGCTCATGGAAGGCATAACTGATCGGTTTGTGGTCCGTGTAGACCGTGAAGTGCCGGGCCTCGAGCATGTGCCGAAAGTATTTTATTGCTTCGTAGATTGCGAGTAGCTCACGATCGTACGGTGAGTACTTGGTCTGGCACGGACTCAGCTTCCTGGAAAAAAATGCAAGCGGTTCCCAGCTGCCATTGTTTTGCTGTTGTAATACTGCTCCAATAGCCGTGTCTGATGCGTCGGTCACCAATGCCAGTTTGGCTTGGCAGTTTGGGTGAGCCAGAAGAGCTGCCTTGGTGAGGCTCTCTTTGGTGTCCTGGAATGCCTTTAGAGCATCGCCGGTAATGTTGATGAGTGTAGATCCTTTGACTGCCCCTGTGAGTAGGGCGTTCAGTGGTGCTTGAGTTTGCGCTGCATTGGGCAGGAATCGTCTGTAAAAGTTGGCCATGCCTAGAAATCGCCTGAGTGCCCTGACGTCCTTGGGTGGAGGAAAGTTACGTATGGCTTGTACTTTCTCGTCCAGTGGCTTGGTTCCGCTCTCTGAGATTCGATAACCCAAGAAAGTCACCGCGGGTGCCCCGAATACGCACTTAGACACATTAATCACCATGCCAAAGTCCCGGAGTCTGGTGAATACCTGGCGTAGGTGGTCCTCGTGTTGTTTTTCGTCTCTGCTCTAAATTAAAAAATCATCTAAATAACAGTAGACGAAGTCTAGTCCGCGCATCATTTCGTCCACGAATCGTTGAAACGTTTGTCCAGCGTTTCGTAGACCAAATGTCATAAACGGAAATTCGTACATACCGAAGGGCGTAGTGATGGCCGTCTTGGGTATGTCCTCCTTGCATACCGGTATTTGGTTGTAGGCTTTTATTAAATCGATTGTACTGTATACGCGACAGCCAGTAATGTTGTGTGTGAAATCATGTATGTGTCGTATTGGGTACATATCTGGAACGGTGCGGGAGTTGAGTTTCCTGTAATCGCCACATGGGCGCCACCCGTTGTCCTTCTTTAGGGCGAGATGCAATGGGGATGACCATGGACTGTCAGAAGGTCTAGCAGTGCCGTTAGCTAGCATTGCCTCAAATTCGGCTCGAGCTATTTTTAGCTTATCGGGGGCTAGTCTTCTAGGTGCGCATGAGACAGGCGGACCCGGTGTAGTGCGGATGTGGTGTTGTGTGTTGTGAGGTATCAAGCGTTGTGTACCTGCGGGTCGCGTAATTTCGGGGAAGTCCCGCATAAGCATGAGATGGTAACGTGTATCGCCTGAAAGAACCTTGACTGAATGAATACTACTTACGTTGGAAGCCCGTGTCGCTGGTGCTGTTAGTGAAGTTGTGTTGTCTATTAGGTTTTGGTTTTTACAGTCCACTATCAAATTGTAATAACACAAAAAATCTACACCTATGATTGGTTTAGTAACGTCCGCTACCACAAATCGCCACGGGTAACTTCGTCGGAGTCCGAGGTTCAAGTTGAGATGCGCGTAGCCGTATGTGCTGATAGTAGTCCCGTTGGCCGCAGTTAGTTGGTAGCTCGTTGGTGCTCGGCGCTCTCGTAGCTGAGTTCGAGGGTACACGCAAAGGTCACTCCCTGTGTCGACCAAAAATTGGATTTTCGTGCTGCGGTCCGTTACGAAGAGGCGACCGGGTGTGGAAGGGCAATCGTCTGTCGCCATTACTGATGATTGCCCGGGGTGTTTCCCGACTCCTTGTAGTCGCATGGTTTCTGACACTTGCGTGCTCTGGATCCGAATATGTCGTGGTACCAGCAGATGGGGTGGGTCCGGTAGCTCGATGCTGATCGGGTTGAACTGCGCGATGCTGACCGGCGGCGCTGTAGGTCACGACGTTCCCTGCGGCGTGGCTGGCGGGTGTGCTCTTCTAGCTTGATGGCTAGTCGTTCCACCATCCGTTTTAGCTCAGCGATCTCGCTAGTGGTGTTGCTGCTGGGTCCTGGCACGCTGGTAGGCACAGAAGTGGCCGCGACGGCCGGCGGTACCGATATCTCCTGGATACGGTCAGCGAGTTCTGCTAACTGTTCCAGCGTTAGGGAGGGCTGGGAGGCCAGCACGGTCTGTATGTTGTGTGGGAGGCGATTACTCCAGATGGTTTGCAAGAACTCCTCTGGAACACTCGGCCCTGCCAGGTCTCTCAGATGGCGTAGAAACTGTGTCGGTTTCCTGTCCCCCAGTTCCTCGTGGGTGAGTAGTTGACGAACTTTCTTTTCATGAGAAGCGGTCAGTCGCTTGATCAGCTCACTCTTGATTTTGCCGTATCTATTATGAGTGGGCGGATTTAGGACTATATCTTTTACGGACTTGGCGTGAACGATGTCTAGGTTCGCAATGACACTGTTAAATTTTATAGCATCTTCGGTGATTCCGTAATTCTCAAATTGTCCTTCCACCAGCGCGAACCATATCTCTGGGTCGTCCGGTGAGAATGGTGGCACTTTGATATTTAATTTCCGTAAATATTCGGCCGAGTTTCGGTCCTTATCAATGGAAACGCACTCTTTTTTGGGGCGCCTCGTGGTTATGTTTTGCTGTGAGGTCGCGGTCTTTGCTGAATCGCTACTATCGCTTCCTGCGTTATCACTCATTCTGGTGATCACGTCGGGGTCACCAATTTAGTGGCTGTAAGTACTCACGATTGACTCGTTGTCGACGGTAGGCGAAAGGTTGTACCCGAGCGGAATAAAGTAACACTGGCAGGTTATGCTAATATAGTTCTTTAATGTTCCACACACTACACACCACAAAGTCTTTAGCGAATGGCAGAAGGAGAAGTACAAGAAAATAGGTAATGGCACAAGCAACTTAAGCAAGCTAACATTCACGGCGTTAACAAATATGGAAGCGTATGGATAGCGAGTGACGCGGGCTTCGCAAGCAAAGGCGGTGTCTCGACTGCTCGGTGAGCGCGCGGCTGCGTGCGCGCCGGGCTCGCGCGAACCTGTTTGATACAGACGTCACTACTCGTTAGCCGTGGTATGTGTCCACGGGACGACGTGCAAATTCACAACGCTTGATTCTGTTTTGCTTTGATGGGCGTGTTTTGGGTGTGAATGTTTTGTATAAATGTGTGTGAATGAATGTAAAGACATGGTGTGAGAGTAGCCCACAGTTGAATTGAAATAAATGCTTTGAGTTTGAGTTGATCGCTAGTGTCGTACGACACTCAAGAAAAATGTCCCACTATTATCCATTCAAATCATAACAATAGCCTGATAAGTTCAAACACAGTACCTCCCTAAGTAGCGACTTGTTCTCCTACCGATTACGATTAGGTCCATGTTGCCGAGTAGACTCCATTAGGCTTATTGGCTTACTGGCATTTTGCCATCACTTACGGATAGAATTTTTCTGGACGATCCGAAATGCTCTACCCGTTTACTAGGAAAAAGTAATGGAGCACAAAAAATTGCTGGATAAAGGAAATTAATGTTGTTGTGAACTGACGTCTGTCATTGTTGGTTTCTTCTTTACCAATTGTCGGCTTTTGTATCAACATCAAGGGAAAATCGTTGGCCATGATGGCCTACGTAATAGTTTGTATGTTTGTTACTCAGTCACGCAAAAATGGATGAACGGATTTGGATGTTTAGCACATAGATAGTTTATAACTTATGACATTGTATCCCGACAGTACGTTCCCGTGGGATAATATCCACGTGGGTGTAGCCGCGAGCAAAAACTAGTTGATTTGTAAAAAAAAAAAATTCAAAATTTCAAATTTTTTTTCTTCTTTTTCTCAAAACTAACAATGTTAAAACACTCACCTACTACCGTGATTCGCAGTAACAATTCGACTGTTAACCGTATTTGTAAAAAAGTATCGAGTTTTACGGTAAGCGGTAGTTTGCAAACTGCGGGGGATGATGCCACTCGCTGGAGTGACTCCCAGTTATTAGAAGCATATTCAAACCACAGCACAGAGGCGCCTCGGCGGTATGGAAACTCCAGATGAGAGCTTCACAATGTAATTTAAACAGCGATTTGACTTGGATATATTATATTTATAGGAATACTTTACATTGCGAGGCATTGACTCATTCTAACAAAAATACCATCTAAAAATATATGACACTTGCTTGAACGTTCGAATGGAACACGAGCTCAAAAACTTTTTAACAAAAAAAAACAACCGACTTAAAAAAAAAAACACTACAAAGTGTAAAATAACTTTAATTTTAATTTCGGAAGTCGGTGTCTTTGGTTTTGTATTTACGTTTTTGCCACCGACTTCCAAAATTAAAATTAAAGTTATTTTACACTTTGTAGTGTTTTTTTTTTTGAAGTCGGTTGTTTATTTTTTGTTAAAAAGTTTTTATTTTTTACTTTTTATAGTCAGAGTGCATCTCATACCAATTCCAATAAGCCCAAACACGGCTAGAATACATGGTTTTATTACGAAGTTCCGGTACCTACCTTCCAGCTTCATCATCAGATCGGTTTGATGGTACCATTTTCGTCAGAACCATTTATTTAAATTTGCTTCGTCATAGTCGCTTAACTATCTTAATCGAGATATCTTATCGCCACCCGTGAAATACTTATTATCATTGAAGAGTTCCTGTGGCTATCTGTGGTCTCCTTCATTAGTTCCACTTCACCAAATTATACTTTTTGAATGCAAATGCTTGACATGTTGATGAAAATACCAAAATTGCTATATGTATGCCTATAATATTTGAGGAGTTCCCTCAATTCCTCATGGATCCCATCATCAGAACTGGATTTTGACAAAAATGGGACCAATCTGGAAGCATATCCTTTCAAATAAAAAAAAAATCCAAATCGGTTCATAAATGACGGCGTACTGAGGTAACAAACATAAAAAAATAAAAAAAATACAACCGAATTGATAACCTCCTCCTTTTTGAAGTCGGTTAATTAAAACTAGCCTCCACTATAAAAAGTAAGGCTACGTAGATGGCTTCTATAGTACAGGCAGCACTGGCTTGAACTGGCGTGGTCAGCCAGAAGGTTAAAAAAAAATTATTACCAGTGATTTGAGTACGAAGACAATGCTTGTGCAGTCCTTAATTATCCCTATCATCGATTATGGTGATGTGTGCCACTTATGACCTGAATGTAGATCTCCTTGACAAACTTGACTGTCTTCTCAATTACTGCATAGGTACAATTTGTTTTCAATTTACGTAAGATCATGTCTCTGCGCATCGATCGCTTCTAAAGTGGTTAAAATACGCCAGCGCAGAGAGCAAAGTGCGGTGACCGCCTTGTTTTCATTTCTTGTCTCTCCCACTTCTTTTAGTTATCCGTTACTTTCAGGACATTATCATCTTCTATATCTCTGTGGAATGCGCTCCCCCTGGAAATCAGGATAGTAACCAACTGATCATCCTTTAAAGTAAAAGTTCGCGAGCACATTCGTAAGAAGCTGGCAGTCAGTGGCTGGTCTTTTTATGAACGCACGGTGATGCCTGCGGATAAATTAAATTTTATGTTACTTCGTTTCGTTATTCATATCATTGGTTGGTAATGTAGTTGCTTTAAATTATAAGAACTGTTTGTTTTATTTTATTTTGTTACCTATAGTACGAATCATTTGATCTGACTTTGTTTTCGTACGTCCTTTTTGGGTAACCACTGAAAATCAGCGCTGTGCTGTGGGTCCCATATAGCACAGCATCATGCTGAGTGGAAGCCTTCTTGTCACAGTCATGACGTGCAGCCGTCGACTACTTCTGCTTTGTGCTCGTGAGAATATAGATATATTTTGTTTTTGTAAGTCATTAGGATTAATTATCTTTTTGTTTGCACGTGTTTCTGTGACAAATAAACCTATTTATCTTTCTTTCTTTCAGTATAATCACAAAATTAATATTTTCATATTGTTTGTCTAATTTTTTGGACAGGACCTCGTGCTCATCAGTAGTATTTGCGACCACTAGCCCAACGAAGCAGTCAGGTGTTAAATTTTGTATACGAAATCTATGCTGATGAAAGTCGCGGGTGAAGTGCTAGAAAAAAAAAAACAAAAACTAAAACGTTGGTTGAGCTTATTTACATTGAGGGAGGGCCCCATCCCACGAGCCATTTTGCTACGGGCCCCAAACGGTATAGTTACGCCACTGACAGACGGCATTGTCAACACTTTCCATGGTAGAAACTGTCGGCTTTTAATGGTTATCCGTGATATAAGTTTTGCATTCAACGCACTTTCGGCGCCACGAACTTTATAAGTACTATACTACCGTCTCTAGACGCTGACAGTTTGGCGATAGTGTGTTCTGTGATTCAAATGAAGTTATGTAGTTGTATGTACAGACGACAGCACATCAAGCTACCCGAAACTGTAAAATTTTCCCAATCAACTTTGAACCTTATAGTTCAAAATATATTAAAGAAATTTTACAGATTGTAATAGCGTGATGAGTTGACGTCTGAACATCCCTGGGTGGGTGGCAGGGAAATCGACGCGCAACTGTTACCATGTTATTCATTACATGATTCTGAACGGAATGTTGGTTATGAAAAAAAAATGCTGTTCTATATATTTTGACCACGTGGGCATTGCAGTTTTCTACGAAACAGCTGATTTTTTTTTTGGTAACCGTCGAAAATTTTTAAAATTAGGGGTTCAGAATCGTGTATTGGATCCAAGTAACAGTGCGCGTCGATGTTTTTCACAAAATATGACGATATTATTACCAAAGTACCTACAGACGCCAGCACATCAAGCTACCAAAAACTGTCAAATTTTCCCTTTCAGCTTTGAACCTTATACTTTAGCGATAGAGTTGAAAATCTATTGAAACAATTTGACAGATTGTAGTAGCGTGATGTGCTGGCGTCTGTACCTCAGCGAGAGCATGTGGAACATATCACACGCTCGTAATATGACGACACTTTGTAAGCCTTGTGGTGTCACTGTTTCCCCCCCACGTAAAATAAATTAACACACTGATGAATATTCCAAAACTCGATGAACGATAATCAGCACCAACATCCCCTCATCCTTTCATCCGACCAGCAGAACATCTATATGATTGACACATAATCCATTCTAAATTAGACACGCTAAGCACCTGAGCCCCAACGGGGGTGGTGAAATAATCCTCTGAAGTAGCGAGTGACATCATCGATCATACCGCGATGCATGTACCACCGTGTTCGGATTATGTGTGTATTTGCACTGACACGATGCAACGTGGAATATTAAAAAGATTTTATTGTTTTTTTTTTTAAACTTGGTTTGATTTGTGATTTTGAATTGTTTTTGTTGGCATGTATACCTAGGGTCCTAGGTTAGTGATTGTGTATGTGAAGGAGGAAAGAACTGGAATTTCAAAAAAACTATTTAACTAATATATAAAATTCTCGTGTCATAGTGTTAGTTACCATACTCCTCCGAAACGGCTGGACCAATTTGTATGAAATTTTGTGTGCATATCGAGTAGGTCTATCTATTTTTTTTGCAAAACGACGTTTGCGGGGTCAGCTAGTATATTATATTATGCCAAAAAGCTCCCAATTTGGATTATGTAGATAAGTCAGTGACCGGCCAAATTATGTAAGATATACCAAAAAAAAGCGCTCTAATAAATAAAAAAGCGATACGTCGATTTATTCTTTAGTGAAGTCTTATACAGGACAAGTACCGACCTATACCGATCCGTCACAGATCTTCCAGGCCATTTTGTCTCTATACAAATCTACAATCTATTGAATTTTAGCCGTAAAATTCTCCTGACCATACAAGGCCGTACAAAAATGGGTGCCAAAAATGGCTGCTGAAATTTACGACCTCATGGGCCGAACCAGACACGGATAAACGGGGTTCATATAAAGTGCTCCCGAATTTTTGTTCGTGCTTTCTTTTTTATTTTAATTTATCTAGCACGGGAAAGTGGGCGGTTCGGCCGCCGTTATTTTATGAATACACTGTTTTTACGTCTGCCCTATGAATTGAAAATGTACCGGGTTTTTGTGTTATTTTTTATTAGTTTTAGTTGAGCTTCTATCATCAAATAGCCTAGTTTCCACCATCAATAAATTGAAAATCTATTTAATCCGTCAGTTAGAGTATTGGAAAATAATGGACACGTATTTTTTGTTTTTTGTTAATCAATATTGACAAAGATGAAACGCATCAAAACTCGGGAGTAGGGGCTCGTGACGTCAGAACTCAATAAAAATTATACCAAGGATGCGAAGATTTTAAAATTCTCAATACGTCAGTATTGAGAATTTTAAAAGCTTCGCATCTTCGTCAATTTTGGTTTACGTAACAAAAGAAAAAATACAGGTCAAATATTTTTTGACAAACTAACTGACGGACTAATTGGATTGTTTCAGTTGACAAGCCTATTGTACTACAGAAAAGTTTGCAGACAGTGTAATGCGTAAAGGAGACTTCAACAATAACGGTCCTCATATACATGAAAACTCGTAATTTTCACATGAATTCTGTCAAGCACTTACTGACACTTTTCTTTCTCTGTGGAAAGGCTCAAGTTTAGTGCTAGAAATTGCGTACAATTTTCTTGATAAAATGTGTAGAGGTGTTGTGAGTGTCGTGAGTACTCACGACAGCCCTCTCCCGGCTTTGCTTAATGCGAACTAACTCGAAATTCAATATTCAACACGACATTTTTGTGTAAACATCGCGTGACGCGCTCCCTGGGGACCGCGCAAGCGATGAACTTTCAGAGTTTAAATAAATCGTGTTAGATGGAGCTAATAGAGCTGTGAAGAACAGGGCGTAAAGTTCACTCATACTCCATAGAAAAGGGCGGATCCTTCGACCATATGGGTGTTATGTCTGGCGGTCAAATGCCCGATGATTCATGTTGCGTTGTTGTTGTTTCTTATTAAGCTCGAACTATAACCGACGACTCTGCCTATCGATTCTGTATAAATCCCACCGTGATAACATAGGTGAAGTGAGCGTGAAGTGAGCTATCAATGGAGGCAATCCCTAACATCAGGTGGAATGACAGCTCACTTCACCTTAGTTTTCACGGTGAGATTTTTTCAGAATAGCACTGCTGGTTACTTATCTCCTTTGGTGAATGTACTAGCTGCGCCCAAATTCAAATTCATTTATTGTTTTATGCCCCGCGGATTTATCCGCATAAGTATTAATCTCATGGGAATATCGGGATAAAAATAAAAATATTCTTTGGCCTAGTCTAAGCCATGGTTTGCCCATGTATCATTCTAAAATTAACCTAAAATAAATAGAACACGACAACATAATATACCTACCAGTGGCAAAGGGTGAATATATGACAGAGGTAATCCAGAGCTAAAAAAAATGTCAATACATCGTTTCATTATATTTCAATGATGAATTGACTATAGAGTGGTTGTGTTCTGAATTTTCAAAGGGGAGCCGGTGGGAATCGAGTTGTATGGTACCTTTGCCACTGATACCTACGCATTTTTTCCATTCAAAATCCGCTATCGCACCCGCCCCCGCTCCCTCTCATAACTCAAGCACCGCATGTTTTGTTGCGTCATCGATCATCTTCACCAACGCTTTTCGCTCGCCCCGCTCACGTCGAAAATTACTTACGGAACCTAACTACATCTCTACGTCGACAAAAAATAACGCCTCAAAAGAAAAAAAATATAACACGTACGTAGGAAATTTCCTCGGAAAAGCCCGATCGGTTTGACCTCGTTTCATAGTTCAATAGGTTTTGCATATAGCTTTGAGGAGATATTTAGTTCGAGTACTGTGCCTTTATGAGAAAAACGCAGGAGAATGGTATAATTATTTGTGAGGGTAGAGCTCTAAAAAGTTGAATTTAATGGTTTTAGTTCTGTTTGAGTTGCATTTCGTTGGTCTGGTTCCTAGAAAAGCGTGTTAGTGGTAATAACGAATTGACATAATTTGAATAAACCTACATATAGATTCATTATTTTTACGGTTCCGTACCTCAAAAGGAAAAACGGAACCTTTATAAGATCACTTCGTTGTGCGTCTGTCTGTACGTCTGCCAAGACCCTTTTTTTTAGGAACTCGTGGGGTTATCAAGTTGAAGTTAATATCAAATACTCAGGGCTGCAATCCCTTGAAGCAGGAAAAAAATAAAATTTCTGAATCAACGGAATCAAAAGATACAGCTGTTTATGTTCCGTTTATGTCACATATTTTGACACTCGCAATGAAATCAAAACCTATAAGGTACTTCCCGTCGACTTTGTATCGTGAAATTTGACAAGAAGCTATGACATGTAGCAAAAGTAAAGGAAAAGATCCGAAAATCCTTAATTTGTAGTTATAAATTTGTACAGAACCCTCGGTACGCAAGTCTATGCCGATCTAATAGGGGTAATACTTTTCAGGCATAAAAAGTGTTTTCTCAGAGGGTATTCAAAGCTTACATTTCGTGCTAAATGGTGATGTTCTCCAACCAAAATTATTTATTTAACAAGCCCCCTAATATTAAGTAGTAATTACTACTATCACTGCAGTAATTATATAGGTGCGGTCTAGGTAACTTACCATACACGTCATTGCGTTACACTGAATAGAAATAATCCCTGTAAAGTCCCATAAGGAGTGGCGATCAGGTTATCACATTAATTCATACCACTCATTCTACATTTCGTATACATACACAATAAAATAAAATAATAACAATTAAAGAAAAATAAAGAAAGAAAACAATTTTTTATGGGATACACTCAGAAAATCGAAATAGTATAAAAAAGGAGCACTTAAAACTGTATACTCTGAATTGGTCTTATAATTTCAGTCCCACATATTTTTACCTTCCACTTTAAGCCAGTACTACCTTTTTAACCAAAAGTCACAAACGTAACACATTTCCGAAGCATAAAACCCTGTGTGGTTACGTTACGTCACACCGTAACACGTAAAATGAGGTAATGCAGGATACAAGACGTCATTATATTTATGAGGTTCCGCAAGAGGGAGAGAAATATCAACGATGACAGGGTGGAATAAAGAATGAAGTATGTTTGGGTATGGGAATTTTTATATTTTCCTTTGTTGCAGGAGGCAGAAAAAAGAAATTGTCAGGCAATGATTTCATTGAATTTTTTTGCAATAATGGTTATCAAGTGGCAAGATTAAGCAAGACTGAGATGTTTAAGCTCTCCATTTGCCAATAAATAGATGAACTGTTTTATTGTTCAAATTATGAGAATCATTCATAGAACTCCGCCTTGGAGTGTAAATGTGGTGTTGTTCCACAAACGATGGGACATTTAGTATCGTGTCCTGCGTGTCCTGTCAGCTGCACGTTACAGGAACTGATGGACGCTGGTGATGGCGCCAAACAAGTAGCCGAATTCTGGGCCGAGTCCATTTGGATTTCTATCGAAACCGTAAGAACAACAAGATTCATAGAAAGGTCGATTTGCTTTAAAAAGTGGGAGTAAAGGATGGGATGAAAGGGAGAATACTTTAATATAATAATAATAAAATATATAATTTTTTTTTTCTTCTACAAGTATTAAAATTCAGTTTATATTTCAAAAAGTTTGAACATGAGAGGCAGGGACCCATACTGAGTAAAACCTGTACTATGGGACTCCGGGTCTAAATAATACTTTGGTTAGTGCGAAAGGTTGGTCGAAATATTTGCAGCATCATCTTCTTAGCTAATAACAAACAGTACAGTGCTTTTGACACAAAGACGTTCTTGTCGTTATATTATAATATGCCAGTGAAAGTCCCGTCAAAATCGGTCCAGCTATTTCCGAGATTAGCCGGAACAAACAGACGGAGACAAAAGTTTTATAAAATTGTTTTTTTTTTGTTATAAGTGTACCGTTTATACTTTAATATGCATTTAATAAACAGCTGCTATTTTGACATTACAAACAGACACTTTCATTTTATAAAAACACAAATCTACAGAGCCGGACCTAATGCCATAGGCATTTTCTACCAGTCAACCTTTGGGTGATGCAGAGACAAACGGTGGTAGAGAAATTGTGGGTGTTTTTATTTTTATTTGTATGTTTAGATGTATGTACAGTTCATAATACATTGGTGTTATGAACTCACTTGAACTGTCAAGCGAGTGGCCTAAGCGTATCATCAAAAATTAACTGATTCATTGAAAAAAAAATATTCTCTCATCGACTTCTTATTTAAGACTTCCTATAATCTACTCCATGTTACATGAAACTTTCAACCATCTAAAATTATACAACCGCGTCACAAAACAATAGCGTTTATACCTAACAATACGTTTACAACACCCTGCCACGCAGGTTGTAGAGAAAATAATGAGCGGCGCGTCGACTCGTCGAGTGATTTCAGGCGCTAGTCACACGAGGTGATTAGTTCTGCTACACGTCGTGGTGTGTGTGACACGAGCTTCAGGAACGGCTGACTACTTAGTTACTGTTTTAATTAAGTTTTGGGAATACGTGACTGGTTTCAGAATCCACATAACAGGACGTCTACTGTCTAAGTCCGTCATCGAAGGATCCGTCAAAATAGGGGTCAAATTAATATTTTTTCCAACGGGAAAACACACATCGGGATTAGGGACAACTTTGAAATTATATTTATTTATTTATTTTTCACTTCAAGACACAATCATCAGTGTAGTCCTGGCTCTTATAATAAAAGTTCCTGTATCACAAGAGCCAGACCTCTCTATTTACAAAGAACGTGCTACAGAAGCCTGATAGACAAAAATGAGATTCGTTATAGTTATGGCATGCATTAGAAGGTACGTTTAATAATATAGTTTACATTTTTTTTTTAAATTAAGTTACCACTGATTTCTGTACAGAGAGTGTGACTGAGGTGTGAGGGTGTCGTGTAACGGTTTCGAATAGATTTTCTGATTCATCATAATCGTAATTTTCTAGCCAGTGAATAATAGTTTTTTTGTTTAGGAAAACATTGTGAGGAAACCGGCATGTCCTATAACCAAAAAGACATGTGACATCTACCAACCCACACTGGGTCCGCGTGGTGGATTACGGCCCACTCCCTCTCACAGAGAGGAGGCTTGTGTCCCAGCAGTGGGAACATTAAAGACTGATTATGTATTTTTTTTAAGTTATGTGTGTTGTCGTTGTAATTGTGTTGTCGATCATTCTTAGTTCGGCCCCCTGGTGCGAGATGCTATTTTTGAACCGACGAAACCAGAAGGAAGCCAAGCAATCGTGCTAGGAACCACTACTAGAGCAATGAGGCACTTTATTGCACCAACGATTTTCCGCATCATAGTCTCATGAATAGACTTCGTTTGAGTTTGTTCCTAAAGAGGTATGAGGAACATGGTGTAAAGTTCTCTCATCTTCTATAGAAAAGGGAGGATCCTCTGCCAGATGGATTCGTGTGTCAACAATTGAAGTTGGGACATTGTATACATGCTAGTTGCGTGGTAAACTCTGCTTGCGCGATGCAGGATTTTCCGTGACGTCAGTATACTGCGTAGTTCTCATGTGGCGCTGTAGATGCCGCCACCTCCCTATTGAACAGTTTTATAAGAAACCCGTGTATTAATCCGTAAGAAGAATCATAACCATTTGTCAAAGGCAGATTTTATAATAAATTTTCCATAAAAAAGAAAATATGTAGGTAGTCATATTTTGTCGCAAATGGTTACACAAGGAACTGACACAAAAACCCATCATGGTAGTTTCCTGCTGCCTACCCTTAAGGAAAGTGCCTTGAGTATATAAACATAAAAAATCGTGCATGTACTGCTGTGCGATAAATGCAAATCTGAGCAGTCAAAATAATAAGATTTTGTAATGCTTGCGTCTATATGCATCCACTCCGTATACGTGTAAATTAAATTGAGCAGGTACCAGGCTCTCAGAAATCAAAGGTATCTTTCAGCCGCGTACATCAAACCAATGAACCGTATGTCAGTCATTGTTATATACTCCCTCCGTTCTTTTATTAGCTGTAACGAAATTCTGTACAAAGGTCACAGCAGCAACACGAACCTCGTTTATTCCGTACCAATGAGGGTCGTAATAGTGTTACTCGAGTACCTCAGCTATTATGTACGAGCGATTTTAATCTTTATATGGTAATCGGCATAGGCGAGAATGGCGTGGTGTGGTGGTTTTCGTTGGTACCAAGTTGGCAATTGAGAAGCACTTATCGTGGTATCGATCGGTGTAATGTGTAGTTTAAGTAATGCAGGTATTCATAAATATGAGCTTGTATGTGCTTAAACATTCATGTTAGTGGAAGTGGGGTAAATTATTATGTTCAAGTTGGTTCTAATGGGGTGTGATAGTTTTCAAAAGTACTACAACAATATTTGTATAACGCCAATTAAAGCTGCTATAATAAGTTTTTTATTTGTCTTTCAAAGGTTCATAAAGTTCTAATAAGAGGTTTTAAGGGAAAGCATTCATACCATGCTATAATGTGGATTCAAATGCTTATCAGTATGAACTGGTGTTTGTAATTCTGTGATTAAACATTAAACAGGAATTTCTAGAAGAACATGGAATTAATAATAATATTATATTGAGGTTACCAACCAGAAAATATCTACTAGACAAAAGCAAGCTTAACCAAAGCTCCAATTTCCCAAAGTATACTTTCCAGTCTTTATCCCACGCACCCCCGTGCTAATCAACTCAAAAAGGATTTAAGCAAAAAAAAAAACAAAATCCCAATTCCCAAAAATTTTTTCTCATTTATTTTTTTCCTCTGTACACGAGAAATTGGCTTAATCTCCAAACGAAAAAGATATATCGTAAAAAGAAACATTCAGCGAAGTTTAATACAGAAAAGATCAAAGACTATCGATTAACATACGTTTTTCCCATTTCAGGATCATTTTGGGGATATTCTACGTTTTTATACATCAAAGGGTTCCTTATAATATAGACTAATATAATAAAAATGGGGTGTCAGTCAGTATAAATGTCTATTTTATGCATGTAGGGGAATACGTTGGAAAAATGACGTATTCAGGAAATTGTCTGTCAGTTCGCGAAAGTTTAATACAAAAGTAGAGATTGGCGTTTTTTCATGTGGCGTTTTCCTTCACTTTTTGGTTGAAACAGGAGCCTGAAAAGGAATAAACATATTTCCTCGAAATTACCATTTAAACTGAAGCTAACAATTTATTGAAGCTGTAAAGTGCAACACTTTCGGACAATCGACGTTAAAATTCAGTTTAAATAACGCTGTAATTTTTTTGAGTAAGTACTTACAATCGTATTATTAGTTAATAACAGTTATAATAAAAAAAAAAAACTAAAATAATAACAGTCGAATCATTTTTAATTATATCTTTAAATACAATATAAACTAATACTAAGCTATCAATAAAGCTGAAGAGTTTGTTTGTTTGAAAGCGCTTATCTCTGGAACTACCAGAGGGATATACAAAATAATTTTGTATTTGATAGCCCAAGTCTCGAGAAAGGTTATAGACTGGGCTTAACATCACGCTTGGACCCTTACGAGCTGAGCAAAAACAAACGAGTCAGAAAGAACGCTGAGCGAAAATGAAGTATTAGCGCGGGTAGGCGATGCGATGTAACGGGATGGGTCGGAGGAGCAAGACATTGCTCGTGGAAAAAGTCGCGGACAAAAGCTAGTGTTAAAATAATTATGTAAACTTCATTGTCACGTCCTTTAATTAGTACCACATAATCAATATAGCAAACTGTAATTAGGTCACAAAAGAAACAAACAAAATCAAACATAACTCAAAACATGTATTTCAATTAGAACCATTTACTGGCACTTTTGAATAATATAATATAAAATATAATAATATTCCACAACTATCACACAACGCCATCTAGTCCCAAGCTAAGCAGAGCTTGTGTTATGGGTACTAGACAACTGATAAACATACTTATATATTTCTAAATACATAAATATTATAGATAAATTACACCCAGACACAGAACAAATGATTGTGCTCATTACACAAACATTTGTCCTGGGTGGGAATCGAACCCACGACCTCCGGCATAGCAGTCAGGGTCACTAACCACTAGACCAACAGGCCTGACAAAAAAATTAATTTGACAGTCATAAAGATGAAGCTCATTCCAAATCATAGTATATTGGCGAAGAACGAGCAAGAAACTCCGTGGACAATCTTTTAAATTTATACGGAATGGTAGGCAACCAGTTACCGTGGATTCTATATGATTCTGAACCCTGCGTTGAAATTGTTCGTCGGACATTAAAAAAAATAATAATAATAAAATTGTTGTTCCATACAATTTCACCACGTAGATATTACGCTTTTCTATGAAACGGCAGATTTCTTTTTGACAACAGACGAAAAGTTTCTGTTAAAATTTATCTTTCAATTTAAATCAAAATGAAATGCTGTTCGTTGGTAGCGCATCACTTGAGAACGTCTGGACCGATTTGGCTATTTTTTGTACTTAAACATTTATAATAGTTCGAATTAGGTTTTTAAAGAAAGAAAATTTATGGAATAGTTGGCTGAAACATTTTCAAGTTTGGAAAAAACTGAACGTCCTTTTTCTATGGGAATTCGTAAGAATTTTTGAAAATACAGGACAACATCTGTCGTTCCAGCTAGTTAAATGAATAATCTTTCCAAATTGTCATTATATCGTTATAACAGCTATTAGAAGAGTAATTATTGTCCATTTCGTAATTAGCTCAGAATATTTTCGGTTCAAAACGTCCAATATTCAGCGCAAATCGATGAAACTCTACTTCATGATATTATTTACGGGTCTAATATTTAGCCGGCAGCGGAATTTGTGTTGTTTACGGAATGGGGTGATGAAGTTGGAAGTTTAATGTGTTAGTTTTAAAAATACTATAGGGTCTTATTTAGTCAATAGTTTGGAGATTATAGAGACAAAAGTATGTTTTAAATATAGTATAATCAACCTATAACGTACCCAAAGGCTTCTCTATGAGTGGAAGTGGGACGTACCACACCACGCGGCCCCAGTGCTGGTTGTGTTCTTTCACCATTTTGAGAGCAGTGGGGATGTAATAATTTAAAGCGCCTGTCTGGATTCGAAGCTACGACCTACAACTCGTAACTCGCGGCTGATACCACTGGGCCACCACTGCTCCTTATTTATTTATTTATTCAATACTTCAAGCACATAACATGTACAGAGGCGGACTTAATGCCATAGGCATTTTCTACCAGTCAACCTTTGGGTGATGCAGGGACAAACAGTGGTAGGTGCAATCATTAAAATTGAGGAATAATTAATATTTTAAATATAAAGATACGCATAAACCAATTAAAACTATGAATGTAATATATACCTAATTAAATACATGAATATACTTACTAAAAATAAATTAGACAAAAAGAGAAAATATTACCGTTGTGATGATACTGCCAGCTTCTTCTTGCTTTTCTTATGTTAGCGTCAAACATATATTTTAGTAAACTGTGGTGCAAGCGGGTCTTGATATTGATCTTAGGATGTGAACCTGCATTCCTTCTTAATTTTAGTGTATGTTATGTTATCCAGGCATTTCTCAGCCTTATTTGTCTCAGGACATTTTGTGTATTTTCCTTCATACGTCACTTCTTACTGTTCTCATCACCATGCATTTTCGGCCTTAAATTACTAACACTAGTTTGTATATACAGGGTAGCCAAAAGTCGTGGATCAAACGAAATAGGATAAAGGAGTTCATTTCCAACGTTTTTAAAGTGAGAAATAATTTTTGGTGACGCTTCAAAATTTTTGAAAAAATATTAATTGCTCTTGAAATTTGGTACCCGCAACAGAACTTTTGTAGTGCTGATACATTATCTAGTAATAATACAACACCGTTTTTTTATTGTTTTATATCACATTTCTAAGTCTAATTGTAAAAGAACTCGGTATACAAAAATATTCATAACTTTCAGGGCAATTAAATTATGGCCGTGCTGTCGAAACATTTTTTGTTGGAAATCCTTTATCTCTTTATTTCGTTTGATCCACGACTTTATGACCACCCTGTATACAGCTGTGTGAGTTTATAAATTTATACGTCTATAGGCCATTGTAGCTTGAAATAACATATTCATTGTAATTATTTACCATTACGTCTTTTAGTTAGATGGCACATGATCGGCCATAATTATCTTCTCATATACTATAATTCTTTTCAATAAGCCCGCGTTTGCGCGGACGTGACAATGTCGCGGCGGGATTTTATCGCGCACGGGATTTTCAACTATCGGTAGGTATTGAGCCGAGCATTAAGAATTCAACACAGCGCATCCCAGCGCGTAAACAAAACACATTATTGAATTTTCAACTCTGAAAATCCAAGAGTAATATTAATATAATAATCAGCCCGTATTGCCCCCCGCAGGGTAAAGGCGTCCCCTTCCTTTTTCTACTCAACTCGATTCAGAGCCAATATGGACTAATCCCTTATAAGGGCGTCATCTCCATCCCACCATCTACGCCTGGGTCTTCCGCGATGCCGTTGGACGTTTTCAGGACCCATGGTGTGGTGGTCTTAGCCCACAATGTATCCAACAAACGGCAAACTTGTCCAGCCCAGTCCAATTAGAGCTTGGCGGCTTTTTGGATGACGTCTGCGATTTGTGTCTTAGAGCGCGATCCATTGTGCAAAAAAAAATTGCCGCTGGAGAAACACGCCCGTGCGAACCTGGGCTAACATCAACTAGATTTATAATTTAAGGTCATTATTACCGCGCACCTCAAATTGGGGATATATACCATTTTCATCCATTTTGAAACACGGGGTCAAAATTATACATTGTAGTCGATACTAAGACCATTAGTAGTTATTAGCGATAAGCTATTCAATCATTACGCTAACCGCTCATCGCTTTAACCGCTGACGTATTAAGCCACTAATCAGGAAAGATATTAAATGCTTGAATAATCTCTGGTCGCTGAAAGCGCATCCGGCGTTCGGGACACTTTGCAGCGTTTCATTACAAATTCATGAAATCCGCTTTTTAATAAGTACATTACTTGTTTATAAATAATTAATATTATATGCTGTCACTGTGCCACGAATTCATTGAAATTGTAATTTAATTAATATTATGTTCGAAAATCATCAATTATCGGAGCGTTGTAGAGGTTGAAGTTAGTGGATTGTCGTAAAAAATAACAGTGTGGATTTTTACTTGGCTAACGCACCTTGTAATAAGTACCTATAAAATTTAGACTTTAACAACATAACATAACATGGCGCCACAGTATTCCCCGAAGACATCATATATCAAGCCTTTTCCCAACTATGTTGGGGTCGGCTTCCAATATAACCGGATGCAGCTGAGTACCAGTATTTTACATGGAGTATCTGACCTCTGCAACCCAGTGACTGACCCTGTAACTGGTAATACAATACCACTTCGTAAGACTTGTTGTCAGACTTTCGAACTTCTGACGTCAAGTGACAACTCTCAAATATCCACAATTGACAGCCGGGACCAACGGCTTAGCGTGCTTTCCGAGGCACGGAGGGGTCTTGTTATGTAAAGATGGTCACCCATCCACGGACCAACCGCGGCAAGCGTAGCTTAACCAGATCGATCGGACCGTGCGGCTGTTATTACTTAGCCACATGCAAGAAGTTTCAATCAATCAACTCAGCCTATCGCAGTCCACTGCTGGACATAGGCCTCTCCCAGGCTGCGCCACAACACCCTGTCCTCCGCCTTCCTCATCCAGTCCGTTCCAGCCACTTTCTTTAGGTCGTCCGTCCATCTAGCTGGGGGACGTCCTACACTACGCTTGCCGATACGCGGTCTCCACTCAAGGACTCGTCTGCTCCACCGGCCATCGGTCCTTCGACAAACATGGCCAGCCCACTGCCACTTCAGTTTGCTCACTCTGCAAGCTATGTCGATAACTCTGGTTCTTTTCCGGACAATTTCATTCCTGATTTTATCCTTCAAAGAAACTCCGAGTATAGCTCGCTCCTTAGCGCGCTGGGCGACCTTGAATTTGTGGACTAGCCCGACCGTCAGAAGAAGAAGTCCCATTTAATAATGAGCAACCTTAAACTGGGCACAAATCCAAACTCCAAGCTAATATACTGCCGTCATAACGAAAAAGGGCACAACTAAATTAAATAACCAAACAAACGATGAGGGCGCCACTGTGCGGTCGGCATAGTCAGAAAATCGTGTTGACACTAGCATTACTTCATGCATTTAAAATTAAATCTTATTGCGTTAAAATAAGATTTAATTTTCTTTGGCTCATCCGGTGGTCAGTACGGTAAAATACATAATTTTTGAAAAAAAAAATACCTACATTAATAGTTACTGAAATCGTTTCAGTAGTAAATTATGAACAAACTACTTTCAGGACTTGCGTTTATTCTGTTACACGTTGTATAAGGTGTTTCAAAATCAACTCTACAAACTTTAAGAGGTAATTTAGACCATCAAATTGAACAACTTTCACTATGGGACCAACACTGAAATTACGAAAAAAAAATCCGCTGTTTCATAGATTTTGGTCAATTAAGTATTGAACTTTTGTATTAAATAAACAGCTATTTTTTTATTTCGTGATTTCTCAAAAACTTCGTGTGGCAGTCGCAAAGATACTGAAAACGGTTTTTAAGATTGAGAGGGGTGGAAGGCGAAAAGAACACATTATACAATAGGGAAAGAATATGAGCATTCCGGCGAAGGCGAATTGGTAACCACTTGAGTATACTGAGATATTATAGTTGGAAAAACTCAATAACACTTTGGCTGACCCGGGAATCTGACCCCGGACCTCATGCTCACCAGTAGCACTTGGAATCGTTAAACCAACGAGTCAGTCCTTCATAACTTTACAGAAAAATAATGAACATAGTTTAATTGTAATAATTTTACTAAGTACCAATATTAAAGCGACGAAGAACTCGTAAATTCAAATCCCAAAACTATTAAGGCAACGAACACGCGAAACAGTACATGTTCTTCAAAGTAATAATAAATCGGTACTTCAGAAACTTTAACACATACATAAACTTAACAGCTTACGTAAAACTTGAACTGAATGCAAAACACGAACCCTGCATCATGCAACTAGTTACTACCATCATAATATTAAACAGCTCTACTGTATAAGCCGATAGCCGCATAACTGTCAAAGTAAATAATAAGTTTTCGTAGTATTGCGACGTTTTAGGCCCGCCGCTGATTGCAATTTTTTGTCACCATGACTTATTATTACTGTTACCTATTATACGTATTATCACGTCACCATAATGAGCGCATTCAGTATAGTTTTCATTGCACTTGACTAAGACGTCGACAAAAAATTGCAATCAGCGGCGGGCCTTAGGCAACTAAGGCCCGCCGCTGATTGCAATTTTTTGTCACCGTGACTTATTATTACTGTCACCTTTTATACGTATTATCACGTCACCATAATGAGCACACTCAGTATAGTTTTCATTGCACTTGACTAAGTGACAAATAGTCACGTCGAAAAAAAATTGCAAGGCCTTAGTTGTCTAAGGCCCGCCGCTGATTGAAACTTTTTGTCACCGTGACTTATTATTACTGTCACCTATTATACGTATTATCACGTCACCATAATAAGCGCACTCAGTATAGTTTTCATTGCACTTGACTAAGTGACAAATAGTCACGTCGACAAAAAATTGCAATCAGCGGCGGGCCTTAGTTGTCTAAGGCCCGCCGCTGATTGCAACTTTTTGTTACCGTGACTTATAAAAAAAAATTAAATCCATTTATTTCAGACAACAGTGATCCATATTTTGTTAGTATTAAACACAGCTTATATTCTAGTGTTAGTAACATTGATATAAAAATAATATTATTAAAAAACAAAGGACGATCAGGCAGAAAGACATGTTCCTTATCTAATCAACCTCCGCACAAAATGCCTGATATTTGGAGTATAGCTCTCCGCCACAGCTCTCAGAATATAGTTGCGACTACTCCGCACTCTGCACAGCAGTGAAGCTGTTTTTTTGCGTATTATGGCATGAAAGCCATCTATGTATTATCACGTCACCATAATGAGCGCACTCAGTATAGTTTTCATTACACTTGACTAAGTGACAAATAGTCACGTCGACAAAAAATTGCAATCAGCGGCGGGCCTGATAAACTTAGTTATGTCTGTCTCGTGTGTGTAGTGGTTGCAACCGCTACAGCTGAGCATGAGATCCTGGGTTCGGTTACCGGGTCGGGCAGTGTTATTGGAATTCCCCATCTGGAAATCCTCAGTAGCAGCCGTTTTTTTTTTTGGTGTTGTAGTGTCCGGTTGATGGCAATAGGCTCGCCCCTATTACGAAGGCGAAATGTGGAACAGCGTCCTTATTGCGTAACACACTATCATTCTCAATTTGAATAATTTTGAAGCATATTTCTAATCCATTGCTCCATATGTTCGAAAAAATGTGTCTGCTCAACAACGCAAATAGCGCAATGAATGTTGTTGAACTGTCAAAATGAAACCCATTGCTAACTGATAGTGTTTTATGCTATTTCCCTGTAGGTATCATTTTATGTTATGTGGCTCTTTCTTAAGGTATGACTAACTGACGAACATGACATCATTTTCAATTAATTGAAAAGATAGCAAGTAAATTGGTTAAACGGTTCTCGAAAGTGCGACAGAGAATATATTATTTTATATTAAAAATTAAATAAATTTTATTAATAAATTTATTATTATTAATTCTTTTGCGGCTTGTTCCAGTAATCTTGATTTTTTTGAATTTGTGCTAATTAAGCCCTTTCATTTGATACCCAACAAGGCACCATCTCAAAATATTTATTTTTAAATTCATTGCTTTATGCTCTAGAGGGCGCCATATTGAATTTATGTAACGTCATATAGCCTATAACTAGCAGACGATTAAGACGCTTCTAAGGATACCTCATTTGTAAAATTATTGTAAGTACTTTTGAAGTTATGAGGGAATAGATGAACATACATACATACCTGTAGTCGAGTAAAAATAAAGAATGGGCAGATCACAGCTGATTTATCATCATCATCCATAGCCCGACACTTACTGCTGGGTATATAACTCTCTCTTTGCTTTTCTTTGCCAATCCCCACTCTCCTCTGACGAACTAATCTAGGTTCTACTTGCTATGGCGTCAATATCATCCGCTCATCTCGCCGCCCAGCCGACACTATTTCCAGTTCCAGTCCTTTGGCGGTCAAAGATTAGCTCAAAGTTATTCCTATTCCAGTTTCACCGCATAGTGCTTAAAACTGGCTAATTCACGCGAGAGCGCACCTATTCATCAGGATCACTTGGCAATTTAGAAGTTACTAGCATATCAAACACATTTATATATTTCACACATGTGTTTCACTTATAAAAACCCTTAAATCCTTTACGAAATCCCTCTACACAAATCATTTTATACGCCAATCAAAACTGTTATAGAACATGAAAAGTATTCAAGAAACGTGAACTTTTAAAACAGTGTCGCGATATGTGTATGACGTATAGCATATACACGTACATTATGTACATATTTCTTGCTTGTATACGTACGATATGTACATAATTCTGACGAACACATAATAAAGTATGTACACCGCGATTGTTGCGGCTTCAAGTTTGTGTGTTGTCGCTTGCTGTCGTGTTGCGCGGTTTTAAAGGTGTGGTAGCAAAGTAAGCGGGGAATCATGTGTATAATTGTAGGGTTCTTGCTACGTTTGTAAGTATCTGGGTATCGGTCCTTCGTGGTATATTCAGATTATTTTGGTTGGGCGCCAAAAACCCTAAACTGGCGCCCAACATGGGGCGCCAATCTAAGGTTACTAAAGTAGGCCATTACTAATTATTATAACTCAATAAAAATAATTATGTACCCGCCGTACATAATTATTTTTATTGAGTTATAATAACGGTGTGTCAGAAGTTTTGTTAACGTTTACGTTTTGTTTTTTTTTTTTTGTTGTCTTTTTGGTTTGGTAACTTTTCTTGGGAAAGTTTCCTGTGAAGCTTTCTGTAAACAGATGGAAAAATAAAGTACCTATAATATGCTAATGATGATCATTCTCGTAGAAAGCTTACCAAGCAAAGGTAGATACTGGTCTTAAAAGTATTACGTCGGAAGTCGCCATTTGAGAACTATAATGTTCATTAATAAACAGCCTATATTGTTCCCACTGCTGGAACTCCTCTCTGAGAATAAATGGGCG
Source organism: Globia sparganii (assembly GCA_949316385.1). Lineage (NCBI taxonomy): Eukaryota > Metazoa > Arthropoda > Insecta > Lepidoptera > Noctuidae > Globia > Globia sparganii. The sequence goes on from OX438671.1 coordinate 20,541,327, forward strand.
GTAATCCACCACGATGGGCCTATGCCAGTTAGTAGATGTAACATGTTACTTGTAATTTTTAGTTCTAAAACACACCGGTTTCCTCACGATGTTTTCCTTCACGGTTTTTGACTGCAGTGGTGGCAAAATAATTTATACAAAGTAAAAGGCCTACCAGGGTTTGAACCGTTACCACTGGGTCTCCACTGCTCTCCTGCTCTCCATAGTTATCCATTCGATCATATTTCAGCTGTCGAATGAACAATAAAATTATTCTAAATTTCTACTCTAATGAATCATTAAAACTTTTGTACCTAATTTTAGAGCCTAACATGCTCTAACAATTTTTAAGGGGACAAGCAATTATACCTAAAACAGTTGTTTTTTTTTTTACAAATAAACTAGTCAAGTGCTTCTGTTGCTAAGAAGACAGCAATCGCTTATTAAAACCGCTTACACTGAGACCTGACTTTCAAACCAAGTTGAATGAAACTTGTAACGTCGTTATTTTATTTCATGAAAAAGAGTTCATTTTGAAAGTTCATGAACGTGTTTCAGTTGTTCTCAAGTTATATTTGTATTTAAATTTGTTTTCTGCTGATTTTTTCTCGAAATACAGTTTCTGTTCTGCGTTACAAGTACTGCCTTGCGGGTGAATTCATTGTTTGGAAGAGAAAATTATGAACTTACAGTAGTACGTATATTAAAATGGGATTGGTTTTTAATACAGTTCTTGCAGGATAGAAGTTTCGGGTATAAATGTGGATGTCTATACGTGTGAGACCACAGACACGATGGATGGACTGTGTGAAATATGGCTATAAAAGGAATGACAACTGATGTGCTGAATTGGGCCTTTTTGGCGCAGCCGTAAGGCACACTTTCCTGCTAATTTTTTATGTCGGACTTTACACTTTTTTAATTTTTCTTATTTTTATGTGACTGTATCTGATGTCCACCAGAGACATCTCTGGTGTACCTACTATGTGTCTTTTGATCTGTGCTAAATTAATGTATTTTCTTTCTTTCTTTAAAAATGACGAAAAAAAAGATATGTTGCTTTGACCCCAAACAAATTCGGATAATAATAATCATTTATTTCAAGTTTCTCAGATTCATAAACTTAAATAATCATACAGACACAGTCACATTACAAACATAGCTAAAAATAGAAATTAATCAATAAAAAAAACAACACATTAGGATAGAAGAATATAATTGCGGGATAGCTACCGGTAATAAGGAATCAAAAGGTCATGTGTTGAACTTTAGATAAGTGTTAGAAAGTTCAGAAGTTAATTTGAATCCTGACATCGAAAATCTTCCGTTCACTATTGACGGCACAAATCTGTTTGTAATGGTGACAATGTTCAACGACAGTACCTAAATAATTGTCTGCATAACAACCACTTACGCAATTCTCACACCATAACAACTTAGTGTACGATAAATCTCATTCATAACATCTTCCTCTATTGTCCCAAATTGCCGGAATGTGACACGCCAGAACCAGTTGTTTGTATAAACAAACATTACCTAATGTAATTGGTGTTACGGTGTATTACGTAAAATTAATAGTGTTTTGTTTTCCCATGCTTGATGTGCTTTATGATGGGACTATGTATTTGGGAGGAGCATTCTTTTTCTGATGTTGTCTTGGGGGCCGTTGAAGTATTACGTAAGCAGATTTTTTGCAATTATTAATCCCCTCCTGCCCCTCGTCAGCAAAAGTAAGCAAAGCTCTTAAATGCTTACGTAAACATGTACATGCATTTTTCAACATGTTCTGGTTTCTTTATTGATTCATGAGCAGCAGTTATATGAGTTTCGTTTTCAAGCATAGAGTAAGTTTCGACTTTTGTCGTAAGGTGACATTGGCAACAGGTCGCACGCGGCGGGTGACTAAAAATGACCGTCAAAATGCTCAGTCGCATGAAGGTCGAAACTTTGATGCGATATATGTGTTTTGCCACGTAGTTATTAGTTGTTGTTAGGTTAGTTTGTAAGTCTTTACTAACATAGTTATTTAAGTTGTTGTTACTAATTCTTTAAGGATTCTGTTTCTTTAAATGTGATCCGCAATAAACGATATTATTATTATTACTAGTGGCTCGTCCCGGCTTCGCACGGGTGGACATTTATTTTTTAAACATTTTATTTTTTTCTTGCAATTAAAGAAGCCTATATTAATCAGTGATAAACTGATAATGTAGCATACAAATGGTGAAAGAATTTTTAAAATAGGTCCAGTACTTTTTGAGCCAATTCGTTACAAATATACTTACATACAAATCTTTCCTCTTTATAATATTATTATTAGTATATTAGTATAGATTATTAATATCAACACCTACGATTTCTATCGACCTGTGGGGATGGCGATGCGGCTTGTGAGGCGATTTGGCGACCAAGTGTTAATCCACCATAAGAATCCACTTACTGACAGCAATAGAAAATAGCGTGAGCAAGACTTCTTACGGAGAGGTGGTCATCAAAGCTTGATTCTTTTTTGAATGCAAGGGTTTTGACTAGTATTAAGAAAGTTACAATTATGGTTGTACAACGTGAATCAAGCAAATTAAACAAACAAAATACAGATTTTAATCTGTTTCTAGAAAATATAAGACATTATACTAATACAAACATTCCTTCAAATACACATTAATATTTCCCGAGACCCTGCCACGCACACATTCAAAACCCGTGAGAAATTCAGTGTAATGACCCGGGCAAACCTATTACTGGGCATAATCCAAGACGGTAAGCATCCCACTTATGCCTCTTATGTCTCTTACGACGTATTGTCAGGATGCCTCCACAATGCCCATAGAAGATACGTGAGGGGTGTGTCAAGTAAGTTCGGACTTGACGGAATTTGTCCGGGCGAGATTTTTGCTGCGTAGGGACAATAAATATGTGGCCTTATTGGGTTGTTAAGGAATCGGGAGAAAATATTTTTGCTCTTTGTTGGGAAAAATACTTATCCCTGAGAGTTTTTTTTTTTTGGAGTAACTGAAGCTGTACTTGAAATTAATATCGAAATATGGAAAAGAATTAGGTACGGAAAAACAAGTTTCATTTTGTTTGAAACACATTTAATCACAACTCATTAGGTGCTCATTGACATTGTCGTTTTAAGGTTACTTTAATTTACGTTCTATTTATATAAATATCATAAAAACACCTTTTTTTTTTTTCAGGATGGGAAATCATCGAATGACCCCTCCCGCTCTGGGTGGAGCAGAAGGGAGTGTCAGACTCTTACTGACTAAAACCCACCCGTGTTCCTTCCTTAGCCCTTTGTGTTCCGGGGTAGCGGTAACCCTTTCGGACAATACAAACACCTTCATAAACGTTTTCCAACTAAAATGAAGCTTTGACCTTCTCAAGATTTCCACTTCATCGTCTTGAAAAATACCAGCGCGTTAGGCTATTTTTCTTAAATATGTATTTCAAGGTGTTAAGTCGTAAAAAAAAACAAATAGATGAAATCAAAACCTCCTTACTTTTGAATTCGGTTACAAAGTAGAGTAAAGTAAAAAATCGTTTATTTCAAAATTCAAAATTACTATATGTAGTTACCGTTGGTCCTAAACTAGGCACAGCCTGCATCTTGGGCATCATTATATAGTTACATAAGTAGTTACAAATGCATTTCGGAACAAACGAAAACTAGCAATGAATGCGTCGTAACATAGACAGCATTCCAAATCATTCCTTCACGACATTCACACAAAACAATTCATCATTACTTACCTCCACAATTCACACTTCAGTTCAGAAGGCAGTAAGTAATGTATTAATGCATAAACCCACAGTTTCAGTGCTGAAACCTTCAGTGCTACATGTTTAACCGAACCGCGGCATATTGTAATGCTGTCCGAGAATTTCTCCACGATGTTTGTGCTATTGTGTTCCTGTTAGTTTGTGTTGGTGTAAGTTATGAACTTGGAAAGTTTCGTGGTTATTTTATTAATATTTTTATGTCGGCATAATCTGCCTGTTCCCAAATGCTGGGACACAGGCCTGTCCCCTGTGGGACCCCAGTAGGCTATAATCCACCACGCGTATCCAGTGCCGGTGGGCGAATGTCACATGTCTTGGAATTTTCGTTTCTCACGATGTTTTTGTTCGCCGTTTTGAGACCAGTGGTGATGAAATAATTTACACAAAGGTCGGGGTTCGAACCTGTGACCTACAAGTCGCAGCCACCGGGCCAAAACTGCTCTTCAGTCATGTTGGTATATTTCTAAATGAGGTTTTTTTGGTGATAGCAGTAGGTCTGTTATTAGGCTGATAGGAGAATGCTGATACACATTTCAATTGGCAGTCACTAGACACTAGAGGTACGAGTGGACATTTATTTTTATTCTTATACTAGCTGCGCCTCGCGGTTTCAGCCGCGTAAGTTTCGATCTCGTGGGAATATCGGGATAAAAAATCCTATGTGGTAATCCTGGCTATAAACTATATGTGTGCCAAAACTTATCCAAATCCGTTCAGTAGTTTTTTCGTGAAAGAGTAACAAACATCCCTCCATCCATCCTCACAAACTTTCGCATTTATAATATTACTAGCTGCGCCCCACGGTTTCACCCGCGTAAGTTTTGATCCCGTGGGAATATCGAAAAACTATCCTATGTGTTATTCTGATGTATAAACTATATTACTGTAAAGTTTCATCAAAATCCGTTTAGTAGCTTTTGCGTGAAAGAGTAACAAACATCCATCCATCCATCCTCACAAACTTTCGCATTTATAATATTAGTAGAATTATAGTTTAGTAGGAGTAGGATATAGTAGGAAGGATAGTAGGACTATTTTAAATTTTCTTGAGAAATGATCATTTTCCTGACTTTATCCCAATTTATTCAGGGTCGGCGCAACACATCTTTTTTTCCATACTTCTCTATTACTGGTCATCTCGGCAGTCACCCCCTTACCATATCATAATTCACACAGTCCATCCATAGTTTCTTTGGTCTTCCCCTGTTCTTATAGCCATCACCATCCATACTCAAAACTTTCCTCACGGCATTTTCCTTGTTTCTCCGTATCATATGCCCATGACAACTGATTTCCACACAACTCGTGAATAATTAAAGCGAATTTAATAAAGTTCGCTCTTAACTCGCACCACACCCTCATAAGCTTATTTGCCAGCAAAGTTTGCCATAACATATACGAAGGGTTTAATAGCATTTTGTTTCCATGAAACATAATGACTGATTTGTGTATTTGTGTGGTCCACTATCTACTACTAAGCGATGACCGCCTAAGTGGGTAGTATGTAAGTGACCTAGTTTGTATTAGGTGTAAAAGTGTGTACGTGATCAGCTATGGGAGATTTTACACTTGGTAGATTTTCGCCTTGCGACTAGTCCCATACCAAAATAGCCTCACAAGCCGAATTGCCTCCCCATTTAAACAGGTCGATCAAAATTGCAGGTGACTGTAGGCCGACCGTTTGATTTATTTCGGTCTGATCCCCTGAGCCCCCCCTCCATCCCCCCCCCCCTTGGATACCCCGCTAGATCTTCTTCTGTTTTAGACTTTGTGTCTTATCCACATTATCTAGGTTACCTGAGTTAGCAGCGCGGTGCGGGTGGGGTGTGGTGACGTAATGTGAGAACTCACAGATTCGTCAAATCATGACTACTATTACCTCCCCCCCCCCGCACCGCGCAGCTACCTCAGACAACGTCTCAGTTAAGCGGTCGGCCTATAGTTTATTTTGCATAAAAATGTCAACCTTCATGACCGGCGATCTGCTTCAGTTTATATTGGAGTAATTGGGAGGCCCTTGTTCAGTTTGTAGAATAGAATAATAACCAGTTGTAATGAACTAATGATGGTCTCTGTCTCGTCTGCTCTCAAAACTGTGAAGGGAAATATCGTGAGGAAACCGGCATGTCCTGGAACCAAAAAATCGAAGAGACATCTACCAATCCGCATTGGACCGTCATGGTACAGAGCAGGCTTGTCCCAGCAGTGGGAACGTTATAGGCTGATTAAGCTAATGATGGTCCCGCCTCGGGTCTGGTTGTACGCTATACAGTCCAATAATCCCAGTTTTTCATCTCAACTGGGTTTTATATTTTGTTGAGCTGCTGAATTTGTATTAACAAAAAAGTACGCAATTTCGTTTTAGATGATACAAACACTTTATTTTGTCCTATTCCACACAACATTGAATTATTCTTTTAGATATATTAGAACTAGCGACCCGCCCCGGCTTCGCACGGGTGCAATACTGATACTAAGTACAGGTATTTCAAGAATGCCAGCACGCGCCGCCGCGGCCGGTACCGCAGCAACCGCTATGTCCCTGCATTTTAAATCTATAATATCTTCGAAAATATTCATTTAAATTACATGCTGTAAAGGGCCATATTTATCTATATTAAATGCACAATGTATTTAAGGTACTTAATTGGATAAGGGTTAATGCTGTATTGCTTAAAATCGCTTCGTAAATAAGTCATTATTTCTCGTATAAAGTAAAGGATAAAAAATTATTATTGTGGGTTATCCCTAAGAGATAGACATATACCATTGCGGACTTTTTTGTAGACGTTTTTAAGGTGTACAATTCTGTAGTACATTGTTTTGACCTATCTCGTAGGGTTCAGCCAGCTTTTGAAAAGTAAGCGCAAAAAAATGTGTTTATTTACGACATCACATGCATGCATGTATATAAACCTTCCTCTTGAATCATTCTATCTATTAAAAAAAACCGCATCAAAATCCGTTGCGTAGTTTTAAAGATCTAAGCGTTCAAAGGGACAGAGAAAGCGACTTTGTTTTATACTATATAGTGATGATGAACAATTTACGAGTCGCAATTTAGATATTGTTTTAGTTGCAAGGACACGTGGCCTCAAGTCTAACCAAATACGTCTAAAATTCAATTTGAAAACCCTCAAACAACAAATATACCGAAATAATGACGAACGATAACCAGACATCCATGTCAAACACATGACAGATGGAACCAGCTTTTATAACGTTGCGGTCACCGCAACCACGATGTGGTTGATAACAACAGATTTCGTTCTGCGGTTATATGCATAGTTGCATACGCTAAATTGACACAACGCTGTCGCAATTATTTCATTGGTTTTAGTTTTTGATTGACACAATGTAATATAATTGTTTTTGTTACGTTTTTCATTATATTAGCTGTTAATTGAACTCTCGAGTCATTCGTGTTTCATTACAATGATTCACAACTACCATTACTTACTGATTTATTATTTTAAATCATCACACAATCGATGTCCAATTTTATTCTAACTAATGAGATTATCAGACACTTCAACAAAAGCTTCATTTATTAATTTAATAATCATATGATAACTATAAGCTATTTAGACAAATCGCTTCTTGAAATTATTTTGACAACACTGTTCTACTTTTTAAACTGAGTTCTTCATGAACACATACATAACACTACGCCTGGAATTCTTGAAGAGTTAGAGATAGGTGTACCTATAGAACACCTACATTTTGCCAGTTATGCAATAGGGGGAAGGTCTGCAGACACCAACTGGGCACAAATCACCTTGCCCGACCTGTTATCGAACCCAGGACCTCGTGCTCAGCAATCTTGCTTGCGGCCAACTATACCAATGAAGCAGTCACAAAATATACAGTCTTAAATACACACTTAGATAACTTTATAATTTTATCATCTGCCACTAAATATCACCACATTATTAAAACCATACGCCCTACCAAAAAACAGTTTCTCTTGTATAATAAACTAACAACATCTATACAACACACAGTTAACTGCCGAACTTTATACTGGCAAGTAAACTGACGGATTTATCAAGGGCCTTTACACACGGCCGGTAAAAACTCTCCCCGGAATAAATACATCAGTTTGGTGCTGCGGACTTTAATTTATCGCTCCCTGTGGATCGGACCGTACAGGTATAAACGGCTCGACCGCTCCAACTTAAACGATAGATTTGCGTGAATTTTTGAAAGACTTTCCTCGAGTACGTTTGGTTTAATTTGTTGAAGTGTTGTGGTGGAATTTACGTGTGCTGCCAGCAACGTCTCATGGTAAAGCAAAGTCTTACTTACAAAATAGGATCTTTTGATCACCGTGGTTGATTACTGCCTGTTAGCGATTCTAGAACTAAAGTCCAGTTATCTTCACATTTGTTCATGACGGTTTCCTTATCCGTATGAAAAGCATAATAGTCTTCTTCTTCTTTGTGGGTGGATTATTGACAGAGCGGTAGTAGTCATCACGTTTCAGTGAGATTTCGGACAGCCATGATTTGCCTGTCGATGCGACACGAGATGCGGAATTTACCCTTTAAGCCGGGGCAGCGGGATTGTCCGAAAGGGTTACCGCTGCCCCGGAACATAAAGGGCTAAGGAAGGAACACGGGTGGGTTTTAGTCAGTAAGAGTCTGACACTCCCTCCTGCTCCACCCTGAGTGGGAGGGGTCATTTGATGATTTCCTATCGGCAAAAAAAAATCCTTTAAACACATTGGTTTTTTTTATTTTGTAGTTGATAGGTATTAATTCGTTGTTTTTGTTTGTCTAGAGATGTTATATTCAATGGATGTCATCATACGAAAATGAATAGCAATTACTTGTGAAAATAAAAACTACGTACCTAAATTGCAAGTCACTAATTACTTTATCATGTCAACGGTTTTCAGTTCTCTTTCTCAATGACACAACAGCATAATGAATTGATCCATTTAATTTGCTCTCAGTAATCAGCAAACATCAATTAAATATTAATCACTAACAGAACCCATACGTAATTATCTTCACATTTAAACGTTTAAATAGACGCTCTCATTCTCATCTTTGCTAAGACAATTTTGTATGTATATTTGCGATGATCTCGAAAATTACTGCATACATTCTGGTAATTCGTTCACCGTTGTGTAATTTGTTGGTTTCCGGTGAAGAGGCTTGAAGGTGGTCTAATGGGGTCAAGCAGAGAAAGTAAAGCAAATTATGAAAGTTTGAACAATGATGGGTGAAATTATTTGATAATTTGGGATATAAGAAGTAATGATAGAGAATTTGTAACGCTGAGCTGTTTGCTTTACGAATTGGTTTTTTCATTGATTTGGTTATAATGAAGCCTTAATTGATTTGGAATAGCTCACAAAGCACCTCGCTTTGTGAGCTATCAATCAATTACCAAATCAATTAGATTCAGATGAATAGATTTTATTCGTAATCTATAAGCAAGTTTTTTTAACTCTTCGCTAGCAGCAGCGTTTATTTGATAAATATCGTTCGTGACAGATATACATCGACAAATATTGATTTTATGTTTCGTATTTCCAAATGTTTGACTAGCTTAGCATTTACTACATTTACAGAATACATGCATTTAGAACACGAAACTAAGCAAATATTTGAGGCAATCATTTTTTTTATTTTTATTAATCAATTAGGTACTCGTGTTAGTTGTTGTTTATGTAAATAATATTTGAATTCTGAATAAATATTCCTTGCAAAACTACGAAACTTTATGCAAATATTTGAATCAATCGAAAAATATATACATAATTTTGTTACTTTTTTTAATTAATTAGGTATCAGTTGTTTTATACATATTTGAATTCTGAATAAATATTACTTGGAAAACTATATATCCTAACACCCATATTCCAAGAGACGTCACACCATAAAAAAGGCAACAAAAAACATCCCTCAAAAAACCCATGAACGGGTTACTGGTCCATTAAAAAGCCCATGCTGCGTTAATAGATTATGGTTTATCATCGGGATGACTATTAATAACTTTGTTTTTTGTTCGCAGGTGAGCGATGGTGTTCCTATGAGGATCAAAGGTAATCTGTTTATTTGAATTGTAATGAAGAATGTTATGGGTGCAGCCATTATGGGTTTTTTTTTGAAGGAGTGTTGATTTATTATTTAATCAAGGTTGTGTGTTGAGTATATCATACATAAATGTACATATCTACTCAAAAGGTTCAACATTTTACTATAAGGTACCTATTATAATTTACAAACGGTTGAATGCCGTAATTACAGAAACAATTAAAAAGTCATTGTGTCTCGCGTTGTTATACGGGAATACGAAGGGTTAAGAGTGTAAATAGTCTAGTACAAAATAAATGATCGATAACCCTCATGCGAGGAAAAACCTGTTACAGGGGTTGTCCACCCGTCAGTTATGGAACAAAATAGAAGTATCTCTCGTTAGTAATAGTTGGTACACTGGTACCAACTACTATGGGAGATTTGATATAACGATGATTTGATTTCTTTATGTATTCTTTAACAGATTAAGTCATGACTACGCAGTATATTGATTGATTGACAAATTGATTAGCAATCTTTTTACATAACTGTACCAAAATGATAATGTAGGTCGATTATTCTGTCACGTTAGCAGTTAAACACTGTTAAAAGTAGCGTTTACTTCGGGGTAGTATACACACTGGCAAACAATGTGCATTACAGGATAATGTAAATTATGCAAGTTCTATAATGATAAAAGATAATTAAAAAGAAGAAAGAAAAAATACGTTCATTTGTCACAGAAACACGTGCAAACAAAAAGGTAATTAATTTTAATGACAGAGGATAAATAAAAACAAAATATATCTATATTCTCACGAGCACAAACCAGAAGTAGTCGACGGCTGAACGTCATGAATGTGACAGGAAGGCTGCCACTCAGCGTGATGCAATTGTAATGTAGGTATCTCATTGGTAATAAATTAACAATTGACAAACGTGCATACCACATTCAAGTTCACATAGGTACCTACTTTTTGAAGTGAATCTTCTTAGGTGGTGATTCGATAGTAAAAAAAATTGTGAGTGGATTTTCGAGGACGTGTCACGTTTAGGCACATTTCGTTACATGAGAGAGAAGAAAAATATAACTCTCTCTGTTTTTCATAATAAATCTCTCTTGTCCTTTGATCACATGTAAGTAGGTACCTACGGTGCTGCACGCAGAATTTTTTATTCAAAGTCACTTCGTAACTTCGGTTCTTAATCTCGTAAATACTATAAGTAGGTAGTATTTAGTGTGAATTCCTCTTTTCACTGAACACTTAACAAAGTGAAAACTGCACTGAAATGCAGGTTAGTTTTAGTATATTGTGTGGAAGTCATTAAAGCACAAACTTGGGATATAAACACGCGAGCTTAGCGAGAAGATATGAGATCACAACATGCATTCGCTGATGTGCACACACGCTTACATTTGATATCCTTTCTTATTCAAATGGAAATGTATAAATATGTGAACAATGTCCGAATGGCTGTACTGTGAATAGGAACCATATTTTAAGTAACATGTTTTTAATGTTATTTACTATTATCAAATTCAGATCTCATAAAAGTTTGTTTATTTCTTCAATAATGTCTTTGGACATATACGGACAAAATAATTTATCGTGTGAGTGGTAAATTATATCAGGACTACATTAAATTTTTATGTATTATTTAACCGTGCACCTACTTACTATACACAGGGAATTTCATATAGTAGTGCCTTATAAGGATAAGAATAGCAGTGAAAGTAGAATTTAATTCACATGTACAGACGCCAGTACATCAAAATACTACAATCTGTCAAATTTCTTTAATAGATTTTCAACTTTATCACTAAAGCATAAGGTTCAAAGTTGATTGGTAAAATTTGACTGTTTCGGGTAGTTTGATGTGCTGGCGTCTGTACAATGGTCAGACATTATGGGGACATAATAATACCAGCCTTTAGTTATTTACAAAGGCTTATTCTTGTACGAAGAAGGAATGATTATGTTTATTGATCATCATGATCGTTTACAAAGCAGGGGTGGTCCAGCGATAGCGGCTGCGACTTACCGAGTTGTAGGTCGTAGGTTCAAACCCAGTCAGGCGCTTCACGGTGAAGAAAAACATCGTGAGGAAACCGGCAAGTGCTAGTGGCAAGCTGACATATGGCAAATAATTTAATTTAATGTTCTGTGTTCTGTAACGTCAATAACTTTGCATACATAGTATTGTATACAATTAAATATTTTCTAACTGAACAGACAGCTGTGCTGCTGGGGAGTTTGTTGCGCCACTTCTTCTCCCCAGCGAAATAGGAAGTGGTGAAGGGCGGGCGATTTGGGGGGACTGTCTTTTGTGATTGACGTTCGAAAACTGCTGATTCTCAGCCTAGTTTGAATAATTTGATTTTGATTTTGCTAAAACCAAAAATTCAAAGATATGTGACATCTGCCAAACCGCACTGGGTTCGCCTGGTGGATTACAGCCCACTCCCTCTCATCGAGAGGAGGCCTGTGACCTAGCATTGGGAACATATAGGCATTAGAGGGATTATGGTGGATGTTCGTTCATTACGTTTTATGAAATTAGACTAAGAAATCTAGATTGCTTTCGTAATGTTAGAGGTTTATTTATTTATATATGGTTTATTGTACACCAGAAAATACATAACAAAAAAAAAACAATTATTACTACAAAACATACAATGGGCGGCCTTATCGCTTTCTGCGATCTCTTCCAGGCAACCTTGGAATGGATAGCGATTGCGTAGATATATAAAAATGGGGTTGTCAGTGTTGCAACATAATATACTATAATAGATACGTAGATAATATAATATATTATATATAAATATAAGCTGTATAATAGATACATAAATAAATAGATACTAAATATACATACGAACAACGAAAATAAATGACGACTACAGATTATTGCGTTACGAAAACAAGATCACAACAACAAGTAAAGGAGGAGGTTAGTCATGTTTAATAAATAAGTCATGCGCTGTGCGTCTAATCAAATTATTTTCAAATCAAAAGTCATTTATTCAAACTAGGCTGAGAATCAGCACTTTTCGAACGTCAAAATTACAAAAGACAGTACCCTCAAAACGCCCGCCCTTCACCACTTCCTAGTGCTTGCGATGGGGAGAAGAAGTGGCGCAATAAACTCCCCAGCAGCACAGCTGTCTGTTCAGTTAGAAAATACTTGATTGTATACAATACTAGGTATACAAAGTGATTGACGTTACAGGACACAGAACATTAAATTAAATAATTTGCCATATGTCAGCTTGCCACGCCAATATACCCCCAAATACATTAGAAACTATACGTACTCAAGCAAAAAAAAGTAAATAAATCACTTCTCTAATCAAATTTTATTTCACATAAACCTACATGGGCACTTATGGAACCGTACAAGCTAGGTGAAAGGTTCCAATTGGTCGTTTCCAATAGAGAGAAATGAAATAAAGCCACGGTTACTCTTTCATAAATAATTAGCTTTTACAATGCCTGGTACGTAGAGCAACTTAATTTCATTAACTAAGTAAGATAATAATTACCCAGATCTACACACAGAAGCCATTGGAGTAAATGATATAATCTGTTGTTTGCATTCACACGATAAAGCCTATTACAATTCCGGGCGCCCGATGGTCGTTATTCATATTTAAATTTTATTATCACTCAAATATCCTTTTGGCTACGCTGGAGTTATTATAATGTTATGAGAGTTGTAACTTCTACATTATCTTTACGACTGTAGTGTTTGGTGCAAGACAGAGCCGGCTGACGGGAAAGTTATGTTTGTTTTTTCAGAAAAATGACTTGGTCCGACTTTTGGACAAGAATTATACTCCTAAAACATACCACGCATCTATGTATATACATGCCCTTATTTTGATACCTATTTCTGCTGGCAAGCTGAATTGACCTGAAACTGATTGGCTGAAACCAACCTATAGGGGTCTGTGAAATCTAGGTAAGTTTCTTGCTGTACCCCTGGCAAGGGCATCTACAAAAAAATAATATCTATCGTATTGTCATCGAAAAAATATTTTCTAAACATACTTATAAACAAATAAAATTATAATGTCTGTTTATAATAACAAAATTTACAAAATGACAAAAGTATAGATATACAGTGCCTAGACATAACAAAAAAACAAGTTTTAAATTTTTTGTCTGTCTATTTGTTCCGGCTTATTTCCGAAACGGCTGAGTCGATTTTGACGGAACTTTCAAAGGCAGATAGTTGATGTTATAGTTAGTATGTTCCCCGTAACACATTCCTGTGGGATAATTTAAGACATCGGGCGAAGCCGCGGGCAGAAGCTAGTTGAAAATAAGAAACTTAAACAGTGGATGCCTCTATACAGGTTGAAATTGAAAACATGCAACAAACCGAAATAGGAGATTGTACTTATCATTATGAACAACTTTTACTAAGGGACCAAAGCTGCAATTGCGAAAAAAAAAATCAGCTGTTCCCTACATTTTGACGAGTTATTCGAACATAAATGTAGGGAATTTTTTTTTTCAAGGTATCAGGTTTAGTCCCATAGTAAAAGTTGTTCTTATTGATGAGTACAATCTCCCATTTCGATTTGTCACATGTTTTCAATTTCACTCTGTAGAAATTCTACGTACACCTACTGATGACACAAAATGTGTGAAATAAAGAAAGAAAAATCGAAATGCATGCCAAAATAAACATAATATTATTAAAAAGACAACCCCTTTCCATTCAAACAGTGACAGTTCATACCTCCAGTCTTTTATGACTTATCCCATTCACCCCCCAACCGCCATGAAGGGGGGATGAACAGTGAAAAAGACATCATGCCGCGAGATTCCGGGGAGGTGCGAACCGATCACACGAGCATCGTTTACGACCACCAAGATTTACTGCACAATATGTTTATAATAAAAGCTATACCGATTGTTATTGCAGTGACGTTTTAATTAGCTATATAAATTGTATTTGTTTTGGATGGTATTATGATGGGAGCTAATAATCAGTGGAATAGTTTGTTATTGTAATGAGTTAATCAGTGGTAATTGGTATCATAATTCTATAACCTATTTAGAAATATCAATACGCGTTAAAACTGTTATCGGTTTAATTTGGAAATTAAAATGAGAGGAGACTTTTTCCAGTATTAGCATTATCAGCCTTGAACCTGTGTTCAAGGCTGATAATGCCAATACTGGAAAAAGTCTTAAGGAGGCCTGTGCCTCCTCTTGGTGAGAGGTAGCAGGCCGTAATCCAGCACGCGGGCCTAATGCGAGTTGGTACATGTCACATGTCTTCGATTTTTGGTTCTAGAACGTTTCCTCATGATGTTTCACTTCACCGTTTTGAGAGCAGTGGTGATGAAATTATTTACGCAAAGTAAAGCGTCTCTCTAGTTTTGAACCTAAGACCTACAACTCATAGTCCCCAGTAATTTGCATTGGATGGTAAATAAGCAGATGGACTGACTTGTCGTTGTTGTTGTGGTTGTACGTGGTATACCAGAGGCATTGGAGTAGCTTTGTCATCCCAGAATAATGGCCTCAACTCTGTTGTTCACAAACTAAAATAAGTTTAAGTTCAGTGCATTTTTTTCTTTCTATTTCAATATGAAAAAGACAGAAGATAAATATTAGTTTAGTTCCGTCAAATTAGACATTCCATAGACAAGTTTAGACGTGATAGGACTAAACTAATATTTAACTTCTGTCCTTTTTAAAATGAAATAGAAAGAAAAAGATGCACTAAACTTAAATTTAGTTAAGTTTGTGAACAACAGAATTGGGGCCATTATACCCCTTTGTTTATAAAAATTGCTTAAAGTTAAGAGATGTTTACACATCCAAGTATGGTTAAACTGTACCTGTAATTGTCTATATGTAACGTTTTTATATAAACCCAAAAATGTATTGTGTTTTATAACATTGGAGAAACTCAGACCCCTTCAAAACAAACAGCTTACAAAATGACTTCAAATAGGACTTCAAGAAAAATTACATTAAGGTTAACATTTTGATTAACCTCACTGAAATAATGAAACAACAAAAAACAGTACTGTTCAACTTGCCCAGATTTTCACACAAGCAACTTAACATAAGGGGGAGGCCTTTGTTCAGCAGTGGACGTCTTTCGGCTGATGATGATGATGATGATGATGAACTTATCATAACGAATTGGAAAGCAAAATCTAGGGGTACGCAGCATTTTTCTGTGTGACAACTTGTCACAAAAGATTCGCGGGGGTTCAAAGGGGGTGAAGGGGTGAGATTCACCCCTACCGAGCTACTCATCCGCAACAAACGATGAGCACTGATTAGAGATTTTGTTGCTTATTCGTTGCTAATTATATGGGTAGCGGGTTCCGTGTTATTTATGTGGCACGTTACGCTTGTATTTTTTAAAGAGTCTAGTTGAGTTACATAAAGAAGCTATAATTGTATTTTAAATATATAAACAGCGTGTATCAGACAGATATTGTTATATAAAAAAAAAAAATATATATATTCAGCCATCCCATACATTTGGGTCGAATATGTGTTGAAGTTAAATATAGAATGTTTTTTCGCGATTACGATGTTTGTCCCATGGAGGAAGTTGTTCGGTTCGATGGTCTGTACCACACCCTTAATTAATACACATTTATGATATATGTATTTACTACTTAGGTGATTCTTCTAAGGCACTTATAACTGGAAGTAGCTTGCTCTTCATTGAAATTCCGATCTCGTTATACGTAGCGTGTACGTAACGTAAGCACATTTTCTTGAATATATTCAAGAAAATGTGCTTAAAGTTGTGGCGAACAAAAAAAGAAAAAGAACAAAGACCTTTCATTAAGTTGGCCTCAGATTTTACTCTCATCCTTACAGTTTACGATACTAGAAAAAACATAAAAAATTCAAAACAAGTTTATAAACGTCTCTGTATACAACATTCCAGCCAACAAAAAATCCAGCAGGCACTCTCCTAACAAAACCTCAATCACCTTTGTGTTAAACTTGAATCTTTCCACTATTATTAAGTTCAGACTCCAGTTGAACCATAGCAACATCTTTGTAAGCCTTCAAAAGCATTCCAGTGTTGCAAGCTACGGCTAAATTCCTCATACATTTCACCAATGTAAACGCGGAACTAATAAAATTTGCAAGTAACACAGCTAAAGAAAATGGTATGAAATTGTTAGTTGCTGCAACATGAATGGGTTGCAGGTTACATCAATAAATTATATGTATGTAGTTTTTTGCAGGTTGTTTTTATAGGTTGGAATAAAGTGTATACAGGTTCTTGTATTCTATGAGCTTGAATGTCAACCACAATGAACAGTCGCGGAATGAAAAGGCATTCAAGTAACTTTTGGTCAATTTCTTTTTGCAGTTCTACTACTTTTTAGACTATGTTTGTAAGTAGAAATAACAGTTTGTAATGGTTATATTTTTAGTGCAGAAAATGAGTGCTATTGTTTTTAAATTGGCTATCTTTTCGAGTAATAATATTATGAATACCTACCTAAAACATCTCAAATATTATACGCAGTAATTATCCGGGATGTTTTCTTTGATCAATTCTATCTCAAATGAATTAATTACCCAAAAAGGGTGCTGTGTTTGTGCCTAATTGGAATCGTTGCTATTCGTTGTATTTGTACAAAATATTATACTATAAAGTGGTAGTCGGGGGTAATCTTCAGAGGATTCCGAAAATTCTTTCACTAATCGGAAAACATTGCCGAGTGCCATAGAATATAATATTTAAAATTTCATGCGAACGAAATCGCGGGTAGAAGCTAGTCAGAAAACTACATATGCTGAGCTGAACTCCCATTTGGTGCAACCTTGAGACGCACACCGCACTGTGTATGTTTCGTTATTAATTTTATTTTATGTATTAGTCATAGTGTCACTTTTGTTTCTATATGCATGTTTTTCATTTTCTTTTTATATCGCCACCTTGTTTTTTATATTATATACATGTAGGTAATTGATTATCTTATCACCTAGTGTTGAACTTTTGTCTGTTGTGCTGACTATTGTGTGCGCCAAATAAATGGTTTATCTATCTATCTACTTTTTTTTTTTTAAATAACTAGAGTTACTGAATTCAAGATCAAAAACTACTTTGAATCAAATTATCAAGACGCCACTAACTAGCCACAGAGGAACGAACCTAAACAAGACTTCACTTTGATGTCTTCTTTCATTGGCTTTCTTTAATGAATTCTGCTCATTGTTTCTTTGAACTTTGCCATTAAGCGACTATGTATAGTTTTTGTCTTTTTTAACATTTTGCTTTTTATTGTTGCATTTTTAAGGGGCCCGTGGCTAAATAATAACAGCCGCACAGGTCGATCGATCAGGTTAAGCTACCCTTGCCGCGGTTGGTCTGTAGATGGGTGACCATCTTTATATTCCGAGACTCCTCCGTGTCTCGGAAAGCACGTCAAGCCGTTGGTCCCGGCTGTTATTCGTAGATCTTTGACAGTCGTTACGGGTAGTCAGTAGCCCGAAAGTCTGATAACCAATTTTACCAAGGGGTATCGTATTACCCAGTAACTGGGTTGTGGAGGTCAGATAGGCAGTAGCTCCATGTAAAATACTAGTATTCAGCTGCACCCGGTTAGACTAGAAGCCTACCCCAACATAGTTGGGAAAAGGCTAGGCAGATGATGATTGTTGCTTAAGTTTATTTAAGTTGCGGTCGTAGTGGATTCGAATCTTTGGTCGAAGCATAATCAGCTTATAATATTCACACTCCTGGGATACAGGTCTCCCTCTCAGTAAAGGGGAGTGGGCCATAATCTACCATGCGGGCCCAGTGCGAGTGGGTAGATGTCACAAGTCTTAGAATTTTTCTAGAAAATGACAGTTTCCTCACGATGTTTTCCATCACCGTTTTGAGATCAGTGGTGATCACCGAAGAGAAAGATAGAAGTGTAGTAAGATCCTGACGTGTGGCTTATCCATTTCATCAGTGACATTGTTAATCCTATGTAACAGGGGGTCAGCTTCTTGCAAACTACCAAGTGTAAAGGATTAATATAAAAGTTTTTATAACAGCTTGTTTGTTTGTGCCATTGTTTTCTATCATTTATTGAAAACAAGAGTCTATTTGTGAGTTTAGAAAACGTAAAATTATTAATCTCATTAAAAAAAACATAATTCATAAAAATTAAACCCCGATGATAAACAGTGCAAACACAAAGCCGCATTGTTTAATGCAACATTGCTTTAACAAAAATATGGTTATCCACATAATCCTATAATCTAATCCAGTTTAACAAAGTCAAACACTGTACAATGACTTTCGACTGAAACGCTAATCAAAGTGGATGTTTTGGGGTTGAAATCCTATTAATTCAGGGCCGTCTAATATAGCCCCCGATGTTTTGTATGAAAACGGTCCAAAGAGATTTGATTAAGCAGAAAATTTTGCCTTTTTGGTGAAAGGCTGGAAAAGTTCGCATTGCGGTTAGGGCCTAATAAAGAGGAATGCTCTAATTACATTCCGGAAAAATTCCGGGTTATCCGTGGATTTCAATTACAAATGTTTATAGAGTCCTGTACTCCCATGCATTAATATGTCTTGAGCATAATCGTTTAATTTATTAAATTTCTAGCTTCTGCCTACGACTTTGACCAAGTGAAATTTATTTTTCCCCCGACCCACCCACCCAGTCACATCGCAGCGTCTGTCCCCGCTAATACTTCGTTTTCGATTACGTTCTTTGTAACCTTTTTTTTTTGCTCTGCTCCTAAGTGTCTTAGCGTGATGTTAAATAGTCTATAGCCTTTCTCGAGAATTGGGCTATCGAATGCTTTTTTTTTTATCCAATTAGTGGTTCCAAAGATTAGCGCGTCCAAACAAAGAAAAAAACAAACTCTTCAGCTTTATTATTTATTATATTAGTATATTTATCACGTGTATACCATGAAATGCAAATACCACATAAGAATATAATCAAGATACATACCAACAACTACGTCACAACAATATCTACTGAAGCACAGCCGTGCACGAGCACAAGTGTCACCCCTTAGGCACGGTGCATCAAACACGACTCAAACTGCTAGACCGTGTAATTGTTTCACCATATAATTTTCCTGCAAATCGCCTTGATCATAACTTATGTTGAGTGTGACGAAAACTTGTAGGTAGTCGTAACAGAAATTTTAAAATCTCGGATTGTTAATTTGTATAAATCTTCAACAATATTTTGTTTTGTTGCATTCAAAAACATCGGTGAAGATATGGTTAAAAATAACTTAACTATCACTTATTCAAAACCAAGAAAATAAACTTATCTACATGAGCTTACCAAAAAACAATTTAAAACTCCAAAAACAGTTAACCTTCATACAAAGCCGTTCATCCTTGCTAATGAGATTAGGAACACCGAACAGCTCTAATCCTGCTTATGCAGTTTTCATAAATCCTGACACGTGACCTTTACATCTATTTATAATAGCACATCTGTCCTTTGAAGGGAGTCAGTGTTTAGTTCAGAAGTACTTAGATTAGTGAAAATGGATATGCTGGTGACACCTGGATTTACTTCGGGATTTATTTTACTTTTTTGTCATTATTACGACTGAGGACTTAAACACAAAAACACGTCACGACGACGTAAAGTGCCATGGCACAGCACCGTAACGTGGATGTTTACGTCACGGTGCCGTGACGTGGAAATCGACGTCGAGCAACGTAAAAATCCACGTCACGACAACGCAACGTGCCACGTTGAACGACGTCGTATTGAAGCCGCCGGTGGCGCAATTGTAGAATTGCCGCAGTTAATTTCGAGAAATGGATTGATGTTCTTGGAAGTCTTCAGTGTTTTTTCCTATAGTACGGGACGCCCCTGAACTAGCTTCAATGTCATCCGTCATCTTTGAATATTGAATAACAAATGCGGCACAGCTGCAGGAGTGCACCGTGAGATTTTACGTCACGACGACGTGCCGTTCAACGTGGCACGTTGCGCTGTCGTAACGTGATTATTTACGTTTCTTGACGTCGATTTCCACGTCATGGTGCCGTGACGTGGACTTCCACGTCACGTTGCCGTGCAGTGGCACGTTGTTTATGTGTTTGAGCCCTTAACTGTTACCTTTTCCGTATTATTTCTAGGGTCATGGTCTGCTCGTGTCATGTTTTTTTCTATTATTAGTGTATAGTCTCACGTTTTTGCTATCATAATAAAATTATCAGCCACTAACCGTCTTAACATTTTACGCTATCATTTCTACTCATCCATTTACATTTGTTTAATTATGATTGTTATATTTATTAATCATATTGTTGTTGTTGTGAAGAACAGTGGTGGTTCAGTGGTAACGGGCTCCGACTTACAACGTTGCAGGTCGTGGGTTCGAACCTAGTCAAGCGCTTTACTTTGTGTAAATAATTTCATCACCATTGCTCTTAAGACGGTGATGGAAAATATCGTGAGGATTGGGCATGTCCTAGAACCAAAAATTTAAAGACATGTAACATCTACCAACCCGCACTAGGCCCGCGTGGTGGATTACAGCCCACTCCCTCTCACAAAGAGGAGGCCTGTGTCCCAGCTTTGGGAACATTACAGGCGGATTATGCATGATTATTACAGTTTCTTAAAATTTTTAGTGTAAACAAGATAATGCCTGGCAAGCGATGTAATGCTTTTCATTAATTTTTTTTTATTTATTTATTTATATATACTTTATTGTACACCAGAAAATACATAACAAAAAAAAACAATTATTACTACAAAACATACAATGGGCGGCCTTATCGCTTTAATTTTTTTTTTGTTATAAACCTTCGTCCGGCACGCACACAACGACTTACGAAAGTATCAATACAATCGGTCGAGCTATTTTCAAGTTTTTGCAAAACTAACAGCAGTTGATTTTTCGAAATATAGATTTGTCATTCATTACCATCATCTGCCTAGCCTTTTCTCAACTATGTTGGGGTCGGCTTCCAGTCTAACCGGATGCAGCTGAATACCAGTATTTTACATGGAGCGACTGCCTATCTGACCTCCACAACCCAGTTACTGGGTAATAAGATACCCCTTGGTAATACTGGTTGTCAGACTTTCGGGCTACTGACGACCCGTAACGACTATCAAAGATCCACGAATGACAGCCGGGACCAACGGCTTAACGTGCTTTCCGAAGCACGGAGGGATCTTGGTACGTAAAGATGGTCACCCATCCACAGACCAACTGTGCGGCTGTTATTATTTAGCCACGGGCCCCTTTGTCATTCATTACCGCACCCTGAAATTGTAATCATCTGGTTTGCAAAACCTGAGGGGCAATTCCCGTAATTTTAAGAACGTTCACAGTCTGATCTCAGTCTCAATCTGTCAAAAATACCTCAAATTCCGCTACATTTACACAAGTTTTTGACATTTGTTTTTCGCCGAGATGAGACTGAGACTAGATTTTGAACGTTTTAAATTACGGAAATTGGCCTTCTGTTTGCAAAGACAATAATACACGAACACAAAGTACCAATTGACAATTTATATTTACAAAGATGGGAAGCTCTAACCGTTCACAGGTAGTTTCACTTCATTTTAAGGTAAAATTTAGTCTCAGTTGCTACCCAGATGTCGCTACTGCAAGCCATTTCCACCCATTTTCTAAGAATCCCTTATCATTACCTAAGTGCTTCGCTACTTAGATAACAGCACATTTTGTTTTATCACCCCATAGCTCGCTGGCTGTAAGGGGAAATGTTTTCCCAAAAAGTTCTCTTCTTTATAGCTGATTCGAATTTGAATGAAATTAATTGAATGGAAGACGATCCTTGTATACTGATTTCTGTTATAAGAAAAGCTATTACTTTCATCCCAATGGATGATCTCTTCTTCTACAATCCGTCCCTCGTTACTGAGGATCGTGGTCACTGGACCCTTTTAAGCGGACAATCTGCCTCCATCTACTCCAGTCCAAAGTTGCGATCACCGCCTGCTGGAAATTGATTGAGGACGTAGCTTCTTTTACGAGGTCGGACCATTGTGTTGGCCACCGGCCTCGTGCTCTCATTCCTTAGGTATTGCTTATAATAACCAGATTTTCAAGACTGCTCTCTTTTCTTCGCATCATGTGGCCGAAATAGGTCAGAATACGGTGTAGGCATATTGTAGACAATCGGGTCTTGACACTGAGTTGGGAAAGGATAGACACATTTGTGCGTTTGGCTGTCCATGATGGTATTCGGAGCATCCAGCACCACATTTATACAAACCTTTTTTACAGTCTGTTCCGCCGATTTTGACGTCTATTCAGTAGGCATAAGGATGGCATTAAAAACAGTAAACAGTTGCTATTATAAGCACTTTTTTTCATTTAATGCCATCCTTATATCTACAGAATAGAAGTCAAAATCGATCGAACAGACTGTAAAAAAGGTTTGTTTAAAAATCTAATCTTATTGTAAATGGAGTACCTATATAAGAAGAAAATTGGCAGCAGTGTCGTCGTGTGGCTAATCTATGCTAATACTAATATTATAAACTCGAAAGTTACTCTCTCTGTAAGTAAGTTACCTTTTCTCGCCTAAACCATTGAACGGATTACGATAAAATTTGGCAAGGAGATATATGGCATTCTGAGGAAGACCATAGGCTACTTTTTGTCCCGGTAGCACGTTCCCGTGGGATAATTTCCGATATCCACGCGGGTGAAGCCACGGGAAAAAGCTACTAACATATAAAACTGCGGCTAAACCACCTCCATAATCAGCCTATAATGTCCCCACTGCTGGGACATGGTCCTCCTTCTCTTCAAGAGAGTGTGGGCTGTAATCTACGGGTTGGTAGATGTCATATGTCATTGAATGTTTGGTTCTAATACATGCCGGTTTCTTCACGATGTTTTCCTTCACCGTTTTGAGAGCAGTGGTGATGAAATTATTTAAATAAAATAAAGCTCCTACCTGGGTTGCTTGGAACCCACGACCTCCAACTCGTAAGTCGGAGCCAAACCGCCTAACAAGCATTATAATATGGTTTTACTATTGTTATTAGTAATAACTTTTTTTATTTATTTTACTTCGATGGTCCTAGTTTATCATTTGTGACTTAAGTCACAGATATGTGAACTGAACCCAGCATTGCATAAATATGTAAGCTGTCACGCCCTTTATACCCGGAGGCTTTTATTTAGGTAGTACGTTTTTGTTTACATTTTTAATATATTGCTGGAGTACGTATAGTTTTTATTGTATTTGTGGGTATATTGGCGTGGGAAGCTGACATAAAAATATATACATACAATAGCAAATAATTTAATTTTATGTTCTGTGTCCTGTAACGTCAATCACTTTGTATACCTAGTATTGTATACAATCAAGTATTTTCTAACTGAACAGACAGCTGTGCTGCTGGAGAGTTTGTTGCGCCACTTCTTCTCCCCAGCGAAAGCACTAGGAAGTGGTGAAGGGCGGGCGTTTTGGGGGGACTGTCTTTTGTAATTTTGATGTTCAAAAAGTGCTCATTCTCAGCCTAGTTTGAATAAATGACTTTTGATTTTGATTTTTTGAATATTTTGTCATGTAGCCAATAAGTAAATACGTGCAAATAATCCTCAAGCGTCTTATTGCGAAAGATCATTGACACTTCGTATTTGCTGACACGATTAAATGCGATTGCGTGTGAAATATACAAACCAACGGTATAGCGCCTCTAAATATAACATTTATGATCTTTAATCAAACACATGCTGATGTGTTCGAGTTGTTCATCTCCAGAGAAAACTTAATTTCGTATAAACAATGAATATGGTAATGGTGGCCCAGTGGTAGAGTTGCCAACCCTACTATATAATATAGTATCCTACTGTATTAGAGGGCCGAACACTACATTTCTTTAAAAAAAATATAGTAGGCGAAACTACTATATTTTCATTTCAATATAAAATTGCGAGATGAGCGGAATATGGCCAGTATTAATCTAATAAAAGCTGAATTAAGAGCCTATACTACCTCAGCTAAAATTCACTCTTTATCTCGCTCGCAACATCCTGCTCGCGGACTGAGTGAGAGCGAGACAGAGTGCGGTGCTAGGCGGCAGGCAGCGCCAATAGTTTAGGTATTTGCTTTTTACGGTGAAAATAGTGGTAATTAAATAAAAAACATAAGACCTGCTTTATAGTTAGTTCGGTTAGTATACAAAGTTTTATGATCTAATTTGAAGTATTTTTTGAATACCAGCGGTTTATTGTTCGGTTTGGAGGTAACTTTGGACTTTTTTCTATCAAGAAAATTTTATGAAATCGTGTTTTTGTCTAACACAGACCTAACATTAATCCTCAACTTTACCATATATTTATTTCAAAATTAATGCTGCAGTATTTTCGACATAACGGAGGATCATGCTAAGCCATTTGAGGTAGTATAGGCCCTTAATGGTAACCTTAATTTAGAGTGTAGTAATTTATGAGATATAAAAAAAGTAACATAACTACTATATTTTTCTTATTTTTTCCCCAGCTACTATATTTTCACAGGCAATGGCTTCTAAAATACTATATTAAGATATAAAAAAGTTGGCAACCCTACCCAGTGGTATCAGCCCCGATTTACAAGTTACAGGTAGTAAGTTCAAATTTAGGCAGGCACTTTACTTATACATTTAATAACCACTGCTTTCAAAACGTTGAAGAAAAACATCGTGAGGAAACCGGCCTATTCTGGAAACAAAAATTCGAGGACATGTGATATCTTCCAATACGTGGGTACTGGGTCCACGTGGGGAATTACAGCCCACTTCTTCTTACCGAGAGGCCTTAGCCCAATCCTAGCAGTGGGATATTTATGGGCTAATATGCAATGAATCCATACACTAGGCCATCGTGGTGAATATACATAGATATACCGATACAGTAAGTGCACTGTTCTAAAGGACTTAATTATTAAATGTACAACTTATTTGCAGTACCCAGTATTTCCCTGAATTGATAACTGACTTACCATTGCCACTTCTAATTAGCACTAATAAAAAAACTAAAACCATTAAGGAACTCCTTAATGAAGTAACTTGAAACCTAATTAAGCTAAAAAGATACTTCCTTTCAACCCGTTTAAAGCTCGAATTAACCCATTAAATTAAAACACTCAACACAGAAGCCCATTGACACACTAATAAAAATCTCTAATTAACTCGTAATTAAATAATGTTACCGAAAAAGTATCTGAAATAATAAATACAGTCACAGACTGATATCAGTTACACAAAAAGTTACAACCGGATGGTTTGATGTGGGTATTTCGAAAAAAGCTCAGTACGCCAGCTGCGCGCGCGGCGGTACAAAGATCTGTTTATTGTAAGGTAGCATGTGTTCATATGTTTATGTTCCGCTACGTTTCGCGTCCATGTTTATACGGTAGGTTTTTTTGGGAACCATTTCGATGTGTGGAGGATGTGGACTTGGTGTTAAGAGTGGATGACGTATTATTTTTGGTTTTGTGGTTAAGGAACGGATGTACTGAGTATTGTTATTTCTGTCAAATGCCACTGTTCTGTTTGCTGATCTAGCATTTTCCAAGTCTCTATTTACGTTTGGACGCTTCATATCAACATTCACACAGAAACAATAACAACATTCATGTGCAGAAGTAGATCTTGCTACGTCATCATCATCGTCCTCATCATCACCTGCCTAGCCTTTTCCCACCTACGTCACTAATAACAACTTTAAAATTTTCGTCGTCTTAAAATCTTAAAAAAGTATCATTAAAGGCATTAAAAATATCTCCTTCCAAACTATCGATAAAAATAAACAAACCAAAGTCGACATTACGAATAAATAAATCAGTATTAACGATTAAACTGCTACAGATCAGCGTTATGCGTAAATTATAACAGCAATCAATAACACGAACATCAAAACATTTGGAAAGCATATCCATTCTGTAGACGCTTCCCGTCCTTTCTCAGAACTAGTCGTCCACCGCAAAGGGAACTTCACCAGGAGACTGTCTGTCTGTTTGTTGAACTCGAACAATAAACAGATACGTCCAGACAGTTTGCTTCAAAGTCCAAGCTATAAGTAAGATTACTGTGTAATCTGATATCTTGTAGCTTGGAGCTTTGCCTTTGCAAGCCAGCATAGTTCGCGTGCGAATTTTAAGATCTTGGGTCTGATTGAGTCACATAGTGTTTTCTTATTTACAATATCGTATAGAGTGGTTTATATAATTATATAGATACTAGCTGACCCCGCAAACGTCGTTTTGCAAAAACAAAATTGGGGTATGAAAAATAGATAGTAGCCGATTCTCAGACCTACCCGATATGCACACGAAATTTCATACAAATCGGTCCAGCCGTTTCGGAGGAGTATGGTAACACTGTGACACGAGAATTTTATATATTAGATAGATAAACGATTATTAAAGTTATGTTTCAGCATTAAGTTAAAATGTATGCTTAAACAGTCGCTTAATCCCTAGTTAATTATAAGCAATGTATATATGAATAAAGAGGTACCTATGGGTCATCCCTTCTCTGTCTGTATAAATTTTGTTTAATGAATAACAGGAAAATATTTTAGACGGTATTTTTTATAATAGGTATTATTTTAAGTGATTTTGTTTTATTGTTATTTCGATTCTCGTAAAAATTCACAGTAACAATTTCATCTAGCGGTAAACGATTAAAGGTTAATTGAAATATTCAATTGGCAATAATTATGTGCAATCAGTTACACATTTCATTCATCTATACTAATATTATAAAGAGGAAAGATTTGTATGTATGTTTGTAACGAATTGGCTCAAAAAGTACTGGACCGATTTTAAAAATTCTTTCACCATTTGAATGCTACATTATCACTGATTATTATAGGCTATTTTTTTTCTTTTTTTCCACCCGTGCGAAGCTGGGACGGACCGCTAGTTTTATATATTTATTCAGTTACTAAGGCCCCAAGTTCTAATATTCAAATCACAAACAAATTTTATTAATAATATTAAAATAAAATACATTATACATTATGTTGCTATAATGGCGTACACCACTCCAGAACACCTATATCTCGCCATTTCAGATTCCCGGCACTCATAGGTACGTCCTTTATCAAGACCACAGTGCAAGTTTCAGAGTTCCATCAGTACCGTATCTCTTCCATGAATTGGAATTCTCCAAAACCATCGACCATCTCGATGTTCAGGGAAGCGAGTTTCGGTGAAGACAATGCGAATTGCTCTGTCGATGTCCGATTTAATTAGAATCGCTCCATCGGTTCCCATAGGTGTCGTGGGAGACGCTTAATAGATCATATCAGGTAAATGTGATATAAGCTTTGTGGGAGGCCAGCGAGATAAACGAATGAAGTCCACGTCCAGGGATCATATTCGGTTGGTTTGATACACATAATAATATCTTGCATGAAGTTTGCCACATGCTTATAGTATTGTGTTCGGTATGTAGAATATTATATTACCTATACGTTGGCGTTTCGAATATGCGCATATCACAGCCTCCTTATGAAATATAGATTTAAGACTGTAAAATAAATACAATCAGGGGAGAATAAACTGTCAAAAATGTATTTGATTTGATGTATGTGCTGCTCACGCTAAATTGTGATGTGTTGATAAATTAATATACTCTAGTATAAAATACTTAGAAGCAGGGGATATTATCCGGGTATGATTCTACTCACGCTGCTTTTAAAAACAAATTCCATCCAAAAGTAGCATTTTCAAATAGGATACTCACCCTTCACTCCCATCCCACAACACTTTGTAAACAAACTTAACCTTTCCCAGTAAGGACGAGATAACGTAAACAAATTAAATAGCGGTATGTGCGCATACGTTCCTGCACGCTGCTTATTTTGATATTTCGACCCACTTTAGTATGAGAACGCTCCCAAGTTTAGAAACCCTTTGTGATGTTTTCACATAAGATAACATTTGAGTCAAATGTGGGGTAGATGATATTGTAACGAAGTTTGTCTGAGTGAAATTCTACAATAATATTTATTTCTAAGGATTGTTTGCTTGCATTTTGAATAGCATGTATTCATTTAAAGAAATAAAGTTGTGAAAACATGTTTCTATCATATTAATTTCGTGTTATTTTTCTTTTAGTTAGGTGACTGAAACTGAAACGATATAAAAATATGCTTTACTAATACTTATTATTATGCATTGCTTTAGAAAATATTTTCAGAATCCTTACTAATATTATAAAAGACAATAACCAAAAGTCGTACCAAAAAATCACATGCATCAAGATCAAAATATTATAGTAATTATTTTCATAATTTTTTACGACATTACACGTCGGGGATTTGATTTTTGAACAGGGAATTGAATTTAAAGTAAAAAAGTGTTGTTATTCCCTTTACCTCATAACGTTCCCCGGATAGGAGATACATTCGTTCCTGGCATTTCTATTTTTATATTTTTTCTCTCCGTGGTAGCTGTTTGTGTAAACGCTACGCTAAATCCGGCCTATTTTTGTTACCGGCCAGTGAACCGTTTCTAGCTTTGTTTTGATTTCTACCAATCAGAAATTCAATTTAGCGCGGGAGCACATATAATCAAGACTTTTTTGTAGTTTTTATATTTTTCTGTTTTCAGTAAAGCGTTTGACACGGTTTTTATATAAAAAAAACTTGCTGAATATTTGATTTTGGAAATAGTTTTAGATTCGGCTTTGGTTTGGTCTGTTTGGTTTTGATTTATGTGTTGTTTTCAAAGCAATATTGTGAATGTATTTTTGTATTGTTATTTCTTTTCATATTTTTTTAATAGAATGTTTTGTCTCATCGTTTATGTACGACTAGGTACACTTATTGTTCGAAGGCGTTATTAAAACGTCGACTTAGTAGTCGATGTTGAGTTGTGTTGTCTTTTTTGAGTTTGTTCTCTCCCTTTCCGACAAAATACAACTCGACAGTAACAGTTCTCGCTATTCAATGGAAGCCACTGAACAGCATCATTTAATTGCATGTTATTTGATTTCAAACACTGTTAATAATATTACCAACTTCTGTATATTTTGCTGGTTTTTTATGTTAGTTTTAGAAGCTTTAGTTATCAGTGATAGCGAGTCTGTATACAGATGTTTTCTGGTAAAAATAGAGCTACCAGTTACCAATGGAGTGGTATTTTGGGATGCATGAAGACGCCTCCTCGTGTAGCACAGTTTGTTCCGGCAGTTACTCAACTGAACCGAGTGCTCGGCGCATCCTGGAAAGTCACACCCAACACCTTATTTGACTGGCCAATTCTTCCCTTGCGGTGGTAAAGCTAATGCCCGCCTGATTTGCGACCACCTTCCGACCAGAGTCCGGCGTCAAGCAGCCTGCTGTGTTTCGTCGATGCGTGGGAATTCCAGTACCTTAGGCATCTTCTGGGCATGCTCGCACCATCATAGACCTCATCCAGCGCTTTCTATCAGGCGTAATCTAGGTCAAGCATTTTGGCGCAGCCGTGAGGCACGCACTAATTGTTGTTGAAACATTATTTTTATTTTGTTTATTTTTTATTTCCTGCTCTGATCTCAATGTATTTGGAGCTAAGTACGTTTTCTTTTTTCAAAATCTCTATCAGCAGTCATATCAGTACTTACCTTCTTTCTGTACATTACTAGCTGACCCCGCAAACCCACAAAAAAAATAGGGGTATGAAAAATATATAGTAGCCGATTCTCAGACCTACCCGATATGCACACAAAATTTCATATAAATCGGTCCACCCGTTTCGGAGGAGTATGGTAACTAACACTGTGACACGAGAATTTTATATATTAGAGAAGATAATGATTGACAATTTCCCCTATATTTCATTGATACTTTTGTACTAAATCTTCCAAAAAATGTGAATTTTTTTGTTATTATTCATTACATTTTTTTTAAATGACATACTTAATTACTTTTTAAAAATGGAGGAACTTTAACTCTCAAGTCACAGATATCAATCTAATTTGTTAGCCAACCTATTTTATTTATTTTATTTTATTACTTTTAGGAAAACTTACAGCTAATACATTTTAATATCTAGTACAATGCGTAAGCGATGGCATGTTGCATTTGCATCTTATGTTTAAGACATTACTTTGTATGTTGTAAATGTATTTTAGAAGTAAACGTGTAGCTAGTTTCTTATTGAACAAATTATTCAAATCTTAATACCTACTTAAAAAAACCTGAAATCTTATTCTCTAGATCTATAACTGCTACAAAATCCTACCATTACATCAATGAGGCAACTGAATTGACTGAACTAACTGGTATTTACCGATTATTTCTCCCTCTTTACCGTCCGATCGGTAACAAGTATTTCGTTAGAATAACCGGTGGCTGTCGTAATCGTCCAAACTGAGACGAATTGGTAATCCTACACCCCAGGCTTGGTTTACCATTTAACTAGACTCAAGTATCGGCTACTTCCCTGAGAAAGATTTTGCAATTGATGCATTTGTTTTCCAGTGGTAAAGAGGAAAATACCATAGAAAGGTGTGGGTGGTGTTTAAGGGTGTGGTGCAAATCATCGGCTTCCGCCGGAGCCTTAAGGTAAATTATATAAAGTTCGTCACAGAGCGGGATTGTCCGAAAGGGTTACCGCTACCCCGGAACATAAAGGGCTAAGGAAGGAACACGGGTGGGTTTTAGTCAGTAAGAGTCTGACACTCCCTTCTGCTCCACCCAGAGCGGGAGGGGTCATTTGATGATTTCCCATCCACAACAAAAAAAAAAAAACCACCAAACTGAACAACTTTCTCCATGGGACTAACATCGTAACCGCTACAAAATTATCAACTGTCCCATACAAAACTTCAATACCTACTCGACCCAAATAGGTCCATAGCATAATCAGCAGAAGAACGCGCGGGCTCGCGAAAGATTGGAAAAAAAAAATTCCCACGGCTGGGACACAAGCCTCATCTCTTCGAGAGGAAATGGACTGTAATCTACCACGCGGGCTCAGTGCGGTTTGGTAGTATGTCACACGTCTTCGGATTTTTGGTTTAAGGGCCTATACTACCTCAAATGGCTTAGCATGATCCTCCGTTATGTCGAAAATACTGCAGCATTCATTTCGAAATAAATATATGGTAAAGTTGAGGATTAATGTTAGGTCTTATGTTAGACGAAAACACGATTTCATAAAATTTTCTCGATAGAAAAAAATTCCAAAGTTACCTCCAAACCGAACAATAAACCGCTGGTATTCAAAAAATACTTCAAATTAGATCATGAAACTTTGTATACTAACCGAACTAACTATAAAGCACGTCGTATGTTATTTACATTTTTTTAATTACCATTATTTTCACCGTAAAAAGCAAATACCTAAACTATTGGCGCTGCCTGCCGCCTAGCACCGCACTCTGTCTCGCTCTCACTCAGTCCGCGAGCAGTATCGTGCGAGCGAGATAAAGAGTGAACTTTAGCTGAGGTAGTGTAGGCTCTTAAGGACATGCAGATTGCCAAATGCATGTCGGTCAAAATAGAAAAAAAAATATGTCAGCTAAATTAGTGTTAGTGGTTGTTAAAATCTTTATTAAAAAGTATGGGCATTAATTATGAAAAAAGAGATTTAGACTTAGCGTTCTGTTATGAAAGCTTTTTTGTATTTCATAAAAGATTTATCTAAGCAAGAAT
This sequence comes from Globia sparganii, assembly GCA_949316385.1. NCBI lineage: Eukaryota > Metazoa > Arthropoda > Insecta > Lepidoptera > Noctuidae > Globia > Globia sparganii. The sequence continues at coordinate 20,573,728 of OX438671.1, forward strand.
TTATCCAAAATAATCTTTAAAAAAACTTACTTAAGTCAGCACTTTTTTTAAAAACACGGCCCACAGCTCCCAATCCTAAATAGCACTCGCAGCAAAACCTTTCAACTTTTTAATTCCAGTTAAGAAACTTTTCAAGTAAGTGATTTAAGAAAACACTTATATTTCACCGTGAATCTTAGAAGAGGTAGCATAATTTCCGAAAAAATCCTAACCCGCACTTTGCTAATTCCGTAAACTTTCGCAGGAGTGTTCGAGGACACCTGTCGGCCGTTACGGTAAACTTCGGAGAGATTCCCCCCCTTTTTTACTACCTTTTGAATCGTTTATCTCAGCGGTGCTTCGGGTTGAGTGTATTTGAAACTTCCCGATTGCCCATTATGCTGTTTTTTTTTTTCACCGTCAAACTTTTTCGAACGCCAATTGTTGGGGCTTTGTCGAAAAAAACAAATCGCTGATTTTCGGGTCGCGGGTTATGGACGCTTTGTTGCACGCTGTGACGTAATCAAGATTTTTTGAAAAAAAGAGCGTATATTTTTCTGCAGATAAATGCATACGGTTCCGGAAGATGTACGTTTCCAATAGATGAATTTTGGTTTGGATTTTGCTAGATAGGTACGTGGTTTTGAACGAACAGAATGTTTTTTTTATGTTTTTGTTTGCATACACGAAAGCAATTTAAAACACGAGTATTTTAAAAACAATACTCCAAGCTCATTGTCTCGCTACATCCTTAAACATTGGGAGGATAAAATATTTCCATAATAAGAGATTTTTGCTGAGAGAAACTTAATATTGCAAACGATATTAAATATTTTAGTTAACAAAGTAAGTACCTAGCAAGCTGCAGAAAAGTGCTCTTATTTTATTGGGCCGATAATAAAAGCTGTTTAAATATTCAGCTCCTTTTTGGATATTATTATAAGAAAAACCTCTCGACTGAAACGTTGAGAGGTTTGCTTGTTTATTTTGAACATAATTTTAATCTTTTTTTAATAGACTTCAAGTTGTTTCATGGTATAACTGTATCAAAATGCCATTTTTATTCATGATTTGTAACTATTCATTGTTATTTTATTCCCATGTCAGTAATACGCATTACTTTTTCACTATTATTATAACAAAAACCATATTACGGAACAAAAAAATCGACCTTGTGAAACGACTTCCATACAAAACGAAAAGAAATGCATTTCCATTTTTATTGTTGAAAGTATCGTAAAATATAATCTTGATAGTCGATATTACCCGCGCACTATGGCTTAGGGTCAGACCATCGGGGCCATTCGTGGCCCACGCAATGTGGCAACCGATGGACCATTTGTCATAATCTCGCGTTGGATGCAACGTTCGGAGGTTAGAATTTAAATGTCGAATGTTTTGGGTGTTACGGATTATATTGTAGTTAAAACGGGATTTGAATTGTAAAGATTAGGGTTTTGAAATCAGTTTGGCAGTATATGAGGGTCGATGTACCGTTAAGATCATAAGGTATTCTATAGTATCTGACTATCTTTAACGAACTGCGGCAAAAAAAATTGGATTAATAATATTACGTTTTGAAAATATTTTTTATACAATTTGTATGTGCGTTTTTTTTTTTTTACTTTTATCTGCAGCTTGTAGATTTTCTCATGCCGAACATTTTTACTGATCTTAAAATTAATTCGCAGGACAATTGTGTATATTTCCGCGGAATTACATTTCAGATTCCTTAACGTACCTACAGTAAAAAAAATACTAAAACATCATTACGATTCCGTGTAACAGAACCAGAAATCACATCAATAAAACTTAAAAATAATACAGAAAAGTAGTTACACAGTTTATCATTCCATAACTAGCAGAACTGTTATGAGAATATTTTGTGTAGCGCCACAAAATTAATATTACCTTAAACATTGATTAATGGTTACGAATGAACTGGTCGACTTGGAATAAATATGATAGGAGCCGACTTTAGAACTGATTCGCTTGTTTTGGTTTATTACGTATTTTTTAGTGGGCAATAATGTAAAACATGGCATTTGCCCTCTCTTCGAGAAGGAGTGGACAAGAAAGCCGCGGGGTGCGGGTGGTGGATAAGAAAGAAAATAAGGGAGGGGGGGGGGGGGTGGTAGATGTCACATGTCTTTGAATTTTTGGCTCTAAGACATGTCGGTTTTCTCACGATGTTTTCCTTTGCCGTTTTGAAAGCAGTATTGATGAAATAATTTACACAAAGTAAAGCTTATGGGTTTGAACCCACGACCTACAACTCGTAAGTCGAAGCCGTAATCCCTGAGCCACCAGCGCTCTGCTCAGTAATTTAATATCTGTACTTAAAAGAGCAACCTTTCTTGGCGTGCTTTTGTGATAGTCATTTGTTATCACCAAACATCACAAAAGCTCGTAGATACATTTTGTAAAGTGCAATAATGCTTCAATCCACCAACCCGCACTGGGCCCGCGTGGTGGATTACGGCCCACTCCCTCTCACAGAGAGGAGCCCTGTGTTCCAGCACTGGGAACATAATAGGCTGATTATGTAATAATGCTTATACATGCATACATATTTAAAACTTTCAAAGCAATACTATTGCTAACTGCCCCGTTGGTCTCGTGGTCGCAAACGTGACTGCTGAGCGTGGGGCCCTGGGTTCTATTCCCGGGTCGGGCAAAGTGTTATTGAGTTTTTCCATTAGGAATTTCTTAGTAGCAGCCCGGAGTTTGGAAGTTGGCTGTGTGAAATTACGTTAAGCCGTTGGTCCTGCGCCTGATCTCTCTCCGGTCGTGTCGGATTGCCGTGCCATCGGACTATGAGAGTGAGGGAAGAGGGAGTGCACCTGTGTCTGCGCGCACACTTGTGCACTATAATATCTCCTGCGTACCTGGCTAATCTCCGTTGAGATTGACCACCGTGACCGAAATCGGTCGGGGAGGCTATTATTATTGCTAACATTTTTCTAAAATATACCATTTTTTACAGTTCCTAATTTAAACTTATCTCAATATTTTTAGACATTCTCGATTAAATCATGCAGTTTAATAAATTACCTCATTCCCATCATGGACCAAAAAACTATTTCTATTTAACCCCGGTAGAAAGTATACATATTAAACAAACTGTATGCATTACATAACGTTGCATGATAAACAAACTATATCTGGATCAAGACGGGAAACATTATAAACATGGACCATAATGAGCAACAACAGTTTTATACAATAACTTTCATAGCAACAACTTCCTGGATTTTGTCGTAACTTGTTTATCTGTGTTTTGTTTTATTTTGTTTAATGAAATGTTTCTTTTGTGTTTTGTTTTTAGGATGGTAATTTATTTGAAAGACATAAAATATAAGAAATTTTATTATTAACTGAAATATGCATATGTAGTAACTTTTTCTAAAGAGGATATCGTTCGAAGTGCATAGTCTGCTTTGCTAAAACATTTCAACATACTAAATACATCGGTGCGTAGGTAAATACTCAAATTTATAATGATTCCAATAGATTAAATTATTCTATTTAAACAGTAAAACTATCCGCCTATTACGGGCAATAACTAACAGTTATTCTTGGTAAATCTCTGTAATTATTTAGCTTCACATAACACATAATCAGTCTATAATGTCCCCACTGCTGGGTCACAGGCTTCCTGTTTATGAGAGGGGGTGGCCCGTAATCAACCACGTGGGCCCAGTGCGGGTTGGTAGATGTCACATGTCTTTGAATTTTTGGTTCTAGGACATGCCGGTTTCCTCTAGATGTTTTCTTTCACCGTTTTAAGAGCAGTGGTGATGAAATTATTTACACAAAGTAAAGCGCCTGTCGGGGTTCGAACCTACGACCTACAACTCGTAAGTCACGGCCATTTATTATTTATTTAATACTTCAAGCACATACATGTACAGAGGCGGACTTAATGCCATAGGCATTTTCTACCAGTCAACCTTTGGGTGATGCAGAGACAAACAGTAGTAGGTGCAATCATTACAGGAATAAATATTTTAAATATAAAGATACGCAGAATCCTATTTAAACTATAGATATAATATATACCTAATTACATATAAATATAAACACAAATTCATATACATAAATAAATGAATATATTAAAAAGAAATAAGACAAACAATGAGAAAATATTACCGTTGTGATGATACTGCCAGCTACCATTACCGCTGATAGCGGCCATTACCACTGTGCCACCACTCTATCTATTATTTAGCTTACAGCAAGCAAACTATTTCATTCACAAAGTAGGTATAGATCCAATTAAAAAATAAAATTGAATACATAGAACTTTATACAATTTTTTCAATAAACAAAATACATATAAGCACTTCTGCAATCGTCTGTACTAAGTAGCCAGCCGCAGGTGGTAAACCTAATCTCGTACATCGAGGTACAGCCGCCCACAAAACGCGACCTAAATAAGAAAAACTATTGTTACTCATAGTTTTATTGTACTTTTTGTTTTACAATATTTTTTATCTGTTTATATGACAAATGGCCAATTATTTCGTGTACGTACAAATGTATTCTATGATGGCTACTGGGTATTGTTGGTGAGAGTGTAGCGGTATCTACAACGACGCCACATGCGAACAACGCGTCATACTGACTTCACAAAATCCTACATCTCGCAAGCAGAGTTTACCGCGCAACTAGCATACATACAACGGCCCGACATGATTCATCGGGCAGTTGCCCGCCAGACATAACACCCGTCTGGTCGGAGGATCCTCGCTTTTCTATAGAGTATGAGTGAACTTTACACCCTGTTCCTCATACTTCTATACTGGTGACCCCGAACATGGACGTCAGCGCAGCCTTCGTGCAACCTACTCCAGCGTGACGTCATCTACATCATCACTCCCGCAAGCTTTAGCGGCGAGTCGCCCAGCCAGCCAGCACCCACGGCTTCAACGGGTATCCTGACTTCATACTTCTATAAGAGCTTTTTATTTTAGGTATGTGATGTAAAAAATAGTCAAAAATTTTAAACCGATGGAGTCTATTTCAGTGGTCATATAGGGCTAACTAACGATCAAACTATTATGTATGAATAATAGAATTCAGTATCATTTTTCAAAGGGAATTTGAATAATGATTTGATTTCGTAATTTTTCAGTATCATGTGTTCATGATACAAGCTAAATAGAATTATATACTGAAGATAAATACTTAACTCATCAGGATCATCTGCCTTTCTCAATTATGTTGGGTTCAACTTTCCGTCCAAAGCCTCATCATCATCATCAGCCTACAGCAGTCCACAGCTGGACATAGTCCTCTCCTATTGCACGCCATTCAACTCGATTTTCGGCAACTCTCATCCAGCTACTACCAGCCATCCTGCGAAGATCTTCGCTCCACCTAGCCTGAGGGCTCCCTCCTTACGTTTACCGATTCGCGGTCTCCACTCAAGAACACGTCTACCCAAACGGTCATCGGTTCTACGGCTAATATGGCCGGCCTATCTTTGGTTCTCTGCCGGATCACCTCGTCTGTCCAAAGCCTATGTGGTTATATTCTCTACGTTCCCGTCTAACCAGATGCAGCTGAGTACCATAATTCTATATGAAGCAACTGCCTATCTGATTACCATATCCCAGTTACCGGGTAACGCGATACCCCTTGGCGAGTCTGGTTGTCAGACTTTCGGAGTTCTGACGCGTAATGAAAGGATGGTTACCCATCCCCGGACTGACCTCGACAAGTGCAGCTTAACCTGATCAATCGACTGTGCATCTGTTATTACTTAGCCTCGAAGAGCAAGAGAAATACCTATTAATATGTAGATCATTACCTACGCAATAGCCAAATCCATTATATTACTTACAATAATACAAAATTCCAACCATCTCATAACTTCACTTATCGTGCTGCTACCAGATATTGTTAGAATCCGTGACATTTGTCCCAAAGCGATATTATTGTACCATTATGATGCATTCAGATAAACAATCTTTGACACTTATGCTACAATGACTCCCACGTGGTTGAGTTTATTCGAGTGGTGTTGGTGATAAGTGCCACAGTTCACGAAAGCACATCAAGGTGTATAAAACCAGTATAAGCTGACTTCTGATTGTACGAAAAACCTATACAATACGAGGTCAGTCAAAACTGGTAATTTATATCTTGATCTGTAGCGTGTGTACCTATATACTGACACACATTCAGTCCAATAATGCAAGGTAATACACCTTTTTTTTTGTGGATGGGAAATCATCAAATGACCCCTTCCGCTCTGGGTGGAGCAGAAGGGAGTGTCAGACTCTTACTGACTAAAACCCACCCGTGTTCCTTCCTTAGCCCTTTGTGTTCCGGGGTAGTGGTAACCCTTTCGGACAATCCCGCTGCCCAAGATAAAACACCTTGCATTAAAATAAAAATAAATAAATAATTTTCAATCTAATTAAGTATATCAAATTTGTATTCATTTAGTTAAACTTAGTGAGCGTAACTTAATTAGTTCCAAAACTATTTGTACCTATTATTGTATTATTCCTGTATCAAATCTTTATGTCACGGTTTACCTTGTAACTTAAGGTTATAGGAGTAAGGCGCCGGTGTCTGTTACACAGACATCGCCGTTTACTCTAAGAGCTATTACGCATTGTCGACTAGTCGCCGGCGACCGGCAGTCGCTTGTGCGTCGCCACTACGCGGCGAGTCGTCGAATCGCCCGGGCGACCGGCGACCAAGTGCGTAAACACCTATTTAAACTATAGTAAGTCACAGTCGCTGTCGACCAAGTCGCCGGCGACAAGTCGACAGTGCGTAATAGCTCTAAAATACTCAAAACATTGTACAGACGCCAGCCCATCAAGCTAGTTAGCTTGATGGGCTGGCGTCTGTACATTGTGTTTTTCTTTGGGATAGATGAGGTATCCCATATTTGTTAATAAAAAAAAATGTTTATTAATTTATTATTCTACGTGCCTCCGTGAAACGCTACTACATAAAATCCTAACTAAACGCACAAAGCGTGTCGGAAATATATTTCTTATCTTCGTCTAATAAGCAAGCTTATTAAGTTCGGCAACAATAGGAAAAGTAATTGTGTCTCATTAGTTGAGCTCTTAACCGTACCTTGATATTGCTAGGTATACAGAGTGAAATTGAAAACATGCGAAAAATCGAAATGGGAGATTGTACTCATCATTAAGAACAACTTTTACTATGGAACCAAACCTGAAATCGCAAAAAAAAATTCTGCTGTTCCATAGATTTATGTTTTCGAATGAAATTCAATTTGATAAATGAACTGTTTGGTCTTCACATGATCTGCACCCTAATTGCGTAATACACTATCAATCGGAATCTGAATCATTTTGAAGCAAATTGCTAATCGATTGCTTTATAAGTTCGAAAAACTTGTTTGCTCAACACGTAAATTACGCAATGAATGTTGTTGAACTGTCAAAATGAAACCGATTCCCATTGATAATGTGTTACGCAATTGCCCCGCTGACCAAGATTTTGTCTGGACTTTAAAAGAGACTGTGACCTCTGAGTTTGTTTCGGCCTTTCTTCTCAGAGTAGTCAGATAGGAAACGCCGATCTCATCTAGTTTAAAAAAAAAAAAAATAATGACGTGTGAAAGTGTTTGTACAAACCTACTTACAGAAATAAATCATTTATCATTTGTTTTCTATTAAAAACATTAATCGGTTTCTTACTAAACTTCAACTATATTCGACGAACCTGCATACTTATCTCCTTTGCTAACTGTACATGAAAATGCGAAGTTTTTGTAAGGAAAATTACAACAAAATGCAACACTAAGAAAGTTTTCCATTTGAATTTTCAATGCTGTAACTGTTGAACATTTAATTCAGGCTAGATATGTAAATATGTTTATGAGAACAGTAGTGGCTCAGTGGTAACGGCCGCGACTTACGAGCTGTAGGTCGTAGGTTCGAGCCCAGACAGTCGCTTTCTTTTGTGTAAATTATTTCATCACCACTGCTCTCAAAACTAACATTAGGAAATCAGCATGTCTTAGAACCAAAAAGTCGAAGACAACATCTATCAACACGCACTGGGCTCGCATGGTGGAGTACGGCCCACTCACAAAGAGGAGACCTGTGTCCCAGCAATGGGACAATATAGGCTGATTATGCTAAATGAATATTGTATCTTAAATCATTCAAAACCTACGCCAATGTAACAGTGTAGTGTAGCGTAGACCCCACGTAAACAATGTCTCAGATATTTCATCTAAAACTGTTACCGGTCCTACATTGTACTCCGTTATCCTACATTTCATTTTACGACGTAAAGTGATGGCTCCTAAAACAAGTTAGTGTCTTGCTATGTCATTTTAGTCCTGCAGTACTTTACTTAATGTACGGAGGGGTAAATTAGACGCAAGAGTAAACTAGTCGCGAGCTCTAACTCACTGGTGGCCATGGCCAAAAGCACGCTGTCTTGCCTGGCTTCGTGTCCGACAGCGCTAGTATCAGTGATGAGCAGTAAGACGCTAGTCTACATGCACAACGTCTAGTTCTCACGCACAGAAACACCGTTCCGAACTGATAGGCGCATAAAAAAATTCGAAAAGTGCTTCGGAAAATCGAGTTTTATGAAAAAACCACTGCATAAATCAATTACAAATAAAGTTTATTGATATCTTCGATAACTGAGCTTTGACTTGGTTTTGAAGATTTTACAGTTCTTTTAATACTTATTTACACCCAAAGTTACGTCAAAAATAGCAAGAAAAACGAATCTTTGTTGGCTCATAACTTTTTAATGGATTTTTATTTTACTATTCTGTTTCTGTACAGACACAATTAATAATAAGTCAAAACGATATCATGTTTAATTTTGGATGCACAATGTCAAACAGTGGAGTAATATTCTCCCGAAATTTGTATAGAAAACATATCGAAAAGTGGCACCTTAAGTTAAACTAACACTGGAACACACACACACTGGGTATACCTAGAGATATAGGCCCTTTTCACATGCACACGGTCACGGCACGGTCGCCGTTTCGTGTAAAGTAGAAATGTATGAGCTATATAGAGACCGTGTGTCACCCGTGCTATCCACTATAAGCACGGTTTTGACGCGGCAACCGTCTTGCAGTCATGTATTGACTTGTATGGACTCGTTGACATGCACGGGTGCAAAACGGCACGGCGGCGAGTGCAGGGGGTCATTTGTCCGCTAACATTACAGGAGTCTGGACTTTTGAAACTGTGTAGGTACATGTGAAGGAGCTTGCACGGCACGGCGCCGTGCCGTTTGGACGGCAACCGTGTGCATGTTGAAAAGGGCCCTTTACCTAAAGGTCTAGGATGAATCACAGACTACGGCTTAAATAAGAATTGTTAAAATGATTAAGTGTATAAAACATCATCATCAGCCTACAGCAGTCCACTGCTGGACATAGGCCTCTCCCATTGCACGCCATTCAACTCGATTTTCGGCAACTCTCATCCAGCTGCTACCAGCCATCCTGCGAAGATCGTCGCTCTACCTAACCTGAGGGCGTCCCCCACCTTACGTTTACCGATTCGTGGTCTCCACTCAAGAACACGTCTACCCCAACGGTCATCGGTTCTACGGCTAACATGGCCGGCCCATTTCCACTTCAGCTTGCTTATTCTGTGAGCTATGTCAACAAATTTGGTTCTCTGCCGGATCACCTCGTTGCGGATTCGATCCCTCAGAGAGACTCCAAGCATAGCCCGTTCCATAGCTCGTTGAGTGACCTTGAATTTATGCACCAGCAGTACCGTAAATGTCCACGTCTGCCGTGTATAAGACATACACTTTGGTAAAAAAGAGTTGTCGAAAAATTTTCCTCAGATCAACATTTAGAACTGTCTGCAAGTAACATTTCTGCAGTTAACACAAAATAAGAGGTAAAATAATTGAAAGGCAATTATTTTACCTCTTATTTTGCATTACTGTCCAAATCACAGTGGTCTTTATTTTTAACCGACTTCCAAAAAGGAGGAGGTAATATGTTCGATTTAAATTTTTTTTTTTTAAAGGGTATGCTTTCGAGGTGGTCCCATTGTCACCACGTTGGAATCTGATGAAGGAATCCCATGGAAATCTAGGGAAACCCTAAAATTTTATAGGCTCACCTATAGCGATTTTTTTTTATAGTAAATCGTGCATTTGCTCTCAGAAAGCACCATTTGCTGAAATGGAACTGATGATGAAGATCACAGATGGTCATCGGAACTACTCAATAATAAGTATTTCACGGGTTGCGATTCGATTAGGTACTTTAATGTGGTTGCTAAGCAATTTATACTCGTTACAATGCGTATGGTGAAGTGGAGCCGATGGTAACTTCTCAATCAGCTCCAGTTCTCCTGGTTCTTACTAGGAGAACTCCTCAACAATTAACGTCCCTGCATCGGGAAAAGCAATATTTTGTAAAAGGTGATGGGCAGTTGACATTAGGCTATCGTAACTTAGATAAATTACAAACTGACCTACTAAAAAGTGTAAAATAAAAACTTATTTATAAAAAAAAAAAACAACCGACTTCCAAAAAAACACTACAAAGTGGAATATAACTTGGAAAAAACTAAAATACAGATCCAAAGACACCGACTTCCGAAATTAAAATTATTTTTTACTTTGTAGTGTTTTTTTTGGAAGTCGATTGTTTTTTTCATTCTTATAAGGTAGCTTTTGAGTTACTGCCACTGATAAATCCGTTAAAATCATTGTGAACTTTATTCTCGTAACAATATATTGCTGCTAGGTCACAGGTAAAATAACTGTGAACCTGAACTATGTTGGGGTCGGCTTCCAGTCTAACCGTATGCAGCTGAATACCAGTAACATGGAGCGACTGCCTATACGACCTCCACTACCCAGTTACTGGGTAATAATATGATACTCCTTGGTACGACTGGTTTAAATAAATGCCTAGTTTGAATAAAAAACTTTTGATTTTGATTTTGAATGTAGATCGCTAAGTAGGTTTGAAACTAGGAATTATAACTCGTAAGTCTCGGTCGTTACCATCGGACTGGCACTGCTATCTTCCTAATATTACCTAAGATTAATGAACCGTCATCACCTTTCCTAACTCATAATTAATCAACATAATGATGTCGAAACAATCTCATACTAAAATGTTAATACACTCCAAAAGCAAAACTGCTCTTATTTCAAATCGGATCTCATTTTCAATCGCTAATGTATGCAATATTAATCGGATTACTAATTGATGATAAAATTGACAGCTATCGACGTCACATCGACTTTCTGGTACCTATAATAGGATTTATTTTAAATGAAAAGTGGCGCCTGTGGGCGTTTGATGACAAGTTGGTACTTGATGTGGTGATTATAATCGATAAGTACCTTGTCAATTTTGTCATCGCAGTTTTTTGTTGTGTGTAAAAAAAAGGCGAGAGTAGTTTACTTTGTCGGTGAAAACGCAGATCCAAGGTATACTTAAAAACTACTTAGACATTTTTCCTACATCATCTTTTTTTTCCATCATACTAAACTTATCTGAAATTCGGTGGCGATAAGCGAAAGCTAAAATTAGAAGACGTAAGGGAATATACCAAACTTTGTTGGAACCTTTGTTAAAGTTCATCTACTAATAACTGCCTATTTATAGACACTTTGAAAACAACTTTATTTTTAGGTCTCAAAATTAAAGCAGCTAGTTATTTATAAAGAAATTATTCTTTAAGCCCAGAAGGCCGAAGACATGCTTTGTGCCGCAGCCCGGAAGAGGCCTTTGTCCAACAGAAATATAAAATGCGATAGGCTGAATCGATTGATTAACTGGATTGGATCGCTACTATAACTATAATAATTTGACTGCCCCGTTGGTCTCGTGGCTGCAAGCGCAACGCCTGAGTGGTGAGGTCCTTGGTTCAATTCTTAGATCAGACAAAGTATTATTGGGAATTTCTTATTAATAGCCCGGAGTTTGGAAGTTGGCGTTTTAATACCCCCGTGCCTCGAAAAGCACGTAAAGCCGTTAGTCCTACGCCATATCTATCCCCGGTCGTGTTGGATTGCTGTCCCATCGGACTATGAGAATAAAGGAATAGAGAGTGCACCTGTTTTTACGCACACACTTGCGCTAATATCTCCTGCGTACCTGGCTAATCTCCGTTGAGATTGGGATGAGCTAAGAGCTTAGAGTAATCTGTAAGTGCTCCTAATGGACGCTAAAATGTTTTTGTATAAACAAAACCTACTCATCCCTTTATACACTTAAGTCAAAACATAAAATACTTGTACCAAAGTATAATATTATGACGTAACAGAATGTGAGAAACTAAACTATGACTTCCCTCAATTATAAACGTATACTAACTTAAACTGGCTCGCTTAACTGAACAGTTAGCTGGAATATATAGCTTAGATAAACGTGGTACAAGCACTAACAGTAAAGGCGTCGTTACACGAGACAGAATCAACATAAAGTTTAGTTAGCAAGCGAATGTTGAACGTTTGGTGAAAAAATACGATTGCTATAAATAACGTTCTATGGTTATGGTGGGGTTTAAAATGGTTTTGGTGTGGGATTAGAAGATATGAAGGTTTGTTTGCATAATAACAAAGGAAGTCAGTGCGGGTCGATGCATTGAAGGTGATTGCAGGACAATCGATTGTTAAAAGTATACAAATATGAGATATTACTCCTAAACCATAACGTAAATTGCAGAAATGGAGGAAGCGTTTGTACAGAAAGCTTGCAACCGATTCTAACCAGATAGAAGGTGCAGTAGGTTTTCCAAAAAAAAAAACAATACTTCTTCTGATGATAGTTTCTTAATAAAAACAGTTCTGAATATCCATACGAAACGCGTAGGAAGAGGAAGACTCCGGTGGTGGTCCAGTATCGATAGGAAAGCGCAGAACCTAACTGTTATGACAACCCAGGATAATTATATCATCCTGGCGCCGCTGTAGCAGAAGACCCGACCGCAGACAGAACTGGGATTAAGGAATGGATGAAGATTTTCGATACTTCTCCCACGAAAAATGTTGAAAATCTTAGATATTAATGAACCGTGTGGAAATGCCTTAACACTACTAAACAGAGGCATCCAACACGGCACAGGTGAACTTTCCAGAATGTTCTGATAATGTCTCTAACATAGCACTAGCTGAGAATTTAAGTATCATAGCTGTTGCAAAATTGCTCACTGCTCGCTTTTGATTGTAAGGCTTAACGTCGTTACGAGTTATGTGGGTTCGTGGTACGGCGCATTTATATTTGGAATTTAATAAGGTTTTAATGTGCAGTTATGCTGTTGTAATAAAGTCGAACTAGATTATGTTTTAATCGTGTTTCCTTATAAGCTTTTATATTTTAATAATGAGAAAATGCAGTTTAGAAACTAATGAATACTATAACAAACCTTACTGGTTTTCTCAACAGCCAATTTAACCAGAATTCTCGCTAGCCGTTTAAAAGGGAAATCTGAAGCTTGAATTTAAAACTCCCAAAGGAATAGAGAAGAGTATAAAGTTCTCAAGAACACACAGTTTGGCCAACTTTGCAGAGCTATTGCGATTTTCATTGAAGTGTTCGATTCAACACATTGTTCTTTTCCTCCTAGATACGATAAATAACTTGGTAGACGAGTAAGACTTGTCTAGTTCCTATTAGAGATTTCCTTTATTAAACAAAATCTTAAAACATCTCAATGAAGCGGGAGAAATTCAATAAAAACTCACATTTACCATTATAATATTTCCCACAGGGAATTTCCTATGGAGAAGAAAAAGCATTTACATTTTGGAAATTAATATTATAAACCTTTGCAGTGCAGTAAATGCAGTATTATTAAAAACCTCTTTATTAAAACGTTAAACACTGTTTATCTGTTATTTTTCAGTCAAGTGGTCCTTTCAGTAAAATTTAATAAAGGAAAATAATAAAGTGGTTTGTTTTAATAATAAGTATATTTAACGAATAAACATACCTACTGGAATTTCTACAGGAAAATAAAATACAAAAAAAAAAGTTCAATTACACTTTTTATCCACTGAAAGATTTTTAGAGGTATTCCACTCAGAGCACTGTCTATTGATTCACATACGTAAACGATTTCATAAAGTTGTTTATTTGTGTGCATTTTTAAATTAAATAATTAAATTGAAGTGTGTATACTGTACAGGGTGAAATTGAAAACATGCGACAAATCGAAATGGGAGATTGTAGGTACTCATCATTATGAACAACTTTTACTATGGGACCAAACCAGAAATCACGAAAAATAAATCAGCTGTTCCCTACATTTATGTTCACGTAACTCGTCAAAATGTAGGGAACAGCTGATTTATTTTTCGCGATTTCTGGTTTGGTCTCATAGTTGTTCATTATGATGAGTACAATCTTCCATTTCGATTTGTCACATGTTTTCAATTTCACCCTGTATATATCTTATAACCACTAACTGCTGACTGATATTTGAATACTGTTTTGGAGATTAGATGAAAATAATTATTGTACATGCATAACTACATATTTGATAAGGGCTGATTATTCGAACATATGATAACTTGATTCGAGGAATAATTTTGGGATTTTGACAGTTATTTCATACAAATACTCTCAAGTGTCAATTTTATTCCTCGAAGAAAAGTTATCTGGCAATGGAAACATAAGCCCTAAAATGATTTGTCAATTCTGAAGAAAGTTATAATTGGGTATTTATTTCTTTCTTTGGTTCTGGGCTGATTTCTCCAACGCCTGATAACTTTCATTCGAGGAATAAAGTTGACGTTCACAGTTTGTGCGTGAAATAACTGACAAAATTTCAAAATTATTCCTCGCATAAAATTATCAGATGATTGAAGAAAAAGCCCTTCAGTTAATTTATTTGTGCTTCACAGACATTAACATCATATTATTTTCTTATTATTTGAAACATGTAAAAACTATGTGACATTAGTTTGTGACAGACTGGTATCTGCAATAATTACCTGAGGGGCAACTCTCGTAATTTTTAAGAACGTTCACAGTCTGATCTCAGTCTCAATCTGTCAAAAATACTTTAAATTTTCCTACATTTTGACAAGTTTTTGACATTTGTTTGTCGCTGAGATGAGACTGCGACTAGATTTTGAACGTTTTAAATTAGCAGAATTTGCTTGCTGATCACCAGCAGTGCTATTCAGTAAAAATCTCACCGTGAAAACTAAGGTGAAGTGAGCTCTCATTCCACCTGTTAGGCGAAGTGAGCGTGAAGTGAGCTATGATGATGATGATGGGACTCCCTTTTCCGTACTTAGACTCTCATTTGGTCCGTTGAGCGTGGGGATACTGGCTAACAGAGCCAGCCTAGCTCCACCCAAAAGCACAGAAGCTTCCTGGGAGCTTCACAGGCTTCGCGGAGCGACCTCATTGTTCCGAGGATTTCTGCACGTTGAGAAGCCACAGCTTCGCATTTCAGGATGACGTGGGCGGCTGATTCCTGTGAAGTGAGCTATCAATAGGGCAATCCCTAACACCTGAGGGGCAATTCTCGTAATTTGAAGAATGTTCACAGTCTCTTAGTCTCAATCTGTCAAAAATACCTCTAAATTCCCTACATTTTGACAAGTTTTTGACATTTTTTTTGTCGCTGAAATGAGATTGCGACTAAATTTTGAACGTTTTAAATTACGAGAGTTGGCCTTCAGGTGGAATGACAGTTCACTCCACCTTAGTTTTCACTGTGATTTTTTTACAGAATAGCACTGCTGATGTTAGGGATTGCCTCCATTGATAGTTCACTTCACGCTCACTTCACCCATGTTATCACGGTGAGATTTTTATAGAATCGATAGGCAGAACCGAACTTTTGCACCCTTACGATCACAAGATTAAATAGAATTTCTAAATTATCACAACTGTAACAGTTACTACTGAACTAAAAAGTCTTCCTACCACTAAACCGTGTATCATGCAAGAATTTTTCGAGAACATAGCTAAAGTCTCCAATCAGGGGAGCCCTGGGAATATGGATGGGACACAATTTGGCGGAGCTTCGTTACAGCGTAAGTGAACCAGTTTGTCTGCATCGATTGGATTTGTTCTTGCATCGATAATTTCATACTCCGAAAGTGACTGTAATTTTATTTTTCTTGTAAAACGACTTTTATAGAAGTTTTTAAATTATGAATTAAGATAAGATAAGAAGATAATGGCCCCGATTCTGTTGTTCACAAACTAAACTAAATTTAGGTTCAGTGCATCTTTTTCTTTCTATTATCCATATGAAAAGGACAGAAGATAAATATTAGTTTAGTCCCGTCAAATTAGATAATCCATGGACAAGTTTAGACGTGATTAAAAAATTTGCTACTAAAAATACGTCAATTTACGTCAGGCGCTGACTAATTTGACAGGACTAAACTAATATTTATCTATTGACCTTTTCATAATGAAAAAGAAAGAAAAAGATGCACTGAATTTAAATTTAATTTAGTTTGTGAACAACAACATCGGGGCCAATGTTTATTTGCCAAAAACAATGTTTACGTTTCCTTATAGTGTACATTAATAGATAGGTTTAAAAAAAATAATAAAATAAGACAAAAAGGTAGCTTTTGCTAATGAACTCCACACTAGGTTGAGCCTGTCTCGTGGAGTCCATGGGTGGTTTAATCATATAGTGAAAATGCGCATTCCATTAATACAGGATTGTTACAGTCGAGAGGCATATGAAAAAGTAGGCTGAATAATCGCTATTAAAGCATAATTCTGTGCCTCCTGTGATAAGTGATATAACTCGAGTTGTACCCTTTTTGTGATTTTCACATGAGCATTATCAAAAAAAAAATATGTCTTTTTTGGTCTAACTCACGTTCTTCTATCTGCTATAGTTTCGGAGATAATTTTGTGCAAAGTGATACAACTATAGGGATTTTGGCAAAAAATTCGTTACAATCGATATTTGTCAAGATGTAACCCCAAAACCGGTCACTTAACACACAATTTTTCGTGCTTCGTGATTTAAATGCTATTGTATTTAACTTCACATTCACAGGAGGCACAGAATTACTTCCAAAATTCAATATCTATCAAAAAATCTAAATTATATAGAGAAAGAAAATGTTTTGTTCTACAAAAGAGTGCACTGATATTTTACCTAGCCCACTTAATTAACGAACTAGATTTTTAAAAATCTTGTTTTTGCTGTCCTGTAAAATGACGTTTTTTGACTTGTATCACTTATCACAGGAGGCACAGAATTATCACAACATCATCATTATATTTTCTTTGCTGCCGTTATGATTATTTATTATTATAAGTATGTATATATTTACGTATGTATTTATTGTATTACTAGCTTCTGCCAGCGACTTCGTCCGCGTGAAATTTTTTGCTCCCCCGACCCACCGCGTCGCATAGCATCGCCTGCCCGCGCTATTACTTCGTTTTCTGACTTTTTTCTTTTTGCTCAACTCCTAAAGGTTCTAGCGTGATGTTTAAAGCCTTCCTCAAGAATTGGGCTATCAAATGCAAAAAGATTTTTTTAAATCTGATCGATACTTCCAGAGATTACAGCTTTCAAACAAACAAACTCGGCAGCTTTATTATTAGTAAAGGTTTTTCCCATTTTTGCAACATTGTTCATTGATGCTCCGCTACTATTGATCGTAGCGTGATATTATATAGCCTATAGCATTCCTCGATAAATGAACTATCTAACGCAAAAAGATTTTTTCAATTCGAAGCAGTAGTTCCAGAGATGACCCCCAACATACAAACTTCACTTCCCTTCACTGCTCTGCTCCTATTGATCGTAGCGTGATGAAAAGTATACTATAACCTGCCCAGGAGTATGAAGAACAATTGTACCAAGTTTCGTTGAAATCCGTCGAGTGGTTTTTGTTTCTATAACGAACATACAGACAGACAGACAGACAGACAAACAGACAAAAATTTTACTGATTGCATTTTTGGCGTCAGTATCGATCACTAATCACCCGCTGATAGTTATTTTGGAAATATATTTCATGTACAGAATTGACCTCTCTACAGATTTATTATAAGTATAGATATAGATGTAAATGGTACACCACTGACTACCTACGGTATTTGTCTCTCCTCCCCCTTTTTGATCCATCCAAAGGTTGTCTTCAAAAGATCGCTCTTAGCGATAAGATCGCCCATTGTGTCACCCTTTGTAAAATTTCTATATTTATATCTGTACTCAATACTCAAATTTTATTTGCATTTCACAATGTGTACTTAGGTGGTAAATTAAAAAATAGTGATCATTATGGACCCTGTAATTTATATGGTGTACATAATAAAGAGTATTCTATTCTATTCTATTATTTTCAATGTTTTTTTTGTGAATGTACGTTTATGAACAGCCAGAAGATAATGTAAGAGCTGTTCATAAGCGTAAATTTATTGTTAACGATGCTCAGTATTGCACAAATGGAACATTATTGCACAAATAGCTACATACAGATACTATCTTCCTACAAGCTAACATTAATAACCAGTCATAATTGTCAAGAGAATTGCATATCAACGTGCACTAAGAGCCAATTATCCTCTTACATCCCATATCGCTCTGGGACCTCACAAATATCTAAGCTCCAGTTCCAAGGCAAATCTGATCCTACTTTTTAGGGCTCCGTACTTAACGGGTGCCAACGGGAACCTATTATCTACTAAGGCTCCACTGCCTGCCCATCCATTTGTCACAGAAGTGCAACTTTTGAACCTTAATACTAAAAATTTTAATAAAGTGTGTATGACTGACTATGAGCGCTATGTTAAAAAAACTTAAAAAAAAATCTACCAACTTCCAAAAAAATACTACAAAGTGAAAAATAACTAATTTCGGAAGTCGGTGTCGTTGGTTCCGCATTTTCTTTTATGGACACTGACTTCCGAAATTGACAATAGGACCGCCTCGGGAGCATACCCTTTCAAATAAAAAAAGAATTTTGAAAATCGATCCAAAATTGACGGATTGATCCACAACATACGTAAAAAAAAAACATACTTAAAGTCGAACATATAACCTCCTCCTTTTTGGAAGTCGGTTAAAAATAAAATAAAGTAAAAAATTAAAGGGGGTTCCCATACAAGAAACGTGATTTTTTACTCAAATACTGTGTTAAATATTGTACGGTGGTACGGAACATTTCGTGTATATAAATATATATGGCAGCTTTTTCAGCTAGAATCAGTACCGAAACGATTTATGTTCGCAGACAAGTTGTAAGGAGAGTTAGACAACCGTGGGTACTTGTGGGTACACCTAGATGTGTTTACTCACCCGTGGCTCAACTGGCTTTAGGAAGATTGACTCAGACTGTACCACGGGTTTCCGAAACTTTTTTAATGTTTGTAAATTCCCGGGTATACATATGGCACATTGGGTGAGTGAGTTCCGCTTTGAAGAGTTTCATCTCTCGTCACTTGATAGGATAGTTATGAATGGGGACTAAGAATAAAATCTGATAAAAGACCTTGGATTGCATGACAGCATTTGATCATTGAAGTGACCAATTATTGTCTCTTTAAATATCAATGGTCTTTAATCAAGTGCACATTGTAGTTTTCTTGTGGATTCCGATATCATAAAGAGTGGATGTAATGATACCTTAGAAATAATAAAGTTTGCCGTGGTCTTTATTGAATCACTCACGGAAACTTTCTTGAACATTAGTTGGGCTTATTAGTTAATTCGCACGAATTTAGTCGCCAGAAATTGGCAAATTTTGAATGTTTTGTAATAAAGTATAGAAAAAATTAAGAGTTAAATATAGACGTGTATTTTTTCTTCACTTCATTTTATATAAATACATTATTTCGGTTGTTATTGACCCGCCCACAAATAAATTAATTTCGTGCGATTCCCATATAGAAAAAATAATATTATTTAAAAGTGGCGAGTCGCCCCTTTCAGGCAAGTTAATTCATGCGAATGGACTAATAAGCCATTAGTCGTTGCTACTTATATCACATTTACCTACCGATAAAGCACTATAGTTAGACTGTCTCAATATTGACAGTTAAACCTTTCATACCTGACCAAATAACGTTTTCCTTTCCAAATAAACATCTTGATAATATTCCCTTCAAAAATCTCATTCGAGAACCAACAGTAGAAGTATGTTTGCGTTCTCTGTACGTTTTTTGAATGGCATCCTCCTCGCTTTCTGATTTCTAAATAAGATACGGTTTCAAATCTCATGTCGGGACGTCAGACATTCCGTTATTGAATGCAGTTTTTGTCTGTCCCGAGGATGTTTGGCGACGTGAAATTTTTCGTTCGCAATGCCATAAAGGGTGGAGTGGAGACAGGATTTTTGCCAGAAAATAGATGAATGTTTGCTTCCAAGATGTTTGCTCTGATTAAGTTTTTAGTGCTAGTATTGGAGAAATTGGATGGTGAGATTGGAGATTGTTGGAATTGCTGGTTTCGGGAGTTGGGATAAAGGATTTTATTAAAAGTTTCTGCTCCTGTCCGGGCCGTAACTTCTCTTTTACCTACTTAGGTCGTAACGTTGCATTTTTCTGAATCACTCTAGGTAATTTCATCATCTTAGTTTTCATTCTTGATGTCATCTCATTCATCTGTATCTGCCCCATCTACCTTACTATCTAACCGAACCTTCTCGAAAACTTCATGTTCTACATAATATTTTATTACTACCTCTCATTCATATTTCACGTACAAATTCTATTTCACTTTCCGTCTTCTAACAATTTTCTTTAGGATCCTAAAATTCTTGTATAACATGACAAGCGCTAGTTTCCAATAAGCAAGGACAGTATTTCAGCATCGCATTTGAGGACAGCAGAGGTAAATATATATGCCCTCCGAATTTCGAGAGGCACGGACATTCGCCCACCTGCGTCCCGGCTAAAGAGAAGTTATGCGTTCAATTTTGTTCTGCGCGGAAAGGTGGAGGCATTGTGGCAAGAGGTAGCGGAGCGAAGAGTATCATCTTGTTTGTGTTAGGAGGCTGCTGAACGTTAAACTTGGTAGAAATATTGGGTCAGTTTTCGTTCGTTTTCTTTTGAAAAGGAGACCGTTTTTGATATTTTTTGTCAGTCTGGAAGCTGACCTAGATTTTCTTTAAAAATCACCATTATTATATTTTCAAAAATTTTCTAATTACACGTATCTAATGATTTTGGAGATTTTTAGTTATTACATGCATTCACCACACGACAGAACTGAAACTGTACCTACTTAAGATATCCATCAGTTGCCTTTTTTTTGTGGATGGGAAATTATCAAATGATCCCGCTCAGGGTGGAGCAGGAGGGAGTGTCAGACTCTTACTGACTAAAACCCACCCGTATTCTTTCCTTAGCCCTTTATGTTCCGGGGCAGCGGTAACCCTTTCGAAAAATCCCGCTGCCCATCCATCAGTTGCCTGATGAACATCTTTAGTAGGTAGTGTTTCAGTATAGAGGTCTAGAACTCAATAATTTTTTTTATTAAGAGCCTACACTACCTCAGCTAAAATTCACTCTTTATCTCGCTCGCATGATACTGCTCGCGGACTGAGTGAGAGCGAGACAGAGTGCGGTGCTAGGTGGCAGGCAGCGCCAATAGTTTAGGTATTTGCTTTTTACGGTGAAAATAATGATAATTTTAAAAAAGTAAATAACATAAGACCTGCTTTATAGTTAGTTCGGTTAGTATACAAAGTTTCATGATCTAATTTGAAGTATTTTTTGAATACCAGCGGTTTATTGTTCGGTTTGGAGGTAATTTTGGAATTTTTTTCTATAGAGAAAATTTTATGAAATCGTGTTTTCGTCTAACATAAGACCTAGCATTAATCCTCAACTTTACCATATATTTATTTCAAAATTAATGCTGCAGTATTTTTGACATAACGGAGGATCATGCTAAGCCATTTGAGGTAGTATAGGCCCTTAACGATAACACATATTTTTAAAAGCTATTATCATTATAGACTGGACAGAAAATTAATTCATGTCACTATCAAATAGAAACTAACAATTCTAAAAACCAATACTAAAGCATTCTTCGTTTATTGCCTATTGTAGAACTAAACAGCTCCCTCTTATCACTAAACCTTCACCCCCAACCGTCAAGATAGCATCAGACACCAAAATAGTATCTCCTCAGAGGCACTGAGGCTAGATCTCTTATTTCTCACACACAGTTATTTGTTCACGAACGGTAATGTGATTTCTCTGTTAGTTTCCTTTTGTGAACTATTTCTAGAATTCTGACCTTGTATTTTCTGTAATATCTGTGATTCTGAAATGTGTGATAATGGTATCTCTTATATAACAGAGTTGAATGATTGTTGGAATGAAGTTATTTAACACAGCTTGAGTAAACTGGTAAAAATCGTCACGATATAACGAAAAACCGTTAAGTCGCATGGAGGGGCGACTTTATTACACACTAGCTGCGCCCCTTCACCCGCATAAGTGTCAATCCCGTGGGAATATTGGGATATAAAGTAACCTACCTATATGTTAATCTAGGGTGTCAGCTACCTCTATACAAAATTTTATCAAAATCCGTTCATCAGTTTTTGCGTGAAAGAGTAACAAACATCCATCCACCCATCCATCCATCCTCACAAACTATCGCGTTTATAATATTAAGTAGGAAGTAGGACGGTAGGAAGTACGATAATAGAAATCTATAGTTCTATACTAATATTATAAAGAGGAAAGATTTGTATGTATGTTTATAACGAATTGGCTCAAAAAGTACTGGACCGATTTTAAAAATTCTTTCACCATTTGAATGCTACTTTATCACTGATTAATATAGGCTTTTTTTTTCCACCCGTGCGAAGCCGGGACGGGCCGCTAGTATATTATATTTAATGGAAACAGACAGAAAGGTAGTTTTCATGGTTTTCATTTTGGTTTTAATAGTCAAGGTGAAAATCAAATATCTAATGATAGGTGCCGTTTTCATGGTTTTCGAGGGTGCTCAGGCCAATAGTGAGTTCAAAATGAAAATCCAAGATGGTGACAACTTTATGAGAGCTTCTAAAAACTTATAGTGCTGTGTATTAATTATTGCTGACTATTATAAAGAAAATGATTTAAGTGTCTTCCCCTTAACAATAGTGAATAAGAAAGACGTTATTGGATTACTTAGTAGTTTCAGTTATAGGTACCTACTTAAATTATATATTAGCTAATAGGCTAGATTGTAATGTGAATAAAGTATCACCTACTGTGATGCTTTATGTAACATTAAAAATGCAGCTTAAGATTTAAATTAAAGTCAAAGATTTTTCAAATATTTTTGACGTGATAACGTCTTATAAATCGATGAACACCGGCTGCACGCACGTAAAAGTGTCACGTTCCGCCTGAGCCTGAGCGTGCAAGCGAGAGCGCAGAACAAGCGATAGAGAGGCACGATCGGCCCAAGCGTTGGCTTTTTAAACATTTATTCATCAATGTTTCTTTATGACGTTATCACGTAGGTAAAACTATCGTCCATAAACCGACTTTACAGACAACCAATTTTTTTTAAATCGCCAGACCACTTATTTAAATCTCCGTCTACCACTTAAAAGTCGATGTTATTCCAAGCTATAGCGCTGTAAAAACAATGACCGAAACAATAAAACATGTGTTTCCTAAATGTTTAACAGCGCCACTTTATAACCGAATAACTCACGACGTATCCGATCAACACAATAATATCATATAACACTTACCATTGGAAGAATATACAAAATGTAAAGAAACATACACACTTCCAACACCCGTCAACAGATCCCATTGGCTGATTGACAGAATCAAACGTCACGGGATAGAATCTGACCAATGAGGGCGCTACGTTCCTGTTTAAGCCAAGTCTGCTTCAAGCTGAACACTCCGGTTACACAGTGGGTGGCCGTATAAATAACAATGGAGGTTTGAAAGTAATTTTGTACTGGTTACTTGATTCTTTGACATTTATTGGCACTTACTTGATCATCGGGTGGGAGGATGGTGTTTGATAAAGGGATTTATAATAACCAAGCTGTGTAGGCACTTCCTTTGTCCAATGTGATGAATAAAGGTTCACCAAAATAAATAAAAATTACCATATTATTTAGAGGTGGTCGTTGAATCAATAATCTGTTTTTTTTAACGCCTTTTCATTCGTCAACGAGTTATCTGTTAATAATCAATGAAAAAACAGGCTGAAAATATTTGCTATTAATTTACGTAAACGCACAAGACGCATTAGTTCAGTAATTATGTTCCTCAGTTCCAAAAAAAAAAAAACGAGTTGAAAATAAAATGCTGCTAATTTACGTCAACGGCTCAACGGATCTTATTTTCAATGATTGAACAAAATTGTCAATGTTTTTGACATAAATTGACACTAAATGCTACCGATTGAATATTGAAAACCTGTTAATAATTTAACAGCTTTTTTAACCTGTTGATCATTGATGATTAAGAGTTAAATTACAAACCCAAAAACCGTTAATGACCCACCTCTACTATTATCTCTTAAGACATAATTATTTTTCTTTTCAGGGTATATTTTTGAGGAAGGAAAGATTTTGGGTTAGAAAACGTTGACGTTAAAATGTATAAATAGTAAGTATGAAGCTGATGGTAAAACATAGCACCGTTTATAAGCTATAAAAGCTAAGTGGTGTTGCAATTATTTAACACAACAGCTCCACTTAGTTTGCAATTTTGATTAACCTAAATGTGGTTATTAAAAGTCTCCTTCGCAGCATTATTTCTTTGACGGCTTCATCATTTACGTAACGAACTACATTAAAAATTAGTTCCAATTTATAATAATTTCACTTTCAAGCCAATTTTTCATACAAAACAATTAGAATCTAAATCCTGTGACAAATTACGGGTAAAATTCACCAGTTCTTCTCCAATTTCTTTATCCATTAATTGCTCAATAAATTAGGTGTTACAATGAGTTGGGGCAATTTTTCAAACATTAAATTTAACGTGGGTATCGATCTGGCCCACTCGTTCATCACCCCACATTATTCTTGGCTCTATCGTATCGCTGACAGAAGGTTTTGGCGTCCAATATCTTAAGATGCGACGTAAATGTGGAGATGAAGCGGAGAATGCAGTTGTTTTTATATTTTTTCATACTATTTAAAAAAAAAACGTAGAGTTCAATAAAAAAAAACTGTGATTGATTTTTTGTGAAATTGATAAGAAATTATCAAATCTCAATCATAAAAAACTAACTTTTGCTCACGGTTTTGCTTGTGTGGGTTGAAAATCACCCTTATAGGAACGTAGGACCAACCGGGATTGAAAGTATTCTATAACATACTAGCCGTCCGTCCCAGCTTCGCACGGGTGGAAAAAAAAGAAAAAAATAGCCTATAATAATCAGTGATAATGTAGCATTCAAATGGTGAAAGAATTTTTAAAATCGGTCCAGTACTTTTTGAGCCAATTCGTTACAAACATACATACAAACCTTTCCTCTTTATAATATTAGTATAGATTGGTCCTTAGATTCGAGAAATGTCTGCGTCAACTATAATCTACCTAAAACCCAAAAATATTACGAACTACGTCATTGTTTTACGTTTTCATCTTTCATCCTAATCTACATCTCTCCCATAATATATCACACTAATATTATAAAGGCGAAAGTCTGTGAGTGTGTGTGTGTGTGTATGTTTGTCTCTTCTTCACGCTCAAACGGCTAAACCAATTTTGATAAAATTGTGTACGGAGGTAGCTGACACTCTGGATTAACATATAGGTAACTTTTTATCCCTATATTCCCATGGGTTTGAAACTTATGCGGGTGAAACCACGGGGCGCAGCTAACAAATAAAGACGATATTTATGTACCCAATACCTACAGTCTATTTACTCCAATATTGGGCCCATAAATATCTTTAGAAATCGCTTCCACTCCCAAATTGGTCCATCCCGTCAGATTAATGCTTGTCACAAGGGAAGAAGTATCGCTTTATATAAATTCTCTAGTTCAATTAATTTCAGTTATGTCGAGACGGTATCGACTAGGTTTAATTAACCTTTGTGGGTGATGCTTTAAGACACATAAATAATATGGTAATGTTAGATGTGGGTTGAGGTCAAGATTTTTCTTTTGATATTCAGTATCTTGGTTGCTAAGAACATAAGTTAACATAACTATACATATATTATATACATTAGGCTAGATGCTACAGATTGCAGAAGAACATTACTTGTTGTTGTGATCTTGTTTTAGTAGCTGCAATAATCTGTAGTCGTCATTTATTTTCGTTGTTTATATATATATTTAGTATGTATTTATGTATGTATATATTCAAATCAATCAACTCAGCCTATCGCAGTCCACTGCTGGACATAGGCCTCTCCCAGGCTGTGCCACAACACACTGTCCTCCGCCTTCCTCATCCAGTCCGTTCCAGTCACTTTCTTTAGGTCGTCCGTCCATCTAGCTATGTATTTATTATACAGCTTATCTATTATAGTATACAACGTGTTTTTTATATCCCATAACTCTAGGAGGTCATTTTACTCATCATTATGAAACAACCTTTACTATGGGACCAAACATGAAAACGTGAAAATAAAATCAGCTGGTCCCTACATTTATGTTCACATAGCTCGTCAAAATATAGGGAACACCAGATTTTTTTTTCGAGATTTCGGGTTTGGTTCCATAGTAAAAGTTGTTCATAATGACGAGTACAATGACCCCCTAGAATTATGGGATATAAAAAAAACACGTTGTATTATTTTGCACCTCTGACAACCCCATTTTTTTTTAATCCACGCAGTCACTGTCCATTCCAAGGTAGGCAACCTTGGAATGGACAGTGACTGCGTGAAGAGATCGCAGAAAGCGAGATGGCCGCCCATTGCATATTTTGTAATAATATTCGTGTCTTATTTCTTATGTACTTTCTTGTGTACAATAAAGTATATATGTCACGGCTAATGGCCGAAGTGCGGCTACACCTAGTTTTAGCCGGCCGAAGTGTGGCTACACCTAGTTTTAGCCGGGTACAACTAGGTGCAGCCGGCCACATGCTGTTCGTGTGTACTTCGGGTGACATCGGTTGCATGATTGCGGTCAGTCGATAGGCGACGTAGGATGCAAGAGCGATCGAAGGGCACCCTGAGGTTAGGTTTGGTTAGGTTACTTTAAACCCTTTACACAGAAATAGCTCCACTGACGTAGGATGCACCTAGTTGTACCCGCTAAAACTAGGTGAAGACGCACTTCGGCAATTAACCGTAACATTTAAATAAATAATTAAATAGAATCCAGTCTTTTGTCCCCGGCCGTAAGGCATAGGTGTACTGTAAATAAGACATCTACATTTTGCCAGTCATATTTAAATCCTCCAGGCTGCTACTGACGAAAATTCTGATGCGAAACCCAATGACAAGACCTGGGAATCAAACCTAGGACCTTGTGAACAGCAGTTGTAGTTGCAACCACAAGACCAACGACGCAATCTACTGCAAAATCAACAACGAGTTCTTTCTTAGATACCAACTATTGAATTTATATGCAATCATCGAAAACATACAAAATATTGAAAATTCTTTCAGCTTTCAATATTTGAATGCTTTTACCCTTTGCTTCATCTGTTTAGCTCAAATACTTTTACTTCATACGCCCTTGAAGGGCCTCTAAATGATACCTCTGCATGAGTCTATTACAAATTCCAAGAAAAATCTATATTCTATAACATTTATCATTAACACTATATTTTTATAGTGTATTTCTAGACCTTGTATAAGTTCTTAGAATGTCTAGTTTTTTATGCCACGAACTGGTCGCCATATTTCTATAATAATATTATGATTATAATAATCTATTTTTTTTATATTGCTGAATGGGCTCGCTCTTGACCTAGATCACGCCTGATGGAAAGCGATGGATGAGGTCTCTGATAGAACGAGCGTGCCCAGAAGATACTTAAGGCCTATTATCGCACCAAACCCTTTAAAAGTCATGTCTGTTTTTTACCGTCAATACGCAGCTTACAAGCTGTAGGTCATAGGCTTGAACACAGAAAGGCGCTTTACTTCGTGTAAATTATTTCATCACCATTGCTCTCAAAACGGTGAAGGAAAACATCGTGAGGAAACCGGCATGTCCTAGAACCAAAAATTCGAAGACATGTGACATCTACCAACCCGCACTGGGCCCGCGTGGTGGATTACAGCCCACTCCCTCTCACCAAGAGGAGGCCTGTGTCCCAGCAGAATATAACAATTACAGTGCGAAAAATATTGTAAAACTTTTAACTTTTTAACCGACTTCAAAAAAGGAGGATCCTCTTGTTTTAATTTTTTTTTTTGTTGACTAGCGGCCCGTCCCGGCTTTGCACGGGTGGACATTTATTTTTTAAACATTTTATTTTTTTCTTGCAATTAAAGAAGCCTATATTAATCAGTGATAATGTAGCATTCTAATGGTGAAAGAATTTTTAAAATCGGTCCAGTACTTTTTGAGCCAATTCGTTACAAACATATAAACAAATCTTTCCTCTTTATAATATTAGTATAGATTACTATTAGGCTAGATTAGTATAGATTTGCTTTACTTTGAATTTTTGTGTGTTTTTAATAATT
This sequence comes from Globia sparganii, assembly GCA_949316385.1. Taxonomy (NCBI): domain Eukaryota; kingdom Metazoa; phylum Arthropoda; class Insecta; order Lepidoptera; family Noctuidae; genus Globia; species Globia sparganii. Next base: position 20,602,253 of record OX438671.1, read on the forward strand.
GGTAATTTCTAATGTGTGTGTTTTTTTGTGCAGAATACCTAAACAATGTTTGATTCTTTCTTTTTTCTTTCAAGTTTATTTTTATATTGTGTGTGTTTACCAATGTGACTCGCTCAAAATCATAATAATATTATTTTGTTTAGCTATGGCAGTTGAAAACCACAATGGCGTCCAACAAAGTTAAACAATAAGTTTTCATGCGCTTTCTCTTATATGAGAACGACCCTTTGTCCTGCAGTGTATTCAATTTTATCTACCAAAGTCAAAAGCTAAATAAAGTTACGGTTTTTTCGAAGTAACAGTGTAGTTTTAGTAGTTTTCTGCTGATGGAGTTTAATAATTCAGTCGCCAACAAGTTGAATGGAGTGGCGACAAAGACCAATGTGACGTGAACTACGTACTGAAACATGCTGGCCCAACGGAATAAAGAAATAACCAAAAAAGAGCATTGGACGATTTGTATTTTTATACACAAGAGAAAATTCGAGACACAGTAAAAATAATAGTGTAACTTAAAAAGATTTACGTAAGTAATTGATTTTATACAAGGTGTAACATAATTAACCCAAAACCTCATACACCCCAATTAGAGTATTGAGTTAAAAGCATAATACAATGACCAAAACTTATTTTTATTAAAGCTTACTATTTTTATTAAGAAAATCGTGTTGACACTAGCGTTACTTTATGCATTTAAAATTGAGTCTTATTACCTTGATATAAGATTTCATTTTATTTGACTCAATCGGCGGTTAGTATGGAAAAAATACCAATATTGAAAGTTACTGAAATCGATTCAGTAGTCAATTATGAACAAACTACTTTCAGGACTTGCGTTTACTCTGTTACACGTTGTAAAAGCTTTTTTACAAGGTGTAACAGAATAAATGTATTTATTTATACATAATGCGGGGCCCGTGGCTAAATAATAACAGCCGCACAGGTCGATCGATCAGGTAAGGTACGCTTACCGCGGTTGATCTGTGGATGGGTGACCATCTTTACATACCGAGACCTCTCCGTGTCTCGGAAAGCACGTTAAGCCGTTGGTTCCGGCTGTCATTCGCGGATCATTGACAGTCGTTACGGGTAGTCAGAAGCCCGAAAGTCTGACAACCAGTCTTACCAAGGGGTATCGTATTACCCAGTAACTGGGTTGCGGAGGTCAGATAGGCAGTCGCTCCATGTAAAACACTGGTATTCAGCTGCATCCGGTTAGACTGCAAGCCGACCCCAACATAGTTGGGAAAAGGCTAGGCAGATGATGATGATGATGAATGCGGTTTTCAACAACATTTTATTAAGTCGTAAAAACTGCAAAGCCCCGCGCGTCGCTAGTTAATAATATATTATTATTATTGAGCTTACCTGAGTTTATTTATTGAGTTTACCTGCACACATAGCATATTTTCAAGGTCTTAAAATTTTCCAACAGCGTATAAAATAGCGAAAATAAAAAGCAAAGTGTTCTTAATTCCAAGTAAACCTCTCTATCATCTCAAACGCGATCAGCGAAACACGGATAGTAATTTAATAAACCACGATAATTAACTGAAACTCAACAAGTTCCCATAAAACGTTCTAATTACACTTTCGACGTTAAATATAGTTTCGTGTAAATTGTTTATAAATATCAACAGGCTACAGGCTACGCTTCTAGTCTATGCTATAAAGTCTGCAGGCTATTTATCTAATTAGGAATTAGCCCTCAGTTCCTGTACTTCCTATACGAGATAATGGACAGTAATCTCTTATTAAATTGAAACTTAATTAGATGCTGTGTATAACAGCGACTATATATAACACTAGCTTCTGCCCGCGACTTCGTCCACGTAAATTTTTTTTCTTTCCCCGACCCACCCCGTCGCAACGTGTCGCCGGCCTGCGCTATTACTTCCTTTTCGCTTGGCGAAAACTTCAGACTTTTTTTCTTTTTGCTAATCCTAAGGGTCCTCACGTCAAGTTTAATAGAATATAGCCTTCCTCAAGAACTGGTCTATCAAACGCAAAAATATTTTTATATATGCGACCAATACTTCCAGAGATTTAGAGCTTTCAAACCGTGTTTCAAATAAACAAACTCTTCAGCTTTATTATTAGTATTATTTTAAAACTACGATATTTCCTTTTTTTTTTTTTAACGTGGAGAAATGCTCATGCATACTGCACTACCACGGGGAGATAGTGCAGTTATGTGGGAGTCTTATCCACTAAAACTCCACGGTGTCCTCCTCCGCCGCTTATGGCGGGAACACGGGCACGCGTTAGCACTCATCCGTGAACCCGCCGCGGCTGTCCGTCACCGGACCCTCCTCTGGGGAGTGCTCCCCATCACCGGCGCACCAGAACATATAGCACGCCGTGACCACCCCAGGGACCAAACCAGCACATAGGCGCCAGACGACCCCGTGTCTGGGAACCCTTGGTCCCCTTGCGGCGGGTCAGGTCGTTGGCCCCGCCACCTGCCAATTTTCGGCCGCAGAGGATAGGGAGAGTGGCCAATGTAATACCAACACTCCTCCTCCCCTGCGGCCCCAAAGCGTCCGCCATCGACGGTGGCGACCCCGTCAAGGCCGCGGAAGGTAGGGAGAGCGGCGCACCACAATACCGGCACTCCTCTTCCGCCGCGGCCTCCAACCTTCAGCCGCGATGCCTCCCATACGACATCGCGGCCCGCCTCAGTTGCGATGTCGCCCAAGCGGCACCGCAACCTACTTGTTGGCCGCTACGTCGTCGGCTTACAGGCAAAAGCCCTGACGAGCGGCCCCTCCTCGGGTTCCTCTTCGCTTCACCGTGGGTGACCAAGCCACGGCTACTGAGCCCCCCCACCTCGACAATGCGGGAACCCACTCGTAAGATATTCATTGAAATCAAATGATGTCAGAGGCAATTTTGTTCAAAATTAAATACATATGATGAATAACGTATTTATATGGATAAGGATAATCAGCCTATAATGCAGTTTCTGCAGGGACACATGAGTCTCTGTGAGAGAGAGTGGGCCGTAATCCACCACGTGGGCCCGCTGCGGGTTAGTAGGTAGATGTCACATGCCTTGGATTTTTTTATTCTAACCAAAAACATGCTTTCCGAGGCAAGAAAGGGTCGCGAGTAATCGATGGTCACCCATCCACGAACCGACCGCGGCAAGCGTAGCTTAACCTTCGATCCACCCGTGGAGCTGTTATTATTTAGCCACGAGCCCCTCTTGGGCAAGTTTCTTCGGTATTTTCACCAACTCGACACGAGAGTCCACACATATGATACACAAGTGTCCAGTTGGTGAAGCTCAAAATTAGTATTAGGTACATATTATTTCGTCATCTGGACACGCCAAGATTTTTAAGCGTGTCCGCATAGTGAATCCTAAATTAAATCACTAAGACAGCAATAAAATAAAAATAAAGAGAACACGTCAGGCACGTGTTCTTTTTATTGTTCCCATCTATCTTTACTCTATCTCTTGCCAAAAGAAAGGCTCGTATTTCACAATAAAACACACTAGACCTACCATTTCTATGAAGGGCAACTTAAATCTAGGACTTATTACCTCAAGTATACCTTCCTCAACAAAGTTGAAGTGTTACTTAGGCTGGGTCTAGAGAATCGGTGGAATATAATTGAAAAGTAAAGAATAATACGAAAAGATTTGGGGTCATGTTTTTGTTTGATACACGTGGATTGAGCTACGTATAATTATGTTTGAAAGTTTGTGACTGTGTTTGTATGTTTGTTACTTCTTCACGCAAAAACAACTAAACAGATTTGGATGAAATTTCGTACACGTACATGTTTATAACCAGGATTAACACGATATTTATTATCCCGATATTCTCACGGGAAACTTATGCGGGTGAAACTGTGGGGCATAGCTAGTACTTATTAATTATATGAAATTTACTATAAGAAAAAAAGAAGTAAGTCACTAGTTTTAAGAAAGTTATGAAAGTCTCTCGATCTGTCTGTGTATCTGTTATCTTTTTACCTTGTCTGTCTATTGTCAGTTTCCTCACGATGTTTTCTTTCACCGTTTTGAGAGCAGCCGGTCGATTCTGTAAAAATCTCACCGTGATAACTTAGGTGAAGTGAGCTATCAATAGGCGTAATCCCTAACATCAGGTGGAGTGACAGCTCACTTCACCTAAGTTTTCACGGTGAGATTTTTACAGAATAGCACTACTGTAGTGATGAGAAAGCATAGTGATTATTTACACAAAATTAAGCGCCTAGCTAGGTTTGAATCCTTGACCACCACTGATCCATAGGGGGAGCATAAGCTGGGTTATTATTATTACATACGAGGCTTTTTATACCGGGGGTAGTTTCCCGAGGCACTATCTCCGACCTCCACGCGGGCGAAGTCGCGGCTATTCTATATACTTGCATTATTATGGAAGCAACTACTTCACATTTGACTAACAACGACTAAATGGCCAAGCAAGATAATGGTGCCAATTCTGTTGTTCACAGACTAAACGAAGTCTAAGTTCAGTGCATCTTTTTCTTTCTACTTCATTAAGAAAAGGACAGAAGATACTTGTAGTAATTTTAACCTGACGTAAATTGACGTCATCTTAGTAGGCAAGTTTTTAATCACGTCTAAACTTATACGGGGTAGTGGCCCCGATTCTGTTGTTCACAAACTAAACTAAATTTAAGTTCAGTGCATCTTTTACTTTCTATTTCACTAATAAAAGAATAGAAGATAAATATTAGTGTGGTCCTGTCAAATTAGATAATCTATAGACAAGTTTAGAAGTGATTAAAAAATTGGCTAATAAAAATACGTCAATTTACGTCGGGCGCTGATTAATTTGACAGGACTGAACTAAAATTTTATCATCTGTCTTTTCTTAATAAAATAGAAAGAAAAATATGCACTGTACTTAAATTTAGTTTAGTTTGTGAACGAGGGAATCGGAACCAATAACATCTGTTATTATCTTCAAGTGTACCGAATGGATTGGCGATCTCAGTTTGTTGTTATAATAAGTAATGTAACATGAAATCACACCTGTTTTACTCGAAGGGTTAGAAAGAGTTGTGCCTATTAAGTACACCCACATTTCACAAGTAAGTTCCATGTGCTAACAAATTCCATAACTATGGAAAAACCCGATAGCACTCGGAGTTTTGAGGTTGGCGGTGTGATACCTCCATGCTTCGGAAAGAACATTAAAAACCGTTGGTCCTACGCCTGATCTCTCTGTTGCGATCAAACCAGATTCCGGGCTGCATCTGAGAAATTCCAGTTGGACAACAGCACTTTGACAGCTTGTGAATCGAATCCCAAGACTTCATGCTTGGTAGTATCACTTGCTAACCACAAGAGCAACGAAATTAGAATTATATTGCAATGGGTTCCAGCACACATAGGATTACGCGGCAACGAGGAGGCTGACCGGTTGGCAAAATTGGCAATTAACACAGGGAATGAAGTTTCTTACCTACCTGATCACTGGGAATATGTCTCAAAAATCAAGGAGTCTTGTTATGATAAATGGAAAGATCATTTCAACGAGATTTCGAAAAAAAAAGGTATATGGTATAAAGTAATTCAGAGTGAACCTCCTCGTGTGCCCTGGTTTGATGACACTAATTTAAGTAGGAGTTACGTCAAAGTAGCTTTAAGGCTGCGTTCTGGGCACTTTCCATCAGCAAAATTTGCTTTCCTAATGCGTAAGACAGCATCTCCAAACTGCGAAGTATGCAACAAAATAGAAGACGTGCAACATTTGCTGATGGAATGCGTTAAGAACAAAAATGAAAGAGATTCATTGATTAGGGAGTTTGGTTTTAATATTTTAGATCTTGGGCTTATTTTCACTATTTTAGCGAATCCTAAATCAAATGCTGCAAAAAAATTGTGTGGTCTAGTACAACAGCTTGATCAATGAATAGCTAAATTTGTTAAATAACAAGGATTATAAGAATATTGTTATTATATGTTAATTTTAGTGGTGTAAGAGTAGTGATAAGGTACAATGGGGTTGGCGTATCCATGTGGATAAAAACCCTCTATTAATTTCTAAGAAATAAAAAAAAAAAAAAAGAGCAACGAACAACACATCCATGATCCTCAAAATGATCTGACCAAGACTATTTCTGGATTTTTATATTCACATTGACATTGATAAATTTTACATGTACAGTGACATGAATATTTACTTTGTAAAGTATTATATTATTTTAATGATGGTGTGGGTTAATTTTCTTTTGCCTTTATTTTTTTCTCAGACAATTTTAGTCATGGTCTGGCAGTTTGAGTAATTTATGCGACCTACCCAAACGTCCTTTCTTTGGTATTATTCGTCGAATTGTTGAGCTCCTTAAGTTTGCGTTGAGCTGCATGATTACTGACAAATGCGTGCACGGACAGGACGGGTCCACTCAATCTGTGTGGTTCTTTCCTCAAAAGACCATTTCAGACACCAATCTACATGGTCCCTGCATGATCTGACCAAGATTATGTCTGGACTTTAAAAGAGACTGTGACCTCTGAGTTTGTTTCGGCCTTTCTTCTCAGAGTTGTCAGATAGGAAACGCCGACCTCATCTCGTTTTTAAAAAATATATATGATTGACGTGTGTGAAGTGTTTGTACAAACCTACTTACAGAAATAAAATCATTTATCATTTAATGGAATGCTAGAAACTAGTGTATTGTCAAATCCTTAGAGCTTATTCAAGGTGCTGTGCATACGTAGCAACTTTAGTTGACAACTTTTCAAAAGGTTTCCGCTAACGGTTGCCAGTTGCAGCAACATCTACTACTGCGCATTTTCTTGTAATTATAAGAAAAAGATAGTTGGGGGGGTTACCAGTTGCCGACACTCGAGAATGGAAATTACTCCGTCGATACTGTGTATAACAGTCAATCAATTCAGCCTATATGCAGTCCACTGCTGGCCTCTCCCAGGCTGCGTCACAATACCCTTTCGTCCCTTTCGTCTATTTAGATGTTTAATCAGATTGTTGATACCGAATGTTTTAAGACGAGCGCTAATCCTGCCGACAAACTGTCACACAGTTTGGCAAGTTTATGATGTATATAGAAGTGTTTGGTCCAAAATAAATCATTTATTTATTTATTCCGTATCCAGTCTGCCGAACGTACAGCAATTTTGGTAACAATTAACGAAAACCTTTTAAAAAGTTATTTATTTATTTATTTATTATTTACGCTACCATTACAGTTTCCCAATTCGATAGTGTATAGTTAGTTGACAGTCGCCCCGATTTTGTTGTTCATAAACTAAACTAAATTTAAATTCAGTGCATCTTTTTTCTTTTTATTTCATTATGAAAAGGACAGAAGATAAATATTAGTTTAGTCCCGTCAAATTAAATAATCCATAGACAAGTTTAGGCGTGATTAAAAAATTGGTTACTAAAAATACGTCAATTTACGTCTGGCGCTGACTAATTTGACAGGACTAAACTAATATTTATCTTCTGTCCTTTCCATATTGAAATAGAAAGAAAAAGATGCACTGAACTTAAATTTAGTTTAGTTTGTGAACAACAGAGTCGGGGCCAGTCTCGTCAATTAAAGCTGCTACGTATGTGCAGTGCCTTAAGTTATAAATAAATGTTCTTCATTACTGACTGGACTTGGGTATCAATCAAATGAATGACACACGTAACCTTGACTCGAAATGTACCAATATAATGTTGTTTTTGCATATAGTGACTATACCTTAATCACAATCATTATTAGGCTGTTATGTAATCTTCTACGGTTGATAAAGGTTTAAGATATGAGCATTAGCGTAGAGTATCTATCTTCTATTAAAACTTTTGTTTCAAATTTATATTATTTCAAGTTAAAGAAATATCAACTTTATTTTAATGGTAATGTAGCGGTATCTACAACGCCACATGCGGACAACGCTCCATACTGCCGGCACGAAATCCTGCATCTCGCAAGCAGAGTTTACCGCGCAACTAGCATACATACAACGGCCCGACATGAATCATCGGGCAGTTACCCGCCAGACTTAACACCTGTCTGGTCGGAGGATCCTCCCTTTTAGGAGGATGAGTAAACTTTACACCCTGTTCCTCATTTCTCTATAGTAATAAAGTTGATTTCAGAGTGACTAGTACTATTGAAATTTTTCCATAAACTCATATTTGTTTACTTTTTGGCAAATGAATCGCGAATGCAGATTGAAACTGTTTAAAGTATAACATAACATAACAAAAAACTCACGCCTTACTCCCATGCGGGTAGGCAGAAACTACAAAACGCCATCTGCTACGATCCTTACATTCTCCTAAAGCTTCGTTTACGTTCATATAACTGGTCAATACGCCACCGGTAGCGAGTACTACGCAGCTGAACTTTCCGAAGAACATCATCGATAAAAGTCACTGTATGTCTTCCAGCGTTTCCACTTACATCTGCCTTATTATTATTATTATAATTTAATACTTCAAGCACATACATGTACAGAGGCGGACTTAATGCCATAGGCATTTTCTACCAGTCAACCTTTGGGTGATGCAGAGACAAACAGTAGTAGGTGCAATCATTACAGGAATAAATACCCTTACCCCCCTTGGCCTTATTACCTTTTGTTAGTCATCCTCTCAACATGACCAAACCATCTAAGCATACTCTTTTCAATTTTTGTCGTTATATATCACTGCATCTTTTTTTCAATAGCTTTTCTTATTACATCATTCCTCAGCCTAAACATTTAAAATCCAATATAAAAAACAGTTAAAGAAAAAAAAAACAAGAAACACCAAGAATCAAAAATAAGAAAACAGTTGGCAGATCGTGAAAATCAAGTGACTATATGGAACTCTCTACGATTGATGCTTTGAATCGTCTCAGCCCAACAATCCGCTTAGCTCAGCTAAACGTTTTCTAAGACTTGGGACTATTAGCATAAGTTTATACACGACAAAAGAATATGCAGTAAGAAAATTGCCAAACCTATAACCATGTAAGTAAGCAAACGGACATTTTTTCTCTCGGACTTGTCTATACAAAGTGTTAATGAAATAACCCAAAACCTCGGACACCCCAACCGATTTTTATATTAATAAATTGATATGACATATAATTATTTATTTTCAAAAATTATAGTAAGAGATATTTGTAAATGTTGTTGTCGCGCTACTTCTTACAGATTCGTAGCTCTATCGCCTTGGCGCCAGCTCTAGCACCCCCTCTCCTCACCCTCGCCCGCGCTGTTTGTTTTCATTGCGTTGGACAGTAGCGTACAGCGTCGTTAAAAAATATTAGACACGGCATGACAAATAATTATTTTTTGGAAAAAAATAACCCATATTAAAAATTATTGTATTCGATTTTGCTGCCGATTCTAAACAAACTAGTTTCAGGTTTTGGGTTATTTCATTAACACATTGTACAATGTTCTCCAATACCTATTAACAGTGTATGGAAACATAGTAAAACCCTATTATTTTTAAAAGAGTAATCGTGGAGTTTCTTGCCGGTTCTTCTCCATTGGAAATGACCTATTGGAACCATGCACCTAGCTTCTGATATTTCATAAGTGCCCATGGAGGTTTAATTGAAATAAAAATAATTGAATTTGAAATCTAATGTAACACAACTTTGAAAGAAAGAAAAATAAAAGAAAAGATAACTTCAACGCGTTTCTCTGCACTGGAAATACCATCTATGAAAACGTAATTTATGAAAACACAAACAAAAATCTTCACGCTCATTTCTTTTACTAATACCACACTGCAAAGAATTTCGTAAGGCCGTTCCCTATGTGGGTGCTGATCGATGCCCGAACATTCTGTCAGAACACAAGAGTGTAGAAACAATTAGTTTTTTTACAATAGCGGACAATACCTTCGTTGTTTTGTTACTATTTGTCTTGTGTTGGCTGGTTTCAAGGTCAATGGTGAGAAGGTGTGTCGGTAATGTCGCTATTAAGTGATTGAGATTGTGGGCAAGTTTTAATTATGTGGACTAGTTCATTTGGTTGTAAGTTTTTGCCTTTCAACTCCATTTAGTGTAGGAAGTGGAACTCGGTGTTTCCTGATAGCTAACTTGAATGTCTTCACATACCGAGTGATTATGTGACTTCTATAGTACACCAAACCATCAGATGAACGCAGGCGATATTGTTGAGCAAGAGGCCCCAAGTTTTGTTCATCCGATTCTCACACACTTGCTTTCCCAGCAAATCTTCCCTAGAACTTTTTCAACGACATACTTGTCTAGTACAGCAGTGCTATTCTATAAAAATCTCACCGTGAAAACTAAGGTAAAGTGAGCCATTCCACCTGATGTTAGGGATCGCCGCTATTTATAGCTCACTTCACCTTTGTTATCACGGTGAGATTTTTACAGAATCGATCGGTTTTGTAACGTCCGAAACATGAGCCATTCTTCACCTTAAATCTATGTAATGATGGAATTAACACAATCTTACAATGTTCAATGTTTCTAAACTGTGTAGGTGATAGGTGGGAAGATAATGTTTTGTTGAAAGCATTAATTGTGTTACCAGTATTGTACATGATGGTTGTTTCATAATGATCGACCTTAAGGTCAAAACTGGGACATGTTACAAATAAATTAAATTGTAACGATTCATTTTATTAGAGTTTTAAAAAGAGAATTACATATACCTAGGTCAGCTGTGTGGCTCCGTAGGGACTTAGGGACCACCATGTTTTTCTTGGAAGTGGTATAAAACACGATTAATATAAGCGAAAGGCAAGTTCCCTGAGTAAGGTGGATCCAACTTAATAGTTTTCTGGTGAGGAAACTAGTTATAAAGACGGAGAAATATGAACAGAGTTTAATAGTTTTATTGAAACTGCAAGAGCTAGACATGAATGTCGCTTGCAATGTGCGGGCTGTGCTGGTGCCGCTGCTTTTACGGCTATTGAGAAGCGGCGCAAATACTGTAATCTTATGGGTAACTACATCTTTGAGCCGTTTAGTGTCGAAACGCTCGGGTCATAGGGCCCGAGTGTGCGCGTCTCCTTTTTAAGGAAATTTCTCGCAGTCTGGTCGACGCTTCACGTGACCAGAGGGGCTGGGTCGTTCTTCGGCCAAAGAATTAGCATTGCCATTCAACGTGGCAATGCTGCCAGTCTTCTGTGCAGGTTTCCGGATTACAGCGATGCGGACGAGTACTTCGACCCCTAAGTGTTTTTTGTATTTATTTGTAAGATAATTAGTCATTTAATTTAGTATCTAGTGTAAATAGTTAGTTACAAATAATCTGAAAAATAAAATGCTTGCAATTATATTAAGTAAATAAAATTGTACAACAAAAAGTAGGCCTGTTTCGATAGCTCTTTATTTTATTTTGGTGTTTAGATCGAGAGTCGCATAATGCCAGTTTCCTCACGATGGTTTTGAGAACAGTGGTGGCCTTGTGGTAACTGCCTTGACATACCAGTTGTAGGTCGTAAGTTCGATCCCAGATTGGCTATTTACTTTGATCGAGATTAATCTAAGATAGATAGTAATTACATCCTCCGTCCAACCAAATTCTCTCCTCAATGATCATTGTAATGCGCACACTACAAAGTCATTAGCACATTGTGTATCATCACTGTCTATACAGTGACAGGTAATTAGTTCACCGTCTGCGAACAGAGGCTATTGAAAAGAGTAATTAACATCTGTACATAACATAATTATTATTTTGATATTTCCACAAATAATTGTTGCACGGTTATTTCTTTATACAATTTTATTACCTACTTGTCTACAAACTAAAAGCAATTAATCAATTTTTTTTTATTATTCAGTTAGTTCATATTTTATTTAATTCACTGTTTGAGTGTTGGTAGACCGCAAAAACATAATTCACTTAAAGGCTGCGTTCACACTAAACGTATAGTCACAAATAGCGCATTATATTATTTTTATCTCACGATGCAACGCGTGCTTTACATGTGGTAACTAAATGTACAAACACTGTGAATGTGTACGAGTAGTGTTAACACGTAACACATACACGCACAAACACAATGGCGAATGTCGGAAGTGTGAGTACACTTCCGACATTCGTCTCGTTCGTTACCGAGAGCTTCTGCGCTTCCACACTTTCACAGCGTATTGGTACACGAAGCGACGCGCGCTTTATTTGTGGTTACCAATAACTACAAATAAAGCACGCGTCGCTTCCTGAGATAAAAATACTGTAACTCGTAGTCGCCTAATGGCCCCGATTCTGTTGTTCACAAACTAAATTAAATTTAAGTTCAGTGCATCTTTTTCTTTCTATTTCATTAAGAAAAGGACAGAAGATAAATATTAGTTTATTCCTGTCAAATAAGATAATCCATAGACAAGTTTAGACGTGATTAAAAATTGGCTACTAAAAATACGTCAATTTACGTCAGGCGCTGACTAATTTGACAGGACTAAACTAATATTTATCTTCTGTCATTTTCTTAATGAAATAGAAAGAACAAGATGCACTGAACTTAAATTTAGTTTAGTTTGTGAACAACAGAATCGGGGCCATTGTCGGTTTGATGTGAATGAAAAGTTGAATACGTATGGAAAAAAGTTAACTGCGTAATGCTTGCTAAATCAGCGGCTGTCACGTTTGGTGATAAAAAGTGAAGAAAAAGCTTCTGTCCAGTGCATCCATATTCCACCACTTTTATTTAGGTCCCGTATAATAATATCTTTGAAATATGTATTTTTGTTAAGAGGAACTACAATTTATTTGAAACGAGCACGGAAAGGCCAAATAGCCGAACACGGCATAGATATAGACTTCAGCTGCCACCAATAAAACTAAAATTATTTAAGAAAAATGTATACTGCATGTCGATTATTATTTACAATCATTTACCAAATGGTTTGCAAGACTTACCACTAACAATGTTTAAAAAAATACTTTTCAAACTGTTGCTATTTAAAAGATAGGTATTATACCATTAAGGGCTACTTAGAAGTCACAGTCAAAGTCAAAGTTAAATCATTTATTTCAAATAGGCACTTTAAAGGCACTTTTGAACGTCAAAATTAAAAATTAAAAAATAGAATTGATTCTAGTCGCCCATTCCAAAATGTAGTTTTCGTGTGGAGAAGAATGGGCAAGAAACTCCACCGTTACTCTTTTAAAATGTTTTACAAGTTTTTGTATACATTCATTTTATAATTATATGTGAAGACGATGCACCTAAAATAAAATTTAGTCTACCAAAAATGGTAAGATAATTCAATAGAAGCTGCAATTTGTAAGTTAGATTAATTGATATCGCTGATTGTGAATACATTTGAACGCCATGTTATGGCAGGATATACTGAAACAAATTCACTGTAACACCCTATGTACTATATTCTAGCAAATAAATATTTTGATTTGAACAAAGGGGGAGCCTATTGCCAGGAGACTAATTCTCTATACTAATCCATCCATCTTAGAACCTGGTTTCCAAAAGCAGTTATAATATGTTATCCTAGACGAGGAAAAAAGGTAGTTTTAACACAACTTATCACTACCTCAGAACATGGTTTCCACAGTATTTCGGCACAGTCTCGCCAGGTGTAGCGAAAAGCTTCAATAAGAACGGTGTGAGCCGCGAACACGCCCGGCTTAAGGGCTTGTTACACTGTTTGCAGAGTCCGAGGTACACAAAGTTCTACTTTATGTTCTAGTGTTAAAGCTTGGGAAGTGTGTGTTATATGGTCAAACTAATGTGGAAGTACCTGGTTGTTTTTGTTTTAATATTGTGATTTTATTTTTCTTTACATGCCTTTTATAACTGAATAAATAACGTCTACGTGATATTATTATGTTATAATGTAACATAACTTCGGGACGAAAGCAGTATGCAAGTAAGACGACACCATGTTCAATAGGGTAGGGCAATAGTTGGAAAAACTATTATTTTTTCTGCCGAAGTAATCACTGGAATACCTATTCAGAAAAGAATATTTTTCCACAATTCGTGGAATTATTTCCTATTTTTTCACTACCGTACAATTTATGGCCGAAAATGAAACATGTCCTTTGTACAAGTTTTGGCTCAAATATTAGCAATGTTTATAATTATTTAATTTAAAATCGGTTAAGGTGCAGCGCAGATGACAGACTATCCGTGACGCACTTTTTAGTCTGTGAAAATAGAACCTATGCAATTATATGCAGTACCGCACACGACGCGCAAAAAGTCCGGCGCACAAAAAATCCGTGTAATTCTGGCAGACCGCGCCGCTCCGCGCCGCGCCGCTCCGCACAAAAAGTGTGTGAAAAAAATGGAACGTTTGCTTCAACGCGCGCTAACGAGACGGCGCACACTTTAGTCGGCAATCTACATTTGCTAGGGGTGGATTTAACGCACGCGATCTATTATCATGGCGCGGTTTATTATCAAAATAATACTTCGCGATCTCTGCACGATTTCCATAGCGTCTACGTCGCTACAGCTCTGCCGACAGAATGATCGAAGATGTGCGTCGTGTGCGTTGAGTCTGTGAAAAATCCGCGGCCGACTTTTTGCACGCCATGCAGGCTTTTTGTGTGCCGCAGACTCGATCGCACAAAAAGTGTGCCGTCTGCGCTGCACCTAAGTTGAACATTTAACGATTTAGACAGAAAGAAGATGCTGGTTATTAGGAAGTAATATAAGTAGTTGTGGTAAACACAATGGGCGTACCACATTCTAAACTAATTTTGTGTATACTCGTATATTAAACAGGGATAAAACTGAGAACAGGAATCTAACAATAAAAGTCCTCCATACTGAATTGCAGCCATGGCGACGAATCTCAACGGGCTTTTGACGCAGGAGAAGTAATTCTGTACAAGTGTGTGCGCAAAGTCGCAGACACTCTTTTTTCCTTTACTCTCGTAATCCGATGGTACAGAAAATTGACACGACAGGGGAGAGATCAGGCGCAGAACCAACGGCAACAGGATATATATTAGACATGTCCTATTATTCTTTCGTTTTCTTTAATTATTTCTTTCTATGCACAAACGCGAGCATATCAAGCTACCCGAAACTGTAAAATTTTCTCAATCAACTTTGAACCTTATGCTGCAGCAATAAAGTTGAAAATCTATCTAAGAATTTTGACAGATTGTAGTAGCTTGATGTGCTAGCGTCTGACCCAAAACGTCAAAACAAAAACCTAGTCTCCAAAACATTCAAAAGTTTATTTATAAACTTTGCTTAAAGTAAACGAACGTTTAAACATCTAAAAATGTATGTCTAGGCAGACGATATTAAAATCATTTAACTTTAAACAACTTTTATAAATTAAACCCTATATGAATCAAATTTAATCTGACCCGACTAAAACCTGCCCCCGTTCATTTGTGCCCTTTAGTAGTTTACAAAGGAAATTGAGCACGAGTGACGTAATAATAAGAGCAGCAGCTTCGAGCTGAGGATCGCGATGCAAAGCCTTTTATTCTAACTGCACGGCTGAGTTCAGCCGGTTATTGTTAGAAGTCCCCAGAGAACGTTGGATGGCGCCATTAGTATCTTAAAATATTTTGGTCGTTTGATGTTATTCTAGAACATTGTGTAGATAGTGGGTTTTATGATCTAGTATTTACTTCGGGTTCAAAATTCAGTTGGGTCATCATTTTTGACCTGTGTTAACTCCAATTTATGCAGGGTGAAATTGAAAACATGCAACAAATCGAAATGGGAGATTGTACTCATCATTATGAACAACTTTTACTATGGAACCAAACCTGAAATTGCGAAAAAAAAATCATCTGTTCCCTACATTTATGTTTGTATAACTCGTCAAAATATAGGGAACAGCTGATTTTTTTCGCGATTGCAGCTTTCATCCCTTAGTAAAAGTTGTTCATAATGATGAGTACAATCTCCCACTTCGGTTTGTCGCATGTTTTCAATTTCACCCTGTATAACAAAAACATGTTCTCTAAGTACTTTTGTCAAAATGAGATGATCACCAATAACGTTCTCGATGTTATCCTCATTTCATTTGAGCCCAGCGCAATAAATAATAATATCCGATATAACCAACGTCTTTTTATATTAATTACAGCTTAATCGTATGTTCTTAATAATATCGTCTAAAAACTGGTGTCATAATTGATTGCTAACAAAACAAAGCTCCGTAGATACTATGAACATATAATTTACTCACTTAAGTACTATTTTGGGTTCCTACTTAATAAGCAGTTAGTTGTTGTGAAATTATGGGTTCTCTAGTGGTGTTAACGACCGGTTATTATCAGCTGAAAACATCAACATTCTTTAATAATTAAATATCAATTTAGAATAAAAATAAATATCGTTTGTACTTGCTATTCTATTTTGGTAATCGATTTTGTAGCAAGTTTTAAATAACGATTTTTCCTTACGATTTTATGCTGACCAAGTTTAACTCTGATGAACTGGATGCGGAAGGCGGAGGACAGGGTTTTGTGGCGCAGCCTGGAGAGACCAATGTCCAGCAGTGGACTACAATAGGCTGAATTGCTTGCAATTTATCTAGATGATTACATTTCTAATCCTGCTTCTCACAAATGCTGGATATGAAATATTTTAATAATTTTTTTAATGTTACAATTTTTATAGGCTTTTGGAGAAAAATTAAGCATCACAGCTAATGAGCCTTCTGATTAGGAAAACCTATTCGACATTTTATTGTTAAAAAATTAAGATGTTCGCATAATTAGTAACAGAATATTAGCAGTCAATCTAATTAATATAAAATTATGATTAACGACATTATAAATAACACAGAACCTTAAAATTATACGCGAAACAGGTTGCTCAACTCATCATGATGATAATTATAAGGATTGAGTCATTAACGACAGGAAATGCCTCGCTGATTCACCAACAAGATCATTAGATCATTATGGAATATTACACATGGACGCTTTTGATCAAAATGATGAAAATCTCATAATCCCATGACAGCAATTTGAAATGATTGTTGATAAGAAAATGAAGGTAGAATGCTAAATGGGAATTATAAAATGATTTGATCAAGCTTAAAAGCGTTTATACATTTACTTAAGTGAGTTTAGGATGATGTATTTAAGAGGATTAAGTAAAAAGAGCAGGCTAATTAAATTAATTTAAATTAATTGGATGTCAATTAACTCAGTAAATATTTTTAAGTGGGTAATTCAGAGTACTAACAAAATAAACATATTTAAATATTTTATTTTAATGCCCATTGAAATAGAAACTCATCAAATGATTTCTTTTTAATTCAGTCTGGTGCACCATAATAAACTATTTTCTCAGCTAACAAATTGTTATAATTGAAAAATAGTAATATGATATTTTTTATTGCACTCGACGATATTATGCCACGTCGTTACTTTGACAGTACCAGCGCAAAGATAGAAGAGGTTTCAATCTGTGGTAGTGAAACAGAAATTAATATAATACCGATTTATAAATTTAATATCATAGAGCTTCATAATGAAGCTTACTGTTTCCTAATACGACACAAATTAATTAGGAAGCAAAACCTAATAACAGCTAAATATATTAATTTCCGCAGACTACAATATTAACTATATCAATATTCGCTCCTGAAAGCAATTTCCCAGTACTACTCTAATAATAATTTAAACATTACTTTAAATAACAGTATTTACTCCAAACTCGAACATGGAAATAGAAAATAATTGAAGATTTTTGTGAACGATTTAATCTTTGATTAAATTGAGAAGATTTTATTCGAAAATAATATTATTCATGGAAATATTTTATTAGAAAATAGCAGCGCCTCGCGGTTTCACCTGCATTATTTTTGATACTATGTGTTAATCTTGGTTATGAACTATCTGTGTGCCAAATTTCATCCAAATCCATTCGACGGTTTACGCGTGATTGAGTAACAAACATCCAAACATCTTCACAAACTTTCACATTTACAATATTACTAGCTGACCGAGCTGAGCTGTTGTTTTGCAAAAAAAAAGCCTATTCTCAGATCTACCAAATATACACAAAAATCGGTCAAGCTGTTCGGAGGCGTTTGATAACAAACACTGACACGAGATTTTTATATATTAGAAGTAGGATATTATCTATACTAATATTTTATAGAGCTATTTGTTTATTTGTAAGTTTGTATGTAGGTAGGGGATAATCTCTGGAACTGCCAGTCGGAATTGAAAAATTCTTTTTGCATTTAATAGCCCAATTCTTGAGGAAGGCTATAGATTATTTATCATCACGCTATGACCGTCACGAGCCCAGCAAAAATAAAAAAAAATCTGAAAGAACGCTAAACGAAAACGAACTGATAGCGCGGGCAGATGATACGATGTGACGGGATGGATCGGGGAAACAAGAAATTTGACGCGGACGAAGTCGTGGACAGAAATCCTCCTAATCCTAATCCTGCTAATCGATAAAAGCTTGACATTCCATGAAGGATATAACATTGAAACGATCAATGTATAGAAGATACTGTAATATAGGTAGACTGTCAGTAAAGTTAGTCAGTTCAATAGTCACAGGCAGGAAGCGTAAACCCAATCAAACATGCTAACGGATCAGGATGTGTAACTACAGTGCGTTATTTGCCTAGTGCAAACGCAACGTCAAATTCAATATGCTGATATGGTGCGCTCATTCTGGTGACACTTGTGCAGTTTTTTATCGTCAGTAATTATATCACTGCAGAGCAAATAATTTATAATCTCAAAGAAATGCTCGCTCATTGGAATATCACACTGGTCACAAGTCCAAGTTTCCTCACGATATTTTCTATCATTGACAGTGAGTGAGGTCTAAATGATTGACTTATAAATTAACATTTAATGAAATTTAAAAAAATCACGTTCTTAATTGCCACATTTGAACTCGCAACTTCATGATTTATTCCATATGGACGATATTATAATCCAAATGGACAGGTAATAGACATTTTTAATGTAAAGATAAAATTCCTAAAAACGCTAAGTTGTAGAATACTTACAATGATGACCAGTTCAAGCGGAAACTCAGTCCAACGAACTTCGTGATGTCATAGACTGTTTAGCAATAAATCGGTATGACCACCCAAAATTCTTAGTATTCGCATACAGATATCATCAGTATGTATCAAGTTCCGGTTCATGCTGATCCACGTCATTTTGGGACCTTGGACTGTATGTAGAAAATACCAATGGCAAAAAACTTTGACATGCCGATGCCGATGCCGTATGGCTGTGTAAAAAGTGTGTAGCAATTGTTTGCAAATATTTTATGTAATTGACAGGGTATTATTGCCTTGGGGTATTGTACAAAATGATAATTGTATTGAGATTTTGATCTTGAGTAATTTATTTATTTGTATCGTTCCCTTTCTTTTTAACCGACTTCAAAAAAGGAGGAGGTTCTCAATTCGACGGTATGTTTTTTTTTTTTTGTTTGTTTGTTTCGCGATATCTCCGGCAATTGTAAATCGATTTCAAAAATTCTTTTTTTAATGGATAGGGTATGCCTGGGTGGTCCCGTATAAATTTTATTAACTTTGTTTGGATAGATTTTGAGTTAGCTTCAATAATACGTATTTTTGCCACTTAGTTTATATTGATGCCGTTATTATAACTTCCTGTCACTGATATTTACATAGCAACACATTTACTACCAAAAAGTATAAAATAAAAACTTTTTACAAAAAAAAAAAATACAACCGACTTTCAAAAAAAAAAAACACTACAAATTGAAAAATAACTTTAATTTCGGAAGTCGGTAGCAAACTACGAAAATGCGAACCAAACAACACCGACTTCCGAAATTAAAGTTATTTTTCACTTTGTAGTGTTTTTTATTTGGAAGTAAGTAGGAAGTTGTATTTTTTTTGTAAAGTTTTTTTAAATGCCTCCTAGCGACCCGCCCCGGCAACGCACGGGTGTAATTTACATATTTTGAGATGATATTCTGTTCACGACACATTGTGCGCAAACAGTAACCTAACAAAAAGTACTAGGCTTGCATGAATTCAAGATAGTATTTTATTAGTATTATTAATAAATTCATTTTGTATATATTTACACCTATATAAATAAAACATAGTCGATTTAGTTACACCATTTATAACTCAAGAACGGCTGGACCGATTTTTATGATGTTTGATTTGTTGGATTTTTTTCCGCCCCGAATAGCAGAATGACTATTAAAACACGGAAAAAATTACAAAACAATAATAATGAAGATAATTCATTTTCTCATACATTTTGTATGGAACGGCTTTTTTATTCTGAGGCGGTATGAAGTTCCCTGGGTCAACTAATAATATATAGACTTTATCCATCAGGAATAACCTATATATACCTAACAAATAGTAAAAAATAGGAGCTGTGGTTCCGGAGATTTCCCTCCACATATACACTAATACACAAAATTCGCTCTCTCTCTTTATAATATTAGAAAAGATTTACATACGCAGATTTCTATAGAGTCCGTTTCCTCAGTCGATTACAATATCCTAATAGATTTTTTATATATAATAATTATATTCATCAGAATCGAAATTGGAATTATTGCATATTAACGAATTAAATATTCGTTGACTTGATATTGAACCAGCATGTAATTGATTATCAATACAATACATATCCCAACGCATCGAGCGAACACCGCAAACATAATCTTCTTCGTAGCTTACCGATGGCAAAAAATTCAAACATCATTGGCCCAAAATTGAACAGCGTGAACTCCGCTTACAAGTACAATTAAGTGACGATATAAATTTATTAGGTCAGCTTCCCACACAATGATTGACACTTAGCTAATTGCTCACCTTGATAGAAGCATGTCATGATCGTTTGATGTTTATATCCCATACTTCATTGTTTAATGTCTAAGTTATTTTTAGACTTCATATAAGTAGAAATAACAGATAGAAAGAAAGAAAAAAAAGTTTATTTGGACACATTTCGTGAAACACAAAACACAAAAACTAAATAAAAATAATGTTGCAAACAACAATTGTGTGTGCCTCACGGCTGCGCAAAAAAGGTTCATTTCAGCATTAATGCCAGACAGGTGCTATCTGACGCTGGTTTTCTAATGAACATTTGGGGACAAGTGACGGGGAGTACACACAGTTTCAACATACCTTGTACATACTTTTTACCCTTATAAATAAATTAAATAACTAGTAATCATAGAAACAAAAAATAAACGAAAACAACAAAACCTATTCTTCGCGATCAATCTAGATCGATCCGTGCTCGGTACACTCAAAGCGCAAGAGGCCGCCGAGCTAGACGGACAGTACCTACACCGACAATAATAATTAATACTACTTAGTGTTATTTGGCTTTGCGACAAGAAAACTGTGGGTTGTTTGAAAAAACATGAAATAGTCGTAATAATAATAAAAACTAAGATAAAAAATTTACTCATTAATATTTAATTTAATACTAGCCGAAGAAAGTGACGTACCTACTTTATACAATAGATGAAGTAGGTATAATGGTATTAGTAAAGACTCGCGACTTACGAGTTGGAGGTCATAGGTGACCCAGGCACTTTACTTTGTGTAAATTATTTCATCACCACTGCTCTCAAAACGGCGAAGGAAAACATCGTGAGAAAACTGGCAAGTACATACTAGAACCAAAAATTTGAAGACATATGCTAACCTAACCTAACCCGAACTTCCTTTCACACCGAGGAATCCTGTGTCCGAGCTGTGGGAACATTATACACTGGTTTTATAAGTATATTTAATAATTTGGCATATTTTTGGCCTTGATGTAGGTACATATGCGAGACTTTCTTTAAAAACAAATTCGACTTTGACTCCCAAATGAACAAACTTTTAAGATCAGAACAAAAACTGAACAATAAAAACTTCGAAACGACTAATTTTCTTTATCGTCGAGTACTTTGTCTTTTATTGCGAATACTAAATTCCATTACAATCAGTAGACTTTGGAGAGTTTTCGTAAAATGCTATTAACAATTTTTTGAAACGATAAAATTAAAATGTCTGAAAAGTTTTTCGGTTCACGGTATACCAAAACTTGAAGAATTGCGTCAAACTCGATTTCATTTTTTTCGGTGACTTCAAAATTATCTGCGGTATTGCTAATGTAATTAACATTGAAATAAAACTTAACCTTAAAGTTTGCAGTACCTTGGTCTTGAAACTTAGCTTTTCACATTTAGAAATTTGATGGATTCATGAAACATTAAGACTAATAATTCAATTTTAGAGTTTCAAAGAAAATTAGTTTTTATTCGAATTAATCAATTTTATATTTCAATATTTCACAATGGCTTTTTTATAATCTATCTGTGGAGGCCAACAGTACATTTTGCATAGAAATTATATTCAAGCCACCATCTGGCCAAGTTTTCTACTTACATAACTCATTTAATTTTAAATATACAAAGGAACGAACTTGTACCCTCAAAAACATATAACCTCCCCGGTCGGTAAATACCCCAGTGATTTACTTGAACAATTTGCATACATATCACATTGCTACCATTTCAAATGCTGAAGTATATACTTGGACCTTAAAATATATTAGACCGAGTGCCCCTTGGTTAATAATACCATATATATTTTCCTTTGTAGACATCGAAATATCTGTCTTTACCATTTCCAGTTTTCTTTTTTGTTGTGTCCTTTTCCAGCTTATTCAATTATGTCGGTTGATCAAACAAAGGATTACACACACAAATAATAATAACTGTTGCGGTGAATATTTTATATAAACATATTTTCGTGAACATTTATCTACTGAAATACTTTTATTTTTTCCGTTTTATCCTTGTTTAGTAAACAGGTAACCCGTCAAGTATGGGTAGCCACTACATAACAATAACCCAAGCTTTGATAAAGATATAATCTAATTAGAAGGTGATAAAGGAGTTTTCTGTTCAGAGTGCGCCAAACAAACATTTAAGTAACATCATTAGAAATTAAGTTGTGCAGGACACCTGGCAAGGCAGACTGATGATAGGTGAAGTAATTTATCAGTCACTCAGTGGAGTCCAAGGACTAGGAAAGAAGTGTTGGTCGTCCGGCGAAGATATGGGTGGGCGACATTGTTTTCATCGACAGTAGAACCTGGATGGGGCTGGCACAGGAGCGTGGGGATTGCCACGTGAAAAGAAATGCCGGCAGTAGGTGAAGTCAGGCTATGGATGATGATGATGATGAGTAGAAGACAGACTATTTCAATATAACCGAAGTGCATAGGCAGCAAGTTAAGTTACAGTAGCATCCAAAAATACAATACCACATACAAACTCACACAACAATGACTTTATTCAAACAATACCCAAAAAACTTGTGGGCACAAAAGTATCATCTAAATACACCGTTAATACATAAATCTCTAATAATAAAAGGTTGTCAATAAACAAGAAAAATGTACACGTAGGCGACGAGTAGGTAAGTAGATATAAGACTGCCCACACGGGATTATCTTTTGTATCTTATAAGTGTTTATGTGCTGACATTATACTGATATTTCCGTGACCGACGAAGAATCTATCTTGTTCAGTTCATCGGATTAGAACTACTTCCCCAAAGCCAAACTAAATTGCCCAATAAGATACATCGGGCATTATTTCCTTCTTTTTCTCTAGTATCAGCAAGAATTAAGCACAGCCATGATGATTACGCAAACGCGTATGTGAGTGATTTTGTACTTATTCATTTTGTGGTTTTATTACATGTCAGCACAAAAAAAGAAAAACAGACTGCATGTGCAGCCTATTTTGATGCAAAACTGAGAGTTCCAAAAAGAAAACCAAAAATATTACCGGATGTTGTAACTACGTGTCAAAATATTGAATTACGATACTTCTTTTTCATTTTCTCGGAAAAACGTCAATGGCCAAAGGCTAACGCAGGCTGTCAAACGATTAGTAATTTGGGAGAAAATTCCGCGAAACACTGCTGGAAATTGCAAGCGATGTGAAATAACGTGTTTTAATAGATTCATTTAGTCAGTTCTTGTTCTAAGAATTTAAAATAATAATTCATTTGTTTAAAGGTTCAAAATGATACTCTATATTCAAGAATTTAAAAAGTCAGGGATATAATTTTTGTGGAAAATTGATTAGATACATATTAAAATCTGTTCTTCTTTTAGAGTCGATGTATTATGTATTTTTTTCTTTCTTTCTATTACGTTTAAAGAGTTAGGCCCAGTCGGAGGCCACGCCAATTTTTTAATTTTTGAATGGGCCCGCTCTTGACCTCGATTACAAGTGATAGATAAGGTCTATGATAGAACGAGTGTGCCCAGAAGATGCTTCAGGCACTGGAACTCCCACGCATCGACGAAACACAACAGGCTGCTTGACGCGGGATTTCGGTAGGAGGGTAGTCGCAAACCAGGCGGGCGTTAGCCCTACCACTGCAAGGGAAGAATTGGCCAGTCAAATAAGGTGTTGAGTGTGACTGTCCAGGATGCGCCGAGCGCTCGGTTCACTTGAGTAACTGGCGGAACAAACTGCGCTACACGAGGAGGCTTCTTCATGAATCCCATAATTACGCCAACAGTGGCGTTTTTAGGTCCTCAGAGATATAGAGGAGATGAGATGAGGATGAGGATGGAATGGAGGTATATGGACACTTTGGACGCTTCAACATAGTTATGGTACATGGTTTGAAAGAAAAAAAGAAAAAGTATTTATTGCGACTCGTACAGGAGGATCACAAACTAAATTAAACACAGTCTACATTGAAATACCAAAATAAAAACTAAAAAAAAATAAAAAAGTAACAAAAAGAAAAATGAAACAAAAAGTCCTATACGAGGCCAAAAGGCTCCTATCTCAGCATGATGCTGCGATATTTAAAAATAAATATCGCACCGCTGGTATTCTGATAGGGCCCGCTGTGATGTCACGGGCAGTTACAGAAATAAAAAAGTCAGGAGCACTGCATTCGCACTGGGTATCGGTGGGATCCATAATGCCCCAATTTATTAAATTGTGCTAGCAGCGGCCTACTTGAGTCCACAATTCATATCTGTGTTTCTTTGATAGTTGTATGAAATGGCTATAACATCGAAAGTCAATTTGATAAGTAATTAATTTCCCTGACTGTCCGTCACTTAGTCAGTGCTAGTGTTTTTGGCAAGTATTTTTTTAATAATCAGAAACATTAAATCCCCCTAATTAATGAAACATTCATAATTTTCAATAAAAATCGTGCTTTGCTTACAAATTACCAAAAAAAAAAAATCAAAAAGTTTTTAAAATTGTATTTACTTTTAAAATGTATAATGTGCTGGGATACTCGTATTGCTAGTCCAACTACCCTTTGGCTATTCGAAAAATGATTTTAATATTCTCCCCAGACTTCGATAACTCGATTTATTTGAGACTAGAGGCCTGAAGTGCCAGTTTTATGTAGTTTTGTTATGTAAAATGGTCTAGCAAACATTTATTGTAAAATAGATATACAGGGTTATTTGTAAAACACCAGCAACCTCTTAAGAGGTCATTGTACTCATCATTATGAACAACTTTTACTATGGGACCAAACCTGAAATCGCGAAAAAAAAATCAGCTGTTCCCTACATTTTGACGAGGTACCTAGACGAAGATAAATGTAGGGAACAGCTGATTTTTATTTCGCGATGTCAGGTTTGGTCCCATAGTAAAAGTTGTTCATAATGATGAATACAATGACCTCCTAAGAGGTTGCTGTTGTTTTACAAATAACCCTGTATAATTTGTATATTGCCATTCTTTTGCCCTTTTTACTACTCTTCTAAATTGCCGGTCTTCCAGAAACATAGGGAGGTCCTTTGTGCAGTCAGCATAAGCATAATCAACCTTTAAAGTTCCCATTGCTGGGACACAGGCCTCCTCTAGATGAGAGTGAGTGGGCTATAATCTGTCACGCAGGCCGAGTGCGGTTGGTAGATGACAAATGTCTTCGATTTTTAGTTCTAGGACTTGCTTTTGCGCAGTGTCACCATTTCAGAAAATATCAGTTTTTCTTGGAGGCGCACTGTGAGATTGTCTCTTGATTTTTGTGAAAAGCAATATTTTCATTCTGAGAAAGCCTACTTTAAATGATATAGTAACAGTGGTACCATAATAAATCGTATATTACGACACGAAGCTCATCCAACTTGCTTGTACGAGACTGTTGTGTTTGAGGCAGAATCAAAGCCACCACCTTCCCTTTTGCGACGCCAATAACTATAATTAACTTATCAATTAAAAAAAATCACCTGTTCCCTAATAACACAGTCAGCAGCCCGAAAACTCATCGCGTGAAATCTTTCTTATTATAAACATCAAATTATAAAATAAAGGAGCGATAAGGCGTTCGTGCTCTTAATAATCTGTGGGTCGAATGTACTAGGAGAACAAAAACGTAAGTTGGTGGGTAATTTTCCTCACTGTTCATTTCCTCAATGTGGTAGACGAGTGGGGTCACACTCCGCCATTTTGTGATTTATTTTTGAGTGTTATAGTAATTATTGGGTTGGCAAATTGGTTAGGTTATGGCGTTTCGTGTTGGTATATCAAACATACCAAGGAACTGTTAAAGGCAGGTAGAAATACGTAGTGAAATTGTTAGTTATTTCTCGGATTTAGTTGTTGACTATGAATTCTAAAATACACAAATCCAAATCGACGATATTCAAAGTGAAGATTTAGAATTTCAAGGAAGCACTGAATACTAAATCTGTTTAAAAATCATTTCTGGAAAGACATGGTTATAATTGTGAATTTCAACCAATAATAGAACTACTGCGTTCAGTAAAATACAACATAGAACACAATAAAACAAAAACTGTCATCAAAAGACATCTTCATGAAAGAAATCCAACCGTGAATAGAAATAAGCTTCAATAAAAATACGTTTTAATATAAAGTAAACGGGAATGTAAATATGGGTAACGATCGAGCCTCAAACGTGAGCTGGGTGCAAGAAACCACAGATTTCGGCTACATATACCAATATCCGGCTTTTATTACATTTAAATTATTCTATCTTATCGAGCATGAGTTTTATCAAGCGATGTTTTTATGCCTCGCGTTATTTTTACGATGAAAGAAAAACAATTGGTTCGGAGATGGGATGCGAGGATACGTTTGCGATATCAGCGCGCGAAGCGGTGACGTGACTGCGATCTGGGTGCAGTCATGTTTTTTAAACACGCTGTGTATAGAATTTACGATCAGATTGGTGCTAATACTTTCGCTATTATTATGGAATTGGATTGCATTCATTTTGTGAAGACAAATGTGTAAAATATTTTACTTTAGATAAAGTACCAACTGTGAGCCGTAATCATAAAAATCTGGTAACATCACTAAGTGATTTGGAAGACAATAAAATAGGCAATGATATACCTGTTAAAATTCAAGATAAATTTCTAATCCCCCAACATTTGCTTTTAAAAATCCCAGAGGCAAACGCAGTAGGTAGTTGTGCCAACTCAGTATTAAAGCAATAAACTTCATTTTTTGAATGCCTAACTTTATTAAATTAAATAAAAGCCATATTTCTAGCGTGTAGTGTGATTCGACGCTGCGCCGCGAATACACAAAGTAGGTCAACACGACTGACTGCCGCTTACATGAAAAGTTTTCAGTCTATTGAGGACATGGAGAATCAAGGCTTGAGTGTTTTGATTTGCATACTAATATGGGAATTAAGATGGAAGTAGGTATAAAGCATTTGCGGAAAAAGTATGTTCAGATTCATGATGAACTCACTCCCTTTACTCAGTAATAGATGAAGTAAGTTTATCAAAGCAGATTGCTCCTTTATACCCGACAGTGTCAGCAAAGACAGTTGGAAGTTGTTTTAGTTCAATCCCAGAGTCGATGCCACCAACTGCATCAGACTGCTCGAAAAGTGATCTTGTTATGAACCTTTCAGTTGCAGACGGGTTTTTTTTTAGCTGAGCCTTCATAATATGCTGCTTAGTATAAGTTACTTCAGATTTTGACTGCATAGTAAACTTCACAGCCCGAACTTACCAAAACCCTATTTTTTTGCAAAAATTTTAGCCTTCACTTTCATTAGAACTGAATAGCATAATCAGCTTAAAATGTTCCAACTGCTGGGACACAGGCCCAGGCACAGGCACAGGCTGCTGGGAGAGGTACGGCCGTCTCCCTGGAGGACTGCGGAGACAAAACTTCAAAGTCTCCTTCGACAAGAAATTCAAAGCATTATTATATTCTTTAAAGAAAAGAAAAACCTCTGAAGATTCTGAAAACACACAAGCATTAAAGAAAAAAGACAAACAAAAAGATATATTGAATTTTCTCGACGATTACTTTTTGCCTTTAACCCAAGAATATTCAGGAAAACTAGCCTTATCTTTTGAAACAATGTTGTGATAGTTTTTAACTATGCTATAGATGTTAAAGAAACTATATAATCATAGGGTGGAGATTAAATCGCTAATCTTTGGCCGCCCGATGATAAATACAATGTAGGAATGCGTTTGGAGGGTCCCAGTGTTAGTATTCTATTAAAATTGAGACTTATAAGTGATTTTACGAGCATTTTACGACGATTCGAACTATTTTATGTGTTTGACCTATAAATGGTGTAAGTTTATAGTTTGATTTCATATTTTTGGGACCTGACAGATGGATGAATATGTAGTTTAAGAAATTAAAAAATTCGATCAAGTGTGTTCAAGTGTGTTAATCGGACTTGCGCACCGAGAGTTCCGTACAAAGTAGGTACCTAACTACAACTTTACGGTTTTCGATTTTTTTTCTTTATTTGTGCTACATGACATTGCTTCTTGCCTTTCATGATTTAAGGTCAGCGGGAATCCTATAGGTTTTGAATCCCTTGCGAGGGTCAAAATATGTGGCATAAACGCCCGTATCTTTTGATTGCATTGACTAGAAGTTTGATTTTTTCACTGCTTCAAGGGATTACAGCCTTGAGTATTTGATATTAATTTCAACTTGATAACTCCACGCGTACCTGAGAAAAACGGTCTTGACAGATGGATAGGCAGTTCCGTTTTTCCATAAGTATTTTGTTTTCGACTGTTGATTTATTCTAAAATATATTTTTACACTTTATAAGTCTCAAAGAATCTAAATCCAAAATTAGATCAATGTTAGCATTTGGTAATTTCTACTTAAGATTTCCTAAGATAAATTCTGAAAAAAGACCGTTCAATAGAAAAATACTGTTATGTATAACGGTTGCGAAGAATCTATCTAAGGTGGGTTTTCGATTCATAACAATAAGATCTTCGTCGGTAGTAAATCTGTATTTATAGTGTATTTATAACCCAATCGATATTACAGCTTTATTAAAAGTTTATAGACAGCAATATAAATAGATTAGTTTATTTTAGTATTTGCTCAGCTTATCTAACAGAAAAACACTATCTTTTAGACTCATATTTTTCATACAATCGTTCAATTTCATTCTATTTCTTGTTCAAACGAAACTTTTCCTTTGAATAAAAGCAAGAAAACTGTTCGGAGCTCACAAACAGTTTCACAATCGACCTTTACGAACTATCAACATTTGTTTGTTAAACAAATCATATCCAATACACATCAAAGAGCATTTTGTGATAGTTGGCATGTTTACTGGCAATGTTCATGTTTCTACTTTTTCACCAAAACTACTCCGTGACGGAGTAACAAGGAACATAGCGTGCTGCTCAAGGTACCACAATTTGTGTGAGTGGAGGGGACGCATGAGCAATTATAGACATTATAATTTGTACGTTTAGAACGAGAATCGCGTGACGGGAAATGAGGAGAATTTTTTGAGGGTACGTAATTATATTCATATTTAGGATTTGGTTTATTGGATAACATCGAACATGTGTAAGTCTAGGTCATGATTTTTGGTAAAGTTATGAAGGTACACATATATAACGGTAGTAATATTATAGATACATCCCTGCGTTTTCGATATACGAGTATCAGCGTACTGTCATGCAATCAACTGCAAATTGTCTAGGTTTGGTTAGGTTAGGAATTCACGGTTTTAAGAAGAGTATATTGCGCTATTTCTCAAGAATATTATTACTTTAAATTGTCAATTTGATCAGTGTTTTAGAAGTGATATTTTCTATGCAATCGATTTATGCTTCTACGAAAACAATGGTGACCAATTGAATTGAAGATTCTATAAAACAACACAAACAAGTTACACTTTTTCTAGGATTGATATAACACCGGTATCATAATCAAAAGACGTCAACCTATCGATTCGTACAAAGAGAATTCATTTATATGATATTTTTGTATTACAAGGGCTATAAGAGCGACCAATTTCTAGTGACTTCTTCTTTATACTCGATCCCTCAGCGAGGAACGCGACTCATTTTGTTGATATAGGTATTGTTCTCTGATCTGTGTCAAACAATAAATTAATAGTAATCTTTTCTTCCACAGTGCCAACATCAGACGTACAAGGAGTGCTGGGCAAGAAGGCGTCCCTACCGTGCGACATCCAGCCTCTACACTCTGATGATGACGTGGTGATGGTGCTCTGGTTCAAGGAGTCTGATGGGGATCAGCCGTTGTACAGGTAAGGACATCAAGCTTTAACACTATTTGACTTTTTTAATTAATTGCTGAGGGGCCTGTGGCTAAATAATAACAGCCGCACAGGTCGATCGATCAGGTTAAGCTACGCTTGCCGCGGTTGGTCTGTGGATGGGTGACCATCTTTACATACCGAGACCCCTCCGTGCCTCGGAAAGCACGTTAAGCCGTTGGTACCGGCTGTCATTTGTGGATCTTTGACAGTCGTTATGGGTAGTCAGAAGCCCGAAAGTCTGACAACCAGTCTTACCAAGGGGTATCGTATTACCCAGTAACTGGGTTGTGGAGATCAGATAGGCAGTAGCTCCATGTAAAACACTGGTATTCAGCTGCATCCGGTTAGACTGAAAGCCGACCCCAAGATAGTTGGGAAAAGGCTAGGCAGATGATGATAATTAATATGCTGAGCGAAAACATAGGATAATGTAAATAACTGTTTAGCCCCGCATTTTAGCCCCGGGTACCTAAATGCTTCTGCTCTTAAAGCGAGGTGTTTATCATTGATTTGTCTGTTTGTGATTTCCCACAATTTAGACTAGGCAACAATGTATTTTATCCAATTTTAGTGTTAAACCCTTGTCTGTTGGGCAAGGGTATGAAGTAACAATTGAAAAGTAATTGTCTCTCATAAGTAACAGTTGAGCTCTTAAGAGTTACATGAAGATTCCTTTTTAACTATACAGTTAAAATATAATACTACTAGCAGCGCTCTGCGGTTTCACCCGCGTTAGTTTCGATCCCGTGGGAATATCAGGATTTTTTTTTCTCTTTATTTTTAATTAGGGACTTTTACACAACTGTGTATGCCAGTCCCATCGTACCTCATACAAAATCTTAATTAAATAAATCGTAACTTAGCGAACTTAAAAACTTTGAAGGCCGCCTCTGAACTAGGTGTAGACAATATTTGGTGAAATAGACCCACATCATAACTATTTAGATCTAATTGATTAATTAAGTCTTCTCTTTCAGACCGAAATCGGACACATTCGGTCAATAAATGTAAGACATCCTCCGGCGTTTCACACACCCCACAGTTGGGTAAATTCGTCTTCTTCATCAAAAATCTAAATGTATTGTGCCCAGACCGCAGTCTGTGGGCGACCACAACAAGCCCTCTGTTTAACTTAGTGTTACAAAACCATGGTATATGAGGAGGCTCCGATATCATACATCTATACCATATTCCTTTATTCTTCGATCTCTCATCGAAGTATTCTTTCCAAAGATCATGACACTTAGATCATAATACAAAATAGTCAGGATAAAAAGTATTGTGTTTATAAAATATCTGTGTGCCAAATTTCATCCAAATCTATTCAACGGTTTACGCGTGATTGAGTAACAAATATCCAAAGAACTTCACAAACTTTCACATTTATAATACTAGTAGGATACAGTTTTAATACAGTACTTGCTCACCGCATTGTGGATTATCCCTCCCCTCCCTCTCACCTAGAGGTAGCCTGTGTCCCAGCAGTGGGAAGATTATAGGCTGATTCTGACTTACTGCCATTCACCTTTTGCGAAGCTTGGAGGAGGCCTGTGGCCATCAATAGACGTCTTTTGCGATGCTTGGAGGAGGCCTGTGGCCATCAGTAAACGTCTTTCGGCTGATATGATGATGACGAGTCACATTTTGGTGTAGGTAGGTAATAGGAATTTGTATAACAATCTATAGGTATAAATATAAATGGAGAAACTGACCGACTGACATATCAACGCACAGCCGAAACTTTTGGGACTAGGAACGTGTTGCATACGGCTTCCTTTTATTATGTAGGGGAGCACTAAGATGGGGTTTTTGGAAATTCGACCTTTAAGAGGGTGAAAATGGGGGATTTTGTTTGTATGAAAAATCTTATTGCTTGAGTTAATAAACTTGAAATTTGGCACGAATACACGCAGACGAAGTCGCGGACGAAGTGCTAGTACAGTATAATAACATACCCAATCGAACTAATCGATAAAGAATGTCAAAGATAGTTCGGTTCAAAACCTAACTCAACATATTGACCCTTCTCTTGAAAAGTCAACTACTTATAATAAATTATTCAATAAGGAAGAGTATCTGTAAATAGAAGCCGCAAACGTCAACACGGCAGTCAAATTACTACCAAGTGAGACGTACTGCCGGCACATGGAATACCTACTGTTTAATCTATCAACATAGAACACTTTAACTAATGGTAACGTAGGTAGGTACACGAATTGATGATATCGGTGTACCTAATATTAGTAGTACTCATTAAGTAATAATAATAATAATAGCCTCCCCGAGCGATTTCGGTCAAGGTGGCCAATCTCAACGGAGATTAGCCAGGTACGCAGGAGATATTATAGTGCACAAGTGTACGCGCAGACACAGGTGGTGGTGGTGCACTCCCTATTTCCTCACTCTCATAGTCCGATGGAACGGTAATCCGACACGACCGGAGAGAGATCAGGCGCAGGACCAACGGCTTAACGTGCTTTCCGAGGCACGGCGGTATCACACCGCCAACTTCCAAACTCCGGGCTGTTACTAAGAAATTCCTAATGGAAAAACTCAATAACACTTTGCCCGACCCGGGAATCGAACCCAGGACCCCACGCTCAGCAGTCGCGCTTGCGACCACGAGACCAACGGGGCAGTTACTCATTAAGTAAAGTCTGTTCAAAACTTGTTTCAAATTAATATTATTTCAAGTTAAAGAAATATCAACTTTATTATAATTGCAATTAAGTTGATTTCAGAGTGAATATCACTATTGAAAAATTTATGAAAATGTTTGAAGTTGTAGCGTAAACTGAACTTTATTGTGTAGGATTTAAAGTCATTTTTCCATAAATTCATATTTGTTTACATTTTTGGCAAATAAATCGTGAATTCAGCTTAGGTGATTTGGTTATTGTAGTAAATGATCGTTGTGTCTCCTAAATATCTTGAGTAGCATGGGGAGTGGCACAAGAAATTAGATGCCTGTGCCCAGCAGCGGGTGTAGTCGGACTGTGGTCGATGTTGATGATAAAATATCGAACAAAGAGTTGATTGTCATAATCAAAACGCTCGGCCATTAAATGGCCTTTTGTTGTTAATAATAGATGGGACCAGAAGCTGCTATCAGGAATTCGTTTTACAGCTAATCCTGATTTCATAATACGAGTAATGATGTTTCTAACCTAACCTATAAATTGAACATGTTTTCCGCTCTATATACGATAGATTCTTGCAAAAAGTAAATAAGAGCATTTGCCTTTTGAAATATTGATAGCGATGCAAAAGCCCAAAAAAAAAGTAATCAGTATAAAATCAGCCAAAATCTGTCCACTGCTGGGCCTATCCTCATCATCATTTCAGTTGAAAGACATGCACTAAGTACTAGAAATAGGGCTCCCCCAACCATCGCGTCGTCACTGGCCTGTGCTTCTCGTATCCAGTTGGTTCCTGCGACAAAAATTGATGACATAATCTAATACAAATATTTTCTTTACATCAGCTACGACATCAGAGGCCGTTCCATCAACCAGCCGAAGCTCTGGTCTTCCCCCACGGTGTTCGGGAACCGCGCCTTCTTCCGTGGAAGTGCCACCCCCGCAGTCCTGATGGTCGACAATGTGATAGCCAGTGACGCTGGCGTGTATAGATGCAGGGTAGACTTCAAGAATTCACCTACTAGAAACCTCAAAGTTAATTTTACTGTTATAAGTGAGTATTGTGGTTATTTAATTACAATTGGTTATTGATAACAAACAAGTTTGAAAAACGAAAGAAAAAAGTTGAGGAAGAGAAATATAATTCCAAATTCCTATAAAAATAAATGGGTGGCTATGCCACCCATATATTGGTGGTGTTGGTGGTGGCATGTTTAGGATGCTGGTGGGGCTGCCCCGCTTCTGTAGTGCGTCGGGGATGTTCGCGGATGCGCATGTAGATTGTTTTTACACAACAATGCGTAAAAGGTGCGCTTCCCTGGTGCGCAGGGTGTGGGGCAGCACCAACAATATCCTAAGCATGATTGCCAGTCACCTGGACTGTGTTTATGTGGGTCGCTGCTGTGCTATATGTTAACATGTTACTCATGGGTTGTTGCAGCAATGATCCACCATTATTTGTTGTGTTGTTTGTATTTTCAGTGTTTACTAACATAGTCATAAGTTTTACTAACAGCTTTTGAGTCTTGGATACTCGAATAAAGAGAATTCTATTCTATGCAAATGTACTGGTTTCTGTTACTGGAACAGAATACGCTACTCAAGTATTTAAAGTGCAACACTGCCAATGAGTAATTTGTGTTCATTTATGTTCATATTAAATCTACAAATACGAGTATATAAAGTTAATATATTATAATATTTGAAGATTATTGACGAGTCAAACTCTAAGAGAGCACTTTCAGAGTGAATCTAATTATTTTTTATATTTTAAAGGATAAAGTAATTTAACTTTGTCTTTGCCAACAGTCCCACCAAATCGTCCAACAATATTTGATGCCAAGAGAAGAGACAGGGCGAAACTAGTGGAGCCTTACAACGAGGGATCCAACGTCCTTCTCATCTGCGAGGTCGAAGGAGGTATGTTATATATATTTTGTGAATTAATGTAACATATTACATTGCCTATATTCCCTGAAGCGGAAGTGCATACACCAACGAACTTGTCGGCAGAACAGTCAGTACATAAGGTCCTATGAAATAGGCGAGCTTTAGAACATGAGCTAAAACAATATATTCTTTTTGGTTTACACCTGAGCATGAAACCTAAGACTCTGGGACCGGTACGGGATCGGTTTTTTCAGTAGTTACGAGTATGCTTACAAACAGTAGCCCAACGGCGAGAGCAGTAGTGATCCAGTTGCAACAGCTACGACTTACGATTTGTACGCCGTAGGTTCGAACTCAGGCAGGCGCTTTATTTGGTGTAATTACTTTCGTCATCACTGCTCTCAAAAACGGTGAAAGAAAACATCGTAAGGAAACCCGAATGTCCTAGAACCAAAAATTCTACCACATGTGACATCTGCCAACCCGCACTGGACCCACGTGGTAGGTTATCAGTAGAATACGAAATTTCGATGCACAAAATATCGATAAACGCTAATACGATGCTAAAAAAATGCGATGCACGTTACTGCGAAAGACTGTCTCTGCGAAGCCACTACACTTCGTTGCACGTTACCGCGATTGATCTTCACTGCAATACTACTTGACTTCGATGCACTTTACCGCGAAAGATTTTCACTGCGATACTAGTTGGCTTCGATGCACGAACGCAATAGGCGACGTAGGATGCAAGAGCGAACGAAGGGCACCCCGAGGTTAGGTTTGGTTAGGTTACTTTAAACCCTTTGTACAGAAATAGGAGCTCCGCGAAGCGGGGCTCCGTCGATATCTTTTGCGGTAACGTACATCGAAGTGAAGTAGAATCGCAGTGAAGATATGTGGCGGTAATGTGCATCGAAGTGTAGTATCTTCGCAGAGACGGTCTTTCGCAGTAACGTATATCGCAATTTTGTAGCATCGTATTAGCATTAATTGATATGTTG
This sequence comes from Globia sparganii, assembly GCA_949316385.1. Taxonomy (NCBI): domain Eukaryota; kingdom Metazoa; phylum Arthropoda; class Insecta; order Lepidoptera; family Noctuidae; genus Globia; species Globia sparganii. Next base: position 20,638,242 of record OX438671.1, read on the forward strand.
TGCGTCGAAATTTCGTAGTCTACTCGTGGGTTATAGTCCATTCCCTCTCACAAAATGTTATAGGCTGATTACGCTTATGAAGTAGACCAACAAGATAATTCATATTCTCACGAAATAATCGAAAGATTAATTTAAATCATGTGTATAAATGTAAACCAATTCATATTTTGAAGTTAGTTCAACTCTATAAATAATTACCCACTTTGGTGTATTAAGTGATTAGTAAAGTTTTAATTCATAAACACTATGAAACTTCTATTTGGGGAGGACTTTTGATAGTAGAATGGAGTATTTATATATTTCACGAATAATGAAATACCAGCTGGTAAATCAACCGAATTTCTGCCTTTAAATAACTATATTTCTAGGAATATTAAACAGTTTTTACAGTCGAGCCAAAAGGTTAAATCTAGCGAATAATAAGTAGGTATATTCAACTACGGCACAGCTTTTATGGATGAAAAAAGCTTTGAAGTTAGGTATAAAAGAAACGATGTCAAAAACGACTGTAAAGATTACACAAAGGCAAAATGAAACAAGCATAATATGTATAATATAACATATCCACTTAAAGGCAAATTATCTAACTCGCACAGATTTCCTGAAATAGAAAATGGCTTCAAGAGAGGCTGTTTAATCTAGACCAACATGGAAATGTCTAGCTTAAGCTAATGCAGCTTAATGTCAGGTAGAATAAACCTTAGGCACTGAGGCGTGAAGGGAAATGAAACAAGATGTCTTAGACGTAGAGAGGATCCAGGTGAAATGGGTAATGTAGGAATTAACATTTTGTTAACAAATGATTATTGTACGCTAGAATGTAAATGTAAGTAAATGATGGCTATTTAGCTTACAGTATGTATATTTAAAATGTACTGACGTGTATTTATTTTTTTAAATATCGCAGCATTATGATGATATAGGAGCCTTGTTGCCCTTGCAGGGGTGTTTTTTCGTTTTAAATGTAACTTGGTTACTTTTAAATGTGCTTTTTTATATTTTTATTTCCTGTACGTGTCCCATATTAAATATTTTTCTTTCTTTTAGTAATTTTAGAACATAATTATAGATTTGAAGTGAAATGTTAAAGACATGACACAAAACTACTATTTAGACAAACAATTAGACATAGCAATATAGTAATCAAAAAAAGAAGTGTTGGATATACAAAAATAAATAAACATTTCTCGCACCATTTAAAATTCATAAGCAACAACCGCCCTAAACCCCAAATAATTAATAAAACAAAACGAATCAATAACAAGTCTTTATAGCTATCCGACCAATTAAGGGTCATAATTGTAGCCTTCGTGTGTTAAACAATAAAACATTCCGATCCCATACAATTTTGGCCCGAAATAACAATGGGTACCATCGATGATAAACACACAGGATACGTGGGCGTTAATGATAGGAAATATATGGGAAATGGTTATGATGTTCTAGTCGATAACGGTAAATCTATTTTAGAAGCTACAATAACCCATATACAAAATCAATTTGGTAGGAAATGCATTCATTTCTAGAGAACACAGAAATTTAATCATTTCTTTAACAAAAACGTTTAAAAAAGATCTACATTTATCCAACAGTAGTAAATTTCTCATAGAAATTAAATTATAGTGCCTAAAAATAAATTAAAACATTTTTTTATTGCATGTGCAAGTAATGATAGTTCGGAATTAGTGTTCGGTAGCGACCCGCCTAAACTAGGTTTATTTAAACCTGTGTTTAAAACATTGTAATTTTAAAGTGTATTTAAGAAATGGGTTGTTACAGGTTCAACACGATATCTGTTAACACTGTTATTGTTATACTAAAATAACAGATCCAAATTAATATCTCTTATTAACAGCCTGTTATTTTTGTACTGACGATAAATACGTATTAAAATATCAATTGAATTATCTTCTTTATGTCTTTTCATTTTAAGTCGAAAATTGTTTTTCGATAATGTTCGTTCTTGTTAGACCACCAACTGTATTTTAGGGGTAATAAATACTAAGTGCTTCTCTTTTTAGTATAGTTTAGCCATTTTAGTAGGAGTGAGAAGTAAACATATTTTGAAGTAAATAATAGGTGTTTCTCTTTTTAGCAAGCATCATTCAGTAATGAGGAAGAGAGAGAAATTGGTAACCTTGTTATTTTCCTTCCTGTGTGTGAGTGTGTATGAAAGTAGCAGCCGTGGTAATAGTCTGTGAGGGTCTGTTATTTTAAGTAACAGATAAGTTATATTGGTAGGAGCAATTGATATTTGTTATTTTTAAATGTCTGTCTGTTAAAATTTCTATATGTTACGATAAATATGCCTCACTCCTAGCTGTATTTTGAAATTTCTGGAATCAGAAGCTGGTTCCATGATTATGAGTAATCATCAATGCTGAATATTTAGAAACTCTCATAAACAATTAAATCAGTTTTAGTGCAATACTGAAGTTAGTTTGAAAAGCTACGAGTCAAAGAAAATGGTCTGATTTTAACTAAAATGAATTACGCATTCAATGAAATCTAAAACATTTTCCAAGACAAATCACCATCTTGATTTTGAAACGACTTTAACATATTTTACTTCGTGATGAAAGCCGAATTGTGTCAAAAAGAAAAATGAAGCCATTAAACCCTGTTATGATTCGAGCGACAATTTGTCAATAAGAGTAATGATAGCGACCACAAACTTCAGATATTTATCGACAAATGTGTCTATGTCGACAAAGGGATCGATTTTCTCGTAGATTCTGATTTTGTTGTTATCAAACTACATTTGGTGTTTGAAAACCTGCGTTATGTAATAATTTCCTTTGAAGACAATACGCCTTGATGACATTATATTATATTTTTTTATTTTAAAACACATATAACTATCATCGCAGGCTGCACACACAACCTACAACACACAACAACAACAACACAACATGCTACATGCGATGAAGGATAGATTATTGAAAGAAAGAAAGAAAAAGTATTTATTGCGACTCGTACAGGAGGATCACAAACACATACAGTCTAAATTAAAATACCAAATTGTATAAAAAAATAAATTAAAAAAGTAACAAAAAGAAAAATGAAACAGAAAGTCCTATACGAGGCCAAAAGGCTCCTATCTCAGCATGATGCTGCGATATTTAAAAATAAATTTCGCAGCGCTGGTATTCTGATAGGGTCCGCTGTGGTGTCACGGGCAGTTACAGAATTAAAAAAAAAATAAAAGAAATAAAAAATAAATAAAAAACATAGATTACGTAAGATATTATCAAATAAAATATTTATTATATTGCCATATATGCTTACTTAATTGATTACAGACTCAATGTAATATCTTTATCCAGTCTTTTGTCTGGGTTGTTTTCGGCTATTTTTGAGACTGCTTCGTTGGTCTAGTGGTCGCAAACGGTACTGTTGAGCATGCTGGCTTTGATTAATAGGTCGAGAAAAGTGTTATTGGGTTTTACCATCAGGAATATCTCAGTAGTAACCCGGAGCCTGGATTTGTGGCAATAGGCTCGCTTCCATTACATTGGGACTCATTACATACCTTTCGGGAAAAATAGACGTAATGATATGTTATTCTAATCAAGTTTCATCCCACAGGTAGACCGCGGCCACGTGTGACGTGGTACTTAGAGAACGTGGTGATAGACGACTCGTTCGAGCAGCGCCCTGACGGCGTGACGGTGAACACGCTGACGTTCCCCAACGTGGGCCGACAGCACCTGAACGCGAGGCTCGTCTGTCAGGCATCTAACACCAACCTCGCACAGCCAGAGACCAAAGTTCTTATTTTAGATATAAATTGTAAGTACAAAATACAATTTTAGGTTCATTTGTATACATGCTGTTCTAATTGGGAGTAAAAGTGGCTATAAGGTGCGGAACTGATCTCTAAACCTTCTGTTCTGTTCTTTAAGCCTCACTACCTGTAAACTAAGCGATCTCTGCACTGCCACTCGTAACTTCGAAGATATGGCAATGTTTTGACCATTCAAAAAGGTGGAACCAATCAGAAGAAGATTAACACTTTTTTATTTTGCGTTGCAGTGAAAAACTATTGCTGCTCCCTCGTTAAAATATATCAATGAAAGTTATTGCTAAAAAAATGGGTTGTCGTTTTCCCTCCAATTTGCTATCAATATTTTAATGCTTGACACTTGCGTATTCAGCATTTTATTTATGTCATTTTTGTCAGTGTATTTTAATTTAAAAGGAATACTAAAATAATATTTCAGTAGGATAACATTTTTTGTCAGTGAATATTAAAAAAGAATTTCGAATATCGAGATGTTATTTTAGTAGGATTACATTTTTGGATGATGCTTGTAAAATGTCGACTAATATACTCGATTTTGTTACAGTAAAACCAATAACAGTGAACATATTGACGAAAGAGAAGCAGGTATCAGCAGACAAAAGGTACGAAGTTGAGTGTAAGACGACGGGTTCAAGACCAGAGGCATACGTCACGTGGTGGAAGAACAATAGACAGCTGAAGAGGATGGCAAAAAATGTGAGTTAACTGTACTTTTAGACGGCATAATTTTGAATGCACTTTTATCTCTTAAGACCATGTTGAAAATAGGTTTCATAAAATTTATAAAAATCCAAAATATAATAACAGAAATGTCGCGAAAACAAATGAATCACTAAATTCGAAACACAAATACCTGCCTTAATTTGAAATAAATTTGAATTTTGAATTCAAAACCAAACTCCAGATAATTGAGATCAAAGGGACCTGTTTGACAAAACGCCAATTTCATATGTAAGGACGATAGTTGGATTTCTGACACATACATAGAAATATTACTCAAAACCGGAAACCATATTAATAGAAGTTATAACTGTCAGAAGTAAATAAACGTGTTTTATGTTTTTTTCTGCCAATTTATTATTCCTAGATAGGTAAATAAAACATAATCCCTGAATTGACGCACACCAATCACTAAATTAGAATATTATGTTATAACATATACTTACTGATTTTTACTATTAAGTATAAAACATTCTTCATTTATTAAATTAGTTACCTATAATGATTGTGGCAGAAAATTTTCACATTACAAATCTACATACGCACAAGTCGCACACGTATATATTATCATTGGTAGGTAATTCGTCCAATTTAGTTTGTTTTGACCGCCAGCGGAAGCATGACAGTAATTTACGTAATTGTTATTATTTTTTTGATACAAAATTACCTAGAAATTATATTAAAAGTTACATAAATCGCTTCAGTAAACAACCAATTTCAGAATGTGCATTAATTCAGTTACACATAGTGTATGTATGTTATTCTTTAAGTAAGTTTTATAAATTGTCAATCATAAAAGAATTGAGCTAAAACTTAAACTATCCACAAACAAAATCCCGTCAACCTCAAAACCCTCATCTCCCTTGTTTATAACCAACCCAATCTCAACACCAAACACCAGAATCACTTCCAGAGCATACAATATCAAATGCAATTTAACGTAAAGCGCATCTTTTCACAGTTTTCCGAGAACAACGAGACGCTGAGCGTGCTCAGCTTAGTGCCGGGCGTGGAGGACGATGGTAAATATTTGACGTGCCGCGCTGAGAACAAACATATACAGGACTCCGCTATCGAGGACAAATGGCGGCTCAATGTTCACTGTGAGTATTGATGACAGTTTGAAGGGTTTTGATTGAGGAGATTAATGGGTTTGAAAGCAATTTAGTGCAAATTTTCGAATTGGAGACAAATGGTATCTCTTTACTGTTGGTACTATTAACATAACAGGTAACTATATATAACTTGATATTTATACAGACTGTCTGTCTGTTCCGGGTAATCACCGAAACGGCTAGACCGATTTTAATGAAATTTTGTATGGGAATACTTTGAATCCTAAGAAAGGCCCCAGATAAAAAAGATTAACGCGGGTGAAGCCGCGGGCGGTAACTAGTAAGACGTAAGATGCAGGTGGCTTTTATTATTTACAACCAATTAGAATTTTACTGGCAAAAATACTGAAATTTGAATCAGAGGGAAAGCAGCCAAAGGCACGAAAGAGCTAGGGGATCCATTTAAACCAGGATAACATTACAGCAAAGAAAAATTTGTTAATAGTTAAAAATATTCGTCATACTTCTAGTCAAATTTAGGCATAATTTTGATCATGGCGTATTCATACGAGTACCTACTGATTCCGTTGAAAACACACATTTTCCTAACGAGGACAAATGGAACCTCGCTGTTTACCGTAAGCATTAATCAGAATTGAAAGGATTTTGATTATAGCAACGATGATGAATTCCGAAATTCCACGTCAGTATTTCTTCCGTCTTTTACTGTTTAAGAATATCTTGTTGTCATGGCCATTATAATCTTGGCACCTTACACAATTAATATTTTTATATTTTGATATTCCGACAGTAGTGTTCATCGAATGACGCATAATACTTTGTTACATCAAGAACAAGTCAGATTAAACCTATGGCGAAAAGGAACACCGTCTACAAAAGTTTACCGTTCCAAACTATGATGTGAAACAACTTAAACAACATGAATTTTCTCGTTTATTTTCTAGTAACAAACTTTATAAATATCTTCGAGCTTGTCTGAAGCAAGTTTGTGTTTAATGAAAAAACTAATTTTAAACTAAATATCCGGAATGCGGTCTTCGAACACGTGTCCCGACCACTGTATTATGAAGTTCGCAATTCCACTCAAGTCATCTCACTAATTCTGATATCAACTTGTGATTGGATAACTTTCAAGTTCTCGAACTTTCTTTGTTATAATACTGAATTTCTTTCAGTTCGAATATCTACATTATAGTTAGGTTTATTATTGTTCAAGTACCTAGTTGAAGAATTTTTGGAAATTGAAGCAATTATCGTTTGATCGATTTCATGTTGTTGTAATAAAATTTTAATTTTTGTTTCATTATCTTGGGTAAACTCGTCTACACTTTACTTTTGGTCTCTTGAGATGAAGGCATACAAAATGGAAAAGCGTAGGTATAATGTTTTAGTTTGCTATTTTTTATTTTGTGTGTCTCGTAGGTCTATTTCGCGCATGTGTGAAGAGTAACTCTTAATATTGTTATCCAACTCCGCGTCAACAAAGACACCATTACGTCTTTCATTTATATGTAACTATTTATTGAATCTTTGTATGGTGGTAAACTTTATACCCTTTTAAAATAACCAGACAGCTAGATTACGTGAGGTATCTATCGGCTCGCTATCATGCGATAATAGTTTTGGTTTTGTTTTTTTTTTGATAAAATCAAAATTTTCACCCCACAGTGGCCATGTAATATTATATTTTTGGTAGTTATGAAAGCTGGAGATGTTTAAGTGTTAGGGCTTATCCCGATATGTAAACGGAGAGGTAGGTATTTTTCCTATTATGATTTTGCCCATTCTGAGTTGAAGAGCGAAATATTGGTATATTTTGTGGAGTATCACTGAATAGGTCTTAGTAAAATGCTGTTTTATTGTTTAAATCTTTGTTTTACTGATCGTGAGGTTAGATTTGGTAGGTAAAATATTTTTTTCTCTGTAACAATACATTGTGACATAACTATGCATTATTACATAGTTTCATTATTATAAACCTTCTTACTTATCATCTTGTTCACAGATGTCCCCATAGTTGATCTGAAGATGGGCTCAAATCTCAACCCCGATGAGATTAAGGAGGGTGACGACGTGTACTTCGAGTGTACTGTCAAAGCTAATCCCAAGACACATCGCCTTGTCTGGTTTCATGATGTGAGTAATTGGAATCATTGTAATTCACTTAGAATAAGCTACGGTGACGGCACTATTGATAATGTTAGTAATAGTGTTATGCTATATCCTGGGGTTTGTGGCTAAATCAATAATTCAGTTGATATACTTGATGTAATGAGAGGGGCCCGTGGCTAAATAATAACAGCCACACAGGTCGATCGATCAGGTTAAGCTACGCTTGCCGCGGTTGGTCTGTGGATGGGTGACCATCTTTACATTACCGAGACCCCTCCGTGCCTCGGCACGTTAAGCCGTTGGTCCCGGCTGTCATTCGTGGATCTTTGACAGTCGTTACGGGTAGTCAGAAGCCCGAAAGTCTGACTACCAGCATTACCACGGGGTATCGTATTACCCAGTAACTGGGTTGTGGAGCTCAGACAGGCAGTCGCTCCATGTAAAATACTGGTATTCAGCTGCATCCGGTTAGACTGGAAGCCGACCCCAACATAGTTGGGAAAAGGCTAGGCAGATGATGGTGATGATGATACTTGGTGTAATGACTGGCTCATGAGGCATATACCGAGCTTTGCCTCTGGAATAGTAAAGTACCTGTGCAATGCCTTTAGCTTTGTAGATGTCCACAAGCAGCAGTGACCTTATGCCATCAGCCGCCACCCAATTACATATTGGTTCGTTGGTTTCGTGGTCGCAAGTGCAACTGCTGAGTTTAGGGTCCTGGCTTCAATTTCCAGGTCGGGAAAAGTATTATTGGGTTTTTCCTTTAGGATTTTTTTAGTAACAGCCTGGAGTTTGGAAGTTGGTTGTGTGTTACCCCCGTGCCTCGGAAAGCACGTTAAGCCGTTTGTCCTACACCTACTCTCTCTCCGGTTGTGTCGAATTGCCGTACTATCGGATTATGAGAGTGTGGGAAGAGAGAGTGCACATATGTCTGCGCACACAAAATTCAACATTCTTGTGCACTATAACATTTCCCGCGGGCTAGTCTCCATTGAGATTGGCTGTCATGGCCGAAATACGGTCTACTACTATAGGTACATATTCACCAACCAATAACATAAAACAGAAAAATAATATTTTCTAATTTCAGCAAGATAATGGCCCCAATTCACAAACTAAACTAAATTTAAGTTCAGCGTATTTTTAGTAGCCAATTTTTTAATCACGTCTAAACTTGTCTATGGATTATCTAATTTGACAGGAATAAACTAATATTTATCTTCTGTCCATTTCATAATGATATAGAAAGAAAAAGATGCACTGAACTTAAATTTAATTTAGTTTGTGAACAACAGAATCGGGGCCAACGGGGCCTAAAATAAGAATCACAATCGTGCCTGATATAATTGCCAATCATAGCAGATTTTGTGATCCGATGGAAAATTAGCGCCTGAAAATAAGTAAGATTAATGAAAGACAATCATTTCTGAGACAGAAATAAATTAAGTTAGTAGGTAGTCTTATTTCAATCGTAATTAGTATCAATGTAGCCACTGATCGAGATATATTTCGGACCAATAATTCAATTATCTTTCAGAGTTACGAATAAATATCAATATCGAAGGAGTTCCATCGGCATCGGCATCCCACATACTTTTTAAAATACTAGTAAAATTTTACAATCTTTGTAAATATGTGAGCACCAGTATCTATCACATAATTGATTTACCAGTCTGTTATATTTTTAATTCTTTTACCATTTTTGGTAGACTAAATTTTATTTTAGGTGCATCGTCTTCACATATAATTATTGTATAATGAATGTATACGAAAACTTGTAAAACATTTTAAAAGAGTAACGGTGGAGTTTCTTGCCCATTCTTCTCCACACGAAAACTACATTTTGGAATGGGCGACTAGAATCAATTCTATTTTTTAATTTTAAATTTTGACGTTCAAAAGTGCCTTTTAAGTGCCTATTTGAAATAAATGATTTGGCAAAATTCGTCAAACATAATTTTCAATATTTTAGCAGTGGTGGCCCAGTGGTAACGGGGCCCCGACTGAGTTGTAAGGTCGTAAGTTCGAACCCAGCCAGGCGCTTTACTTTGTGTAATTTATTTCATCACGACTGCTCTCATAGCTGCGAAGGAAGACATCGTGAGGAAACCGGCATGTCTTAGAACCAAAAATTCGATGAAATGTGACATTTGCCAACCCGCACTGGACCCACGTGGTATATTACAGCTCACTCTGTCTCACCGAGACGAGACCTGTATTCTAGCAATGGGAACGTTATAGACTGATTATGTAATTTTCAAACTCGAGTAAAGAAATTACTATTAATAGTTCTATTCGACCGTTTAGTTAGGCACATCGCTACAAAGTGGTGTCGCACTTTATAGTTACCCTCTTTAGCAATTCATTAGAAGTAAGTACTTCGGCATGTAGGTACGATAAAATATTCATGCAGTATAAAATTACTTGCCTTCCAACTCCCAGTAAACTGCAATTCCTTTATGTATAAAGGTTCCAGGAAATGCAACGTACTACGGTATTCACTGTTAAAAGACATTTAATTTATAACAGTAGTGCATTGGCAACCACAAGTGTGCTTAGTTATTTGTAATTCTGTATGCGTTGTTCTGGACATTGCGAAGGAGTTCGCTTTGGTGTTACTAGCATTTGTATGTGTTTAATGTATGGCTCGTTATTGTTATGGCTCGAGTAATATTGGTCTCAAATGTGACCCATCTAATAAAATTCAAAAAGACAAATTCATAAGCACATGTTTGATATAAAATTTCAATTTTATCAAAGGTTTACAAATTACAACAATAACTTTTTCTTTTTTGTCAACAAAATAAACCCATGCATACCAAAATAAATCTATACATCGTTTAATTTATTAGGCGTTTATAAATATGATGTCTTAAATTTCATTAATTTACAATATAAATGATCTGACCAAGTGTGTTTGGATTTTAAAAGAAACTGTGACCTCAGACTTTGTTACGCTCTTTCTTCTCAGAGTAGTCTATCAGATAATAACCGCCGTTCCATATAGTTAAAAATGACATGTAAAACTGTTTTCTAAAACCTCTCTCTCTTTATCTTTCTTTTTTTTAATAATAACAATGACAGAGCAACATAAACATTTTTTTCAAGACCCCCAAATCAAAATGATCTTACTGAGCCGCACTAAACAATACTTCTTTTATATCTTCACCCAGAACTCCGAAATCTACCACAACGAGGGTGCAGGCGTCATCCTGAGCGCCCAGAGCCTGGTGCTGCAGAGTGTGACAAGGGCTGCAGCTGGTGACTACACCTGCATGGCAGCCAACAGCGAGGGAAAGGGGACCAGCAACCCTGTGACCTTGCTGGTTAGATGTAAGTACCTTGATATAAGTTCGATTATTGATTCTTAGTTGTTGTAAACCAGTGCTGTGGCTCGGTCTGGCATAGCATCACAGTATTATGCTTAACGATGGCCATTTTGCGTGGATGTATCGTATAACACTGGTACTCATAACACAAGTTTGATCTTACTTTGAGTACCAGAGTTCAAAATACACTAGTTTTTAAATTTTCTGGTAACACAGTTCTTAACGTTAGTTACTAGTGTTATTGTTCACTTTTTTGCGAAATAAAGAGTTTTATTTATTTATTTATTTACTCCAAACGTGTTTTTTGTATAGGAGTTTTTTCTTCATGCGTCTTATTAATAGCAAATAAAGGCAATTCTACTCATATCGATCTTTGGCATGTTCTAGTGCGTCGAGCTTTTACTCTGATGAATGCAAAATTAAAATATTATCTTTTAGAGTATACGTTTGCTTGCAAGATGAAAACTGATTAAGCCTCGTGCATTGCTCGTCGTAAATAGAAACTATGCAGAAACTAGCAAACACTAAAATATTGTACATGAGCACTTATATATCTCCGTATTATCTGCAACCAACACACTTTGACTCCTATCTCGGCGACTAGCATGTAGTGTAGGAAGCGAGTGTCTCCAGGGATTCTATGTACACGTAGGGCTGCTTAATCGTAGCGAATATTAATAATATTCCATATTGGTCGCATCTTTACCTACTTACCTTCTTTAACACACCGAACTTAAATGATGCTCTGGGTCTAGACTATGAATTAGTGTCAAAGGATGGTGCTTTTCGTCCTGCATAGCGCCATCTCTTTCCCACATTTTATTATAATTAAAGGTAGGCCCCCTTGTCATTTTTCAGTCGTCATATTATCTGGATAATAAATTTAGCAATTTCATTCCTCATATAAAAGTTTTCTGACGATTGAAAATCCGGCCCTCAGTGATATAGCGCGACCAATTTGGACATTAGTTCAGAAATTTTACGCTTCCGATTCAATCAAGTTATTCTTTTGATTCAAAGATTAAAAAGATTTTCCGCAAGATAAATAAGGCTATTGTAGAAACAAAACACAACATAAAATGGCGTTACGTCCGACGAAAGTGAAAGACACCTCAATGGTATAATAAAATCTGGTCACTGCTCCATGACCCTTTAAATAGTAAAACGAAAAGGGTCAAGTGACAAAATGGGAACTTGGCTTCATGGCAGTGTATACCATGTTAAATGAAGGTAGGGACATATGCATATAAAAGTCTTAGATACACAGCGATTCGACGGTTAAAAAATTTATTATATATACAGTATGGAAACCACATAAATATGCAATAAATTATACTTGTTATCGCCTTTTCTGGCGATATACAAAAAATGAACGAAAACGGTCACAAAAAAAATCAGCTGTTCCCTACATTTTGACGAGTTATGCGAACATAAATGTAGGGAACAACAGAATTTTTTTTCGCGACTGATTTCGTAATTTTTTTGTATATCGTCAGAAATGGCAATAACAAGTATATGATATAATTTATTACATATATGTGGTTTTCATACTGATTATGTCTGTTTTCCCATATCCACGTAGAAACGCTGTTGTACTAGAAATTTCACTGTATTCTTTTGATTTGGATTTTAAGACTATTCCAAAATCTCAACGTCTATTTCTCAAATAAAAAAAAAACTCCTGTTACATATCTACCGTGCTTTATCGTAGGAACGTTATTATACTACAAAGATCTCTTTATTTTTTGGTTCGGAAATTACGACTATTCCAAAATCTCATCCTCTATTCCACTTTGTGTAAATATCAACCCTAATTCCGCAGTACACTCAACATTCGTTTGAGGTTAACAAAATTTTAGAGTCAGTGAGATTGCTTTGGGACCTAGATTTGGTGCTACGTTTTGAATAATGCTTTTACGAAAGATGTTACGCGGATGTTTGGTGGAATAATGGCTCGAGAATTGATAACGAAGTAATAAGTGTTTTGTTAGCCCGTTCAAACAATGTAAATGGAAGTTTGGAGTACAATGTGACTAGAACAATCAATGTTTGAATAGTTGGTTGAGTTTTGAACGGTTTCTGTACAATCACATTTTGTGGAAGCATGCTCAGTGTAGTTTAAGCATTTGAAATGTTGACCTTACCTCATGCAAGGTAATTTGGGCAATTTCTCATACATTCTATGTTAATTACAATATTTGATTTATACGTGGGTTAAAACTAAAGCTAGTTAAGAAAACACTCTGTAAGCAAGTAAATATGTCACCACAGCAGTTACCAAGCCAAGCAAAGAAACACCCAATTTCCAACTGAGAACACAGCGCAAAAATCCAAACCGCTGTTTCTGAAAACCGTCAGTTGCAGACTCGAAATAAAATCTCAACTAACACAACAGCAACTATTTTCACACCAAAACCCAACAATTAGAGAGAACAACAAAACTAAAAGACCCGCAAAATATTATCACTTAAACTGTTGAAAATTATGTTAAAATTTGTTCAGAGACAAAGGGAGGTTAAAACTCTCCGAGGACCGTAAACGTTCCCTGTTTCCCTCAACCACGGAAGTGATATAAAAACCTGAGAAAATGCAATTTACTTGCAAAATGGATGAGGGGTTGCACGGCGGACCCTAAAATTGACCTTTTATAAACAGGAGCGCGTTTAATGGCAGATGTGTAGAAGAATGTGGATGAAAAGAATGTTATCAAAATGTTTTAATTTAGAGGAAGTCGAGGGTTGGGATTCTGTTAAATTTTATGGTTATGATATTAAGTTGTTGGAAAATTTAAAATTAAAATTTATTTTGACGAAATAAATACAGCTTACTAACGAAACTATCAATAAATTTATTAGTTAAAGTTAAGGGGTCTTTTATTGTATGTATAGATAACTAACTATTTACACTAGATACTAAATTAAATTACTAACTTACTATACGAATAAATATAAAAACAAAGGACACAGGCGTCGAAGTAGTCGTTTGCATCGCTGCCATCCCGAAACGTGCCCAGGAGACTGGCAGCAATGCCACGTTGAATGGCAATGCTAATTCTTTGGGTTACTTATAAACTATGTAACATATAGGTATTTAGATTAAAATATTTCTGATTCATTTGGTCTATGAATGGCTAAAGGTGCCAAAGGTCTCACATATTGTCTACAGTAACCAAAGCTAATGCTGCTTATAGTCGCTGTTATAATTTAATTGATTAGACTGCTAATTAATTATTCAGTGAAAAATCTAGAATTAAATGCACAAACGAAACACTGAAAAAACAGTTTAATTACCGGACTCATCACAGATATAGATAGACCTAGATAACGCCAGTATCACGATCTGTATGAAATCCAAGCGTGCCATTTTTTGACTACCTACTATGACGTCAGAAGCACTTTTTCTCACTCACGCTCACCCAGCCAGCAGCAGTGGTATTCTGTAAAAATCTCACCGTGAAAACTAAGGTGAAGTGAGCTGTCATTCCACCTGATGTTAGAGATTGCCGCTATTGATAGCTCACTTCACGCTCACTTCACCTATGTTATCACGGTAAGATCTTTACAGAATCGATAGGCTGTACACAGGACTGAGCGCGAAAGTGGTGGCTTACGATTTTTGAACGTAAGTTGGTGCGATTTTTGGCACGCGAAGTAGTTGCTCTTGCGTTATCTAGGTATATCTAAATCTGAGAGTTCTATATAGCGCTCAAATTAGGACACTAGGTCCAAAACCCCACAACATTTTAGTCCCACAAGCCCCACCTAAAATTGAACACTATCAAGCTTAGTAAAACTAGTTCCATTATGTTACAGGTTGGACTTTATCATTAAAAGTGCTGGCCAAGTGTTCATAGCTGCAGTTTTATAACGATCGCCAAGTTTTCCCAGTCTTGTTAGACGACGCGATGTAATATTGAACGTCATACTTTGTCCGAAGTTTTGTTATTGTTAATGGGAACTTATGAGTAGAGTAATTTTTGAGGAGGAATGTTTTTTGTGATTATGTAACGAACCAGTGGCGAAAGGTGAATTTATGAAAGAGGTAAGCCGGAGCAAGAAAAAAAAATTCAATAAACCGTTTCATTATATTTCAATGATGAATTGACTATAGAGTGGTTGTGTTTGAATTTTCGACGGGAAGCCGGCGGGAATCGAGTTGTATGGTACCTTCGCCACTGTAACGAACTGATAACTGATCCGACATTGTGACATTGTTTTGGAATAAAAATATCAAAGTAATCATATTCATGTAAGTATGTACTAGTAGTACATTCAAAGACATGAATTTGAAACCTTAGGCATTTTCTCCCACAATATGGTGATGTAGATTTTAAAAGATAAAGATTTTATAAGGAGCTAAAAGTTTTTTAAAATAAAATCATTCAATCATTCATTCAAATTTAACTTCATTTCTGTATTTATAATAATGTTTAGAGGTATGAGAAACAGGGTGTAAAGTTCACTCAACCTCCATAGAAAAGGGAGGATCCTCCGACCAGACAGGTGTTGTGTCTGGCGGGCAACTGCCCAATGATTCATGCATTCATGTCGGCCCGTTGTATCTATGCTAATTGCGCGGTAAACTCTGCTTGCGAGATGCAGGATTTTGTGACGTCAGTATGACGCGTTGTTCGCATGTGGCGTCGTTGTAGATATCGCTACAAATGTTTGTCAATTTGTTAAAAGTGAAGTCAAGGCGCCAATAAAACATTTTTCTCTTTTCCTAGATGCTCCAGTCTGTGCTGAGAGAAGAGACGGAGAACTCTTCGGGGCATTAAAACAAGAGACAGTCTCTCTACACTGTTCCGTAGACGCCAACCCAGCACTAGTTTCCTTCCACTGGACCTTCAACAACTCTGGAGAACAAACAGAATTGCCGCCTAAGTAAGTTTTGATCATCTCTTCTTCTTCTTCCGTTCCTGCAGTGCTATTCTGTAAAAATCTCACCGTGAAAACTTAGGTGAACTGTCACTCCACCTGATGATTCCCACTATTGATAGCTCACTTCACGCTCACTTCACCTAAGTTATCACGTTGAGATTTTTACAGAATCGGCCGTCTGGTCCCGTTATTTGGGTACGGGTCTCCTCACTTTTCTGCGCCAAGTTATTCTGTCTTGGGTTGTCGGTTCAGGTAATTGGTTTTTTTTTAGGTTTATTTTCATGCATTCATGTGAGTAGTAAATGTGTTGGCTTATTGTTTTACGGCCAGTTGCCACTTGATACCTATGCTGCAACTCATCTGGTTAGCTCGGGAGCCACCGTTGGGCCAAAGTCTCCTCCGCCGGCATCCCTAATGCCCCACCCTGCATAGTAGTGCAGCTCCAGGGTAACCTGTAATCTCAATTAAGTGTTGATCATCTCTATTTTATCTAAAAGCTCACGGTACACTATCTCAACTGATGGTAAACGATAATGATGATGATGATGATATCTAGCCGATTTTGGTCACAGCGACTGCATTCAATGACTTTTCAGTGCGGTTGACAGCTTAATACTCATACAAAGGAGCGACGCGTTTCGCTCGTGTGTATGCCTCTGCCGTTGGCTTGTGTGTATGCACAGTTGCACACTTATATGTGATTACATGATCAATTATAGCTGTTGGTGGTCTAGCTATTAGATCATCACGTCTTTTGTCTAATGATCTGACCTTTTTCTTTCTTTCTGAATTAAATCAAGACTCAGTATTTTCATAGAGACACGGTAGGCTTTGCTTTCATTCAACTTTATGGTGTAAAGAGCTTAAGTTAAGCAGGCACGTCTGGCTTACCATAGACAACCAATCTCGGGACAGACATTTTGCAAATAGTTCACACCATTACAACATAATTTAAAACTAAACTAGAACAGAAGGTAAACGGTAACTATCAATAAATTATTATAGGTACAACTTTGTTTGACACTAACTAAACTTCAAACTGCCATTGTTCCCCATCTTCGCCCTTTCATCTCCCATATTTAATATCTCATTGAAAGTACACAGAGTTGCTCTAGATATTGCTTTGGAAGCAGTAAACAATGAGCAGTAGTAAGATATTGTACTGTAGGACTTTAATAAAATGTTGTGTTTTTTGTTTATCGTGGAACATATAAAATCAGAATAAAGTGTTTTATCTAGCAGAACCATAATTCACGGTAGATTATAAATGAAAGCTGCTTTTCGTTACTCTCTGTGTGACCGGGACGTTCTTCTAAACTACACAACCAATTTTGATTTTATTATTTATTTATTTTAATATTTTTTTTTTTTTGATTTTCGCCAAAATTTAGAGAATTTATTTTGAAGGGTTTCTAATAAAAAATTATACATTAATATTTATAGAACATATAATAGAGAAATCTCAACGTTTTTTGAAGTCGTTAAAATCGTGCAAAGCAGGGAAGGGTCGCCCAAACCTTGGCTAAAGAAAAAAAATCGGCTCGTAATTTTTCGAAGTGTCCTTTTTCGACCAAAAAAAGATTAACGATTGACGATTTTAACCTTGGCAACTTTTACATACAGAACTAAGAATAAAAGAATATAAAATCACTCCATAATTGGGCAGATTTGTAAAAATCCACGTTATTATTATTATGAAATATCTTACAGACACTCTCTCGTAGATTACTTACTTTCAACCAGTTTGTTCAAACCATATTAAATTATCCATTGGTCCTTACAGCCGAAATATGACTTTCTCTGTTCTAAAACTATTTCTTCTCTTTTTTTTTCTTTTTTAAAAACGTTGCCCCATACTAGGAATTACTCCTGTATTTTGCGCTTACAAACATTGCGCTTACAAACAGTGCGCTTACAAACATTTAAACTCACATACACAAACAGCCGGACCCGGAACAGCTACTTGTAGGTCATCCTTATCTGACACACATGTACTTTATTTATTTAAGTATGCATACACACGTCACGTTGCAGTATAAAACTGATTTACATCCGTCACCTCACACATCAGGGCCAGTTGAAAACCAGCGTCAGACACTAGTTGTCTGGCATTTTTGCTGAACTGGGCCTTTTTGGCGCAGCCGCGAGGCACACTTTCCTGCTAATTTTTTACATCGGTCTTTACACTTTTTTTAATTTTTCTTATTTTTATGCGACTGTGTCTATGTTTCTAGTATACCTACTGTGTGTCATTTGGTCTGTGCTAAATAAATGTATTTTATTTAATACAAATATTTGTTCAGCGCAGCAAATAATCGCTTATCTACTTTGCCAACCGTGCCGTCTCTGTTTAGGTTATATAGCAGTCACGGCCACACGTCAACTCTCAACTATACTCCGACCACTGACATGGAGTACGGAACCTTAGCCTGCTATGGAGAGAATGCTGTGGGGCAGCAGAAAGTACCCTGCCTGTTCCAGCTAGTTGCCGCTGGTAAGTTTGTTAAGCTTCAAAAACCTTGTCCTGTTGTACAGACGACGACGCCAGCACATCAATCTGTCAAATTTCTTTAATAGGTTTTCAAATTTATTGCTAAAGGATAAGGTTCAAAGTTGATTGGGAAAATTTAACAGTTCCGGGTAGATTGATGTGCTGGCGTCTGTACGAGTTCCTTACGAAAATGATGATCACTTTTGTATTTTTAACCAACTTCAAAAAAGAGGAGGTTCTCAATTCGACTGATTTTTTTTTTATGTTTGTTTCGCGATATATCTGGCAATTGTAGATCGATTTCAAAAATTTTTGTTTTTTAATAGATAGGGAGTGATCCCATATAAATTATATTAACTTTGCTTGGGTAGTTTTTGAGTTAGCTTCAATAATACGTATTTTTGCCACTTAATTTATATTGATGATATTATAATGACTTCCTGTCACTGATATTTACATAGCAAGTAGTGTTATATACGAATTTGTGTGGGGTAAGTACAACTTAAAAATGAAAAAAAAAAAATTTTTACAAAAAAAAAACAACCGACTTCCAAAAAAGACACTACAAAGTGAAAAATAACTTTAATTTCGGAAGTCGGTGGCAAACAACAAAAATGCAAACCCTACGACACCACTTCCGAAATCAAAAATATTTTTCACTTTGTAGTCTTTTTTGGAAGTCGGTTGTTTTTTATTGTAAAAAACTATTCACCAAAAATTCGAAGACTTGTGAGTTCTACCAACACTGGGACCCACTGGGAGCACTGGGCCCGCGTGGTGGGTTACCTCCGAAACGACTGGACCGATTTGTATGAAATTTTGTGTGCATATCGGGTAGGTCTGAGAATCGGCTACTATCTATTTTTTTTTTTTTTTGCAAAACGACGTTTGCGGGGCAGCTAGTATATTATAAGATTATAAGTGTGGTCACAGTTTTATACTTTTCATTAAGATCACATTTCTATTTATATTGGTCTTAGCCTCAAGTAAGTGGGCAAAATTGCAATATTATTCGTCTTTTTATTTTACTTTTTGTTATTAAACTTAAGTTTAAGAAGTATTTTGCCATCATTTTTAAGTTCTAGTCTTTAGTTTTGTTGTAGAGTGTGATCTCTTATTTCGGAAATTGCTGGTAAAACTATAATTGGCGAATGTGTAAGACCGAGACTATTATGATCTATAGTATTTATGATATTTTATATATAGAAGCTGTTGGTTTACCTTCAACCTTGGCTTAACCTAGTGACCTTTGACGATTCGGTAATAGATTTCACGAAGCTTAGAATAATTTCGGTTAGAACCTAGAAATAATAACCCATTTAAGTTTTACAACAAAACTATTGATTTACTTTACAAACTAATTTTCTGTTATTCGGAGCTTCGTTGGTCAAGATACATAAAAGCAGAATAATTTTGTTGAAGTTGAAGTGAAGTTGGGTCTATTAACTTGATGCCTAAGATACATATTGTTTCAGATAACGTTAAACCAATTTCATTATTATTTTTGTAGGAAATCAATCACCACGATGAGTAAAAACAGAGCTTTATTTAAAAAAAACTGATTATGCGATTTTGTCAAAACATGACATTACTGTCACAATTTCACACTGGGTTTTAATAAAGCAGGAAAATATGTTTTTTTTTATAAAATTGCCAATATTGTCGAATTTCCGCTTGTCACCTGTCAGTCTTATTAAATAGGACCTCGGTTTATAAAATTTCTAACATCTTTCAATATCTTAACGTCTTTACACTGCAATGTGCACAACTCCAACTTTTCACTTTCTCTCACTCACACATTGACCTCCGCATTTATTATGTTTATAAACATAATTATCCTCGCCCAGGTCGTCCATTCCACATGCAGAACTGCTCGGTAGCCAACCAGAGCATCGACTCGCTAAACGTGGAGTGCGTTGAGAACTTCGACGGAGGACTGCCACAGACCTTCCTCATGGAGCTGCTGGAACTGCCTTCACTCATTGTAAGTCTCAAAAATCTATAGGCACTATCAGCATTTTTTTCCAGTTACGTCTGCATACACACAAGTGATACGCGTCAAGCAGAGGCAATTGCCTGAGGCTGCGAACAACGCGTGTCAGCGACAGCCGTTGATGCGTCTGTGGCTGCCATCAACGCGTATCAGCAACAGCCGTAGATGCGTCTGTGACTGCAGTTGCCTCTGCTGTTGACTCTGGTCCGTCGTGTGTATGCACACTTATGCGGAACATTTTGTTAACCAGACTTACCATGAAACCATTACAATGGTGTAATAACACTTTTGTTTCTCAGGTCCGATACAACGTCTCCACGAACCGAACGCCTCCCTACTTCGAGATCCGAGGTCTTCCTCCTGGAGTCAGCTACAGGATCGATCTGTATGCTGTTAACGCCAAGGGACGAAGTGACGTATCCACGATAGAAACTGTCACACTGAAGGGACAGGCCAAGTTTACTGGTAAGTTTCTTAATGTTTTGATGTCACGCATGTTTTTTTTTTATAAACGACAAAGCCAGGCTCTGGGAATTTCATTAGTTGTATTGCAGATGTTGAAATGAGTTATTTTTATTAGCCTGCTTATGTTAAGAAGAAACGTGTATACAGCTTCAAGGGAACTAAGTAATATTTATGTTGAAATACCCGAGTTTCAAGAAGAAAAAGTTATTAGGTGTCTTTGCTGTAGAATCTGATGTTAGCCTTTGTGATTGGTTGACAATACTGCAATTGGCTAAAATTATCACTCAACATGTTTAGGTTTACGTTTAAATACATTTGAAGTTTCTTATTCGATAAATAATGGTCACAAATAATGGACGAAATATTCGAAGAAATATTGGTTTTACCACTTTTTCCATAAACATTACAACTTGTAGCTCCAGATGTAACATTGACATAATATCACGTAAAATAAACAAACACTGTCACGGTGACGTGAACTTTATACTATTCACATAAATAATGCACCACATCATACATTTTAAACGGACACATAACATAAGTAGAAAACACTTTACATCCAATCCGGGAACACAATACCCACTCGACTCGCTATTTCTTCGTCCTCGTATTTCTTTCACTCGTTCTTCGTTTAGAATCTGTTGGTATCGCCATTAAGTGCTTCCCCCAAATAAGCAGTTCTCACGCTCCAAAACGACGCCCACATAAAGTTCAACTAAGTAAATAGATCAATACAGAAGGCTTACTCACTTGGGAACTTACCTACATTGTGAACTGTGAACTATTTTATTTTTATTTATTTTGGACAAAAAACAGTTAAGCCTTACATTAAGAATAGTTAGCTAAGGTATAATAGTAAACAAACGCATAACCCACACTATTGTCCACGAAATCATATCGATTTTAAAAGAATTAAGGAAACGGACGTATACAAAAAGGCACAGCAAGAAAATAAAAATAAATCTAAAAAGTCACACAAACCAACTCAAGACAACGCTCCCCGTCCAGATATATCTTCTACATAATGCAGTCGGTAGCACGAAAATATCGATACACTAAATTGTCTGGTTTCTAACTGGCTTAGAGGACCAAACGTTACTATTAAAAAACTACTATTAGAAAAATAAAAACAAGTTGATTACACCGACACCAACATTAAAAATAATGAAAAATAGCCCTGATTATAGAATCGCAACAATTTATAATAAATTACTAAATTATGTAAAAGATGACCAGAATACAAAATCATTGTGTAGCAAACTAAGATCACTTATAATAGAAAAATGCTATTACACAGTAGACCAATTCATGACGGATAAAACTTTATAGATCTATGTCGCTTGTAGGTACTTAATTCGTAATTATTTTTCTTTACGTTGTTATTTACGGTGTGAACGAATACTTAAATATTGTATATTCCAGTGACGTTAAGATTTTATTTTAAGATTTTATTTTATTTTGTATTTTATAATGACAACATAAATTAATTAAAACTAACAATGAATTGACATGACTAAGATTGTAACTATTACCTATTATTATTATTACAATTTGCTTACCTACCAACTAAACTAATAACATCTGACGTAAATATGACATCTATGTTATTGTACTTTGTTTATTACTGTTAATTGGACATCTTAACGACATCTAGACTACTATTTCTGAGATTATTTGTATTTGAATTTGTTGACCAAATTTATGTTAATTACTCAATTTGTTATTAGGACCACAACTCAGCAGCAAACCAACATTATTTAGCAGCGCCCTGACGGGTTCATGTACAAAACCTATCTAGGTAGTAATTATTCCTTAAAATGTGTGATGTGCATGAGAGCAAATAAATAAATAAATAAATAAATAAATATTACAAGTTTCATTCATGTCCCGCGTTCAAGCAGTCACACAACTTATTTAAAAACTAGCAGCACTCCGCGGTTTCACCTGCATAAGTCTCGATCCCGTAGAAATATGGAGATAAAAAATATTATGTGTTAATCCAGCTATCTGTGTGCCGAATTTCATCCAAATCAGTTCAGCTGTTTGGCGTCAAACTTTCACATTTGTAATTTTAGTAGGAATTAACAAAAACAATCTATGATATTTATTAATTTATTTAAATTATTCGATTAACACAATCAAATATATATATATAGGTACCTACAGCTATATGACTTTGTCAGTGGCAGGCTCTGGGATTATTAAATAACGAGTCATGTTACTCGGTTCCAAAAGCCAAAATTGATAATAGTAAAGGCGCAATTTGTCGAGCTTTCTTTAAAGTAGTTTGACAGGTCTTGTGTCGAATGGATTTTCTGTTCTATCTCTGTTTTGTGCTTGGACCCAGAAGTCTGAAATTGTTTACTTATTTGCGATCCAATTCGAACTCTTAAACCATTATAACGTATTTCTTTGTACCGAGTTCACGGTTTTTATTACTTGCAAACAGTATCGAGAAATTCCGTCTATAGAGTTCGGTGGAATTTAGATTGTTATAGTGAGTTTGGTCTAGTTTTTCCAAGGCGTGAGAGAGATTAAAAACAAAAAAATTGTTTCATGCGAATTTCGAAGGCCTGGCTCAAGAGTTTATAGACTATGAAAAAGAATACCTACGCGGTTTATACTTAAGTTATCTCATCATCTGCCTAGCCTTTCCCAAATATGTTGGGGTCGGCTTCCAGTCTAACCAGATGCAGCTGCATACCAGTATTTTACATGGAGCGACTGCCTATCTGACCTCCACATCCCAGTTACTGGGTAATACGATACCCCTTGGTTAGACTGGCTGTCAAACTTTCGGGTTCTGACTACCCGTGACCACTGTCAAAGATCCACGAATGACAGCCGGGACCAACGACTTAACGTTCCTTCCGAGGCACGGAGAGATCTCGGTATGTAAAGATGGTCAGCTATCCACAGACCAACCGCGGCAGGCGTAGCTTAACCTGATCGATCGACCTGTGCAGCTGTTATTATTTAGCCATATTTAGCAATTATAGTTATAGTGTAACTCGGTAATCATGACCACATTCCTTCAAATTTGTTCATCACACATTTTCGAAGAAGATTGATCCAATGACCAAAAAAAACGTTGTATTCCCAATTTAAATAAAATTAACCGTGCTTCAATTTAACTCCAAAAGTACGAAACGCCAATGCAATTTCTTTGCTGCCAATAGAACGCTAAGGACCATAATAAAACCATGGCGGCGCAGCAACGCTTAATTCCTAGATATCCGCAAAGCTAAATATGCTATAATACTTGGTCACGCTAACGTGAACCGGTTTTATTTCACAATTGCCGATAGCAAAATGAGTTAATAAACGGCTTGGTTGTTTATTCTGAGAAATAGCAGAGGTTATTTGTGAAGTTGTAGGGAAAAGGACCAAGATTTATAATGGAGTGCAGGTTACACTGCCTTTTGACAACGTGATTGACACACAAAGTGTTCTTCTCTATAGAGATCTACGTTTTTAGCTTTAACTTTCTCACCGACTCTTTGACAGTTCAAAAATGCCTGTAAATAGTTTAATTGAAATAAATGGTATGAGTTTGAGTGCTATCAAATTTATTGTAGACTAGCGGCCCGTCCCGGCTTCGCACGGGTGGAAAAAAATAGAAATAAAAAAGCCTATATTAATCAGTGATAATGTAGCGTTCAAATGATGAAAGAATTTTTAAATCGGTCCAGTAATTTTTGAGCCAATTCGTTACAAACATACATACAAATCTTTCCTCTTTATAATATTAGTATAGACTACTCTTTCTGTTTTCAATTTGATACAGTTCTTTAATAAAATTACACTCCTGAAAATAATGGTCAGAGAAGGAACATAAAACAATTCTTTGCAGACGAATGAACAAATGAAAATCTCCATAATATGTAGTTATTAGCAAAGAGAGAAAGTACTTCGTCTTTCACAGTACTTAAACTATTATCAATTTTCGTCGCCATTTTTAAAAACCACGTTTAAATAGAAGTGGCCAATTAGAATAATGCGTCGACAAACCACCAGCCCAGTTTACAAAAGCATACTACAGACCTACTTACACACAATTTTATGTACCGACCACTGTTCACCGACCACTGGTTTTGCCATATACAGGGCGAAACGACCGCAAATTTTAATAAGTACGGGTTGCGTTACACGGGTCAATAAAGCACCTAATTTGAAACTAGGTTCGCTTATAACTGCCTTTCTGTTTGCTGTTATTAAAGTGTACATTAGACTGGGCTAATATTAGTGCACAACCTGAGTAAATGCCTAAATTTAGAGTTACGTTATGGACATGAAATATCTGATGAGTAGTTATGGAGTCACATTTATCTGTGTGATCAAAATCGCTTATTAATGGTCAAAATATTGATCTCTGAAATACAAGGTAGTGGACTGAATTTAGTAAAGCGTGAAAATTTCAGGGACTAAGATTGGCATGACTCAAAACGTAGACTATATTTAACACAGCACAAAAGCCGTGACTAGAATTAGCCTATTTTTTTACTAAAGTTATAACTACAAGAAACAACGGATGGAACTTTTCTTTTTATAGTTTTCATTAAAAGTTTTTCTTTGAGTTGAGTTATGAACAGATACTTATTTGTTCTCTAGTTATTCTGTTTTCTTAGCTTTTGTCTCTTTTCTTCGGAAGAGAATATTGTTATTTTAATTAATGTGCTTTTCTAATTTGATTTATTGAAGCTAAATATTTTTACTCAGATTTAAAATATCTCTATGTTAGTTAGAGAATGTTGTAAAGATGTCACTAAATTAATTAATAAGTCCTGTAGTAACTGGGTTATCAAGGTTAGATAGGCAGTCGCTCCATGTAAAATACTGGGATTCAGTTGCATCCATTATACTGGAAGCCGATTACAACATAGTTGGGAAAAAGCTAGGCAGATGATAATGAGGTTACTCAACACAGTTATATAGGGTTATTTGAAAAACACCAGCAACCTCTTAAGAGGTCATTGTACTCATCATTATGAACAACTTTTACTATGGGACCAAACCTGAAATCGCGAAAAAAAAATCAGCTTCTAAAAATCAACATTTTGACGAGATAGACGAAGATACGTAAATGTAGGGAACAGCTGATTTTTATTTCGCGATTTCAGGTTTGGTCCCATAGTAAAAGTTGTTCATAATGATGAGTACAATGATCTCTTAAGAGGTTGCTGGTGTTTTTCAAATAACCCTGTAAATACATGCCTAGTTTAGTACCATTAATTATTGTAAAGCCAAGCAATCAAATTACAGTACAGTTTAAAATGAAACAATCCTTTTTTCAAACAAAGCATTGTTAAAGCCTTATAAATATTTGTTCGCAGTAATTTATTGTTGCCTTAGCGCCTACCCCAAGGGATTAGCATATCGCGTCGTAACACTCACATTTCTATTCAAAATGGCGTGCTCATAGTGTTTTTATGTTAACTTTTAAAACACCAGTATTTGTCACATTTCACCGTGTTTGAAATGATTAAAAGTTAGCTTGTTATAAATTTTAGAATTTAATTTATATTTTGGAATTCTCTTGGTAGATTTTATAGCTCGTTACTACATGTTATCATAACCATAACATCTGTTGTTTCAAAATGAAAGGTACCCGTACATTCTTGTGTTCATTGGAGGTTCTTTTTTAGCGGAAAGATGGTCGCTTTGCTAATCAAACTAGTTCTGAAAGCCTTCTAAAAAACTTATTTTGAGATTTATTTTGGTTCTTCTTCCTTGTTGAATGCTATGACTGAATTTAAGCAACTTTAAGTTACCTGAAGAATGCCACCGATGCCGTAATCAACGTGGCCACCTACTGAGCTCAAATTATGTTAAAAAAACAACGAGGAAGAGTGCAGACGCCAGCATGTCAACCTACCCCAATCTGTCAAATTTCTTTGATAGATTTTCAACTTTAGTACAAAGGAATAAGGTTCATATTCAATTGGGAAAATCTGACA
The DNA here is from genome assembly GCA_949316385.1 of Globia sparganii. Classification (NCBI taxonomy): domain Eukaryota; kingdom Metazoa; phylum Arthropoda; class Insecta; order Lepidoptera; family Noctuidae; genus Globia; species Globia sparganii. The sequence continues at coordinate 20,665,073 of OX438671.1, forward strand.
GATTGGGGTGCTGGCCTCTGTACCATCAACAGGAAAAGAAGAAGCATCTTTAAAAATTAAGGCATAAAATCTCTCGCAGACAGGCGCGATACGCGAGTCTGACTAACAATTTAAATGAAAACTTGAAGGAAATTGTTCTACCAGAATGGCGTTGCACCGTCGCTTGCTTTGAGCCTTTCTGCTGGAGCCCTAATTTTAACGGTCTCGACAAAAAAAAACCACAGATCAGTACTTTTTTCTTTCTGGTAAAACAATCCCATGAGTGTTTTACCAGAAAGAAAAAGTACTGCAGTGCGATTCTGCCTTCAAAATCTAGTCGCAGTCTCATCTCGGCGACAAACAAATGTCAAAAATTTGTCAAAATGTAGGGAAATTAGAGGTATTTTTGACAGGTTGAGACTGAGATCAGACTGTGAACGTTCTTGAAAATTACGAGAATTGCCCCTCTGATGTTAGGAATCACCCCTATTGATAGCTTACTTCACCTAAGTGGTCACGTTGAGATTTTTACAGAATCGATCGGCTGTAACCATCTCACCGTGAAAACTTAGGCGAAGTGAGCGTGAAGTGAGCAGTCAGTGTCATCCTGATACTAGGGATTGATACTCTTGACAGCTCACTCCACGCTCACTTCACTTAACTTTTCACAGTGAGATTTTTACAGAATCGATCGGCTGATCTGCTCCGTTGCCCGTTGACCGTTTAAGAAGAGCAACGGATTAATTAATCAAACCCTAAATAACTTCTTTTTGTCTCCAGGTGAAGGCAGCGCTCTCGGCATGTCTCCGGTTCTAGCGTCCATAGCAGCCATGTCAGCTCTCCTAGCGACTGCAGTTTGCGGTGTGCTTGCGGTATTGTACAAGCGGCACGCGGCAAGACATCGACATTTACCGGCTAAACATGCACCTTTGAGGTAAGTTCTACTAATAAGTACACACGGCTACACCTCAAGCTATACAATTCCCGTTTTAGCTGACCTCGCATTGTATAGGTTTTTCGTACAATCAGAAGTCAAGTTATACTGGTTATGTAGCCGTGCGAACTTTTTTTTCAGCAGTTTTGGTAGCTTTGCTTAACTCTCAGGCACTCTCAGAGGCATTTTATTCATTGGTTTATAAGAAAAGGCATTTTTAAGGTATTTTTTTGGCGTGTGGGGTAGTAGTAATATCATTAGGTGACTAAATTACTTCCCAGTTCTGAAAACTAAATTGATAATTATCGCTTGACAGTCACTATACGTTTTTATAGCACCATTTCAACGGCACGCAAACTTCAAAAGGATATTTAGGTATTTTTGTCTAAACCAAACTTCCTGTACGGTATCTTATACAAATTAATTAAACGAAGAATAAGCCCTCAGGTCGTGGGGTCCCAATGGTTTGTTCAAAGAAATCTCCAAACTGGTTGACACTTTTTCCCGTGATCCAAGGGCTGGCTTTTATTTTGACCAGAGGCTAAGCATCGCCATGCAACGTGGCAATGCCGCCGATGCGGAGGAATTTTTTGACGCCATATTTTAGTTAACAGTTAGCATAAGTTAATAGTTTGTTAGTTAATTTAGTAGGTATAAGAAGTTTAACAACGAATTATTTGTTATTAAAAGTGTTTATATTGTTTTGTCTCAGATCTGACGTAGCTTTAAGATTACTTCCTCAGATTTACGATGAGTAGTTGTAATGATGAGTATTCTATTTCCCAGTTACTGGTTTAAGCACTAACAGTACTTACCTATGATGCAGTTGAAGCTTTAATCCACCGGCTTCATTCCGTCTCCTAGGACCAGTAAAGTTAAATCGATTTCGAGTTCTCGATTTTGAATCAGTCTAGTTCAGGCTTGTAATTTGACTTCTGAACTGGTGGTAGTAATAGTCGCATACACCATCGGAAGGTATAGAATTTATTGGGTTGTATGAGATTAGAAAGTGTTGAGACGCATTTGGATTTTAAAACAAAAAGGCGTAGAATATTAGATAGTAGGAAGTTGTTCTTAATATTTTATTTACTTTAAAGTTCACCCACAGCACATACATAATATACATAACAGATAGTAAATCAGACGGTGATTTTCTGATGTACTAGCTTCTGCCCGCGACTTCGTCCGCGTGAAATTTTTTGTTCGCCCGACCCACCCCATCGCAGCGCGTCGCCTGCCTGCGCTATTACTTCATTTTCTGACTTTTTTGTTTTTGCTCAACTCCTAAGGGTTCTAGCGTGATGTTTAAAGCCTTCCTCAAGAATTGGGCTATCAAATGCAAAAATATTTTTATAAATCTGATCGATACTTCCAGCGATTAGAGCTTTCAAACAAACAAACTCGGCAGCTTTATTATTAGTAAAGTTTTTTTCCTGTTTTTGCAACATTGTTCATTGATGCTCCGCTACTCTTGGTCTTAGCGTGATGTTGTATACAAGCCTATAGCATTCCTCGATAAATTAACTATCTATCACAAAAATATTTTTTCAATTCGAACCAGTAGTTCCAGAGATTACCCCCTACATACAAACATACATACTTTACCTCTTTATAATATTAGTATAGATGTGCCAATTACAAGTAAACACAATATTGACAACAACGACGCCAGATTACCGCTTACTCACTAACAATGGATTAAGAAAATATAAAAATATTTTGATTCTTTTAAGAAATAAATTTCGTTTTGGTAACTATGTGGTAACTTAGAGCAGTGGTGAGTCAGTGGTAACTGCCCCGACTTACGAGTTGTAGGTCGTAAGTTCGAACCACTTCAGGCGTTTTACTTTGTGGAAATAATTTCATCACCACTGCTCTCAAAACGGTGGACGAAACTATCGTGAGGAAACTGGCATGTCCTAAAACGAAAAAATCGAAGACATTCGACATCTACAACCTTCACTGGACCCACGAGGTAGATTACAGCCCATTCACTAAGAGAGGAGGAATGTGTCTCAGCTGTCGAAATATTATGGGCTGATTATTTATGCTATGCTAACTGTGTAATGTTTGTAAAATGTTGAGTCTGTAAGTACATACCAATGATTTCGCTCGCTATCATAAGAGACTAATGGTAAAATCTACAGATCCTACTTGCTTTTCTAAATAAAGTTAGCATTTCATACGAATATAAACTTTATATCGTTACGATTATTGTTTATAATACAATGATAAATTGTGAATTAGGCTGAGGCTACATTAGGCCGCGACGCGACCTGAGACACATGAGCGATTAAAACAAGTAAATGAATGCTCACGTATATGGCTACACCGTACATCAAATATTACTAGCGATCTTTGATTTCTTTATGCGATAGCAACAACATTACTCTAATCACGGATAAACGCCGGAATTTCGCTTATAATGTAGCCATACCATGTTTTTCTCTTTCGCTCTTCCAGTCACATCGCACATCGCTGCCTACTGTAGCCTCAGCCTAAGGCCTCGTTTACAGATACGCGGGGCGTCGCGCATCGCGTGCAGCGTGGCGTCTCGCGGCTCGTCGAAAGCTGTATAGTCACATACGACTATATTTTCAACCACAAGATAAAATTCCAACATCTTATCCAAAAATAATCATTTTCCTCCAATTAAAATAACGCAGCAGTAGTCGATTTTAAAATCGCTTCTCCGTAAACGCTCGCATACAACGCCATAAGTTTGAATTTAACGCGGGCCGCGACGCCCAACGCGACGCGCGACAAGGTTCATACTAATAAAAACCGTACCTATTCTTACAAATAAAATGTTGATATTCGTATGAAACGCCTACTCAGCAAGGCAAAGTAAGTGTGGTCTGTCATTTTTGCCCTAAATACCTACGACATATTTAGAAATGTAAACACAAACATGGTTTTTATTATTTATTAAAACTTTATACACAAGTAAAAAAAAAAATACTGTACAAAGGCGGACTTAATGCCTGAGGCATTTTCTACCAGTCTACCTTAGGGTGACGCAGAGACAAAACATAGCAGGTGCAACATACGGGTTATATATTTAAAATACAAGAATAAATACTAATACATAGATAGATACATACATTTATAGAAAATGAACTGTCATTAGATAAAAATATCAGTAGAGGAGAAAACGAATCCAGCAAATCGGCGCTGGGATGTTACGGCCAACTTCTGACGTGTCCCTGGAAGTATGGATCAAATCGAATAGGGGCGTGGGCAAGGTCATTTCCAAACTTTTTGATCATGAAAATGATGGATTTATTATTTTACGGTTCAAAAGTTGTGACCAATTTTTTCCAATGGTTTCGCATAGTGCTCAAAGAAAAAAAAATAATTAAAAAAAAACTATCAGAGCTGTCTAAAAAACTTAAATTGACAGTTCCTGGTAGTTTTTTTTTTTAACGATTTGTTCTTTGAGCACTATGCAAAGTGATTGAAAATAACAAAAGTTGGTCATAACTTTTGAACCGTAAAAAAATTCACCGACATTCTCAGGATCAAAAAGTTTGGAAATGACTTTGCCCACGCCCCTATTTGTTTTGATCCATACTTCCAGGGACACCCTGTATGTTCACGTGCCTTCAGTTTAAAAGATAACCTAACCCAACCTTACCAAGAATGATTATAGTAGTTATTATGACGTAAAATTTCACTAATAGCTGCTTATGAAGTTCTCGTGAACTTTGATAGTAAGTGCTTGAAACTTAACGGCACGCAACACGCCATGGGTTCATGGCTAAAATTGGTGTAAAACATATCAGAAAGCTGAAATGTTTATTGTAAAACTTTGAAGTTAATCATGCTGGAATATTATATTTGTGATTTATTAAGACCCACTTAACTGATAATAACTTGTAATAATTTTAGGCTAAACTTAGAAACAAAGGCTTGTAATATCGTAATTATTTCAAATCTTGGCAACTGAGTTAATTGATCTCATAATATTATTAATCTAGCTATCGTTTTGATGATAAAATAACTTCGGGCACGGCGGCCAATCTCAACGGAGACTAGCCTTCTACGCGAGAGATATTATAGTACAGAAGTGTGCGCGCATACACAGGTGCACTCCCTCTTCTCTCACTCTCATAGTCCGATGGGACGGCAATCCGACACGACTGGAGAGAGATCAGGCGCAGGACTAACGGCTTAACGTGCTTTTCGAGACACCGGGGTATCACACCGCCAACTTCCAAACTCCGGGTTACTACTATGAAATTCCTAATGGAAAAACTCAATAACACTTTGCCCGACTCAGGAAACGAACCCAGGACCACACGCTCAGCAGTCGCACTTGCGACCACGAGACCAACGGGGCAGTTATTTTGATAATACAGCCTAGGCTTAATAGCTAAAACCACGATTGTACCAATATCTCATAATTCAAAACCACACCCAGACTTCCATTGTCCGTTCAAATCAATAGAGCATTGCGCCTAATTAACGGTAATTAGACTCGGCCAATAATTAGATGGGTGACCATTTACGTATTCAAGACAAGTTCGTGGAATAGATTTGTGTCATAGAGTAATAAAACTGAATAGACGGGAAACTCATATACAGCATGCGTTCCGGATTCTGTCTGTGAAGTGAGCTGCAGAATATTTGTAAACTAAAACCTTTCTAAAAGTAGAATATTACATTGGTTAAAGAATTATCAAAATTATTAAGGTACAGAAGGGGTCTATGGCTCTTTTTACGTAAGGATACATACCCAAAGAAAACGAAAAATGTAAATGAATGGTAGAAAATGCCCAAGGCATCAAGTCCGCCTTTGTACAGTTTTTACTTGTGCATAAAGTTTTAATAAATAAATAAATACGGATCCAATAAAGAGCCTCTTTTTTAAGTCAGTTGAAAAATAACGAGGTCATGCCTTGGACACGTTTCTTTAAGCCTGACGCCGTTTCCTCCAAGATTTTTAGGATTCCTTTTTGTAGGCATTCAGAATACTTCGGATCGCTTCTGGTTTTTTTTTTATTCTGTGAAAAACCGATCAAATACGTGGCCTTGTTAGACCGAATAACGCGCCGAAAGCTAGTCTCCGTTGAAGATTGGCCGCCGCCGAAATACGGTCTGGAGGACTTTATTTTATTTAGACCGAAAAACATTCCAGATTTCAAGATTCTCGGATTCTGTCGTTACAATTGAAAGGATAGATTCAAGAATTGTCTCATCATTCCATTGTATTTCACTTCTCAGTCTGCTGGTATTTAACAATTGAAACACAAAGAGGTAATGAGCTAACTGTTGAGGAGTTTGTGGTCAATGATAATTGTTTACTCAATATCTTGGTTTGTAATCCTAGCTCAGCCTAATTTGAAGATTTACCACAGACTTGATTACCATCAGAACAAAGGTGGCAGCTGGCATATATCTCCTCACAATCTTTTGCTATAGAATGCAGTCTTGATGAAAATTAATAGCAAAAAGTATGTAGCATGACATAACAAATCGTAAATTGATTACCATTGGGCCACCAGCCCACCACTGCTTTTGAAATACTCTTAATATTAGTTCATATATCTTTGGTAAACAACTTCTAAATCAATTCTTCTCTCCCCCAACAGTGAAGCAATGTACGTAGAACGTGCCCCTCACTGCCCAACCCCTGTAAAGCAAGAAGCGGAATCTCGAGCCAGCAGCACAGAACCTCGGGACCGGGGCGAGAGAGGGGAGCGGGCGGCGCGAGGGGCGTTACTACATACAGCTGACCCGAGAGACGCTGATGATGCAGACCCGGATATCATACCCAGTTTGTATGGTGAGTTATTCAATTGTTTTTTGTTATGTTAAGTAGAAACTAGAACGCTGATCTGAAGTAAAATACTGAGTCTAATATCAGCGTAGCACTGCTGCTTCATAAGGTCACTTTTCATCAGGTTCTGATGCAGGGTTTTCAGTAGTGACAAGGATAACATTTACGAGTTATCCACATTTCTCCATTCAATAAAGATAGTTGCACTGCATGCTTTTAATTATCTATAGTATATACAATTCAAAGTCCTGACTGACTAATATACCTACATATCAACGCACAGTTTAAACCGCATTTTCAAGAGACATTAAATTTGAAGGGTGTTCTTTGTGAAGAGTAGGTATCCACTAAGAAAGGATTTTTCGGAATTCCACCCCTAAGAGGGTGAATGGGGGAGAGTGAAATATCATGCGAACGAAGTCGCGGGCAGAAGCTAGTCGTAGGATATGACTAGTGCTATTATTTTATGAATACCCAGAATGATAGCAGAACCAAATACTCAATCAGTGGTGTACATCTTAGTGGCGAAGGGTTTCTTCCGACTTATTTTTATATAAAACTTTTTTGTTCTCTACTGCTAGATATACATATTTTATTAGGTCTGAAGCTTTCTATACTACTTGACACAGGAGTTCCTAAAAAAATAAAAGAGTTTTAATCTACTTCTTTCCTATACAGAACGAAGACCAGTATCAAATGGTTACATGAGTCTGCAGCGGCCGCCGTCTTCGGGGAAGATCACCAAGCTGAGCGGCGAGGACGTGCGCTCCGAGCCCGATGGGGGCGCCTACTACACAGATTATAGGAAAAAGGATTATAGAATACCTTTAACTAGTGTGAGTATCGTATTATTTGTTCTACGGTCTTTACGGCACAGTTCGCCATGTTCTTGCAAATAACGTCTTCATGAGGAATTATGGTGCTAAAACTTCATATTTCGCAGTAACACACTATCAATCTCAATTTATATCATTGCTTCATATTATGTTCGAAAAAATTGTCTGTTCAACAACGTAAATAACGCAATAAATGTTGTTGAACTGTCAAAATGCTAATTTCCAATGCTACTGATAGTGTAGCTGATTTATCACTTTCTTAATATAAAATTAGAACAAGGTTACTATTATTTATCACTTTCTTAATATAAAATTAGAACAAGGTTACTATTATTTATCACTTTCTTAATATAAAATTAGAACAAGGTTACTATTATTTATCACTTTCTTAATATAAAATTAGAACAAGGTTACTATTATTTATCACTTTCTTAATATAAAATTAGAACAAGGTTACTATTATTTATCACTTTTTTAATATTAAATTAGAACAAGGTTACTATTATTTATCACTTTCTTAATATAAAATTAGAACAAGGTTACTATTATTTATCACTTTCTTAATATAAAATTAGAACAAGGTTACTATTATTTATCACTTTCTTAATATAAAATTAGAACAAGGTTACTATTATTTATCTAAGGGGAGGGGAGGGTTTTCAAAGGAAACCCATCGTTTTTTAGCAGAAAATTCAATGAGTCCAGATTACAGGGGATATAATGAGTGGTTTGCTGTTATTTATCTAAGGGGAGGGGAGGATTTTCAAAGGAAACCCATTTTTTGAAGTGAAACTTCTTTACGCACGCTTGACTTGGGGAGTAAGCTGGCGAACGCGTGACGTAAGCGTTACGAAAAGTGTGATCGGGCAAGGCGAACGGAAGTTAAGTGGGGGATATAAGCAAGAGACAGCAGTGCGCGCGCACATTTTCTTTCTCTCTTCCTCTCATAGCCAAATACGTTCAGTATATCTAAGCACACTGCAGGCTTATTGTCTGTATCACAGTGTAGGAGCAAGAGAGAGCAGTGCGCGCGCACATTTTCTTTCTCTCTTTCTCTTATAGCTAGTAAATGAAATATACATACAGATGGAGCGAAAGAAGTTTCACTTCAGTCGTGTGGTCATAAGCACACTCGTTTTTTTTATAGGAAAATTCAATGAGTCCAGATTCAAGGGGAAATAATGAGATTTTTGTGCACTAAAATCCAAGCAGTTTTTCACACAGGCATCGCAAGACCCAGGCGTTGATGGTGGGATCATTTGATCATGTGAGGGATTTAACCATATTGGCTCAAGATCAAGTTGAGTGCAACAAGGAATGTTTTTGCTCTGCTGTGGGCAATGCAGGCTGATTATATTAGTATTATATTTATTTTCAGCAATCATTTCTTGTTATTAACACTTACCTTCTTTTCCAGTCTTATCATAGTTTAGGACGCGTGAACAAAGGCGTGAACGCGTGCAGCCCGAGTTCAGTAACTGGCGTGACGTCATCGCTGACGGCGCACCGACTCCGGCCCGAAGTCGTCACGACCTCGCATCGGGTGCAAGAGAGCTGTATATAGAGTCGTCGCGTAGTCGTACCCATCCTGTGTAAATAGCCTTTATACTAAGTATTGACATAAGGATGATGAATCTGTGTAGAAACGATACTTGTGTTGATTACGGTTTTTGCCTACTTTTGTCTTGTTTGATGTGAGACGTCAGTTTGATGCGCCTCTCATTCGATCGGGTTTCGCGTTCGGCCATCAATTATTTCCTTTTAGGCCCACTAGCATGATAACTAAAAATATTGTAAGTGCGAAATTGTGTTTCAAAAGTCATTGTTTTTCTGACAAAAGCTGCATGAATTTGACTTATACAAAATTACCTTTTTGTTAAGTGTGAAATGTTGCGATACAAATAATATCTTCTTAACTTCGTTTTCAATAAATATTTATGAAATTTAACTAGCCTAACAATAAAATAATTAATAATGGAGGCTTCGGCGACATAGATTTGCCATGACATTGTGCGGGAGAGAAGGGTGTAGGTATTAAAGGTGACATTTGCGAACACACGTAATGCAGTGTCGCTTCTATACGATTTCATTATTCTCATGGTATTGACTGTGTTCCTTTATAGTCTAATGAAAACGAGATTTTTGTAAAAGATTTATGAATTTTAACTGTATGTTTGTATGTGATACGCTTGGCATGCCGTCGTCGGTCGGTTTTACTATATACAGGGTGACAGAAACATCGAAGCGCAAAATGTTACCATGGATTCAGTAAATGCCCCTGAATCCCCTGCATTATTATATTTCGTAGATTATTTAAAAAAAAAACACCGGTCAAGTGCGAGTCAGACTCGCGCACCGAGGGTCCCGTACGTAGGTATGTAAATAGTTTATCACCGGATTTTTTTTTTGTAATATAACTACGAATTTACGGTTTTTGGATTTTTTTCGTTTATTTGTGCTACATGCTTCTTGCTTGACAATGCTTCTTGCCAAATTTTATGATTCTAGGTCAACGGGAAGTACCATATAGATTTTGATTCCGGAACAGAAACGCCCGTATCTTTTGATTGCTTTGACTTAGAAGTTTGATTTTTTCACTGCTTTAAGGGATTGCAGCCTTAATTATGTGGCAACTAAAACTTGATAACTCCACGCGTTCCTGAGAAAAAGGGTCTTGACCGATGGACAGACGGACAACGAAGTGATCTTATAAGGGTTCCGTTTTTCCTTTTGAGGTACGGAACCCTAAAAATATCAATTCATAAATTTTGATCGCGTAGGTCGCAGTGTTCTTAAAAAAAGCAGTTATGTTTGTTAACCGACGAAGAATTTCTACGATACGTCTAGAATCATGTGCTGATTTCATAGTTACAGTTTGTGCGTCGATGTCGGGATACCAGCCGGAATAGTAGATAATTAAGTAATGACGGTCAGTACAGTTTTCGTCCCTTCCCGTTTTTATTTGTGGATTGCGAAGTATTGAAAATTTTCTAGAAGTCTAATTCTGATTTTGTAATTTTGTACCCCGATAATTATTAAACTGAACTGCACCCTAATTGCGTAACACACGATCAATCACAATCCGTTCCATTTTGACAGTTGAACAACATTCATTGCGTTATTTACGTTGTTGAGCCGACAAATTTTTCGAACATATGAAGCAGTGGATTAGAAATCTGTTTCAAAATGATTCAGATTATGATTGATCGTGCGTTACGCAATTAGGGTGCTGGTCAAAGTAAGCACCACTTTAAACATAATATTTTAAGTTTTTAGATTTATAAAACCATAAAACGGACTTGAAAACGTACTGGTAAATTATTATTGGATTTTATTTATAAAATTATTTATAGTGTGAGTTTAGTATCAAAATCGAACTATTCTTATAAGTGGAAAGTTTTATTAGTATTAGTCGACAAGGAATGTCTATTCAAAAACACTAAAGATTAATAACGTGTCCATAGTTTTGGCAATTATTTAGTCTGTTCCTTTATAGGTTTCACACAAAAACTGCCGGTCATTAATTTTAGAAGTAGCCTCGTCCATACACACAATATGGAAACTATTTGAGTCAAAGATTCTTAGAACTTCAAACAAATCGAAAATAATCAGAAACTTAAATAGAAAACACATATTTGTACTACACTTTGATTTTGACAAGTCTTTGTTAAACCTTTTGACACTTCTTTTAACGATCCAAAGAACCAATAACTAGCAGTTTAAAAAAGTAACACAAAAGTGACATTTTTGGGACGAAAAGTAATAAGTGTTGTTACGGGTTGGGACCGAAAAGTGACAAATAGGAATATTGAGAACAAACGTTTGTTAACAAACTGGAGTAAGATTGATTCTGAGAAAGGCCTAGTTTGTTAGTTTTCTCGATCAATTGAAAGGTTAGACGGTGACGGGCTAAGAGGGCAGCGATTTTGAAGTCAGTAAAGCGAGGATTATTGATTATAATGAAGGAGGGATATTCAGATAGAGCAGCGGCATCAGCATCAATATTATTGTGACTTTTATAACGGATGACAACCAGTAAGGGTGTCGTATTACCCAGTGAATAGGTTGTGAAAGTCAAATAGGCAGTCTCTTCATATAAAATACTGGTATTCAGCTGCACCCGATTAGACTGAAAGCCGCCCCCAACAAAGTTGGGAAAAGGCTAGGCAGATGATAATGATTTGTAAAAGATAAACGGATGAATGGAAAATATTGACGAAAGATAAAATAATTACTAGAAAATGTATGTAATAATATTTACTGCTCGGTTTTATTTCGTTAAACTCACAAAGATACATACATCATTTATGTCACTGTGCTACTATTTAATTATTAGTCTCTTGGCAGTTTGACATTAAGCCATTCATACGATGCAAAATTTCTTGCCTGTGGCCTTCAATATTATTTAATTTATATTCTACTGTGAATGTTGTGGTCTCCTATAAGTGAAGGAGCACACCTACACGATACTTTATAATATGCTGTTAACTATCTGGTAATGTGTTGTGTATATCCCTCGTTGGAGATCCTTAAATAAATAAATAAATAAAATTCAACCAACAAATGACTTCGCTAAACACTGTTTAGACAGTCCAATTTTTATTGTTGTTTGCGCTTATGGCAAGCCATTGGTAATATAATTAAATCGCACCGTGTAAATCTGGCTTTAATGTCAACACTAGAGAGATTGAGAGTTGAAGCTTCACGCTAACCGCTCCGCTTCTTCGTCCGCCATCTTCTTAGCCCCACTACACTGACCACACGCGACGTGTCGTAAAGCCGAATGACAACATTTATCCACAGTTAACGCACCAACAGTTATTTAACTCTGCTAAGTCGTTGTAAATTGGTCACAACTGGTATAACATTGTCAGAATGATGTGCTTGAAGCTCGCACTTGAAACGATAACGACTTATCTTACTGGTGTCACTGGTATCTGGTTCACTGTTGACAATTGACATGTGATTTGTATGCGTATTGGTGGGATTTGGAATGTTGTAAGGTATTCGGTGGCTTTAAGTCAAGTTTTCGATAGGAAATTCGGTACGATTAACTTTGATCGACAAAACTAAGTGTACCTAATAAATGTTGTGTATTGGGTACTTACGTAGTAACGAGATATATTTCCGGTACATTTCATTGTTATCACTAAATAGTATAAAACAAAGTCGCTTTCTCTGTCCCTTTGAATGCTTAAATCTTTAAAACTACGCAACGGATTTTGATGCGGTTTTTTTTATAGATAGAGTGATTGAAGAGGAAGGTTTATGTGTAGTGTATTTAGTATCAGCATTGCACCTGTGCGAAGCCGGGGCGGGTCGCTAGTAAACTTATAATACACTCCATTGAATTCCACTTCTTTATTTATGTTGCCTACTCTGTTGCGAAGTGTTTGTTGTTCTCAGAATATAGACATCTGCAAAATCTAAAGAAGTTTGCAAGCAAAAAAGCAACTTTTACTATATTGGAAACCAAGTAGGTAGGTACTCAATTTATATAAATTTTAAGAAAACTTGTTTCAAAACTCATTTCAGATCTTCATAGTTTCAAAGACAGACAGTATAATTGCCATTTCTAGAACATGATTACATACTTGTTTGATATACCGTTGCTTACTTACCGTCTGCTCATTGTATAATGATACTTTAATCAAAACTAGCGAGTGTACTGTTCAAATAAATTATTTTTGTAACCAAATATGTACTTTGTGTAATTGAGTTTGTGTGTAAAGGTGGGACTCTATTGGAAGCTGTGCTGGAATAGTTTTTTTTTTATTCTTTTTAGCGTATCGATGGCAAAAAGCTCAAACATCTTTGGCCCAAAGTTCAGCTGTGCGAACTCCGCTCATTGACGCAGTCATAAAGTGCACACACGCACTTGTGATCTGCGCCATCCGCAAAGCCTTATCTGTGAAGGTAGTCTTTGCTCCGGCCAGCTTGGGTTCGAAGTCTGTTTAATGATTTTCAAGTCAGCCACTGTAACGCGTGCCCAGGTGGAAGGCTCTCAGATGGTTCTACTTTTTAGTCTTATAAGCCGTTTGTGTCCCACTGCAAGGCAAAAGCCTCCTCCATTTCTTCCTTCCACTTATCCCTATTATAAGAAAAAATCGAGTTCGTACTGACATCTCCTTTTAGGCCTTCCGTGTTACCGTCTGCTTCTCTTTGAGACCCACTTAAAAAATAAATAAATAGGTTTTTAATTATAAATGGAGAGCGGCCCAGTGGACTTACGAGTTGTAGGTCGTAGGTTCGAACCCCGACAGGCGCTTTACTTTGCGTAAATTATTTCATCACCACTGATCTTAAAACGGTGAAGGAAAACATCGTGAGGAAACCGGCATGTTCTAGCCACAAAAATTCGAATTCGTGACATCTACCAACCCGCACTGGGCCCGCGTGGTGGATTACGGCCGACTCCCTCTCATACAGAGGAGGCCTGTTTCCCAGAAGTGGGAACATTATAGGCTGATTATGTAATTATAATATAATCCTATTTAATTTATACTGAAAAAAATTAATTAGTTTTGTGAAAAAAATTGTGAATTCAACACGTTCATGATTGTCATATCGCTGGTAGTAAAAAATATATTTTGTATTTTCCACTTTAAAAACTAATAAGTCTCATAATTTCTAACTGACTGATTGTTATTACAACTGATTAAGTATATATTTTATTACGTATTTTTTTTGTTTTAATATATCAGTAAGCATGCATTTCATATTTTTCTGGTACTTATTTAGAAAAGAAAAAACTGTTTTGATAAATCCATAAGCTATAAAATTTAGCTCAATCATAGCTTCCAGTGAAGTCTCACTCTAACGTGTAATTTCATCTGCTCAAGATAATAAACTGTAATTGTGCTAACGCTGGTGTTTGTAACTAAATTGTTAGTATTAAGTTCTGTAATATTCGCTTTAAACTATAATCTGTACATTCTGCCTATCGATTCTGTAAAAATCTCACCGTGATAACATAGGTGAAGTGAGCTATAAATGGAGGTAATCCCTAACATCAGGTGGAATGACAGCTCACTTCACCTTAGTTTTCACGGTGAGATTTTTACAGAATAGCACTGCTGTACAGTATCAGATGAAAAAGTGTAATAAATTGTAATTTCTAAGTTGTGTGGCTGTTATGTTGGTCGATATATTTATTTATTTGTAAATTTGTATAAAGTAATGGTAAATATCGGTATTTTTTATTCTGATAACTTTTTTTTTACACATTTAATATTCAATATATCAGATATATTTTCAAATCTTACCAAGGGGTATCGTATTACTTAATAACTGGGTTGTGGAGGTCAGATAGGAAACCGCTCCATGTAAAACACAGGTATTCACCAGCATTCGTTAGACTGAAAACTAACCCCAAAAAAGTTGAGAATAAGCTTCGCAGATGATGATGAATTCAGACTCATTTTATAGACGAAAATAAAAATATTAAAAAAAAAAATAACCCTGACACTGCACCAACTGCAAGCGACATTTAAATGCAACAAATTATTTGCATTTTATGCAAGCATGACATTTTGGGACACTTCTCTACATGTCTGGGTCAAGCCACGCGTTCACCGATGACGTCATAAAACCGTGCACCATGCAGACGTCGCACGCCAACGGCTGCAGATAATATTCTACTTTATTTTAACACAGCGAGCAAACGTATAAATACGCCGTTTCGAAAATCTGTGCGCCGCAGTCGGGAAGAGGGTTTATTTTAAAGTTGGTGGAATAAATATGTGTGTCAATCGATATCACTGTTTTTTTTATTGACTGATTCTACCGATCTTCTTTATTTCAGCCGAAAGACTTAGTCTGCTGGAAATATTGGCGGAACCTAGTATCGCTATTATGACCGGTTCTGTGCGTCTCGTATCCAGCGAATACCAATCTTATTGATAGTGTTATGTACTTGTTAAACTTAAAAAAATATTTTTTTAATTTAGTCTTAGGTACATCGAGGATGCTACATGCATCTTCGATGTACGACTAAATCTTTCAAAAGCTTTAGAATGTTTGCAAATAGGTTACTTACTTATTACTTAAAAAAATATCTTTCAACAAAACAGCACCATAGCCAAAACCTTCCACACTTCAAAACTAAGTTTTGAATTCCATTGCGTCTTCTAAACAGTATCTTCCATAATTTCTGAACATAGCACGCAATGGATTCCACACAACCTCGCTCCTTGTACTGTTAGTACCCGCGTCCATTTTCAACCTGTTTTGTAATTATGTAAAATTGTAAATAAATTAATATTAAGTGACGAAATTATAAAATCTAGTCTAATTTAGTACTAACGGTGCTAAGTATTGTACATTTTTAATTAATTGGTAACAAAAAAATAGGTTAATGTCAATTGCCGAACTCATACTAAGTATGGGACTTTAAATATTGTTAAAAACATTGTTTCTTGTAAATGTTTCCAAATAAATACAATGTCAAGCATTTATCAATCCTTTTGTTTTATTGTGCGATTTCCTTCACCTTTTGTCATACAAATCAACACAGACGCATAAATGCGCAAAGCCGCATAATCTAGCTTCACAGCGTGTCGAGACATCCCAATCTAGCCTAGCAGCGTGACAGCAGGGCATCCAAATCTAGCCAAGTAGCGTGACCAGGCATCCCAATCTAGCCTCACAGCGTGCCAAGGAATCTTAACCTAATTTTTAAAATATCATTGTACGGGAGTAGGTACACAGATTTTCAAGAGAGGTACGTAAAGGTACACGGAAGGTACCAAATAATTGCAATAACTTAGGCAGATCTGAAAAGTACACCCGCGGTTCTGACGTACATAAACAATGCTGTGTTTAGTTAGGTCGGTTAGGTGTTCGTAAACGATAAATATTTCTTAAATATTAAGTTAGGTTAGATAAATGGATTAGAAAATATGTATTTAAAAAATATTAGGCTAGGTTAGATAAATGGGTTGTGGTGGTATGTTAGGTTAGAAAAATAGTGTAGGTATTTATAGAAATGGAAATATTTCATATAATTATGTTGGGTTAGGTTAGAAAAATATGGAATATGGTGGTTTTTAGTTAGTAAGGGTCTGACAGACCCCGCCGCCCGCCCCAGGGCAGCGGGCATCCATGAGGATTTTTCACCTCGGAAAAAAAAGTTTGAAAAATATGTTTTGGTAGAAAAGAAATATTACAAACTTGTTAGGATTGGTTAGATCAATAGGTACTGGTAGTAGCATTTTATTGTCAGCAACCCATAATGCAATTAGTAAACTTTTAGTTTTACAAAAAATTTGTCTGGCAGCCTTAGTCCTAACGCTCAGAGGGGCAATTTCCGTAATATAAAGAACGTTCTGTCTCAATCTGTCAAAAATATTTCTAGTTTCCCTACATTTTTGACATTTCCGCTAAGATGAAATTACGACTAGATTTTTAACTTTTTTAATCACGGAAACCGCTTTATTATTGGCAACACTTCGGAAATGTCAGAATTCCTTCGAATTAAAAATCAGGTTATACAGGGTGCAATTGAATTCATGGGCATTATTTTAACCTAAGGCACTACTCATGATACTAATTGCATTAGGGCTACTATTACGCAAATCAAAAATATTATTAATGCAAGTATGGAAAACCTTAAAATGTAGTAAGTCATAGAAAGTATCAAACACTTTGCGCTTCTCGATAGCAAATGCGTAGGTACATTACGCCGTACGCGTCATTGGGCGTGAATTCTTTGACCCCGCCCGACTCACGTGACATTCGTAAGTTGCCAATGAATTGATTCATAATAAATTCCAACTTTCCCTTCGTACTTTGCCGGCTTAGGACGGTCAAAACTACGTCAACTAACATACATTAAAAAAAACATTTACGTACCTAGCTTGTGGATTGTTTTGAAAAAACCTTATTTGTCGGTAAAGTGACAGAGGGTAAACGGGTGCTCTTCCACGGGCTTGTGCATGTGCTGGCACGTGAAAAGACGAAAAATCCAACAGGTTCTTAGTGGTTCTGGTGGAATGAGACCCCGTGAAGGAATAGGGTCGTTTGGGTTGCGGCGATGGAACATTTCACGAGTTCATACAACCATTTGTGGGTATTGTTGGTTGGTGTACCTAGCCTGCACATTACGCGGTCGAGGCATCGTGTACACAAACACACAAATACTACACTAACACTTAATACACTGCAATCCAAGCACCGTATGACGCGAGCGGCGAGTACGGCGATTACGTCACGGGATCAATAAATCAATTACGCGTCAATGCACCTGCGCAGTCGTTATGACACTGGTTCCGGGTTCGTGTTGCGGCGGGAAGCATACCCCGCGCGGGGGTGATATTCGTATTTTTGCGAATGAGGGAGTGGGACGGAGAGATTTCAGGGAATCCCGCCGGACGGAATGTCTTGTAGCCCATTGTTATTATTACTTGTAAGGAAAAACCCGCGCGCGCGCAGGTGATGTTTGTTTACATTTCGCTTTGCGCTGTACTGCGCTTTAAGATTTTGATATTTCAACATTTATTGGCGTTAACGAAGTATTTTGTTTTAATTACTTTAAGTGTTTATTTGCAATAATAAGCCTTGTGCAATTTGACTTACTACATTGTTAAGGTTTTCCTTAATTGCATTAATAATATTTTTGATTTGCGTATTAATAGCCCTAATGCAATCAGTATCATGAGTAGTGCCTTAGGTTAAAATAATGCCCATGAATTCAATTGCACCCTGTAGATACCTTCACAAACAGAACCGCTCAAATAAACTCAACTCCACTATACAACTGCATAGAAATGGTGGTGATTCCCGTGATTTTATTTCACTATATCGGGCATAGCTCGCCTCTCCCATAAAGTCGGTAGTCAAGAGAATTGCTCAATAAGGCGGATGCAACGGTTTTACTGTCTCACGAGTCACGATCCGGAATGAGAAACGGAATGGGGCGTGGAAGTGACTGTATCTATAGGCTAGTTTCCACCATCAATACATTGAAAATCTATTTAGTCCGTCAGTTAGAGTATTGGAAAATAATGGACACGTATTTTTTGTTTTTGTAAATCTATGAATATTGACTAAGGTAAAACGCATCAAAACTCGGGAGTGGGGGCTTGTGACGTCAGAACGCACTAAAAATTGGGTATACCAAGGTGTGATGTATTGAGAATTTTAAAAGCGTCGTATCTTCGTCAATTTTGGTTTACGTAACAAAAGAAAAATACGGGTCAAATATTTTTTGATAATCTAACTGACGGACTAATTAGATTTTTCAGTTGACAAGCCTATTGTAGAGGTTTTTGTCATAGCGATTAGAGTCGAGTGCAGGAGTAAGGCGATTTAGTTTTCCTTCATTTATAGTTTTTTAATTTTTTTTTTATTTATTGGTATTTGGCACAAATAATGACCCCGCGGTTCAATCTTTTGGAGAGGGCGTTTTTAAAGTTGTTAATATTATCTACAAGGTCTTCATACATATGATCTAACCAAGACTATGTTTGGACTTTAAAAAAGACTGTGATCTATGTGTGATAGTTTGTTTCGGCCTTTCTTCTTACCTACTCAGATAGGAAATGGCGACCTCATTTAGTTTTTAAAATATGATTGACGTGTAAAGGTCTTTATATAAACCTACTTATATAAATAAAATAATTAATCATTATCATTTCGACACCGCAATTTAAAACATTGTAACTCATTTTTCACTACTTTTCAGGATAGCGATTTAAACATTCAACATATTCTCACTTTGTTCCTATAAAGTCCTAGCGTCTTCCAATTTTGTAAATATAAGTAAAAAGGGATTATCTACTTTGCTGTATGACTAATATGTTGTTTACTTATGTATTTTATATGTTTTGATGAATTACAATGATTTTTCATTAAAAAGTGAGTTACAATGTTTTAAATTGCAGGTGTCGATTTATTAAATTTCTGTATACATTAGTTGCAAATTAACGATGGATGGACTGTGTAAAAGAAGACAATATGGCCAGAAAGGGGTAAAAACCGAGATAACGACTAATAGAGAAGTATGGAAGAACTAGCTGCGCCCCGCGGTTTCACCCGCGTGAGTTTTGATCCCGTGGGAATATCGGGATAAAAAGTATCCTGTGTGTTATTCTGATGTATAAACTATATTACTGTAAAGTTTCATCAAAATCTGTTCAGTAGTTTTTGCGTGAAAGAGTAACAAACATCCATCCTCACAAACTTTCGCATTTATAATATTAGTAGGATGTAGGAAGTAGGATAAGACCCAAAATAAATAGCGATAAAGGCAAGAGAATGATGCTGATAATTATGTCGCTCCCATGAATCCTAAGCCATATTCGTTAATCGATAGAATAAATTGCAGTTAAGTTCATTCTAAAGCATCCAGCATGAGGCGCGATCAAACCGACACGTACATGAAATAAAATATTCGTCATTTTCATAAATTCGAAGTTAAATCAATATTGCTTATAATACTTTTGCCGAGGCAGCGCTGTTGTGTGCGAAGATTAAAATCGTGTGTCAGAGAGCTGGTGTCGAAGCCGATTTTTTAATTAATTTATGGTGGGAATAAATTAAATTTTATTTCAGACTAACGTCTATAGTTTGTTAGTAATTAGATGTTAGTAATAATAGTGATTAGCTAAGTCAGTATTCACAAATTAAATGTTGTTTAAACAGTGCTATAACTGTCGCCTCCCAGTGTCCTTAAAGCGACGGTCTGCTCTGCAGCGATCATTTTTAGAATGCTATTGTCACTACCAATAAATTTCCCAAAAAATATGTCGGTAGTCTACCAATGTATTAATACGGAATTTATTTTGTTTGACAGATTTTCTGTACGTCGGTAGGTACGGAATCTGTTAAATCATCGCAGGGCATTTGAATCGATCTTCGGCTATTCTCATCCGGTATCATTGCGAAGATCGTCGCCCCACGTAGCCTGAGGGTATCCAAGCTTACCATTGTTGATAACTTTGTTATTGTTCTTTAACAATGACATTTCAAGTGGGCCAAACGGCCATTCGAGAGCAAAACAGATACAAACTTTTCTGTTTACAGAAAAGTCGTAAGAAATAAACATTTAACACCGGAAACGGTTACATTTCAATTCGTAGTATAAATTCATAAATGTAATTACAGCGACAATACGTTTATGGATCCGTTTGAATTTTAACTGTCAAAAATAAGAGCGAAAATGCAGTGGCATTCGATTTCGTAAATTGAAATAAAATTTTGTCGCTGTCTGGCCGATTTCTGTCCAAAAGGTCGGTATAGGGTTGACAAAATTATAAACTTTTCGTATAGTTTAGCTAAATTTTTATTTACTTTTTCTTAAAATAATCAACTTTTCACTACCTAAATCTTACATGGCAATAAATAAATAAATAAATTAATTAATTACGTACCCTCTCTCGCTCGTCAAGTGTGATTTATATTGGTTATTTATTAATGCAACGGCTTGTGAATTTTCTTAGAAAATATATAAGTAACGCTATATATGGAGCAACTTAGAAAGGTAACTTAAGAGGAAATGCGGGTGTTCGTTTCTCCATAGAAACGCTCTCGCCTATTTTCGTTCTGGTTAGTGACCATAAAGCAATGATTTTTTACTTGTATGTCCGTATGTTTTACTTTTTGATGATACATTATTTTTGTAACCACTAGAACCCTCAAAAAATGCTAGAATTGGCCGATTTAAGCCGCTGTCAACAGAGGCCTAGTGCACAAATTTGACAACTATGAATGAAAAAAGAAAAACATAGGGACACAGTATAATTATATCCTTCTTATTCAGTTTACGAAATATCTTTTAAATTGGTCCAATATTTGAAGAGGAAATAGGCGCGAGACAAACCTAGAATTATGACTTTTTACTTAGGCTTTTTCAAAAGTCTCTCCGACCGCATTTCCTCATAAAACGAAGCAGGTGTTCAGTGAAATTGATAAAAACTGCTTTTTTCTCAATGTAACCTCGACAACCCTATCTAAACCTTGAACTATCAGTACAGAGACACATTTTTATAGTACCCCCTGCAGCTTACAATACGTGGTCGATTTATAACAAAACGAACTTACTAACATAACTATAGGAAATACTTTACTGCAACGTTAAATGTGATAAAGTGACTATTTTTTATTTACTAATTCCAAATGTCATAACTAACTAATTCTGTTTGCATTAGTAACATTGTTTAATAGTCGGAGAGCTGAAGAAGGAAACAAAGCATAATAAAAAATAAAAATTGTTTGCAACTTTGACCGGATTTTGTAATAGAAAACTCGTCACCATACATTGATATATTATGCTAAGAAAAAGTAAGTAATACTAAAAATTATGACGGTATAATAATCTTGCCATTTGAAACGACAGCTAACTGTATAAAATAGGATTAAAGAAAGCGGGAAACAAATAATAATTAAGTTATTTAAATAGAAGTTTTAAGAGGAAATACGGATGGTCGTTTCTTCATAGAAACGCTCTCGTCTGTTTTATTTCTGGTGAATGACCATAAACCAATGATTTTTTACAGAATAATAAATATTAACTACCTGTATGTCCCTATGTTTTCGTTTTTGATGATACATTAATACATTATTTTTATAAGGACTAGAACCCTCAAAAAAATCCTATTTAAACTGCTGTCAACAGAGGTCAAGTGTACAAATTTGACAACGATTATTGAAATAATAAAGACATAGTGACACATTCTGTATCCTTCTTATTCAGTTTATAAATTGGTCCAATATCGGAGGAGGAACTAGGCGACACCCAAACCTCGAAATATGACTTATAACTTAGGCTTTTTCAAAAGTCTCTCCGACCGCACTTCCTCTTAATAAAAAAAAAAAATTTAAAGGAAAAAAAAGTTGTTTATTTTCAAATAACCATTTTTATACGCAAGCTTTTAAACTAAAACAGTAAAATAATGACTAGAGGAAGTCGTGAATTTAATATTGTTGATGTAAACACGCTCACTAAATGGCTGTCATCAACAATGTACTAAATTAATAAAAGCTTTTAATTTAATAGGGTTAGCAGCCATGGTTCATGGTCTCACACCATGGGTTCATATGGCGTGGGTGTTGTACAAATCATGTTGATAGGTAGTTCATCATATATGCCTCTAAATGTCTAGTGTAAAACATGGGACAGAAAGAACGGTAAAACAGGCAAATTTATTATTATTTTATTTATTTCTCAAACATCATTATCATCCATTGGCCGACTTCACTCGTGGCATAGACTTCTATTTTCTTGTGCCGATCTCTACGCCTGTGCCAGCCTCATCCAGGGTCTACCATTTTCTAAAGCCTATTTTACATTTTGATTTTAGCTACACAACGAAAACCTCTCAGAGTGTATCTGTGTGCTAGCAAGCCGTTCATTTAAATTTTAAAAAAAATTGCCAAACTTAATAACGTTTTTAGAGGTTGACTGCCTATCCTCTAGACATAGCCAGAGACAAGTTTTGTCCTCTTTCATCATTCAATTGTTATTTTTAGGGTTCCGTAACTAAAGAGTGCTAACGGGACCCTATTACTAAGCCCAGTCTCCGTCCGTCCAACCCCCGTTAATTTTTACTTTATTTTATTTTTTAAGTATAAAAAAAATTATAGCGGCAATAGAAATACACAGTTCGTGAAAATTTCAAATATCTACCTTACGGATCATGAGATACAGCCCCCTGACAGACAGACGGACAGATGGAAAGTTTCGCTTATATCGCTTCTCTACCATTAAGTATTAATTAATTGCTCACTTAACTAGTTCATTAATTTGCCGTTCAATTAAAGACTTAATATTTTTTTATTTTAAAACGTTATTTTCGTGATAATGTGGGTTGATTTGATTTTCACAAATCAGTGGTACCTACTGTTATAATAATTGTCCTACATACCATATTTTCAGCCATGGCGGCCAATCTCAACGGAGACTAACCTTCGGCGCGGGAGATAATGAAGTGCACAAGTGTGCGCGCAGACAGAAGTGCACTCTCTCTTATGTTGATTTGCCCATATTATCATAAGGCCGTAACGCCTAAAATTTACTGGATAGAAATTAGTGAGTTTTTGCATATTGTAGAATGTGTCAAAAGGAGTCCATTATAGATAAAAATCTTATTTAGTGATTCTTAGCAGATAATGAGTTCTTGCAATAAGCCGACGATATGTACATCAAGCTATACATTTCCAGTTTTAGCTGACCTCGCATTGTATAGGTTTTTCGTACAATCAGAAGTCAGCTTATACTGGTTATGTATAGCTTGATGTGTAGCCGTGCGTAGAACGGCCCGAGATGAATCATCGGGCAGTTGCCCGCCACAACACCCATCTGGTCAGAGTATCCTCCTCTATCTATAGAGTATGAACTTTACACCCTGTTCCTCATACATCTATAAGGACTATTTATCTAACTAACGGTTCTATTTACCCCTCAATCCTAATCCAGCTGAACCAATCAGGAACCATTAAAGTTTCAAAGGACAAAAACGATACATTAATAGGCCAATCAGCACGCTATTAACCACGGTACATTTGTAGCCCATTCTACAAATTACCATATTATGAAGCAAGCGTGAAGTCAAATTAAACTCCCATGATCAAAGGTAAATTAGTCTTGTAGACCTGATCAATATGTGTTTATCAATATGTGGGAACAAGAGCTTGTTACCTCAGTAATCTTTTGGTTAATGTTGACTTTTTGGGTTTTTGGGGCTATGAAAAAGAGTTTTCTAAAGGAAATATCTTTGTATGTCACTTACGCCAAATTAGTAAATACAGCTCTAAATGAAACGTGACGGATCATTATCATCTGCATAGCCTATTCCTAACTGTGTTGGAGTCGGCTTCCATTCAATCTAAACGGATGCAACAGAACACCAGTATTACCAGTTTACCAGCTTGCTTATCTGACCTCCACAACCCAGATACTGGGTAATACGCCGTACCCCTTGGTAAGACTGGTTGTTAGTGAAAAATGTCAATGATTCACGAATGACAGCCGGGACTAACGGCTTAACTTGCTTTCCGAAACACGGAGGGTCTCAGTATGTAAAAATGGTCACCCATCCACGGACCAACCGTGGCAAGTGCAGCTTAACCTGATCTATCGACCCGTGCGGCTGTTACTACTTGGAAACTCCTCCAAGCAACACAAGTATTTTAAACTCAAAAGCATTTTGTTTACACAATAGCTTGTGCCCGTTAGGTATGTTACCCGATATTGTTTGATCTTACAATGTGTAATGGTATTTTTTTTAGCTCGAACAATGCATCAGATTAAGTTTCCGATAAGGCATTGTTTTTGGCTGCCAATGTATTATAACATCCTACAGGCGGTAGATAACCTACAAGAACGAATTTCGAAAGAACGAAAAAAGTTTATTTGGACACAGTTCGTGAAACACAAAACACAAAAACAAAATAAAAATAATGTTGCAAACAACAAATTGTGTGTGCCTCGACTGACAGTGTAATATGGCATTTCATAAGTGTCAGCGATTCTGCTTGCTTCTCGCTGCCGCCGTTCTCGTGGCCACAACACATAAGCGCAAAAGTAATTTATAGTAAAGATAAATCGCTCAATAAACTAAAACTCTGTCCTATTTCCTAATTATTTTCATTTTATCATCGGAGTGAATTATACACATTTTTTATTTGAAGATATAAATTGGGTCTCGATTTATTTGGATAAAAAATAGATGTCGTTTATATTGTTCCAAAGGCTTTAAATGTTATTAAGTGAGATAGGGATACAATGAGTGATTGTAAATCCATATTGACTATTGAGGTGATGGAAGCTAGAAAGATTAAGTAAACATCAATGTTTAGAAATTATTCAACAAGAAGCTTAAATATACCATGACATGGTAACAGGTAAACTTCAGTCAAAGATAAATTATTTTAAGTGAACATAGCTTACTAAGAAACGCCCTATTTAAAAATCCTAACAGCTACCTACTTGCCAAGCAAACAATCAACAATCGATTCTTGAGAACCGCTTCAATCCAGTCCGGAGCAGTTCGAACCAGTTCAAACCGGTTCAAACAAGACAGCTGAACTAAAACAAAGAGCGTATTTCGGCTGCACAAGTGAACGCTTCCCGTTTATGAGTTCCTAGTAAGTAGTACTTTAAAATGTTTGACTATCCGTGTTGGGTAAGCTTATTTGCTTATATAAATTTAAACACATTTTTAAAAAGTAGTTCCTTTGTTCACTAAATACCTATATTTAATACCTATAAATTCCATTTTAATTTTTTTTTATGTCTGTGTCGGGAGCTGGGGATCCAAGCTAAGGGCCTTATCATAATGGCGATTTGCAAGCGAGTCCAAAGCAAGGCCAGTGTGCTGCGATATTACCGCGAGTTCGCAGCGAGCGCGTGGCGACCTCACCGCGAAGACGGCGCGGGCGCGCAGCGAGCTCGCTGCGAATAACGTCGTCGATGCCAGAGTGTACAAAATGGTGTCGATGGCTACTCGCGGCAAGCTCGCTGCGCGCTCGCAGCGTCTTCGCGGCAAGTTCGTCGCGCGCTCGCTGCGAACTCGCTGTGAGCTCGCTGCGCACTCGCGGTAAGTTCGCTGCGCACTCGCCTCACTTTGGACTCGCTTGCAAATCGCCAGTGTGATAATGCCCTAAGCTCGTTTAATATGATAAGGTCCTATATTCATTACAATTATTTTCATTAATTTACATTTTCTGTAAATTACTGGGGCAGGATCTGGCATTGTCCTTTCCCCAATAAATTTTGAACCTTATACTTTAGCGATAAAGTTGAAAATCTATTAAAGAAATTTGACAGATTGTAGTAGCTAGTAATGTGTTCGCGTCTCTACAATATTTACGAATATGTTGATTACTGTATGCTATGTACTGATTATAAGGCAGCAACATTTTTGGTATAGCATTGCTACTTGCTTTCGATGAAGTTAAACAATAGCAATGCTTAGCAACATAAAGCTAAATTGACAAAAAAAAAATAACTCGCTGATATTGAATCACTTCATGCATGCAGGTGCTAGATAGGCAGAAATGGTTAATTTCATCCGGCGAATGTATGTAAATATTGTTTTACTAGTAGCTTAGTATTTATTTATAATTGTAATACACTAATATAGCTTTAAGTTTTTTGTAGAAACGCCAGCACATCAAGCTACAATAATCTGTCAAATTTCTTTAATAGATTTTCAACTTTATCCCTATTAGCATTAGGTTCAAGGTTGATTGGGAAAATTTGACAGTTTCAGGTAGCTTGACGTACTGGCGTCTGTACCTAACTCACATAATATGGATTATAGTTGTCTATGCAAATAAATAAATTTAATTTTATAAACAATTTGTATCGAGATTGTTCCCAGAAAAATCCACCTTTAAGTATAACAAAAAGCTAATTTTAACTATAATCCCAGTATAAGATTTCACTAACCAAAAACAAGATAGAATCTAGAACTAAAATAGAAACGTACCCCAAAAGGAGCAAGCTCGAAAACTCCTTCGTTACTAGTATCCGTTGCCTAGCAACTGTAAAGATCCCTAGTGATAAATTAACATTTTGATCGGCCCATCCCGGATTATAGAAGTAATTTACGTAAGCAGTGTGCCGGCATCCTATCAATTTCATAGAAAATTTAGGGCGCCCACAGACAGGTACAGGACAGACAATACTTCAATTTAGCTTTACAAAAAATACAAGCAACGTATTAATGTTCCCACTGGTGGAACTTAGGCTTCCTCGCTGAGAAAGGGGATTGAAAAAAACACCACAAAGTGAAAAATAACTTTTTATCACATCTATTCAAAAAGAGCTAGTGTATCCTTCGTAAACAAGGACTAAAATAGCTCTTTATTCCCTAACCACATACAGTAATATACTAATAACTTAATTAAATAAATACTTAAAGAAACATAAATAATCAAAAAAATATTACAATACATTCCTGTAGCGGTAGGAGTAACAAGATTTTTTTCAGAAATTACACAGTATTATGTAACACAAATACAACACATATAAATGTAAAATTACTGCGAATGCGGTGCCTCTGGTATTGGATATTACCACAATCAATAATTGCAATCGCCTTAATTACTCTAGTAACTTTTTGATGGCTTGGCGTGGTGAGCGAATCACGACCTACAACGGAAATAAAAACAATTAACAGCAATTGCACGTCATAATGACTAAGGACAAAACTGAGCATATTTAAAACGCATTCGAGAGCTGTCAGTGTCATCATTGTTGTGGAATATTGATACTGCGTTCGGTACTGCAATTCTGTAACCATCTCAGCGTGAAAACTTAGGTAAAGTGAGCGTGGAGTGAGCTGTCAGTGTCTTCCTGGTGCTAAGGATTGATACTCTTAATAGCTCACTCTAAGATCACTTCACTTAACTTTTCACGGTGAGATTTTTAAGGAATCGATCGGCAGTTTCATTGGTGAAATTCACCTTAAAAAATCAGGTTGGTGAAGACCAATCCAACTAGTAGCACCTAGCGATAGTTTGTACAAATCGGTTGTCTACGGGCGCCCTTACGGAACTCCATCAAAATTAGGGGCCCCTTCCTGTTTATGATAAGGTACAGCTGTTGGTTACTCCTGAAGTCATAAAGCCTTAGGCTCTTCTGTTTTATGCGCCCCTGATCTGAATAGGGGATCTCATTTTATAGTTTCTGCCTTGAGATTCTTTGTTGGGATAATATTGGAGGTAATTTTGTAGTGGAAAAGAGGGCCGAGGTCGTTTGTTTAGAATTGTTAAATTAGTTTAGCTTGCGAAATTCCCGTTTGAAGTTGTATGGATAAAGCAAGATGGCAGAGATCGGAAAAAATAAAGACAAAAAGTTGATATAAAATAACAATAACAATCAGCCTATATTGTTCCCACTGATGGGATACAAGGCTCCTCTCTTCGAGAGGGAGTAGGATATAATCTACCACGCGGGCCCAGTGCGGGTTGGTAGATGTCACATGATTTCGAATTTTTACCGTTCTGAGAGCGATGGTGATGAAATTATTTACAAAAAGGAAATCGCCTGACTTGGTGGTGGCCCAGTGGTAACGGACCCGAATCACGAATTGAAGGTCGTCGGTTCGAACCCAGGCAGGCGCTTCTTATCCAATTTTCACTCCTAAAAAGTAGATATGAAAAACCTGACTTAGAAAAAGTTAAATTCAAAATTACTTTTTCTAGTTTTACAAAAACTATGATGACATAAAATATAATTCCTGTCTGCTGCCACCTGGCATATGTTAAATATTAAACAAACACCATAAACTATAATTAACTATAATTCAAACACAACGGAAATTATTAATTCTGGACTTGATACTCAATTTTAAACCTTCGCTCTTTTGCAATAAGGTCAATTAGATATTTTAAGAGAGTGACTTTTATTGACGCTAAGTGTTTATGTACGCTTTATAAATATTTCTATATTAATTTCATGGTAAATAAAAGAATCACGTGTAAACGTAGAGCGATTAAAATTACAGAGAAGAACTACGTTCTAGCTGGTGTACAATTTGAACTCAACATATTGCAGCCCTTATTTGGATATAGGGGCTTCTAAAGTTACGGACGCAAAACCTGGTTTTTCATCATCCAGTCTGATCTAGGTAGCGTGTCACGTTACGCTTGCAGATTTGTGGTCTCCACCCATGGATAACGTCTGCTATCTGCTCCAAAGGCCGTTGGTCCTTTAACAGACACCACAACTTTGATTTTAAAAAAATATCCGTTCATACTTTATTCAACATCATCATCCTTTTTAGGGTTCCGTACCTCAAAAGGATAAAACGGAACCCTTATACGATCACATTGTTGTCCATCTGTCTGTCAGTCAAGACCCTTTATCTCCAGAACGCGTGGAGGTATGAGTTGAAATTAAAACTATATCACTCAAGTCTGCGGTCCCTTGTAGCTGTGAAAAAATCAAACTTCTAAATTAATTTTAAAAAACGATACGGCCGTTTGTGCCAAAAAACCCTATATTTCGACACTTTCAAGGGTATCAAAATGTATTATAGGGTACTTCTCGTTGACTTAGAAACATGAAAATTGGCAAGAAGCAAGGTCATGTAGCACAAGTAAAGGAATAAATCCGTAAACCGTTAATTTGTAGTCACATACCTACTTTGTACGGAGCCCTCGGTGCGGAGTCCGATTCGCACTTGACCGGTTTTTTTTACTCTGTTACCTTTTCACGCGTAAACCACTGATCCTATCGGAATTCGACATATATATAGCCTGAAAGAAGACAGATTATATTTTATCCTGGATATTTGTACTGATTTAAAAATAGTGAAATACAAAATACATGCAGATAAAGTCGCTGGCAACTAGCTGGTTCAAAAATAAAAATTTAACAATCCCCTAACTCTTCATTGTTCGCGTGAGGTGCAATGAACCTTAAGTCTATCTTAAAAGGTTAAGACTTTGTTTTTTTCTCATTAAATCTTCCAGGACCTGTCTAAAACAAATATTTTGAGCCCTAACATTGCCGAATCTATATAAAAACTCCTAAAATACAACCCTATTATAATTGCTACAAGGGTTGAAATGGAACAAACGCTGAACTTTAATTAAGAAGCTGTCAGTTGAATCGAGCCCCATGCGGAATGTTTAGAACTTCACGCTTTGGATTTTGAAGTCTGAGCAGTGGTTGAGTGAGGTGGCTTGACTGCTTCCGTCATCCGGAAAGTAAGGTGTTAGGGAAATTATTAGCTTAGGTAAGTGCAAAATTACCTTTTGGCACATTTTCATAGCTCTAAATCTCTTAATCATTTTCTAGATTTGCATCGGGTAAATTTGAAAATGTTTTTGGTTTCGTTAAGTTTGGGCTCAATGGGATTAGCACCCATTGAAGAAGCCACTAAAATTTAGCCTATATTAACTATCCTCTTAAATAATTGTTAACTAGGCACTTAAATTGATTTATTTTCAGGGGTTTGGCACAACTTGCCATTACGAAGTAGAAGCAGACCTGATAGTACAGTCAGCAACAAAAGTCGATTAACACTTCAGTTTTTTAAGTCTCAGTTATTGAGCAAAATATTAACACTTCAGTTTTTGAAATCTAAATTATTGAGCAAAATATTTGTTCGAAATTGCATGTATTTCTGCTGCAATTTCGAACAAATATTTTTTTATTTATTGAGCAAAATATTTGTTCAAAGTTGCATTGTAAGTACTTCTGCTGCAATTTTGAACAAATATTTTGCTCAGTAACTGAGATTAAAAAAACTGAAGTGTTAATCGCCAATTTTTGCTGACCGTACAACATGGCTTTACCTATTATTAAATTTAAAAGTATAGTGAAGTCACCAATCGTGCCGTTGACTTACAAAAAATATGACTTCACGCCTCAAACCACTACGAAAACATGCAGATCTATTAACTACGAGTAATACAAACTTTACCAACCTATGAAGAAAATTATAGAACTAGTCATTGTTGTACATCAAAACTAAGAGGCTGTCGGTTAAGCGGTCTGAAACTTAGAACTTTGAATTTGTAGCCGTGGTTATAGTTGCGATCAACTGAAACTTCGTATAGTCGATAATACACTCGAGCTACGTACAGTTTAGAGTTTGTTTAATGTAACAGCATAGAAACATATAGAACTAGTACTGCATGTGACCTGTCTTGTGGACACTGAACCCGCAAACTTAAGAATACTTTGAGCGAAAAAATTCTTCGGGGTGTGGGGCATCTACAGCGCAACATGTGAACTACGCATCACGCCGGGATTGTCCGCAAGGGTTACCACTGCCCCGGAATATAAAGGGCTAAGGAAGGAACACGGGTGGGTTTTAGTCAGTAAGAGTCTGACACTCCCTTCTGCTCCACCCAGAGCGGGAGGGTCAATTTGATAACTTCCATCCACAAAAAAAAAAACTGATCTCACGCTAAATCCTGCATCGCGCCAGCAAAGTTTACTATGCGACTAACCCGTTTATATTGTATTGACGCCAGAACATCAAGCTACTACAATTTGTCTGATTTCTTTAATAGATTTTCGACTTTATCTCTAAAGCATAAGTTTCAAAGTTGAATGGGAAATTTTGAGAGTTTTGGGTAGCTTGATGTACTTATAACTAGGACTTACTGGAGTCAGAAAAAATTGCGAATTGATGATCAGAAATCTTAAAATACTGTCACATTTTGACATGTACTACAACGGTAGAAGCAAAGGTTAGATTTTTTTGCCTACCTACCAAATCAACGGGGTTCCATATTTCTACGGAATACTCGGTGGAACTTAGTTTTTCTTTTCCGTCACTTTAGCAAGATCATCATCTGCCTAGCCTTTGCCCAACTATGTTGGGGTCGGCTTCCAGTCTAACCGGATGCAGCTGAATACCAGTATTTTACATGAAGCGACTGCCTATCTGACCTCCACAACCCATTTACTGGGTAATACCCTTGGTAAGACTGGTTGTCAGACTTTCGGGCTTCTGACTACCCGTAACGACTGTCAAAGATCTACGAATGACAGCCGGGACCAACGGCTTAACGTGCTTTCCGAGGCACGGAGGAGTCTCGATATGTAATGATGGTCACCCATCCACAGACCAACCACGGCAAACGTAGCTTAACCTGATCGATCGACCTGTGCGGCTGTTATAATTTAGCCACGGGCCCCTCCGTTACTTTAGCAAAATGTACCGTCAAAATTACACTGATTATTGAGCTTTATTTTTAAAATATGTAGGTCCACAGTTAAGCGGCATTTAGAAAGTTAAACACAAAAGATTACGATCAAATTTATTCAGCAATAAAACTATGAAGCTATAAATGTGCAATTAAAAAACGTGAAAGCCCTTCTTTAAATTGTCACCTGTTGTGTCCAAGTCTATTCTAATCGCTTGCTAAGTCGTTAAACAAAGCATTTCCGGATAAGCTGTCTAAGGAGTTAGCTGCAGCGAGTTTTGGTTCCATTGTCAAAGCGAATACAGAATTAGATTCAAAAAGAAAATATATGATAAATGATTTTATTTCTGTAAGTAGGTTTGCACAAACACTTTTACACGTCAATTATATTTTAAAAAACCAGATGAGAAGAAAGGCCGGTACAAACTCCTGAGTTTGAGAGACTCTCTTTTAAAGTCCAGACATAATTTTGGTTAGATCATGTGCAGTCCATGTAGATTAATCCATGAAGAAGGCTTCAAAAGACCATTTCAGACACACAGACCACACCACACAGATTTGAGTGGACCAGTCTAGTCAGTGCAAGCATTTGTCAACTCAAAACTTGAGGAGTTCAACGACTCGACGAACAATACCAAAAAAGGACATTTGGGTAAGCTGCATAAAGTAGTCAAAACTACCAGACCAACATAAAAACTAACACAGAAAGGAATAAAAACGAATGACCACCACAATCCTCACATTCATAATAATTAAGTAAAATAATTCTTTACAAAATAAATATTCATGTCATTTTCTGTAATATTCATCAATTTCAATATTATGTATATAAAATGTGTATAATGATTATTTTGCATGATAATTAAAACGTCAAGTTTTATGGTTTTATCACAAGCCGTAGCAGAGCGAGCAGCTCATTCCCAAGCATTATATATATTATTATTTAATTTTTTTATAAATATAAAACGCTACCTCTCCTCCCGCACCCCATACTATAGGTTTAACACTCGTCAAACATCACAAGTGTCGGTCGGCACGCGTCTCCTCTGTTTGTACAACGATTTTTGACACCAGTTAAATTAATGTGACATGTTATAAATCGGACGTGGTTGAACATGTAACAATTCTTTACATAGATATTATAATGACCTGACTGACGCAATTTTCTAGAAGAGCAGTGACCGAATTTACCGGCTTATGACGTCAGTGAAACATTATTTATGACAGTAAGATGGTGTCTTTCCCTAGAGAGCGTCACGTCAAACACCGTAAAGTCGAATCCCGCTTCCATCATTTTTATGACAGCCAGCACTGTGGCCGTTATATGGCGGTCTTCTAGGAAACTGTAGTTAAAGCGGCAAAAGGAAAGGGATGCTGGTAAGGTGAGATGCTGTTAAGTATTTATCCGCATCCGATGCTATCTGTATCATGTCTGTGTTTCAGTGAGATGCTCGGTTAGAAGTCAGTACAACGAAAACCCTGACTTCTACCAAAATAAAGAAGCAGTTGAAGTATTTTATTGTTACTATGGAAGTGCGGTACCTACATTATACAAAAAAAAACAACCGACTTCCAAAAAAACACTACAAAGTGAAAAATAACTTTAATTTCGGAAGTCGGATTCGTTGGTTCCGCATTTTCTTTTATTGACAGCGACTTCCGAAATTAAAGTTATTTTTCACTTTGTAGTGTTTTTTTTGGAAGTCGGTTGTTTTTTTTGTAAAAAGTTTTTTATTTTTCACTTTTTAGTGGGCCAGTTTGTAACTTATCCAAGTTACAATAGCCTAATCTCAACTGCTCATCACCTTTTACAAAACATTGACTTTCCCGATGCAGGGACTTTAATTGTTGAGGAGTTCTCCTTGTAAAAACCAGGAGAACTGGATCTGATTGAGAAGTCACCATCAGCTCAACTTCACGATGCGCATTGTGCTTAGCAACCACATTAAAGTACCTAATCTAATTGCAACCCGTGAAATATTTATTATTGAGTAGTTCCGATGGCCATCTGTGGTCTTCATCATCAGTTCCACTTCACCGGATGGTGCTTTCTGAGAGTAAATGTACGAGTTACTATGAAAAATACCCAAATCGCTATAGGTGTGCCTACAAAATTTGAGGGCTTCCCTCGATTTCCATGGGATTCCCTCATCAGATTCCGATTTGGTGACAATGGGACCACTTTGGAAGCATACCCTTTCAAATAAAACAAGAATTTGGAAAATCTGTCGACAATTGGCGGAGTATTCGATGAACAAACATACAAAAAAAATATATATATATACAAACATCCGAACATAGTACCTCCTCCTTTTTGTGAAGTCGGTAAAAAGTAGACAAAGATGCAAGTTTAATACTTGCTTCTTTCTACGAAAGAAAAAAAATTCAATATGAACTGCAACACTGGGACCTCAGCTGGCCTGGCAAGCATCGCAAGATACAAGACTCAGCCCACTATCGTCCTCCGGTCTCCGGAGGGGAGTGATGTAGCGGTATCTACAACGCGTCATACTAACGTGACGCAAAATCCTGCATCTCTCAAGCAGAGTTTACCGCGCAACTATACAACGGCCCGGCATCATCGGG
The DNA here is from genome assembly GCA_949316385.1 of Globia sparganii. NCBI lineage: Eukaryota > Metazoa > Arthropoda > Insecta > Lepidoptera > Noctuidae > Globia > Globia sparganii. The sequence continues at coordinate 20,699,802 of OX438671.1, forward strand.
CAGTTGCCCGCCAGACACAACACCCGTCTGGTCGGAGGATCCTCCCTTTTTTATGGAGTTTGAGTGAATTTTACCTTGTTCCTCATACCTCTATACTAACTCATACATAGCTAAATCCTACCCCTATTCACAAGAGCACTGACCTAAAACACAAAAGCCTAGCCCTATCAAACCACAAAAAAATCGTACTAAACTTTAAAAAAAAGGCTCACAAAGATCTTTCCACCACGAAATCGGAAAGCTTTTAAAACAGTGAAAGAATTAAACTGCTCGCAGTCCGCAGTTTCTTTAATCCAGGTGGAATCGATTGAGTGGAGCAGTCGGCACTCTCAATAATGCAACGGGTTTTTTTTTTTTGAGTGTCTGTAGACTGGAGGGTTCTCGGTGCTGTTGCGATGCTTTTGTTTAAGGCTTTGGTGATAGTGATAAGCGGAAGCTTATTTAATTAAGGAATGTTGTAGTTGGATTTTGTGCTCGGTAAATAGTAGCTATTTTAGGCATGTTTTAGGTCATCATAATCATCATCATCAGCCGGAAGACGTCCACTGCTGAACAAAGGCCTCCCCCTTAGACCACCACGCCGAACGACAATCCGCCACTTACATCCATCGGTTGCCCGCGACTCTCACGATGTCGTCGGTCCACCTAGCGGGAGGCCTGCCTACGCTGCGTCTTCCGGTTCGTGGTCGCCACTCAAGAACTTTTCTTCCCCATCAGGTATCAGGTGTGTGGTGGTGGTGGGTATTGGGTATCGGGGTTCGGGTTTTAGGTGTACATGGCTAATGACAAATGTGTGACTACGGATCATAAGCTTGTACTGAAAACAGCGTGTGTGTACGTGCACGGCGGCCACACCCAAATGGTCGGAAGGAACTCCTGTAAAAATAAAAGGAATGTAAATTATGGTCAAAGTTAAAATAACCAGTTTAAAATTAAAGTAGTACAAATTAATTTAATTTAATTTTGTATTTTTTTCATATTAACACTTTTTATTTATTCTCTTCATTTATTTTAACGGACACACACTTCCACTTGTTATTCCAGCGTATGGCACTCGTGGGTTGCAGCTGAAAATCAGCGTCAGGTTGCACATCTTGTGTTGTCATCTGACATTATGCTGAGCTGAGGCCCTTTTGGCATTATTATCTTTGTTTTCTGTTTTTATAGTTTTAAGGTGTATTTATTTTGTTGTAATGCCAATAAACGCATTTTTCTTTCTTTCTTTCTTTCTAATTGTGAACCTCTTATCCTTGATTTTGTTACTCTAAAATCATCAAAATTTATTGTTTACTGCTCACTTTTTGAAGGCAATGTGAGATCACCAAATTAGAAGTCAGTAACATTTGTAGCCACACGCTATCGCTACCACCGTCACTATGACCGCACCCGTCACCCACAGAGAGCTCCTCATTACATACGTACTCAATACGATATTCGATTTGAAATTAAAATCAATACCTGACGGTCTCACCACTGTTTTTAACTAATTACAATTTTAATTAAGCTATCTTCTGAAACATCGACAAGGAGAAGCTATTGTAGTGTTTTTTTCGGAAGTCAATTTTTTTTGTTAATTTTTTTTTATTTCTCGCTTTTTACTGGGTCTGATGATAATGTATTTAAGATACAATTATAGCCTAATGTCAAGTTGCTCATCGCCTTTTACAAAATATTGCTTTTCCCGATGCAGGGACGTTAATTGTTGATGAGTTCTCCTGGTACTCCACCATCAGCTCCATTTCACCATTCGCATTGTAACGAGCATAAATTGTTTAGCAACAATATTAAAGTAATCGAATCGTAACCCGTGAAATAATTGTTATTGAGTAGTTCCGGTGGCCATCTGTGATCTTCATCATCAGTTCCACTTCACCAAATGGTGCTTACTGAGAGCAAACGCACGAGTTACTATATATAATACCCAAATCGCTATAGGTGTGTTTATAATATTTAAAGAGTTCCTGCGATTTCTCCAGGATCCCATCATCACAACTGGATTTTGACAAAAAATGGGAACAATCTGGAAGTATATCCTTTTGAATAAAAAAAAAATCCAAATCCGTCTATGAACGACGGCGCTGAGGTAACAAACATAAAAATAAAAATACCACCGAACTGAGAACCTCCTCCTTTTTTGAAGTCGGTTAAAAATAAGAATGACCGAACTGCTTTTGAAAAGGAAGTGAACTAAAGCGTGACGGTTGACGAGGATATTGGAAGAAAAAAACGTGTTGCGCCGATCCCAAGGAACATAGGCAAGAAGATGATGAGAAGATGATTATGATGATGAACTGCCTTTGATAGCCACTCTCTGGGAATTCTGCTTAGAAAGAAGGACTACAGACCGTATTTCGGCTATGGCGGCCAAACTAAACGGAGATATTATAGTATCCAAGTGTGTGCGCAGACACAGGTGCACTCTCTCTTCCCTCACTCTCATAGTTCGATGGGATGGCACTCTGACTTGACCTGAAAGAGATCAGGCGCAGGACCAATGCCTTAACACATTTTCCTAGGCACAGGGGTATCACACCGTCAACTTCCAATCTCCGGGCTGTTACTAAGATTTTTTTTTAACAAAACAGAGCAGATTATATGTATATAGCATAATAGAAATAAATCAATTTTCGATATGAGCGTCACACATCAGTAACAATTAAAATACAGTTGTTGAACTACTACAGTTTAAATAGATCACACGGTTAATAAACAGCTTACTTGCAAAACAAACAAGATACCCATTCAAAGTGTTCAAACACAATCAGAAACATGAGAGTATTAAAAAACAAAAAAAAAATGTTACAACCAAACAAATGAAATAATGCATTTCATGAATAAAACTATATCGGAAAATGTTCCATCCACAGTTTCATCGGATATAATAAAAACAGGCGTATGAACTTCAATCAACAATGTTTCATTATTTACAGGTATAAACGTCAGTTTTCAGGCAACTCGTGGAAACTGAAAGCGCTCATAGTTCAGCCTGAAACATTTGTAATTACGAAACCCCTAGTGTTGAGGACTAGGGTTGGCACTTCACTTTAAAACTACGTTACTGAAAAAAGCTAGTTTTCTTTCGTTAGATTATTACATTTTTTGACGTCATTATTAAAGAACAGAGAAATAGACACGGAGATAGTCAAGCTGTAGTGTTAAGAGTGACAGAAACTAATAACGCCATTTTATACAGGTTGAAATTTTAATCAACTTTTTCCTCTTAAGGGGTCACTCCGTCCGATCAGGACCAGGCCCGTGCCGGACGGCGCGTACGTGTTCCACGCGCGCCTCAAAGAGATGTCAGCATAAAGGAAGGGGCCCGAAAGGGCCGAAGCCTGCCGGGGCAGCGGGATTGTCCGAAAGGGTTACCGCTACCCCGGAACACAAAGGGCTAAGGAAAGAACACGGGTGGGTTTTAGTCAGTAAGAGTCTGACACACCCTTCTGCTCCACCCAGAGCGGGAGGGGTCATTGGATGATTTCCCATTCACAAAAAAAAAAGGGGTCATTATACTCATCATTATGAACAACTTTTACTATGGTATCAAACATGAAATCGCGAAAATAAAATCAGCTGTTCCCTGCATTTTGACGAGTTAGGCGAACATAAATGTAGGGAACAGCTGATTTTTTTTTCAAGATTTCAGGTTTGGGCCCATTGTAAAAGTTGTTCATAATGATGAGTAGAATGACCCCATAAGATGGAAACGGTGATTAAAAATTTTAGCCTGTATATTGATTTGATAAATATAAAAAGAAATTTAATTAAACTTAAGATATGCAGGACAAAGCGAACAACATTACAATCTACTTGGTAGTGCCTACAGAGGGGTAATTGCGTAATACACTAACAGTAGACATGGCTTTTATTTTGACAGTACAACAACATTTATTATTGCGTTATTCACGTTTGTTGAGCAGACAAATTTTTCGAACGTATGAAACTATGCATTAGCAAAATATTCAAATTGTGGTTAAAAGTGTGTTGCGCAAATAGGGATACGGGTCACAAATTAGGGCAGCGGGATTGTCCGAAAGGGTTACCGCTACCCCGGAACATAATGGGCTAATGAAGGAACACGGGTGGGTTTTAGTCAGTAAGAGTCTGACACTCCCTTCTGCTCCACCCTGAACGGGACGGGTCATTTCATGATTTCCCATCCAAAAAAAAAAAAGTTATAAATTACTCAGTTCAGTTCTGTCTCGTGTCTTACGCCGTACATGATATGTTGCATTATGTGCAAAAGAAAATTTGCCGGATTGTACATTGTGCATTATGCATTTGTGCATTGTGTATTACACAAACTTGAACATTTGGTATATAATTTTGCCATATTATGCTAGATGGTGTCACTGAGACATGAGATCACAGTTTTCCTGTGAAATTTTCTATATTATGATATCCTCTTTAGTATCTTAAATCCCTTTGCTTACCTATTACAATAAATCATCTCTTGAAGACATAATATTGCTTATTTTAGTATTGTTAATTTTACTAAAGGATTCTGCTGCTATCCTTTGATGTCATCTACATTATTATTCTTGGCTTGATCCCGGCGGCGACTGCGTACCGGAAGACCTAGCGATAGACTCCAAGATGGACTGATGACATTGCGAGGCCCGCAGGAATCCGCCGAATGCGGGAAGCAAAGAACCGGTCGAAGTGGAGGTGAATGGGGGAGGCCTATATCCAGCAGTGGACGACTTTTGGCTGAAATTATGAACCCTGCAACTAAAAAAAAAAGAAATTATAAAAAAAGGCTTTGTTTATATTCTCGCGACAACCCTTGTGCAACTGGCTCGACTGATTGCGAAAGTTCAGTGAAAAATATCGAAACCTTTTAGCGTATTTTTTATTTGAATGTTATTTCAAAAGCGAATCCACGAGACTTGTTAGTGTGAAATACTTTGTATTGTGACTATTGTATTGTATCGGCGCGATGCAACACTGACAAGTTAAATGTCAAGAAACTTGATATCTTAAATTTTGATAAAGATTACTATGGACCAATTTGTATCAATCAGATAAAATGACAAATCAAAATGAAGGCGGCTCAAAAACTTTTAAAACAAATGATAGTAATTAACTAACAATAAGTAAAGTAGCATAACAAGTTAAGAAAAGGAGGTAAAAATTTATGCAAATTAGTAAAAATATGTTTCAAATTAATTAGTGTTACTCTTTACAGGATAAACTAAAATTGCATTTTGTATCTAACATGCGCAAGCGTCTACACAGCGCTTTTGTTTATTTTATAACAAGAATGTCAAACATGGTCGTGGAACGCAACCACGCCACGGTATGATCGTAACCGACGCGACGCGTTGCCAGCTCGTACATTCGACCATGACGACACACAGACTCAGCGCTTACGCACTACACACGCGACGGCGTTATCATACGAAACACAACGTTATTGAGTTCGTTTTACAGTTTCTTATTCTGCACGGATTTGTGGGATAGCATGCGATGACGTCGTGCGGCCGCGTCGCTCGCGTTGGATGTGCAAGCTGGCAACAGCGCGAGGTTATTTTTAGTTCACCGTGTGTCGTGTCGATCGCATCACGTATTTCGTTGTTGATAAAAGTTTTGAACCATTATAGTGATAACTAATAATATTAGCAATATCGTGACGTCTAAGTGAAATGTTAAAATGATATAAAAATAAATAAGTGACAGTGTTCGTGGTTGGTTTTTTGTTTCGTTTAAAAACTGACAACATAAGAAAGTTAGGCATAAAAGTTAATAATAATAATAATAATATACTTTTTCGTTGGACTTTGCGCCTTACTGAGACGAAACAAGGATTAAAAGGTGGATTTAACGTCTCTATAATATGGAATCTGTTTGTGAATTGGACATGAATAAACAAATGAATCTTATAGAAAGGTTGATTAGGGAGGTGGCAAATACTCCTTTACTGTGGAACAGATATCACAACGAGTATAATAACAGAACGGCAATGGACCATGAATGGGAGCGAATAGCAACGATACTGAATAAAGATAGTAAGTAATAATTATATAACATTGTTATTTGTGCAGTAGTTATGTTACCAGAGTAATGACTATGAGTTGGTTCACCTGTCTTTCGCTTAGGATTTAAAGGGATTTGAACTAAGAGTGCGCAGGAGTTGTTTTTATTTTGATATGGCTATACAATATGTAAAAACCCTGTCCGATCCTTGAGGGTTTTCTTAAGTATCGTACTAAGAGTCTATTTATAGAGTGAACCTCCGAAAAAAAAATCCCCAAAATTTATTTTAGGCACATTTGTTGGCCTTCGTGTACCTAACACTAAAAGATGTCAACAAGTCATCACCTTGTCATGACATCTGTTGTTTGCAAATTTTTAATGAAATTGGGTTATTTTTTTAATTAAAATCGTGAATTTTAAGAAGCAATAACTTTTTTTATAGCAATAATATTTTCGGATCGGACAGGGTTTTTGCCACACAATGTTTAGAGCATTTATTATTGTTGATAAGAGGGCGGCGTCACACGACTGCGTTTGCGCTGCGCCATTATTTCACTAAAGGTCACTTCATTCGCGCCATCGGTGACGTAGGTAGCTTTTGTTTACATAACTGTAATATCGACTAGCGATCCGGTTTCTATAAGTATCGGCTTCACATTTTCTATTTTGTGTTATTATTGTTTACCTATTCAACCGCGTATAATTTTATTGTTCTGTTACTTTTAACAAGACCCTGTAATTATTGAAACTTAAGTTATAATTAAGATTGGGATATGAAACTATCTAACTGTGACATTAGGTTATTTTTACATTTGCACGGTGCACTTGTACAGGGCTTCAAGTCTGCTATTACAATAGTGTCAGAAAGGTCTATCATTGATTTCATAATTGTTGATTTTGACAAGTTTGGTAATCTACTAATATAATGGCGTCATTATGACTTTCCAATGGTCAACCACTGACACTCCATTGAAAGAAATGACATAAACTGGTAATCTCGTACATAATGACAAATGAATAAATGTAATGTTTATTGCTATTTACGAACTTCTTACTACTTCAGATTGCAAACACTAATACGTAATATGTAAAAATATACATATATGAAATGAAATCTAGCATGAAATTTAGTAGTAGTTTTTCTCAGACCATTGACCGACCAATGATCGACCATTATGAATTTAGCAGATTACGAACTTTTAGCAAAATGACTATGGGATCGTGTTGGAATGACGAATTTATAAAAATAGCAGACTTGGGCCCCTGGTCTCCTTTTTGTGTTGTTAGAGGAGGTCGTGTCCTAGCAATGGTGGTAAAGAATTTTACTAGGTCGATTATACCACGTGTACCTACCTATGTTGTTCAACAATGTTTATGCAGATCTAAATAATAGTCAAATTATCATTATTAGCCAGCCAGGCCAATAGATTGGAAGTGTTTTGTTTTCGAATCCTGAGCGGGTGAATTGGTGCAAGTTTTTAGGGTTCCGTACCCAAAGGGTAAAACGGGACCCTATTACTAAGACTCCGCTGTCCGTCCGTCTGTCTGTCCAACTGTCTGTCACCAGGCTGTATCTCAAGAACCGTGATAGTTAGACAGCAGAAATTTTCACAGATGATATATTTCTCTTGCCGCTATAACAAAATAGAATAAATATTTAAGGGGGCTCCCATACAAGAAACGTGATTTTTTTGCTCGTTTTTGCTCGATATTGATAACGGCAACAGGTAGGTAGACGTTTGAAATATTCACAGAATATTCAGATATAATATATTCACTTTAAAATAAATAATTAAATTAAAACATAACAAATATTTAAGGGGGGCTCACATACAACAGACATGATTTTTTGCCGGTTTTAAACTCTATGCGCGAGTTCGACTCGCACTTGGCCGGTTTTTTTACACAATCATATTGGTTCAACAATAGCTATTATAACAAGACTGCTTAACCCTTTGACCGCCACGGTCGTGTATAGACGACAAATGAAAACGTGCCCTAAACGCCACCGTCGGCTAGTGCCGACAAGAAAACACCATGTTTTAAGTACAAAATAAATAAACTAAATTCAGTTTTCTGTGTTTATACTTAAAATATGTGGTTTTCTTGTCGGCATTAGCCGACGGTGGCGTTTTAGGCACGTTTTCATTTGTCGTCTATACACGACCGTGGCGGTCAAAGGGTTAAGAATACTAAGTAGCTTAGTGCATGCGTTAAACACTGGTGAACACCTTATCACTGAGCAATATGCGCGATAACCTAGTTTTGTAATTTTAGCCCTTATCTGTGACGCAATACGGTTCTCTTTGGATTGAATGTACTATCTTTACTAATTTTAACCCTTATTTGTAGCGCCATTCGGTTATCTTTTGACTGATTGTATCCTCATTCCACAGAAACGTTACTGGTTATCTTATCTCATTTTTTGGGGACGCCTTATAATTATAACCATGAATTCGTTATTTAAATAAGAAGGAGATAATCGGCTCTTAAATTGTTGGCGAAGACGAAAAGGATAAAAAAGTTCTACTTTCAAAAAGTCAAAATACATCCTTACCATAGTGTTCCGCAGATTTAAGTTCTAAGTCCAACCAATAAGACTTATTTTACATTTTTTGTAACTTTGCCATATTGTTCCGTTAGTAGGCGCCGCCGAGTGCCGCGCCGGAGCAGGTTCAAGGAATCGAGGCACGGGACCTTTGATGACCTGCGTAGATAATCTCATTCTTAGATTATATATTAGTTGACAGGAATTATGTAGGAAGTAATAAATATAACCTGCGCCATTCTGAAAACGAAACAGTAGTATATTTGTATTTTTTTAGTAATACTTTTTTTAAGTACCTAATACTTTTTTTTTTAATAACAAGTGATATGATACTATATCAGACTGTATGATACATTTAATAATATATTGACTTTTAACGATGAATATTGATTGTTTCAGAAGACTTTGTGAAACAAAAATGGCGGAACTTACGAGATCAATTCCAAAGGGAAATTAAAAAGGTAAAGGTTCCCTTCGACAATCCTACGAAGCCCTACATCCAATACTATAGAGGCAAGTGGATATACTTCGAGCACATGCTTTTCTTAAGAGACATGTCATCAAAAATAAGCAATACGTGCTATTCCCCTTCAGAAGACATCGAAATACATGACGATGATATTATAAAAGAAGAATTAATCGTTTTTGAAGATTCACGAGATATGTTTGGAGAACAAGCAAATACGAGTATGTACGATCATGAATCAGATAATTACGAAAAAGAACCTTCAGTAACTACTGCTAGGGTTGAAGATAATCAAAGTATGAACTATCGACTCTTAATTCAACCCAAAATCGAGATAGTTGAAGAAGTCCAGCCAGAAGATAAAGGATTTAAAAGACACGCTACTGAAACTACATCTGAGCCAGTTGTTCCTGTTAAAGTTAAAAAGCTTGCGGTAGCTGACGCCTCATCAAATACTGAAGACAATGGAGAAATAGACGATGATCTACATTTCGTTAAGAGTCTAGTGCCATATCTAAGAAAATTAAGCCCAATTAGAAAACTATTAGTTAGGAATGAGATACAAAGTTTGTTGATTAGGGAAAGTCTTTGTGAGAACTGTAAATTTGGAAAAAGTTCGTCAAATCATTTGTAGCATATTGTTGATTACACTAACATTGAAAAAGTGATTAATTATTTTTAAATTATATTCGTTTTCTTCCCACCTGTAAGTTATAAACTGTTAAGTATGATTAAATGATTAATTTTGAAAGATTGGATTCTCAACCTTGTTTTAAACAACATAACTATATATAGTATTAGCAAACAGCCTTGTGCATGGTTTTCTTCATAGATGCAGTTATATCCAAAATATGGTCGGCTATTTTTGTTTGGTCCTTTCATGATACAATCTGCTTTATCGACAGTCGATACCGCAGAATGACATTCACCCATCATCCTATATGTCAGACCGAAAAAAAAATATGACACTGACCGGTTCTGACAATTCATTTAAAAACAACCTTTTTAATGGTTTGGCCATTTTTATGAAATATGAATCTATTTTATAAAATGGCCGGGTATTAAAAAGGTTTTAGGTAGATCCCAATTCGACATTGGTCAAAGTGTACGCTATTTTGCTATTTGTTATCAAGTAATTAAACGTAAACGTTTTCTTTGTAATAGTCCGCTTAGAGCCATATAATATAGTGAGGATTGTATCCTTTGATATATTTGTCTTTATTTTGATGTCGTTGAAGATCGAAATAATTTTAAACTTCACTTTTTTACGTGGTTGCTTGTGCCAGTCTGTACAGTCAGCCACGCTACAGTCTATTCATAGTTATTTTACATTTGAATTTGCATCACTGTCAAAATCAAAGTAACTCTTATTCTCGTTATAATAAGGTTGGTTTTTATTGGTTGTTACTCTGACTAGTCTGTCAGAATTACATCGATCTTTATTTAAGTGACAATAAGGTTTTAGTTGGGTTGCAGCTGCCAGAGGTAAAATAACTGTGAAAGGACCTAAGCTTCCCGACTGTCTTATATTTTTTCCACGATATACACGATTCAGATAAACCTTGACGAAACCAGAGAAGAAGAATCTTCCCGTCTCACTCCCACTTTATTTACTTAATGTCGGACTTAAAACAAAACAATAACACGAAAGTATTTCAGTCAAGTATATAACAACGGAATTATCCCACTATTCTCTGAACGAAACGTTGGAAGTCATTTGCTCATAAAAACAGCCTTAATTAGGTAAAGTCTGCGAATGCCCGTTAATCAAGTCTCGTAGTCCTCGGTAATGTTGTAGAGTAAAATTTTTATGTTCACTACGTTTTCTATTAAAACTTAGCATTTATAGCACAGCTTTACCCGAAGCCTAATGAGATAATCAATCGAGATGATAAAACAATAGATTAGATGATTTAAAGCGTGAATTATGGACAGAAGTTAAGGGGAATGCGCGGTAGCTCGCGAAACTCGAACGTTCTTACGATTTTTTACAGTTTGCCTTTCAGTGTCACGTTGTATGTTGATTAAAATATGATTTGCGACCAAGACAGAAATACAAAAATGTTAAAAAATGTATTGTTTTGCTATAAGTAGGTAGGTACTGAAATATTCCCCCCCGGTGGGTTCCCGCATTGTCGAGGCGGGGGGGCTCAGTAGCCGTGGCTTGGTCACCCACGGTGAAGCGAAGAGGAACCCGAGGAGGGCCCGCTCGTCAGGGCTTTTGCCTGTAAGCCGACGACGTAGCGGCCAACAAGTAGGTTGCGGTGCCGCTTGGGCGACATCGCAACTGAGGCGGGCCGCGATGTCGTATGTGAGGGAGGCATCGCGGCTGAAGGTTGGAGGCCGCGGCGGGAGAGGAGTGCCGGTATTGCGGTGCGCCGCTCTCCCTACCTTCCGCGGCCTTGACGGGGTCGCCACCGTTGATGGCGGACGCGGTGGGGCCGCAGGGGAGGAGGAGTGTTGGTATTACGTTGGCCACTCTCCCTATCCTCTGCGGCCGAAAATTGGCAGGCGGCGGGGCCAACGACCTGTCCCGCCGCAAGGGGACCAAGGGTGACCAGACACGGGGTCGTCTGGCGCCCATGTGCTGGTTTGGTCCCTGGGGTGGTCACGGCGTGCTATGTGTTCTGGTGCGCCGGTGATGGGGAGCACTCCCCAGAGGAGGGTCCGGTGACGGACAGCCGCGGTGGGTTCACGGATGAGTGCTAACGCGTGGCCGTGTTCCCGCCATAAGCGGCGGAGGAGGACACCGTGGAGTTTTAGTGGGTAAGAGTCCCACATAACTGCACTATCTCCCCGTGGTAGTGCAGTATGCATGAGCATTTCTCCACGTTAAAAAAAAAAAAAAAAAGGTACTGAAATATTATCACATGCATTTAGTAATAACTGTTATTTTGACATAACAAACAGGCACTTTTTGTGGGTATGTATTTATAGATATATACAGTGTAGATTAAATTTTATTTTATTTTATTTTACTTTATTGGGACATACAATTTAGTGTAACAAAATAAATTAAAACTAAGTACATATATAAACGTGTAACCCACACCAATGTCCGCGAAATAATAGTTTAAAGACACATATTATAATGCTTGCGTTGACTTTTGCAGAATAGTAAGAACTATCCATACATATTTTTGGAACAATAATATAAAATGGCTATTTTAAGGATTCAATAGCCATTTTTTTGAACTTAAAGTGTGTAAGCACACGCATGTACATAGTACATACCCTAACACACAGCACACGCACGCACTCACAGACCCTAACACACAACACACACTCGCACTCAGCCACACAATATATATTAATTACATCTCTAGTTGTCATTAATTAATAAATTGTACCAACTTACTCGCCGCGGGAGGAAGACCTGGAGTCCTGAAATACAGGGCTTCCCTAGTTTAGGCTCCAGTCCACTGCATTTATTGTAATAATGTCTGTACTGTGTTTTGATTAGTGTGGAAAAATAAATAAAATTTTTATTTATTTATTAAGCGCGAAAATATCCAAATCGATAAAATGGGTGTTATACGTATTTACAATACGTCGGAGAGGCGCCCGTGCACCAGCGTGAGTTCTGCACCTTGCAGTGTGGAACAGTCTAATAAACAATGGTTGGTAAAATTAGTATAGGTAGTGCAATCCACGAAAACGCGCCCCACTCTTCTTCCGAATCGTTAGTGGTTATCGCTAGTAAATTCCACCCGCTAAACCCGCTAATAATAATGAGTGTGTAATTGTGTATCAACAAAACTAAAACACTAGCGGAACGTTGCAGACTTGTGCTATAAGCATTAGGAAAAAGAGTAGGGCGAGTCTTCGTGGATTGCACTATCTATAACGGTTTAAGCTGAAAACATTACAGGTTGTTTAATTTACGGTAATGAGTATAACAATAATCCAATTATAGGCCGAGCGCTTAACTGAGACGTTGGCTGAGGTAGCAACGCGGTGCGGAAGGGGTGTGGTGACATGATGCGAGAGCTCAGTGATTCGTCAACTTGTGACAACTATCACCCCTCCCACACCGTGCGTCAGTCAGGCTACGTCTTAGTTAAGCGGTCGGCCTATAGTAACTGATCTGAGGGGCAATCCTCGTAATTTTAAGAACGGTTTCACAGTGTGATCTCAGTCTCAATCGTCAAAAAATACTTGTAATTTTCCTACATTTTGACAAGTTTTTGACATTTGTTTGTCGCCGAGATGAGACTGCGACTAGATTTTAAATGGTTTTAATTACTAGGATTGGCCTTCAGATGTTATACAATAAAATGACAACTAATTATAAAATACTCATGTTATATTTCAATTCATATCCTTATAGGAAAATATATAACGGTAATTAAACCAAATCCATCAGTAATTTATAATTATAAGATATAATTTATAATATTAGAACGTTGTTTGTCTTCTAGAAAACCGTGACTTTCCAGTGTATTCTTTTTATTAATCGTCAGCTAACTAAACAGAAACACCAAATACTAAAACAAATAATAAAATTTATAACACAAATAAAACTCCTACGCAAACAATATAATTTTCCGACTTTCTCCACAATAGTATTAGTTAAATTGCCGACGTTAAAGATAACATAAAACGTGTTTTAGACACAGGAATTTGTAATGTTGCACATAAATTAGATTGACGGCTGTCCGTCAACCCATACAACCATTTCGGTTGTAGTGTAGAAACTGTTACTTGTTTGAATTTCTACACAGGTAACAAATATAGTAGCTGTGTCTACCTAGTGTTGACACCTCGACAAAAAGTGGGGAAGTTAAGAAACATAAAAGTGGTTACATTTTAGAAAAGATGTTTCATAAAATTGTAGTAACATTGTTACCAGTTTGTTACAGTTTTGAATGAACGATAATCGAATCATTGAACGATTAATGCAACTTAAATCTTACATCCATTTTACTTTTATGTCAGTGTCATCAGCCATTACAAAATAATAAAATTATTTATTGTATGTTAAGGTAAGTTTTTTATAATTATTATAGTTAGTTACAAAGTGCGCAAGTTCGTTTGTCGAAGGAATTTGGAAGATAATTCCAAATAATATAGGCGCCGGCGATTTATAAAGAAGTAAGGTAAAATATTAACATTTTTGTTAATTTTGTGATAAGAAAAATTAATATTTCATAGGTGTCATTGTTGCTAATTAGAAAGTTTAAATTATTTAGATCTAATATTTATTTTAGGATACAATAATGATTGCTAAACATGTATTTATGTTGTTTTGATTTCAACTTAATTGTTTTTGTAAGGCTATCACAATGTTCAGTTACTAAGTCGACACAAAGTGTACTTATTGCTCGATCCAGTAACAAAATCTATTATGGCCGACGGAATAATCCGATGCCAGTGGTTCCACAAAAGTGGTGGTTCCAAACATGTATCAAGTAGGTATCTATGTGCAGTACATTAGGCAAACATTTATGTGATGAACATTTGTGTTTGCCTTGTTTCTAGATGTATTTTATCCTTTGATTATATACCTACTCACATACACCAGCGACCTCTTAAGAGGTCATTGTACTGATCATTATGAACAACTTTTACTATGGGACCAAACCTGAAATCGCGAAAAAAAAATCAGCTGTTCCCTACATTTTGACGAGATAGACGAAGATAAATGTAAGGAACAGCTGATTTTTATTTCGCGATTTCAGGTTTGGTACAATAGTAAAAGTTGTTTGTTATCATGAGTAAAACCATGTGTTTAAGTATCGTACACTAATTGCCAGTCACCCATTATGTGTGTTAAAAAATATTTGAAATACCTAATGTATGAATCTGTGTTTACTTATTGATCTGAAAAACTACTAAGTGATTACAATCAAAAATAATAAATAATACTACATAAAATAAAAAGTTTTATTCATTTCCACGTTTATTTCCTACTAGCGACCCGCCCCGGCTTCGCACGGGTGCAATGCTGATACTAAATACACTACATTATACATAAATAAACCTTCCTCTTCAATCACTCTATCTATTAAAAAAAACCGCATCAAAATCCGTTGCGTAGTTTTAAAGATTTAAGCATACATAGGGACAGAGAAAGCGACTTTGTTTTATACTATGTAGTGATACTATTCTATGAGTGATAATAATAAAGGTAGTGCAAGGATTTTACAACGTCTGTAGTGGTTGAACATTTGATGTTATATTTCTAGTGGTTGATGAGCCTGATTGAATTGAAATTGGATCCGCAGATGTCGAAGTTCCACGATTCTGCTCCTTTTCTTTAACTGCATGGAGTCGTCGGTAATAAGTGGTTGTATGTCTAAAAGGTTTACTCATACTGTTAATTGTTAAAACGTACAAGCACTCAATTATCAGATAAATGTTTGAGTAACACTGAACTTTTTCAATGGGAATCAAATACTCTAGAGCTGTGTACTAGTTTCGACTATGTTACAAAACTAAGTTAATTAGTGTGCACATTTACTTGTAACTATTTATACACAAAGTTTAGTAACATTCTAGTAACAAAAATGTAGTCACAGTGTAAGCACTTTTGGATGGTTTTGTTCTTCATGTCATAACATAGTAACAGTGTGGATATATTTACGAAACATTGTTACCAAAAGTTAGTCTGACACATTTTAGTCGCGAAGTGTATACTTTGTTACAATATTTTGAGGCTAAACTTCACGTAGGCACAAAGCGTAGTAATAATTACGACATTGCGACCAGTCGATTATTTTGTTACCGAAATTTTAGTCACCGCGACCGGATTTGGTTGTATGGGAAGTTTCGTGATAAATGGGGCGTTAGCGTATGTGATGAAAATTAAGAGATTAAAATACTTGCTGTGCATGGTGAATGGATTATGACTTTGCTCGGTGTGTGGTAAGTATCTTGGTATCGAATCAATAAAGAGATATTTCAAAGACGGTCCGATAGATCCTGGGCATTCGCCACTATCAAACGTGATTTATGTATTTCTGGTGACCTCTACTACACTGAATTATACTTAGTTAGGTCATACTGATACTGTCCTAATAGGCTAGTTTCCACCATCAATAAATTGAAAATCTTATTAGCCCGTTAGTTAGAATATCAAAAAATATTTTACCAGTATTTTTTCTTTTGTTACGTAAACCAAAATTGACGAAGATACGACGCTTTTAAAATTCTCAATACATCACACCTTAGTGTAATTATTTTTAGTGAGTTCTGAAGTCACGAGCCCCCACTCCCGATTTTATCTTTGTCAATAATCATTGATTTACAAAAACCAAAAATACGTGTCCATTATTTTCCAATAATCTAACTGACGGACTAAAAGATTTTCAATTTATTGATGGTGGAAACTAGCTTATTGGCGAATCTTTCTGCAGACCCGATAGCCGATGAGATCAAAAAGTTCTAGTGTGTTTTGGTCACAGGATAGACCAATAACCAGCATTCTGATTGCGTAAGACAGTCAATCACAGCTTGAATAATTTTGATAGATATTGTTAATCTATTGCTTCATTTATTATGTTCGAAAAAATTGTATGCTCAACAATATAAATAACGCAATGAATGTTGTTGAACTTTCAAAATGATAAATTATTTTATTTTGTAAGTAGGTTTGCACAAACACTAACACGTCAATCGTATTTTAAAAAGTAGATGAGGTCGGCGTTTCCTATCTGACTACTCTGAGAAGCAAGGCCGAAACAAAGTCAAACGTCAAAGTCTCTTTTAAAGTCCAGACATAATCTTGGTCAGATCATGTGAGGACTATGAAGATCGATGTCTGAGATGGTCTTTTGAGAAAAAAACCAAACAGATTGAGTGGACCTGTCCAGTCAATGTAAGCATTTGTCAGAAATCGAGCAGCTCAACTCAAAATTTAACCTCTGGTATGTGGGAGCGTAGACCTACGCGCCAAATTTTGTGTCCGTAAACTGTCGGAACGTATGTCTACGACCAATTTCTTTCAACCGAAAATTGTTTTTATTTCATACTCTACGCGACAGACAAGACACTCAACGCATCGACGGCGCGCGACAGACCAGAGGTAAAGGAGCTCAACAATTCGACGAATGATACCAAAGAAACGACATTTGAGTAGGCCATATAAATTACTCACACTGCCAGACCAACACAAAAACTAACAGAACAGAGAGAAAAAAAGACCCATAATAAATAAAATGACCAACAAAATGTAAACCATTGCTATTGTTAGTGAGTTACGCAATTACCCCGCTGGTGAAGGTTGCAGGAATCTGCTGGTGGCCGTTAGCTGAAGACTTCTCGTTGTGGCAATCTTTGAGCGATGTGTAGGAGTGGAGAAATGTTAACAGCGCAGTGGCTGAATTTTAGATTAAGGTGATAAGTTTATTTTTGCATTAAAACATAAAGTATTAATATCAAATTAACCCAAAAAGCTAAAACAAAGAAAACCATTCACGAAATTAAAACATTTAACGATAATCCTGCAATTAACAAAGCCTTAAAACAAACTCCAAAGATAAACACCGATACTGATCCTTTTCATCTGAACTGAACCGCTTCCAACGAACGCAACAATGGCGGCCCGCATCGCGCTGTTTGCACGGCATTAGCCCGTTTCCATGTTGACATACTTATAGATTCAGTGATTGTCGCGACAGGATAGCCTAACTATGCTTAACGAGGTAGTTTCGGGATGATATTCTGTGGCTTTTATTTTCTTTTTGTGGAACTTTTGTTGAAAGAGCTGGCTGGAATGGGGTAGCTTTCAGTTTTATAAAAATTGGACGGTCTTAATCGTTTTGTGGTAGAAGGGGTAACTGACTCAGTGGGTAGGTAAACAAGTGTGATTATACTGTTTTGACTCAAGTTTGAAATGATATTTTTAAGATACAGAGAGCCAGTAATTCTGTAGTATTTACACATGCACACATAGGTACATAACATAACAGCCGCGACTTGCGAGTTGTAGGTCGTTCCTTCAAACCCAGACAATTGCATTACTTTGTGTAAATAATTTCATCACCACTGTTCTGAAAACTGTGAAGGAAACATCCTGAGGAAGCCGGCACGTTCTAGAACGAAAGATTCGAAGACATGTCATATCTACCAACCCGCACTGGGCCTGCGTGTGGGGATATTAGTGGGAACATTATATGCTGATTATGAACAGATGCCAGCACATCAAGCTCCCCGAAACTGTCAAATTTTCCCAGTCAACTTTGAAAGAAATACTTTAGCAATAAAGTTGAAAATTGACAGATTGTAGTAGCTTGATCTGTACATACATAAATTCACGCCTTCTTACCATGGGGAAAGGGAAAAACTAAGAAATTTCACCTGCTACGATCCTTACATAAGTACTCCTTTGGTTCGTTTACGTTCATACTATCTAGACATACACGCACGCCGATTACAAGTGCTACGCTCCAGACTTTTCTGGAGAGCGTAACAAAAAAGTATGGTATAAGGTATGTCTTTCTAGGTTGCCCCCGGCGATTTCACTCACATCTGCCTTGTATTCGTAAACATAGGTAAGCTATCACAATCGATTCAAAAACAAGCAGAATATACAAAACAACACTTTATACTGCTCTAGGTATATATCATATTCTCTAGAAAATGTTCTTAACTAACTTTTTAAACCTTTGTATCCTGCTTTGAAGAGTTTCATTAAAAGCGGTTCATTCATTTTGAAAAACTAGGGCTTAAAATTTTGTATGAAATGCCGTACGTCGTAAACGCTCTTAAGGTATAGGTACAATCAATACTACAAACACATCAGTCATCGCCAAAATTAGAAATACCAATTCCCTTCCGTCAAATGCGAACAAAGCCACGCTTTAACATCAGTGAAGAATAAAATCGTATAAATTATGTCACGAGCTCGGCCACTCGTAGAAATACTTTATCTATTTATCATTACCGTGACCTATAGAAATTTTGAGAAAGACTAATGTCCAAGCATTCTGGAAGACTTATTCTGGTATATTGCGTTTCGGAATTAAATTATTAGGTATTGTTTGTATTTAAGTTTTTGTTTAAGTTGTGAAGGGCTTGCGGCTAAGTAAAATAACAGCCGCACGGGTCGATCGATCAGGTTAAGTTACGCTTGCCGCGGTTAGTCCATGGATGGGTGACCATCATCTGAGTGATCACTTCCGTGCCTCTGAAAGCACGTTAAGCCCTTAGTCCCGGCTGTAGTTGGTGGATCTTTGACAGTCGTTACGGGTCGTCAGAAGCCCGAAAACCTGACAACCAGTCTTAACCTAGTAACTGGGTTGTGGAGGTCAGATAGGCAGTCGCTCCATGTAAAATACTGGTATTCAGCTGCATCCGGTTAGACTGGAAGCTGACCCCAACATAGTTGGGAAAAGGCTAGGCAGATGATTTAAGTTGTTCAGTTGTGGACGTGATTGGCAAAGGAATGGGCAAATTGGCTTAAATGGAAACAAAATCTCTAATGTGTGGTTAGAGATTATGGTTGTGGTCTGTCATTCGTAGATCTTTGACTGCCCTTATAGAAGCGCAAAAAGTCTAACAACTAGTTTTTCCAAACGTCTTACATAATTATCGTGTAACTGGATTGTGGAGGTCTGAAAAGCAATAGGTACTGGGATTTATCTGCACTCAGTTAGACTGGAAGCTGACCCCAAAATAGTTGGAGAAAAGGCAGTCAGATTGATTCGTTTTGGTTAAAAAACGTTTTACTGCTACTATGTCTAATAATATCCAAATTCCAAAGGACATTTCAACTGATACTGATACAAAATATAAAATATTGATTACAGATTAGTGATGATTACAAGATAACACAAAATAGATAATACTAAAATTACTAAAACATCTTTATATGAATATAAATTCTTCAGAATACATACAGATTGAGATTTCTTAGGAAAAAATAAATCTATGATACATCAAAGAACTCCCATAGATTTCAATCAAACATGAATCGAATAAGGACCGAATCTGATTATAAAAATCGATATATCCAGAATCCACCAGTACAAACCGCCTCGAACCGGTTCAGTAAAGTTTCGATTACTTACTCTATAATAACGAGTTTTTTGTTATCGAATCGCTTGATAATTCATTGTACTGTTTTATCGTAATGTCTTATAGGACATATTATGTCTTATATTTTATTGTTAAGGCCTTCGGGATCCTTGAACTCGGAAATAGTACTACCTACTTGATCCGGTTCGTTTCGAACGGGAACCGTAAATAATAAATTGTTGAAAAGGCACGTGAAGGTGGTTCTTTTGTTTCGTATTAAAGGCAATTTTGGTTTCCTTTCCTGCGATTGAAATGCTAAACGAGGAAATGCTCTAAATCTGTTATTAAGGCCAGGCGGAGTGAAAGGAAAGACTGAGTAAAAATAATAATTATCTATATTTTAACAGCGGGACAGCTCAACGAGCAATGGAAAGAGCTATGCTCGGAGTTTCTTTGCGTGATAAAATCCGGAACGAGGATATTCGACGAAGAACCAGAGTCACTGACATAGCTCTTAAAATTTGCAAGTTGAAGTGGCAATGGGCAGGCCACATCGCTCGCAGAACTGATACCCGATGGGGAAGAAAATTTCTTGAGTGGCGACCACGACCCGGAAGACGCAGCGTAGGCAGGCCTCCCGCTAAGTGGACCGACGACATCGTGAGAGTCGCGGGCAACCGATGGATGCAAGTGGCGGATTGTCGTTCGGCGTGGTGATCTAAGGGGTAGGCCTTTTTTCAGCAGTGGACGTCTTCCGGCTGATGATGATGATGATGATGATGAACAGCGGGATAATTTACTCACTATCAGTAGCAATAGCTCTAATTTTCACAGTTCAACAACATTCATTGCGTCATTTAAATTGTTGAACAGACAAATTTTTCTGACATTATGAAGCAACGGATTGGCAATATTCTTAAACATGATTCAGATTGTGATTCAAAGTGTTACGCAATTAGGGTGTGGGTTAAACTCGATTTTGCAGCGCTTCAGAAATGTTCGCGGTAGGGTAAACCCATGCCGATGGATTTCATGCCATCATCCGCAAAAAAATGGTCTCACTCCTGAACAGAATAAGAGGCAGTCACAATAGCTTCTTGAAGTCTGTGGGGGCAAATACTTCCTTTGTCATAGTAAGGCAACTGCCCGTGACATCACAGCGGGCCCTATCAGAATACCAGCGCTGCGATATTTATTTTTAAATATCGCAGCATCATGCTGAGATAGGAGCCTTTTGGCCTCTTATAGGACTTTCTGTTTCGTTTCTCTTTTTGTTACTTTTTTTTTTTAGTTTTATTTTGGTATTTTAATTTATACTGTGTTTAGTTTAGTTTGTGATCCTCCTGTACGAGTCGCAATAAATACTTTTTCTTTCTTTCTTTCTTTCTTTCTTTCTTTAAGGCAATTTGTACGAAAACTTGTACCCTAGGTGCTTTTTCTTGTTCGGTCTATTTCTTGGATGGTCTTCTCATTTCGTCTTAAGTTTAAGTTTTCTAACTATATTATTTTAAGTGCAAAGCTGTAACTAACAATTTATGGATCTTTTAGCTGTCCGAAATAAAATGGTTTTATTTAATAATAATAATAGCCTCCCCGACCGATTTCGGTCACGGTGGCCAATATGCAGGAGATATTATAGTGCACAAGTGTGCGCGCAGACACAAGTGTGCGCGCAGACACAAGTGCACTCCCTCTTCCCTCACTCTCATAGTCCGATGGGACGGCAATCCGACACGACCGGAGAGAGATCAGGCGCAGGACCAACGGCTTAACGTGCTTTCCGAGGCACGGGGGTATCACACCGCTAACTTCAAAACTCAGAGCTGTTACTAAGAAATTCCTAATGGAAAAACCATGGTTTTATTTATTATTTAAACAGAGCATGGATTTACCCTGTTTAAAAATTAATCATTACCGTTTCCACCCTTAAAATCTATTAGAAGATAATAAAAATCTTTCTTACACATTAAAAAAATATTAAAAATAAATTCAGACTAAATATAATGCATCTACCTGTACCATTCTGTAGGAGTTTTGCTCCTCAGGCTCTTTATGCCCTCCCGATGTTTTCCGAAGTCCACTTTAAGAGTTAGAAAACTTCTATATCCACCTGTCTTCAGTAAGATGCGGTTGTTTCAGGAAAACTGTTTGGTTGTAAAAGATTCATTCTGTTTTCTTCACTGTTCTATGCAGTGACTTGAAACTTTACTCAAAATAACGTTACGCGTACTTCCGGTACCGAAAATTTGTAACGTTCCAACAAGAACGTAACGAAATTAATTCCTTGATTGTAAAGATATAAACGGAACGAAATCCTAAACTGTTCAATAACAATATTATCAATATATTGTTATTAGTATAACGTTATAATAACGTTATTCATTTCGATACTCAACCTTGCCACTTTTGCCAATTTTATGACATAAAAGATTACGAAAAAGTTTGAATGATAACGTAATAAATGAATCCATAACGTGTAAAACGTTATGGATTCATTTATTACGTTCAGTAACATTATTACAAGCGCATAAGCTTAATGTTACTGATACCTATAACGTTACTTATAATATCGTTCTATGTAAACGATATTCAATAACGTTATGTTTTGTAACGTTATTGATATTTTTATGTTTTATTAAATTTTTTCATGGTGTGTATTGTAAAAATAAAAACACGACGTCATAATATACAAGGTTTAACAGAATAAACGCAAGTCCTGAAAGTGGTTTGTTCATAATTAACTGCTGAATCGATTTCAGTATCTTTTAGTACAGGTATTTTTATCAAAAATTATGTTTTTGCTATATTGACCACCGCGCGCCGATTGAGCCAAATTAAATCTTGTATCAAAGTAGTAAGGCAAAATTTTAAATGCAAAAAGTAATGTTAAAAAAATAAGTTTTGGTAAGTATTATGCTTTTTACTCAGCACTCTAATGGGGTGTATGAGGTCTTGCGGTAAATATGTTACATATTGTATACAGTTAATAATTTTTCTACGGTTTAAATATACTACTTCTATTTATTAACCACTGGCCTCAAGGGTGATGAGGAGCGGAGGGCGCTGTGTGTGAAAGCAAACATGATTGCCCGCAGGTTCAGGCGTGCTAAAGCGCACTATATTTTGTGCTTAATGCACGTCTTTTTACTCTTGCAGTCTGTGGGTTCATTATACTCAAAAATCATACAGCGCCCTTTGCGTCCAATACTACGCATTCAGGGTGCTGATGGGGTTGCACCGATACTGCAGCGCATCAGGGATGTTCCCCGAAGCTCAAGCGTCAGCTGCATCCTGTCTAAAGCAGCAGCAGGAAGCAGGCTTGATTGCGCGTTTGTCAACCAGTGCTGCAAGGTGTCAGCTGGGCTTGTCACCTTACAGCAATGATGTCACAATCTGTTTTCTGGTTTTGTTTTTGTCTATGTAAGTGATATTACTACCATAGTCTATATATATAAAAGGAGAAACTGACTGACTGACTGACTGACATATCAACGCACAGCCGAAACTGCAAGGACTAGGAACGTGAAATTTTGCATACGACTTCCTTTTATTGTGTAGGGGAGCACTAAGAAGGGGTTTTTGGAAATTCGACCTTTAAGGGGGTGAAAAGGGGGTATTTTGGTTGTATGAATAATCTTATTGCTTGAGTTAATAAACTTGAAATTTGGCACGAAAATTGCTAGTTTGTAAATATATTGATATGTTTAGAAAGGGCGTGACTACTGAGATCATGACTAATAGAGAAGTATGGAAGAAAAATACATGTTGCGGCGACCACTAATAAATTGGGATAAGGGAAGGGGATGACGAGTTTGTAAATATATTGTTACTAACACAATGAGTCTCGCAATAAATAAATTATTAAATACTGCTAGTATTGCGCCTCGCAGTTTCACCCGCATAAATTTCGATCCCGTGGGAATATCGCAATAAAAAGTATCCTATGTGTTAATCCTAGTGATACACTATCTGTGTGCCAAATTTCATTCCAATCCGTTCAGTCGTTTGTGCGTGAAGAAGTCACAAACATGTAAACAAACTTTCGTCTTTACAATATTAGTGTGATTATTATTCATTCAGAGAAGAAACGAGCACGAATAACACGCCTTGAGAATAGCATGGCTTCTTCTTCTGCCTGGCCTTTCCCCAACTATCTTTGCATGGGGTCGGCTTCTAATCTAATCTAAGTCTAATCAGATGCAGCTGAATATAGCTGGAGTGACTGCCTATCTGACCTTCACAACCCTGTTGCTGAATAACACTCCCCCCACAAAACACCCTTTGGTGAGACTGGTTGCCAAACACTCGGGCTTCTGACGACCCTTAACAACTGTGAAAGATCCACCAATGACAGCCGGGACTAACAGATTAGCGTGCTTTCCGAGGCACAGGGGGGTCTCGGTATGTAAAGATGGTCACCCATCCACGACCAACCGCGACAGGCGTAGCTTAAAACCTGATCTATAGCCCGTACGGCTGTTATTACTTTGGAGCAAGAATAGCATACCATAGCCTTACTAAAAATCGTAATTTAAAACGTTCAAAATCTAGTCGCAGTCTCATCTCAGCGACAAACAAAATGTCAAAAGCTTGTCAAAATGTAGGGATATTAGAAGTATTTTTTGACAGATTGAGACTGAGATCAGACTGTGCACGTTCTTAAAATTACGAGAATTGCCCTTCAAATCTCCTACATTAGACTTCAAAGCCTAGGTTTTCTCATGATATTTTCTTTAACTATAAATCTTTGCCGTCTTAGATTGACCAAAAATATATCGTACCGTGCATCAATTTCATAAACTCAATAAAAAACCGAGCTGTGTCAAAGATTATGAACGTCATTTCATTTTTGTTTTATTTTATCTTTTTTATTAAATGAATTTCAGATTTCTATAAATGCTTTAAGTAGCTGTAGGTACCTACACTACATAACCCAGACCAATAATATATATTATATTATTATTATCAGCCGTTTCTGTCCCACTGCAGGGCAAAGGCCTCCCTGACCAATAATAAATAAATTTATTTATTAAAATCTCCCTTACAACTATCATTTCAGCTATATACCGATGTGATAGCGTGATCTTAAAATTATATATCAACAACTAACAACAACAATAAGCTGAAAGGTATTTACTACCCACAACATTAAAAAATCTGACACAAAAATATGGCACTGATTCACACCGCACATTGCTGGCAAACAATGGCACTTACGCAATGATCTCATACATTGCGCGCCACCCACTGGCACGATCGGTACACTCGCCCCATAAATATTCATTGGACACCGACGGTTGTGACATAAACGTCAGAGCCTTCGCGCGGTTTTTAATTCAATTTCGACAGCATTGTTTTGATTGGTACGGTCGGGAGATATGATGTTTCCTAATAAAATTTTATGTATTATTTTTTGTATGTCAGTTAAAACGTAATAACTTAGTAATCTTTATTTAAGGCTCGCCCTCTGTTACATGGAACTTGAACATATCATAACTGGTGAAATATGCGAAACTGGAAATATGTACATACTCCCACATTTACACACCTCATAGTCACACCTTTGCCTTGATTCGGGGATTACGAGCGTTATGTTATGTTATATTTTAATTTGAAGGCCAAGTGAAACAGAAGTCATACGCAGTTAATTGTTTAAATTGACAGTAAGTTGTACAGACACCAGTACATCAAGCTACCACAATCTGTCAAATATCTTTAATAGATTTTTAACTTTATTGCTAAAGTATTAGGTTCAAAGTTAATTGGGAAAGTTTGAACAGTTTTGGGTAGCTTGATGTTCTGGCGTCTGTACATTTTGTCAGCTAGTTTCTTCGAGGCAGTATTTGGCTTTTGTCATTTTTGTCATTTATCTATTGAATGCATGAAAGAAAATAAAGCGGATATCACACTATTGCATCAGGATAACCTATTGACAACGAAGAAAATTTAAATCAGAAAAATATAATATTAGGTCGGGGCAAAAGTATTTTCGTATTTTTCATACAAAAAAAAAAAAAAATCTTTTAGGTTTAATTTTTTATTTATTTATAATATGTATGTGCCGTTTTGATTGATGACTTGTTGCCATCTTGTGGGCAATGTCATGATCCCATTGCTGTAGAAGTTTTGAGGTTTTTTATCAAAAAAATCTGACAGGTAGTTTTCACAGTGTTCTTTTGAGGTTAACTTTATGCTTCCTAAAGAGTTCTGAAGTGACCGAAACCGGTGAAAATTTGATGGAGCAAGATCAGGGCTATACGGAGGATGCATCAACACATCCCAGCCAAGCTCTCTCAATTTTTGCTGAGTGGCTATAGATGAGTGCGGTCTGGCGTTGTCGTGATGAAACACCACGCCCTTTCTATTCACCAGCTCCGGCCGGTTTTTCTCAATAGCTTCTTTTAACTTCATCAGTTGTTGACAGTAGAGGTAAGAATCGATAGTTTTACCCGGCGGCAAAAGCTCATAGTGGACGATTCCTTTCCAATCCCACCAAACACACAACATCACTTTGTTCCGAGTCAGGCCGGGCTTTGCCACAAATGTACCGAATTTCTTCGTCACATACGTTCATGTTGCTTGCTTGAAAAACAATTGAGAAATGGCGGGAACTATTTTTTTTTTATTTTTATTTATTGCATCTTTAGAATGTCAACATTTAATAGTATTAAAACCAGGCAGTTACATTCAGTACTGCCAAAGAGGTTTGATTACTAACAATATGTTCAAAATACGAAAATATTTTTGCCCCGACCTATTATGTAAAATCATACGAATGCCAGCAGTGCTATTCTGTAAAAATCTCACCGTGAAAACTAAGGTGAAGTGAATTGTCATTCCACCTGATGTTATGGATTGCCTCCATTGATAGTTCACTTCACGCTCACTTCACCTATGTTATCACGGTGAGATTTTTACAGAATCGATAGGCAGTATTGTTAGTATACTCAAAACTGAACGTTTATAAAATTATTATGTGGTAATAAGTTTGGCAACACTTAAAAACCGTACACCGTACCGTTCCGTCTCAAATCTTTGCCCGACTGCCTGCGGCTCTACTCAGGTGATACAGCCTATAAATTTTCAGTTCCGGACTGAAGGACAAACTTAACATTGTGGTTGAAAAAAATATGACCCCCACAATCAAAATTCATTTATTTAAGTTACACGTCCGCGTTCAGGACAGAGAAATTCATAAAAGGTAATCAGTTCAGTAGATTCGGAGAAAATTGGCTGTGATAGACGCACTTGCGACACTATAAGGTTTCCGTTTTTTCATTCAAGGCATACGGAACTCTACAAAGCACATGTATAATGTCATACAATACCTATCTACTTATTTTCTTTTCCTCCACTACCTCTTCGTTTTTGATCTTCCATTCCAAAATTATTTTGCTGACGTTCCTAACAAGCATCATATTTGCTCCGAATATAATTTCTTGGAACAATTGAATGTGACAGAATTGAAACCAGTCGTTATCTTGTCAAACAATAACACGACACGGAAAACCGTGTTCAATTATGTTAAATAGATATGGAACTATTTGACAAAACAAAACGAAGCTGTTCAGGTTGATTTATGTTTTGACATTGTTTTCATGAAGATATTGGAGATTTGACGATAGTAATACATGGAAAATAGGTAGGTACTTGATTAATTTTTGTTTATTTATTTTGTTAATACTTCAAATACCTACATAAATGTACAAAGGCAGACTTAATGCCATAGGCATTTTCTACCAGTGAAACCTTTGATGCAATCATGAAAATTGAGGAATAAATATTTTAAAGATACACATAAGTAAACCTATTAAATCTATTATATATACACATAAAAAATAAGCACAATTAATAAAATTAAATAAAGATACTTTAATACTCGAATATACTAAAAAGAAATAAGACAAACAATGAGAAAATATTACCGTTGTGATGATACTGACAGCTTCTTGCGAATGTGCTCGCGAGCCTTAAGAGCCTACACTACCTCAGCTTAAATTCACTCTTTAACTCACTCGCACGATACTGCTCGCGGACTGAGTGAGAGCGAGACAGAGTGCGGTGCTAGGCGGCAGGCAGCGCCAATAGTTTAGGTATTTGCTTTTTACGGTGAAAATAATGGTAATTAAAAAAAAGTAAATAACATAAGACCTGCTTTATAGTTAGTTCGGTTAGTATACAAAGTTTCATGATCTAATTTGAAGTATTTTTTAATACCAGCGGTTTATTGTTCGGTTTAGAGGTAACTTTGGATTTTTTTTCTATCGAGAAAATTTTATGAAATCGTGTTTTCGTCTAACATAAGACCTAACATTAATCCTCAACTTTACCATATATTTATTTCAAATTTAATGCTGCAGTATTTTCGACATAACGGAGGATCTTGCTAAGCCATTTGAGGTAGTATAGGCCCTTAACTAACTTAATATTACTTACTCTTACTAACTTAATGTTGTCTACTTATTAACTTAATATTTCACGTTGTGTGTTGTGTGGGCCTTTGCTCTGCAGTACAGTACAGGCAAGAGAAACTTAAAAATCACTTCAACTCTGATTTTTAATTTGCTAGACGAAATGTCATTATTTAGTTTTAAAAGCGCCCCGCGGTTTCACCCGCGTATGTCTCGATCGCGTGGGAAAAATAAATGTCGCAGCGAGAGTATTCTGGTATTACAAGATTCCAATACACATCGACACCTCCATGCAATAACATCGTGACTCACTTTTTTCCAAAAATTGAGTTACAACGGCATTGTTATGTAAAAAAAAATGCATTTTTTCTGTAATATCATTGTAATTCTATTCCATTTCGTTTCTAAAAATAAACCAACGTCAAAGTATTGTAACTAATCCAAAAAATATTTTTTGTCAACAATATTATTGCAAAAAAATAATATTTCTTTTACAACTTAACCATACCTATTTATAGTCCGCCTAAACTATATTAAATAGAGCCAGCTTCAAAAATTGTACGGGGTGTTTTGAGTTTGCTATAATTTTTCAAACTTTAAAATCGCTCTCTTGTAAAATCACAAAAAGTGAGTTACGATGTTATTGCGTGGAGGTGTCGACATAAAAATGAAATACCTACCAAAGAAATATAAATTAAATGAACGGAACCGGTACTCCAGTGATCCGGCTCTATTTCTTTATGCTCAGTTCATCAATCTACTTCGTTACCTTCAAGGACACTCATTGACCTGGTAATAATGGATGAATGGAACAAACAAATACATAGCTTTGGTATTTAACAAATTGGTAGAGAATCGATTCCTTTGAGGTGATTATAAGGTACGGCTGTTAAAGTTACTTTTTGTAAAGATAGAGGACGCTTTACGCGAGGACGCGTTTTGAATACAAACCTATTTATCTGGTAATCAGTAACCTACTCATTTTTTGCTAAGCCAAACATTGTGGGAGACATTTTATCCATTATTTTCGCGCCAGTGTCCGATGTATAGAAAATCGGGCGATCGCTGAAAAAAAAGTTTTGAAGGTCGAAGCACTTGATTAGTTTCGTGGAGGTGGCAAAGATCTGGGAAGATCTCAGCTAATATTATATTTACACTTATTAGTTACCTTATGAAAAAATATCAAAACAAAAACAATAACAATAAAAACAATGAAATAACAATGGTAGACATACAATAGATCATAAAAAAATGGACTAGTATCATGAACCAGGGAGAGAATAAAGGAATATATTAGTATGGAATGAACGCCAACGACCACGCGACCGCGTTCCCTATTAATTAATTGTAATCAGAATATCTATGGTGGTCTCAACAACCTCATTCTCATAAAACTATTCAAAATTCATAAAACATCAACCCAAAAAAAAACTCACATAAGTAAATACCGGTAAACACCAAGTCTTATCTCGAAGAACGTACAACAAACCGAACAACCCAGTTAACTCCAAACTTACTTCTCGTTCACCCAGCCAAAGCTTATTTGATTCAATGAACGAAATAAAAGACAAAAAGGTCAACAATAAGAGACTTGAAAACTTGCATCCACAGTTACTTTTGAAACTAACCGCCACTTCCTAGGACTTGCGCACGGGTCTAGACGCGGCTAAACTTTGGGAGCAAACAGACCGGGAGTTAACTGGAGTTCACAAAACAACTGACGCCTCGGTCTTGGTTAGTTAACATGGCCATTTGGCTGCTACTTGAGGTCACTTAGCGTCTTGTGTTGTAGAGGATTAATTAGGTTTGACATTGTATTAGCTGCCATTTTGAATATCTATGTTAACATGTCTTGGTTGTGTTCTGTCGCTTTCGCGAACAAGTACCACTGAACAGCAAAAAGTCAAGTTAGTGCAAAGTGAAGTGCTACTAACATAGTCATAAGTCTTATCTATGAACCGACTTCAAAAAAGCAGGAGGTTCTTAATTTGGATGTTTTTACTTATTTTTTAATGAATTTCGGGCATAATTTCGTCATTTAAGATAGACGGATTAGCAAAATTATTTTCGAAAGTCAGTGTTAAAAAACGAGAATGCGGAACTTACGACACGGACTTCCGCAATTAAAGTTATTTTTCATTTTATAGTTGCTTTTTTTTTTGTTAAGAAAAGTTGTAATTTTATTTTTGGTTGAGGATTTATCTCTATGGGTCTGTGTCGCCTGAAAATAAATTGATTATTATTATTACATTATGAATTTCTAGAATAATCTGTGTGGACGTTACGAATTAACATAACGCATTTATTTGTATAGGCCGACCGCTTAACTGAGACGTTGCCTGAGATGGCTGCGCGGTGCGGGAGGGTGATAGTTGTCACAAGTTGACGAATCACTGAGCTCTCGCATCACGTCACCACACCCCTCCCGCACCGCGCTGCTACCTCAGGCAACGTCTCAGTTAGTGGTCAGTTAGTGGTCGGCCTATAGAAGAATTAAGCGGAGGTGTATTACCATAGTAGACTCACATTTTACCACCTATGTTTAAGTCCCATGTAAGGGGGCCTATTGCCATCAACCGGGCAATAATCAACGCTTCGGGAATCACTTTTATTGAGGTAGTAAGTCGTACGTCTGAAGGGTTTTAAATGCCAAATCTGTTGTTATTGTCATATCATTGCAATATATTCACAAAAAATGAATTTTACTTAGTATTTATATGGTTTATGGGAGACAGACCCACATCGGTGTACAAGCCAGAGTTAATATTCTTGTTTATGACTAAGTATGCATTATGATATTGAAGATGATATTGATAGAGAAAGTAGTGAGCTGTTGGTGAGAGCTAATATGATCGCTCGCAGGTTTGCACATGGTTCTAGAGTAGTTATTAGAACCTTGTTTTGTGCATATCGTACCTCATTTTACACTTGCAGCCTGTGAGTAGGTTACAAAATTCGTAAAGCGCCCTTTGCATTCAATATGTTAATGCGTTCCGAGTGTTGATGGGGCTGTTACACTTCGGTGCAGCGCAGACGAGAGACTATCCGTGACGCACTTTTTAGTCTGTGAAAATAGAACCTATGCAATTATATGCAGTAACGCACACGACGCACAAAAAGTCTGGCGCACAAAGAATCCGTGTAATTCGGGCACTTCGGGACACTATGATACTTCTAAGGCAGAATATCATGATAGACATTTAAAAAGACAGACAGCTCTGCCGAGAGAATGATCGAAGATGTGCGTCGTGTGCGTTGAGTCTGTGAAAAATCCGCGACCGACTTTTCGATCGCACAAAAAGTGTGTCGTCTGCGCTGCACCTTCTGTAGCGCATTCGGAATGATGGCTGAAGCTCGTGTCGATTGCTTCTAGGCTTCTACGCTACGACTCGAAAAAGATGTTCCCTGGTGCTCCGGGTGCGGGCCAGCCCCTACATTATACTGTCATGTATAGCGAGTAGACCGGACTAATTGTGTGTGAATCGCTGCTGCGAACTTTCCACATAGGGATTCTCATTAACTATGTTATGTTAAATATTAGATTAAGTTTACTAACATAGTTATTAGGAAATATTTTTAATACTCAAATAGGTTGAGTCGATTGTTACTAGTATATTAAATACTAGCGGCCTGTTACGGCTTCGCACGGGTGCACGGGACACATTTATTTTTTAAAAAACATTTTATTTTTTTTCTTGCAATTAAAAAGCCTATAGTGATAATGTAGCATTCAAATGGTGAAAGTGACCGATTTTAAAAATAAAAATTCTTTATTTTTAAAATCGGTCCAGTACTTTTTGAGCCAATTCGTTACAAACATACATACAAACCTTTCCTCTTTATAATCTATACATATACAGGGTGGAATTGAAGTCATGGGCATTATTTTAACCTAAGGCACTACTCACGATACTGATTTCATTAGGGCTATTAATACCCAAATCAAAAATATTATTAATGCAAGTAAGGAAAACCTTAAAAATGTAGTAAGTCAAATTGCACAAGGCTTATTATTGTAAATAAACACTTAAACTAATTAAAACAAAATATTTCGTTAACGCCAATAAATGTTGAAGTATCAAAATCTTAAAGCGCAGTACAGCGCAAAGCGAAATGTAAACAAACATCAAATAATAGTAATAACTTCATAGAGCGGCCGACCTGCGCGCGCGGGTTTTTCCTTACAAGTAATAATAACAATGGGCTAGAAGACATGCCGTCCGGCGGGATTCCCTGAACTCTCTCCGTCCCGCTCCCTCACTCGCAAAAATACGAATATCACCCCCGCGCGGGGTCTGCTTGCCTCCGAAACACGAACCCGGAACCAGTGTCATAACGACTGCGCAGGTGCATTGACGCGTAATTGATTTATTGATCCCGTGACGTAATCGCCGTACTCGCCGCTCGCGTCATACGGTGTTTGGATTGCAGTGTATTAAGTGTTAGTGTAGTAATTGTGTGTTGTGTGTGTGTTTGTGTACATGATGCCTCGACCGCGTAATGTGCAGGCTAGGTACACCAACCAACAATACCCACAAATGGTTGTAATTTACGATCGCACAAGAAATTTAGTATGAACTCGTGAAATGTTCCATCGCCGCCGACCTTATTCCTTCACGGGGTCTCATTCCACCAGAAACACTCAGAACCTGTTGGATTTTTCGTCTTTTCACGTGCCAGCACATGCAAAAGCTCGTGGAAGAGCACCCGCTTACCCTCTGTCACTTTACCGACAAATAAGGTTTTTTCAAAACAATCCACAAGCTAGGTACGTAAATGTTTTTTTTTAATGTATGTTAGTTGACGTAGTTTTGACCGTCCTAAGCCGGCAAAGTACGAAGGGAAAGTTGGAATTTATTATGAATCAATTCATTGGCAACTTACGAATGTCACGTGAGTCGGGCGGGGTCAAAGAATTCACGCCCAATGACGCGTACGGCGTAGTGTACCTACGCATTTGCTATCGAGAAGCGCAAAGTATTTGATACTTTGTATGACTTACTACATTTTAAGGTTTTCCATACTTGCATTAATAATATTTTTGATTTGCGTAATAGTAACCCTAATGCAATTAGTATCATGAGTAGTGCCTTAGGTTAAAATAATGCCCATGACTTCAATTGCACCCTGTATTAAAATCGGAAGGAAAGTCAAAACTGTACATTGAATATTTTTTAAAAAGAATACTTGGGGCGTGATCTACAATCGATATCGAAGCCAAAAATATAGTTTTTAGAATTTTTGTCTGTTTGTCTGTTTGTCTGTTTGTCTGTCCAGGATAAACTCAAAAAGTACTGCATGGATTTACTTCAAATTTTGCAAGAATATTACTAAGGGGTCAAGTCAACATATAGGCTACATATTATCACGCTATCACCTACGGGGAATGAGCTGTGAATCTTTATTTTTCTTACGCTTTCTGTGACAGCGTGTAATCTAACGACGCATATTTAAATGTTGTTTTTGAGTAAGCCATGCTATTATCTAGCTTTACACTATAAAAACTACGCCATTTAAATAACTTGGGCAGAGAAATATAGTTTAATGAATGTTAGTAGTATAAAGACAATTTTAAAACAGCGCCATCTATGAGATTTCATAAAAATCAAATCAAGTTACATGTTAACAATTTTTGGAAATTAATAATTTAAATTTGATCATGTTGGCGAGGTAAGTAGTTAGTTATTATTAAAATTCATAGATGGTTATGTGCATTTTCTTTATAAAAGTTGTATCGTATAGTTCGTTTTGACAAATTCAAGTTGCAACAAAACCCTCAAAATCTTAAGCAGAGTTGAGGAAGACAATTTAAAAAAAAAAATGCGGTGTTAAGTATTACAAAAAAGTTATGTTCATTGATGATGATCATTTCATTTCATGACACCCTCGCGGAGGCTAGTGTCAGTGACAGTCCCAGCCGCATGCGTCATTTGTTTGCCGTCATATTGGTGTTTTGTGGAGTCGCGAACCCGGTAGCTTTGTGGGAGAAGTATTGCCATCATCTGTCGGAAGATTTTCTACGAGCTTTGAGGCGTGCTACTGGAGACGAAGTCGAAGTAACTGATGAACGCGTGCTAAACACCTGTCTCAGTTCACTTCAAGATGTGGTCATTTCTATCGGCGGCAATCCACTGATCAAATATGGGTTACCAGCTCCCCAATCATGAACGTATCAAGACCGTGGAAATCGGGAGTATAACGCTGAGACAAATTACGATCCGGGCGAAATGACCACCATACGAAATGACCATGTCGTTTTGTTCTCTCCAGATCAAAAACTTTATGACACCGTCCTTGAAAGCGTTGGGCAAAACCAGGGTAAAATGTTTTTCTTGGATGCTTCTGGTGAAACAGGAAAAACATTTGTTACCACTGGCATACTTGCAGAGGTCAGGAGGCAAGGCAAAATTGCTATTGCTGTAGCGTCGTCGGGAATCGCTACCACACTGCTTCCGAGTGGCAAGACAGCACATGCCATGTTATAATTCCCATCGATTTAGAGAGCGCCGAAACGCCTGTTTGTAGTGTGTCACGTAACAGCGATAAGGGACACGTGCTCAAGGATTGCTCTCTGATCGTATGGGATGAGTGTACGATGGCCAATAGGAAGGCAGTTGAGGCCGTGGACAGAATCCTGCAGGACATCCGCAGGAACGAATATTTGATGGGCGGTGTCACAGTTCGGCAAACGCTTCCCGTGGTGACGCGGGGCTCGAGGGCTGACGAGGTGAATGCTTCGTTGAAACGATCTTCGTTGTGGTCACGAGTTCGTACGCTGCGCTTGACCATTAATATGAGAGCTCGGCTCGGCGGCAATGCACGTGCTCAAGAATTCTCCGATGTCCTTCTAAGTCTTGGCGAAGGCACTCTACCAGAAGAGACAGGTGGACAGGTGGTGCTTCCAGAGTCTCTCGGTAGAGTGGTATCCAGCTTAGAAGAACTAATTTGCTGTGTGTACGGGGACATCAGTAGTACTGCACCAGCAGAATTCTTGGGTGTGTGAGCGGGCCATTTTGATGCCCAAAAATGATCAGGCTGCAGCAATTAACGAATGCATTCTCTCGGAAATTGAGGGGAATAAAGTGGTCTACATCTCGATAAACACTGTTATCGAGCAAAACACACCACAACCACACATTATCCCGTGGAATTTCTGAGCTCCCTGTCAGCAAGTGGACTTCTAGCGCATACCATCAAGCTGAAGGTCAGTGTTCCGATTATGCTTCTTCGGAACCTATCTCCTCCGAAGTTGTGTATCCCGCCTTAAAGTCATCTCGCTCCACAGACACACCATTGAGGCGGAAATTCTTACGGGTTGTGGCGTCGGCGAGGCAGTATTTATACCACGCATTCCCCTCATACCTCATAACTTCCCGTTCCAGTTCAAGCGCGTACAGTTCCCCGTGAGTGTTTGCTTCGCGATGACCATCAATAAGTCGCAGGGGCAGATATTGAGGGCAGCGGGTGTCGACCTCAGGACGAGTTGCTTCTCTGACTCTCTTTACATTTTGGCTCCTGGCAGCATAACTACCAACGTAGTTTATAGGGTAGTGTTGTAAGGTATGATACGTTTGTACGTATTTTAATTTAAGGTTTGTACGTATTTTTACTCTTTTGTGTCCTGGAATGTATTCCTGCATTATTTTCTCTATTTCCTTCAGTCACATCTTATGACTAAACTCAGCAGGATTCCCATATAACTCTCTTCATTTGCTTCGCTTGCATAAAAACTTATATTTTAATGCTATTTTAAAAGTTATGTACTTATAATGCTATAGCGACACTGGCATCTTATGTATTTTTGGTGCTGTAGAGCCTTCACGCAGACGACGTCGCGGGCAGCAGCTAGTATTAGTATATAGTATAGATATCTTATATATAAAATTCTCGTGTCACAATGTTCGTTCCCGTACTCCTCCGAAACGGCTTGACCGATTCTCATGAAATTTTGTGAGCATATTGAGTAGGTCTGAGAATCGGCCAACATTTATATTTTTTTTTTTTTTGCAAAACTACGTTTGCGGGGTCAGCTAGTAGATAAATAAATTAAGAACCTCTAAATAACTATACCATAATGAAATTCATCACCGCCACGTATACTAGTTTATTGTAAGCCAAGTGATCAGGTAACATTAACGATTTCCGCCACAATATTGATGGTAAGCCCCGATATCGACATAACATTTCTAAAAATCTCATCAGCCGACAATTACGTTGAAGTTCCCGAAAGCATTTTTCCGAAATATTTTCCATTATCATTAATCAGTTCACGAGTTGAAAACGAAGTTACTTCACTAATTTATCTATGTCACGAATTTCAGGAGGGACAAACAAAGTTATTGACACCGTGACTTCCGTCGCATGATTGATTACAACCAACTTTGTCGGTATTTATTTGACGTTTTGATCGGTGTTTTCATGCGAAATTACAATTTGCGTAAACTTGTTTCGAATTTTGGTCGTGGTGTCGAAACGTAACTCTCTAAGTTCCTAATTGACATGGTGTATCAATCATTGTGAGTTTACGGTTGTGAGTTGAAGCTAGGCGGGTTGAAGATAGGAATTTCAGAAAGTTTAATTGTGTCTGAATCTAGCTTCAACTTCTTGACCAACTGATCGACTCTTTGACAATGAAAAGTGCCGGTTTAATTGAAAAAAACAAATACTTTTAGTTTGGGTTTGAACTCCTAGTTTTTTTTTTTAATAAAGAGTCTAGCGTGAATTGCCTTCAAACTCGAAAATTTGGCGAGTAAAATTGTTAAAACACCAAATAAACTATTTAAAAAAAATCCTTTACCTTTAAAGATCACACTACCAATTCCATTAATATAATTAAAGAGTTTACGATTTTACTAACCATCCGAAAGATAACTAGAATACTCTTGTTATCTCTACGAATAAACAAGAACCACATCGTTCTTTCAAACCTCAGGTAACCCAAAAACATCTCCATTCAAATCCACCATCATTGTCTTCCAAACTCCAACCTGTCCCATCAAGATGAAATACGAGCATCCACTTCAAATCCACTTTGTTTAAAGTTAAGGATTTTTGGAAATTAAATCCTGAACACTTATTCAGATTGTAGTACTTCCTTATACAAAATTGTGGCAGGAATTTATGAACATACAAGTGTAGGGGATTTTTCCGTTGACGAGGGTTCCGGGAGATCTAATTGAACATGGTACCTATATTTTTG
Source organism: Globia sparganii (assembly GCA_949316385.1). Taxonomy (NCBI): domain Eukaryota; kingdom Metazoa; phylum Arthropoda; class Insecta; order Lepidoptera; family Noctuidae; genus Globia; species Globia sparganii. The sequence continues at coordinate 20,737,361 of OX438671.1, forward strand.
AGGGTACGATATAACTTTGTACCAACGAATGGATGTGACATTAATAAGAGATGTTCTGCCAACAATGAGGAGTCCTGAGGGATGCCACAGGGCCCGGGATGACGGTGCTAAATGATGCTTTTTAAGCTGGCTTTATTTTATGAAAAATGTATGGGGATTCGTCTCTTAGAATTGTGATTTTAATTCATTTAGGTTAGTTTTAAAGAATCTTTATTTCTCATAAGAACATGATACAGTTCACTTTTAGGAGATTTAATATAATCGTCGTCTTATGACGAAGCATCTTTGAGCTCCTCAAGTTCTGAGTTGAGCTGCACGATTTTTGACAAATGCGTGCACTGATTGGACAGGTCCGCTCAATCTGTGTGGTTCTTTCCTCAAAAGACCATTTCAGACACCAATCTACATGGTCTTCACATGATCTGACCAAGATTTTGGACTTTAAAATAGACTGTGACCTCTTAGTTTGTTTCGGCCTTTCTTCTCAGAGTAGTCAGATAGGAAACGCCGACCTCATCTAGTTTAAAAAAAAATAATAATATTGACGTTGTGAGTACTTCGCATCGCACGCCCTCATCAAGACGGACGCCGCCTGCGACTGAGGCGTGCGCGCAGCGACCGCGATATATTTACGTGAGTGCCTCTCGCTCGCGCGTATTGCTCTGTCTCCGTCAGCCTGCCATCCTCATCAACCACGGCGGAACAGTCTCAGTGCGTCTCTGATTGGTTGTTTTAAATTGTTGGATAGTGCGCCCTACCTCGTACGTTATTATAATTTTAGTAATATAAGTAAGCAATAAATATTAAAAATATTCCTAAACATACCAACACTGGACTTTCATTTCTACCTAACTACTACAAAGTGTTTGTACAAACCTACTTACAGAAATAAATCATTTATCATGCAGATGTAGAATAAGTAAAACTGTAACAACAACGTACCAGATCAACAGCGAGCAAAGCAAAAGTGTAGATAGTTACATATAAAACAAGTTAGTACAGCTGGCCTATTTGACACCAAGGTCCCTCATATACTGATTATTCACTTTATGAGGAACAGAAATAACGATTATGAAGCGAACTACTGTCGGTGTGAATGTGTTTTTATGTGCAAGCATAGTGCGTGCACGCGTTTGTTTGATTTAATTTAGTGGCAGAAAGACTTCAATTTCTTTTGAGAACCGCGTGTTAACCTACCAAAACACGCAATAAGCACTATGCACTTATTGATAAAAGCCTAAAACAAAAATGTAAATCAATTCACAAATTCCAATTACGATGAAAACCCTCATTAAAAGCCACAAAAATGAGGTTGATTTTTAGCAACTTAATTATTCTAATAAAATACTCATGAACATAAAATTGAATCCCACTTCATTATGGAACTCATTATTGTGCAATAATTAGTTCGGACTTTTTAAATAATAAAATCGAAGGCTTTTGAAGGTTCGATTCAATCGGTATTTATTAACAGGGCATGTTGAGTACTACTTAAGTGATAAGAGGTAGCGGTTGTGGACAACCATGTGAATATACTGGATGGAATTTACTGTAGAATAATATGGTCTGCACATTATAAGGAAGACGGCTTATTTTAATTTATGAATTGTTCTTTTTGGTACGGACGCCTTTAACGTGCACGTCTTTCTGCATCGTTCTCACATGTTTCATTTCAACATGAATGATGTAACCAAGATTTTTGTAAGAATTTTTTGATTTAAAAGAGTGTCCATGGAGTTTCTTGCCCGTTCTTCTCCACATGTACCTACGCTTTGGAATGGGCAACTGGCTTCATCTTTCTGACTGACCGACCCTTGACAATTCAAAAGTGCCTATAATTGGTTTATTTGAAATAAATGCTTTGAGTTTGAGTTTTTGAGTTTGAGTGGTGTGGCTCAGTGGTAACGGGCGCAGCATACGAGTTGTAGGTCGTAGGTTCGAACCCAGACAGGCACTTTGTGTAAATTATTTCATCATCACTCTCTCAAAACGGTGAAGGAATACATCGTGAGGAAACCATCATCGCTTGTGATATGTGATATCTACCAACCCGCACTGGGCCCGCGTGGTGGATTACGGCCCACTCCCAGTCACAGAGATGAGGCCTGTCCCAGCAGTGGGAACATTAGAGGCTGATTATGCTCATGATACTTGAGGAAGTAGTCACTTGGTAATCAGTACCCACATAATTTTTAAATAAGCAAGACATCCATGAAGTAAAAATAACCACCCTTTATTGGGCTGAATTGTACACACACCAGCACATCAAGCTACTACAAACTGTCAAATTTCTTTAATAGATTTTCAACTTTATTGCTAAATTATAAGGTTCAAAGTTGATTGGGAAAATTTGACAATTTCGGGTAGCTTGATGTGCTGGCGTCTGTACTATAAAATGGAAACGAAGTCATAATAAACTTATTGAATTATCTGTAATGTTTTGTAAATCATTTTGAGTTTACATAATCACTGAAAACAATTGTCATACATGTATAAATTATTTTTATGTGTGTGTGTGTTGAGCAAACTTCTCTTGATTTATATACTGTACTCCGATTACACACATATACACAGTCAATCACAATCTGAATCAATCTGAAGGATATTGCTGAACCATCGCTTCTTAAGTTCGAAAAATTTGTCCACTAAATAATGTAAAAAACGCAATGAATGTTGTTGAACTATCAAAGCCATTGCTACTGTGTTACGCAATTACCCCGCTGGTCTTGTCTGCACATTCCTCATCATATCAGTCGAAAGACGTCCACTGTTGGACATAGACCTCTCCCAAGCACCTCCACTTCGACCGGCACTGTGCAACCAGCGGGTTCCTGTGGCCTTCACAAGGTCCTTGGACTGCCCCGTTGGTCTCGTGGTCGCCAGCGCGACTGCTGAGCGTGGGGTCCTGGGTTCGATTCCCAGGTCGGGCAAAAGTGTTATTGAGTTTTTCCATTAGGAATTTCTTAGTAACAGCCCGGAGTTTGGAAGTTGGCGGTGTGATACCCCCGTGCCTCGGAAAGCACGATAAGCCGTTGGTCCTGCGCCTGATCTCTCTCCGGTCGTGTCGGATTGCCGTCCCATCGGACTATGAGAGTGAGGGAAGAGGGAGTGCACCTGTGTCTGCGCGCACACTTGCGCACTACAATATCTCCTGCGTTCCTGGCTAATCTCTGTTGAGATGGCCACCGTGACCGAAATCGGTCGGGGAGGCTATTATTATTACAAGGTCCTCGGTCATCTGCACATTAAAATGAAGTATATCTTTCCCGCTTCCGCTTCTCCAATCACACAAGCCACATTTAATTCCATCACGCACAGTAGCTATTTGAACGGTTTTTTTCGTGCGTGCTACCCAAGTAATTGTTAGTATTAATTCGCCTCCCCACACCGCACGCGATCCAAATATTGTTATAGGCAGTTAAATTGATTCCCCATCACAACATCAGGTATTTAGGGGCGGGGCAGATGCTGGGGAAGATTTAGCATTCATGGGAAAAGAAATAAAAGGTTTTATGGGAATGTGAAAGAGAGAAGGGAGATAATGTTCAGCAATGTATACTTAAATTGAATGGAACACTTCGAATAGTTGGATAGTAACGATGAGAAGATAAATTGATAATTTATTTAATACGAGTGGGTATAGTTTTAGTTGCGTAGATTAATGTATTATGATCAAACAAATGAAATAATGTGTTTAAATGTAAGTAACCGGTAGATTAGGTTGTATCGGATATGGCGGGCTTATGAATACTTTATCTTGTAGTGGGTCATTGTCGGTTTTTTGGTTAGTGTAATTTAACTGTTAATCATCAATGGTCAACAAGTTAAAAAAGCTGTTAAATTATTAACAAGTTTTGAATGTTTAATCGGTAGCGTTTAGCGTCAATTTATGTCAACGTTTTCAATTATTGACAATTATAGTGAAACTAGCACCATTTTTGGTACACTAAATTTTATTTTAGGTGCATCGTCTTCACATATAATTATATAATGAATGTATACAAAAACTTGTAAAACATTTTAAAAGAGTAACGGTGGAGTTTGTTGCCCATTCTTCTCCACACGAAAACTACCTTTTGGAATGGGCGACTAGAATCAATTCTATTTTTTCATTTTAAATTTTGACGTTCAAAAGTGCCTTTTAAGTGCCTAAATAAATGATTTGACCTTGACTTTGACTTTGAGCACTTCGCCCGCGACTTCGTCTGCGTGTTTTCGTACCAAATTTCAAGTTTATTAACTGAAGCAGTAAGATTTTTCATACAACCAAAACCCCCCTTTTTCACCCCCTTAAAGGTCGAATTTCCAAAAACCCCTTCTTAGTGCTCCTCTACATAATAAAAGGAAGCCGTATGCAAAATTTCACGTTCCTAGTCCTTGCAGTTTCGGCTGTGCGTTGATATGTCAGTCAGTCAGTTTCGCCTTTTATATATAGATAGATAATTCGTTGAGCCGTTGACGTAAATTAGCAGCATTTTATTTTAAACTGCTTTTTTTTTTGGAACTGAGTAAAATAATGATTATTGAACGAATACGTCTTGTGCGTTGACGTAAATTAACAGCTAATATTTTCAACCTGTTTTTTCATTGATGATTGACGAAAAAAGTCGTTAAAAATAACAGTTCAACGACCACCTCTAACTTTATCATTATCTTTTCAGTCAAAAGACGTCCACAGCTGGACATATTCCTTCCCCAAGCACCGCACCACCACTTCGAGCGGTTCTGTGCTTCTAAATCTATACTAATATTATAAAGAGGAAAGATTTGTATGTATGTTTGTAACGGATTGGCTCAAAAAGTACTGGACCGATTTTAAAAATTCTTTCACCATTTGAATGCTACATTATCACTGATAATATAGGTTATTTTTTTTTTCTTTTTTTTCCACCCGTGCGAAGCCGGGACGGACCGCTAGTCTGCTATATGCGGAGATTCTTACGGCTTTCACAAGCTCATCCGTCCATATTGTGAAAGGCCTTCCAACGCTACGTCTTTTATGAATTTATGTTTTTATTGCTGAATGAGTCTGCTCTTAAAGTCAAAAGTTAAAGCGTTTGTTTCAAATAGGCACATAAAAAGCACTTTTGAACGACAAAAGGCGCTTTTGAACGTTTCATCGTCTTGATCTCGAGACCTCTGCTTTTGGTCTTCCGGTACGCTTTGCCCGACCCGGGAATCGAAACCAGGACCTCATGCTCAGCAGTCGCGCTTGGGACCACGAAACCAACAGGGCAATTTCTGGTACATACCTACATATAGGTACTTAAATGCGTAAGTCTCCTTCTTCCACTTCACCCTAAAGTTATTTTAAGAGGATGGGCAGTAGCGTCGTTATAACAACATTCATAAAAAAAAATACAAAAACTTATCAAGATGAACCTTATGTTTGACAAGCGAGATGATAATGACAGTAGCAGAATCTGAAGAAGTTTAATGCGGCAGGCATTTAAAAGGATCATTTTTACCAGTACTCATGATGAAGATTAATTATTTTTTATTTTATTTTATTTATTTGGGAAAACAAACGATTACACACTACTATATTGTATAAAATATGAGCTACAGAGTGAGTAAATGTATAACCTACGACATTTTCCACATATTATAAAGAAAAGTTATAAAATTAATGCGGTGTGCGCTTACAATGTGATAGTTACAAAAAAAAAATAGATAAGTGTAAATGATAAAACTAAAAACTAAATAGAAATTATATAAACAAGAAATTATAAATACAGTCTAAGAGTTATGAATATTACAGAGCAATATCCAAAATAGTGTCACGAATAAGGCCTCTAAATTTACTAGTTGGAAAGGCGAGGTACGCATTAACTTTTTAAAGCAAAATATTAATTTTGTTCAAAAAGATAATATTTTAGGAAAATTTAACATATTGTCAAGCATTGTGGGAAGATAGAAACGTAATTGACTCGATAAAAAAAAAATCATAAAGATGACGCTAAATCGCTTTTTAAAACGTGTACCTACCTTGAAGAGATTACATAGTTAAACCAAGTAAAATTTATACCAAAAAGTAACCCTTATTGTTTTTTAGGGCTTGGTGAGAAGACATTCTGTAATTTCCTTATTATTTTTTTTCTACGAAACAAATATACACATAATCTAGCAGTTCAAGAGCTCAAGAGCTCGCAACGGCCGGCCAGTGCCTGCGAGAGACAGATGCCCGATACCTATTATGCGGGGAGTGAGGAAACGTAATCATACCTACAAACCGCACTATTATACGGCCTTAATAAAAAAAAATAACGTATAGAAACCAAACAGGACTATACCACAAACTAATAATAATAAAAGAGGTACATTAGACGAGGTTTGCGTGTTCTACATAATAATTATAACTATATTTTATTTCTAGCCAGTTTTATTAGGTGTACAATCATACACACCGTTTTATCTTTGCATGCCACATGTCAGAATAGATTAGTAAACCATGTAACTATTCATCAAGGCTTTGGTTTATAAAGGGTTTTCCAATAAGAGGTGTTATTTTGAATAGCCCGCTATTTTGGTAGATGTCACTTTGAAGCTGTCATTTTTTTGATATTTGACAAGTAGAAACTACGCCATTAATAAAAATGGAACGATACACGCTTCAACAACGCATTGAAATTATTAAAATTCACTATAAAAATGGTGAAAATTTGGCAGAGACGGTTCGTAAAACTCGAACATTTTTGGGTCGTCGTGAAGCACCTTGTCGGACCGCAATACAGAAATTGGTGGAAAAATTCGAGCTGTTGGGACAACTTAGTAATGTGAAGAATAAAACCCGTGCACGTCGCTCAAGAACAGCCGAGAATAAAACCCGTGCACGTCGCTCAAGAACAGCCGAGAATAAAACCCGTGCACGTCGCTCAAGAACAGCCGAGAATAAAACCCGTGCACGTCGCTCAAGAACAGCCGAGAATAAAACCCGTGCACGTCGCTCAAGAACAGCCGAGAATAAAACCCGTGCACGTCGCTCAAGAACAGCCGAGAATAAAACCCGTGCACGTCGCTCAAGAACAGCCGAGAATATTGCTGCTATAGCCGAAAGTGTTGAAGAAAACCCAGGTTTGTCCATTTCTCGTCGTTCTTTGGAATTAGGCATTCCACAAACGTCATTACACCGTATTTTGCATAAAGATTTGGGTCTTAAGGCTTATAAAGTTCAGTTAACACAAGAACTCAAGCCGGCCGATCATCAACAACGTCGTGTCTTTGCGGATTGGGTCGTTGAAATGCATGAAAATGATCCGGAATTCCATCGAAAAATCATCTTGAGTGATGAGGCCCATTTCCACCTCGGTGGCTTCGTCAACAAGCAAAATTGTCGCATCTGGGGCTCGGAAAACCCAAGAGTTATTGTTGAAAAGCCTCTCTATGCTCAACGTGTGACTGTTTGGTGCGGTTTGTGGTCCGGCGGAGTCATTGGACCTTACTTTTTCGAAAATGAGGCTGGAGCAACAGTTACGGTGAATGGATTGCGCTATCGAGAGATGATTAATGATTTTTTATGGCCGGAATTGGATGGTATTGATCTGGACAATGTTTACTTTCAACAAGACGGCGCTACGTTCCACACAAGCAAAGAAACCATTGATCTTTTACGAGACAAGTTTCCGGACCGTGTTATCTCTCGAAGAGGTGATCACAATTGGCCACCGAGATCTTGTGATTTAACACCTTGCGACTTCTTTCTTTGGGGCCACGTGAAAGAGAAGGTCTACGCCAACAGCCCAGCGTCGATTCAAGACCTGAAAGATGGAATTCGTGAGGCTATCGAGGACATAGGGCAGCCACTTTGCGATTTGGTTATGGAAAATTTCATGAAAAGGATATGGTCCTGTAAGCGTGGTCGTGGTGGTCATTTGCCTGATGTTATTTTCCACTATTAACGGCATACCTTCTTCTTTATAATGAAATAGACATCCGATCATTTATATTAAAAAATGGCATTTTTCTTTGAATATCAAAATAACACCTCTTATTGGAAAACCCTGTATATATAACTACACACATCAAAAGTGTCTAGGGATCAAGCATTTTTATGCGGATTTCTTGAGATTGAGATGTGGCTTTGTAATAAATTTATGATTTTATAAATTTATATGGATCCTTTTTGGTGCATTTCATAATTTGAATCAGGAACTGTGAATCAAATTCGAGTAAAAGATGAAAATCAGCTGTCAATATTTTCCCTATAAAAACATACAACGCATTGAAGACATTATTAGTGCTACTGTTTCCCTACTACTGATTTAAACCAACGTTATTATGGAGCGGCGACGTCATTTAAGCAGGGAAGAAATGCTCAGAGCCGTGGGAATGATAGAAGCTGGTTCCCGGCAACGTACTGTGGCTTTAGCTCTGAATACAAGTCAGAGTGTTATCAGTCGACTTTGGACACGTTACCGAAGCACTGGTACCGTGGCTGAGCGCCATGGAGGACGGTATCGCTGCACCACACGGAGACAAGACCGATACATTCAAATCTTAACTCGAAGAGCTCCAACAATAACCGCCATAATGTTAGCCGTGAGACTTCATCACTCTTCAGGGAACTTAATTAGCGACCAAACAGTCAGAAACCGCTTGCATGAAGTGAACCTTCATTCCCGAAGACCGCTACGGGTACCACCTATAGCAATGCACAATCGTAGGATTCGATATCAATGGGCTCTTGAACACAGAAATTGGGCAGAAGAACAATGGCGTTTCGTGTGCTTTTCTGATGAGTCTCGTTTTGGTATGAGACCGGATACAAGACGTATACGACACTGGAGAACCCCTGGACGCCAACAGCGATTAAAATCCTGCCAGGAAGTCCATCCTTATAGTGGTGGAACCATCATGGTATGGGCGGGTATTTGGATCGGCGGAAGAACTGAGTTGATTTGGATCAGAGGCAACCTCAACGCTCAAATTTATGCTGAGACGATTGTATCAGACGTCATCGTTCCTCTACAAGTGCAAATCGGTCCCTTATTTCAGTTAATGCATGATAATGCACGACCGCACACCGCAAGAGTTGTAAGACAGACTCTCGCCGCAGCTAACATCAATGTCCTGCCCTGGCCTGCTCAGTCGCCAGACTTGAACCCGATTGAGCATGCATGGGATATGCTACAGCGAAGAGCTCTGCCGAATATGGAGGGTATCCAGTCGCAAGAAGACCTTTTTTTGTTGTTGCAACGAACATGGGCGGCCATTCCACAGCGTGATTTGGATGAACTCATTTTGAGTATGCCAAACCGATGTTCTTGTGTTGTTAGTGTTCGCGGTAGAAACACGGATTATTAATTGTTTAAGTTACCCAATAAAATTTTAGAGAAAACTGTTATTTCAGTCTTTTTTTCGAACTTTTGTGTTAGTGGTTCAAATGTCAAAAATCCCTTTATTAGGAAAATGGCAAATTTCTTTATTAATGCAAAGGTGACTTGGTTTATCGTTACTGTGACAAACGAAAACACTTTATTTGATGAATCCTTAAAGAAAATTTTAATTAATATCAATCAGGAGAAAAGTTATTGCAAAAATATATGTTGATCCCTAGACACTTTTGATGTGTGTATCTTGTGAAGTCTAATTTGTGTGTCTAGACTGTTAAGTCTAATTTAAGGCCGTTTGTTAATAATATAGCCGCCATTTTGATGGAAATTGTTGTAGCCAAGGTCAAAGCCGAAAGTTGGAAATCAATTTTGTATTGTGTTGCTATTTGTTTTATATTACAACAGTTACTAGTGTGTTATTCAGCTGCATCTGGTAAGACTGGAAGCTGACCCCAACATAGTTAAGAAAAGGCTATACAGATTGATTGATTTTTACGATAGTGCTGATCTTTGCGGCATTTTCGTGAACGGGCGCCGTCAGTTGGGGCTGGTCATCACTTAGCTGCCTCGGCTTACTTAAATTATTTTATTTTTGGATTTTTGTTTTGTTACTATTTTCTGTACTCTGGACGCAGTTAATGCGTGAGTCTTTTTTACATCGTTCTCACATCTACTTATACTAATATTATAAAGAGGAAAGGTTTGTATGTATGTTTGTAACGAATTGGCTCAAAAAGTGCTGGACCGATTTAAAAAATTCTTTCACCATTTGAATGCTACATTATCACTGATTAATGTAGGCTTTTTTAATTGCAAGACAAAAATAAAATGTTTAAAAAATAAATGTCCAGCCGTGCGAAGCCGGGACAGGCCGCTTGTATCATTATAAATTCAACATTAATGATGTAACTAATATTTTTGTAAAAATATAATTTTAAAAAGTGTCCTTGGAGTTTCTTGCCCGTTCTTCTCCATAGGTACCTACGCTTTGGAATGGGCAACTAGCTTCATATTTTCTGACTTCTTAACAGTTCAAAAGTACCTGTAAATGGTTTAATTGAAATAAATACTTCGAGTTTGAGTTTTAGTAGTGTTATATTCAGAAAGAAAGATTTCCTTTCTCAGTAGCATGTTGGAGTTTATATTTATTTTGTGTCCGATTATATCAATAAGGTCGAGCACGTGCGAGGGGTATAACATAACTGGGAAAATGTACACTTATTTCACAACGCGGCCGATCCCATCGAGGAAAGTGGACGTGATGTTATGTATGTTGTATGATATTTAGAACAGGATATTATGTCCGAATTGATTTTGACTTAACAATCAAAATCATTACCTGAAAGAAATAAAGAATAAAGCTTATTTAAACACAGTTCGTGAAACATAAAATACAAATAACTTTTTAATGAACAGTCTCAGTTAAATGGTAAATGAGATAGATCTGCCTTCTAAATTACGGTTCTAATTACTTATCAAAAATATTATTCTCAATTTTGAAATGGTCTCCTATTCAACTAACCCAAACATATTGCCACAAAATACAGCACCGAAAGACAAAAACCGCATACACATCATCCATCGACATTTATCATCGTGAAACAACCCAACCCCGGTAGTTACAACGGTCATTCAACGTTTACCACTGTTTCATCTCCAGTTATGAATATCACGATAATTCGCATAACATTGCATTACATTGCGGCGTCTGGTATGAGCAAAAGTAGATGATACACACACAAACGCGTCAATGGACATCGAGCAGACTTTTTAAATGATTGCGATGTTGTTTTGTTTTTTTTTTTGTTTGGTCTAACACGGGTTGTACAATTTAGAAACGAATAAATGCAAATAGTAGGCACCGCTTACTGTTGTTGATGCATTTTGATTCCGTTTTGTATCTATACAGCTTTGCATATTTTTCCATAGACTGACCATACGGCTATGGATTATTTTTTTAGATCAAAAAGGTTTAATGTGTAAAAAGTGTGTTTTCTCACATGGAAAAGGTTTTCTACAACACTTAAGAAGAAGAAGTTCCTTCGTAAGAACGTAAATCTACGCGCTTTTTAATTGTTCCTGTAATTACGCCATTCGACCGGTTAAGAGATTGATGAAAGTGATGAAGACTGATAGTTTTTTCAAAAACCTTTGTTGATTATTGTGAAATACACGGCAAAGATTAACCTCTATTTTTACTTGAAGCTTATTGTACAGAAGTCAGCACATCAAGCTACCTCAATCTGTCAAATTTCTTTGATAGATTTTCAACTATACTACAAAGGAATAAGGTTCATATTCAATTGGGAAAATACACAAGACATAAGTAAAGCAATTAAAGTTCTACAATTACTATAATTTACTAGGCTCATTAAAATACAATACCCAAGTACCACAACAAATTTCTATCACATTCTAAACACTATCACTGCTGTCTGTCTAAACTCAGATAGTACCTAACATTATTAGGTAACAATAACCCGCAAATATTTGCATCCCCCGACTACAATAACCCTGCAACTGCAACGCTATCTAAAATCGCCAATTCTATGTAAATGGATCTATCGAAATGCTCCCAAAATAACATAAATGTATCTCAACGAACCTCATATCATTCCAATTTTCTTTATCTTCTTGCCCTTCTTCCATGTTAGTTGGTGTTGGAGCACACGTTTTCTTCTTCCATTCTCCCTATAATAATTCCCATTTTGCACACCTAAAATTATTATTGAACACTTCCTCTAGAGAGGAGATCTGTATCCCAGCAGTGGGAACATTATAGGCTGATTATTATTTTATAGTCGGTTCACAAAAAGAGGCGCAGTCTAATGATAACGAACCACAAATAATTCATATTTTGGGGATTATAATCTATACTAATATTATAAAGCTGAAGAGTTTGTTTGTTTGCTTGAACGCGCTAATCTCAGGAACTCCTGGTCCGAATTGAAAAAAAAATCAGTGTTAGATAGCCCAGGAAGGCTATAGGCTATATATCATCCCGCTAAAACCAATAGGAGCGGAGCACCAATGAAGAATGTTTCAAAATCAGGGGATTTTTTTCCTATTGAGAGCTTCCGCTGCGTGCGCTGCGTAAACGATTAAAGTTTCGCAAAAAACATGTATGACAGAATTGTTCCCCTTTAAAAGTTCTAAAAAAAAGTCCGTGGCAGTATATGTCTATTTTTTAAGGTTAGTTCACTATAAGAAACCTTTTTATGCTAACCAAATTTCTTCTAAAATAATGCATTATTTGCGAAGGTGTTTTTATAAACATGGTATTAATCCTTATTTTGGATAAATAAATACGTCATTCATCACAAGTATTTATTTTGAACAAAATTGCCCTTGACATCATTTGATTTCAATGAATATCTTAGGAGATATCATAGTTTTAAAGTAATACTAATAATAAAGCTGAAGAGTTTGTTTGTTTGAAAGCTCTAAATTTCTGGAAGTATTGGTCGGATTTATAAAAATATTTTTGCGTTTGATAGGCCAATTCTTAAGGAAGGCTATGTGCTATTAAATTTGACGCTAGGACCCTTAGGAGTTGAGCAAAAAGAAAAAAAGTCTGAAGTTTCAGAAAAACGAAGTAATAGCGCAGCCCGGCGACGCGTTGCAACGGGGTGGGTCGGGGAAACAAAAAAATTTACGCGGACGAAGTCGCGGGCAGAAGCTAGTTATATATATATATATATATATATATCTAAATAGCCAAGTAACTGCGACCACGTAACCTAAGCCGAATGGTTGAGGTACCCTAGCTCAGTTACTACGACCTACTATTAGAAAAGGTCAGTAAGTTAAAAAGAGGCTCTTTATTGATTTTATACGTTAATTTATTTTAAAAAGAGATGGCGTGGAATGAAGGTTAATAAGTTTTTAAAGGATCTGTAAATAATAATAATAATATGTACAAGTATATAAAAAGGAGGGAAAATAATCAAAGGGCATCAAAAAATTCGTCCGCATCGCTGTCAACAGCAAACGTGCCCAAAAGGCTGGCAGCATTGCCACGTTGTATGGCAATGCTGATTCTTTGGCCAAAAAATAGGTCACGTGAAGAGTCGACCAACCGCTTCACAATGTCTCAAAATACTAACGGTCTTATTCATAATAAGTTATAGAACATCTAAAGGCTTGCTAAAGTCTGGTTGTCAAAAATTGTTATTCATAAACGCATTTTAGCACTAAAACGTCCTATAAACCTACTATAAAGTTATGAAACCCAGAACCCTACTATAACAGTACTATAAGAAAAAAATGGCCGACTATACAACAGCTGATTATTAAGAAAATTACATTTGATGTACAAATGTAACATGATTGTGTGAAAAGGCAGTTGTATTTTATTTATTTTTCACTTCTCTCTAACCAATTTAGTTTATTATTATAAACCTACAATGAAAAATAGAAGCCAGGAAAAATATAACAAAGCACATAATTATCAGCAAAACATACTGTGGAACGCTGCTGCTTTGGAGTATGGAAACAATGCTTTCAATGCTTTTTACATGGCATGACCAGCAGACTAGGATGTAAAAACAACCAAAGTGGCTCTAGCAGTAGTTCACAATAATGCTTTGGAGTGTGGTAACAACGCTTTCAATGCCTTTTACATGGCATGACCTGCAAACTAGGAAATGTGAAAACAACCATAGTGACTCTAGCAATACTTCACAATATTGCTTTGGAGTGTGGAAACAATGCTTTCAATGCCTTTAACATAGCATGACCTGCAAACTAGGAAAGGTGAAAACTACCATGGTGACTAGCAATACTTCACAATATTGCTTTGGAGTGTGGTAACAATGCTTTCAATGCCTTTAATGTGGCATGACCTGCAAACTAGGAAATGTGAAAACAACCATAGTGGCTCTAGCAAGCAGTACTTCACAATATTGCTTTGGAGTGTGGAAACAACGCTTTCAATGCCTTTTGCGTGGCATGACCTGCAAACTAGGAAATGTGAAAACAACCATAGTGACTCTAGCAGTAGTTCACAATATTGCAGTTGACCATGGAAACGCAGTTAGAGGGTAGCAGTATCAATGAATATTATATAAAGTCACCCCAACAAGTTGCAAGAGGGAACGCAAATGCTATTATACAAACTTTTAAGGAAACATTCCACCAAGGTAGCCCCACTTTACCAACTTGGAGTTACATCTTCCCACTTGTGTCCAGAGACGGTTCAGGGACTTCTGTGTGGACTACGGATAGTTACACTGCAGGGAGATGCTCCTGTAGGATGCAGCAGTAGGGTGCGGTGAAGCTATGTCGCAAACTATGCTCTGTGTCCCAAAACATGCAGTCAGAGATACCTCTGCGCTGCCACTGACGATGCCGTGGAGGTGCCGAAGTTTTGGGCCAACCAGATCTAAAATACAGTTGTGCCCGCGGTGAAGAAGAAGAGGAGACATTTTAGCAAGTATTTTATTAATAAAAAGCTTGTATAAAAATATCAGTTTAATTTATTTTTATAATCTCTAATTTGGCTTCTAGACGTTGTTCTAGTAGAACAAAATAAATTTAACATTTTTGTTTCCATTTGCCGTTTGTGCTTCATGTAATTCTCTTCTGTGGGCCATTTCAGTTTCTGCTGTTTATAGTGAAGCACCATCCTTATTAGTTCTACTGTCCTGAAATACAAAATTAATGTTATAATTCTTTCTCTTCATTATCTTATTTATACTAAAATAATTAAATCAGTAGTGGCATAAGAATAACTAATATTACGAGTCATTATTAGTTATTGTTTTGGCGGCGGTTTTTTTGGTTAACAAGAGTTTTGTAGAGGCAAACGAAGTTCTTGACATGCCTACTCAGTAACTTCATTAAATGAGAGGCACCTAATTCGTAAATTATGCCAGGCCGCCCCTTCGCGTTGAGCGCCTACGTTCTTTCGCGTTGGTGTTTGTCTTAGAGTTTTTATTTTCTGTTCTCCTCTCTCTGACCAACTCTTTCAAAAAAAAAATAAGGAGTAGAAGCAAAAACAAGCTGTATTCGAATACGAAATTGAGAATGTTTACAAAACAAAACTTACTTTGAACACATTATAACAGTACACATCTTATCCTCCTCCAACCAATATTCACTTCTTTGCCCTTTATTGGAACTAGTCTCCGGTCATAATTCCATTTCTTATAAATACAAATAATTATTCAAAAGCTTTCGCCGCATAATCAGATAAATATTAACAAATTCATTGACGTCTAGTCATGACGTTACCGCGTCAAAACTGTCGAAACTGTAGACAATACATTCGTTTTCCGTACATAATAATGTCTATGGTCGCAATTCTCCAGTGCTTAGACAGATATTCTCGTTTGACGATTCACTGTGTTGGCCAATTTGTTGAATGACTTCAATATAATGGCAACATTTAGATTTATAGTGAAGTTATAGGACATTTTAGTTATCGAACGGTTATGGAGCGTTTATGAATACAAAATTTTATCGAACGTTTTAAAGGCTTATTGAGCATTTTAACTAATGAACGTCTTAAACCTTCTATAAGCTTTTTTTATGAATAACACCGTAAGTGGAAAAGGATCTGTTAAATATTTTACATTTAAAATTCAATTATGTAATTTTGGAACAATATTAATAAAAAATCGGGTTTTACACCACAATGTTCGTATGTAGGTATCATTATGCAATATGTAATTCGTCATTTTATGAACTTATGCGAGGTAGCCTTGAATTAAACTGTGACCGTAAACTGTGCTGTAAACTGTAAACTGTGGCTCTTAAATAATATCTCCCGGAACACGTTTATGTTTCTGGTCGAGAAGAAGATGGCGTACGAGTGTTATGTTCTTTACTTTTTAACACAATCATATAAAAGATTTTGCACTAATGTTGATTTGGTTTGTGCTAGAAGAGGCGCTCTTAAAACTAAACGACCTGAATTAAACCAAACTAAACATTTGTTTCATGATGTACGAGTAGGTTTGACTTTCGATGTAACCATTGTGTCATGTCTACAGTTCTTCATTGTTCGCATCCAAATACACTTCATAATAGCTCTTTATTCTGTAGTTCTCCACCTATTGGTGTATTATAAATTGTATTATGAGCTAGGTAGGTACTAAACAAGATACAGTATTTTTATCTCACAAAGCGACGCGTGCTTTTCTTGGTAACCATGTGTACAAACATGAATTAATTAATGTGTACACCCACCTCTGGTTAAAATCGATCGTTGAAAACATGAATCCAACCTTTGATAGGCCCGGGCTTTGTGGCTGAAGCACAGCACTCTAGCACAGAGGATACTTCCTGCATTCAATTTAATTTATTTACTAGCTGACCCCGCAAACGTCGTTTTGCAAAAAAAAAAAATTGATAGTAGCCGATTCTCAGACCTACCCGATATGCACACAAAATTTCATACAAATCAGTCCAGCCGTTTCGGAGGAGTATGGTAACTAACACTGTGACACGAGAATTTTATTTAGAAGATATAATAAAATCGTAGTGAAGTCAAAACTGTACATTGAATATTTTGTAAAAAAAAAGTAGGTAATTGCTACGAGTTATGGAAACGATTCTGATGCCGAAATATAGTTTTTAAAATGTTTCTCCAATTGTCCGTTTGTCTGGATGTATGTTCCGGATTAGCGCAAAAAGGGCAGGTAGTTTATAACCTAGATTAACATATAGGTTACTTTTAATCCCGGTGGGATATTTTGATTCTCATTCTTGCCTTTATTGGCCGGCCTGAGTGGAGATTCGCAAGAGCAAACATGCTCGGAGAATGGAAGTATTCCAGTAAGTGCTGGTAGGGGTCTTGACCATCTTCCGGGCTCTGAGATTGTTCCGATAGCCGCGGAATACCTATCCACTCCTCAAACACCTCAGGACATGTTGCCGCCTTTTCAATACGTCACTATGCGCTAGTGACAGTTTCCGGGGGCCCATTATTGAGCGCCCTGGCCGTGGTATTAGAACGGAATAAATCTATACAGAATCCGTGTATTCTATAACTAGCAGCCCGTCCCGGCTTCGCACGGGTGGACATTTATTTTTTAAACATTTTATTTTTGTCTTGCAATAAAAAAAGCCTATAATAATCAGTGATAATGTAGCATTCAAATGGTGAAAAATTTTTTTAAATCGATCCAGTACTTTTTGAGCCAATCCGTTACAAACATACATACAAATCTTTCCTCTTTATAATATTAATATTGTAGCGGTATCTACAACGACGCCACATGCGAACAACGCGTCATACTGACATCACAAAATCCTGCATCTCGCAAGCAGAGTTTACCGCGCAACTAGCATAGATACAACGGCCCGACATGAATCATTGGGCAGTTGCCCGCCAGACATAACACCCGTCTGGTCGGAGGATCCTCCCTATTCTATAGATTATGAGTGAACTTTACACCCTGTTTCTCATACCTCTATAGTATATATAAAACATTGGTTAGGCGTGGCCATAGTCTTCCCATAGTCCTAGATAACCAGTACACTTTAGCAACCCAAACCCATAATCCAATATATTTGTTTCCTTATCTTGCAATAGTCCTGTATGAACCGGGAGTTACCCTTGGGTGTATAGTGCGTACAGGGATAAGCTTCGGTTGGTGTCTCATTTCATTAAAACCATCTAACGGGCCTCTGTGAGTCGGCTTCGGCCCCTCGTACGCCTTCGAAAGGTCCGGGACCCGGGGGTTCCGAAATATGTCAAGGACATTTTTAAATAATAATCGCAACGCAACAATAACAGTATTTGCCATTTTAAATCTTATTACAAAGAAGTTAAAAAAAAACGTCCAAAGTATTACACGTTTCCCCAGCATACATACAGTTATTGAAGTACCCACACTTGAGTGCTCAGGTACACTCGTAACATTACACTCAAAGTAATCACATTACGCGCCATACTTGTGCCATATGGGGAGAGGTGGGAAATGCGTGAAAACTCAACGGAAAATTCATGTAGACAACACCTTATTCCACAAGATTTTTGTACTTATCACTGTCTCTTGTTATATGAAAATTTGTTGGAAACCAGTGCGGAAAAAGGGCTTACAAAAATTACAGACAACATAAAGTTTATTCAAACTTATGTTTCAAATTAATCATTGTTATATTTTCATGTTAAACAAATATCAACTTTATTTTAATGGTAATTAATTTGATTTCAGAGTAACTAGCACTATTGGATTAAGTTATAAAAATGTTTGAAGTTGTAGCGTAAACTGAACTTTATTGTCAAAGTTATTTTTCCATCAACTCATATTTGCTTATATTTTTGGCAAATACATCGCGAATGCAGATTACAAAGTCATTTATTTAACATAACATTAAGAATATATTCCTCGAAGGGTTAGGTACGCAGACGAGTACCTACAGCACACTCACATGCTGCCACTTATGTTTAACTTCGCGTGGATCCACGTTTCCAGCAAACGAAGGTATGCCGGGAACGTGGATCCACGCTAGACACAATTACTTTTTAATTGTTTCTGTAATTACGGCCCTTGGCTAAATAATAACAGCCGCACAGGTCGATCGATCAGGTTAATCTACTCTTGCCGCGGTTAGTCTGTGAATGGGTGACCATCTTTACAAACCGAGATCCCTCCGTGCCTCGGAAAGCACGTTAAGCCGTTGGTCCCGGCTGTCATTCGTGGATCTTTGACAGTCGTTACGGGTAGTCAGAAACCCGAAAGTCTGACAACCAGTCTTACCAAGGGGTATCGTATTACCCAGTAACTGGGTTGTGGAGGTCAGATAGGCAGTCGCTCCATCTAAAACACTGGTATTCAGCTGCATCCGATTAGACTGGGAGCCGACCCCAACATAGTTGGGAAAAGGCTAGGCAGATGATGTTTCTGTAAGTACGGCATTCAATCAGGTCCCATGTAATAGAAGGTAAGCCCATTGCCATCAACCGCGCACAAATTCAGAATCCGTACTGCCAGATAGAAAACACAATATCACTTTCCCGGACACGGGAATCTAACCCAGGACTTGACGCTCAGCAGTAAGTGGTCGACTAACGAGGCAGTTTATTTCGTCCTTTGTAATTACGACGTTGTTTAACAATTTTTGCTGTACTTACCTCTAAAATATTCCGGACCTATTTTATTATAATTAACAAATAAATCAGCACAATCTGTTGTGGGAACACTCCCGTGACTTATTATACGGTTTCCAATTTGTACAGCCGCACACAGCGTGCTTAGCAGATATAACAACATTTAATTCAATTTCACAAAACCGTTTTCGTAAGCAATTAGAAAATATTAATCTCAAAAACGAAACTGAAATACGTCACGCTTGACGTGACAATCAACCCTAAAAATTCTAACAAATTATAATATCGAGACTGTCAAATACGTTACGCGTAAAGTCGAGCGCAACGCGTAATTTGTACAGGCGCGCTCAGCGTGTTCTGGAGTAATTATACTGATGTTAATTCAATTCTGTGGTCGCTTGTACACGCGAGGCAATTTTTACGCGGTCAAGACGACCGGTGTTTAATTGGAGGGTACTGACTTGACACTTACCGTTTGAGGGTTGGATTTACGCGCGTGACATTAATATTTTTATGAAGAGGGACATTTTGGGGTTGAGGTGGTAATAAGTCCGTGTAATGAAGGTAATCTTCACGTTGATTGAATTTGATGACTAGTTCTGGTAGGTTAGGGGATTGTCTTTCTGTAATTTGTACGATACTTACATATTATGATTTTAATTCTATGTGTATTGTGTATGAATAGATACACTTTATATATCTTGTGAATCTGTAGATCCTTAATTACCAAAAAAATTCCGATCGATTTTTGTCACGGAATATTTTTTATGTCAAAAAATGGGGAGTTATATTTTTTATTTTTATTTTACACTAGCTACGCTATTCCGTGATCCCGTGGGAATATCGGGATAAAAAGTATCCCATGTGTTATTCTGATGTATAAGCTATATTACTGTACAGTTTCATCAAAATCCCTTCAGTAGTTTTTGCGTGAAAGAGTAACAAACATCCATCCATCCATCCTCACAAACTTTCGCATTTATAATATTAGTAGGATAGTAGGAAGTAGGATTAGTAGGAGTAGGAAGTAGGGAGTAGGATATTAGTAGGAAGTAGGATGACAACTTCGGTTAATACCTAACTAGTTTCCCGCTAGCTACCCGAAACTGTCAAATTTTCCCAATCAACTTTGAACCTTGTATTCCAGCGATAAAGTTGAAAATCTATTAAACCAATTCGACAGATTGTAGTAGATTGATGTGCTGGCATCTGTACAACGATAAAGTATGATTTTGGCTTTCATCCGATCTTGGGCAACGGTCCATCTGGCGGAAAGTGGTAACCACCTCCTTCATCACTTATAAAACAAGGATTTAGTGTTGCTTGCCAACTCGAGACAAAGTTAAAATAATAATAATAATAATAAAACATTTATTTTCAGGTAACAAAGAACCATAGATACATACCTTATCCTAAGTATACACAATAATAAATAGTAACAACTTTGTTAGTAAATAAAACTTAATAACTATGTTAGTATCACTTATTTGCACTATGCTCTTGTGCGTTCTGGTGGCACTTGTCCGCGAAAGCGGCGGAATACCACATCCTGCGACCAAAAGCTTTCTTCCATCGCCAGGTAGCATGTTGGTATGCGCACTACAAACGCCTTAAAGTAGACGTTGTGATGCGACTCCAGCAGTTTTACTTTCGGCGCGTTCTTAACTTTTGGCGCACGTACGTCACGACGTCTTCCGCGTCAGTGGTGTAGTGGAGGCGGGAAATATACACAGGGGTATACGGCTTCGCAGCACGCAGTTTTTGGATGGGCTCCGTAGGAGCCTTGCCGCAGCGGTTCTTACAGCTACTCTGCCGGCGCTTCCTCCTTAGCACCTTCACGAAGACGTCATCATCAGACCGGTCCGTTTCCTTTATAGGCACAGGCTCTGCGGGAGGAGCAGTGGTAGTGCTCACAGTGACCAAGGGGTCAGATGGTCGCGTCGGAAAATGACATAATTATATCATTGGTTATTCACCGATAATGATACCCGCATTTAAAGGGTGCCATGGCATGCTGCCTTGATGACAAAAAAAAATTCTTCTTTTAGTAGTAGGTAGTATGCACAAGAGAAAACCCGATTAACAAGGAGCTTTTCTACTACGGCTTCTCGTGACTTTACCTACACACGTTTGTAGGTAGATAATTATTATACACGACACTTATCTGGTAAAAAACATCTTCTTTCTTCTTTCTAATAAAATTTGACGTGTTGTAAATTACATTAATAGCCTTCAGAACCAAAACAAACCCAACCAATACATTATCCAATTCTTCACCAAATTATATGTTAAGCTCAATATTTTCTGAAGTACCAACTACTGAAGTAACTTACACGTTTTAATGAACGGCTGCTGGTTGCGTGCCGCGCGATGTGCCGTCCGATTCAATTTGATTGGCCGCAATTAGGGGCGGCCTGTACTGAAAATAAAAGAAAAATACTACAATAGGGCATTGGGTTATTTTGTTGCTTTCGTTGGTGGCTTTGTAAATATGTGGGAGCTAGAAATCTGAGGGGCAATTCTTGTAATTTTAAGAACGTTCACAGTCTGATCTCAGTCTCAATCTGTGAAAAAATAACTCTAATTTCCCTACTTTTTGACATTTGTTTGTCGCCGAGATGAGACTGCGACTAGATTTTGAACGTTTTAAATTACGAGAATTACCCTTCTGTTGTCAGTTATAGTGGATGGGTAGATTTAGTTGCTGATCGTACATTTAAAGCGCGGTAAGAAACAATTTTTTTGGTAATTGACAATAGCGCATGGCGGCAACAAATAAGGTTCAAAACAGCGATGCTATTATTTTGATGTTTGATAAATCAAATGACTACCAAAATTAAAGTAATTTTGAGGTTTTAATTAAATTAAAAGAAAAATAACAACCTGCACCCTAATTGCGTAACACACTATCAATCGGAATCTGATTCATTATGAAGTAAATTGCTAATCCATTGCTTCATAAGTTCTAAAAGTTTGTTTGCTCGACACGAAAATAGTGCAATGAATGATGTTGAACTGTCAAAATGAAACCGATTCCCATTGATAATGTGTTACGCAATTGCCCCGCTGCACTGGGACCGAAAAAATGTTAACAGCAGCTTTATTTCGTACCATTAAGGGCAATTTTTGACATGTTACTACTTACTGTCGTGTGGGTGTCTGTAAGTGCTTCGCAGAGCTGGTGGAAGTTCTAGTTTCATTCATCAATGTATTGTTTTATTTGTAAGACAAGGATGGCAATATTTATTTTCGGTAGCCAAAAGTCTGACAACCAGTCTTACCAAGGGGTATCGTGTTACCCATAACTGAATTATGGAGGTCAGATAGGCAGTCTCTCCATGTAAAATACTGGTATTCAGCTCCATCCTTAGACCAACAGCCGACCTACGTAGTTAAGAAAAAGCTATACAAATTGATTTTTCAGTTTTATTTGGTGCTCAATTAAATGGCGACTATTTTCATCAGTGGGCACACAGACTTTTGAATTATTTAAATTTCAATGGCCTCTGGTAAAATAATATACTAATCGAGAAATTTTGATATTATCAGAATTTCTCGATTAGTATATACCTACTTACCTACCTACTTACCTAGCTTACCTGCGTAGGTACTTACCTAAATAAAGTCATTTACTAAATGAATTTGACCAATATATAAAAAAAAAATCAACAAAATCTTCAAACGGCTGACACTTCCCGTGACCCAAGGACTGGCCCTTACCTTGGCCAGATGCTAAGCATTGCTATACAACGTGGTAATGCCGCCAGTCTCTTGGGTACATTACCTGTCGATAGCGATTCGGTGGAATTTTTCGATGTCATATTTTACATAGTTAATAGTTTTAGATATATGTTAGGTTATTATATTATTACCTTAATAGTTTGTTAATTAATTTAGTATAAGATTATTATCCAGTGTACCCATATATTTTTATCATATCAAAAAGAATCTTAAAACTGAAATGAAATGAAACTTCCCAACTTTATAAGATGAACTGTATACTATTTCTCGAAGTAAAGTGCAACAGCTGGCGTTACACAAATCGGTTCACTATGCAGCTCGTAAAGGAAACACCCTGTACACCCATTTTAGTTCATCGTTATGACCTTAGGAACGTATTGCTACAAGGCAGGTCTGCACTGAAGAATATCTACCTACGTCGTGCTGATAATATCTTTTGAACTTCTTTCGCCGCTGCTAAGGTTTCTTTTATTATTTTAGTACTAATAACTTGCTCCTGTTTAGCTCAATAGTTACTTTACAATATATTTTTGAGAATAATAATTTTAAAAAAAATCTCGGCGACAAACAAATGTCAAAAACTTGTCAAAATGTAGGGCAATTAGAGGTATTTTTGACAGACTGAGACCGTTCTTAAAAATTACTAGAATTGCCCCTCAGACTGTGAACGTTCTTAAAATTACGAGAATTGCCCCTTAGATATCAATCGCATTAATAATCGAATACGTTCCGGTATGGCGCGATCTGGCGGTAGTTAAACAGCCACGATGAGTAGATTGCGCTTTATGGTGAACGATCGTGCAGGAATAGTTACCCAAATATATTCAAGGTCAGGTCGGTCTTACTTGAGTCTTACGTGCGCTTGCAAACGCGAAAAGCAATCATTTTTGTTTTTTTTTTTATATTGTTCCTCTCAACCAAAGCACCTGCCATCTAATCTCTTCACCACCCTTGGTTGACTGGTAGAGAATGCCTAAGGCATTAAGTCCGCCTTTGTACCTTTTTGTACGAAAAGTTTAAATTAATAAATCACCACTCCGGTGTCTACCGAGCCGCAATCGCGTCTAAATAAATCATAACTATCATTACTTAGCTCCGAGTCTAAAATGCCGTCATGTAGCCAGTGGGGCAATTCTCGTAATTTTAAGGCGCAGACATATGACTTCTAATGATTTTAAATTCAACATCACGTCTAAACGACCAAACTAATTTCTTTGAAAAAAAAAATGTTATACTAGACAATCTTCTTCGTAATTTGATATGTGAATATTTGAAATTATAGTTTTTTAACATAGTGTAATTAATTTGTGAAGTAATCTCTAACGCGGACAAAAAAACGATAATCACGCAAACACTATCGGGTGTATTTTCATAAAACTTACACCATCTAAAAGACAATTTAAGGCCAGGACTCTCAGAATCGACCTATTTTGATTCAACATTAAACAATCAAATATTCTTTGTTTTGATCTGATAAAAATATATGTTGTAGTTCAATAAACATTCTTGATTATTCTATGGTTCAAAACACGATATTTACAACTTCACTCGATCATAAAAAATCGCAAACAAATCGAAAATAGGGAAATTTTTTATCGTTTTTCAAGTCGTACTTGAAGTAGACCAAAGTTTTACTCTAAAAAAATATGTCAAAAAATAGGCAATGATGTTTAGAAGAATATTCTATGGCTATTTTTTTTCAAAACAGATTTTTATTGTTTTGACAAAATATAATATAACAAAGCGGCCCGCGCGCTTCGCTTTAGTAGCCGGCTAGGCGTCTCCGAGGCAGGACCTGTGTCGCTTTTACTGGCTCACCGCGTTCCTCCGCTAATCGATCGAAATATACGTTATGTTATTGTTATTTTCCGTGTTTGTATATTAGTTTTAAAAATAAGCCTGTACATATTGTTTTTAAGTTCTAGTATTAATAATTAAACAAGATATTAGTTTATGTTGTAAAATATAGTGGTATTTAAGATTAAATTATGGGGAATAAAAACAGAAGAAAGAAAAAAATATCCAGCATTGAACTGCGGAAGCTAAAAAAAAAAAGGTAACATTGATTATTATTTTTCTACGTTGTTATACCTACCTACTTTTAAAAAACGACGCGACAGAGCAATATTTATTTATTTATTTATTTATATATACTTTATTGTACACCACAAAAATACAACAAGTAAAGATACATCAAACACTACAAAATATACAATGTTCGGCCTTATCGCTTTCTGCGATCTCTTCCAGGCAACCTTAGGATGGACAATATTGTAGTTGTATATGTAATTATGTACTTACCTACTTGCTTTCGTCACAGTACTAGCAGACAGTAGCAGGTAGGTAACTAGGTACCATAAATTTACAATTATACTAATATCAAAGTAAATATAAACTACTACTCCATTCACAATAAGATTACACATTTAAACAAACCTTTTTTACAGCTTGTTCAAACGATTTTGACTTCTATTACGTAGGCATAAATGATAAATGATAAATGATAATGATAAATGATTTTATTTCTGTAAGTAGGTTTGTACAAACACTTTTACACGTCAATACACTTAGGACAGTTCGATAACATAAGGATGGCATTAAAAGCAAAAAAGTGCTTACAATAATAACTGTTTACTGCTTTTAATGACATCCTTATGCCTACGGAATAGAAGTCAAAATCGATTGAACAGACGGTAAAAAAGGTTTGTTGAAATGTCTTATCTTATTGTAAATGGAGTATAGTTGATATTTTTATGGACAAAACAGTAGCACAACTACAACAAAGATAATTTTTGCTAATAAAACTTTTTATCTTTGCAGTTCATCGATACCAAGATGTAAAGGCGTATTTACAAAAGAAATGCACAGGCGAACAGTAAGTACCTAATCTACAATTCGATTTTTTACCCGACTTTCAAAAAGGAGGAGGTTATTATGTTCGACATTATGTATGTTTTTTTTTATGTATGTTCTGTTCACTGATTCTCCGTCAACTGTGGACCGATTTTCAAAATTCTTTTTTTATTTGAAAGGGTATGCTCCCGAGTTGGTCCCATTGTCACCAAATCGGAATCTGATGTGGGAATCCTATGGAAATCGAGGGAAAACCTCAAATTTTGTAGGCACACCTACAGCGATTTGGGTAGGTATTTTTTATAGTAGCTCGTACATTTGCTCTCAGAAAGCACCATTCGGTGAAATGGAACTGATGATGAAGACCACAGATGGCCATCGGAACTACTCGATAATAAATATTTCACGGGTTGCGATTCGATTAGGTGCTTTAATGTGGTTGCTAAGCACAATGGAGCTGATGGTGACTTCTCAATCAGCTCCAGTTCTTATAAGGAGAACTCCTCAACAATTAACGTTCCTGCATCGGGAAAAGCAATATTTTGTAAAAGGTGATGAGCAGTTGAGATTAGGCTATTATAACTTAGATTAGTTACAAACTGGACTACTAAAAATGAAAAATAAAAACTTTTTTTATAAAAAACAACCGACTTCCAACAAAACACTACAAAATGAAAAATAACTTTAATTTCGGAAGTTGGTCTCAATAAAAGAAAATGCGGAACCAACGTCACCGACTTTTTATTCAGTATTTGCTTCTCGCTCAGGCGCAATAGGTAGGTAGACATGTACTTACCTAATGCATCAACTCAAGTCGCGCGCCTACTGTATCTATTCTACAAATTATAATAATAATGCAAGGTTGTTAATGTTGTTGTACTTTTATACAAAATAGTGACTAGAATGTATGTACCTGTTACCTCCTGACTTACCACTCGACTTACCGACTGACTTAACGACTTTGGTTAGTTTTAGTTTTAATTGTAATATCTTGAGTCAAATAAAAAGCAACTTTTTTCTTTTTATTGTTTCAGTGACAGTCATGATTCATATGATTTTACTGTTGAAGTGGAAAACAAGGAAGATGACTTTCAACCCGTTTCAGGACGCAGAATTGTCGACATAAATTTTATTTTGCGAAAACTGCAAGAAAAAGTAGGAATGAACGCGGCATGCCAATTATAAACCGTGTATGGAAAGACAAGGAAAATGAGCAACCAGATGAATGCGCATCCAGTACATACTCTCTGCCTCAACCAGCACCCTAATTGCGAAACACATTATCGATCTCAATTTGAATAATTTTGAAGCATATTGCTAATCCATTGCTTCATATGTTCGAAAAATGTGTCTGCTCAACAATGTAAAACACGCAATGAACGTTGTTGATCTGTCAAAATGAAACCCATTGCTACTAATAGTGTGTTACGCAATTACCCCGCTGATTTGCAGCAACCAGGTCCAAGCACGCTCGTGATTAATATTTATGATTTTTTATTATTTTTTGAGTAAATGATTAAGTTATTATTATATATTTTAAAAAGTATTTCTTATTTCTAATAAATAATTTATTGTCCTGTGTATTATATTGTAATGAGTTTTATCAGAATTTATTTAGTCCAAAGTAAGTAAGTAAGTATGTAACTAGTAATAAATAACTAGCTTATGCCCGCGACTTCGTACGCGTGGATTATAAATTAGTTATAAAACATACCCTATGTGGTAGGTGAAAACTAAAGCTACGGAATATAAACTCCTGTCAAAATCCTTCCAGTAGTTTATTATTAGACAAACATTCTAAAAACTGGATCGTAAGAAAGCGCTGTAACAGTCATGAAAGAAAAGAGGTAACAATTAAAAAAGAAACAATTGTTGGTAGGTAATAAAGTGATTTATGTTGATAAGTATACTTATATTTCCCTAAAAACTAAACACTCGAAATATTAACATGAATTCCTTAAAACAAAGTTAACTGTTCCTACTGTTACAATTTTAAACTGTGACGCAAAATTTTTGCACAGCGGGGTCAGCGAGTTCATTTGAACTGCGCGCTCGCGGGACTTGCCACGCGAGGAGGGGGGTAACGCTAAATGCCTACTGCGCTCGAATATCCTGGCCTTAATTTTAGTATACGGTTTTTATTTGTTTTGTGTTTAATAAAACAACGTGGGTTCTTTTTTCAAATAAACTTAGTGCGCGTTGAAGCGGGGACTCTTGCGGGCGACGGGCGGCAGTGCATCGCTGACCACTGTCACGGGTGGACGCTAACGCTCGGAGCAATTAAAAAATAGTTTTATTCGCTTTTGAGTTTCGTACTGAAAATGGCTGGCAAAATATGTAAATGACTAAAAAAGAAACGCTTTATACTTGCAAAAAATAGATTATTGAGGCAAGTAACGTATTTTAATCGAAATAAAATTATCATTAATCTCTATCGAAAGTTTAGTGTTCAGATGACAGCACATCAAGCTACTCAATCTGTCAAATTTATTTGACAGATTTTCAACTTTATAGCTAAACCATTAGGTTCAAAGTTGATTGGCAAAATTTGACAGTTTCGGGTAGCTTGATGTGCTGGCGTCTGTACCTATATAAAAAAATAGTAAACATACTTTTATTTTATTTGTAATAATTGTGTTATTTGTTTTAGGAGAATACCAAATAACGAAGACTCTCAAGTCGTAAATGCAGATACGAGTTAATTATTGTAATGTAGTATAACCATACTGCATCATTGTAGGGACAGTCCGGATCAGTTTAAAAAAATACTTGAATGCTATTATTGACATAGTTGTGGCAGGCCTCCTTCACTCGGCCGTCCTACAGCGATAAATGTCTACACTTTCGCGTGGTGCCGTCGCCACTCCGCCAGTCGGTTGTCACCGCTCGCGCGCAGAGTTCGCGCTTGCGTAATGTTATAAATAAGTTTCAAATAGTAATTTTTAAAAGAATTGTTACGCGTTTCATACATGTTAGATAATTACGAGAGCAACTTGAAAATGTGATTTTTTGTTTGTTGAGATATCTTAACGATTTTGGTGTCAAATTAAAGGTCTAGGTCTAAAACCATTTTACCGGTTTGAGTCATTTAAATCGGTCCACGCGTTTAGGAAATAAATAAAAATTTGTATAGTGACGAAAAGACGCAATGACGTAAGTTGCTGCAATTTAGTAAAAGATATTTTGAGAGTCGATAGGCCACATCCACTCTATAAAACACGGACAAGATAACGAAAATATCGCAAAAGAACAATTAATTATCAATACAAGAGAATGTTAAGATCAAGAAATAGTCCGCTTATATAAACCAACTTATTCAATACATATTATTATTAAAATAATATGATTACAATCTTAATCAATTTTCAAAATACCTTATTTAAAAACACTACATTGAAATAAAAATGGATGATCAAAAAATCAGGTAGGATTATTCTCACCATCTGAAATGTGTGGTTACCCTACGAAATTACGGCCGCATTCCGAATTAGCTATAATCGCTCACAGCATTCACATCATCTCACATGCGTTCCGATTTAGATATTACGATTATGACAGCTGAGAGCTGTCAACAATTCGGAATGTTCGTGAACGCGCTCACAATGCTTATTCAATGTCAAAACGATAACTATGTATTTCTTTGTTGTTTAAACACCATATTTCTTCTTCTTCTTTGGTTAGGTGGCGACTGTCAGCCAGAAGCACAATTTCAAAAATGCCACGTTAATTTAAAGATAAGATACAACTAAAAAAAAAACACACACTGACACAAACACACGCACACACTGTCGTTTTTGACAGCGCTCACGGTGATATTAATAAAAGGCATGGTCGGCGTTATCGCAAGATGGCGCATGTCATGACGTCATTTATGACGATTCACGGGATATCGTTATCGCGCTCACGCTAATTCGGTACGCGTTAAAGCACGCTCATATCGATTACAGCGCAACTCGGAACGCGCACTACGTGTGTGCAGTTGCGGGGTCGCGGGGAGTGTCGCTAGCTCCTCCCACTCGCGCAAGGTCGCTGTCATTTGATAGCGCCTTAAGAACGTTCACAGTCTGATCTCAGTCTCAATCTGTCAAAAATACCTCTAATTTCCCTACATTTTGACAAGTTTTTGACATTTGTTTGTCGCTGAAATGAGACTGCGACTAGATTTTGAACATTTTAAATTACGAGAATTGGCCTTCTGGTCTCGGTAAACACTATTTGATGATAGTGTGTTCTCATAAAAAGTATTAGTTAGATTTAAAAATTGTTTTTTTTTATTTTAATAAAAGTACTCTATACTTTCGCATTTAGTAAAAAGTTTTTTTTTGACTCTTCTCTCTGTATCAGTCAAACCTCAGAAGAAACATTTTCAATCTGGTCAATTCCAGACGAACATTAATATGTAGGTATACTTGCAAACCTCAGACATAGTAAACCTCAAAATACCCGCATTTACTCGGCATTCATGAATCTTAACAACTCGCGTCAATAGTGGAAGCACCCAGCGTTGCTCATTAAAACTTGTCGCCAAGCTAATAATTTGCATACCTGGGTAAAGGTGCTGTTATAAGGAGGCTACCTGAAGTTACAGTGGTGTTGGCACTGAAAATACTGGTCTAAAACATGTACTAGTTTTTTACAGACTTCAAAAAAGGAGGAGGTTCTCAATCCGGTTGTGTTTTATGTTTGTTTTTTATATTATTTTTTTATTTGAAAGGATATACTTTCAGATTGGTCCCATAGAAATTTCATAAAAACCGGTTCAGTAGTTTGGTTTAGAAACCAAAAATTACTGGTAAAATTTCAAAAGAATGTGACAGCGAATTCAAGTTTTCCTGTAACAACAAACGGTAATTACCAATTGGTCTACTAGGATGCTAGGCAAAGTGATTTTATCTCCTCGTAGGTACTATGTTAAGTATTACTCTGATCTCCAAGAAGTAATATCTCATTAACCACGAGAATTATAACTACTGAAAATCAGATTGTATGCACGCATCCTTACCAAATACGGATAAGTTTCCTTTAAGTTATGTTCAGCTGTGGTTTTCCGCGAGTATGTGGAATGGAGCAGCGGTAAGTAAACTGGGCTAAGCTTGAATAAGCATAGGTACTTGTGCATCCATGTTTATAAAGCAATTAAATGTTGGCTTGAGGAGTTTAAGATCGTGTTGTCTGTTTTTCTGTCATTGCCAGTTAAAAAGTTTATTGGTTGTACTTCTTACTTTATAAGGCCTGTAGTTATAAGAGCGAGAGAGAGACAGAGCAAATGTTTCTTCTTATAAAGCGTATGGAAAAGCACATGTTTCCTCAGTGCTTATTGGCGTCCAGCTTTCTTCACGATATTTCCCTTCATTGTCAGGCAGTGATGACCAAGAAAAACTAAGTTAGGCCCCAAGGCCTGGCGGTAAATAAAAAAAATACTAGGTTCTTTAGGTAATAATCTACTATTTTGTGAATGTGAGAACGTTGTAGGCGTTATAGACTGCAGATTTGTTGGCCATTTTCTATTTTATTAAGTACTAGGTACTTATTGACAGGCCTACAGTGTCCTCCCATACCTATTGACACTATAATTTGTTTTTTTTTTTACATTTTAAAAGCCAATTATTTTTAAAAGAGTAACCGTGCTGGTTCTTGCCGGCTCTTCTCTTGGAACCGTGCACATAGCTTCTGATGTTTCATAAGTACCCATGTAGGTTTATGCAAAATAAAAAATTGATTTTTAATCTGCTATGTATCATGTTCTCATCTGCTAAGTACCAGCTAACCCTTAGGATTGACCAAAATAACCACAGCAAATCACATCACCGCACAAAAGTTCAGAGGGGCAATTCTCGTAATTTTAAGAACGTTCACAGTCTGATCTCAGTCTCAATCTGTCAAAAATACCTCTAATATCCCTACATTTCGACAAGTTATTGAGATTTGTTTGTCGCCGAGATGAGACTGCGACTAGATTTTGAACGTTTTAAATTACGAAAATGGGCCTTCTGATTTCATAAAATTTAATAGGCCAACCAACCAGGAGTATTATACCTACTTTTGAAAATCGAACCGTCCTGCCCACTCAAGCACTTTACGTTCAGTTCCGTCACGTAACAAGTTTCGACGTGTTCGCGTGACGTCACTGGCCCGCGGCACGGTGCCACTACATCCGTGACGTTTCTGGGACTGTTGAGAATAGGGGTATTCTGGGGTACGAGAGAGAAACGATATTGTAGTAGTGACAATTACCTGTTTGGTCATTTATAATAATGATTTAACAGACTGTTAACATCCTCTGCTATTATAACAAGGGTCTGGATCAAACTAAATAGAATAAACAAAAAAAAAATTAAACCTTGTTCTCCAAATAAAAAATATTAAGTCCTTACATAATTATGAAGTTGACGTTTTGCCGAACTGGCCACTTTGATCTCAAATATCTGGCGTTTGATTAAGAATTCCAATTCTAATTTTATTTCATATTTAGGCTCGTGTATTTGTGTTACGAATTTAGTAATTAATTTGTTTTTGCGCTATTTGATCTTTCTTTGACATTGTTTTGTTCAAAATTTAAAATATCCCGTTATTTGCGAATTCGAGTTCCACCGTGGCACCAGCGCTGCAGAAACAGTTCGAAGGACTAATAATGTGTATGGGGAAGCCACTGTAAAAGAAATCATGCTACGTTTTTGGTTCCAACGTTTTAGTTTTGGAAATTTTGACCTACAGAACAAACCCCATGGACGGCTGGAGACCCTAGTTACTGTTGACAATGAAAAATTAAAAGTGATCGTGAAAGCGCATTCATCGCAAACCACAACAAAGTTAGCAGCAGATTTCGGTGTACCTAAGTGATGGAACAATTTTATTTCACATGAAACAAATTGGAAAAGTAAAAATGCTCGAGGAATGGGTAACGCATGAATGGAGTGAAGCACTCGAACAAACACGAGTTGCGTTACATTACTCAACCGCATTATTTTGAATTGTATCGTTACTTGTGATGAAAAATAGATTCAGTATGATAGTCGGAAATGATCATCACAATGGTTAAACCCAAGAGAACCGACCGCACCAAGCGAAAGTTGACTCCCAGTGCTGATATGTCATCCACTACAGCTTCCTAAGATCTGGCTAGTCGATTACGGCAGATCTGCCGATCGATTCTGTAAAAATCTGACCGTGATAACTTAGGTGAAGTGAGTGTAAAGTGAGCTATCAATACGAGTAATCCCTAACATCAGGTGGAATGACAGCTTACTTCACCTTAGTTTTCACGGTGAGATTTTTACAGAATAGCACTGCTGTATATGTAGACTTATACATTACACAACAGCTGGACGCTAAATAAGAGGAGCTGCGATTGGAATGTCTCCGACACCCACCATACTCCTTGCTCCAGTAGGTACCACTTTTTCCGAAATTTGGACAATTTCTCGCAAGGAAAAAAAATGTTATGGCATGTATTGGCGCCCCGACGCGGAAGATCCGCGACCGGAATTTCCGTCAAGTGTGGCGTAGGCCATAGACCATCACTGCTTTTGCTTTAAACAAGCAAATGGAAGATATGACACGAAAATCCAGCATTTATCACAGCAATCAAAGTCTCTTTTAAAAATTATTTGCGATGCGAGGAACCCTACACAGTATAGACTTCGTCTGTTCCCATTCTTTATCAACAATAGCCAAAATGCCCACTAAAACTACAATAACTCCAGCCCCACATGTATCCACATTCAACAAAGAACTTCGCTCCTCAGAATACCGCTGCCGATATTTCTGAGCGCCCTCCACCTCTTTTAAGTAAACTTCCGGGCGGCTCCGTGCACCGGAAAGAACAGTCGGGCTACAAAGCAGAGCAATATTGCTCCACCTAGCTCTATGGTTTGTGGAGATTTTGTTGTAGTGTTTTGTGCTGTTGTGCTCTGTGATATATATTTTTTTATTGCTGAATGGACCCGCTTTTGACCTCGATCACGCCTGATGGAAAGCGATGGATGAGGTCTATGATGGAACGAGTGTGCCCAGAAGATGCCTAAGGCACTGGAAATCCGACGCATCAACGAAACTCAGCAGGCTGCTTGACGCCGGACTCCAGTGGGAGGGGTGGTAGCAAACCAAGACCGCAAGGCAAGAATTGACCAGTCAAATAAGGTGTTGGGTGTGACTGTCGAGGATGCGCCGAATCGATTATAATTGTTGTTTTGTTAAAATTCATGAAGTCTGATGATTACATTTTTTTTCCTTGGCTTCGATTTAGAAGTGGACAAATATATGAAATGATATCTGGTGGCGCGGGAATAATTATGTTGTTTTTTTTTTTTTATGCGGGAAGATTGTTTAATTAATGCGGGATAAATAACTGTGGGCCCGGAGTACGTATAGGCAATGGAGGATGACCAGCTAACGAGAGACAATCAAACGAAGGAAGTTTGAGTCCACTGACCTTTATGCTGTTCTGCCGTTGCTTGCTCAGATGAGGGCGCCCTTTCTTCTGATGTTTAAATTCGGCGAAATTCGCGATGTAGGTACTCCAGCCAAGCGTGACCCGGGTCACACAGCGAGGTTTTAACTTGCGGAGAGTTTAATG
The DNA here is from genome assembly GCA_949316385.1 of Globia sparganii. Lineage (NCBI taxonomy): Eukaryota > Metazoa > Arthropoda > Insecta > Lepidoptera > Noctuidae > Globia > Globia sparganii. Next base: position 20,771,922 of record OX438671.1, read on the forward strand.
AGGAGAGTTATTTTGCGGGATTTGATTTTAGCGTACTCAAGCCGAAAGTCAATTTGGCGAGGTTTTATTAGTTAGCGGTGCGGTAGTTAAACACTGTCTTTTTTTTGCGCGTGTGTAGGCCTATATATAGGCTCACGGTGGGGAGCTTCGACCTTCCACACGTCACAGGTGGGATGCAGCATTCGGAATAGTGTCCTCTCGTTCCAACCTTGACTATGCTCAATAAAACGGTGCGAGCAATATCCCTTCCTGGAAACAATTCTTACCTTTGCCTAGAGTCAGTAAGGAAGAAAAAAAAATAATTTCCTACTACTACTACATATTTTTATCTCACGAAGCGACACGTGCTTTACTTGTGGTTACCAAGTGTACAAATACGCTGTGATAAAAATACTGTATCTACTAGCATTTTCGCCCAAGCTGCTTTTCGAAGAATAAACTCATTTGAAATTTGAAAATTTTCGGCCACAGTATGTAAAACTTAATAAATGAGTCATTCAACAAATTGGTACCCATTTATTTAGATAAGAACTCCAAATGAAAAGTATTCACAATAAATAACACTAGTCTAGACATGATAAAAATGTCGCTCGTTATTAGGTATAAATGTATAAGGTCTTTTAACAAAGCTGAGCGGTGGCGGGATAACACTGATGTACCAGCAATAGAAAAAAACGTGAAGTGGATAAACCACCTCGCTTTATCGAGTTCAAACTAGTCGTCCTGCAAGATCATGGCAAAGCATTCATTTGATAGAAAATGTGTTTCCTCAAGAAAAACACCTTTCACAGCGGTGATATAAAACTGTTTTGTATACTAAAGTCAGACCAGAAATCACTCTAAAACTGTTACAGTAAAAACTAAGCATATTTATTGATGTATTCAGTCTGAAGCCTAAGATCTTTACCTATAAATAAGACAAACCTCTTGTTACTGCAGAACAGAGGGGCAATTCTCGTAATTTTTAAGAACGTTCACAGTTTGAGGGGCAATTCTCTTAATTTTATGAACGTTCACAGTCTGATCTCAGTCTCAATCTGTCAAAAATACTTCTAATTTCCCTACATTTTGACAAGCTTTTGACATTTTTTTGTCACCGAGATGAGACTGCGACTAGATTTTGAACGTTTTAAATTACGAGAATTGGCCTACAGAATTGAACAAGCAACCGCGCTCCCGCTGTCTCTCCTATGTGACCTGTCAACTCCAATAATTCCCAATTCACACTAAACAATCCACAGACTAATCAGTATTCAGGCAACTCAACATTAACCCATAAAGTTAGCTCATTTGTACCAGCATAAAGAACCAAATGGCCTGGTAAAAGCTAACGACTATAGTTAACAAGGGGAAAAAATAACAGGAGTGGAAAAGAAAATCACAACTAAAACGAAATAGTAGTACTATAAAAGTATTCGAGTTCCGAGAGATAATGAAAAAAGTTGGTCAAATGATCACCCTCCTTCCGGCCGAACAGGGGCGCGAGTTTGCAAAGTCTGGAGACGAGTCTGGGGTTCTGAGATGTTGTAGGTTTTAAATGCGCTGAAATGGTATTTTTTTTTTTACTGCAAAAGTATATCGTCGACCGTAGGTTCAATTGGGTATCTTGTCCCTTACCTCAATAATTGAACCTACGGTCGACGATATATAGAAGATAGTAAAAAATCCTATTAGCCATAAACGAGGTACTAACCTTGAGCTTGTCCATGAACAGCAAGGACATCCATACAGCAGAACATCCATACAGAATATTGGCAGTTTTACCACAGTTTACAGATGCATAGATCTTCTTCTTCTTCTTTTTGTGTCGATGGTACTCTTCTTCGTTGTTTTTTTTAATATTTTTTGAGCCCAGTAGTATGACTTAAAGACTGATGCTGCAATCAACGTGGTCAGTTGATTGCAGCATCAGTCTTTAAGTCATGGTGCAGGTGAACAGGCACTCAGGACATTCCAGCAAGTGAGAGATCAATCGATGGTCTTAGCTTACTGAGATTGTTGCATATATAATTAACTGATGAAAAAACGGACTCTGGGTTATTAGTAGTTGTCGCTAGGGCTGACGGAAATTAGGTACTGAAAATTTTACAGAAAAAAAAACCATACATTAATAGCGTTCAAAAATACGCGACCCGACTACTCCACTCCTGATTCCTTACAACTTCAGAGAGATAATTACTTCCTAGATGTAAAAACTGGTGCCTTTTATACTTGAGACATGAAAAAAAACTCTTTTTGTAACTCCCTTAATAAACTAGAAGCTGGTTTAAGTGGGGGTAGTTGGCTAATGTTTAACGATAGGTACACTTAGTTATTACTTATAGCCTTATTATATATTATTCAGTGTTCTGAGAAACAATATAAGATAGCATGGATATTAGCGCGCATGATTGTGTCCCCTTGCGTTGACATATTTACTCGGTTATTTTAAAAAAGAATTACTGTTTCATATATTTTGATAACGTAGCTAAAAGACAGCTGATACCCGGCGAAATATTTTTAGGTGACCATTTTTAGGTCAACATTTTTAGGGCTAAGTATTTCTAGGTGTATTTTCATGTGCTGAATTCATGATTACAGTTTGCACCCTGTTTGTCTGATGAAAAGCGTTTCTGTTAGTTCTTAAAGTTCTTGGTATAAATTTATTTTATCTCGGTACTGATTTTCAGAAATGTAACCATTGTTATATATTTAACGGTTATTTATAAACAAATATATAAAAACGATCCAGTTCTGAAAATAAAAAGGGTTTTTGATAACTTAAAATAATGACTGACGTGACTTAAAAATTAAATAAATAGTTAATGCTTTTATTTTTTTCTCTAACAAATTTAGGTTCATATACAGGTTGAAATTAAATACTTGGAAAAACGAAATAACGAAATAGAAGGTGCAGTAACTGTTACATAATCATTATAAATTGTCATTTCCCCAAATCTAAATTCTTGACAAAAATCGTGTAATTATCGTCTTATATAGTGCAAAATAAATTATTGCCTTCAAGTAGATACAAATTATCGTCGTTCCAGTTTTTTTATTTCAAATTTATCGTAACAATTAAGAAAATTAAGGTAACAATTCTAGCGCGCGCCCGATAAGCAATCCATTCATCGCAGAGTTAAAAAAAAACATGAAGCAAGTTGGCAACGCGTTGAACTACTTAGCGGGATTTATTTACATAATTTGACTAGCGGGATTTACCTAATTTGACCGTGCCTACGGAAAAAAGGGCGCGCGACGACATTCCCAAATACGCTACTCGCCTACGCGCACGTATGTGCATCTCTTTCCTCAAATGACAAATGTTCTATTAATTTACATTATAACATGTTGAGTTAGATATTTTAATTTGTCGCACCTATTCAGTAGTGCGATTCTGTAACCACCTCACCGTGAAAACTTAGGTGAAGTGAGCGTAGAGTGAGCTGTCAGTGTCATCTCACCTGATACTAGGGATTAACCAAGCATACATTTACAATCATAATCGAGATTTTAATAATTAATAATATTTTATAAGCTAATAATTCTATTGATCATTTTATATAATTTCAAAGCTAGTATTTAAGTTGTCAAAACATTAATATTTTGTGGGGTTTTCAAATAAAATTGCCTAGATAATAGTAAATCATGATTGTAAATGTTTGCTTGGTCAGTTCCTAGCATCAGTGGGATGACACTGACAGCTCACTCCACGCAAGTTTTCACGGTGAGATTTTTACAGAATCGACCGGCTGTAATCCTGTATTTAATCCTTACTAATACTTTTTTATCTGTAAATATAAATTGGAAAGTAACTGTCTGTTTGTTACCTTTTCACGCTTAAACCACTGAACGAATTTCTATGAAATTTGGCAAGGAGGATAGATCGCATCCTGGGGAAGGATATTGGCTACTTAGGCGTTAATTTTGTTCCGGTAGTAAGTTCCATGAGATAATTTCGACATCCAAGGGCCGATGTCGTAGACAGAAGGTAGCTAGGGCAGCAGACAAGCCACTTCTAGCATCGGCGATCGGCGATTTAGCCGCTTTTTAAAAGCTAAATGCAGCGACCAAACATTCCACATGGCACACTTAAAAAAGCCAAATGAGGCGATTGAGTCGCTTTTCGGAAGCTCGACACAGCGGCTGAATGCTACACTCCGCACACATTCGGATGTCGGTCGCATCGATTTGGCATCTGCGGAACACGACTTATTGCTGCACTAGATTTTCAAATTTATCATTTGTAAACAATACATTGAAAATTGGCAAACGATCAATAGTCGACTATCGATCAGCAACACTAAAGCTGACCAGCATCAGAGCAGTCGCTAAAACGCGCGATTCCGATACCGCGTTCAATCGCAGGAAGTCGCGAAATCGCGATGCAGCATCGATAGAATCTCTAAAATGCGTGATTTTATTGGTACTGCGATAGAACGCAGAGAGTCGCCAAAACCCGGAACAGCATCGATACAGTCGTAAAATCGCAGATCGCCATGCTAACAGTAGTGTGTATGCTTTGGCCCTTAGTTATATATCAAATTATTAAAATATAATTATTAAAAATTAATTTATTAAAAAAATATTATGGTCATAAATTATTTAAACGCGTAATCATAATATTTACGAAGCACAGACGGAACCCACGACTATAAGGACCAAACCCGAACACCCCACTCAGGTCAATTTAAAAACATCGTAAAATTTTATGGTGCGTATTCTCGTAATTAATTGATCCAGAAAGCAGTATAAAGGAACTCTAAAATACTGAATTCCAAAATAAAATGGAGCGACTAAAGTTAGGCTATTCGTTTTAACCGGGCTTGAGGTTATCCGGGTCTGGCGGCGCAAATCACGCGGAAACATACCCTGTTCTGATAGGACCAAATTAAATATAGGTCGGAATTTGAAACTGGTGTAACTATTACTGGTTTCTATTGGTGTATTCTAATTTGGTATGTACATAAACTTACGCTTTTTTCCCTTGGGGTTGAGCAGTCACTACATAACGCCACCTTCTACGATCTTTACATACTCCTTTTGCTTCGGTAACGTTTATAAACCTAGATATACACGCACGCCGGTTGCTAGTGTTTACTACAAACCTAACCTTTCCGAAGAACATCACAATTAAGGTCATAATTATATCTTTCTAGGGCGTATTCAGTGTGTCGAAAAGGCGACGTATTTGGTTCACCCACAGAAGCGTGAACGTCAATTCCCGTAGTTAAAAACATTCAAAATCTAGTCATGGCGTGATAGTGATAAATCAATGCCGAAACATTATGAAAATTATGGGTATTTTTGACAGATTGAGACTGATTAGAATGCGAACGTACTTTAAAAAAAAATAAATGAAAAAAAATGCGATAAAGCCCCTCCGAAATTAGCCTATATTCATTTACTATCTGCAACAATCAGATTTTTCCGTAACTTCGATCTCTTTTCTTGTATCAACACGAGCCAAGCCATCTTAAATCACAATTTTAGAGTTTGACATTTGTAATTTTCATAGTTTGACATTTGTAATTTTCATAGTTTGACATGTCTAATTTTAATAGTTTGACATTTGTAATATTCATAGTTTGACATTTGTATTTTAATTTCTTGACATTTTCCTATAGTGACATATTTCAATTATTATTTAATTTATTAAAATTATGGCACAATCTAAATTTGCATGCTGAATTTAGTAGGCGGAATATGAAGTACTATGTATTGTATTATGAGATCTGTAAGCACCATATTTCATGCAAATAAACGATATTATTATTATTATAATTACAATATTATGATACCTACCAATATTAGCAAGTCATCACTTTTTATAGTGGGTCTAATTACTGTCCTCGATCGAGATACTAGTAATCAGGTTCTAACTAAATAAATTAACGGCTATACAATCGTGTACCAAGTTATAAATAACCCTATGGCTATACACATATTTGTAAAAGTACTTTGTATCAGTTAGTAATTGGAGTGCTCCAACATACAGTTACAATATTCGATGCACCAAAGTGCCTGAATTTGATTCTATTAAAATTTTGCATGGAAGTTATGAAATATGTGCTGTGCTGAAATTAAAACGGGAAATTTTAACACGGAATATTGTGCAACGCAGTTTACAATTAAACAGAGGATACTTAGTCAAAATCGGCACGTTTGGAAAATTGTTTAGTAACTGTAGTTAGTTGGCCTGCGATAAGGATGCTTCACTTTAGTGGCTGACTTTATAGTATTTTTGATGAATTGGGTTGTTCAACCGTCGACTATGTGTGCATACGCATGAGCGGCACGCGTCAACGACAGAAGCAACTGTAGCCGTAGACGAGTGTATTTGAATACGATGCTTAAGCTCAAATACACGCAGTCACTGACGCGCCGATGGCTGCCGCCGACGCATCAACAGCTGCCGCGGACACCCGTTGACGGCATCTACTCATTAAAAACTCAGTCGTTAACGCGTGTCGCTCTTGTGTATTAGCACTTTTTAGAAAGTCTCGAATTCTACACCATGTAAGCTGCTGGCAAAATCAAGTAGGTAAGTAGAGATATTTTTCTCTCGTGTTAAAACCTCACATAATCAGCCCACATTATTCCCACTGCTGAGATTCATGCCTCATCTCTAGAGAGGGTTGGTTATAGCGTGATAAAAACATTACCCAGTAGGTATAGTACTGTTTATTTTATTTATTTATCCATTTATTTCAGCCATCAAGGCACATATAAACACATACAATAACAACATAATATAACTTAAAAATACTATAAATACATAGACCATTATAATTACACTAAAAAACTAACTAACGCACACGAAGCATCTGCGTCGTGTTTCGCTGACTGGTGTCATGTAGCCGGCCACGAAACCGGCGGTACACAACACCCTTCAGCCAGAACTCTTCCTTGAGGAACTTCTCGAGATGATGTGTCGGAACACGCACCACGAACGACTTTAAGTTCGTGTTGTGACGCGACACCAACTTCTCGACCCCCAAAGTCCAGTTGGTCTTCACACGCATGTACTCCACGATCTCCTTAACCGTCTCCCAACCTTTATTGCTTAGCTGACTGCCTATGGTTCGCCACACAAACTAAATAATCACTCATGGAGAATTTTAATGCACCAAATACCCATTGCATTACTTGGCACGAACGGGGTAAAACAATTTTCTAAAATAAAATCCAGCTATTTGTTGTAACCCGCCGTGCGGCTACGGGGTCTAAACATAGAATAACAATGTGGAAGTACAAGCGACACTTCAGATTCGAACGAATTCTAAAATAGCATCGTCAATACTGTCTTCATAGCCAGGGTTGTTGCTGTAGATACATACCCAACTAATAAGTATCTAAAACCACTGCTTATTGGCAACTTTAGTTGAATTGTGCAAGTTTATTATATTGATTTGACAACCAAAGTTGTTTTTTTTTTGTCAAAAAAATAATAGCAAAACAATTTTGACTTAGACGTACCTATATGGGTAGGTCCCCACAAAGTGGACCAGTGATCTGGTGAAGTTCATGGGAATCCGTTGGATACGTGAAGCACAGGAGCAGGTGAAATGGCAGTGCTTGTGGGAGGCCTATGCTAATTGATGAAGATTACAGATGAACCGTGTGGGTCATAGTGGGAACGGCAGGAAATATTTAAATACCAGCCGGTATTTAAATATTTCCTGCTGTTCCCGTTAAAAGAAAATACAGTCAGAATTAATACCTTACGAACATTTTTCGTGTTATAAACATTTCATACAACTGTCAAATAATAAAAAATGGGATTTGAATACGTGATATATAATAATAATAATAATACGCTTGCCGCGGTTGGTCCGAGGATGGGTAACCAATTTTACATACCAAGACCTCTCCAAGCCACGTTAAGGCGTTGTTTCCACCTGTCATTCCTGGATCTTTGACAGTCGTTACGGGTCGTCAGAAGCCCGAAAGTCTGACAACCAATCTTACCAAGGGGTCATCTTATTACCCCGTAACTTGGTCGTGGAGGTCAGATAGACGGTTGCTCCATGTAAAATACTGGTACTCAGCTGCATCCGGCTAGACTGGAAGCCGACCCCAACATAGTTGGGAAAAGGCTAGGCAGGTGATGAGTTAATTTGCTATACTTACCCTGACTTGACATTTATTTATTTTAGGCATAACTTAACACATACACAGCATTGGCCCGGAATCTTTGTCATAATTATAGATCTCGCATGTTTCTAAAATATATTAAAGCACGGCCCTATTAATTAGTACCTACTTGTGTTTATACAAAAGTCATTGAATTTGCAGAAGAATCGGTGTCGCTTCTACACAGTGTTATAACTATATGGTCTAAGCGAGCAAATCGCGTGGAAACCGAGCGACAGTTATTGGACCCGATGACCGGCCGAATTAAGTTCCATTGCGTTCGGCCGAAGCGTTTACGGGTCACCGTGTGCGGCCCTACAAACATTATTCGTTACATACAGGGTTGAACGGTTTTTAACAGTGTTTTGTGTTGGATTTAGGACGTTCAATAGAGGGCGTCGATGAATGGACGAGCATCAATAACGATGCTTCATAGTTCGATGTTTATGGTAACATGCCCATGATCACGATCAGAAGGCCAATTCTTGCAATTAAAACGTTCAAAATCTAGTCGCAATCTCATCCCAGTGTCAGTAAATGTCAACTGCCCCGTTGGTCTCGTGGTTGCAAGTGCGACTGCTGAGCATGGGGTCCTGGGTTCGACTCCCGGGTCGACAAAGTGTTATTGAGTTTTTCCATTAGGAATTTCTTTGTAACAGTCCGGAGTTTGGAATTTGGCGGTTTAATACCCCCGTACCTCGGAAAGCACGTAAAGCCGTTGGTCCTGCGCCTGATCTGTCTCCGGTTGCGTCGGATTTCCGTCCCATCGGACTATGAGAGTAAAGGAACAGAGAGTGCACCTGTGTCTGCGCACACACTTGTGCACTATAATATCTCCTACGTACCTGGATAATCTCCGTTGAGATTGGCCACCGTGACCGAAATCGGTCGGGGAGGCTATTAAATGTCAGAAACTTGTCAAAAATGTAGGGAAATTGGAGGTGTTTTTGACAGATTGAGGCTGAGATCGGACTGTAATTGTTCTTAAAATTACGAGTAGGTATTGCTCCTCTGATATCGTCACACTTAACTTGCAAGGCTCAAAGACAGTCCCATATCTAGTAAATGTAAAGAACCCTGATAATGTAACATAACGACAGCACTAAATCATCATCATCAGATTTGTTCACAGCTATTATGATATTTTCTAGCAGTTATTTGCACTTTATATCCCTAGCATCTCCTTTAATTTATTGATCTGTCCGACAAGAATCTGACCATATACACGTATTATATGCATCTACATACCTAATTTTAAAATAAAACTGATAAGTATGCGGCGAAGGCCTAGGACTTCGGAAGCAGAAATGAAGTGACGGATAGCTGGTAGCACACTGACGTTTATTTTAACAAGTCAAGCTGACATATAAAAACCATAAATAAAACATAATCTATACAACATTCCTTCCCCTAGCTTGACAAAATAAACATAAATCTAAAACTCTAATAAAAACGCTTATAGTCTACTCTAGGCACAGCTCGCAGTTTCATGCCTTCAACCGTTTGTCTTATTGGCTGACTTAATTCCACAGTAGTATCTCCATGGGTTGCATCTGTTGCATCATAGAATACTTCGTCTTCTCTATTTCCCTCCCCTCCAGTGTCCGACGCACTACCATCACCTGGAGGTGTCGGGTTCGGTTTCGGTTCTGACTGTTCTGAAGTTACTTGTAGAACTTCTAACAACAGAGTATTACAATCCTGAACAATATAAACAACTTTTCCTATTTTTTTAATATATATATTACGCCTCTATTCCAATGATAAGTATCAAAAAAAAACTGGAAAAAAAAAACTGGGTTTTTGTTGTATATACAACAAAAACCCAGTTTACTACGTGCATATTTTCAAAATAGAACCAATTTAAAAATCAAATGATCGCAATACCCCACTAATGACCACCACTGCAAACAATCAAAAAACATAAAAAAGTTTTTTCAATTACAACACAATTCGGATATCAAAGAGAATGGTAGAATGGTATAAAACGATATACAAAATAATTGCGGATGTTCTCTCCGTTACCGGCAAATGGGAGAATTCACATCCGCCGGATGTAGGCACCGGCGGAAGTTTACTTAGCCCGCGCGAAACCGACGGAGGCCGCGTCACCCCCGGTTATGTTCGGAGGCTGGTCTTTAGGGCACGATTTTAAGATGCGACTTTTATATAATGAGCTTGGGAGTGATTTAACCTAAGCGAAAATTCGTTATAGGATTTTCATAGAGCTTCCAAAACCAGTCGATCGATTCTGTAAAAATCTCACCGTGAAAAGTTAGGTGAAATGAGCTTAGAGTGAGCTGTCAAGAGTATCAATCCCTAGCATCAGGTTGACACTGACAGCTCACTCCACGCTCACTTCACCTAAGTTTTCACGGTGAGATGGTTACAGAATCGCACTGCTGGTTCCTCACAGAGTCATTTACGTACAGTGAAAAACAATTTGTGATAAAACCTAAGGGGCAATTCTCGTAATTTTAAGAACGTTCACAGTCTGATCTCAATCTCAATCTATTAAAAATACCTCTAATCTCCGTCATGATATTATTATGATGGTCGCTGAATTGAGATAGCGACTAGATTTTGAAAGTTTTTAATTACGGTAATTGGCCTTCAGGAGTTTGTTCGGTAATCGCCAACCTTCATTTTTGAACTATCGTGCACAGTGATAGACATTTTCATTCACGCTCACTGTCTCCATCTCAAGAGAAGAAGTCTGCATCCAAGCAGTGGGGGCATTAGAGGCTGATTATACTCACTCATCTACCTGCTTTTTCCCAAATATATTAGGGTCGGCTTCCAGTCTAACCGGATGCAGCTGAATACCAGTATTTTTTTTTAAATGGAGCGACTGCCTATCTGACCTCCACAACCCAGTTACTGGGTAATACGATACCCTTTGGTAAGGCTGTCAATCAACGAATGACAGCCGGGACTAACATGCTTTCCGAGGCCCGGAAGGATCTCGGTATGTAAAAATGGTCACCCATCCAAAGACCAACCTCGGCAAGCGTAACTTAACCTGATAGATTGACCTGTGTGGCTGTTTTATGCTCACTGTGTGCAAAAATATATTTTCTCAGCAGGCAATTTACCGGCTTTTAAACATTTTAAGGCAGATATTTTCCTAATATGTTTCTAAAAGACATGCAGATCACAATAATTCATTATTCCTCACATATACTTTATCACTTAGGTGTAAGGACGAGGTCATTTGCACCACGGACTTCACTAAGAGCGCCTTCATACTAGCGTTTGTCCAGCGTAGGCGTTCGATAAACGTATGCGCAGCGCCACTCGCAGCCGCGAGCCCCCCGCGGGTGGCGGGGAGAGGTCTAATGTGAACAGGATTGTACATGACTCCGCAGAAACGCGGCGCATGCGTCGCGCACCTGCGACGCTAACGCAGCGTATTCATTTCCCTTGCACTGACGCCGCGCCAACGCAACGCCTGTGCCGCGTAGGCGCGGCGTCTGCGCTGCGCATACGTTTATCGAACGCCTACGCTGGACAAACGCTAGTGTGAAGGCGCTCTAAATGAATACGATGCGTTAGCGCCGCAGGTGCGCGACGTTTGCGCCGCGTTACTGCGAAGTCATGTACAATCCTGTTCACATTCGACCATTCCCCACTACCCGCAGCCGCGCGCCCCTGTGCACCCGTTGATTTGTTCATTCGTTTCCGAAACGACAACGCAATTGTGTTTTAGAGGTATGAGGAACAGGGTGTAAAGTTCACTCATCTTCCATAGAAAAGGGAGGATCCTCCGACCAGACGGGTGTTGTGTCTGGCGGGCAACTGCCCAATGAATCATTTCGGGCCGTTGTATCTATGTTAGTTGCGCGGTAAACTCTGCTTGCGAGATGCAGGATTTTGTGACGTCAGTATGACGCGTTGTTCGCATGTGGCGTTGTTGTAGATACCGCTACAGTGTGACGTCTGCGCCGCGCTAACGCAGCGTTCAATTGACTCCAGAGAAAACGCCGCAACAACGCGACGTCTGCGCTGCGCAGACGTTTATCGAACGCCTACGCTGGACAAACGCTAGTGTGGAGACGCTCTAAACCAATAACTTTCCTATATAATATCAATTTTTGAGGCAATGTTGGCTCAGTGGTAACGACCGTGACTAATAAGTTGTAGGTCGTAGGTTCGTAGTGTTCGTACACAGACAGGCGCTTTACTTTATGCAAATTATTTCTTCATTATTTTGTTTTCTTTCACTGTTCTCAAAACGGCGAAGGAAATCATCGTAAGGAAACCGGCATATCCACGAATTAAAAATTCGAAGACATCTAACATCTACCAACCCGCACTGGGCCCGCGTGGTGGATTACGGCCCCCTCCCTCTCTCCAAGAAGAGGCCTGTGTCCCAGCAGTGGGAACATTATAGGCTAATTATACATATCAATTTTTGTTACAACAACTCATTCGCCTAACACAATAATTACACGAAAGTATGTCCCGGTGTGTATCATAATTAATGCAAATTGGAGCTGACAGCATTACGTTAACAGATTCGTGTATTTACATGGTAATGTGAGCTTGTCATCCTACCGCTTTGTGGCCATCAACTGGGAAAGGTTGATGTTGATCTATAAAGGAAAAGAGATAGTTTTTAAAATGGATGCATTTAGAAAGAAAGAAGAAATACTTTTATTAGCGGTAAGATTTGACTAAAAGAAAAACACAAAAAAATAAAAGGTTGAAACATAAATGATTTTGGGATGTAAATATGTGGTGGTTTCAAAATGTAAAACTATAGATCATAAATACTTAAACGTGACTTTGTTAAAATATTATCCTTATTGTATATAGGTTACTTAGCCCCATTCAACTTATTGTAAAGGAAAGCGCTTGGACTGAAGCTAGAAAAATAAAAAGCTGTTTAAAATAAGTCTCTCAAAAACATACATGAACCCTGAAAACATAACACTCCTTTTTCTGAGCAGTCGTGTAAAAAAAAAAATGGTCGTCAGTCAAAATAACACCCTTAATATGAATTTTATCAACAAAAAAAAAAAAAACAACCTACACATTTAACCTAAACAGTTGAGATAATAAATTGTTGAATAAAAAGATCGACATTCAAACAATAAAACACACCGCGACCAGTCGCCTTATCAGAACCAACCTTTATCCCTCAGTTGTGGTTGCGTGTGCCCACCAGTTACTGCAAAGCGAAACACACAAAAGAAACGATAAGGCTCCGACATTAGGGCCATCCCTCTTACGATGTATAGAAATTAAGCCCGTAGGCCTACCGGCTGGGAAGATAAATGTACCCACTCAGAGATCACATGGACTCAGCTAATGTTTGGACGTTGAGTAAAATTAAGTGGGTTACAGGATGTGGAGGCAAAGTTAGATGTTATTTTCGAGCTATCTACCCCTTGCTATGCAATCTGTCATGTTTTGTCTGCGTCACGCTAAGGTTGACCGGTACAAAATTTCTCAGGCATTTTGTCCGCCTTTTCCCCGGCTTTTTTCGCCCGGCTGTCATTCGTGGATCTTTGACAGTCGTTACGGGTAGTCAGAAGCCCGAAAATCTGACAACCAGTCTTACCAAGGGGTATCGTATTACCCAGTAACTGGGTTGTGGAGGTCAGATAGGCAGTCGCTCCATGTAAAATACTGGTATTCAGCTGCATCCGGTTAGACTGGAAGCCGACCCCAACATAGTTGGGAAAAGGCTAGGCAGATGATGATGATTTTTTCCGCCTTTTACATTTTTTTTTACTTGTGCTTAAAGTTTTAATAAATAAAATAGATGGAATTAAACTATACGTTAGTTCAGCAGTGTCCATAGGGAAGTGGGAATCGCCTTTAAAACGTTTCGTATTAATTCTACAATGGCTTTCAGCCGGATTGTCATACGCTTTTCGGTAGCTTATGGCAATCCTATATATTTTTGACTGTTCCACCATCGTCATCGCTGATCGTGACGAGACTAAAGTTCCTACATCAAGTTTAGGTATTTTAAGCTAAAAATTTGCTAGCAACTTCTTTCCACGTGGCTACTTTCTGATCCAACCTGTGCTGTGAGTAAAATCGACAAGGAAAGAGAAAGAATTGTTTGGCATAACGCCACAAGGTGGCGATACAAAAGATGTGCCCTTCCAGTCCAGCATTGAACGATATCGGTAGGGGTTGAGTAGCATGTCAACTTTTTGCTAAATTCACAACCGTGTAATCTTAGTTCGCTATTAGTACAAGGTTTAAGACTTTAAAATTTAATTTTGCGGTAGTGCGGTAGTTTGGGATGTCATCAAGTGTTTTATTTATTTAATAGTTCAAGCACATAAATGTATAGGCATTTTCTACCAGTCAATCTTTTGGTTATGCAGAGACAAACAGTAGTATCATGAAAATTGAGGAATACATATTTTAAATATAAAGATACGCAGAAACCTATTAAAACTATAAATCTAATATATACGTCATAATTACAAATAAATATACATAAATAAATGAATATACTAAAAAGAAATAAGACAAACAATGAGAAAATATTAGCGTTATGATGATACTGCCAGCTTCTTGCTTTTTATTAACTTCCCGAAGCGCTAACTTGGGGTAACTTCAAAATTTTCTAATTAAAATCTCTTTCTAATACAGTTAACATAAAACAATTTAACTGTAAAGGATTACACAAATATTTCCTCTCACAAATACGAGTTCGAAGGTCACAACCATAAAATACGCTTTCAAGTAGCCTCCTCGTAACAGGCTTACAATTTCCAATAACATGAGCTCTCAGAAGCCGAAAGCCGAGACCAAAGGACGAATGCGGAAAAACTCTTACAAACGCTTAAACATTAATAGAAAGCAAGAAATTTCAGAGAAAAGATGGCATGGTCGGAAATTAAGGGGCGGGCCGCAGACGCGAACCATTTGTCCGTCTGTCCGTTACACTTAACTCGGGAACCTCATTCGCTTAACACTCACCTGGGGATCTATGTTGGGGTCGTACGGGAGAATAGTTTAGACGAACCCGTAGCAAAGGAAAAGTTATGATAATGAGACTTATTGGATCGGCAAGGAAGAAAAAATCTACCAAGTAATTTGCCGAGCGTGGTTCTCTTAGATCGCTGTGAGTGTCTAATATAGCGACTCCAGATGAGCCTCTTAATATAATATAATTAAAAAGAGTTTTTTCCTGGATATAAAGTGTTAAAAAATTAACCTTACAAACTTTAAGAGGCGCTTAAGACCATCGAACTGAACAATTTTCACTATTGGACCAACTCTGAAATCACCTTGACCAAAATGTATTATCAGCAGATTTTTTTTTTTCGTGATTTCAAAATTGGTCCCATAGTCAAAGTTATTCAGTTCGATGGTCTAAAGCACCTCTTAAAGTTTATCGGGTTATTTTTTTAACACTTTGTATTCATAGAAAGACTTTACATTATCACGATAAAACTCGCCCTTCTCAATTAAAAAAAAATACCTTATAAAAATATAAATGACACTTGCTTGAACGTTCGAATGGAACACGCGTTCAATAATAACCAGACTGCATTACAAAAAAATAAGTTCAAAATTTTAAAAAAAATTAATAATTAGTACTAAATAAATTCAAAATTAATCAACTAAAAGAGTAAAAACTTAGCCTAGACCATATTCAACTATAAACTAGTCAAGACTGTAGGTAATAGAATCCATATATCAATCCTCAAATTTAGTGCGTTTAAGGTCCAGACAAGGGCATAGTAGACTTAACGTGAGAACGTGAGATCTTTAGCATGATAATTATTGTGCTAAATGTGGCCGGTTGATTGCAACAGCGTCGCTCCCTAATAGATGGGACTTAAACATAATTGGCGAATTATGGATGTAATGTAGGTGAACCTCTGCTTGACCTTTTGGGAAATTCAGTCGTGATCATACATTATGTGTTGAGTGTTAAATCTATATTAACAAAACAAAGACGGGTTAGTTACACCATTTATAACTCAAGAACAACTGGACCGATTTTTATGATCTATAATTTGTTGGATTTTTCTTCGCCCCGAATAGCAGAATAACTAATAAAACGTGAGAAAAATTCACGAAAAAAATAATGAAGATGATTCATTTTCTCATACCTTTTTGTATGGAACGGTTTTTTTGATGATATCTCGAGAATGGATTGACTGATTTCGATAATGATTCTGAGGCACGAACTTCGCCGGGTCAGTTAGCCCTACTAATATTTGAAACGTGAAAGTTTGTGAGAATAGATGGATGAATGTTTGTTACAATTTCACGCAAAAACTACTGAATGGATTTTGATGAAACTTTACAGTATTATAGCTTATACATTAAAATAACACAAAGGATACTTTTTATTCTGATATTCCCACGTGATCGACACTTATGCGGGTGAAACCGCGGGGCGCTGCTAGTAGTTAATAATTTGGATTTATATCAACCAGATAGAAATAGAAAATATTTCTTGTTCAGGTAATACAGTAAGCAGGTTCACTGAATAACAGCAATTTAAGACGACATGAGAGGGAGTTGGCTGTAATCCACCAAGCGGGCCCAATGCGGGTTGGTAGATGTCACATGTCTTCGAATTTTTGGTTCTATGACATGCCGGTTTCCTCACGATGTTTTCCTTCACCGTTTTAAGAGTAATGGTGATGAAATAATTAACACAAAATAAAGTGCCTGACGGGGCTCGAACCAACGACCTGTGAACTCGTAAGTCGCGGCCGTTATCACTAGGCTACCACTAACATGAGTAGCTTAAAATATTACCTACAACTAGGTTCCAAATGTAGTATTTACTAGTGAGCCCCAAACTAGACAGCTAGTCTGTATCTTGGGGCTCGGAGTATGAATTCCAGAGTGGAGACGAGAGAGATGATTTCAGGTGTGTGATGTGTGTGTGTGTGTAAGTGTGCGTATTTATTCCATTGTGCTTCGTTTGATTTGGTGAGATCCAACTATTAGAAGGCACGTCCGAAATATCGGGCCGTAAGTTTCCCCTCCTAATACAAGCCCTTCTCCAGCCTCTTAGTTTAGATGAGATTAGATTAAACGTTTGGCTCTTAACAATACAAGAGGGACAACATTTTTTGCCTTAAGCTCTTTTTAGGGGCCCTACAGAACTGTTCTTTAGTAAATTGGGGTACAAAGAATTGAATAATGTATTCTATTTTTTAGTTCAGGGCAGGATTACTAGTTCTTAGTTGAGTTTCAGGGGATTTGGCTTGACTGAATAGGACATTTGTATGTCAGGTAACTTTATATTGTCGTCTTGAGGTAGCTTTTCTTTTGTTTTGGAGTCTTCATTAATTTTATTTAGAAACGTAGGTATATTACCTATACTTTAAATGCATGAAAATCTTATTTCTTGCTGTTGTTTGGTCTCCATACCAACAAAAAATGGAAGACAAAAAGTTTATGTCGTGGTACAAAGATTTTACTCACCCTCACCTCACTCACCAACGTTGCTACACCGGAATTTACTTAATACGGTTTCTTTTGCAACCTCCGTTGATACACTTCGATATACAGCATTTAATGTAAAAAAAAATAACTCGGTACATTCCGCGTTCACATTTATTTTACCTAACCTAACAGCAACTTTATTGTAATGAGAATAAAGATCACAATAGTTTTGACAGACTTGCCAGTGGCAACAAGGCAACAGCAATAGCAACCTTATTAGATTGAGAATAAAGATCACTGTGGACAGTGATGCAAGATCAGAGGTTAAAAACTTTTTTATAAAAAAAACTACCGACTTCCAAAAAACACTACAAAATGAAAAATAACTTTAATTTCGGAGGTCGGCGTCGTTGGTTCCGCATTTTCTTTTATTGACACCGACTCAAACAAAAAAAGAATTTTGAAAATCCGTCGACAGTTGGCGGAGTATTCGATGAACAAACATACAAAAAAAAAAAAACATACAATCATCCGAACATAGTACCTCCTCCTTTTTGTGAAGTCGGTAAAAACTGTGAACAGACCGTAATTAGTGCATGTTTTTTGACATGACAACCGTTTTTTTTAGAATTTTATCACTGTCAATTTGTATTAAATAGTTTGACTTTTTTCACTACACCTTGTACATACCAGTCTCCAAAAAGGATAATTCAAAAAAACAAATACCAAACACGAGTAGTGATACGTACCGGTGCAAGCACACCCACTATAAATCTCTTGTATTACGAATGGGTACATAAAAATTCATTGCTTTCCTTCGATTTATCCGAACAGTTTTCTTTTCATTGTAAGAGTATTATTTTATGCACCCCCAGTGAGCGGTGCTGCTTAGATTATGCTACCGTGGAATGGAGTATCTTGTCTTGTTTTACGCTCAGTTAAGATAGGTAATTGAATTTATTCAATGGATGGAAAAATATAGATTAATGTCTATCAAAATAGAAAGAGATCATTGAATGCCATTTCTGTTGTTTATTGTCACTGCAAGAGCGAGGAATATCAAATTCAAACTGGCATAGCTTTGCAAGCCTAGAACAGTGGTGGGCCAGTGATAACAGCCGTGACTTGCGAGTTGTAGGTCGTAGGTTCGAACCCAATTAGGCACTTTACTTTATATAAATTATTTTATCACCACTCTCAAAACCGCGAAGGAAGACATCGTGAGGAAACCAGCATGCCCTAGAACTAAAAAATCGATGACACGTGACATTTACCCAACCCACACTGGACCCGTGGAGGAGGCTTTCACTGCAAAAGGCGGCCCTTACACCTAACAATACTTTAAGTACCTTATTTAAGTACAAAACTAACATTAAGACCAAACCAAAACTGTCTCGCTCGGCTATCCTTAAAATAATTTCAATCATCTCCCAACACCAGTATTTCATATGGAGCGACTGCCTATTTGACATCCACAAGCCAGTTACTGGGCTCAACTGCCCCGTTGGTCTCGTGGTCGGAAGCGCGACTGCTGAGTGTCGGGCAAAGTGTTATTGAGGTTTTCCATTATAAATTTCTTAGTAACAGCCCGGAGTTAGGAAGTTGGCAGTGTGATACCCCCGTGCCTCGGAAAGCACGTTAAGCCATTGGTCCTACGCCTGATCTCTCTCCGGTCGTGTCGGACTATGAGAGTGAGGGAAGAGGGAGTGCACCTGTGTCTGCGCGCACACTTGTGCACTATAATATCTCCTGCGTACCTGGCTAATCTCCGTTGAGATTGGTCACCGTGACCCTAATCGGTCAGAGAAGCTAAAATTGGGCAAAACTATGCCCATTGGTGCTTACCAAGGGGTATCGTATTACCCAGTAACTGGCTTAAAATGGTGGAAATAAGAGGTGACTTCTCCCCTTATTTCACATTAATTTTCCCACTCAAATGTTTACACAAACTTCCTCTTCCTCCCTTTACATACTCCAAGCATGGCTCGCTTTTTACTACCGATTGGAAATGAGTTACAGTTGAGCAGAGCTATGGATTTCATCTCTGTACTGATATGGAATATACGGGAGTGGTATTATTGCGCCTCGCTACAGAAGACAGTAAGCAGAGAAGAAAAAAATTAGCACCGTTTGAGGTAATGTATGAGTGTTTATGTCGGATACCTACCTAATTATCATACCAAATCATTATTGAATTATCAATAAATTATTGAGGTAAGAAGATATTGTAAGTACCAGAATTAAACGCGGCCTTTGAAAAGTTATTTTTAGGCTTGTTGCCAAGCACAGAAGGGTGAAGCAATTAGTAGAATAGAATAGAATAGAACATTTATTTGCCAGAAACATGGTGTTTACAAAGGTGTTCATAACATTGCATAGTGCTGCATGTCTCACCGTTTCTCGTTATGATTTCATCTAGGTATTTTATGGGTTAATTCACCCGAAATTTCTGTTCCAGGTGCTTTATTTAGCCGTATTTATTAGCAACCAACTTATGAACTTACAATCAATAGTACTGTCAATTTCAAAAACATTATATTTAAAATTGATTATGATGTTTTCTGACTGACTCCTCTATTGTCTCGATACCCGAGAGCTCCTACGCTTACACACACATTCACAGCTCGTTTGTACACTTGGTAACCACAAGTAATGCGTGCATCGTTACGTGAGATAGCAATACTAAGTATATTCGTTTTTAAGAGATTAGATTTAGCTATGAATATGGAAATTCACCACTCTTTCACTAGGAAGCAAAATATGTGCGACGTTTTGGCAAGAAAATGGCGATTTGGCACCGTCTGAAGCAATACTCGTATAAAGAGATGATCTTTGTGAGATAAGTTAAAGGGTGCGTAAGTTAAAGGTGCTCCGTTGGTCCGGAGAAAGACAGTGAGACATTACGTGTCTGGTTAAGAGTAAATGCTGAAGTTATCTATCTAATATATAAAATTCTCGTGTCACAGTGTTAGTTACCATACTCCTCCAAACGGCTTGACCGATGTTTATAAAATTTTATATGCATATTCAGTAGGTCTGAGAATCGGTTACTATCTATTTTTTTTTTTTTGCAAAACGACGTTTGCGGGGTCAGCTAGTCAATATATAAAACAAAGTCGCGTTAGTTACACCATTTATAACTCACGAACGGCTGGACAGATTTTTATGATCTTTGATTTGTCTCCGCCCCGAATAGCAGAATAACTAATGGGAAAATTAGGAAAAAAAATTGTTAATTCATTTTCTCATACCTACATTTTGTATTTATTGATTTTGAGGCGATACGAAATTCGCCAGGTCAGATAGTTTTGTAATAATAATAAGTATCCTTTTGTCCTTTTAAAACGAGAGAGAAGAGAGCAGTGGTAGGTAGCCCAGTTGTAATAGTGAGGACGTCGGCATGTCCTAGAACCTATATTAGAACACAAGCACCTCCACTTCGACGGGTTCCCGCGGCCTTCAGAAGGTCGTTGGTCCACCTTGTGAATGGCCTTGTGAGGGCACGTCGCCTCTCCAGAACCTTTCGGCCTCATTGGCCATCTGTTCTGCGAGCAATGTGCCCTGCCCACTGCCACTTAAGTTTGCCAATTCTTTGGGCTATGTCGGTTACCTTGGTTCTCTTGCGGATCTTTTCATTTCTGATTCGATCACGCAGGGGAACTCCAAGCATAGCCCTCTCCATTGCCCTTTGGGTGGCTTCGCTGTATGTTATGTATTGATAGTAACAACACGATAAAACAAGTGTCGTGATCTTCAAAATGTTACAATTTTATCGGTCTAGCTCTTTCGCCTTTGAGAGGTTAAGGAATTTCGTTCCTGGAAATTAAAACATCCTTTATCGAATTAATTATTTCAGTATTCGTGTTCGTATGTTACGAGACATTTTTTTTGGTTCAAAAATTTTGTCTCATCCATCATTCATCAAAGTAAACCAAGCAAAGTCACGGGGCAATATTTTAATATTGCCCCGCAATATTTCAGCCACCATCGACCACCGTGGCGGCAGCCATTGTGTCTCAATCGACCGGTCAATTTGCATAATAACTGTTATTTTGTACGCCCTATGATGTAAGCCTACACTTTACTATGGAGGTATTTTCAAGGAGTTCTGAAGATTATTAGGTCAGATTAAATTATTGGTGATTACGTGAGGCTTTATAGTGGTACTAGTATTATTTTCTGGTGTATTTTGAGGGTTAATTTTGGTCGCATGGCGTGCGCTTAGCGGGCGCGTGTCGTGTGAACGAGCTCTAAGAGCTCACGTGTCAGCACTCGCTTTGAAATTTGTTGTATATAATTTGAGTCTTATGATGACTCACCAATAGATCTCAAATTGCATTTATCGAAGTCAAATCGCACACGCTACGGGCCCGCCTCGCGCCTGCCTTATGCTCACCCCGCGCTCACCCCGCACACGCGCTGCACACACCCCAGGTATCAAACCTCACGTTGTGATACCTGGAAGCCACTAGGTCCAATGAACGAAGTAGTCCAGTCACTAAGTAGTTTAAGCGGGTCCGAGGCGTGCGCGATGCGTGCGCTGATTTTGCAAGAGGCGGGCACAACGTGTGTGGGGGTCCTGTGCCTGGTCGGCGCGAGTTATCTAAACACTTACTAATAAACTTTGTATAGCGTCTGTATGGTTAGATAACGTTATGTCTTCTTCTTTCAAAAGTCAAATTTCTGACGACTGAAAGAGAGAAATCGGTGTGTAACTATTCATCACTAGTAAGGGGGTGAAACAAGTTGATTGGATAATAAATTTATTATAAACTAGGTGACCCGGCAGACTTTGTACTGCCTCAATCGATAAATAAAAGACAATTGATTCTACATTTTATTTAGAAAACGTTTGTATGGGAAATAGAAAAGGGCTGTTTTTAGGGTTTTCCCGGGAATTATTCGATTTTTCTCACCTTTTAAACCTTCCCTAGACCTCCACGAACATTTCAAGACCAAGATAAGATAAATCCGTTCAGCCGTTCTCGAGTTTTAGCGAGACTAACGAACAGCAATTCATTTTTATATATATAGATAGATGTATTTATTTATCTGTTGGTTCTTTGGCAGACTTATGGTAGGAAACAAGAATTTTCAAGAACTTTCGTGGTCCGTAGAATGTTACAACTTTATACAAATGAATTTGCATTAAGTACAGACGCCAGCAAATCAAGCTACTACAATCAAATTTCTTTAATAGATTTTCAACTTTATTGCTAATGTATAAGGTTCAATGTTGATTGGGAAAATTTGACAGTTTCGAGTAACTTGATGTGCTGGCATCTTTACATAATAATACTAATAATTAGCCTGTATTATCCCACTGTAGGGCAAACACTTCCCTTTCCATTTTCCACTCAACTCGATCCTGTTCGTCTATATTTTAGCTCATGAGCTTACAGATCTCATAATACTTGAGTTTGAGAATTACAAGGCTTTTAGCTCATTTTAACTTAGTTTTCACAGTGGGATTCTAACAGAATAGATTGGCTGAGCCAATATGGACCAATCTTTTACAGAGGCGTCAAGTTCGTCCCGCCATTTACGCCTGGGTCTTCCGCGATGCCGCTGGACGTTTTCAGGAACCCATGCTTCTTTTTTTGTGGATGGGAAATCATCAAATGACCCCTTCCCGGTCTGGGTGGAGCAGAAGGGAGTGTCAGACTCTTACTGACTAAAACCCACCCGTGTTCCTTCCTTAGCCCTTTGTGTTCCGGGGTAGCGGTAACCCTTTCGGACAATCCCGCTGCCCCGGCAGGCTTCGGCCCTTACGGGCCCCTTCCTTTATGCTGACATCTCTTTGAGGCGCGCGTGGAACACGTACGCGCCGTCCGGCACGGGCCTGGTCCTGATCGGACGAAGAGTTACCCATTACTCTCCGCCCGCAGGCCCGCGCCTACGGTGGCCGGGAGTCGTCGCGCGGCTCCCGACGCCCGGAGCGTCTCCCGCGGCGGCTGGGACCTCTCTCCCTCAGCCGTCCCGCCACCTCCTTCGCTAGCATGACTGCTTCGCAGAAGGAGGTGACTGTCTCCCACTCCCTCTCGCCCCGGACCATGGCTTGAACCAGGGCCGGGCGCGAGAGGTCGCCGCCGCTGCCGATCGCCTCTGCGAGTACACGGCGGTGCAGGTGCTCCGCCCAAGTGGGGCAGACCTCCACCGTATGCTCCACCGTGTCCTCCGGGAGGAACCCATGCTGTGATAGTCTTAGCCCACAATGCATCTGACATGCGGTAAACTTGTCCGGTCCAGTCTTATTTGAGCTTGGCTGCTTTTTTAATTACATAATCAGACTATAATGTTCCCACTGCTGGACACAGGCCTCCTCTCTATGAGAGGGAGTGGGCCGCAATCCTCCACGCGGGCCCAGTGCGGGTTGGTAGATGTCACATGTCTTCGAATTTTTGGTTCTAGGACATGCCGGTTTCCTCACGATGTTTTCCTTCACCGTTTTAAGAGCAGTGGTGATGAAATAATTTACACAAAGTAAAGCGCCTGACGGGGTTCGAACCTACGACCTACGACTCATAAGTCGCGGCCGTTACCATTGGAGCACCACTGCTCCATTTAAATTAGTTGAAAAAAATATATGTTACTGTTACCTTTAGAAGTCAAATATGATCCCACATGCAATAAGTAAAAAATGCTACGTGGCCACTAATCAAATGAAACCATCATAAAATAAACTCAATCAAGCACTTTCATCATATTCTTATACTTATTGCAATTTCACACTTTACCTACGTTTCGTTCAGACTTACCGATAATATGTTAATAGCAGCTATCGTTGGCTCGCCGTGGGGCAATCATTATAAAGATCATATGCCCTAAGTGTGGAGCAATCTTGTTGAAATAATAACACAGGCAATATCTTAAGGTACTGCAGAGCTTGTAGAGAATAACATTAGTAAATTATGTAGTGATTAATTGATAATAAGGCTGAATTTGCATTTTAATATTGAAGTTCAGACCTGAAGGCTGGTTCTCGTAATTCGAAACGTAAAAAATCTGGTCGCCATCTCATCTCACCTGTAATCAATATCAAAAACTTGTCAAAAATTTTGGGAAATCATAGGTATTTTTGTCGCAATGAGACTAAGATTTGAATTTCCGCTCAGTTAGTAGATGTTTTATTAAGTGCAACGAAAAATACATTTATCTGAACAGGTCTGTCAATACTTATAAATATGGGTTTTATTCATAAGCTTTTATAATTTATCGATAAACTGCTATAATTATTATGAACGATTACTATGGCTTTTTACCGTTATTAACACGTTATATATATAAGCAGAATACCTATCATTATGATACTAATACATAAGTAATTACAAAATTAGTATTTAGAGCAGGTTTAAACCACCGAGCCAGTTATTAAATTAAGAACCCTACCTGTTATATAAATGTAGTTCTTTATATAAAAATGGCAGTTTAGTTTGATGCTAAGTAGTAATTTTAGTAGGATTAAGAACTTTGTGAAAATTGTAATAAAATTCAAAATACAAATTAATACTGGCCCAAAGGTTTAGGCTAGAACTACAGTTTAATTTTGTTTTGAAATAAGTCGGAAAGAGTTTTAAAGCCATCTTTCAAAACACTTTAATGTTTTTAGTTTCTGAACTTTCGTATAAAAATTATAAGGATCTACTTATAAAAATCTCATCGCGACCAAAAAAGACACATCGGAAGTTCGAAATAAAATTAAAAGAAGTATTCCCTGCACACCGATCATCATGTTTACGAACAGTTTACGTGCACTGTAATATTTATAGCCAGCGCGAGCGCACTTGTGCACAAATTGCGCCGCATTACATGTATTGTGGCAGTTATGATAATGTGAGCCGCGATTCACACCTGATAGCTCGCGAAGATGCGAAGTTTATAGCTCGAGGGTGTATTTTAAAAGGTATTTTAAAGTAACATTACACCCTTTAATCATCCTCTTTGACTTCAAAGACCTACCTATCTGGTTTGGTAAAATGATGTTTTAGGCTGACCTTTAGTTTAGACTTTTAATTAATACAAAAGTTACAAGGTTAGTATTTACACTTAAAGTGTCTAAAATAGGTTAAAATAAGTCTAGCTCTTCACCTTTTAACAACAACAAAAGCGCAAACACCATCCTGGCAATGATCGCCAACGACTGGATTGCCCATATATCATAATAGGCCATGCTACAACATATTGTTACTTTATGAGTGTTCGTTTTTATCTATGCTTCTTATCCTGTCTGTATCCATACTAATATTATAAATGCAAAAGTGTATGTGTGTGTCTGTTTTTTTCCCTTTCACGGAAAAACGGAGCGACGAATTGACGTGATTTTTTTAATGGAGATAGTTGAAGGGATGAAGAGTGACATAGGCTACTTTTTTTTTAACCGTGTTACCCCGAATTTAACGCGAGTGAAGCCGCGGGCAAAAGCTAGTAGTAGGTAGTAGTAGTAGTGTTTGTATAAGAGTCTTGTTACTTGATTTTTTTTATCAAATAATACGAACCCCTGTTTTTGGTTTTAGGCCATGCTGGTTTCTTCGCGATGTTTTCCTTCACCGTTTTGAGAGCAGAGGTGAAGAAATTATTTACAAAAAGAAAAAAAAAAAACAACAGACTTAAAAAAAGACAGTACAAAATGAAAAAAACTTTTAATTCGGATGTCGGTATCGTTGGGTTCACTTTTCTCTTTGTAGCGTCTTTTTTGAAGTCTGTGGTTTTTTTTTGGAAAAGAGAGTTTATTTTTCTCTTTTAAATTTCACTTACCCCACACAAATTCGTATAACACTACATGCTATGTAAATATAAGTGACAGGAAGTCATTATAACATCATCAATATATACTAAGTGGCAAAAATGCGTATTATTTAAGCTAACTCAAAAACTAGCCAAGCAAAATTAATAAAATTTATATGAGACCACCCCTGAGGCATACACAATCCATTAAAAAAATAATTTTTGAAATTGATTTACAATTGCAGGAGATATCACGTAACAAACACACAAAAACAAAAAAAAAATAAAAAGCAAAGCATGCAGGTCGTGGAAATCATTTATTACTAGCTGCGTCCCGCGGTTTCACCCGCGTAAGTTTTGATTCCGTGGGAATATCGGGATAAAAAGTATCCTATATGTTATTCTGATGTATAAACTATATTATTGTAAAGTTTCATCAAAATCCGTTCAGTGGTTTTTGCGTGAAAGAGTAACAAACATCCATCCATCCTCACAAACTTTCGCATTTATAATACTAGCTGCGCCCCGAGGTTTCATCCGCGTAAGTTGCGATCCCGTGGGAATATCGGGATAAAAAGTATCCTATGTGTTATTCTGATCTATAAGCTATATTACTGTAAAGTTTCATCAAAATCCGTTCAGTAGTTTTTGCGTGAAAGAGTAACAAACATCCATCCATCCATCCTCACAAACTTTCGCATTTATAATATTAGTAGGAAGTAGGATTAGTAGGATTTACTTACATAAATAAAGCAGCTATATCTCGTAAGCCGTTACCGTACCTCTGGTCCACAGCTACTCCTTCACGTATGCAGGTCCTGAACTAAAACCCCATCAATCTCTATTACAATCCTCTCACTCCAACAATCCACTCTTAAAAGGATTCACTAATCAAAACTTCAGAAAACACCCCACAAGAAAGGCTGAGGCAATCAAAAGAAAATTAGCGTGGCCACCTTCTCACAGTTTCAAATGGAAAAACTTGGGCTTGGTAGGGAACCAATTTGCGGTCGCGGGGGACACACTAGGATTAATTAGAACCACCGAGTTTGTTCCACTGTTCCACCCTTATGATCGGGGCTGTGTAATGTGGACCTGAGTTAAATAAACCATCGGGTTTTTTGGTTAAATACTCCTTCGTTGTCCCAAAGGAG
Organism: Globia sparganii; assembly: GCA_949316385.1. Classification (NCBI taxonomy): domain Eukaryota; kingdom Metazoa; phylum Arthropoda; class Insecta; order Lepidoptera; family Noctuidae; genus Globia; species Globia sparganii. Next base: position 20,799,299 of record OX438671.1, read on the forward strand.
GTATGCTGTTGGAAGTCTTTATTTAGGGAAGTTCTTTCGTCGTGAAAGTAAGGTTTACTTAACCCAGTTTTGTCCGTTAATAACTGAGAAAGAATAATGACATGTATTTTATTCATGTTTTTTTTTTCGGAGGCTGCAATTGTTCCCGGTTATTTGCAACAGGCTCGCCCCCTATATAAGGAACTTAGACATAACTGATGAAATGTTGGTGTACCATAGGTAAACAAGAACAGTAACAAAAGTCGATTAGCACTTCAATTTTTTTAATCTCAGTCATTGAGCAAAATATTTGTTCAAAATTGCAGCAGAAGTACAATGAAATTTTGAACAGTAGGCCAATTCTGCTAATTTAAAACATTCAAAATCTAGTCGCAGTCTCATCTCGGCGACAAACAAATGTCAAAAACTTGTCAAAATGTAGGGAAATTTGAAGTATTTTTTACAGATTGAGACTGAGATCAGACTGTGAACGTTCTTAAAAATTACGAGAATTGCCCCTCAGATATTTTGCTCAATAGCTGAGATTACACCTCTTCTACTGAACCCTTCGGCGCATACAGGCGTGATGTTAAGGTATGTATTTATTAAACAGGTAACATAAATCCTGAAGACTTGTGATAGGAAAGTTTAAAACTGCAAGTAAATGAGGACATAAGTCATCATCAATCATCATTGTTTTAGATGATACTAGCTTCTTCCCGCGACTTCGGCCGCGTGAAATTTCACCCTCCCCTCCTCCTTCTTCCTCCTTCTTAGGGGTGGAAATTCGAAAAACTCTTTCTTAGTGGATACCTACTCCTTATGTCTCTAGGACCAGCGGTTTAGGCCGTGCGTTGATATATCAGTCCAGTCAGGACTTTGAATTTTATATGTATATAGATACGGGATTGTTAGCGAAAATTTTATCGCCCGTCTTACAATAGCAGCCGAAGCTTCATAAACTGCTCAAGTGGTGAAAATCATTTATTTTTATCATAATCATAAATCATAAATCATTTATTTGCCTGAAACATGGGTACACAAGATGTTAAAATTAAATTATAGCACAGGACATATTTCACCCTCATTACGGGCATGCAAATTATAGTTAATTACAACAATTATTTAAATGAAATTAATTTAAATTACAATTACCTATATTTGAATTATTACAATTATTAGAAATATGGTGATTAGAATTACTTAAATTATTATTAAAGATAAAGTCTCAGGAAGTAAGAGGAAAAACCAGTATATTAGTGGACACCAAATCGGCATGAGCTGTTATTCAAAAAATCTTTAACAGTGTAGAAACTTTCCTGGATTAACCATTTTCGCAAGGCACAACAGAACCTTTTATATGGCAGGTCAGTCATTCCTTTGAGCAAAGAGTTATATATTAGAGGTGCCATATAGGCACAGTTCTTTCTGAACAGTTCTAGCTTAGCTTATAATAATTTACTTTTTTACCTTTACCATTTATTTAAATACCAGTCAATCTGTCTGGCCTTTTCCCAAAAATGTTAGTGTCGGCTCCCAGTCTAACCGGATGCAGCTGAATACCAGTATTTTACATAGAGCGACTACCTGTTTCACCTCCACAACCCAGTTACTGGGTAGCACGATACCCCTTGGTAAGACTAGTTCTCAGACTTTCGGGCTTCTGACTACCCGCAACGACTGTCAAACATCCAAGAATGACAGCTGGGTCCAACGGCTTTACGTGCTTTCCTAGGCACGGAGGGGTCTCGGTATGTAAAGATGGTCACCCATCTACAGACCGACCGTGGCAAGCGTAGCTTAACATGATCGATCGACCCGTGCGGCTGCTATTCTTAGCCACGAGCCCTTTCCATTTATTTAAAAAAAAATATTTATTTAAATATCGACTTCTAAAAAATAAGGAGGTTCTCAATTCGTCGAAACCATTGGAAACTTCAAGTATTGACGTGTTATGGGATATTAAAACCTGTAAGTACGAAATAGAATCTATAATGATGAATGCTCCAAGATTATTTTCAACCCGTATAAACTTACTTGACCTAAACTCCCAGTGAGTTCGTCGGTGTTCCAGAAACGTATAGGTAACTAGTTGAATGAAAGCCTCGAACGAGTTAGGACAAGTTTTTGCCGGTAACTCCTCGTGTGCACTTTCGCATGTTCACTGCAAAAAGTTGCAAATATTGAAGTTGTGGGATTCTGTTTTGGGTTTCTGTTGTGGGTTTACCTAGGTTTTGATTGTTTTCGTTTTGCTGAACAGATTAAAAATACGATGAAGAATATTGTGATTTTCAAAAAGTAATGTATAAACATTCATAGTTTTAGTAGGTTTATGCGTAAGTATCTTTATATTTAAAATATTTGTTCCTCAATTTTAATGATTGCACATAACACTGTTTGTCTCTGCATCACCCAAAGGTTGACTGGTAGAAAATGCCTATGGCATTAAGTCCGCCTCTGTAAATTTATGTGCTTGAAGTATTAAATAAATAAATAAACATAAACGAAGCAAAAGGAGTATGTAAATATGATCGTAGCAGGTTCTGTAGTTTTTGCTTACGAGAAAAAGGCGTGAGTTTATGTAGATATGTATGATTTTCTTTTGGCACAAATCTAATACTGGCTAAGATCCATATTAACTTTTTAAAACATACAAAAGGTGCATTATTATCTCATCATCTTGTAAATAGCTTACCATAGACGACTCCGCCTTTTTTTTTTGTAGATGGGAAATAATCAAATGACCCCTCCAGCTCTGGGTGGAGCAGAAGGGAGTGTCAGACTCTTACTGACTAAAACCCACCCGTGTTCCTTCCTTAGCCGTTTGTGTTCCGGGGTAGCGGTAATCCTTTCGGACAATCCCGCTGCACGACTCCGCCTTGTAGTGTTAATGTGCTGCTGTTCTACAAACGATGGGACAACTAATATCACGTTCTTCGTGTCCTGTCTGCTGCACGCTACGCTAGTGATGGCGCAACTCTTTTTCTGAGTAAAAATGCATTTAAGAAGCAAATCCAAGCAACCCTAAAGCGGGAGGAGTCATTTGATGATTTTCCATTCTCAAAAAAAAAAAAGCAACCCTAATGGATCAGCAAGGTAATTTAATAACGTAATATTTAATAATGTACGCACACAAATTTACTTTTTCTTTATTTCTTTTATACATTTAAAAAAACCAGATATGTGTTCTAGGACAATAACTGCAATGCTATTCTGTAAAATTCTCACCGAGAAAACTTAGGTGAAGTGAGTTGTCATTAGTGTCAATCCCTAGCATCAGGTGGAATGACAGCTCACTTTAAACTCACTTCACCTAAGTTATCACGGTGATCTTTTTACAGAATAGCAGCGCTGTTGTCTAGTATAGTATCTGTGTTACTAACTAGTTTCAAATACTTTAAATTGTAATTTGTGGAGAAAGTAGTGGGTAGCATATTGTTTTATAATGTAATATTTAAGATTTTATGACTATTTATTATTGTGCTACTGTTTGTTTTCCTTAAATAAATTAAACCAGCGGGGTTATTGCGTAACACACTATTAGTAGCAATGGGTTTCAGTTTGACAGATCAACAACGTTCATTGCGTTTTTTACATTGTTGAGCAGACACATTTGTCCAACATATGAAGCAATGGATTAGCCATATGCTTCAAAATTATTCAGATTGAGATCGATAGTGTGTTTCGCAATTAGGGTGCTGGCTGGGCAGAGTCCATTTAGATGAAGTATTATTGCCATCACACACTAAGAAAAAGAACAACGTACCGTCAAATAGTCTAAAAACTAAACGAAAAAATACTATAATATAATTATACAGACTTCGGGGCACGTTTCCGGATGACAGTGATGCGAACGATTACTTCGACGCCTAAGTGTACTTTGCTTTTGTATTTATTTGTATAGTAAGTTAGTTAGTCATTTAATTTAGTATAAATCTAGTATAAAAAGTTAGTTAAATTTTCCCTAAATAAATTCTACAATACTTTTATTTAGAAACCTTTAGATCCAAACAATGTCGAATATTGTATAATATTTATAATACAATTTTTCTAAATTCCTAGAAGGGTCATGATTTGATAACCAATTAAAAACTTACTACTAACTACTAATCTTCAATAAGTAATTGTAATCCCAAAGGACTCCAAATACAGATTGGCGAACAGCACGATAAATCTAACCAACCCGATCTGACTAATAACAAAGTTGTAGAAGACAACACACGATTACAGACAAACTGACACGCAGACAAACTTACATAGGTGAACTGAATACGAGATTTATTGATTCCCAGACGTACAAAATGCGGGACATGGTCACAAAATAGATAGCTTTACAGAAGGCCGGCTTTATACAACAACCAAAAACGTACACATTGACACTTAAAAAGTACTAGCCTAGAAACGGCCTTGACTTACTAGTTGGCTCGAACCCATGCAGGCACGGCATGGCATTGCATTACTTTGTACAATTAATAACAACTACTCAAAAAAATTCGTGAGGAAACCGGCATGACCTAAAACAAAAATTCGAAGACATTTGTGACATCTGCCAATCCCCATTAGGCCCGTTTCGTGTGTTATGGCTGTCTCACTCCAACAAAGAGGAGGCTTGTGTCCCAGAAGTGGGAACACCCTGCCGGGGCAGCGGGATTGTCCGAAAGGGTTACCGCTACCCCGGAACACAAAGGGCTATGGAAGGAACACGGGTGGGTTTTAGTCAGTAAGAGTCTGACACTCCCTTCTGCTCCACCCGGAGCGGGAGGGGTCATTTGATGATTTCCCATCTTCAAAAAAAAAAAAGTGGGAACATGTGCGATTACACACACACATACATAGACACGCATTTAAACACAAGGACTGCAAACGCAGAGGTGACTAGAATTTGTTTTACATAGTTTGAAATACACTATGAGTGAGTGTGTGCACTTGATTTTGCACGTCGCTCGTAGCTAGCCTTCTGCGTATATCTACTCTTTGACGTGGCTGCTTCCAACCAATACGTTTCCAATTACTACAGAGAGCTTCTGAGAGCGTCCAACGAGGATTTTCCTAAGTTGAGACGCGACTTGCTCTAGTAGTTTTGTTTTTAATGACTGCTGAGTTTGAGAGTAGATCAGGCGGTCGGAATTCTTCGGATGCTGATGATGTTGTGGAAATTGTTTCAAGAAAATATATTGCGTTTTAATTTGTTGATTATGATTTTACGGATGTAGGAAATTGCACAGGTTGGATTTAGCTTTTTTAATCAAAAATAAATGGATGTTACGAGTAGTCAGAAGTCTGAAAGTTGACAACCACTCTTACCAAGCGGTATCGTATTACCCAGTAACTGGGTTGTGGAGTTTATATAGGCAGTCGCTCCATGTAAAATACTGGTATTCAGCTGCATCCGGTTAGACTGGAAGCCGACCCCAACATAGTTGGGAAAAGGCTAGGCAGATAATGGAGTCAAAAATAACGTTTATAGTGGTTCAATTTTTTTTTTCACTTAGCCTACACTGCCCCACTACTGAGCAAAGTCCTCCCCATAATCCTTCCAGGCATCCTTTTCTAGAGCTACCTCGATTCAACCACAAATGGGTCAAAATATTTGCATAAAAATATTTTGTGGTTGGGCCTTGTAATTATAAATATAACAGCTTATAAAATGAAATTACATCTTATGATTAAATAATGCAATAAACAATATAACAAGTAATGAATTAAATAAATTCTAGTGCTATTCTAAAAAAAATCGCATCGTTATAACTTACTACTAACTCATATTTACAGAATAAAAAAATAAATAAAAAAAACATAATTTTCAATTCCAAAAAAAAAACAATTTATGTTGTTGAATAGACCGGCTGGTGTAACTTTAGAATATCCAAGTTTACCAAAAATAAACCATAACTAATCTAAAAATAACCAGACTTATTACATTTCCAATGACAAAACAAACTCCATTAACAAAGAAACTTAACACTGAATAAAATAAAAATCGAAGGCTTTGCCGCAGCCAAGGGCCGTGACGTCACCGGAAATCTCCACTCCCCGCCCGCCCTGGCCCGGACAAACTTCCTGTACGAGCGACGCCCGGAAACCGGATGTAGTATCCCATTCGGAAAAACTCGACTGCCAAGTCCGAGTCTATTAGATAGTTCTTGTAGACATTCTCCTATTGGATTAGATGATGTTGGACTGTTTTATGTGCTTATTAAGGGAAGTGTGCTTAGTATAATGTTCTTAATTTTATTATGATCCACAGAATATTCCTAACAATTCGTAAAGTGGATTAGTACTCGGTTTCATAACATAAAAATATGTTAAATTCTGGTATGTAGTCTAAAAACTGACAGCTTGATAATACAATTGTTATGTTTTAGCGGTATCTACAACGCCACATGCGAACAACTCGTTATACTGACGTCACAAAATCCTGCATCTCGCAAGCAGAGTTTACCGCGCAACTAGCATACGTACAACAGTTGCCCGCCAGACACAACACCCGTCTGGTCAGAGGATCCTCCCTTTTTTATGGAGGTTGAGTGGACTTTACACCCTGTTCCTCATACCTCTATAATGTTATTAATGAATTTCATCATGAACGATGTAACTAAAATTTTGTAATCGTATTTTGATATAAAAGAGTGTCCATGGAGTTTCTTGCCCATTTTTCTCCATAGGTACCTAGGCTACTACGCTTTGGAATGGGCAACTAGCTTCAACTTTTTGACTAACCGGCCATTTGACAATTCCTAATTAGTTAATTCCTTCCTGTAATTAGTTTATTTGAAATAAATGGTTTGAGTTTGATGTAGATCGGTGCATATATTTTTTAATTAGTAAAACAATACCAAACTAAATAATTTGAGACTGCAAACCTATTGCAAAACACCATGCTGAAATTGGCTCCAAGTTCTCAAGCTGATGATGTGATTTCCAGTGCGATGTTGGAGATATTGACTTTGGCTCCGTATTAATTATAATTAAATGTCTGTGTGTGCTGTACAACAGCTGCTCAGCCTAAATTGAGAGGCTTATGTAATGTTATTATCATTGAGCTCCAAATGACAACACAATATGAGCGCAATAATGACGTCACATAATGAAATGATACAATTTGCTACAAATTAGATGAGTTTCGGCTTAACGTTGAAGATAATGTAACGTTATTGTTATAACGAAACATTTAGACACACACTCACAAACTTCAACATCATAATGAGAAATGGGATTACCTACTGTTTTCTTTCAATGTTTTCCTTATGTGAAAATAATATCGCATATTCTGATATATATTAGAATACAAATATATTGCTACCAATGAAGATACTTTATCAGACAGTAATTTCCCAACAGTCCCCCGGTCAAAAATAAGCTATGTCATGTTTAGGATTTGAAGGGGAACATAGCATCGAGGTCTAAACACTTTATATAATTACAATACAACGTGTAACGTTAGATGCGCAAAACCTGAATGATCATAATTGACTACTGAATCGATTTCAGTAACTTTTAATATAATAATAAGTTTTTTTTTTTCAAAAATTAAGTCTTATTTTAAGGCAAAAAGACTCAATTTTGAATGCATAAAGTAATGCTAGGACCAACACGATTTTCTTAATAATAGTTAACTTTAAAAAAATATTTTTGGCCATTGGATTATGCTAATTGGGGTGTATGAGGTTTTGCGTTAATTATGTTTCAGATTGTTTATCTTAGGTAAGTATGTTTGTTTCAGCCGAGGGTTGCGGAAGGACCGTACATTCCCGCGACCCCCAGCGTAGGTGTAAGATGGAAGACCGGGGTGGTTTTTAGTCAGTAAGAGTCTGACAGACCCCGCCGCCCGCCTCAGGGCGGCGGACATCCATGAGGATTTTCCCCGGAAAAAAAAGGTGAGTTCGTTTAATTTAGTAATTATCACCTAAATATGTACTCATTTGGCCAAATATTAATTTAGTGATATTCAAAGGTCTATTATAATAATTATGATAATGGTTTGCAATAACTTTTGAGTACTTTTTTTGTAAGTTGCAAAAATGTAACCTGTGCTGCTTAGGGATGTTTACTAAAACCTGAGAAATGAAGAAGCCTATGGGAAAATACCCCTTTAAAGCATTAAATTTAAACCTTACAAAAGATAATCATAAAACAGTAAAAGAGATATTTCGATATGAATTATAGAGTACACCATAAACAGTTCCAACAAATTAGAACCAAATTCTGCTAAAACATTCATTCTGTATACAGTGTGAGCGTTTAATTACATCCTAACAGTCGACGAAGGCCACAGACCTTAAATAACAGGATATGGCTAATCATAATATATCGATCGGTAGTGACGGAAGCATTAGAAGCGACGCTTGGCAAATAAACAGCAAGCGTTCGAATTTAAAGTGGGATAAATAACGCGCTGTTTACGTTTGTGGATTAAGTATTCGCTTTGGTGGACCATATTTTGATATGTCGCTGAATATGATATAGTCCTGTCCAGTTACGTAGGTCCAACTTCGAGAAAGAGGTCAATCGTTGAATCCGAGATCTCCGAATCTTCTCGTCCCACATACCGCAGTATTTCAAGACGAAAGTCTTTGACCAGTGCGTGTTGCCAGTGATGACATATGGCACTGAAACGTGGTTGCCCACAATGAGCCTTATTAGAAGGCTAAAAGTCACCCAAAGGGCAATGGAGAGGGCTCTGCTTGGAGTTTCCCTGCGTGATCGACTCAGAAATGAAGAGATCCATTTGCAGGAGAACCAACCAACATAGCCCGAATAATTGCCAAACTTAAGTGGCAGTGGGCAGGGCACATAGCTCGCAGAACAGATGGCCGATGAGGCCGAAAGGTTCTGGAGTGGCGACCGCGTACCGGAAGACGCAGCGTTGGCAGGCCTCCCACGAGGTGGATCGTCGATTTTATGAAGGCCGCAGGAACCCGTTGGATGCGGGAAGCACAAAACTGGTTGAAGTGGAGGTGCTTGGGGGAGACCTATGTCCAGCAGTGGACGTCTTTCGGCTGAAACGATGATGACATAGTTCTGTTTTTTTTTTTGTAAAGAAAATTCCTGTAAATTATCTTATATCCTCTCTTTTCTCCTCGGTACAGGAGTTTGGAGATTGGCACAAGAGAGAGGCATACGATCAGAAGTAGGCGAAGTCAGGTTCTGTATAGAGTTGGCAACTTTTTATATCAAATATTTATAGTTTTTCGAAGCCATTGCTTGTAATAATATTGTAGACGGCAAAAAAAAAATAGTAGGTTTATTATATATTTTTTTTTAATAAATAAATCATTTATTTTGGAAAAAGCACTTGTACACGTTTAATAAAATGCATGTTTTTCTCATACTTTGAACCTTTATTGACTCATTACGTCTGCGGAGTTTCGCTAGTCAATTTAATTTTACCCTGTATATTTTAAGCTTATTAGTCTTTTTCTGCTAAAAAATGTAGTAAGTAAGTAAATCAGAACTTGTTTCTCATTTTACGATGTGGCAAGTTAATTCGCTTTAATGACTGTTTGGTTAAGATATTACTGTCATTCGAAAATGTATCAACACAATGAGGTTTATCATTATAAACTGTCCAACAATAGGTCCAATTACAATGTGTGTATAAGATCCATTTTGCTGTGACAACCCCAAATGTAATTAATAGTGATTTTATGGCAGCCGTGTTTGTACAGACATAAACTGTGATTAGATTAGAGATTGTGTTGGCGACAATCAGGTATCGTGTGAATGATTATTATGTGTTTTGTTGACGATGTGATTAATTTGGGACAAACAGGAATGTAAATGTTGTAGCTATACTAAGTATACGGGAGTAGGGTGTGGTTGTGGAGCTATGTCGCAAAACTGCTCCACCTCATAACCAGGCCCTCTGAGTCCCAAAACATGCAGTCAAAGTGACCTCTGCGCTAACACGAACAACGCCGTTGAAGTGGCGAATTTTTGGACCAACATGATCTAAAATTCAGTCGTGCGTTGGCACGAAGAAGAAGAAGCTATACTAAGTTGAGTTCAGTGAGTTGAGTTGCAACCAGTCTACGGTAGATTGATGTCAATCAGTCGATATTTATTTCCTCAAAATGACATTTGATATTTCACATCGATCGAGATCGACGGTCTTCGTTGGATGAAGACTTTCTATGTCAAATTTATTGTCAGAGCGTTCGGCCAAAATTCGGGTGCCATGCACCATATGCAACACAGAATGATGCTGATCTATACGTCATGTTCTTGAACGGGCGCCGTCAGTAGGGACTGGTCATTTGTTAGCTGCCACGGCTTATTTTGATCTCTGAATTGATTTTTTTTTATAGGTGCACGTCTTTAACAATATAAGCAAGCATCATGCAAGCGAGCATGCATCATGCAGCAGGCATGGTTTCTGTCACGGCTCCGGCGCTACGGGGCTTCGGCGGTCCCACGCGAGCTTAGCGTCGTCGATGGTTTTAAGGGCCTTAAGGGTCTCAAATGGCATAGCATGATCCTCCGTTATGTCGTAAATACTGCAGCATTAATTTTGAAATAAATATATGGTAAAGTTGAGGATTAATGCTAGGTTTTATGTTAGACGAAATCACGATTTTATAAAATTTTCTCGATAGAAAAAAATTCCAAAGTTACCTCCAAACCGAACAATAAACCGCTGGTATTCAAAAAATACGTCAAATTAGATCATGAAACTTTGTATACTAACCGAACTAACTCTAAAGCAGGTCTTATGTTATTTACTTTTTTTTTAATTACCATTATTTTCACCGTAAAAAGCAAATACCTAAATTATTGGCGCTGCCTGCCGCCTAGCACCGCACTCTGTCTCGCTCTCACTCAGTCCGCGAGCGGTATCGTGCGAGCGAGATAAAGCGTGAATTTTAGCTGAGGTAGTGTAGGCTCTTAACGCTCACCACCGCAGCTTCGGCTCCGGGGCGGCGGGCGTTAAAGCCACCTCCGCTTCAGCTCGCGGGCCGCCTCGCCCCTCTGCGCCTACGCGGGCTTAAATTACACACTAGGGTTAGGGCAGATAAGACCACGTGGAGTCGGTTTTGCAGTGATTTGTTTCTGTCACTAATTTTTGTAGCACAACATATAAATAAATATCGATATTTAGGACATTCGATACTCTGTACTTCGATAATCACGTCATTAGATAATCTGTACTTCGATATTTAAGCTTTCAATGTCATGTTTGTCGATAATTAGATTTTAGATATATTGGACGTAGGTTATCTAACTATTCGACAATATAAACTTACGTTATTTTAATTTTCGGTTTTATGGTCGTTCGATATTTAAATTTTTGATGTTTTCAACATTGACATTTTAACCTTAAATATTTTAATTTTCAAAATTCAAATATGTACCCATTCATTATTTAAAAGAGTCTCCGTGGAGTTTCTTGCCCGTTATTCTCCATAGGCATCTACTACGTTTTGGAATGGGCAACTAGCTTCATCTAACTGATCGACCCCTTGACATTTCAAAAGTGCCTGTAATTAGTTTGTTTGAAAAATGCTTTGAGTTTGACACTGGATCAACCTGATCACACACACTGACCAATTCGATTGCACCTTTAGCCTCTGTCCTTGAGACCAATATAATATAAAGTACCCTATATTATACTCTAAATTCAGTGGAAAACAAAACCCGCTTCCTTTGAAATAAGTGGTCACTGATACACTGAATTTAACTCATAAAGGCAAACAAAGTTTAATTTAAATGTTGCTAACTTCTGAAAACGAGTTGGATGATTTCTGCGTATTCCTTTGAGCATTTGGTTTAAAAGCGTTCTCATCTTTCATTCTTAGTTTGTTATTATCAAAATCCTATAATGTTCCACTCCAGGGTAAAGGCCTCCGTACTCTCTTTCCTCTTCTCTATGTTTAAAGCTGCTAAGGACCAGTTCTTGTTGAAGAAGTCCAGCTCATCGCGCCATCTCCATCTGGGCTTGCCGCAATGTTGCTTACCGTTAAGTGGGACCTATTGGGTCGTAAGTTTGGCCCATTGGTCGTCTGATATGCGGCAGATATGTCCAGCCCGATTCATTTTAGCGTGGCAGCTTTCCAAGTGACATCAGTTAGAGATATGTGATTTCTAATCCGCGTACATGAAACACGATTTCACCTTATAACGAAAAGAAGATGGAGGGAAATCCAAAAAGTCGTACACCATTCATCATTGTCAGAGAAACGTCAAATTAGTACAAAAGGAGTGATGGAATCTAGGTATTGATTGGGTTCAGCACCATCCATCATTGCCCGTTTATTGGCATGTCAAAATTGTACCGTCTAAGGTTGTGTCTTTTTTATGAGGATATTGATGTAGCTGTTGTAATTTTGGGCTTTTAATCCGGGTTGGTCTTTATAAATGGTGAATTAATGTAATTCAAGTCAAAAGTCATACTCAAATCTTTTGTTTTATTTAGACCAAAGGCATTTTTTAATGTACAGAAATCAAGTTTATAAAGAGTTTTAAACGAATAAATCTTTTATGCACAGCGACAATACGAATTGAAGAAAATCGATATACATGCTAGGTATACCAACACTATCCTGCAATCGATAGCCGCCTAGGCCGACAGCCCGCTTGTGTGGGCGCTCACATATACGAACAAATTAATTTTAGTTATTAAGTACTAATATAGGCTAAGTTATTTTGTTACTAACACTGTGGAGCTCATTCAAACTCAAACTCAAAGCATTAATTTCAATTAAACCATTTACACTTTTGAATTGTCAAGAAGTCGGTCAGTCAGAAAAAAAATGAAGCTAGTTGCCCATTCCAAAGTGTATAGGTACCTATGGAGAAGAACGGGCAAGAATGGACACTCTTTTTAAATTATATTTTTACAAAATTATTAGTTACGTTATGTTGAATTTATAAATATGTGAGAACGATGTAAAAAAAATAAAAAACAAGTATTGTAGTCTGAATAAATAAAAATTAATAATATACCGAGTTATTTTAACTAACGAACGGTTTTACTACTATGAATATGCCTTTGTACTCCCAGCACTTACAGGTGTAATTTTCAAGCCAACTTCCGGAAAATTTTAATAACATTGAAGTTGAATAGCTCAACACTTCTGAAATGACAGGAAAACTTCTAAAATACCGGGTTCCACAAGCGTTCCTGTGAACCGTTTAGATTTTCTCTTTACGTAACTTTAAAGGCAGGTTTCACAGAACCCGATCTCATTTATGTAATCCGTAAGGCACAATTGTGCGGAAATTCTAACAGAAATTGCACCGGTTGGAGTTTCTAGTCCTTTTATTATCAATGTTAGTATTGATAATAATATGTTATCTCTCTATTTGATATTTAGTTTCCAAACATGTAAACCAATATGAGTTTATTGGAAAAATTACTTTAATACCTACTCATACAGTTCAGTTTGCGCTAGAATTTTTTTTATGATTTTTTTCATTCAAAAATTAACTTAATTTACACTTTTATAAAGTTGATAACAACTGCCCCGTTGGGCTCGTGGTCGCAAGCGCAACTGCTGAGCGTGGGGTCCTGGGTCCGATTCCCGGGTCGGGCAAAGTGTTGAGTTTTTCCATTAGGAATTTCTTAGTAACAGCCCGGAGTTTGGAAGTTAGCGGTGTGATACCCCCATGCCTTGGAAAGCACGTTAAGCCGTTGGTCCTGCGCTTGATCTCTCTCCAGTCGTGTCGGATTGCCGTCCCATCGGACTATGAGAGTGAGGGATGTGTGAGTGCACCTGTGTCTGCGCGCACACTTGTGCACTATAATATATCCTGCGCACCCGGCTAATCTCCATCGATATTGGCCACCGTGACCGAAATCAGTCGGGAGGCTATTATTTTATTATTTATTCAAGTCGAAATAACAAAAATTGGAAACAATGATTTGAATAGATCATAATTATGTAAGATTGCTTACCAAGAACCAGAGTCACTGACATAGCTCTTAAAATTTGCAAGTTGAAGTGGCAATGGGCAGACCACATCGCTCGTAGAACTGATACCCGATGGGGAAGAAAAGTTCTTGAGTGGCGACCACAAACCGAAAGACGCAGCGTAGGCAGGCCTCCCGCTAGGTGGACCGACGACATCGTGAGAGTCGCGGGCAACCGATGGATGCAAGTGGCGGATTGTCGTTCGGCGTGGTGGTCTAAGGGGGAGGCCTTCCCGGGGCAGCGGGATTGTCCGGGGCAGCGGGATTGTCCGAAAGGGTTACCGCTACCCCGGAACACAAAGGGCTAAGGAAGTAACACGGGTGGGTTTTAGTCAGTAAGAGTCTGACACTCCCTTCTGCTCCACCCAGAGCGGGAGGGGTCATTGGATGATTTCCCATCCACAAAAAAAAAAAAAAAAAGGGGGAGGCCTTTGTTCAGCAGTGGACGTCTTCCGGCTGATGATGATGATGATGAAGAAGATTGCTTAACTCTACGTCCAATACAATCTAACTTAAATGTCAAAATGTATGTAGTTTTGCTTAATTATTGAATTTGAATAACGTGACGTAAAAGAGCATTTTGGGACCACCCAATTTAGAGCTAATTTAGATGTTCTACAAAGTTTTCAGCTTAAAATTAGATGGCAGAGTCTGGAAATTTGTCGTCGGTTATCGGAAGTCGGTGTTGTTGGGTTCGCATTTTCGTTTTTTGCCACCGACTTCCGAAATTAAAGTTATTTTTCACTTTGTACCGTCAAACGGGGTGACTATGTGCCAGGCAGGTGAGAATGTGCCATGGAGGTAATGGATTATACAATTACCGATTTCTTTTTCAGCTTTGTCATAAGCCACTTTTTTTAGGTTAGTCGATTTTATAAACATTTTACCATCTCTAGTTCATCCTAAAAAAAGTGGCTTATGGCAAAGCTGAAAAAGAATCGGTAATTTTATAGTCCATTACCTCCATGGCACATTCTCACCTGCCTGGCACATAGTCACCCCGTTTAACGGTAGTGTCTTTTTTGGAAGTCGGTTGTTTTTTCTTGTAAAAAAAAAATATATTTTTCACTTTTAAGTTTTACTTACCCCACATAAATTCGTGCTATGTAAATATCAGTGACAGGAAGTCATATAACATCAATATAAACTAAGTGGAAAAAATACGTATTATTGAAGCTAACTCAAAAACTACCCAAGTTAATAAAATTTATATGGGACCACCCCTGAGGCATACACTATCCATTAAAAAAATAAATTTTGAAATCGATTTATAATTGCCGGAGACATCACTTAACAAACATACAAAAAAAAAACATACAGTCGAAATGAGAACATCCTCCTTTTTGAAATTGGTAAAAAAAATACTGTTTCGATACATTTTCTAGGTAATACGTACAGTAATGTAATACACAATAATTCTACATGCCTGTCACACTGTAATTTTTATTTAGCAAATTGATTTATAATTTGATGTACATCTAACTGGTTTTTGACAAATATTATTATAAAGCAATTTTGGATCATCGTCATCATATTCGCAAACCATTTTAAAAATCTCAATTATTGATGTGTTTGAAAGGAACTGTTATTATTAGGAACCATACATCGAAGAGTTACCTCATAAGAGGATTCCACAAACATAATAAATAAAATCCTCTTATACTGCCGATCCGTCCACCTTGACCTTCACGAAAAACTCCTTTATATCAACGTCACATTATTCTTATGCGATGTGGGTAGTTGGTTAGCTTTATTTATATTTGCCATTACCTCAGGTGGAACTCTGAGAAAAGGTCCAAGATTAATAAGAACTCAGCCAGTAATGGTACCTTTTTGTTTTATTGTACAAAGCAGTCTTGACGGGGCCCATTAGCCGGCCCGTCCATTCATTCGTCCCCTCATTCATTCACTCGTTCGTTCAACGATCACCTGGGGACTAGGCTAGGTTTCAGATAATCGGAGGTATTACACTGTATTTCTTGTTTTGTTTCTTTTTTTGGGAAATTCGGCGTAGTTTTGTTCTGTTTTTGCTGCAATTTCCTTTAAATTTATCTCTATCTTGTTGATCATTACAAAATATATTGAGAGCTACGTCTATTTATTTAGGTTCTGCTATCATTAGACTTATCAGTATACCTAATGTGTTTTATGTCAAACAAGTTGACTCCGGCGACCCTCGTACCGCCTCAGAACCAATTAGAACGAATGTATGAGAAAATGAATTATCTTCTTTATTATTTTTTTTCGTGAATTTTTCCCATGTTTTAATAGCTTCTATTATGCTTCTATTCGGGGCGGGGACAAATCGTTCATCCGTTCTTGAGTTATAAATGGTGTAACTAACCCAACTTTATTTTATTTATATAAGTAGATGAATACTTCGTGGGTTTATGGCCATGGCTAAAACAAAATTCTTAATAATTAAAAAAAAAATACTCGTCGCCTGCATTCCAGGAAGAAGTTAGGAAGAGATATACAGACGTCAGCATATCAAGCGACTACAATCTGTCAAACTTTATTAAATTTTCAACTTTATCGCCAAAGTATAAGGTTCAAAGTTGATTAGGTAAAAATTTGACAGTTTCGAGTAGCTTGATGTGTCTGTACATATAGTAATTACACCCAAACTTTGCCAGTTATGTTTAGGTACCATGAAATAGAGATAGGTTTAAGTAATTTATATATACCTATAATTATTTATCTGACGATTATCATGCAATTTTCTGTCAGACTAATTAAGTTAAAATGTCTGAAATATTCTAAATTAACAAATTAGGATCTGACCACACCGCACCAAACACACCGAAAACACATTTCTCAAAATTCTCAAACCAAACATAAAGATATATTTATTTTAAACCAAAAATGTTAGGTCCTAAACGCAAAACAAGTGAGGTTTGGCTCAATAAATTCTCAATCCAGTCCCTACTCTAATTAGGACGGTGGTTGAACGGCGCGGCTACAGTGTAGACACAGCGTAGATAAGCTAATTGCCTATCTGGTTCGTTTTGGGCCGCCGCCGACGATACGATACCGACAAGAGAAATCGGGATTCGACAGAATTTAGAACGTAAAGTTTTCGGAAACGAATCAGTGTGCCGATTTGGCACGACTTTAAACATCGCCTTTTCAAGGAATGGAAGATATCATGACGTAGCAGACTAATGTAGGTACTACAGTTCTACAGCTAAAGTTGATAATTTGGTTCACTTGGTCAAAATAGGAGCGGTATTTTTTTTTTATAACTAAGGGAACTCGATGAACTATGGTACCTAAAGTAAGATTTAACTTGTGTTTAAGGTGCCAGCGTCCTCGCCTATAATTTTAATATATCAGTAGTTGTAGGACGAGCTCAGTATATTATTATTAAGATAACTATGTATTTACTAATGGATGGAGGGGCCCGTGGCTAAATAATAACAGCCGCACAGGTCGATCGATCAGGTTAAGTTACCCTTGCCGCGGTTGGTCTGTGGTGGTATCTTTACATACCGAGACCCCTCCGTGCCTCGGAAAGCACGTTAAGCCGTTGGTCCTGGCTGTCATTCGTTGACCTTTGACAGTCGTTACGGGTAGTCATAAGCCCGAAAGTCTGACAACCAGTCTTACCAAGGGGTATCAGGATTACCCATTAACTGGGTTGTGGAGGTCAGATAGGCAGTCGCTCCATGTAAAATACTGGTATTCAGCTGCATCCGGTTAGACTGGAAGCCGACCCCAACATAGTTGGGAAAAGGCTAGGCTTATGATGATGAACCATGTATTTACTAATAAATGCTTATAAGATATGGCCTATTAAAGTGCCTATATGTGTATGTATTGAGAGAGAGATAAATAATTGATGAAAACTTATGTTTATGTAAGTCTGTATAGATATAAGGCTAAGCGATTGATACATGTAGTAAATCTTCAGTCTCATCGTAACTCAGTGTCAATAGCCACTTTGTGACCTTAGTCTTACATCCATTTAGGCACATGTGAGCAACAGTGCATAGTTTATTTATTTTATTGTTTATATGGTCTGACAGAATATCATAATGAAGCTGAACCGTGGGCCGTTCTACATCCGCGAGTTGAGCATATTTCGAAGTATTTGCTTGTATACCACAGAGGGATGTTTACGCAGAATAGTGCCAAAAACAAAGAGTAAGGTAAATAATCAACCCGGGTAACTCACCGTCCCATCAGGACCAGGCCCGTGCCGGACAGCGCGTATTATACGTGTTCCACGCGCGCCTCAAAGCGATGTCAGCATTAAGGAAGGGGCCTTAAGGGTCGAAGCCAGCCGGGGCAGCGGGATTGTCCGAAAGGGTTACAGCTACTCCGGAACATAAAGGGCTAAGGAAGGAACACGGGTGGGTTTTAGTCAGTAAGAGTCTGACACTCCCTTCTGCTCCACCCAGAGCGGGAGGGGTCATTTGATGATTTCCTATCCTCAAAAAAAAAGGTATAATCAACCCGAGCAAGCAGCACAACAGGAACGCCCGTTTCTATGTTAATAAAATTATAGTTTAATAGGAATGAAAATTATAAGATAGCAAGATTGTGAGAAATCCCGTAAAACAACAAAAGATAAAGACGAAAATGTTGCTTCAAAAATCGTCGCCGCTAAAATTACACGTAAAGCGAAAAACGAAAGTGGCCAAGATTAATTTTGGCAAAGTTAATCAACAAATGTAGGAGCGTGGACCAGATGGCCTCCCAGCGGCTCGATGGGGTATCAAAATGCTATTTTACAATAATTTTAATCCACTAATTGGACGCGCTGTGTCTGCCCAGAAGGGATAATTAGCAAATTGGCTGAGGATATTATTTTTAGTATTCGATAACGGTCGACCCTCGGTGCTGTGGTGTAAGGCACGGATGGAAGAAAGTGAATTGGCAATTTCTGCCTTTGAAGTGCTTTTATGAGAACAACGCAATAATAATTGTAATTGGCACTTCCTGGGAAACCATTTGAGCAAATCACACAGTTCCCACAATTTTGACTATGGCTTTTGACAGTCAAACACCTGGTATTTGATTACATGGTTCAGTTTGATCGGGCCTACCAATTTGTAAGGGGAAATTCACAATTATAATATGTCCCCTGATTCCATTCATTCATTCAACTATATCATTGCAGGTTTGATGAGCAAAAGTCTCATTTCGCCCGCGACCCTCTTTTGTTTTAAACCAAAAAGGTCTGGCTGGCTATCTACCTCATTTTAAATTAAGCAATTCAGATATCGCTTATGATAATCCTCCCCAATGTGTAAGGTCTTTCGTGGATTAATTATATTTTATTAATTTTATGCAGACGTACCGAAGCTGTTATTTCTCTTGTTAACGATGTTTTAATTATCATAATGTGATAATCATGCCCGCATGTTAAAGTATCTTATGGAAAAGTGATTATCGAATCCTTTGTGTTTTGTTTATGAAAATGAGTAGGTTGTAGAACAATATATTCTGAATTGTATAAAAGTGCACAGGGCGATTTGTTAATATGACTGACTATAAAGCTACAATTTGTCTCATAGTAGATAGTATTAATCTACTAGTATACTAATTATAAAGCTGAAGACTTTTTGTTTGTTTGTTTGAACGCGCTTATCTCTGAAACTGCCAGTCGGATTTGATAAATTATTTTTTCATCTGATAGCCCAATTTCTGAGGAAGGCTATTTAATTATCAAGCTAGGACGTTTAAGAGCTAAACAAAATTAAAATAGTTACGCTATAAAAAGTAGGTACGCTAGCCGAAAACGCGGACGGGTGATGAGATGCAACGGGGTGGGTCGGGAGAGCAAAAAATTTCAAGCGGAGGAAGTCGCGGACAGAAGCTAGTTAATTATAATTTACCACAATCTGCATCATCAGCCTAGCGTTTTCGGGGTGGGCTTCTAGTTTAACCCTTTGACCGCCACGGTCGTGTATAGCCGACAAATTAAAATGTGCCCAACACGCCAATGCCGACAAGAAAACACCATGCTTTAAGTATAAACACAGAAAACTGAATTTAGTTTATTTATTTTGTACTTAAAACATGGTGTTTTCTTGTCGGCACTAGCCGACGGTGGCGTGTTGGGCACGTTTTCATTTGTCCGCTATACACGACCGTGGCGGTCAAAGAGTTAATCAGATAATCAGATGTACCCATATACTAAAATCCAGAATTCATAACGACTATTATTCGCCAAAAACCAGCGCTGGGGACCAGACAGAGGTCTCGCATAAGATTGTACCGTTATTCCGAGCGATGGCCGTTTTGCGTGGATATGGCACAAAATTTTCCCCCAAATTGCTCTTTTTTGTATTTGTGTTCTTTCTCTGCGCCATGTTTACAGCAAATAAACTTATTTTCTTTCTTAAACATTTGTAGTTCCTTAGTAAACATTAAATTTGTAGTAAACTGATAGGTATATATCTATACTTATAATAAATCTGTAGAGAGGTCAATTCTGTACATGAAATATATTTCCAAAATAACTATCAGCGGGTGATTAGTGATCGATACTGACGCCAAAAATGCAATCAGTAAAATTTTTGTCTGTCTGTCTGACTGTCTGTATGTTCGTTATAGAAACAAAAACCACTCGACGGATTTCAACGAAACTTGGTACAATTGTTTTTTTTACTCCTGGGCAGGTTATAGTATACTTTTCATCACGCTACGATCAATAGGAGCAGAGCAGTGAAGAGAAATGTTGGGAAAACAGGATTTCTTTTTAGGTGAAGTAGTAATAGGTTAGTAGTAGTTAGTTAGTAGTAGGTAAGTTTTGGTTAATTTATGTTAAGTTTTTTTTAATATTAAGTAGGTAAAAGCGTAGGTACTTTTATTAATTATAGGTATAGGTATTATTAATTATAGTAGTTATAGGTATTTAGTTTTAAGTGAAGTAGGTTTTATTATATATTATTTTATATATTAGACGTAGTTATATATTTTTAGTTATTCAAGCTCCAAGCGGACGCCGGCGTCCGCCCGCTATTGTCTTGAAAAACGCGTTGAATGAGAAATACGCGTTCTCAAGAATCGGCAGAAGAAAGAGCACATCGGTTAAACTCTATGAGCTTTAGTGCCTCAATTTCCGGAAGTCATTATTCCACGCGGACGAAGTCGCTAGCAAAAGCTAGTATAATAATAAAAACGTTTATTTCAGATAACTAGGATCCAGTTTGTTAGTAGTACAAAAACTTATACCTAGTGTTAGTAAAACAACCTTAATCTACTCGCCCCCTGCCAGACCCATGAATCGAAGTATCAATACTCATGTGAGCATTAATACATCGACTTATGTACAGACAGTCAAGTCTACCAGCTATCACACTTAAAACGCTGTTGCGACTAGCCCGCACTCTGCTCAGCATTGACGCGCACCGCTTGCGCAGAGTAGCGTAGAAGCAATCGATGCGCGCCTCTGCAAACATACGTGACGCACTACAGTGTCGGGGCAGCCGCCACATCGTTCTAAGTGCGTTATTGTATTATACCCGTAGGTATATTATAGTTATATATAGGTATCTTATAATTTGACTTAGAAACAAGCTGCCAACCGCAGTCTACAAAATGATAACGTCAACGAACAATGGTCACAAGATGACCTTTAATTACAAACACCATCATTTTCCAATTCCACAATACCAACCGACTGTAATCCCGACGTTACTTTACCGAACATTCGCGAACCGAACACGAATTCCCTAGCCACTTAACAGGCCCTTACAATCCAGACCCAATATTAAATTGAAATAATCTACCATCAGCATACAGCTATTGAATCCAGTACAAACGGTATTAAATCCACTCGACCTAATTTCAGATAAGTCGTAAGGAATTTATCTGTCGTTAGCAAAAAGAGGAATACAAAGGCATACGATACCGGCTCTTCGAATTAATTTCCCTGCCCGCATTTTGTTCAGATTCAACCTAGCTACTCTTACTACTATTGCTTTTTGATTTGATTTTCTTGTTAAAAGTAGCATTATAATTTGGTGAATTACTGTTCATTTCTATGAGATGGGAAGGTAAATAAAGATTCTTTGGACAGGAAAATTAACATTGTAGTTTTTACCTAGGTTTTGGCGAATGATTGGTTTTAGAGTTAAGGAGGTACTGTGTAATTAGTTCAGCATGGTCTGGAGGTAGCTCCTACCAAGCCATCCAACCTGCAGAAGACCGCATAACTTATAGATGCGTTGTATTTTATCGTGATCCTCAGAATTGAGGGAACGACGAAGAAAAAGTAATTGGTGTAGCAGTAACTTCTAAGACCGATAAAATATTACTACAAAAAAGTAGAAGTACTTAAAGGTATTCCACAATATATACCGTGTGCAATAATAATGTTTGACCTGCACAATAATCGTAGCTTTTACTCTGCTCTAACGAAGTTTGCTGATTAAATTGAACGCTAATTATGCCGCAAACTCTCGAAGACACTCGCTGCTAGGTTCTGTGCGCAACCATACATTTTCGATTAAAAGAAAAATGAACCCTTTATTATAGACGTCCTTTTAATTTATTATTGGTGAATGTGTGAATATATATTACTTCTTCGTACTTGAACTTGTTGAAAATACTACTTCCTTGGACCTATAGAGGTACGAGGAACAGGGTGTAAAGTTCATTCATCCTCCTTAGAAAACGGGAGGATTTGCCGAAGAGGCGGGTGTTGTGTCTGGTGGGCACTGGCACTGCTCGACGATTGATGTTGGGCTCAGGACGTTGTATATTTACTAGTTGCGCGGTAAACTTTGCTTGCGTTACGTCAGTATAAAGTGTAGTTCGCTTGTGGCGACGTAGATGCCGCCACAGTGCTTTTAGCATTCGGTGAAAGACAGGCCATCCGTTTCTTTACTCGAGTCGTTGATTACGATATAATTGTAGTAGTAGTTGCAAGCATTAACTTACTGGACAACTACCAAGTAGGCTGATTATGACAATTTTCTTCAAGAAATTTTAACTGTTTAGGCACACGTGCCCAAATGATAACACAAATGAAAATAAACATGATTTATTTATCATGTTTATTTTCATTTCCCCCATAATGCGTGACTACCATATATTTAAATATTTACCGGATACATAATTTAAATCTTAATCGAGTTATACAGCTACACGAATAACGTACATTGTGTTCCCTTTCGACATTATTATACAATGTAATCTTGATAATGGTAGATTATTTTACGTAATTTATATAATTTTCCATGCCTTGCCTTATAAATTATGTGAATAAGTCAAAGCATAGGGCGACTGTCGCAACCCAGTGCAAAGCACGCCACGATAGTGGCGATAAGACCCCTCTTTGAAGAGTGGCTAGAGAGGCGCCACGGCGCCCTCAGCTACCGCCTGACGCAGGTCCTTACCGAACACGGATGTTTCGGGAGGTTCCTGCATACCATCGGGCGGGAGGAAACGCCCGGGTGTCACCACTGCGAGGATCGCCCAGAGGACACGGTGGAGGTTTGCCCCGCGTGGGCGGAGCACCGCCGTGTTCTCGTAGAGGCGATTGGCAGCGGCGGTGACCTCTCGCACCCGGCCCTGGTTCAAGCCATGGACTGGGGCGAGAGGTAGTGGGAGGCAGTCACCTCCTTCTGCGCAGTAGTCATGCTAGCGAAGGAGGTGGCGGTACGGCTGAGGGAAAGACCCTCACGTCCCAGCCGCCACGGGAGACGCTCCGGGCGTCGGGAGCCGCGTGACGACTCCCGGCCACCGTAGGCGCGGGCCTGCGGGCGGAGAGTAATGGGTAACTCTCCGTCCGATCGATGCTGGACGGCGTGAACGTTCCACGCGCGCCTCAAAGAGATGTCAGCAATAAGGAAGGGTCCCGTAATGGCCGTAGCCTGCCGGGGGAGCGGGATTGTCCGAAAGGGTTACCCTTACCGCTGCCCCGGAACATAAAGGGCTAAGGAAGGACATGGGTGGGTTTTCGTCAGTAAGAGTCTGACACTTTTCGAATTTGATTAAGCTGGAAAGCTCGGCTAGATACCTACTTTTTTAGTGTAAAATAAAAATACTGCTCTTTGTTATATAAAGAAGTATCTGGTTAATTTTATTTATTCTGTACTATGAATTAAGTTATTTAATTTTGTATCTTAGCCATTTTTCATAAAATTTATACCCGATGAAGTCAGAAATCACTGTACAAAATATACTTTCATTCGAGGACCAATAGTACCCGCTCACCGCAGACCACCCACGTGGCTGCGATGCACGCTCGCGATAAATCTATCTCTCTATAAATTCGCAACTGTCCATTATGTGACGTCACGACTCACGGCGGTCACGCCCCTTTAAGTGAAACCCTCAGATGACTTATTGTTATGGTCCTCTTTGTGTTTATGGGCACAAAATAAATGGTCCTCCTGTGCGGAGGTGAACATCGTGATTGATGCTGATTAATTTTTCTCGCTGTTTCGCGAAGTTTTTTGGAATTTCTTTCTGAGAAATGAAAGCGGAGAACGGAATGGGGTGTTTCTTGTTTTTGCATTGTGTATGATGAAGGATCTGTTATGGCGGTGTTGAAATACTGTTGTTGGGAATGGAGTTTGGAATTGTGAAATGTGGCACAACTAATTTTTACCAGGCGTCTATCCCTACCCACGGAATCCCTAGTTACGGCTGGTTATGGGTATTTCAAACTCCGCATTACTTACGTGTATAAGTTTGCGACCCGAATTAATAATGAATGCCAGCACAAATACACAGTTGTTCCTAGCCCCGCAATGTATATAACCGTCCGAATAAATTTAATTTGACGCTTGTATTGCTGGATTAACTACATCGGACGGACCCGTATCTTCGTTGACGGACTTAGAGAATAGATCGACAGGAACAGGGAGTGGAATGACTTCACAGGCTTTTATAGTAGCTAACCTATGCCTGGCTCCACCTATGTAGTACCTGAAAGTGACGTGAAGTGGAACTGAAGTACATTGATAGCAGTGACTTGTTCGTTGCTGATAACAATTTGAAATAAGCAATTACTCGAATATAGCTTTTCCCAGGTACATATTTTGTTGACTTAATTAACAGTGTGGCTGCGGAAGAGCATGCGCTTTATGTACTCGGCTGCGGTTTTGATTCCCGCGCCGAGGTAAATGTGACCTGTTGTAATTATGACATGTTTATACGTATACTAAAAATGGTACAACACTATTCTATGGGGACTCCTGAGGTAAAGCTTATATCAAATCAAATATCGGGTTTGACCAAAAAAGTTTTGTAGCGGTATCTACAAACGCCACATGCGAACTACGCGTTATACTGTCACACAAAATCCTGCATCTCGCAAGCAGAGTTGTCCGCTCAATTAGCATATATAAAACGGCCCAACACAAATCATCGGGCAATTGCCCGCCTGACACAACTCCCGTCTGGTCGGAGTTCTATAGTTTGTTTGTACTTATTTGAGTGTTTTTTAGTGATGACTAGTGTCTGCAGGTACTCCATTGAAGGATTTCTACGTCTTTACACGATAAAGCTTATAGACACGAATGGAATAGACAGTTTAGCTGTGAAACCATACCATATCAAAGATAGACAAACTTGGAAGCTAAAAGTATTGAATATTCATGTTATCTTTCATTGTGTTCATAAAGTATTCTCTCCACTTTAATCCACTACATTTCACCGCTATCCCATCACTAAATCCAGAACCGTTTAATCCTAAACCTAATCTTCCAGAAAATGCTGCCATAAAACAGCTATAAATAATTCCGACATGAAATATAAAGGATTTAAAGAAAATTTTCAATATCTGTCGAGATATTTATCGTTGCCCTTTCGATCCATTAGCCGGGTGGGGGCCGGTTCCGGTTTCCGGTATCGTTCCGGCGGAAGTTAGAACACATGGCTCCCTGAACCGGTCGATCGTAAAAAATATCTTATGAAAGATGTCTTGCGTTGATGTCCAGTTTTCCAGAAATTTATTCAACCCTTGCTGCGATTTCCAGATTTATGATTTCTGGGTGATTTGATAGAGGAATATTTATGTGGTTTTGGTCCTGCAAAACTAGAATATATTGTAAAGGTAAATTAGGTTTTCGCTGTACCTATATCTTTGATCAGTCTAGATTCTCATATTTTACTTTGCAATAAGATAGGTCCACATGCGTCAGTTCAAGTTATTCAAAGGCTCTCTGAATAGTTTATTTTATGTAATAAATAAGCGTAACTCAAACACCAACTGCGAAAACTAACTCAAAAACGAACGCATAATACTGAAGTAGACAGTTGAGTAAGTGGTATTGAAATTAGTTTTAAATTCTCTAGTTTTAGTTTTGTTACTAACATGCTTTGTACATAGAAGACGTGTACAATTTATTTATTAACACCTCTTGATTACGAAGTAAAATTTATCATTATTGTAATCGTATTATTGTGTTGTATACATAAAGTATGGATCAAATCAAATAGGGGCGTGGACAAGGTCATTTCGTCGGTGAATTTTTTTACGGTTCAAAAGTTATGACCAATTATTGTTTTTTCAATCACTTAGAATTGTGCTCAAAGAAAAAAATCTATCAATTAATTTTTTTTAGATAGCCCTGATAGTTTTTTAATGATTATTTTTACTCAGTATATCAATTCAAGGAACAGAACTATAAAAAACACCAACAGTGGGTGTGAAGTCAGAAATAGAATTAGATTGGGAAGTTGCGGTGGAGAATAGAAAGGGGTATTTTTCATAAATGTTTTATCTTAATTTAGAGCGGTGGTAACGGATCTGACTTACAAGTGGTATGTCATAGGTTCGAACCAAGACAGAGCCTTACTTTGTGTAAATAATTTCATCACCACTGCTCTCAAAACGGTGAAGGAAAACATCGTGAGGAAACCGAAATGTCCTAGAACCAAAAATTCGAACATGTGCAATCTCCAAACCCGCATTGGGCCCGCGTGGTGGATTATAGCCCATTCTAAGCCTGAATCCCAGTAGTGGGAACATTATCGGCTGATTGTTCTTGTGCTTAAAATCACCCGGTTTAAGGGATTCGCTAGGTTAAGCTCTAAATACCACGGTAATTCTATGGGTATCCAGATTTAAATTGACCCATGAACCTATAAACAGCCATAACCATATAACTGGTATATAAGCAGCATAAACATGTAACTGGTCTGTGGAGGTCAGATAGGCAGTCGCTCCATGTAAAATACTGGTATTCAGCCATCCGGTTAGACTGGAAGCCGACCCCAACATAGTTGGGTAAAGGCTAGGCAGATGACGAAACCTATAAACAGCCACAATGGATCACAACATTTAGGAACCTTTTCATGAATTAATCATAACAGATAATTTTATAATATTTATTTTTACACATTACGAGAATCTCTGAAGGATTTTCAAAACATACTTCATCTCTTGTGTGTTTATTTGATCTATTTTCGTGAAAAATATTTATTTACAAACCCGTATCATAATATTATGTGTCGTTTTCCTGCTTATTCGCAGCAAAAATAATTTCCCAACGGTCAGTTATCTTCCGACACACAACCCCATAGACTGTTCCCATATTCATCTCACAACTCCACCCCTCAACTTAAGGGTCCGTATCACTGGCCGTATAGGAAGTTGTCGCACCGTCTGTCCCAAAACAACTCGCGAACTACCCAACAACTTATGAATTGTTCCGTTTACAATTGCTACCTGGAACTTTTTTGTTGAATGTTAAAGTTTGTTCGCTCAGGACGTGAACGCGTGATAAAGAGTTGAAGGTCTTATTTGGTAGTAGTGTTGGATAGTAACCTACTTGTGAAATGCCAACTTTTGTAGTACTATTTTGTTAAAATATTGACGTGAAAACTTTGATTGAGTGAGTTTTGAGTGAGCTGTCAATAACAACCTCAATTCACTCAAGTTTTTACGGAGAGATTTTTACAGAACAGAAAAAGAAAACAAGACAGTTTTCGTTTCATCTGGAAATAAAAACTGCTAACGAGAAGTAAAAGGGTAGATAGGCTAGTAGGTAGTCGTACTGTTAACAGTAATATAATATCAGTGTGGTGTCCAGTTTTTAATAGGTTAGCTCTGGAAAAGCATGCACTGATAGAGTCGATCGCATCATCACTTACCATCAGAAGAATAGTGGTCAAAAGCAAGCTTATTAAATATCTTTATATTTAAAAAAAGGCAAGTTTTGGCCTCAATATTTAATTAACGTGTGCAAAAGTGTCGTTGAATTCCTCGTACTTAGGTTAATTTCAAATAATACTGGTATTTAGACTCGATTGATATAAAATATATAATTATAAATAGTCAGATGGGAAAATAAATTCTCCTTCTTTGTATAAAAACAGACCTTTACTATACAGCAAGACAGTTACGACTTACGGGCTGCTATTAATATAATTCCATACGCTCGATTGGCATGCAGCACCCCAGTTGTGTAACACGTTTCATCACAATCTGGAGGATTTTAAAGAAAATTCCTAATCCATAATTACTTCATATTTATTTATAATGTTTGAAAAACTTCGTCTGCTCGGCAACATAAATAACGCAACGAATAATGTTGAATTGTTAAAGTAAATGGCATTGTCATTGTAACTGTATTACGTTATTACCCCCTTGTTTGCTAAGATTAAAACTGTCATAAGTTAGCAATGCTGATACAACAAGTTCCATGAGAACCTGCAATACTTAGCCGACATCTTAAACAAATGAAAAACGTCTTAAGAGCCTACACTACCTCAGCTAAAATTCACTCTTTAACTCGCTCGCACGATACTGCTCGCGGACTGAGTGAGAGCGAGACAGAGTGCGGTGCTAAGCGGCAGGCAGCGCCAATAGTTTAGGTATTTGCTTTTTACGGTGAAAATAATGGTAATCAAAAAAAAGTAAATAACATAACACCTGCTTTATAGTTAGTTCGGTTAGTATACAAAGTTTCATGATCTAATTTGAAGTATTTTTTTAATACCAGCGGTTTATTGTTCGGTTTGGAGGTAACTTTGGAATTTTTTTCTATGGAGAAAATTTTATGAAAACGTGTTTTCGTCTAACATAAGACCTTACATTAATCTTCAACTTTACCATATATTTATTTCAAAATTAATGCTGCAGTATTTTCGACATAACGGAGGATCATGCTAAGCCATTTGAGGTAGTATAGGCCCTTAACTGCGTACAATGCCATAGGATTTTGCAACTTAACGTTATTGCTACCAGCATAATGAAGTAGTTTTCGTATCGTTGTCGAAGGACAGAAGGACAGACCGTCTGTACACAAATCACGTCGGACATTCTAAACTAATTATACAGCGAGTATCGCTAGAGGGCCACTGAAACGTGTTTTTGTTGTTATTAACATAGGACACGACGAAGATATAGAGAGAATGGATGTTGCAGATACTTTGTAGACAATGTAGACCGTACGTCTCGGGCTTATAATAATATTGGTTGATGCTAAGGTTTCTGTTCCATATCGTGGACACAGAGTGACTGTTGACATTACATTAGACTGTCATGTTTGATTTCTGTACGGATTGGTGTATTTTTGGTTCAATCATTAATTAAAATCTATCGCTGGATACTGAATGCTGGGATATTTATTTTTTTTGGAAACAAACAATAGTATACTAATAATATACAAAGTATCTTAAACATATGACTTAACAAATATACATAATATACACACTACATTTTTGCATTTACATTGATCATATAATATAGATCCAAAAAATATATATTATACAACGTGTTTTTTTTTTTTATAAGTATCCCATAACTCTAGGAGGTCATTTTACTCATCATTACGAACAACTTTTAATAATAGCCTCCCCGACCGATTTCGGTCACGGTAGCCAATTTCAACGGAGATTAGCCAGGTTCGCAGGAGATATTATAGTGTACAAGTGTGCGTGCAGACACAGGTGCACTCCCTCTTCCCTCACTCTCATAGTCCGATAGGACGGCAATCCGACACGACCGGAGAGAGATCAGGCGCAGGACCAACGGCTTAACGTGCTTTCCGAGGCACGGGGGTATTAAACCACCAACTTCCAAACTCCGGACTGTTACTAAGAAATTCCTAATGGAAAAACTCAATAACACCTTGTCCGACCCGGGAATCGAACCCAGGACCCCACGCTCAGCAGTCGCGCTTGCAACCACGAGACCAACGGGGCAGTCAACGTGTTTTTTTTTTATATCCCATAACTCTAGGGGGTCATTTTACTCATCATTACGAACAACTTTTACTAGGGGACCAAACCTGAAATCGCGAAAAAAAAAATCAGCTGCTCCCTACATTTTGACGAGTTATGCGAACATAAATGTAGGGAACAGCTGATTTTTTTCTCGCGATTTCAGATTTGGTCCCATAGTAGGTCCCATAGTAAAACTTGTTCGTAATGATGAGTACAATGATCCCCTAGAGTTATGGGATATAAAAAAAAAACACGTTGTATTAAATACGATTTGAGGTCGGTTCTTTGAAGTCCTTTCTTTGAAGTGAGGTCCTTTCTTTGAAGTCGGTAAATAAAATAAAGTGGGATAAGGGTAGGAGAGTGGTGATGATATTATATGGTTCCAGTGCTGGATTAATATACTGGACCAATGTAAAAGAGCTTTAATATTCCAAGTGTGGGTCTATTCTCATTTTAAAGCACTACCTACCAAACGAGATAAATCCTTGAGTAAAACAATAAACTAAAACTCTACAATATAGAGATTTAAAATGTAAAAGTGAGTTTGGAGATATTTAGTTCCCAGCTTGCAACTAAGTATCTACTTGCGAACATTGTTGACATAATATAATAAATAACAAAAAAGTGAAACCATTTCCATTTAAACTACATCTGCAACCAACCATCCGCTTACGTATTCGAACCCAAAACTATGTATTTGATTAAGTACAGACTAAGTTTTATAGGGTCCTGGGTCCGACTCCGATGCTAAGTTAGTTCCATGTTAACAAAATAGATACTTCGCTCACGATTAAGTGCAACTTAGTGTAGTGACTATTTTGGTACTTGAGTGTTAAGTTAGTTTCATAATAGTTTAGGAACTGAAAATTACTTATGCAGTTACTGAGGTAAGTGAAGGTAGAGGATTAGAAACTTCTAGGCTAGCTTATTATGAATTTATAAGGCTAACAGGGTTGCTGGAATTATTAAGTCTAAGTAAGAGCGGATGTATTGTCATTATGTATATAGAAAGATAAAGGAAAAAGCTACATGGATTAATTAGCCGTTTAGTTAACCGCCTAGCCTTTTAACTAAACGGCGGCCGTTCAACTAACAGCCTGAATGATATTCAATATTATAGTTTAGGTTGGAACTGTAACCAATCGCGCGCGAGTCGAATTGGTCGCAGTAATTAAGCCAGAGCACCCCAACCAAATGGGTAAGATTAGCTTCGTCTTAGTTTGCCGCGATGTCACCTTGCATTTAATAGGAACCAATCAGTGGTTCTTTTAGCCCACAGTTCATTTTGAATATGGCAGACATGTCCGGCTTAATCCCACCAGCTTTCTGTGTAGAATTCGTGATCCTCTAGAATTCTAGATACACTCAAAAACATATTAGATATTTACAAAGTTTTATAGTTTTAAATATACAAACAGAAAAAAAAAACTTGTTCATACTTCCCATAAAGCTCTTTTATGTTAAAATTCACAAAATATCAGCACCCATCACATTAATATTCCACACTTCCCTAATAAAGGCGCAAGTGAAAAATTTACACTGTAAAAAATCGCACCAACAAAACGCAGAGCGTGTTAAAAATTTATTTTGAATGGCCATTCATTAAAAGGTATCCTGGACGGGGCTGTTGCGTCGGCGATAGCGATCGTGAAGAAATTACACTTCCTTCCTTATTGCCGGCGAGCGAAATACGGTAGTTTAAGGTAAATGTGAAGAATTTATACTAACGACTCTCTATTAAATGTATGAGTTGAAGATTGGCATGGTTTGTCGTTAAGGAAATTTATTTAAATGGATGGATGGAATGGAATATCGATAAAGTATTATACAGGGTCAAATTAAATTAGCTAGCGAAACTCTGCAGACGCAGATCACAGTGGGATGGGATTCAGACATAATTAAACAAAATAAAAATTTATTTGATGATATTTTATTTGAGGTTAACTACCGTTGTTTGTCTTGTTACGTGAAATATCAGTAAAAAGGAGGTAAGTATGTCTAAACACGATAAAAAAAATATTTTCTTCAAATAACTTCCTTAGCTATCATAGAATCCCAATTTTTTTTCATAGTCAAGTCATGTTTTTATTTTATCTTATTTAGATATCGCTACCCATCACGTCTGCAGAGTTTCGCTAGCTAATTTGATTTGACTTGTATACAGTTGGAAACATTAAATATGTATAAAATTCAAAGTCCTGACTGACTGATAATACTCGTATGTATCAACGCACAGCCTAAGCCACTGGTCCTAGACACATGAAATTTGGAGAGTGTGTTCTTTGTGAAGAGTAGGTCCACTAAGGCAGAGTTTTTAGAAATTCCACCTCTAAGAGGGTGAATGGGGGGAGGGTGAAATGTCACGCGGACAAAGTCGCGGGCAGAAGCTAGTACAACATAAAGCCTGTGTAGCCCGAAGGCTTTGACGGAAGGTGTACCTATTGTACGCCCACATTTCGCTAGTATGTTCAAGTCCCATGTAACAGGAGGCGACTTTATTGCCATTAAAAGGAAATGCGGGTGATCAATTCTCCATAGAAATCCTCTCACCTTATTTCTGGTAAACGACCATAAAGCAATGATTTTTTTACAGAATAATAAATATCAACTACTTGTATGTCCCTATGTTTTTTTTTTTGGATGATACATTATTTTTATAAGCACTAGAGCCCTCAAAAATGCCGATTTTCCACTGTCAAAAGAGGCCTAGTGTACAAATTTGAAAACTATTAATGAAAATAGAAAAACATAGGGACACAATATATATCTTTCTTATTCAGTTTATGAAATATATTGGTCTAATATTGGTCGGGCAAATAGGCGAGATCCAAACCTCGAATTATGACTTTTTACTTAGGCTTTTTCAAAAGTCTCTCCGACCGCATTTCCTCTTAGCTGGGCACAAAAAGGAAACGTTCGAAATTAATCTTGATTGTGTCAGACTAGTTAAGGGTAGAAACTGTAAACTGTAAATCATCACTGTCACAAAACAGAACATCCAGGGATGCTTCTGTATGGAAAATATCTAGAATCTAGTAAAATAACAATCACAACTAACTATCGCTGCCAATGTGGTGAAGGTGTCGACTGCCTCGGACAACATGGCTTATCCTGCACTAAAAGCGCAGGCCGGATAGCAGGGCATGCCAGCATCAATGACATCATCCGTCGTGCTCTTGTCACCGCCGGGGTGCCAGCTGTTTTAGAACCCAATGGCTTGGCACGCGACGATGGAAAGAGACCATATTGCCTTGGAAGATGGGTAGGCCTTTGGTGTGGGATGCAACGTGTGTCGACACCCTTGCGCCACCCCATCTTCCATGTACGGTGAGCTGTGCTGGGGCGGCTACTGCAGGTGCGGAAAACCTCAAACGGCGCAAATACTCCAATCTCTTTGGAACTTATTTATTTGAGCCGTTTGGGGTAGAAACACTAGGGCCATGGGGCCCGAGCGCCCACTTAGTATTTCGAGACATCGCGAAGCGGTTGGTCGACTCTTCACGTGACCAGAGAGCTGGCCTATTTTTTGGCCAAAGAATCAGCATTGCCAGACAACGTGGCAATGCTGCCAGCCTTTTGGGCACGTTTCCTGTTGACAGCGATGCGGACGAATTTTTTGATGCCTTTTGATTATTTTCCCTTATTTTCATATACTTGTACATATTATTATTATTTTAAGTCTGTTAGATAAAAATCTTTTTCTTTAACAAACAGATTATATTATCAAACTAACTAAGAAAAAATATGACCCATATAGTCTTCACATTTACAACAATTTAAATAATTATCACAACTTGTATAATTTTTAACGTTGCTTTTAGGAACGCATTTGAAATCTTGTTGAACATCAGCCATCGCAAAATGTTCCAGTAATTAATAGCAAAAAAAAAAGATAAAATACCAACTGTCACAAAAGAACCCAAAAGTCAGTTAAAAAGAAACATTGTCCAGTCATGAAACAACAAAATAAAAAGATAACGACACAAATGCAAATGAATCTAGTTTTAAATTGAAATAGCCGACTGCGTCCAAGAAAATTACTATTCGTTGTTTCAAATGAGAAAATACGTTCTACAGGAATTCGCCATTTTTTATTTCGGGCCGTTCATTAAAATGTTTACTCAATTATGTTGAAGGTACATTTTTTACGAGATTTTTCAAATCAATTTTGCATGGGAAGAAGATAATAAGGATTATTTATGTGTAGATGGCAGTAATGAATTTTAGCGAAAAAGAAATTCCGTGTAGTCGACCTCGTAATTGCTTTATCACTTTTGACCACATGGTCATCATTTTCTCGCCTTTTTTCATCCATTCCAATTTATTTGGGGTCGGAGCAACATGTTTTTTTTTTTCAATAAGTACTTCTCTATTAGTCATTATCTTTGTAGTAGAAAGGGGGTGCTTTGTAGACATAACATCTTTCCATCCATCCATCGTTTCTTTGGTCTTCCCCACTTTTGAAAACCATTTCCAATAAATTGAAACTCATTAAGGTTGAAATTATCTGACTGCCTTATAGACAAATAGACTAGGGTATACAATACATATTATACGGAGTGTCCACCATAATGTACACACAGCTACACATCAAGCTATACATTTCGAGTTTTAGCTGACCTCGCATTGTATAGGTTTTTCTTACAATCAGAAGTCAGCTTATACTGGTTATGTATAGCTTGATGTGTAGCCGTGCGTACTACGAAAAAAGCACGAACAATTTTAGAAATTATAGTACAGTAGAATCAGCAAGTCCTATTAAGTAACATGATTTTTCAATCTTCCACAAATTGAAGCACTATAACCAGTTCTGGTAAAAAAATAAAAGTCCTCAATACCAGCAAATTGCCAATTAACTAACCTATTTACTCATTCCTTTAAAAACTTCCAATCAGTATAATTGCACATCAAACGCCGCTTTTTCCTTTACTAAACGGAACGTTTACAAACTGACTCGTAAATTCACACACGTTCCCAATAAGGACATTACAAGCAGCTCGAACCAGTGCAAACCGGTTCGGACCGGTGCGAACTGGATGAAGGACCACTAATTGGCGACGAGACGCATTTAGCGCTAACTACTGGCCATCGTTCGCACCTCCACACATCAATATGAGCGGGCTTTAATACAAGTCGTGCGACAAATAAAACTGCACTTTTATAGAAGCAGAAAAAGGCTTTAGCCGCAGTGATGAAAATGTTGTCTGTATAGAAACTATTCTAAAGCAGGATCAGCTTCATAATATAATTTTATTCATCTTGTCGACACAGCAGCGATTGAACTATTAAATGCGTATTAAAATGCAAAGTAGACTAACTGACAAACAACTGCGAACAGCGGCAAATTGACGAATGAATTCATGTCTATTTCGAACCGGTTTGAAGCAGTTTAAGCCAGTTAAAAGCGGATAATTGGCGACGAAACGCCGTGTATGGCGCTAACCGGCATTAGCGTTATTTCGCGTCTCGCCACTTTAATATGTGAAGTGCTTCATAAAATTCATACGACAAATGGTCCTGCACTTTATGTCGCAGAAATTAATGTTCAGGAACTTTGTCAACTGCCTGCTAAATCTGGTGAAGTCTAAAATTACTGCCACTCAAAACGTCGTGAAATAAAGTAAACTTTGTTCAGCAAATCTATCTATACTTATAATAAATCTGTAGAGAGGTCAATTCTGTACATGAAATATATTTCCAAAATAACTATGCGGGTGATTAGTGATCCTTACTGACGCCAAAAATGCAATCAGTAAAATTTTTTTCTGTCTGTCTGTCTGTCTGTATGTTCGTTATAGAAACAAAAACCACTCGACGGATTTCAACGAAACTTGGTACAATTGTTCTTCATACTTCTGGGCAGGTTATAGTATACTTTTCATCACGCTACGATTAATAGGAGCAGAGCAGTGAAGGGAAATGTTGGGAAAACATGATTTATTTTTAGGTGAAGTAGTAATAGGTTAGTAGTAGTTAGTTAGTAGTAGGTAAGTTTTGGTTAATTTATGATCAGTTTTTTTTAATATTAAGTAGGTAAAAGCGTAGGTACTTTTATTAATTATAGGTATTGGTATTATTAATTATAGTTATTTAGTTTTAAGTGAAGTAGGTTTTATTATATATTATTTTATATATTAGACGTAGTTATATACACACATCAAAAGTGTCTAGGGATCAAGCATTTTTATGCGGATTTCTTGAGATTGAGATGTGGCTTTGTAATAAATTTATGATTTTATAAATTTAGGATCCTTTTTGGTGCATTTCATAATTTGAATCAGGAACTGTGAATCAAATTCGAGTAAAAGATGAAAATCAGCTGTCAATATTTTCCCTATAAAAACATACAACGCATTGAAGACATTATTAGTGCTACTGTTTCCCTACTACTGATTAAAACCAACGTTATTATGGAGCGGCGACGTCATTTAAGCAGGGAAGAAATGCTCAGAGCCGTGGGAATGATAGAAGCTGGTTACCGGCAACGTACTGTGGCTTTAGCTCTGAATACAAGTCAGAGTGTTATCAGTCGACTTTGGACACGTTACCGAAGCACTGGTACCGTGGCTGAGCGCCATGGAGGACGGTATCGCTGCACCACACGGAGACAAGACCGATACATTCAAATCTTAACTCGAAGAGCTCCAACAATAACCGCCATGATGTTAGCCGTGAGGCTTCATCACTCTTCAGGGAACTTAATTAGCGACCAAACAGTCAGAAACCGCTTACATGAAGTGAACCTTCATTCCCGAAGACCGCTACGGGTACCACCTATAGCAATGCACAATCGTAGGATTCGATATCAATGGGCTCTTGAACACAGAAATTGGGTAGAAGAACAATGGCGTTTCGTGTGCTTTTCTGATGAGTCTCGTTTTGGTATGAGACCGGATACAAGACGTATACGACACTGGAGAACCCCTGGACGCCAACAGCGATTAAAATCCTGCCAGGAAGTCCATCCTTATAGTGGTGGAACCATCATGGTATGGGCGGGTATTTGGATCGGCGGAAGAACTGAGTTGATTTGGATCAGAGGCAACCTCAACGCTCAAATTTATGCTGAGACGATTGTATCAGACGTCATCGTTCCTCTACAAGTGCAAATCGGTCCCTTATTTCAGTTAATGCATGATAATGCACGACCGCACACCGCAAGAGTTGTAAGACAGACTCTCGCCGCAGCTAACATCAATGTCCTGCCCTGGCCTGCTCAGTCGCCAGACTTGAACCCGATTGAGCATGCATGGGATATGCTACAGAGAAGAGCTCTGCCGAATATGGAGGGTATCCAGTCGCAAGAAGACCTTTTTTGTTGTTGCAACGAACATGGGCGGCCATTCCACAGCGTGATTTGGATGAACTCATTTTGAGTATGCCAAACCGATGTTCTTGTGTTGTTAGTGTTCGCGGTAGAAACACGGATTATTAATTGTTTAAATTACCCAATAAAATTTTAGAGAAAACTGTTATTTCAGTCTTTTTTTCGAACTTTTGTGTTAGTGGTTCAAATGTCAAAAATCCCTTTATTAGGAAAATGGCAAATTTCTTTATTAATGCAAAGGTGACTTGGTTTATCGTTACTGTGACAAACGAAAACACTTTATTTGATGAATCCTTAAAGAAAATTTTAATTAATATCAATCAGGAGAAAAGTTATTGCAAAAATATATGTTGATCCCTAGACACTTTTGATGTGTGTATTTTTAGTTATTCAAGCCCCAAGCGGACGCCGGCGTCCGCCCGCTATTGTCTTGAAAAACGCGTTGAATGAGAAATACGCGTTCTCAAGAATCGGCAGAAGAAAGAGCACATCGGTTAAACTCTATGAGAGTTAGTGCCTCAATTTCCGGAAGTCATTATTCCACGCGGACGAAGTCGCTGGCAAAAGCTAGTACAGACTAAATGACGGACACCGAAATGTGTTTCATGCATATCTTTCATTATTTTTGCATCCGTAAGTTCTATGTAGGTTATTACGTCAACGTATGTTATAAGTTATGTATAAAAATATAGTAGGAAATCTAAGGAAAATGTTAAAATGTGTGGGTTTTAATATTTATGTTATTAAGATTTCTATGTTGGATTTGTAGGTTGTCTTTATAAGATCGCTCGAACAATGGGCGGTCTTATCGCTAACAGCGATCTTTAAAAATATATAAATTTTACAAAAGGTGATCCCTATGTAAAATTTCTGTATTTGTGTCGGTAATTTATATGGTGTCTGTACATAATAAAGAGTATTCTATTCTATGTTCACCCTTTGTCCAAACTCAACTTAATAAAAATCCGTAACTTTAAGATGCGCAACCGATCTCGCTCATCCTAGATCAGCAAGCAATTAACCTCTCTTAATACAGTTAAAACATAACTCGTCTTTCCT
This sequence comes from Globia sparganii, assembly GCA_949316385.1. NCBI lineage: Eukaryota > Metazoa > Arthropoda > Insecta > Lepidoptera > Noctuidae > Globia > Globia sparganii. The sequence continues at coordinate 20,837,710 of OX438671.1, forward strand.
GGCACAAAATTTCTAATACTGCATAAAAATATTTCCCCTCTCATACAGGTACTGCCATACATCAAAGCAGTAATTTTTAATTACCACTAAACATATTTTATAGTCTCGCTGGGCAAAGTAAAATGTGTTTTGTACTTATTTGAATAAATTATGCTGTTAGCCCGTCATATCGCCCCGATTTTATTAACAGACCAAAATAACAAAATATATTTTATGTCACACAAAAATAGGAAAACGGAAAAAAAACAGTCATTAAGGATAGCGGTAATTTTTATTGGCAATATAATAGTATTGATTATTTACGTTGCCAAGCGATCTTAAAGACTTATTTACCAATCGAGCTTCTGCTCGCGAATTCGTCCGCGTGAAAATTTTAGTTTTCCCGAACTACCGCGTCGCATTGCATCGCCCGTCCGCGCTCTTACTTCGTTTTTGCTTAGCGTTTTTTCTTTTTTTGTTTTTGCTCAGCTTTCCAAGGTTCTAGATGACGTTAAGTAGCCTATAGCCTTATTCAAGAATTGGGCTATCAAAGGCAAAAATATTTTTTAAAATCCGTCTAACAGTTCCAGAGATTCACGCGTTCAAACAAACTCTTCAGCTTTATCATTAGTATACAGGGTTACTGGTAACTCGACCACTTCCTTGCAGGAGGTGATAGGGGAGCTAAAATGTGATAAATTTAACCCTCCATATGTGTGGCCGAAAACTAATGCTTTTACAGTTATTTGAAATTTTAAATTACTCCACACACTAAACTTTTAGTTAAAAAAAAACATATCATGTTGATTGGGTTAATTATTATTTTTATTTATAGCTAACATTCGACACAAAGCTAACACAGTAGTAAAATGTCTAAAAATATCAAATAATTTCAAGAAGTTTTTGTAATTATTTGTACGAGTAGTTGTATTTTTTTTTTCAAATGTCTCTTAAATTATTACTTTTCGGCCATACATAATATGTATGGCCGAAAAGTAATAATTTAAGCTAAAATATGACAAATTTAACACCCCATATTATGGGGAGTTCAATTTGTCACATTTTAGCTCCTTTATCACCTCCGCCAAGGAAGTGGTCGTGTAACCAGTAACCCTGTATATAGGTTCCAATAAAAAAGTATCAATACCTTAATTAGTTTAATTTATTGACAAAACGCATTTCATTGGGAAAGAAAATCCGGAGTAAGATTGCGTATCTTTGGAATTTACTTTTCCTATTTCCTCAACCTCGGATCCCAGTAGCAACCTCTTTCGTAATTAGATCCGGATTATCATCCCATTGACTAAACGTATAATGAAGGTAGTTTAACATAAAATACGAGCGCATTCATCGGTGGAACCTCCATTACCATCTTGTCAGACCTGTTGATCCGATCGGCGTTATTGGAACCGATTTGCGGATCGGCCTGATACGTCGTTATCGCCTCGGGCTCATAATTTGCGCTTTAATGTCACAAATGAACGCGGCGTCCATTTTGTTTTGTTGCGCATATAATTTTCGATGAATTTATGGGACGTAATTTCAGGTGAGAGTTTTGGAGTGTATTAATTTATTGATTGGGGCGATAATTAATTGTAGGGTGTTATTTTTTGCCGTTATTTCCTTGTGTATATGTTGATGCCATTTAATAATACTCAATAAATTGCATGTCAGCGCTTCCTTTTAAAATTGGGCGTCTTGAACAGTTTTCAGAAATATTTTAATAGCTCTGTCAAAGATGCGTATATTCAGATAATAATGAATAAAAAGGAGCTCTGATGCGATATAACTTTCTCTACGTGACAAGATTTGGAACTACGAAGGCTGTAGAAGGACTAATATCACAGTCATAGACATGTCAATTGCTTGGAGGGGACCGATAAACATTCCGATAAGCGGCAGCGGAGCGTAAAAAGGCCTTCACGCACACTCGATTCTAGAAATAGGATTGTATAGAATTGTTCTATTGGAGATTACCTACGTATTAGGTTTGCCACTCTGTAATTTTATAAATAAGGCTATTAAAGCTAGACTTTACATATAGTTATATAAATGGAAGAAACAGTTATCTTAATTTAAGCCATTTCGCACCGGCTACAGATATTGTAAGCGATGCGTCAAAAAAACTCTCACACCGAATGTTTCCGACGCACGTCACCGCGTGCTGTCGGAAACATTCGGACGTAAAACAAGTCGTAACACGCACGTCTGAGTGACGATGAGAATTCAAAGCAATCGTAGTTAATACGCAACCAGTCGCTGCGCTCCCGTGAGTGGTGTGAAATAGCCTTTACGACTGTTATTGATTGTAGTGTTGTAACTTTTAGTTGATACAAAACATTATACATATTTTCCAAATTACCCAATAATTCAAGAATCTTCCACAGGTCCTCGATTGCACAATTAGTATGTTTTACAAATTCGTGGTCAAAACACAACTGTGGAGTTTATTTTTAATATTTATTTAAATTCTAAGTCAAAATCTAAGTCACTGACAAATAATTTATTCCAAATCAAAAATTTACAAAAAAAAATAGAATTGATTCTAGTCGCCCCTTCCAAAAGGTAGTTTCGTATGGAGAAGAATGCGCAAGAAACTCCATGAATTCTCTTTTAAAAATGTTGTACATTATTTGTGTGAAGACGATGCGCCTAGAATAAAATGTTTATAGCAATGTTTTTGCAATGTTTATGGTAAGTAGAGCTCTATTATATTTAAAATCGAAGAGATTGGTAATGAGCCATGACTCGTAGTAGGCACAAAAGCCAGATACTCAACCCCTGCTCCAAATAAGCCATCAAGCAGGTTACAGCACCCACTCCCCAGATCATCAAAATAACACATTTAAAATATTCATAGCCGAATCGGATAAGCTTAACCACATTAAACGACCATTTACCGTTTTGAGGGTATACAGACTAAATGGTTCGTTTAATATTTTCCAGTTTGCGTCGCCATTATGCTCTGTCGTCTGACGCTGTAATTCCGGAGGGTAGGTAGGTACAGCCTTACAGACGATTTATGTTTTGTTGATGTTATTCTGTTGTGTACTCGGAATTCCGTTTGTGTTTCCGGGTGAAAGGGCTATTTTTACGAGTTTCAAGGATTTTGGGCGTTAAAAATTTGTGTTTTTTTTGGGATTTAAATTGTCCCGGTTATTATTTAATTTATGTTGTTGGGAGGTGCTCGGCGATAACATGGGATTTGCCGATGCATTGTCGACTTTATCAGTGATCTGACAAAATAAAGACTGTATTTTAACTGCATCTGTCCAACAAGATGCAGCTGAATACCAGTATTACATAAAGCGACTGCTTGTCTGACCTCCACAACCCAGTGACTGGATAACACGGTACTCCTTGGTAAGACTGGTTCTCAGACTTTTTGGCATCGGACTACCCGTTACGACTGTCGAATATCTAAAGAAAGAAATAGTATTTATTGCGACTCGTACAGAAGGATCACAAACTAAACTAAACACAGTCCAAATTAAAATACCAAAATTAAAAAAAGTAACAAAAAGAAAAATGAAACAGAAAGTACTACACGAGGCCAAAAGGCTCATTTTCATATTCATTTATTGCATTCCATATTGATAAGAAGATGTTCATGACATAAGACTTAAACCTAGGTACAAAAATATGAACTCTGTAAGGGCACAGCAAAAGGATAAAATTAAAACTACGACTAATAAAAATAAAATAATCCAGGTATTTTCCACACATAAGCTCGACTACGACCGGGCCGTTCTTACCGACAGGACAATTATATATAATATACAGGACATGGCCCTTCAGGACAAAATAAAAATACATACAACATACAGAAGACAAACACTGAAAAATAAATAAATACGCGGAACTCAAAGATGAAGTTACTAGAATCTTTTTCTTTTTTTTTTGTGGATGGAAAATCATCCAATGACCCCTCCCGCTCAGGGTGGAGCAGAAGGTAGTATCAGACTCATATTGACTAAAACCCACCCGTGTTCCTTCCTTAGCCCTTTGTGTTCCGGGGTAGCGGTAACCCTTTCGGACAATCCCGCTGAAGTCACTAGAATCTGACGACAGGAAAAAGTATATATAGTCCCAATAGTTCTTTCCACCACAGGCGTTATCCCAAATTATCTTCTCGATAGGTTAAAATTATTAGACCTTAAAGAAACCCTCCACTCTACAGAAAGCTGTAATTATATGTAGAATACGACATGGTTGGCGCAGTGGATAAGCGATTGTTTGCTGCGCTGCGTGTCGTGGGTTCGATTCCCGCACGGAACAAATATTTGTATGACCCTTATTCTCTCCGTTTTCATCTTTTTTATCCTTTTCTTTTTTTGGATCTCCATCCGTTATGGTAAAAGCTATAGTCTACTCGTACCTCGTTTTTGCCTTATACTTTTGACTATAGTGACTGTGAATTAAAACTTCACTAAGGTTGAAACTATCTTACTGTAACATATCGGCTGTCGCTGTTTGTGTATGTGAGTTTAAATGTTTGTAAACGTACCCACGATATAGGAAAAATTCCTAGTGTATATATAAATACATTAATACAACGCAACAAGGCACGTAGTCAAAATCGGAACTAATACCGCCATCTTGTTTCGTCAATACAATCATTTCTGTGTCAATTTCACAAATGTTTACATGCCAATGTCATTCAGGCACCTAAAGATCTGCACTCTAGAACTCTTGATGTTTTGTGGCGGTTTTGTACAAGCAAGGTGATATTCAACCTGAAGATGATAAAGGAATTACGAGGTCGCCTATACCTACCTCTTAAAAACAATATTTCGGAGAAATACTGACAGTAATCTCATTTCCATGGGGAAACTCATATTATCACTCTTAACTACCCAAGTATAACGAAATATATCTTCAAAACTTCCGCCTAAACTTGAATGTTAAACCGCCAATTCTTCAGAGAATTCAACAAAGTGAAGTATTATAAAAAGCAAGTTAAACTCAGTCCAAGTGTATGACAACTGATAACAGTGAAGTCGGTGGCGCCCTCTCCCGGGGGCGAAGTGAGTTAGTGCCCAAGTTTTCGTACGAAGCTGTGTGAGTTTTAAGATACGGTGCTAAAATGTAGTTGGTATGTGGCTTTAGTATTCAATACATTTTTTAGGAAATCTATAACGTTCGAACGCGCGACATAATTGGCCGTGTTGTGGGGTGGAATAAGCACGTACGAGACGCCCACGAGAGGGCCAGGTTTAAATACCAGTAGGCCAATCATTCTGCAAATTTAAAACGTTCAAAATCTAGTCGCAGTCTCACTTCGGCGCCAAACAAATGTCAAAAACTTGTCAAAATGTAGGGAAATTTGAAGTATTTTTGACAGATTGAGACTGAGATCAGACTGTGAACGTTCTTAAAAATTACGAGAATTACCACTCAGATATGGGTATGGCACAATAAACCAACTTCTGGCGATGTTTACAACGACATGTGCCTGACACGAAAGGTGTTTAAAAGCAAACTTGTGTGGTGTCAGACTCACCAAGAACAAATTAAGCTTGATATTGTAGCTTCTCTCGGCATTCTCATGGCATTATGTAACCGACGGCCTTGATGACCAAGTGGATATAGAGAGGGAACGTAGGGCGCTGGCAGTCCGATGTAACATGTTGGCTCGTAGATTTGCACGCTGTAGCAGGGCAGTCAAAATAACGCTTTTTAAAGCTTATTGCCAAGTGTTTTACACGTGCAGTCTATGGACCAACTATACTCAGCTGGCTATCAGCGCCCTATGGGTCCAATATAATAACCGGTTCAGGATGTTGATGGGGCTGCCCCGTTTCTGCAGTGCATCAGGTATGTTTGCACAAGCACACAACGATGGCTTCCACGCCACCGTCAGACAGAAATCTGCCTCTTTGCTCTGCAGAGTGCGGGAGAGCTCCAACTCCATCCTGAAGACCATAGCGTCCATAGTTTACTAACTTAGGTATAAGTTATCTTTTTGTTTACTAACCCATATGGATGCTGCTTATCCGAAATAAAGATTATTTTATTTATTTATTTTTTTTTATAATCGTAGCGTTAATTCGAAAGATATTTTAATCGAAATTACAAGTATGTTATAGTTTTTTTTTTTTTCAGGAACAATTAAATAGTATAGCCGCGTCGCCACGTCGATAGATATGAATACAATCTTATTTATATAAGTAAATGTTTTATGCGAAACGATTATTTTTAATTTTAAAATTGTTCGAATTTACGTTACAATACGTTTTCTCCACGCGTTTGTGCTAGGACCACAGAATAAATTGTATCATTGCATGGCATTTGGGTAATGCCCTAGCCGATGAGGAAAAGCATGAAAATATCTCAACAAATTGGTAAAATTTTTACAGTCGAACACATGTCGGAGGGAACACTTTGACTTTAAACTGGCACGCGGTGGAAATCCTCATGGAATTCCTCCATCGTGGGGGTGACAGAGGGGCATGCCGAACTCTTACCGGCTAAAACCACCACCTCTGCCTATGGCTGGGGGTGCGGGATTCGCATAAGCATTCACCGCTCCCCCAGCCTTGAGCTGGCCTTACGTAATACGGAGTTTCAATAGAAAAAGAGACCACCTTATATTGGTTTTGTTATCACTGGCGTGCAGCCGTCTGTACCATGTCAGTCAATTTATCCCAAAAAATTACCTGAACTGGACATCGATCGGCCAGGATGCCCTCTGTAATTTCAACACAGTACTTTTTTTTCTGGCTGGCACTATATTTTTTGGGTGCGAAATGAATGATGTCCTTACTGAGTATATCTATTTGAAAAAAATATACAGACACATTTCTGCCTAACTCAGAAACAATCAAAATCATAAACAAACATAATTTATTCTATTACCAACACTGTTATTTTCTCTTATTATTTTCTCACACATTTTCATAAAGAAGCGTATATAACGGTAGATTGTTCTCATAATATATCTTTTGTACTTATAATTAAGACGGGGATAAAGGCAGCCCCCGAGGCGTTGCTAACTTTATTAGAGAAAAAGTCTAGACCGAGTCGGTATGAGACGAGCTGTATTGTGTGAAAAAATCAGTGTCTTCAAAATAATTATTTTTATATATGAATTATTTCAATTTGAAGAGATTGTTTAATGTGTTTTGGTTAAAAATATATTGTTATGACTTTGATAAATCTACAACTAACAAATATTCAACTATACACTTTCACGTATTTAATATGATCCTCTGAAAAATCAGACAAAGGGTTCTACGCATATGTGGTTCACCAAAGCTATATTTCAGTAGATTATTATCCATACTCCATACTAAAATTATTCCTAAATGCGATAATAAGTCTGTCTGTTACTCCTTACTAGCTCTGAGTTTGGTTCGACCTTTCGTCCCAGAGTAGTCAGATAGGAAACGCCGCCATCATTTAGTTTTCAAAAATATGATTGATCTCTAAAAGTGTTTGTACCAACCTACTTACAGAAATAAAATCATTTATCTACCGTTTCACGTCTTAACGGATTTCGACGAAATTTGTCAAACAGTTAGAACTATCTTAGGAGGACATAGGATACTTTTTATCCCGGTACATACCGGGATAAAAAGTATAAAACCTAATGTTTTTATAATTTTGACTCTTGCTGGCTGGTCTATAGCGTAATATTTAGTAATCACTAACTGGAATTCAACAATTATTTCGATAATATTTTGACTAGCTCTTGACTGATACTAGGCTGGTTTGGTAAAAGGCAAATAGGCTCTCTTTGTGCGCCAATATCAAATGCCTTACAATAGCTAGCCAAACGTTTGTTCGATGTTGGCAACCCCGACCTCCTACCAACTTACCACCACATTATTCGGCTCCTAATCTCAATTTGCTGTACACGCACACTTTTCAAAGGCAGCTGCTCACCACAAAATAACTATATACCCTATACCAACAAGTAAAAATCCTGGCGAAACTTTTGATATAACCTGACGCCTACTGAATATAACATTAACTAACGGCGGTTTTTTTGTCATGGCGCCCGATTTGCATGTTATGAGTTGGGCACGTCATGACGTACTCTTTTGTTGGTAAAGGTGAGGCCTGAGATGAAGAGACTCAAGAGACAATGTTGCCGGTGCTAGCGGGCGATAAGAGGGGTGTATTGACTAAAACAACATATACAGGGTGAAATTGAAAACATGTGACAAATCGAAATGGGAGACTGTACTCATCATTATGAACAACTTTTACTATGGGACCATAGCTGAAATCGCGAAAAAAAGTCAGCTGTTCCCTACATTTTGACGAGTTATGCGAACATAAATGTAGGAAACAGCTGATTTTTTTTCGCGATTGCAGCTTTTTTCCCTTATTAAAAGTTGTTCATAATGATGAGTACAATCTCCCATTTCGGTTTGTCGCATGTTTTCAATTTAAACCTGTATACAACGTGTCCCAAAATTCAACGATAAGCGAGCACCAGAAGGTGGACCTGATCATGACTACCTACTCGAGAAAAAATAATGAAAAAAAAATATCTATTTTTTTTTTTGGTAATTACAATAAGTGGACTAAAACTAAGAAACTTTGAAAGTTTTAATGTAAAAACATATAATTTTGATTGATTTTTGTATAAAAACTACATTCTGGGATTTTTAAGGGTTGTGGTGGATATCAGTGCTACTTAGGTTGCTGATACAAGAAAAAAAAACAGAAGTAACTTGTGGTCATGGTAGTTAAAAATATCTTAAAGGGTGTCAGTTTTTGAAGGATTTCAATGTATTTTTTGTAATTTCCAAAAGAAAAATTATATATTTTTTTTCGTTAGCAGGTCGACCCTCTGGTGCCCGCTTATCGTTGAATTTTGGGACACGTTGTATTTAAATGTTACAGCATCATGCTGAGATAAAAGCTTTTGGCCTCTTACAGGACTTTGTTTTTTTATATATTGTTGTTTTTATTTATTCTTCTGTTTGTGTTTTAATAATAAGTCCATGATCTTCCTGTGTCCCACGAAATACTTTTTCTTTTTAAAACAAATTGAGATGCAATATTTCAAAATCCGCTAATTATTTTTTTACCATTGTTATAGAAATTGTATAAAACTGATGTAGGCCTGACATAAATTATTCCGAATTCTTATGGATTTGCAGAAGTTTAAACCATCTATTTTCAACATAAGTTGTCATTATGAATGTATGGCTTATGGAGCGATTTATTTATATGTGGATGTGTTCAAATGCGGTCCTTTATTTATTGATAATTTACCGCCATTCTTCCGACAGCTATTAGCTGCGGGACAAGGCAAATAATTAAAATTTAAAATGTGTCTATTTTTATCGACAACCTGTCGAATGGTTGTGAATAGCTATGCAGACAAAACGTTTAGAATTTCTAACAATCATGCAATGAGGGTAACATAAAATCCACAACTCGAAAATAATCTTTGCGCATCAATGAATCTCATCTTTTTTAATTAATAATAAATTATGAAAAAAGCTCTCAATTATATTAACTGTAACAGCCTAAAAATGCAAATCTGCTTATATGTTACTGGCTCGATAAGCAAATATTCATAAATGATCTAATGTTTGTTACGAATCAACATGCATTAAAATAAACCATATTTATGATTGTTTAGTATTAGGTATTTGAAACAAGCGTCATATCACAATTTATCAACGCAATTTATTTTGTGAAAAGTAGGAGTTATTCAGTTTGACTATATTTTTTATATTCGGCCAAACGGCATCCTAAACACACAAAATTTTTACCATACCTTACTTACTTCAGATATTGGCCCCGATTCTGTTGTTCACAAACTAAATTAAATTTGAGTTCAGTGCATCTTTTTCTTTCTATTTCATTATGAATAAGACAGAAGATAAATATTAGTTTAGTCCTGTCAAATTAGAAAATCCATTGACAAGTTTAGACGTGATTAAAAAACTGGCTACTAAAAATACGTCAATCTACGTCATGCGCTGACTAATTTGACAGGACTAAACTAATATCTATTTATCTTATTTATCTTCTGTCCTTTTTATAATGAAATAGAAAAAAAGATGCACTGAACATAAATTTAGTTTAGTTTGTGAACAACAGAATCGGGGCCATTATTTTGTTTAAAGATTAAGCGCCTAACAATATTTGTAAAGCAACCAATTGCAGGGGCACGACTGACAAACGATAACATTGGTGCAGGAAGAACTCACGTTCAAACGAAATTGAAATCATATCGGTTCGTCCAAAGGCTATGAAAATATCCGAGCGATATACTTTGTATGTTTTAATGGAATATCGACAATGTAACGTAGGATTTCATTATTGGATGTCCCGTGGAAAAATAGAAATTATGATTATTATTACCTACGGACGTAGGTTTATAAAATGTCTTATTTTCAATTATTTGTGCATTTCTTAAACCTAGAGGCTGACGCGTGGCCATTTGCCCATTACCCTTTTTGTTATGATGTAAATTGTACTTTTGTGTGTTATGCTTGTTGATTTATTTGATTTACTTATTTACAAAAACCAATCTATAATCGATTCTGTAATAATCGATATGTTGTAGGTACTTATTTAATAAAAAATAAAATCCTCTTCTAACCGCTATCTTTATTTTTTTTTTACTTGTTGTTTGCGCTTCAGTAAAGACGGACGTATAACTTTTTTTTTTTTTTTTTTTTTGTGGATGGGAAATCATCCAATGACCCCTCCCGCTCTGGGTGGAGCAGAAGGGAGTGTCAGACTCTTACTGACTAAAACCCACCCGTGTTCCTTCCTTAGCCCTTTGTGTTCCGGGGTAGCGGTAACCCTTTCGGACAATCCCGCTGCCCCGGCAGGCTTCGGCCCTTTCGGGCCCCTTCCTAATGCTGACATCTCTTTGAGGCGCGCGTGGAACACGTACGCGCCGTCCGGCACGGGCCTGGTCCTGATCGGACGGAGTGACCCCTTAAGAGGAAAAAGGTGATTAAAATTTCAACCTGTATAAAATGGCGTTATTAGTTTCTGTCACTCTTAACACTACAGCTTGACTATCTCCGTGTCTATTTCTCTGTTCTTTAATAATGACGTCAAAAAATTTAATAATCTAACGAAAGAAACTAGCATTTTTCAGTAACGTAGTTTTAAAGTGAAGTGCCAACCCTAGTGTTGAGGGTTTCGTAATTACAAATGTTTCAGGCTGAACTATGAGCGCTTTCAGTTTCCACGAGTTGCCTGAAAACTGACGTTTATACCTGTGTGTGTGTTGTATAACCTTCCTATTGACTTTCAATTGGTTATAATAAACTTACAGTTACAAAAAGCCCATAACTCGTTTTATTTATGTGTTAGAACCTAGATATCCTATAATGTCAAAATCAAAATCAAAAGTCATTAATTCAAACTAGGCTGAGAATTTACAAAAGACAGTCCCCCCAAAACGCCCGCCCTTCACCACTTCCACTTCAGAAGAAGTGGCGCAACAAACTCCCCAGCAGCACAGCTGTCTGTTCAGTTAGAATGCTACGTCTTATGTGTGCACTAAATAAATGGTCTATTTATTTATCTGTATATTTGAATATTAAATAACAATGTAATTGACAGCGAGTATTGCTTTTGCGAAGAACGCTTCGGAAAAGCAATACTCGCTGATTACATAACCTCATCCATTGTTCAAAGTCGGTTAATAAGGCATCATCACTGTTATTGACATCTATAATATTGCCAAACAAACGTACGTATTACTGATCAGTACCACAAAACTCCACACTGCCACCCGAAATGCTAACCATTCCAAAACAATCACCATTCAACCTTATTTCAAATGAACTAACTACGGGTACTTCCCTCCCCCGCCCCCCTGCCCCTAGCAACGACAAACAGTACACAAATCTATCAGTTCCGGTAATTGAAATCCCATTAGTGTTGGGCGATGAAAATGAAGCGGGCCTGGGGCGGAATCAGATGGCAAATAAAATGCGAATCGCCCTTTTGTCTGCCCCGGGCGGACAAGCAAGATTCAATTTGTCAGGAATCTGGAAATGGTGCAAGTTTTAGACGATACAAGGATTTTGGGGAGGTACTTTAGTGGAACACGGCTGTTAAATAATTGCTTCGAGCAATGTTATAAAGAGTTAAGTGTTAATTCACACACCACAGTATTTTAAATCATATCTCACAACTCGTTAAACGTCTTTCGGCTATTAAATTTAGTTTAGGACACTGTAATTAAATGAAAATAAATTAATTAATGTGTATACCTAAGTAGATCCTAAGACAATTTACATGTGAATGTTTTGGTCTTTAATCATTTCATTAAATTGTGAGGGTTTATATACTCCAGGTAATCTGTAACTAGCTTTTGCCCGCGCTTTTGTTCGTACACGTGAAATGTCACCCTCCCCCTATTCACCCTCTTGGGGAGGAATTTCGAAAAACCCTTTCCTAGTGGATACGTACTCCTCACAAAGAAGACACCTTCCAAATTTCATGTCTCTAGGACCAGCGGTTTAGGCTGTGCATTGATGTATCAATCAGTCAGGATTTTAAATTTTATATATCGATGCCTTAGTTCACAATTGCACTAACTACGAAATGTATATTTTTGAGGAGAGAGCTTTAAAGTTTTTTAAAGTTTAGACGAGAACAGTCGAAAATCCAAGTAAAATAACAAAAAATATGCATCTATTCATAAGACTAGTCCTTTTACTCCATCTACCTTGATCGGTTTTACAAAAATAAAGATCATTAGTATAATACCACATTCATGGAACATTAAACGAACTCATTTAATACAACTGTGACCCACGTTTTTGGTAGAAAGAGACGGAATAACGGTATTTCGATGCGCGGAAACGAAAGAGCATAAAATTTAGTGTATTTGGCATTAAAAAAGTGAAAATTGAAAATTTTGTAGTTAGTGCAATTGTGAACTAAGGCATCGATATAAGTTTATAGATATATTTTAGAAAATAGCAATAAAACCATGTTTGGCTTAGCTTGGATTGGTTATCGTATCTATTATTTATTTTTAGCAAACACAAAGGCTTGAATTTTGAGTAATCTTTTAGCTATGGAAAAAGAATAGCCTGTTCTATACCTCAAAATTAGTAACCAATAACAAAAGAACTGTCACAACTGGTCAACACCCGCTGTCGTCTATCACTCAGCACCACAAATTGGTGACACGGAGAGGACAACCCCCGGGGGTCAGGGTTTTTGTCGACCGACACCTGCCCAAAAGATCCTGTTTCTTGTTTCTGAATTCTTATTGGCGACAACTGATAAGTTTGCTTTTACTTTACACGATTTTGAAAATGGTCGGGTGTTGATAGCCGAGCAGATATCAAATTACAATGTATTTTGTAATCCCTTTTTATGTACTTTTATAAGTAAGCAATCGTGTTGTGCTGTATTTGTTTAGACTTTCTTTGTCCAAATTATGATAGATGATATTCATTTCTATAAACTGTTTTGCACAATCTTTTTTACACGTAAAAAATATTATTTTAAAACTAGATGAGGTCTGTGTTTCCTATCAGACTACTCTGAAAATAAACACCAAAACAAACGCAGAGTTCACGGTTTTTTTAGAAGTTCAGGCTTTAACTAATATTTGAACGCATCTGAATATCATAATGAGGACAATGCACATTAATGTCTGAGATTGTCTTTTGAAATAAGACCTACACAGATTTGAATAGACCAGTCCAGTGAACGCATGTGAATGATATCTCACTGGTAAACGATGGTGTAGTCAAAAATGGTGCACGGTATTGCTTCAAAAGTAACCTATTAATTCGAGATTAAAAGACTCGACGATTCGAGAAAAAAAGGCGTAAGATAATGCTAATTAGTATGATGTTTTTCAAAAGCTGCTATTTTTATTTGCCTTTTAGTACTGAAACTTAATTACATACTATTGATTTTTGTTAATTTATGAATGTTCTGTTCGCGTTTTATTTTGCCTAATTATCTTGCTGCGAGAGTTCTTATCGATACATGTTATTTCTTTATTTTCTTCTATATACAATAAATCGTTGTTTCTAAACATCCTACCTAACAGATTTGTGTCGCACACTGGCACACGGGACACAGGAGAAATCTATTGGTCCTCGGAGTCCCTCGACACGCTACCACTTGTTCAGTTGTTCGACACCCGTGTTGAACACACTGACCCCGGCCTGATTGTAACTGAGTCAGGGATTTATGGCCCATTACGCTGATGTTGGCGTCTTGATGAAGGATTGGTAATGCATTTTACAGAGAACGAATGGGAAGATGATCCGTATCTTATCTATACTTAATATTATAAAGAAAAATAGATAGATATTTTGTATGTTTGTTTGTTACGCTAAAACGGCTAATTAGATTTTGATGAAACTTGACACATGGGTAAACCATGGCCTGAAGAAAGACATAAGCTACTTTTTGTTCTGGATCTCAGACGAAGTCGCGGGCAACAGCTAGTCGTTAGATAAGTTAAAAGAAATGCAAAAAGATCTCATCTATGCAAGTCTTGTGTTATACTTATAGGTAGTTATTATATTGCCATTATAAAAATAAATAAATAAAATAAGTAAGTAAGTAAGTAAGTAATTTATTTCATAACAATATAGGTACATTGTGTTGAAAAATTTAAAATTAACATTGTATAATTGCAATTAAAATAAAATTATTAATCATTAAATACATTTAGAAAAGTCAATAAAAACAACAACGGTCAATTAACAATTCAAGTACACTAGATCATAAATAATAAATGTCAAAGTAATAAAATCAATCATAAGTTACAATGTCTTATGTCATCTAGAAATTAATTGATACTGTAATTGCCTTTCTCCAATAAATAGGTCCTCAATTTGTTTTTAAATAATTTAACACTGTATATGGTTTTGAATTCTATAGGCAACTTATTGTATAAAAATACAGACTGATACCTCGGGCTATGTTTGACAACTTTTAATTTAGGTTGAATAGTGTTGGGCAAATCTTTCCTACGTGTGCTAGCTCTAGTTTGTCTTTGCTCATCAGTCTCAATTTTGTGCAAATTTTTAACTAAGCTGGTTAGCAACACTAAAATGTAAAGGCATGGCACTGTCAATATTTTTAGTCTAATAAAATGGTCTTTACATGATTCCGTCTGTTTCATGCGGAGCATAGTCCTTAAAGCTCTTTTCTGAATCACGAATGCCATTTGTATGTTGTACTTGTAGCTATTGCCCCAAAACTCGATGCTGTATCTTAGCCTGGACTCCACCAAGGCAAAGTACACACTTCTAAGTTGAGGTAAGGTTAATTTTTCCCTCAGTGTTCTAATCGCATAGCATGCCGAGCTAATAGACTTCGTTATAGACACTGTCTCAACCTTCCAATTCAACCATGCATCAATGTGCACACCTAAAAACTTGACACTATCAACTATTTCGACACTGTTGCCACAAGATACAATCTCCAACTTAACGTTATTTCGTACCGTGGACTTAAATAAGACACACTTTGTTTTATTTACATTAAGTTTCAAATTATTAGTACTGAACCAGTTTTCAAAAGCTTTCAAGAGAGCGTTAATCTTGGATTCTAATTCCAGTTGTCTGCAGCAACTATCGCATTTGTGTCATCAGCAAAGATTATTAGTTTTGTGTCTTTTACACGTCTTTTTATGTACTCCATTAAATCATTTAAAAATATAATAAAGAAGATTGGGCCAAGGACGGATCCCTGAGGAACACCACGGCATACCGTAACTAGATTAGATCTATAATTTTTTTTTTCTAAATAAGGCTAGGCTTTATTATTTTATCTTTTATTTCTTGCCTAGAAGGGTGATACTTACCTAGACTTCCCTAATGAAAAATTCTGCGATTTTTTTCGCCGGATTAAATCCAGAACCACAGATATAGATACACCTAGAGAACGCAAAAGCAACTACTTCGCGTGCCAAAAATCGCACCAAGTTATGTTCTGAAATCGTAAGCCGCCACTTTCGCGCTCAGTCCTGTGTACTGCTGGCTGGGTGAGCGTGAGTGAAATAGAGAGCTTGTGACGTCATGGTAGTCAGTCAAAAAAATGGCACGCTTGGTTTTCATACAGATCGTGATACTTATGTTATCTAGGTCTATCTATGTATATCTGTGTCCAGAACCCTATAGCATCTACCTACTACAGACCTATGTATATACTTACACTTTACATACATTCACATTTATTCATCATACTCTTTTATCAGGTTTGTATTCCCCTTCCCTCTCGGATACTAAGCAGTGTGGACGTGTAATTAGCGCAAAAGAAATAATTAAATAAACGTATTTTAAATAAAAAAATAAAATAAAAACAATTTGGTGGAAGTACCAGGAGCACAGAAACAAGCGGCGGTGAACGTGCGGCGGTGTGACCATTGAATTACTCGCACATACATTGTACCATCATCACTACGCGAGCGTGCATCGGCGACAGCAAAGTGTGAGTGTTCTCTGTCCTTGTCACCTGCCAACACCATTCTCAGTGCCAACTGTCATTGTCATCTGTCAGTGTCATCCGTCAGTATCATCCGTCACTGTCGTCCATCAGTGTCATCTGTCAGTGTCAGCTGTCATTGTCAACCATCGTTTGTCATCTGTCGGTAGCGTTCCAAAAACTTTTGTTCACTAAATCAGGAACTGGAGCATCGACCGCTTCCATTTCGAGCAGGTGACTTTACTTTCCAGAGCTTGTAGTTGATAACTTCCTAATACATGCAAGTGATTCTGAATTGAGCCAGCCATGTCAGTTCAACACAGCTCACCACTAAAAGACAAAGTAAATCTAAAGGAGCGAGCTTGTGAGTTGCAGTATGAATCTGAACAGGATCTGGTAGAAAATACAAATGAATATGAAAATGTGTCCCGTAGGACTAACAAAAGACGAGCTTTGAGAACGCCGCCTCAAATTAAAACTGCGAATGCTACGAATATGGGTGAAGTTATGCAAGAGATGCGTACACTATTCAGTTCCCTGGCAGCTGAACAAGATGTACGCTTCCGGGAGTTGCAAGCGACCTTACAGAAACAGAGCGAAGAGATTAAGGAAAGTATCAGTTTCTTATCAGAGAAATACGACGTGGCTCTGAACCAGATTGAAACGCTACAAAATGAGAAAAAGGAGGACAGGAAACGAATTATTGCGCTGGAGGATAGAGTAGATTATTTTGAAAGGAAAACCTGTTCAGCAACAATTGAAATTCGAAATGTTCCAAAGCTGATCTCCGACCAGAATAAGTTCGAAGAGAAAGAGGATCTAAGCAATTTTATGTTTGAGCTGGGTAAGATAGTTGATGCTGAGATAAAGGATACTGACATGAAAGACATCTACAGAATAAAGCCACATGAAAAATCGAATGGCACAGGTACTATCATTGCCGAGTTTTCTACAGTACTGAGGAAAGAAAAGGTTCTAACAGCTACAAAAAAATTCAACAAAGATAAAGAATTAAGTGATAAGCTACATAGTGGACATCTTGGCTTGAAAGGAGAAAGGAAGCCCATCTATTTATCTGAGAGTGTCACAAAAAAGACCGCCAAATTATTCTCTCAAGTCCGTGAATTTGCTAAAACAAAAGGCTATAGATGCTGGATTTTTCGTGGCGCAGTTTTTCTACTTCTGGATGATAACGAACGCGTGCAGATCAAATCAGAGCACGATCTTGCCAGCTATAAAAATAAACCATGACTTTTAGCATTTTTATCTTTTTATAATTTTGGTTTGTATAATTCTTATTAATTTATTACCTTTAAACGAAACTTGTATAACTTTTAAGTGTACACTCACCTACAAAAAACGAAAAAATACACATGATTCCATCAATCACTTTAGACCACACTACTACAATAAACATACACTCAAAATATATGTCCAAACAAACATAGACACACACAAGACAAAGACAAACATCATACTGACACACTACACACATTTTAAACAATGGCCAGCAAGGACAAGTATTACTTATTATTTAAGAAATGGCTGCCGCGTGTGAATCATCATTACAAACACTACAAGAAATAGACAACATACAGCTTGCTAGATCGATCACATGCGACTGTACAGATCTTGATAAACATACATCCATTCACAAAAATGATTTTACTATAATTTCCCAGAACATTAGAGGCATTTGCTGCAATTTAGACGACTTTTTACTTACATTATCTAGTCTTAAATTTGATACAGACACCATTATATTAACAGAATGCCAACTTAATTTAAATAAACCTGTACCACAACTTGATAATTATAATTGCTATTATACGACAAATCTTTCAAATAAACATGACGGAGTCGTCGCGTATGTGAAAAAATCTTTAAAACATAAAGTTACAGAAGTTAAGCTCTTACACGCATCTTGTCTTCAAATAGAGGTACTAAATAACATTGTCTTTGGTGTATATAGATCCCCTGCAAATTTAAGCGCAGATAACTTTATTGAATCTTTAAGTTTACATTTGGAATCACTAAATGCACAAAAAAGAAATATTGTGATCACAGGGGATATAAATATTAACTTGAGACCCAGGGAAACTGAACAATACTACGAACACAAAAACAGAATAAATTACCTTACTATGTTATCGTCATACGGAATTCTGGCTGAGCATACACTACCCACTAGAAAAATGAATTGTCTTGATCATTTTATGCTAAAAATTAATCCGAAAAAAATATCTGCATTTATAGCTATCTTACGCACTACCACTACAGACCACTATACCACCTTTCTTTCTTTGGCAAAAACTAAAAACAAAATCACCCCAGATAAAATTAAAACAACTATAGATTTCAACGGTGCTCTCCTTTACTTGCAGAATAAAAACTTAGCTGAACTTCTATTTATTGATGACCCAAGTGTAGTTACAATCTCTTTAATAGAAAAACTAACTGAATCTTTGACGGCAAATACACGCACTATTACCATACCAAGCAGTAAACGTTTATTAAAACCCTGGATTACGCAGGGTATTCTGAGATGTATTCAGAATCGAAATGCGTTACAGAAGAAGGCACGAAATGATCCTCACAATGAAATAGCCAAAATGACATATGCGCGGTATAGAAACTATTGCAATAATCTCATAAAAAAGTTAAAAAGAAAATATAATAGGGTACAAATTGCTAACGCTATGAAAAACAATAGACTTCTTTGGAAAAACATAAAAAATATCACTTATACTAATAAATCACGAACAGAGAACTTAGAATTGTTGCAGATTAAATCAACTCCCATAGAATCCGCTAACTTTGTAAATAAATATTTTGCAAGTATTGGCAGAGATCTGGCCCAAAACATAGCACCTGGTACTAACATATTTAGCAAACTCCTAAATAAAACGCCATCACACATAAACTCAATGGTACTTCTGGATACTGATCAACCCGAAGTCAGTACCACGCTTATGAACTTACGTTCTGACAGTGCCCCCGGATGGGATAATATACCCACTTGCTTCTTGAAACTCGCTAAAAACGAAGTTGTACCAGTTATCACGCACCTTGCCAATCTATGTTTTCAAAAAGGTGTTTTCCCAGCCCCATTAAAAAAATCTATTATTACACCTGTGTATAAGAGTGGCGATAGAGACGATGTTAACAATTATCGACCTATTTCCGTTTTAACTGTGATTTCGAAAATAATAGAAAAATTGATAAATACTCGCCTCTTGCAGTATTTAAATAGATTTGATGTTCTGTCGCCTTCTCAATTTGGATTTAGGCAAAAAAAGTCAACTGAAGATGCTGTTATAGCACTAAGTTCTTTAGTAACCGAACAACTCGATAAAGGAAACAAATGTGTGGCAGCCTTTCTGGATCTAAGAAAAGCTTTTGACACCGTCTCTATTCCCATTCTTATACACAAACTTGAAGCTATTGGAGTTCGTGGAATACCACTGGCACTTTTTAAGGATTATCTATCTGATAGAACACAAAAAGTGAAACTTGAACAAATTGTTAGTGAAGACGCAGATGTATCATACGGCGTACCACAAGGAAGTGTACTAGGACCTACACTTTTTTTAATTTACATAAATGACCTCTGCAACATGAGGATAAATAATGCCAAAGTATTCTCATACGCCGATGATACAGCTGTCGTCTTCTCAGGGAAAACATGGGATGATGTTAAAAATAGTGCAGAAAGTGGGCTAGCTCTTGTTGCAACTTGGTTAAAAACAAATCTACTCACCCTGAACACTAGCAAAACCAACTTCATTTGTTTTAATATTTATAATCAATTTCAACCTGATAAAGAATTTAATTTAAGAATCCATACGTGCGACATTACTACAGACAGAACTTGCTGCAATTGCCCTATTATCCAAAAAGTTATCCAAACAAAATATCTGGGAGTGATTATTGACCAGCGTCTTTCCTGGTATCCTCAACTGGAACAAGTCATGAGTAGAGTACGGAAACTCATCTGGATTTTCAAAGAGCTGAGATATGTTATACCAAAGAGAATAAATTTAAATAAAAGTAAAGACAGTCAAAGAAATCTATTAAATGAAATTTATGTATCTTTGGTCCAGTCTGTCTTAGTATATTGTATAACTGCATGGGGTGGAGCAACAAAATCTAGTTTCCTAGAGTTAGAACGCGCTCAAAGAGCGATACTTAAGGTGATGTACTTCAAAAAAAGAATATTCTCTACTGAAAAGCTTTACGAATTATGTAATCTGCTGTCAGTGAGAAAATTGTACATCCTTCTTATCATTCTCAAAACGCACAAAGAGATACCATACGACCCTAAAATACTAGAAAAGAGAAATAAACACTGCATAGTAAACGCTCCCACAACAAAAACAGAATTTGCCAGCAGACAATATAAAAAACGCTCAGCCTTTTTATACAATAAAATTAATAAACTAATATATATTTATGATAAAAATAAATATGAATGCAAAAAAAAGTTAATAATATGGCTATACAATTTAAATTATGATGATACAGAGTTACTTTTGCAACGTTTGACTTAAAAATAAATTATATACATTGTACACTCAAAATCCGTCACCCCCCCCCCACACACACATACGCACCCTTTCACACACACACACACCCAAACCCTCAAACACACAAACACAACCCTCACACACACACACACCCAAACCCTCAAACACACAAACACAACCCTCACGCGCACACACACTTATTTAATTGATTGTATTTTCTTTTCTTTTTGTTTTTATTTTTCTTGTTTCGTTATTTACCTACTTGTATGTTTATGATGTAAGGGAAGAGCGGAGGCTTCAACTACAGGCATTTTCTATGCCTAAATGGAGACTCCTCGTCATGCAATGTAAGCCAAAATGATATGAAATAAACTTATTTACTATTTACATTTTATTTTTGCGAATCGGCCTAAAACGATTCATTTCCTTATATAATTTCCAAATTAAATATTTCTATAGTTTTCATTGTTATGACATTTACGTCAGGCTGTCAAACTGCTATTACTTTTTTCTGTTAATTTTCTTTCGTAATTTCTTACTGGCTTAGTCTATGAAGGTTACTTTTGATTTATATAATTTAAATTATTTTTATCTTAAATATTGTATTTTATAGATAATTGTGACTATTTATTGAATAACTGTATCATAACTTAAATTTATAAAAATAAGTAACACTCTCTCTGTATTCATCAAAGAGGTTATTAAACAAATATTCCTGGCCGCTTCAAGCTCATGACAGGAGCATATGTTTTGAAGAAAACTTCAATTTTCGAAAGAACTAAAAGAAGTGAAGATGAAAAAACAAATGGGAGACTGATATAAAAGGACCTCTGACACATTATTGTGATGATTCAGCTCTAGTTTCACTCAAAGAAACATCTCCGCTACAGACCACGTCCAATTACTAAAGGAAAAGTACAACAGAAGTCAAGCCTTAACTAAACTTAACTAAACTACTATTTTGACTTCATATCTTGACGGGGTGACTACGCTGAAGTCCAGAGGACCATCTTCTCTTCATCTATTCTCCACTATCTATCACTACTGTGACCTGTGGCTTCGCACTTGAAAAAAGAAAAACGGACTGCAACTACAAAAACCTCTCTTCTTTCTACTGAGTGTTATTGGTATTTTTTTAAATCATTTATGTATTTTTTATCTCTAATTATATTGTTCAAATTTACTTCATACCCTTTTATTTTGTTAGGTTAGTAGATTTGTTACAACCCAGAACCCAACGTAAAACAGGCGTACCTGTGACGAATAGTCCATGAAGGCAGACAAAATTACCAATTTTCGGGATATACATAAAACTCTTTCCACAAGCCAGACACCGTTTGACGTCATAAAAATATTCAGGGGTGTTAAAATGACAAGGTACTCTAATTATAGTTATCTTTCATTCCGATCTTTAAAAGGTAATAAATTAACTGCCTAACATGCGTTGCAAGTCGTAAACGTCAGGTGACGGAAATTATATATACGGGTTACAAGCGCAGGTAAGGCGTAACTTATATTTTTTTTTTCTTTGAAAAAAAAAATGTAATGCATTTTGTATTACTTACTTTCTTTTAAGCAAATATTATATGCCTTTTGCTTTTTATGATAGAATAATATGTTTAAATTATGTTTTTTTGTTACACGACAATGCAAGATATAGTGACCTTCGACATCCCTCATCGATGAATGAATTCTTGACAAAGGCAATGCGGAAAACAACTGAAATTACTTTCAAACTCAAACTCAAAGCATTTATTTCAATTAAACCATTTACAGGCACTTTTGAATTGTCAAAATTAACTAGTCGGTCAGTTAGTTAGAAAGTTGAAGCTAGTTGCCCATTTCAAAACATAGATCTCTTGGAGAAGAATGGGCAAGAAACTCCAAGGACACTCTTTTAAATCAAGATATTACAATTTATTTTCAGGACATTTGTCTTCCAGCCAAAAATACGCTGTATATTATAATCAGAAGTTCGTTTACCTCTGTTTAACATCGATTCCTGAAAGAGTTACCAAATGAAGCCTTCTGGTCAGTTGGTCAAAGAAGAGTAGGCAACAATGGACATCCTTTGTAAAGAGTGAAACGTAGCGTAACGTACATACGTTGATACAATACCATGTTAGTCTTTGGATTAGGACCCTTTGTAGCGCACTGGACCACTTGCATTGGTTTTAGAATAACTATTTTTGGTTTGGAACGGATGAATCCAAAAAGAGGGCAGATCTTCCTTTCCTTTATTTCAATAAGTTTTTTTTTTAATATAATGACTCCAGGGAATTTAAAACATACTAAAAAATATGTAATGTAATATGTGAGAATAAACAAAATCAAATCGTCAAAAATACAAAATCATCCCCAGCTGCCACACAATCGCTCTTCATGAAAAGGTCATTTAAAAATGATTAACACGGACTTCCCTATCACTTAATGATTGCACCCTTATAAGGGTAAGTGTACAAAATCAAACGAGCCAAACTCCCCCCTCATTACAAATTATACCATCGTAAAAGTCACAAAGTTATTATACGAAATTATAGCACTATTATAGCGCTGCTATAAAACTTACAGCTGGTACATAACTGAGCCAATCTTGGTTTACAACCTATAAAGATGGAGGTATGAACTGATACTATAAATAGTTTGTGAACTTTTGCTATAAGTATTTTGTATTACTTTTCGTTCTGAAATTGCTGTGGAGCATATAGTGTGAAAGGAGTAATATATTATAGAGCAACGGTTTCCTTGAAAAGCGGTGACAAAAACGGCCGCAGGGACGGTTGTCTTAAAAATGATGACAGCGGCAAAGATTTAAATTGTTAGATACGTCAAAAGATTTATTTTTTATTGCTAATTGGGCCTGCTCTTGACCTGGATCACGCCTGATGGAAAGCAATGGTCGATGGATGAGGTCTATGATGGAACGAGTGTGTCCAGAAAATGCCTAAGGCACTGGAACTCCCACGCGTCGACGAAACACAGCAGGCTGTTTGACGCCGGGCTCCGGTGGAAGGGTAGTCGCAAACCAGGCGGGCATAAGACCTACCAGCGCAAGTGAAAAATTAGCCAGTCAAATAAGGTGTTGGGTGTGACTGTCCAGGATGCGCCGAGCGCTCGGTTCAGTTGAGTAACTGGTGGAACAAACTGCAAACGAATTGATTAGGTACCGACTTATATTGTCCGTATATTCAAATTACAATTACTTTCATTCTATGACAGTTGAATGAAATGGCTATGACATGGCAAATTGACTTAGGGTGTCAATTTGCTTCACAATTAATTTCTCTGACTGACTTCTACATTAACTAAAGTCAAGTAAGTTTACTTGTTGTATTTTTGTGGTGTACAATAAAGTATATATATATATATATATAAAGTCCCCGTCACGAGAATCTATAAATATTGTAGACACACATTCAGGGGTTCGCAACCTTTGAATCAAATAAAAAAAAACGGTTTTGTAATGATTTTTGTATAATTATGTGAACACACACGTATAATTACGTCGTCTGACGATTCCGAGTATTCTGCATCTGCATTCTTCAGCATTTACAGCGTCAGCGTGAACTTACCTACTTCAAAATGGCGGCCCAAATGTTTACGTTCCATGAGTCAGACGCATTTCAGTACTACAACACATTAGACGACAGCGCTTTAAATTGCTAAAATATAACCCGACCAAGTGAAATTGCTCATTAGATTCGTATTACACGTATGTTACTTTGAGCTGATTGAATTAGGGATCATTTGGTGTTGATTGAATTGTCGCTACGTCACTTAGTAGAAGTCCTTTATTTTCAAAATTTATAGCTTCTCATAACGGGGACTTGCTTTTATATAAAGTGCTAGTAGTGCTGTAGCAGTAAATGTAATGCCACTTACCTAGTTACGGGGTGTGGGAGTAGGTAAAGTAATAATATTTAATTATACTTAACTGCTCTACTCGTACGTCGTAAATTTATGTTTCCAATTGACGTTATTTCAAGTTGAACACATATCAAGCTTATTTTAGTGGTAATTAAATCGATTTCAGCTAGTAGCACTTTGAAAAAATTATAAAAATATTGTAGCGTAAACTGAACTTTATTGTTTATGAATTAAAGTTATTTTTCCAAAAACCCATATTTGTTTACATGTTTGACAACTAAGTCGCGAACGCAGATTACACTATTAGATTGCCGTTAATTACTGACTTTTAGTTCAAAACCTGTTCATAAGGGTCCTAGGATACGCTAATGCCTTACTTACATTCATCTTCGTTGGCAGCCTTGCTCTACCCTTGCTGAGTATAATCCTCCTCCCTTTCGTGCCATATTTCTATGGTCTGTAAGAGTGTCATCCAGGTCTTCCACGCGACCTTCTATAGGTCGTCCACTCAACTGGCCTTACTTACATTATTTACTATAATATCAACTGCCCGCCCACCCATCCAAATCCAGACCTCGCCAAAGCTACTTAACTTACAAAAACAAAACAACGTACATCCTTTAGGTATCACAGCGATAATCAATAAACCATTCCGGCCAGTCGGAAACCACATTCATTATTCAGCGCTACAGCGATTGTATCAGCTGTGTAAAATTACACTTCCTTCCCCTAGTTACGTGGAGCGATCGCTTGAAGCGGTGCAGCGCTTGAGGTGTAAGGGCCCGTAACTCGTTCCTTTACGGGTTGTTGAACAAACAGCGCG
The DNA here is from genome assembly GCA_949316385.1 of Globia sparganii. Lineage (NCBI taxonomy): Eukaryota > Metazoa > Arthropoda > Insecta > Lepidoptera > Noctuidae > Globia > Globia sparganii. Next base: position 20,863,309 of record OX438671.1, read on the forward strand.
CTTTATAAAAGTTCGCTGAGTATTGAAATGTGAAATCTTGCGATTTTTTCGCTGGCTGTATTCTTGAGGTTTTGGGTTTATCTGAGTTGTATATACAAAATGTATATCTTGGTTACAGTACTCACAGTGTAATGTACAGACGCCAGCACAAATCAAGCTGTAGTAGCTTCTGTCAAAAGTTCTTTAATAGATTTTCAACATTATCTCTAAAGCTTTAGGCTCAAGGTCGATTGGGAAAATGTGACAGTTTTGGGTAGCTTGATGTGCTAGCGTCTGTATAATTTTTGTGACCGTGTGGAAATCATACAGACATAACACCACGCCTGTATGTTCCGAATGGTTCGGCAGAGGGGTAGGTACTAGAAGTACTGTAAGTCTCATGTAATGGGGACGAGTCTATTGCCATCAATCGGAAACGAATCCAGACTTCCTGCCGCTAATAACACTTCGCCCAACCCGGGCATGGAACCCAGGACCCCATGCCTCGTACATCTAATAGTCGCAAGTACTAGACGAACGAGGCAACCTTCAAATTCTTACTAGTTCACTTGAAATCTTTGTAGGTACACTTGAAGTGAACTATTAGTAGGTAGTTCCAGCATAAATGGTTAGCCTTATTATGCCAGAAAGGGATGGGAGATGACTTTGACCAGGAGTAGGACGGTATAGGTAAAAAAAAAAGACAGTGATCATAAATGGTTACAAAAGAAAGCCAGAGGGTGGCATTCTTTTGTAACCATTTATGATCACTGTTGTTTTTCCGTAAAAGAGACCGATTCTCAAGAGGACATAAAAGTTTTCCTGAACGTTTATAAAAACACTAGCTGCGCCCCGCGGTTTCACCCGCATCAGTGTCGACTCCGTGGGAATATCGAAATAAAAAGTAGCCTATATGTTAATCTAGGGTATCAGCTACTTCCTTACAAAATTTTATCAAAATTAGTCCAGCCGTTTGAGCGTGAAGAAGTAACAAACATATAAACACACACACTCACAAACATTCGCCTTTATAATATTAGTGTGATGTGATGTGATTCCGTTATCACCAATCTGTTTGCCAAGCATGGTGATTATGACCAAGCCCTAATGTGCTGCTGGCAGTTGGCATGTTGTTATATATCCAGGAACCCATTAATCACCAGCCAAGCAAAAGAAGACAATTTGTACAACCACATCTCATCAGTAATAAATAACTGTTGGCGTATTTTTTTATTTATTTAAGTGCAAGATAGCTCGACGTGGAAGAAATATGGCCGGCACGTGACGACTTAATCTGTCCAAACCCGGTACAGAGCGAGAAATGTGTAAATAATTTTTATTTGCGACTCTTTTCGAAGAGGATTTTGGTGTTCATTCTTATGAGTTCCTGTGACATTGTTAATGATCTGTGATTATGTAGTCTGGTTGAGTTAAACCTATTAATTATCTGATGTGTATGAAATAATGTAAGTACAGGATCAAATTATGTGAGACAGTGTACAAAAAAGATTTATGAAGATTGAAGGTATGTTTCTGAAATATCCGAACTGGCAATCAATTAATTTAATCAATTAATTAGCTACAAAATTTCATTGTAATAATGAGTTAGTAATAAGTTAGGATAAGAGTTCAGATATGTAAATTATCGCAATAGGTTTCCCTGTAATGATAGATGTAAGTTTGAAAATAAATAAAATTTTAACATACGAGTATACACACAATGATAAACATATAAAACAATAGGGTTTGGGGCGAAGATTAAAAGTGCGCTCAGTTGTCGGACGTCAGCCACACTTGTCAAAAACGAAGGTGCGCGCGCGCCGAATGTTTTTCGTCTCGCTTTCATTGGCCGGACGGGAACGAGAGGCGTTTCCGCCAGAAGCGCGTGGATTGTGACGGCAGCGGTCAGACATAGATTTATTATAGGTTTGCGTTACAAAATAAAATAAATAATAAATCAGTTAATTGATAAAAAGTTGGATGAAGTAACTGGCCTCAGTAATGTCCTTGAACAAAAATATCGAAGACTAGCTTTTGCCCGCGACTTCGTCCGCGTGGGTTTCGTACTTTCCTCAAATAAATTTAACACCCTCTCCACCTTCCCCTGAAAGGTATTTCGAAAATTATTGATTACGATCTTTATACTTACTTTATTTAAAGAAATAAGTATTCGGGCCAATATTTTAGTTAAACTATCTAAGATGTTTCAAATAAACTATCCTCCCTTTTCATCACGACAGGGCTTGTTTTTGCATTTGGTACGTTTCCATTTTTAAGATATAAAGATTATTTATAAGTACCTACCCATTTTCGTGTTAATGGAAGTTGGAGTTTATACTCCTTAAACTTTATTACCCTTTTCTACCCCGGTAGGAGTAGAATAAGTAAAACCCTAAAACTCATACTTTTTTTATTTTAAGTAAGTAAGTAGTAAACCCCTAAAAGTGACAATCTTTATTATTTACTGAGGCAAATGTTGAAAAGTTTCAAGTTTCTTAACCAAAGGAATAAGACCACATTTTCACCTTCACAGTTTTTATCCCCATAGAGGCGAAATATTGAAAACATGTATGGGACGTTTCCATATCTTGACTCAAAGATTATTTATACCAATTTCCCATTGAATCAAGCCACGCAATAAAATACTCCTCTGTGATATCGACTACCCCCGTTCACCCCGTTAGGGTTAGATTTTCGAAAAACCCAGTCACACTTTTTTCTTTGTTTTGGTCTTAAGTATTAATACTGAGTTCCGAGTTTATATTATTGGACCGCGCGATAAAATTCTTCCATACAAACTGACACCCTCAATCTCCCTTTAGAGCAGAAAAACATAAAATGATAAACTATAATTTACTTAGATAAGTATTTGTGCCAAGTTTGAAGCTTAAATTTATCCATACCATTTTTTTGGAGTAAATCAAGCTACGCACTATAATACCGGCCTTAAAAATCGAATTACCACTTTTTTACCCGTCAGGGATCTACTTTCGAAAGACCCATTTCTTATTACTTACTTAGACAAATATTCCTTCCAAGTTTCAAGTTTATTAACCAAATGAATAAGATTTTTCGTATAAAGTTTTTCCCCACTTTTCACCCCACACAGGAGGAATTTTGAAAAAATGTTTGGGATGTGTTCATAACTTGACTCAAAGATTATTTCCAACAATTTTCGAGTTAATCAAGCCACGCAGTAAAATGGAAAATTAACTACTCCTTTTCACCCCGTCAGAGGTAGATTTTCGCAAAACCCTGATACATGTTATTCTTTACTTTTGGTCTTAAGTATAAATACTGAGTTTCAACTTAATCGGACCGCACGTTAAAATTCTTCCATACAAATGTTGACACCCCCTAATCGCCCTTTAGGGGGTAGTTTAGAAAAGGAAAAAATGCCAAAATTCATCATTTACTTAGATAAGTATTCATGCCAAGTTTCAAGTATATTAACCAAATGAATAAGATTTTTCATATAAGCTGTATCCCCACTTTCACCCCCACAGGGGTGGAATTTTGAAAAATCGTTTGGAATGTGTTCATTACTTGACTCACAGGTTATTTATACCAATTTTCGAGTTAATTAAGCCAAGCAGTTAAAATTTGCGCTGTAAAATTAACTACCCCTTTTCTCCCCGTTAGGGGTAGATTTTCGAAAAACCCTGATAGACTTAATTCTTTATTTTTGGTATTAAGTGTAAATACTGAGTTGTGAGTTAATCGGACAGCGCGTTAAAATTCTTCCACACTTATTTTGACACCCCCCAATCCCGGTTAGGGGGTAGTTTAGAAAAACAACAAATGCCAAACTTTATGATTTACTTAGATAAGTATTCGTGCCAAGTTTCAAGTTTATTAACCCAAGGAATAAGATTTTTCATATAAGCTGTATCCCCACTTTTCACCCCCACAGGGGTGGAATTTTGAAAAATCGTTTGGAATGTGTTCATTACTTGACTCACAGATTATTTATACTCATTTTTGAGTTAATTAAGCCAGGCAGTAAAATTTGCCCTGTAAAATTAACTACCCCTTTTCTCCCCGTTCGGGGTAGATTTTCGAAAAACCCTGATACCCGTAATTCTTTATTTTTGGTATTAAGTATAAATACTGAGTTTTGAGTTAATCGAACCGTGCATTAAAATTCTTCCATACAAATTTTGACACCCCCTCATCCCCCTTTAGAAGGTAGTTTAGAAAAACAAAAAAGGCCAATTTTCATAATTTACTTAGGTAAGTATTCGTGTCAAGTTTCAAGTTTATTAACTCAAGGAATAAGATTTTCCATACAAACTTTCATCCCCCATTTAACTCCCTTAGGGGTTGAATTTCAAAAATTCCTTCCTTATTCCTCGTCTACATTATAAAAGGAACCTCTGTGCAAAATTTCAGCTTTCTAGGTCCAGGGGTTTGGGCTGGGCGTTGATGAGTCAGTCAATCAGTCAGTCAGTCAGGACTTGTCTTTTTATATATATAGATATATTATGACATCTACCAATCCGCACTGGGTCGGCATGGTGGATTAAGGCCCACTCCATCTGAGGAGGCCTGTGTCCCAGCAGTGGGAACATTATAGGCTGTATTATGTGTGTGTGTATCGACCTCATAATTTTAATTGAACCGTATCTGAAACTAACCATAGGACGTAATGGCGCTTACATGATATGGGTTTAAAATTAATCAATAAATTACATTATATTCAATACTTACTTTTCGTTCACAAGCCAATATTATTATACCAACCTCTTAAAATGTAACACTTAAAAAAAAACCCCAAGCATTTAAATACCAAAATAATATCACAAAAATTAATCCACATTATCTACTATCGCTACGTCCCAAAATAATATCACAAAAATTAATCCACATTATCTACCATCCCTACGTCCCAAATAATATCACGAAAATTAATCCACATAATCTACCATCCCTACGTCCCAAATAATATCACAAAAATTAATCCACATTATCTACCATCCCTACGTCCCAAAATCTGAAGGAGCACACATCCAATTCACTTTCAAGAGTCGTCAGTACGTCGGCAGTTCGTCTCGTCCCAAACACTCGTTGCAATTTGCAACGAAAACACTCCTTTTTAAGACCGAACTACTGCAAAAGACTTATTCGGCTTCGTACGCATCCTATTCAAGGAGTTAAGTAAGGAAAAATCGGGTCTCCTTTTTTCTTCCAGGCTTTTCAAAGCTACTGTGAAAGAGGTTGTCAATATTTTCAGCGGTATGAATGGGCCTCTGTAGTGGATGTCAATGGAGGCTTAAGTGTGGTGCGCGGTTTTCCACTTTGTGTGATTTGTGTCGGGTTTTTGTGGTGAAGTTGTGATACAAAACTTGCAGATTAGTCGTTTAATCATACGGCGGACGAAGGATTCTACTGTTTCTTAATGGTTATTGTTTTTAAGAGTTACATAATATATGAAGTTGTATGCCCACCTGTAGGTGATCACATAAAGTCCCCTTTTGTCAGTGTACGTCAGTCTCGTATTTTAAATAATCGAGACCAAAATCAAGTAAAAATGTTGACAAGCTCCGAATGAAACTATCAACGGCAAAAATAATTTGCCATGAATTTGATTAAAGGCCTAAACCTTAAAGGTCACTAAAGTAACATAAATTGTATTTCATACTTAAGGTAGGTATTTCCCTTAAACCGGCAAACATACAGAAACTAAATAATTAGTTACTGAAACATACGAACCACGAAAGGAAGTTTTGGAAGTGGCAACTAGAATATTTTTTTATTTTTTTATTATAAGTGGTGACTGGTAAAGTATCTGTTAATGGTTACCTGTTATTGGTACTGTAATATACCTCTGCGCTGCCACCGACAACGCCGTGGAAGTGGCAAAGTTTTGGGAAAACAAGATTTAAATAAAATACAGTCGTGCCAGCGACACAAAGAAGACGATTGTAATAAACGATTTGACTTTGACAAGCAAAAAGTTCACTAATTAATCCAAAAGAAAAATAAAGAAAATGTGTGTCGACATCATTGGGAACACCCTCATATCGTGTCTGCCCCCTTTTGAGATAGCTCAAAGCCAGTTAGATGCGGTGACAAGCGTAGGATGGCGGCGTGAATGGCTACGTAGCGGCGACGGTCTTTTCAAAAGTTACACCGATGTGTTTAGGTCTATCTGATGGTAGAACGAGGAGTTTGCATGCATTGAGAATGTTGTTGAAGGTGGGGAGTCCCCTATATGTGGGGGAGAAAGGGAACTAAGAGGTTACGTCAAGAGGATTGAAATTTGACGCGTCTGTTGAAAGAAAGAAAGAAAGAAAAAGTATTTATTGCGACTCGTACAGGAGGATCACAAACTAAATTAAACACAGTCTAAATTAAAATACTAAAATAAAAACTAAAAAAATTTAAAAAGTAACAAAAAGAAAAATGAAACAAAAAGTCCTATACGAGGCCAATAGGCTCCTATCTCAGCATGATGCTGCGATATTTAAAAATAAATATCGCAGCGCTGGTATTCTGATAGGGCCCGCTGTGGTGTCACGGGCAGTTACGGAAATAAAAAAATAATAAAAGAAATAAAAAAATAAATAAATAACATAGATTACGTAAAATATTAAAAAAAAATATATATATTCAGGGTGGCAGGGACATCGACGCGAAACCGCTTACCATGGATTCAGTACATGATTCTGGACCCCTCTGCGTTGAAATTTTTCGTCGGCTTTTTCTCAATTTTTACGTTTTTTTCTGCAATCTTTTTTAATGTAAGCTGTATAAAATCATTATTTCTATCCAACCCAATGAGATTTTTAATTAAAAAATAGTAAATTCACTTGTTTCACTTAAAACAGCAATGTAAATAAAACTCGAAAGGGCTACCTGATCAGCTGTTTTGCTAAAGTTCATTTGTGAGGTCAACACTGGCTTAGTACCTACGTTATTCGCTTTAAAATGCCGACAAAAGGACGGCGGCGGCGAGCGGTCTCGTTCTAAGAAGCTATGCGATAAGGCGACATATCCCAATGAATCTAACAGACGCGTCTCAAGAAATGAATGACCCATTTACTACTTTTATTTTAGATTAATTATGGGGGATAATTATTTTTCTAAAGCTTCATCGATTTAAGTAAAGAAGATTTAAAAAAAAACGTGTAGAAGTGTCTTGATAGTCACGTAATTTTTCGATATTTTTTTATTATCAACATTAATTTAGTTTCGAATGCAATTCAACAATGTAATTTACCGTTTCGTAAAAAAAATACATTAATATTCGCAATTAATTTCGTGAATAGGTAGCTAGGTACAACTAAATGTGTTTGTACACTCTATCATTTTGTTGGTCTGAGTTCGGTGTAGGCACTGTAGGCACAAATTAAATAATAGTACTAACTGTAGAAAGCAAGTGCGGCAAATTGAAAGAAAGATCAGCAAAGTACATTTCTTTTGAATTTCGCCGATTTTATCGGATTTTTGCCAGTTCCTAGATTTCGTTGATCGCAAACGGGTGTGCTATTTGACGCGAATTTGTGATCTTAATAAAATCAAAAGTAATTTTCTCTGTGTGTGTGAGTGTATGTGTGTGTTTGTGAGAGACGTTCAAAATGCCTTCCTCGAGGAAATAATCGAGGAGGTGCCTATGCTCCAGTTCCGCGAGACATGGTTCCCACACGACGGCGCTCCCCTAAACGTAACCCGAAGTCCGACGGTCAGTGGGTCTGGGTCGTCTTAGTTAAGGTAAGTTCATTAATTGAACATTTCTGGATCGCTAAGTTCTAATCTTTTTTGATAAAAATCCTCATCGGTATCGCTGTTTTATGGGAATAAGCTTTTAGCGTTAGTTTTATTTCCATAACGGGTACTTAAGAAGTAACTACCATCGGTTATCAAGACTAATTGTAATTAAACAATGTTTTGATGTGGTAGGTACCTACCTATCAATGTTGTCGTTAGGCGATATTTCGTATGTACAATCACGTTCGTCCGGCAGCGGCGGCGGGCGGCCGCGCCACAAACGTGTGTGTGTACTGTGTAGGTAGCGCGCGCGCGCGCCATCCGCGGAGCGTTTTGATCGCGTTGTTTGCAATACATTGCGCGCTCAAAAATGTCAATTTTTTTAACCGGTCATTTCCGAGATGAATGACTTTCGTAATTTTATTTAGGGCATCAGGTGTAACCTTTTCACGATGTTTGTGCGTCGATGTCCCTGCCACCCTGTATATACAGGGTGTCCCATAAATAATGGTCCAACCGTAATTCCTAGTTAGGTCACTTGATTGCCTACAACTAATTTGAGCCGTTTTTAAAAATTACTTAGGGTTTCCAAAAAAATAATTTTTAGTCATCCAAATGAAATGCCATAAAATGTTCAATTACTTCAAAGTTTCTGAAAGAACTACGATGGCATTATGCAAAAATGATATAAGAGTTTATAGGTAATTTATCTAGCTAAATTTTAACGAAAAAAAAATTAAAAAACATTGATATTTGCACCGATGGCATAAAAAAACCCAATTAGAAACAGAAAAATATGAAAATAAAATAAAAAATTATTTTTTTGGAAACCCTAAGTAATTTTTAAAAACGGTTCAAATTAGTTGTAGGCAATCAAGTGACCTAACTAGGAATTACGGTTGGACCATTATTTATGGGACACCCTGTATATATATCCGCGCGTGCAGTGTTGTTATTAATGATGTATCTCACACATTGTGTTAAGTTTGATGATTATAATAATTTTGTATTTTGATTGTCTGTTGTTTTTTAATCCTCGACGGGTGTTAAAATTTTTATTACACATTTGCTCGTAAAGGGTCTCTTATTTCACCAATTTTTAATATCGTAATGTATGTCATTACATACTTGTGCGTTATTGTAATGTAAAACGCAAGGTACGGTTTATCAAGATGCTCCGTCTAAAACGAACGGTACTTTTTTAAATCTTAGCAAACAGTTTTTATGTGAGAAAAGTGATCAACATTTTATGAATCAAATTAACTTTGGCAGATAAAATATAAACATTTAATTCTATAATTTATTTAATTTTGACAATAAATTACAACCATTTATGTGTAACAAAAACAAAAAAATATTAATTTACTTTATTAGTAATACTGTCTGTTTTTATGCCTTTGCCTTAATATAATCAATTTTTAATTGATCAAATGTTTCTAACTGCTTTAGCAAATGATTAAAGATTTATTCGTTTAAGAAAGTCCGAGTTAATAAAACTCAATTAAAAATTTCCTCAAAATCTAAAATTTCCTCGCAAATATGATAGAAAACGTCGTATGACATACGTGCGCTTTGATATAATTACAGCCTTTGCTTTCTTGTAGCACTCGGCTACGGCTCGGGCTAGCAATATTGCCTCGGCTGTAATTTTCAACTTACCGTACTTATATAATAATGTACTATAACGTGTGTATCTGTCTGCGGCATCGTAGCTCCCAAACGGCTGAAACTAATTTGTTTTTTTTTTAATGTAGTAGTTTACTAATTGGCTGAAAAACATGAATGTGTGTTACGAGGATCATTTGACGCCTGAATGACATTGACAGGGAGATTTTTCTGGTAAACATTTGTGAAATTGTCACCGTAATTCTGTAAGAAAATGGCGGCGTTAGGTCCGAATTTGGGCGCGCGCCATAAGAGCCTTGTATCATTTATAATAATTCATTAAAAATTAAAAAAAGGTTTTAGAAAATTTACTCGCCTTACTGATCATCAATGTATTTTATGTTTCGGCATAAGCAGTAATAAGAAACTTTGTATATTTCAATCTATTATTAAATTAAAACCCGCCCACATTACAGCGCTTCTAAGAACCATATTAGAGATTGAGAATATGATAATATATTACAATATTTATTTAACAGATCATTATTTTCATATTCCAGTGATCAAATTAGATCAAACTGTTACACATAGATATATTTTAGGCATGAATTTTGTTAAGCTTCGTTTGATAATTGAAATTAACATGTTATTAATAGTAGGATTATTTTCCCGGGCCCGTGACTAAATAATAACAGCCGCACAGGTCGATAGATCAGGTTAAGCTACGCTTCCCGCGGTTGGTATGAGGATGGGTGACCAATTGACCAACTTTACATACCAAGACCCCTCCGTGAATCGCAAAGCACGCTAAGCCGTTGGTCGCGGCTGTCATTCGTGGATCTTTGATAGTCGTTACGGGTAGTCAGAAGCCCGAAAGTCTGACAACCAGTCCTACCTAGGGGTAACTGGGTTGTGGAGGTCAGAGAGGCAGTCGCTCCATGTAAAGTACTGGTATTCAGCTGCATCTGGTTAGACTCGAAACCGACCCCAACGTAGTTGAGAACCCAGAGGACACGGTGGAGCATACGGTGGCGGTATGCCCCACTTGGGCGGAGCACCGCCGTGTTCTCACAGAGGCGATCGGCAGCGGCGGCGACCTCTCGCGCCCGGCCCTGGTTCAAGCCATGGTCCGGGGCGAGAGGGAATGGGAGGCAGTCACCTCCTTCTGCGAAGCAGTCATGCTAGCGAAGGAGGTGGCGGGACGGCTGAGGGAGAGAGCCTCACGTCCCAGCCGCCGCGGGAGACGCTCCGGGCGTCGAGAGCCGCGCGACGACTCCCGGCCGCCGTAGGCGCGGGCCTGCGGGCGGAGAGTAATGGGTAACTCTCCGTCCGATCAGGACCAGGCCCGTGCCAGACGGCGCGTACGTGTTCCACGCGCGCCTCAAGGAGATGTCAGCATAAAGGAAGGGGCCAGTAAGGGCCGAAGCCTGCCGGGGCAGCGGGATTGTCCGAAAGGGTTACCGCTAACCCGGAACACAAAGGGCTAAGGAAGGAACACGGGTGAGTTTCAGTCAGTAAGAGTCTGACACTCCCTCCTACTCCACCCAGAGCGGGAGAGGTCAAAAAAAAAAAGGGGGGGCCTACAAAAAATTAACTTTACTTAATATATGGTTTATGGGAGACAGACCCACATCGGTGTACAAGCTAGAGATAGTGAGAGCTAATATGATCGCTCGCAGGTGCGGGAGGGGTCATTTGATGATTTCACATCCACAAAAAAAAAAAAAAAAACGTAGTTGAGAAAAGGCTAGGCAGATGATATTAGTAGCATTATTTTCAGGAGCACGTTAAAATTGGCCGAAATATAAAAACCATGTGGGTACAGGTACACCTCTGCCTTCTTCGAGGAATACAAGCGTGGTGTTACAATAAGTTATAAATTAAAAAAGAAAGTTAAAAACATAAACTCGACTACGACAAAAAATCCAACTAAATAGAGTATAAACAAGACGTAACAAAATAACATTGGTTTTTGTATTAATTCATGCATTCTACAGACCACGAATGACTCCGGTTATATGAAAACCAATGTTTTTAAGCCCGCCGAACAACATGAGTCTTCCAACGGTACCTCGTTTGTCAAAGTATGACGAATCGTTAGGAGTTATGAGGAAACAGATGTACATAGTCATTTATTCTTAACAAAATACATTTGTGTCGAATACAGATTAGCACAATAATAATAATCAATAAAAGTTCTAATCAATAATATAGATAAAATGTCAAAAATAAAATAAAATACATATATCAACAACATAATTAGAATTAAAACCAAAAACACAATTAGTCTAGTCAGAAAATAAAACAAACATTATATTACATACATACATTACCCTATTAAAATCATAACCCTCCTTTGGTTTTGACTCAGTTGGGTAAAAAACCAATAACAATATGAGTAATTTAAGTTAAAATGCTTATCAAAAAACGAACCTTTTTTAAAAGATTTTTTAAAAAAAACCTCAACATATACAGGGTCATTTCAAAAACACCAGCAACCTCTTAAAAGGTCATTCTACTCATCATTATGAACAACTTATCACTATGGGACCAAACCTGAAATCGCGAAAAAAAAATCAGCTGTTCCCTACATTTTGACGAGATAGACGAAGATAAATGTAGGGAACAGCTGATTTTTATTTCGCGATTTCAGGTTTGGTCCCATAGTAAAAGTTGTTCATAATGATCACCAATGACCTTTTATGAGGTTGCTGGTGTTTTTTAAAGAACCCTGTATACAACTTAAACTGAGCTTAAAAACACAAACCCTAACTCTTCTTACCAGATGGTCTTAAAGACAAAGACAGCATTAGGCAAGCCGTAACTCCAGCAGTCGGCCCCAATCATGGCCGGCCAAACTTGGCCCTTAATTAAATATCTAAACTTGGCCAAGTAAGTCAAATTTAAGCGAGTTTCAAGCACCTATTCAGGTGTTGTCCATAATAAAAGCAAGTGGTCCGTAACTGGGGCTTAACTTAGAATACACCGGCGTTGTCTATGGTTTAAGTTTAATGTATGTGACGGTTACTGCTGAGCTTGATTTGGAGACTAGATAGTTTATGGAATTAGTTACTCTGGTTAGTTAAAAGAGGGTTAGTTACGTTGTAAGTTAGGTTTGTCGTTAATTTAATCATATATGAATAATATAACACCTTTTTCTACGAAGGGTTGAGCAGAGTGATACCTCATGTTTATTTGCATTTCAGCCGGTCGATTCTGTAAAAATCTTACCGTGAAAACTAAGGTGAAGTGAGCGTGAAGTGAGCTATCAATAGGGGCAACCTTTAACATCAGCTGCAATGACAGCTCACTTCACGTTAGTTTTCACGGTGAGATTTTTACAGAATAGCACTGCAGGTTTCTTCACGATGTTTTCCTTCGCCGTTTTCAGAACAGTAGTGATGAAATAATTTACACAAAGTAATGCAATTGTCTGGGTTTAAAGCTACGACCTACAACTCGTAAGTCGCGGCTGTTATGTTATGTACCTATGTGTGTATGTGTAAATACTATTGAATTACTAACTCTCTGTATCTTAAAAATATCATTTCAAACTTGAGTCTATTCTGTGAAAATCTCACCGTGAAAAGTTAGATGAAGTGAGCGTGGAGTAAGCTGTCAATAGTGTCAATTCCTAGAAAAAACAAACTCACTTCACCTAAGTTTTCACGGAAGATTTTTACAGCAGTGCTATTCTGTAAAAATCTCACCGAGATAACTTAGGTGAAGTGAGCTGTCACTACACCTGATGTTAGGGATTGCCCCTATTGATAGCTCACTTCACCTAAGTTATCACGGTGAGATTCTTACAGAATCGACCGGCTGAATCGACCGGCAGTATAATCACACTCGTTACCCTACCCACTGAGTCAGTTAAGTACCACTTCTACCACAAAACGATTACCTACGCCCGTCCAATTTTTACAAAACTGAAAGCTACCCCATTCCAGCCAGCTCTTTCAACAAAAGCTCTTCAAAAAGAAAATAAAAGCCACAGAATATCATCCCGAAACTACCTCGTTAAGCATAGTTAGGCTATCCTGTCGCGACAATCACTGAATCTATAAGTATGTCAACATGGAAACGGGCTAATGCCGTGCACACAGCGCGATGCGGGCCGCCATTGTTGCGTTCGTTGGAAGCGGTTCAGTTCAGATGAAAAGGATCAGTATCAGTGTTTATCTTTGGAGTTTGTTTTAAGGCTTTGTTAATTGCAGGATTATTGTTAAATGTTTTAATTTTGTGAAAGTATAAAATAAAAAATACGCTAAAAGGCATCGATATTTTTCACTGAACTTTCACAATCAGTCGAGCCAGTTGCACAAGGGTTGTCGCGAGAATACAAACAAAGCCTTTTTTATAATTTCTTTTTTTTTTCGTTGCAGGGTTCATCATTTTAGCCAAAAGTCGTCCACTGCTGGACATAGGCCTCCCCCATTCACCTCCACTTCGACCGGTTCTTTGATCCCGCATCCAGTGGATTCCTGCGGCCTTCACAAGGTCACCAGTCCATCTTGGAGGCCTTTCATCACTAAGTCTTCCGGTACGCGGTCGCCTCCGGGATGAAGCCAAGAATAATAATAATGTAGATGACGTCAAAAGGGTAGCAGCAGCATCCTTTGCTATAAAAAATATGTCTATAAGAGATGAATGTAATAGATAAGCAAAGGGATTTAGATATTAAAGTGGATATCATATAGAAAATTTCACAGGAAAACTGTGATCCCATGTTTCAGTGACGCCATCTAGCATAATATACTAAAATTATATACCAAATGCTCAAGTTTTACAAAATGTACATTAAGCTAGTTTCCACCATCATTAAATTGAAAATCTAAATAGGCCGCCAGTTAGATTTTAAAAAATATCTGACGGTATTTTTTATTTTGTTACGTAAACCAACTTTGACGAAGATACGACGCTTTTAAAATTCTCAATACGTCACACCTTGGTATAATTTTTAGTGCGTTTTGACGTCACGAGCCCCCACTTATTTTGATTCTTTGTCAATATTCATTGATTTACAAAAACAAAAAATACGTGTCCATTATTTTCCAATACTCTAACTGACGGACTAAATAGATTTCAATTTATTGATGTGGAAACTAGCCTATTAGGCTAATTTTCTTTTGCACACAAAGCGACCTGTCATGTGCAGCGTAAGACACGAGACTTAGAACCAAACTGAGTAAGGTACCTGTATCCTAATTGCGCATTACACTTTCAATCACAACCTGAATCATTTTGAAGGACATTGCTAATACATTGCTTCATAATTACATTCGAATTTGTCTGCTCAACAACGTGAATAACGCAATGAATGATGTTGACCTATCAAAATAAAAGCCATTTCTACTGTTAGTGTATTACGCAATTACCCCTCTGTAGGCACTACCAAGTAGATTGTGATGTTGTTCGCTTTGTCCTGTCTTTCTTAAGTTTATCTAAATGTCTTTGTAGGTCTATCCAATCAATCTATAAAATGGCGTTTTTAGTTTCTGTCACTCTCAACACTATGGCTTGACTGTTTCTATTTCTCTGCTGTTTAATAATAACGTCAAAAAATTTAATAATCTAACTAAAAAAAACAAGCATTTTTCAGTAACGTAATTTTAAAGTGAAGTGCCAACCCTAGTGTTGAGGGTTTCATAATTACAAATGTTTCAGGCTGAACTATGAGCGCTTTCAGTTTCCACGAGTTGCCTGAAAACTGACATTTATACCTGTAAATAAATGAAACATTGTTGATTGAAATTTATACGTCTGTTATTATCATATCTGATGAAACTGTAGATAGAACATTTTCCGATATAGTAGTTTTATTCATGAAATGCATTATTTCATTTGTTTGGTTATACAATTTTTTTGTTTTTTTAATACTCTCATGTTTCTGATTTTGTTTGAACACATTGAATGGGTATCGTGTTTGTTTTGCAAGTAAGCTGTTTATTAGCCGTGTGATTTATTTAAAATGTAGTAGTTTGACAACTGTATGATGTGTGATTCTCATATCGAAAATTGTATGCTTTAAACTTACTTATAATTCTGCTTTCTTTTGTTTCTTCTATAAAAAATTCTTAGAACAGCCCGGAGTTTGGAAGTTGGCGGTGTGTTACCCCCGTGCCTACGGAAAACATGTTAAGCTATTGGTCCTGCGTCTGATCTCTCTTCGGTCGTGTCTGACTGCCGTCCCATCGAACTATGAGAGTGAGGGAAGAGAGAGTGGACCTGTGTCTGCGCACACACTCGGGCACTATAATATCTCCGTTGTGTTTGGCCGCCATAGCCGAAATACGATCTGTAGCACAATTATTTTGATTCTGCTTTCAAAGCAAAATTCTTAGAGAATTGCTATCAAAGGCACATCATCATAATCATCTTCTTGGCCTTGTCCTATGTTACTTGGGATCGGCGTAACATGTTTTTTTCTTCCAATATCCCCGTCAACCGTCACGCTTCACTTCCTTTTCAAAAGCAGTTCATTCATTCTTATTTTGTGGATAATAAACCATTTTGCGTTCTTCTTTCTTCATCTTAATTCCTTATGTGATTTGGACAACCTGTTTTTGTACGGGGTTAGTTTTCAAAGACCAGCCCAATTTAAGGGTGTGGCACAGTACAGACCATCAAACTGCACAACTTTTTCCTTTTCCACCAATATCTTAAACGCGAAAAATTTATCAACTGTCTCATAGAATACTTCAATACATACTCGACCTAAACTTATGGGTCGGCTGAATTTATATTCGCGATTTCGATGTTGGTCCCATGGAAAAAAATGGTTCAGTTTGATAGTCTGTACATCACCCTTAAAATTGGCTGGTCTTTGAAATCAAACCCTTTATAAGCACAGTAGCTTACGAAGAAGTTTATAAATAGAAAAATAATCAAGGCATTTACAGTCAGACCGTGGACAGAATGCGTTCCAGACGCCTGTCAGTGCAACAATTCTAGTACCTAACTAATAAAGATCAAATTCCCAAAAAAACGTATTCGTTTGTATGAAACTTCCGAAATGTAGTTTTGTTCTTAACCCTTTTGTAGTAGTAATTTTCAAAGTTAGTAAAAAGCTTTCTGGTAAATATAATTTCAAGTCGTATATATTCCCTGAACTAGCTTTTCGTGTCGCTGTTGCAATTAACATTTACTGCGACCATTATCGTAATTACTTGCACAGCTGTAATTATTACTTCACCTTATTTATGTTGATATTCTTATGACCATGCAAAATGTAGAAAAAGCAGACAGAATTGTAGCTTTTTTTCTTTTGCTTACGTACTACAAATAGGTATCTATAGGAAGGTAAAGTCAGGGAAAGTAACTGTGAAGAGGGATGCGCTAAGGTAACCCGCAAGTATATAAAAAGGAGGAGAAATAATCAAAGGGCATCGAAAAATTCGTCGGCATCGCTGTCAACAGGATTCGTGCCCAAAAGGCTGGCAGCATTGCCACGTTGTATGGCAATGCTGATTCTTTGGCCAAAAAATAGGCCAGCCCTCTGGTCACGTGAAGAGTCGACCAACCGCTTGGCGATGTCTCGAAAATATTATTATTTTAAGTCAGCTAGCTTTTTAGATTATGTTATTTTTATTTTGTTAATTTTGTGTGGATATTTATGCGACAAGTGCACCACTACCTACATAATTATATATTCATGAGTTATCCCTTTACCAGGCTGCAGAGAACTTCTGTAGCAACAATGTTTTTTTATGGATTCGTATACTTATAAAAGCTTTCTTTCATATTGCATCACTGAAACTGAAAAAAAAATCTGAAAACATTTAAAAAAGCATGTGGGAAAACATAATTCCATTGACCGTCTAGAGATTGACCATATTTAAATAACTGAAAATGAAATAAAAATGATATAAATGTATGATATAAATCATTAGACTATCTCAAAAACTACAACATATAAAAAAAATTACGACTTACGTTTTGTTGTCTCGCCATGATTAAGAAAAAACGCGGCACTTGTTCAAAAAGCACTCAACCAACGGACAACCACAGATTGACTGGCTATAAAAGTGACATTTGCGTTCCGATTCACGCTTTTTTTGGTGTGACGATAGGTAATATAATTTTACAGAGTTTTTGACAGTTTGTGGGCGGAATATCACCTAAGCCTGTTATGAGCATCGGAAATACTATGTGGCAGGCATGTTCCCTTAACTAGGTTATGGGTTTAAACGCTTTGACGTAAAATATTAATTTGCAGTAAAAGAACTAGGCATTATCAAAGCGTAACTGCAAGTTTATGTGTAATACAGTAGTGTAATATAATAAAAGCAGCAGTATTTTATTAAAAACATTATTTCTTTAAAGAGAATAGAAACAGCTGTATTTAAGAGACTGGTGAAGGAACATTACTTGTTGTCGTGATCTTGTTTTCGTAACGCAATAATTCTGTAGTCGTCATTTATTTTCGTTGTTTTTAAGTATATTTAGTATGTAATTATTTATCTATCTGTTATACAGCTTGTATGTATATATATTATATTATCTATTTATTTAATATAGTATATTATGTTGCACCACTGACAACCCCATTTTTATTTATCCACGCAATCACTGTCCATTCCAAGGTTGCCTGGAAGAGATCGCAGAAAGCGATAAGGCCGCCCATTGTATGTTTTGTAGTAATAATTGTTTTTTTTTAACAATTTCTGGTGTACAATAAAGTATATATAAATATTTAAATAAATAAAAATTTAGACAGGATGGCTAAACATCAACGTGCAAACTATAACCATGGATTCAGCGCATGATTCTGAAACTGTTAATAAAAAAAAATTGCTGTTCCATAGAAAAGGGCAATACCTACGCAGTCAAATTGTATGGAACAGCTAATTTTTAGGGTTCCGTACCTCAAAAGGAAAAACGGAACCCTTTTAAGATCACTTCGTTGTACGTCTGTCTGTCCGTCAGTCAAGAGCCTTTTTCTCAGGAACGCGTAAAGTTATCAAGTTGAAATTAATACCATATACTTAGGGCTACAATCCCTTGAAGCAGTGAAAAAATCAAATTTCTAAATCAACGTAATCAAAAGATACGGGCTTTTATGTTCCGAAATCAAAACCTATAGGGTACTTCCCGATGACCTAGAATCATGAAATTTGGCAAGAAACAATGTCATGTAGCACAGATAAAGGAAAAAATCCGGAAACTGTAAATTTGTGGGTACATTATAGAAAAAATAATTTTAATACTATTTACCTACATACCTACAAATTTGTACAGAGCCCTCAAACTCGCACTGGACCGATTTTTTTATTTTATTAACCGACGAAAAGTTTAAACGCAGGGCGGTTCAGAATCATTTACGTACTGAATCTATGGTAACAGCTTTTAAGAACAAATTTTACTATGGGACCAAACCTGAAATTACCAAAATCTGCTGCTCCATACATTTATGTTTACATCGACATAATGAATTTACAATTCCTTATAGTCTACATTAAAGCTAGGTTTACAAAAATCAAAATAAGACGCAAAGGAAGCATTTTCCTTATGAACTCCATACTATAAAGCTCTCCAAAATTTTATATTTCTTGTTTCCAATCAAACAAAATATGAATAACAAAATTCAGAGAAAAATATCGCCATATTCTATTTTCTTTTACATTCAGTATACTTCATGGATGTTCATTTCCCATGATAAAAAAAAAACACTATGGGTATCGCACACAATGAAAATTTCCAATACAATAGCTTCTCTTTGTCGATGTTTCAAAAGATATCTTAATTAAAATTGTAATTAGTTAAAAACAGTGGTGAGACCGTCGGGTGTTGATTTTAAATTCAAATCGAATATCGTATTGAGTACGTATGTAATGAGGAGCTCTCTGTGGGTGACGGGTGTGGTCATAGTGACGGCGGTCGCGATAGCGTGTGGCTACAAATGTTACTAACTTCTAATTTGGTGATCTCACATTGTCTTCAAAAAGTGAGCAGTAAACAACAAATTTGATGATGAAGAAAATCAAGGTTAAGAAGTTCACAATTTGTACCACTTTATTTTAAACTGGTTATTTTAACTTTGAACATATTTAGATCCCTTTTATTTTCACAGGAGTTCTCTTCCGCCTTTTTGGGGAAGGCCGCCGTGCACGCACACACACATCATATTCAGTACAAGCTATGTAAACTTAAATTCCGTAGTCACACACCAGTCATTAGCCATGTACACCTAAAACATGCCATAAAATAGGTACTATTTACCAAGCACAAAATCCAACCACGAAATTCCTTAATTTACCACGCAGTTCATTCCCGCTCAGCTTCCGCTTATCACTGTCACCAAACCCTAAAACCAAAGCATCGCAACAGCACCGAGAGCCCTCCAATCTACAGCCTCTTTTAAAAATTTCCCGTTGCATTATTGAGAAGGCCGACTGCTCCTCTCCATCGATTCCACCTGGATTAAAGAAACTGCCGCACTTATGCCACTTTTACCCAGGTTTCCCAACTTTTTAACCCAGTAGTATGTTCCCTAGGCTAATTTTGGTATTTTCGCTGGCGATAACGCTAGCAAATGCTAATCTATAAATATACACACATCAAAAGTGTCTAGGGATCAACATATATTTTTGCAATAACTTTTCTCCTGATTGATATTAATTAAAATTTTCTTTAAGGATTCATCAAATAAAGTGTTTTCGTTTGTCACAGTAACGATAAACCAAGTCACCTTTGCATTAATGAAGAAATTTGCCATTTTCCTAATAAAGGGATTTTTGACATTTGAACCACTAACACAAAAGTTCGAAAAAAAGACTGAAATAACAGTTTTCTCTAAAATTTTATTGGGTAACTTAAACAATTAATAATCCGTGTTTCTACCGCGAACACTAACAACACAAGAACATCGGTTTGGCATACTCAAAATGAGTTCATCCAAATCACGCTGTGGAATGGCCGCCCATGTTCGTTGCAACAACAAAAAAAGGTCTTCTTGCGACTGGATACCCTCCATATTCGGCAGAGCTCTTTTCTGTAGCATATCCCATGCATGCTCAATCGGGTTCAAGTCTGGCGACTGAGCAGGCCAGGGCAGGACATTGATGTTAGCTGCGGCGAGAGTCTGTCTTACAACTCTTGCGGTGTGCGGTCGTGCATTATCATGCATTAACTGAAATAAGGGACCGATTTGCACTTGTAGAGGAACGATGACGTCTGATACAATCGTCTCAGCATAAATTTGAGCGTTGAGGTTGCCTCTGATCCAAATCAACTCAGTTCTTCCGCCGATCCAAATACCCGCCCATACCATGATGGTTCCACCACTATAAGGATGGACTTCCTGGCAGGATTTTAATCGCTGTTGGCGTCCAGGGGTTCTCCAGTGTCGTATACGTCTTGTATCCGGTCTCATACCAAAACGAGACTCATCAGAAAAGCACACGAAACGCCATTGTTCTTCTGCCCAATTTCTGTGTTCAAGAGCCCATTGATATCGAATCCTACGATTGTGCATTGCTATAGGTGGTACCCGTAGCGGTCTTCGGGAATGAAGGTTCACTTCATGCAAGCGGTTTCTGACTGTTTGGTCGCTAATTAAGTTCCCTGAAGAGTGATGAAGCCTCACGGCTAACATCATGGCGGTTATTGTTGGAGCTCTTCGAGTTAAGATTTGAATGTATCGGTCTTGTCTCCGTGTGGTGCAGCGATACCGTCCTCCATGGCGCTCAGCCACGGTACCAGTGCTTCGGTAACGTGTCCAAAGTCGACTGATAACACTCTGACTTGTATTCAGAGCTAAAGCCACAGTACGTTGCCGGGAATCAGCTTCTATCATTCCCACGGCTCTGAGCATTTCTTCCCTGCTTAAATGACGTCGCCGCTCCATAATAACGTTGGTTTTAATCAGTAGTAGGGAAACAGTAGCACTAATAATGTCTTCAATGCGTTGTATGTTTTTATAGGGAAAATATTGACAGCTGATTTTCATCTTTTACTCGAATTTGATTCACAGTTCCTGATTCAAATTATGAAATGCACCAAAAAGGATCCATATAAATTTATAAAATCATAAATTTATTACAAAGCCACATCTCAATCTCAAGAAATCCGCATAAAAATGCTTGATCCCTAGACACTTTTGATGTGTGTAAAAGGAGAAACTGACTGACTGACTGACTGACATATCAACGCACAGCTGAAACTGCAAGGACTAGGAACGTGAAATTTTGCATACGGCTTCCTTTTAATATGTAGGGGAGCACTAAGAAGGGGTTTTCGAAAATTCGACCTTTAAGTGGGTGAAAAGGGGGAATTTTGTTTGTATGAAAAATCTTATTGCTTGAGTTAATAAACTTGAAATTTGGCAAGAAGACACGCAGACGATGTCGTGGGCGAAGTGCTAGTTATTACATAAATGCAACAAAATTAACATAAAATATCTACCATGAATTTGTGAAAACGTCATTCTATAGCGCGCACAAAATTCCACTGCGAAACATCCGTCGCTTTTCCTTAATTTTCCGCTATTGCTCTTCACGAAGCTCACAGCCTTAAACAAAAGCATCACAACAGTCTACAGACTTTTAAACATTTCCCGTTGCATTATTGAGAGTGTCGATTGCTCCACTCAATCGATTCCACCTGGGTTAAAGAAACTGCGGACTGAGAGCAGTTTAATTCTTTAACTGTTTTAAAAGCTTTCCGATTTCGTGGTGAAGAGATCTTTCTGAGTCTTAAAAAAAAAAAATGGCTAGCTAATCAATCTTAGTTCTTCACCTAATTAGAGCCAGTCCAACAAACTTCGTCATGAAAGAATCTGGGGAAAAATAAGGGCAAGCGGGTAGTAGGATCTTTGTACATGGGTTCCGTAGACAGTAGAAAAAAGAAATAAAGACTAAAATTTTTCACACGGGTTAAGGCACAGAATATAATATACAAACAACAGTATTGAGGATTTGAGAAATTCGGAATTTGCTACGTTTATAATTTGTTAGCATTCGTTCTTTTGTTTCTCTCACTCTGTTTTCAACAAAGAGTTCGTTTAATAAAACATGTATTATTGTAAATATGTAGGTAGCCTCGGTAGCCATGTTTTATATTTTATGCCGTAAGTGAATAACGATCTATTTTTTTAAACACGAAATTACTTAAGTAAGTCAAGTGTTATTTTTATATTCGAAGCGAATTGAACCATCGAACTTTATTTTATTTTGCACTGCATCGGGATTAATTACTATTTTGATATAAAATAAAAATTGAGATACTTGCCCATTTTATGACAACTCCGGGTGTATCCATTGCATAAATTATTTATTTATTTTGGATTTGTTACGTAAATTACATTTAGCAAAGCAAAGCATTATTTTTTTAAAGAAAATAGGAATCGTTTCCTGGAAATGAATTTATTGAAAGATTAATTATTCAAGATATTATAATGTTATTAAAATCCACCATCATTAGTGTTGTAAATATCTAAAATGTGTATTTCTACTACCATCTATTTATGTGTAAGTCTATGCTTTATAATAAAAGAACATCACTTTTCTTCATGTCACATAGCACGTTTTTTTACTGTAAGACATTTATTCACAAAGACACAGCAATTAGAATTTACAAGCTAATGCTAACATATATATAATTATAATATACAAAAATATAATTTAAAAAAAAAAGTGAGGAGCTCATTGGGCATCAATTTTTTTCGTATCGCTGTCAATGGGATAAGTGCTCAAAAGACTGACAGTATTACCACGTTGGATGGCAAAGCTGATTCTTTGGGCTAAAAATAGGCGAGCCTCTGGTCACATGAGGAGAACCGCTTGGCGTGTACCGTAATATTCGAAGAGCACTCGGACCCTCAGGCGCTAGTGTATCAACCCCAAACGGCTCAAACATATTGCTTCCAATAAGGTTGCTTTCCATAACCAAAAAAGAAGATATAATTATACAGGTGGATTATTAAAAATTACATTAAAAAAAAAACACAATGTACACTTTTTCTACAAGGTATAAGAATTACATTCTTTGCCATATGTCACCTAGCCACGCCAATATACGATAGAAACACAATAAAAAGTAAACATACTCAAGCAAATAAATAATAAATTAAAATTTAAAAACTTACTACCTAAATAAAAGCCTCCAGGCATAAAGGGCGTGACAGCTTACATATTTATGCAATAAATAATAACCTCCCCGACCGATTTCGGTCACAATGGCCAATCTCAACGGAGATTAGCCAGGTACGCAGGAGATATTATAGTGCACAAATGTGTGCGCAGACACAGGTGCACTCTCTGTTCCTTTACTCTCATAGTCCGATGGGACGGCAATCCGACACGACCGGAGAGAGATCAGGCGCAGGACCAACGGCTTAACGTGCTGTCCGAGGCACGGGGGTATCACACCGCCAACTTCCAAACTCCGGGCTGTTACTATTAGAAAAATTCCTAATAGAAAAACTCAACACTTGCCCGACCCGGGAATCGAACCCAGAAGCCCACGCTCAGCAGTCGCGCTTACGACCACGAGACCAACGGGGTAGTCACAACAATAAAACCATGGCAATAAAAAGGCGATTGTTAGATTTGGCTTGCGGAACCCTAAAACGATTTTCTTGATACTTAGCGACGACCCTCTGACTTATTGAATGTTCAAATGAATTAAGAAGCTCATATTTCTAATCTGGGTCTAAGATTATAATTTACGTTGGTACTTTTTTATTTTGTATCATTCATCTTATGGTAGGTGTAGGCAGAGAGATGTACAGACGCCAGCACATCAAACTTCCACAATCTTTCAAATTTCTTTAATAGATATTCAACTTTATCGCTAAAGCTTAAGGTAAAGCTTAAAGTGTAGCTTATGTGCTGGCATCTGTACATAGGTGTTTGTTACTATTTCAAAGAGATGACAACGAAACAATGTAGGTTAGTAGCCATTTTCTTGGTCCTGGCATCTTTTTAGGTGTAAGTTTTTCTATGATTTTTATAATACGAACTTGTGACTTGTGCCGAATGAACTTATATCTTTCTTTCTGTTGTTACTATAATTATACGATGGATATGATGATAATTATGTATCTAGGGATCAATCAGAGTTACTTGCAAATAAGAGAAAAGGAGAGCTGTAATTATGACGAATATGAATGATTTTTTGACATTAAGGGCGAATTTCAGCAATGATATCGAACTCAATAAACACAATTAAACCGCGTTTAAGAACTGTCAACGTCGATATTCCACAAAAAATGATAACACTGACAGCTCTTGTATGCGCTTAAGGGGATTACAGGATCTAAACGCAAAAAACGCAAGTTTTAGAAGCAAATATATATCGACTACAGCAAACAAAATCAGAAAAAAATACATAATATTCTTCAGGATATACGATAAGTAGATAGTTTGTTGAAAACATAAATATATACAACTAATTTGATACGATAGAAAAAAATCATGAAGATACCTCTAAAAACTTTATTTTTACAATAAAAACTATACAAAATATAAATAAACAATCATTCTGATTTTTTTGTCAGATTATTCTACAAGCAACATACTTAAACAGTAGTGTTTTATTTTTTGTGCAAAAAATAGATTTTTTTGTAATTATATAATTGCTTCATATTTTGCAATAAATTGCCAGCGTCGTGTCATCACGCTTCTCTTTCTTTTCTATGCAGTCCGACAGTGACCGCGCTTTAAGTCATGAAGTCCCCGATCATTCAACTTCATTGGTGTAATTCGCCTTAAGTAATCAACATGCAGCAAACTTTTTACGATTCCTATTTATACAGAGTTATTTTTAATTGGCTAGCTAAACTTTCCAGACGCGATGGGTAATATCTAAATATATATTTTTTAAAAATGTGGGGTCAGCGACCAAAGTTATTATAGAAAATTTAGAAATTCTGTTTTATTTTGGGTATACTTCACAGACGTGATGGAAAATACGAAAACATTTTTTTTTCAACTCATACATCAAGTAACAACACTAACAGCGGTCGTTGACCTCCAAAAAAAAATTAAATCTTTATATTTTTTTATTTTATCGTGTTTAGATATGGATACCCATCGTGCCTGCGGAGGTTGGCTAGTCAATTTAAAATAACCCTGTATTACTACCAGGGGCCCAAGTCTGCTATTTTTATAAATTCTTCATTACAACACGATCACATTGTCATTTTGCTAAAAGTTCGTAATCTGCTAAATTCATAATGGTCGATCATTGGTCGGTCAATGATCTGAGAAAAACGACTAAATTTCATGCTAGATTTCATTTAATATAATATTTTTACATATTACGTATTAGTGTTTGCAATCTGAAGTAGTAAGAAGTTCGTAAATAGCAGTAAACATTACATTTATTCATTTGTCATTATGTACGAGATTACCATTTTATGCCATTTCTTTCAATGGAGTGTCAGTGGTTGACCATTGGAAAGTCATAATGACGCCATTATTTTAGTAGATTACCAAACTTGTCAAAATCGACAATTATGAAATCAATGATAGACCATTCTGACACTTTTGTAATAGCAGACTTGAGGCCCAGATCTAATGTTTTCTGCAACGTGGTTAGACAATACCAAGAATTGAAATCAAGCAATCAGGCGGATCGCTGGGTGGATGAAAAAGGAGCGAACAGTGGCCGTGTTGGCACCCGACCGATACCGGATGCTCGCTAAATCTGTTTACTAAGAAAACTCGAGAACGACTTGCTATCGAAGAGTTTCTTTGAAGTTTGTATTGATTCGTTACGAGAGGATGCTGCCGACCCTTTATGGTGTTTGTGAAATATACTTGTTTCGATTTGAATGAGAATAAAGACCATCGTGATTTAGACAGCGATGAAAAATCAGAGGTAAAATAAGAATAATAATAATCAATAATAATATTAATTAATGAATTATGATAATAATATTTTTCATCTGACAGCAACCTTATGACAACGACAATAAAGATTACTGTGTTGCAAAATGAGAGATACAAAACTATTGTGAATGAACTGCAATCGCGGAGTACAAAAGAATACAAATGTTTTACGAATTTAAACTTTATTAGTTCCTAATCGTGTCAAACCGACATGTATCAGGAATGCATTCTCTTTGGGGCCGGAATAATTACAATGCTTTGAGTTTTGCCACTAACAAGAGTTTTGCCTGCGTTTTGATAGTCAATAAATACATCTTTGTAAGTAATAATCTCATCAAAATATGTTATTCTTTACAATTTCCCACATGGCCGCAAGTGGTCGCTGTCTTTAAATACACCTACAACACCAAGAGAGTTTCCGATGTGCTGCCAACCTTGACAGAATGAAAAAGTCTTGTTATGTGTAGGTATTGTATCATCATCCTTTTGATGTTCACACTCGCAATAGTTCTAGTACAAGACTTTATCACCTTTGTTGCTCTTTCGTATAACCCATGGACAAAGATTTAAATCGTTAGATTCGCTTTACCGCGCCAAAACATGCTCACTTTTCGGTTTCCTTTTCAATGATAGTCTCACTCACTCATGCTGAACATCGTACTTATCCATAGATGTGTGAACACACTCTTCTCAGTACTCTTTTCGCGTTATCTAAGTATGGTGAGGGCGAATCCAGCGATTTAAATCTTTGTTACAAACTTAATTTGTTCATGAGTTCTTCTTACATAACTTTTAGATAGTTTCGAAGTTTGCAGTCTTACATATGAGTCAAAGGGGTAGGCAGAGCTGTATTGGGTATACTCACATTTCGTCTTTTAAGTCTTAAGTATAAATGGGTGAGCATAATAATATTATACAGGGTGGGTAAGAAATCGTGGATCAAACAAAAAAAATGATAGCATGAGTTATTTGAAATAAAAAAGCATCATCATTACAAAAGTGCTTTTATGATAGTGGGTACCATGATTTATCAGTATTGGCACTTTTTTCAATATCTTTTAAGTCTCACGAAAAAATATTTGGCACTTTAGAACCTTACTGTAAACACTCAAATTGTCATAACTTTTAAGGAGATCAAGTTAGGGCACTGCCACAGAGAAAATTTTTACTGCAAATAACCCCAGCTGTCACCCTGTTTCGTTTCATCCACGATTTTTTGCCCACCCAGAGCAGATCGGAGCTGCAACTTTGATGTTTCAGATGTAAAAAACCTTTGCCCCCGAGTCGGTCAAACAAGGATAGCAAAAAAAACTCGGAATGTAATATTTTTACCGACTCGGGGATGGAGCCCTAGACCTCAAATTCAGCAGTCAAGCTTGCGACCACGAGACCAATGAGGCAACCAGAAAATAGTATCATATCCACTTGTTAAAAAAAACTGTGTCGCCATTAATAAAGTGTGACCCTGTCAGCTATACAATATTATGACGGATCGAGTTTAGTAAAGCAGCTATCTACTACGGCAAAGTGCTAAAAGTAATTAAGGACTCATTTCAAGCACCTACTTTCACTCTAGAATATTTTTGTTGAAGACTATCTAGCGAAATAGTATAATTATAAAGGATTATGCCAAGAGGGTCAGTGTACTCCAGTTTGACAATTAAACCACACTGTGTTCCTTGGTACCTGTATTATTAAGCTATGAAATTCAAATTAGGTACGATTAGAAGCTTTATTTATTTTTTTACATCCGCTGGCGGCAGTTCGAAATTGATTTTTTAAAGTAAAAAAATAAAGAGAGACCGCACAGTGGCGCCCTCGTCGTTTGTTTGGTTATTTCATACAGTTTCTAATGAAAATGCAGAAAATAAGCACGTTAAGTTGTGCTTCACAAGATTATACGTTAATATTATTAGAAACGGTACTTTTATTTTGTTTAGTTTTATTATAATCCTTAAAACTGAATATAGTGGCCGCTGTTATCCGTTTTAAGGATTATAGTAAAACTAAACAATATAAAACTACCGTTTCTAATAATATTAACGTATAATCTTGTGAAGCACAACTTAACGTTCTTATTTTCTGCATTTTCATTATAAATTGTATGAAATAACTAAACAAACGATGAGGGCGCCACTGTGCGGTCGGCATAGTCTTAATTGAGTTCCTTTTAGTGACAGAATGGAATAGATGCATAGAATATACTTTATTGAACACCAAAATTGTTACACAGCTCTTTACAATATTGCTAACTAGCTGCGCCCCGCGGTTTCACCCACGTAAGTTTTGATCCCGTGGGAATATCGGGATAAAAAGTACCCTATGTGTTATTCTGATGTATAAGCTATATTACTGTAAAGTTTCATCAAAATCCGTTCAGTAGTTTTCGCGTGAAAGAGTAACAAACATCCATACATCCATACATACAAACTTTCGCATTTATAATATTAGTAGGATTCCATGAGTAAAATGGCGGTCTTAACGCTGGTAGCGATGTCTCTTTGAAAAACTTTGGAAGGGTTGAAAAAATTTAAAATAAACAAGAGAGGGGTATTCAGTGGTGTTGAAAAGGATCTAGGTTAACCTTTAATGAAATGAAGTTGTCACTGTCATTGTGTATTAGCAAAACATTATGGCGGTGTTAGCTCCGATTTTGGCCACGCGCCAAAATAACATTGTAATCATTTACAGACGCCAGTACATCAAGTTACTACAATCTGTCAAATTTCTTTAATAGGTTTTCAACTTTATCGCTAAAGCTTAGGGTTCAAGGTTGATTGGGAAAATTTGACAGTTTCGGGTAGCTTGATGTGCTGGCGTCTGTAGGTACCTACCTATCTATACTTATAATAAATCTGTAGAGAGGTCAATTCTGTACATGTAATATATTTCCAAAATAACTATCAGCGGGTGATTAGTGATCGTTACTGACGCCAAAAATGCAATCAGTAAAATTTTTGTCTGTCTGTCTGTCTGTCTGTCTGTATGTTCGTTATAGAAACAAAAACCACTCGACGGATTTCAACGAAACTTGGTACAATTGTTCTTCAGTATGAAGAACAATTGTAGGCCTCGGCAGGTTATAGTATACTTTTCATCACGCTACGATCAATAGGAGCAGAGCAGTGAACGGAAATGTTGGGAAAACAGGATTTCTTTTTAGATGAAGTAGTAATAGGTTAGTAGTAGTTAGTTAGTAGTAGGTAAGTTTTGGTTAATTTATGTTCAGTTTTTTTTAATATTAAGTAGGTAAAAGCGTAGGTACTTTTATTAATTATAGGTAAGTATAGGTATTATTAATTATAGTAGTTATAGGTATTTAGTTTTAAGTGAAGTAGGTTTTATTATATATTATTTTATATATTAGACGTAGTTATATATTTTTAGTTATTCAAGCCCCAAGCGGACGCCGGCGTCCGCCCGCTATTGTCTTGAAAAACGCGTTGAATGAGAAATACGCGTTTTCAAGAATCGGCAGAAGAAAGAGCACATCGGTTAAACTCTATGAGAGTTAGTGCCTCAATTTCCGGAAGTCATTATTCCACGCGGACGAAGTCGCTGGCAAAAGCTAGTTGCTAATAAATCCAAAACTAATAGAAATAGGTATCTAAAAAAAACTAAAGTAAACGAAAAACAATAATCAAAATCAATAATATCAATATCTAAACTAATTATTAATAGTTAACTTGTTCCACAAACCTCCAAACGAAAATTCCAAACAAATCTGAATTCGAATTCCTCTAGTAACGCCTCCCAAGATTAGACAGAGCCGAGACAGTTTCATTTGGCTTGTCTGCATCGGAACAAGCCCTGAATAGCAAGGAGCCAGCTGGAACCGCTTTAAACTGGATCATCCAGACAAAATGGACGCCGGATTGTATTGAAGTCGCAAGTTCGCAAGGAATTGTTTATGAGGAATCTGTTGTTTAGTTAATTAAGATTTTCTAGTGGAGATAGACGTATTTTTTTGTAAGATAACTTGGTATAAAAGTAATAGATTTTTTTGCAAGTTCTGAATTAAAAATATTCAATTTATGAAGGTATTTTTGGTAAAATTTAATACTAGTTATAAAACCAAATACATGCTTTGTTGAATAAGGATAAAGCACAGTTCAGTGCAATGCAGTTTCAAAAAAACGAATAAGTCTTTTGCGAATTTGATCTTTATTAGCTAGTAGATTTGTCGTACTAACAGAAGGTTAATTATCTTCTGTTAGTACGACATTGGTTCTCGTAATTTAAAACGTTCAAAATCTAGTCGCAGTCTCAACAAATGTCAAAAACTTGTCAAAATGTAGGGAAATTAGACGTATTTTTTGACAGATTGAGACTGTGATCAGACTGTGAACGTTCTTGAAATAACGAGAATTGCTCCTCTGCTGGTGTCAGAAACGCATTCTCTCGACGCGACGGCCGGACTTTAATAACTTACTTTTTGTGTGAGAAGACTCGAATGCACACTACACATTCTGTTCATTACCAACCAACGAAGACAGCGAAACTATTTGTATCCTGTTGTTGAGTGAGAAAATTATGAAACAAAATACCAACCTAAATAACAAATTACCAAGTCAAAGAACCTTGATAAAACTTCAAAAAGCATAGAACTAGCTAAAGAAAGGAAGAAAAATTTAAAAGAAAAATTAAAAAATACACAAGTTATCTGAAATACTTAGTCAAAAACATAATTAAAAGCACGGTAAAGTAATTGGCATCTATGTGCAGTGACGGTGACAAAAGTATTCCACTCAGCATGATGCTGTATTACATATATGTACAGCGCTAATTTTCAATGGTCACAAAAAAAAAATTCTAATAACTATTTCCGGTTCACAATACTGTCTCCTAATAACATATATTTCTCAACTACCCATATGACAAAAACCCACAAGACAAGTGCTGTATCTAGAATGGAACATGTTTGTATAATAGAACTAAGCCAGAGCTCTGGAACTTTCTACAAACTAGTTATTTTCGTATTGGAATAACATTATGAGAGTGTTAAGGGGGTGTTTACACAGTTGAAAGTTAAATTGGCTGGATAGAATATTGAATGTTATTAAGCTCTTATAATTATAGATTAGGGAGCGTAGATTTTGAAAGTGATGTTATTTAAGTATGTTTAATTTATCCTCGGCTATAGATAAATAAAAGAAGCAAGAAAGAAAATACATATATTTAACACAGACTTAAAGGCACACAATATAATACACGAGATAAAAACAAATAAAAAGTGAAAACTCAGGTGTAAGAAATTAGCAGGACAGTGGTGTGAAATGGGGTAACCCTGGTATCATTCTAAATGGCTATGTTTGATACTATGGAATGAGCTAAATACTTTCATAAAAAAGAGATGCGTTAATATACTTACAATACAACAATGCCTTCAGGGCATTGATGAGGGTCCTACCACACTGTAGCACGTCAGGTATGATCAAGGATCTCACTGGCGATCGCTACCCTACCAAGGGCAAGAAAGTGGTGTATTATTACGCAGAATAAGAGGAAACAGCTACAGATACTGAAGGCATTTGAGGAGAGGCTAGAAGGGCCTTCAATGGATAGATTTAGCATTCTACATGTCAGATCTGATTGTTATATTCTTGTTTTTTAAACGTTTTGGTACCTAATTATTCTACTTACATAGATTTAATTAATTTGTATTACTAACATACTACGGGACATTGAAGCCTGAAAAAAAAAGCTAAAAAAACGACGCAAAAGGCAATATGATACGGATCGTTTTTATTTTAATGCGTGTTTTTTTATTATTGAACCAAATTATTGACTCCCACGGTATATTATTTTGTTTGGCGGATTATCAATCGAATTCAAACCCGCAACCACTAGCATATCATACCATCACTGTAACATCTAAGCTTCAATTTCTTCTCTTCTGTCCTCTTATCGAAAATAATTTCGCCTTACAATAACCCTTTTCTCTCTGTTGGTTAACACGGCATTCGCCTTAACACAGTATGAACCGACCGCCGTTCACTTGAAGTTATTCTTATTAAACTTGAACGAACTTAATGGTCGATCTTATTCGAGTACTGCAATATTTCAGCGACTATTAGAACGTAAATCATGAAATGTGAAATGAAGTTTGAAATATCAGAAGTTGGTAGGTAATAACTTTGTCAATGTATAGGAGCAATCGTGTGTGGTTAACACTATAGGTTCTTTATTGTAGTACCGTTTTGGATCATATCTAATAAGAAGGGTTTAGTGACAATATTATCGAGGGTAATTATAAAATATTAAAGTATGTACTTATGCAACCGTGGCTAAATAATAACAGCCGCACAGGTCATTCGATCAGGTTAAGCTACGCTTGCTGCGGTTGGTCTGTGGATGGGTGACCATCTTTACATATCGAGACTCCTCCGTGCCTCGGAAAGCAAGCTAAACCGTTGGTCCCGGCTGTCATTCGTGGAACTTTGACAGTAGTTACGGGTATATAGAAGCCCGAAAGTCTGACAACCAGTCTTACCAAGGGGTATCGTATTACCCAGTAACTGGGCTGTGGAGATCAGATAGGCAGTCGCTCCATGTAAAATACTGGTATTCAGCTGCATCCAGTTAGACTGAAAGCCGACCCCAACATAGTTGGGAAAAGGCTAGGCAGATGATGACTTAAGCAAAAATTTAAGTTTCCATAATTAGTAATAATTTCGTAGTAATTGAATAACTTATATTTCAGGAGCTGGTATTTATATACAATTTATATAAAATTTTGTTACTTACTTTGTTGTTTGGTGATCAAACAGGTAGGAGATATTCCACTTAGAGCACTAATTTCAACCGCACTTGGATGAACAGCACCTGAGCACTTCCACTAACTGAAGAATACTGTAGCGGCCTCAACAACGTCATATGCGAACTAAGCAAAATCCAGTATCGCGCAAGTAAAGTTCGACGCGCGATTAGCGTATATAAAGTCAAATTAAATTAGCTAGCGAAACTCTGCAGACGTGATGGGGATCGATAGCTGACATCGATCCCCATCACGTCTGCCCGACGCTTGATGTCTGGATGTTATCATCAGACACAACAACCATCTTTTAGAAGGTTCTTCCCTTTTCTATGGAGGATCTTTAATTTAACCCTCTGTTTCTCATACCTCTATCTCTAATATCTTATATATAAAATTCTCGTGTCACAATGTTCGTTCCCGTACTCCTCCGAAACGGCTTGACCGATTCTCATGAAATTTTGTGAGCATATTCAGTAGGTCTGAGAATCGGCCAACATCTATTTTTCATACCCTTATTTTTTTTTTTGCAAAACGACGTTTGCGGGGTTAGCTAGTTATATATAAAATTCTCGTGACGCGATGTTTGTTACCAAACTGCTCCGAAACGGCTGGACCGATTTGTATGAAATTTTGAGTGCATATCGGGTAGGTCTGAGAATTGGCCAACATCTATTTTTCATACCCCTTTTTTTGCAAAACTACCTTTGCGGTGTCATCTAGTTATATTATAAAAAAGTTAAAGTAAATACCTTGCTTTGAAAAAACTAATATTAAAACACTTAAACTAAATAATCATTGGTTTTGTATCCGAATCATTTTGCAACAATTTAACTAAGTTAATTTAGGTACCTAAATTAAATTAGATCATAAACATGGTTTCTTATTTATACCCCGCATAAACCTAATCCTGAACTTTAAAGATCACTTCTCTTTGTAACAAAAAGGCAACGGAAAATCTGTGAAAATATTTTGAAATCGTTCTTCTATGTGAAAAATATATATACAGTCTCCATACACATAAATTTTTTATATGCGCATTCTATTCAATTTCCACTATCATATTAAATGTATGCAAACAAATTTAAGCGAACTCACACACTCAAAGAATGGCGATAAAAGGCTACGGGCGAGGTCATGGACCGCGTAGCGCCTCTACGAGCGTCGCTACGAGCTGCTACGATAGCTCTACGAGCGTAGACTGAAAATAGGATTGTATTGATTTATGGACAGAGTTTATTTGGGTTTATTTATTTAAGGAAAGTAGTTTTTTTGTGTATATTTGGAAGAAAGACATGGTAGGAATTTTATTATTTTTTAAGTTTAGCCTTTAAATAAACGTGTTGATTATAGTCGCCAAAGTTTTATCTAGCCTATTGTGAGATCTAGCCTAGTTTATTTTTCTCCAAAATCAGATTTCTCTATTAGTACTACTGACACACTCAACTGTCCAGCCTTTTCCCAACTGTACTGTGTTTGGGTTGGCTTCCAGTCTAACCGAGAAAGCATTGTGGAATACAAGTATGTTATTTTAAATGGTGTGACGGCCTACTCAGACTTTCGAGCTTCTGACTACCCGTAGCAACTGTCGAAGTTCTACGAATGACAGCCCAGATGTGGCTTCACGTGCTCTCCGCGGCACGTAAAGGTTTCGTTATGTAATGGATGGCTACCCATCCACGATAAACTGAGAAAAATTTCAGAAGCGACCAAACCAAAACATAACTTTATAAAAACAGCTGTTATCCGGAAACTTTTTTCCGCTTCAAACCAAACATAAAATATACATCTGCCCATCAAAAAACATCCAAAAAAACCTTCGTCAGTACTTCAACTCCGGCGTCAGATCGCGTGTCATCGTCAGACTAAA
The DNA here is from genome assembly GCA_949316385.1 of Globia sparganii. Lineage (NCBI taxonomy): Eukaryota > Metazoa > Arthropoda > Insecta > Lepidoptera > Noctuidae > Globia > Globia sparganii. The sequence continues at coordinate 20,898,062 of OX438671.1, forward strand.
TTCCAAATCGTTACAGATTTGCATAATTGCATTACCATGCCCGAGGGAGGCTTTCATAAAAAATATATTAAGAGACACCTGGTTTCCCCGTAACTTTTGCCTCTAAAAAAATTATTTATATCAAACTTCTTTCATAAATCAGGATAAAGTTGTTTACAAAGTAATCTCGCGACCCGCCTCCTCCCGCGAATATTTTATATTACTGCTGTATATAAAAATAAATGACACTTTTCAGTTTTCAGCGTTTCGTGTGATATGCTTGTGTACCTGATGGTTAATTGGTGAAGTTTTTATGTTTCATTTCTTGGTTTAGAGAAGTTTTCTGACGTTACCTGCCATTGAAGTGAAAAGCAGCTCTGATACCTACTTAGTTCATGCGTTCTGTTGTTTTGATAGGTCACTTGTTGTTGTAAAGCTTTTAGCACTTGTGCTGAACTCAACACATGCCTGCTTACATTTTTGTAAATCTTAGAAAGAACATAAAATGTGTTTATTGGCAGAAAAATAAAACCTCAAAACTATCAAAAGTAGAAAACAATGCTTATAATGCCTTACTATATTTGACTTTGCAAGAAACAAAGAACCATAATTATTGATAATGTAAGAACATTTTCACTATCGTGCAAAAATTCTAATCTCAAAAACTTGTGTCACCATGTTATTCAAGAGGCCAATTCTATCGAAAAATTTACGATTATTTGAAAAGTAATCGAGATATCTACCGCCCGGGGAGTAGCAGGGCACCTCCTTATTGGTCCCCAGGGGTAGACTACCCACCTTTCATATGAAATATTTAAAAGTTTTTCACAAAGCATTCGTTTAGAAGTTTTTGGTACATTGCTGTTCGTGTCGTGTGTGAAAGTTTTTAGGATTCCTCAACTTTTCTTTGGGACCTTTAAGTCTATTGCAATAAGTCTACAGTCTCAATTTTTGTTGGTTACTAGGCATGATGATAGTTTGGGTTTTCTTTGAAAGTATATATTTACCTTTTTATAGGACTATGAGTTTTATTAAAATCTTAGTACATCATAATAGTATAATCAGCTTATAACGTTTTCGCTGCTAGGACTGTCTGTTAGAGGGAGTTGGCCTTTACCAACCCGCACAGGGCCCGCGGGGTGGATAACGGCCCATTAAAGCCTTAAACAGTATATTTTGTAAATATAATAATACCTATTCAGATACAATTTATGTAATTGATCAATAGAACATTAAACAAAATGACAAATCGTAATATGACAGTAATTTAGTTCAGTTGCTACTGATTCAACGCAACAATTTTCAAATTATTATCCATCTAGATTTGGACTCATATAGCAATAGAGCCTTTACTTATAAACTCGTCCAGATTAGGACGCAAACAATACCTTTACTTCTAAAGAACACAAGCATGGTTTAAACACAGCGAGCCACAATTTCCACTTTCACACAACAGACTCAATTCTAGCCAGCACAACTTCCCTAAACTATTTAAGCCACCGACTTTCATTCGTAAGAACAGCAAGCAGATCCCGGGAAGTCACTAGAGCAGAGATATTTAACGTCAACCCATAAAATAGTACAAGCGGTCAGGGGCCTTGCACCGCCCCTCTGTTTATAGCTCGAGAAATAATGGCTGAGAGAAATAGTCTCCTATTTTAAAGTAGCTATCTTTTGTCAAAGGCTGTTTTGTGAGAACAGTTACGAACGCGCGGAGTAACTCAAACTTAAAGCATTTATTTCAATTCAACCAATTAACCAATTTTACAGGTACTTGAATTGTCAAGGTGTCGGTTAGTCAGAATGATGAAGATATCCATTCCAAAGCGTAGTAGATTACTGTGGAGAAGAACGGGTAAGAAACTCCACAGACACCCTTTTAAATCATAATACTGTTACAAATCAAAAACATGTTTTAAAATTGAAAATTCTCGCATTTTGTCTTTAGTTTTAACTTTATTCTTATGTACTCAATACCTACTCAATATCATTATTTCTTTACCATAATATGTTCTTAGGTGGTAGCTATATAATTTGGATCATTATGGATCCTGTAGGGCACAGCAAAAGGGACGAATCCTATCCTACTTCCTACTTCCTACTAATATCCTACTATCCTACTTCCTACTAATATTATAAATGCGAAAGTTTGTGAGGATGGATGGATGGATGTTTGTTACTCTTTCACGCAAAAACTACTAAACAGATTTTGATGAAACTTTACAGTAATATAGTTTATACATCAGAATATCACATAGGATACTTTTTATCCCGATATTCCCACGGGATCAAAACTTACGCGGGTGAAACCACGGGGCGCAGCTAGTTCTGTTTACAAAACGAACCAAAATGCTATAGAATGGTCATTTTTTCGATTCAAAAATTATTCTGGTTTACGTAACGTTTATGCCGCGCGTTTATATGCTATTGCCAATGGATTAGATTTGAATTTGTTTCATAAAGTTTCAATATGATGAATATAGTAATGTGTCACAATCAAAGTCAAAGTCAAATAATTTATTTCAATAAGGCAAATTATTGATTTTGCTAATTAAGTTTCCTTATAAAGAGTTACGTGCGGGGTCCAAAATCAATACATCTTATTATAATTTGTTCAATGTCGACTAATAAAAAAGGCAGGCACCAAATCAAGGCAAAAGCAGTCGCCAAGGCAGTCGCTCCATGTAAGGTATTCAGTTGCATCCGGTTAGACTGGAAGCCGACCCCTACATAGTTGGGAAAAGGCTAGGCAGATGATAATGATGTCGACTAATAAAAAAGCTAATAAAATTCAAATGATTCTAGGATATTTTTCATCTATGAAATTACTAGCTTTTTACCCGCCGTTCGCTCGCGTGGACGTCAGTAATTTTCGCACAGAAACGTACTACAGAGATAAAAACTATGCTATGTCCTAACCCAGGTCATGTGTGCTTAATTTCATCGAAATCCGTTCAGCAGTTTAGGAGTGAAAAGATAACAAACAGGCAGGGTCACTTTCGTATTTATAATATTATCAATGGATAACTGTACTCTTCCTATGTATACTGCGTCAGTTTTTGCGAGATAATTACAAAAATAGTACGTCACAGGTAATCGGTTCTTGCTTTCAAAAATATCGTTTTATCACCTAAATAAATCGACGTCATGAATAATGTAATTCGAGAAAAGTCATTACGATTGTGTTACGCAATAAGACTTCTAAGTGTAAAAAGGTTATACAACTTTTATGTAAATTTTTTTTAAGAAACGAAGTATCTCCTAGAATTTCATTGAAATTATGTAAGTAAATAACTTATTTATGTAAACGAGTATCTAAATGTCAGCGTTATGAAAGAAATGGAGTAATTTACTCGGCTGTGAGTGACATTCATGTTGCGTCATACATGAATGAAGTTTCAGGGCTGTCACGGTGCTGTTTAGGAAATTATATTGTCAGTTACCCTTATTGGTTTTCTGAAAACCAGACTTAAGCAGCTGCAGTTTTAATGACATCATAAAACAATACTGTTTCAGTCATTAAGTGTTCCAAGAGTGATAATACTTAATTGCTTTATAATCCCAGACTCGATTAAGTTTGGGAGCCATTTCATAGTAGGTATTTTAACACTCATTGACAAAGTTTCAAAATTACAGCTGGAAATAGAATGCTGCGCTTTTACGGCAACTGTTTCGAAGTCAGAGTTTGCTACTTATGTAGGTAAACACACTTGTTTATTTAGATTGGACAAACGTTTTATTTTGGGATGCATGAAGAAGCCTCCTCGTGTAGCGCAGTTTGTTCCGCCAGTTACTCAACTGAATGGAACACTCGGCGCCTTCTGGATGGTTACACCCAACACCTTATTTGACTGGCCAATTTTTCCCTTGCTTGGGCTAACGCCCGCCTGGTTTGCAACCGGCTCCCACTGGAGTCCGGCGTCAACAAGCCTGCTATGTTTCGTCAATGCGTGAGAGTTTCAGTGCCTTAGGCATCTTCTGGGCACGGTCGTTCCATCATAGACCTCATCCATCGTTTTCCATCCGGTGTGATCGAGATAAAGAGCGGGCCCATTCAGCAATAAAAAAAACTAGCTCTCTGTTATAAAATGAAAGCGAGCCATGAACTTTTAATCGTTAATACCTTCAAATATAAACAACGATACTTTACTTACAAAACCTTGACGTAACTCCACAATTCAATTTATATACAAATTGCCTTGTTTTAAAAAACCATCCTTTCCCCCCTAACAACATAATTTTCCCTCAATAACTTGCCAAAAATACAACTCGGAATAAAACTCGGACGTGTGTCAACCCTAAGTTCTTGTGACATGCTCACACGCTTGGGCTGTGCAGTTTATTTCCACGTGACATTTTATGCGTTAATTAAAGTTTTTAAGGATTTGCGACTCACCAGTGTTTAAAGAGGCTAGCCACTTTGATTTTGTGGCTGTTGTTTTATTTTTTCGTATTTTTCCATGTTTTTTTTGTATGTGGTAGGTATCTTATTTTCACTTTTGAGTTGCAGAAGTATATATACTTATTCTTTGCTCTCATTGATAAAAAAAAACTAAAATAATTTATTTCGAGTCGAAAAAAAGACACTTTGAACGTAAAAAATTACAAGAAAAAAGATTTGATTCTAGTTGCCCCTTCCAAAAGGTAGTTTCGCATGGAGAAGAATGGGCAAGAATCTCCTTATTTAAGTGCCTACTCTTTTTTCTGTAAACAGTAATTATATCAATAAAGTAAATGTGAAGATGATGTACCTGGAATAAAATTACAAGTTTTGGAATTAAAGCAATGACAGATAAATTATTATTTGTTTTTATTAATTACTAGCTTCTGTCCGCGACTTCGTCCGCGTAAATTTTTTTTGTTTCCCCGACCCACCCCGTCGCAACGTGTCGCCAAGCGAAAACTTCAGACTTCTTTTCTTTTTGCTCAACTCCTAAGGGTCCTAGCGTCAAGTTTAATAGAATATAGCCTTTCTCAAGAACTGGGCTATCAAACGCAAAAATATGTTTATATATGCGACCAATACTTCCAGAGATTTAGAGCTTTCAAACCGTGTTTCAAACAAACAAACTCTTCAGCTTTATTATTAGTATTATTTTAAAACTATGATATCTCATAAGATATACATTGAAATCAAATGATGTCAGAGGCAATTTTGTTCAAAATTAAATACATGTGATGAATAACGTATTTATTTGGATAACGATTAATACCATGTTTATAAAAACACCTTCGCAAATAATGCATTATTTTAGAACAAATTTGGTTAGCATAAAAGAGGTTATAGTGAGCTAACCTTAAAAGATAGACATATGCTGTCGGGGACTTTTTTTTAAAACTTTTAAAGGGAAACAATTCTGTCATACATGATTTTTGCGAAACTTTAACCGTTTACGCAGCGCACGCAGCGGAAGCTCTCAATAGGAAAAAAATTCCCCGATTTTGAAACATTCTTCATTGGTGCTCCGCTCCTATTGGATTTAGCGTGATGATATGTAGCCTATAGCCTTCTTCGATGAATGGACTATCTAACACTGAAAGAGTTTTTCAAATCGGACCAGTAGTTCCTGAGATTAGCGCGTTCAAACAAACAAACAAACAAACAAACTCTTCAGCTTTATAATATTATGTATAGTATAGATTATTTTGATAGATACATGGTGTTTACATCAATCAATCAACTCAGCCTATCGCAGTCCACTGCTGGACATAGGCCTCTCCCAGGCTGCGCCACCACACCCTGTCCTCTACCTTCCTCATCCAGTCCGTTCCAGCCACCTTCTTTAGGTCGTCCGTCCATCAAGCTGGGCTACCCACACTACGCTTGCTGATACGTGGTGGTATGCTGTTCACATACATATTTACAAATATTGCAACCGTAAACGATTTATTATGTTATTGATCGATATTTTTGATCGATTTCAATGATTTATTTTTTGTTTGATTAATATTATTGATCGAATATATTAATGATCTTCCTTTGTCCCTTAAGAGAAGACTCATTGACGTGTGCATACTTCCTATCCTCACATATGGTAGTCAAACATGGTCTTTGACAAATCAGCAGAGGTCCACGCTCGAGGTTTGCCAGAGGGCTATGGAACGGAGTATTCTGGGTATCAAACTAACAGACCGGGTTAGGAATACGACCATCCGTTCCATCACAAAGATAACTGATGTCACTTGGAAAGCAGCCACGCTAAAATGGAAATGGGCTGGACACATCTGCCGCATGTCAGACAAAAATGGGCCAAACTTACGACCCAATGGGTCCCTCTTAATGGCTAGCGACATCGTGGCAGGCCCAGACGGAGATGGCGGGATGAGCTGGACTCCTTCAACAAGAACTGGTCCTTAGCAGCTTTGAACAGAGAGAAGTGGAAAGAGAGTAGGGAGGCCTTTGCCCTGCAGTGGGACATCACAGGCAAACAGTTAGTTTAATATGCAGTTGTCAAATTCAGTCATTCTGAAAAATCAATATTTTACAGCTTGTGATTTCTTTATGTACTTACAAAATAAAGTTAAGAAGGGATACACCTCATAAGTCGCTGCGAAACTGGAACGAGTTATTACCTTCAGTGGATTAAAAGGACAGGGAGGTTTTTGCCCTGCAGTGGGTCAACACTGGCTAAAAATTAAATCATTAATCATCATCACTAAAATATATCATAGCATCTTCCACAGCCTAGAACTATCCACTTCTATTTTCTCCTCGCCTGCTCTTACAAAACTTTACAGCACAGTTACAACAAGAAACTGAAACACACTCACAACTGCACATCACTCATCACACTACCGCACCATTTCTCAGCCACATAAAAAGGCCACAACCTAAATATCGAAACAAAACACCGAGGACAATTAAAAAAAAACTGCAAAAAATAAAAAAAGACTCACTAGAGCAATGTTACATAATTATACAATGGAGTTTTCGCGAGTTTAGCAGAGCGCTCGCAACGTGTCAACAGTCGCCAACAATAAACGGCAGAGGGCGCTCGAGAGCGTAATCACTGGCGCTACGAGTGGCGGCGAGAGTTACGTTTATATTTTGTTTTAGTTTTAAAAGTAATTTTTAAATTATGAGTTCTTGTTTTTAAATGTTGTTCTTTTTGGGCGGTTTAGTTGTTTTTAATATGTGTGTGGGAGTAGCTAATAATATATATAATATCTGCTGGCCTATTTGTTGGTTAGGCCTGTGAGATGATCATGTGGATTCTCAAAATAAATGTTTAATCAATTAGTTCTGTAAGATACGATTTTTCAATCGACGGATAACTCTGAAAAATTTAAATTGCGGTTTGACAGCTTTGTATAGGAAATATTATTTCAAATTGCCATATTTATTCTTCAGATAAAAGTTATCTGACAATTGAAAAATCAGTCATAAATATTTGAAAATCTAGATGATGTTGGCATTTCCCATCCAACTACTTTACAACAGAATAAACTAGGAGGTCACAGAATCTTTTTTCAGACATTATCGTGATCAGATCTTGTGAGAAAGATGCAGATTATATGAAACGGTCTTTTGAGGAAAGTAAACACAGATTTTTTTTGAGATTTTTTTTGGGATAGCCCATAACCTAAAGTAAACGCGTCGGTTATTCAGTGCAGACTAAATTTATTATTTATCTACCTTCACATGTTGTAGGTACATTCATCTTTAGGACAGCTTCACATTCACACATTCCTTATCATAGATGACGCTAGTAAGTACATTTTGATATAAATTATAACAACTTGTACAGTTAATGCACGCAATTCTCAGTAATTGGTTGTGTAACGACTCGACGTACAATAAAAGTTTATTTCTATGTAAATATCTACGTAGTCATAAATCCTTTCTTCGTTCTAAGGTTTATTCGTAGTGTTTTTTTTTTTTTTAATAGAATAAATACTGTGAAATGTTAAGGCGCGAATTAAAAAACGTTTCTACCAGCAATAATTCCGTAATAATAAATCATAAAACAGCGATAAAGTGAAGTCCCTCTCCAGCCAGGCGTTAGGGGTCCCCCACTTGGTAAATGATCTTCGCTCATTAGCAAGGCTTCAGCATCCTTCATCCGATCACTTCATATACGAAATAAACAATTTATTATTCATGGAGACTCTGAAATTGTTTCGTATTTTCAATAATAAATACGACTTTTGAACGACTCGTGTCTTGGTTGAATACTTGAACAAAACAAATAAAATATTAACCAATATTATTTGGTACAAGCCGTGTCCGATGGTATTACCAACAGTAAAAATTATGAATAAAAATTTTCATCTACTATTTAACACAAGGATTGAATTTTCCAAATCCTACCTTGAGTATTGACCTTTGTTATTTATGAAACTTCTAGATTCCACAGTTTTCTGTCAGAGAATTTAAGATTTCTAGATATTAGCTACAAAACTAAATCAAATGCCGACCATTGGATGTTCTCATGCATGGCAAAAAGGAAAAGATCTACAGTCACCACTGTTGGTAAATGGGTTCATGATCGCACTTTATTTTTAGCACAAAAGATGACATTTCCGTCTATGGCGTCACGTCTTAGCGATGTTTTTCTCTTGAAGCACATCCCTATTCCCACGGATTTGTCGCGGGGTCATTGCGGATCACTCTGACAGCAATGGTGTTTAACACTATTTTGACAGTCAAAAAACATCCGTTGCATTATTCACTTTGTTCTTCATAAGTTTACAACGTAATTATTATAAAGGATATTTCCTAAATAATTCAGATTGTGATTGAAAGTGTGGCAATTAGGAGCTGCTTTTAAAACATAGGTATGATGAAAAGGTGATCTTCCCCGTGTAACACTTAGTCAGAAGTTCATAATGCTACCAGAACTATCCAGAATAGAGACGTAAAAATATAATACTAGTTTGAATCGTTGTTCAAATAATTACTACCCTTTTCAGCAAAAAAATGCTGATGTAACAAATGGATATTTTCCTATTAAATAATACAGAATTCGTTGCCGCTTTATTGTATTTATGGTTCCCAGTGGCACCCTCTGGCGTTATTGTTTTAAACTGTTGGCCCGGCATTAAGTGGCAAGCGACGCCCCGACACTAGTGCTAGTGATGTAGTCGCGGATATTTTCGGATAATTCGGTGAAGTGCGGATATTTAAGACCCATTTACGCAGAATGTTAACGAAAAAACTCTGCGATGTAAGTAGGTATGTAGATATTTTGTAGAACTGTGCAGATTTCATGATGTTATTATACATTAAGGAATTTTAAATCATGTCCTTAATTAAATTACATTTAAATCATAAAACGCCAGGCATTAACAGTGACGATCAAGTAGTTTTGTGCAAATGCAAACTTTCCAATAAGGGCTACAAGGAATACAGCTAAAATCAAAGAAGAAAATTTATAAACGTTATTAGCATTCTATTTGATCTATGCACTCCGAAAATAAATGATCCGCTTAAAATAGTCATACTGCATATACACTGTCACATCACTAGAAGAAACACGGCACAGCACTTGAGAGTTATAACAATGTTATATGAAAAATGAACTTATGAATGCATTTTTTTTTTCAGAAGCAATTTATACGAGTTTACGAGTTGAAATTTTTTATGTTTTTTGAGCGAAACTGTCGCAATAATGTTGTAACTCAGGTATTATTGTTTTGTAAAGCATTTCTGTAAAAAAAAGTTATTTTCTTTTGTTTTTAACTTTTTCTGATTGTATCTCTATTGAGGGCAAGTTGTTTTACGTTCACTTGATGCACGCGTATACGTCAAAAATGGCGGTAACTATCGTCAAACCAAAAAAAAATATCGTTGTTTCAAATTACAATAATTACAAAATTATGGCATTGACTTACGTAAAATAATTACGATTATGTACTCGTTATTACTTGACGTAAGTACCTGTTACGTAAATCAACCGTTTGAAGCAGCCGGCCCTGAGTCTGCTGATACATACGATTACTTCGACACCTAAATATATTTTTGTTTTAGGATTTATTTATACAGGGTGTCCCTGGAAGTATGGATCAAATAGAATAGGGGCGTGGGCAAGGTCATTTCCAAACTTTTTGGTCCTGAGAATGATTGATGATTGAGAATTATTTTACGGTTCAAAAGTTGTGACCAATTTTTTTAAATCGTTTCGCATAGTGCTCAGAGAAAAAATCTATATTTTGCCCATTCGCTGGAGAATGTGTGGCGGTGTGTACAGACGCCAGCACACCAAGCTACCCACAAAACTATCAAATTTTCACAATCAAAGAAAGAAAGAAGAAACAAGAAAATCTATAAGAAATTTGACAGAATGTAGCAGCTTGATGTGCTAGCGTCTGTACAACACCACAAGCAACTTTCCCCTCTGTTCCTCAGAAATGAAGACAGCATCTTTCATATCAACTAAACGTGATCCCTTACACTTGCCTCTACACAACCAAAACTCGCCCCAAGAATTGAATTCCTGAGTATCCCCGTATCGTTTCTGTCTACTACTCTACGATCCCACTGCTCCATAACACTCCGAAGTCCCACTCCCCCCCCCCCCACATTATCCCAGCACATCTCAGTCGAAAGTGTAAAATGCAGAAAATAAAATTTTCCTTCTTCCAATATATAGAATAGTTTACTGTAGTGTTCAAAACCGTTTCGGTACCATGCAGTTGCCTTTTAGGGACCGGCATTTCCCACTCAATTTGAATTTATATTCGCGAATAAAACCGCTGGAAAACTTTAGTTTTACGTCGGAAATGTATTTTGAATATATCGGGGGATGTGCAGCGGGGGATGTGCCCGTGGACTGTGTTTAGAGCTGTTTTTTTAGGGTTCCGATCTTGAAAGGAAAAACGGAACTTTAAAGATCTGTCATAGAGGTTTTTCTTGAGATCTATGCAACGTAGGAAATTGTAATTTGGCATCGCCAGTCAAAGGCCAATTTTTTTTTATTTATTTGTTTTGTTTATTCAAATCGATCCTAAGTAGGTATCATTCAAAAAACGATACTTTTAGCATTTTTTTTTTTTTTTACTATAATGCTTTGTCTATAGGTTTTCAAAATGTGGCTGAATATTTGCAAAAAAACTACTGCCCGCTCCTTGGTTTCTAAAGCAAACTAAAAATGTATTTAAACACACTTAGACAAGAAGAATACAGCGAAAATAGTTAGGATTACATTACAATATTACTTTCCACAGGCGGACACTATCGGAGGCGGCATCAAATTGATGAGGTAATGGGTTGTTTATTTCTACACAGAACATTCCAAGTAATGACATATGGACATGAAAATAGCTTATTAAGGGTTGATTTTTCAACCATCTGATAACTTTATTCGAGGAATCATTTTGAAATTTTGACACATAATTTATACAAAAACTGTCAAACGTTAATTTTATTCCTCGAATAAAAGTTGTCTGCCGATGGAAAAAACAGCCCTTAGTTTAGTTTCATTATAAATATGTGTTATTGATATAAACCACAAAATGTTTCGTAAAAACTTAGTAGGAGAAATATTTTATTAAAATTCAACCCACGCCGTCTTATTACAAAATTAAATCTAACTTTAGTTCTAGCGTAAACCGTTGGGCCAGTATTTATATTTCGAACTTTATTTCGATTTAGACAAAGTTCTGAATATTAAAATGACAACTTAGCACCAAACTAAGCTGCCATTTATAAAGAACTGCATTCAATATCTGGCTCAAACCATAACTAAAGAAAAACCTTGTTTTGTCAAGTTTTTTTTTTTTTTAATACTTTTGACTAGTTGTTGTAATTTAGTTTTCACATTACATTTCTCCTGTATAGTTTCAGCTATACACTCATATTTTTTATTTTGATATACACACATCAAAAGTGTCTAGGGATCAACATATATTTTTGCAATAACTTTTCTCCTGATTGATATTAATTAAAATTTTCTTTAAGGATTCATCAAATAAAGTGTTTTCGTTTGTCACAGTAACGATAAACCAAGTCACCTTTGCATTAATAAAGAAATTTGCCATTTTCCTAATAAAGGGATTTTTGACATTTGAACCACTAACACAAAAGTTCGAAAAAAAGACTGAAATAACAGTTTTCTCTAAAATTTTATTGGGTAACTTAAACAATTAATAATCCGTGTTTCTACCGCGAACACTAACAACACAAGAACATCGGTTTGGCATACTCAAAATGAGTTCATCCAAATCACGCTGTGGAATGGCCGCCCATGTTCGTTGCAACAACAAAAAAAGGTCTTCTTGCGACTGGATACCCTCCATATTCGGCAGAGCTCTTCTCTGTAGCATATCCCATGCATGCTCAATCGGGTTCAAGTCTGGCGACTGAGCAGGCCAGGGCAGGACATTGATGTTAGCTGCGGCGAGAGTCTGTCTTACAACTCTTGCGGTGTGCGGTCGTGCATTATCATGCATTAACTGAAATAAGGGACCGATTTGCACTTGTAGAGGAACGATGACGTCTGATACAATCGTCTCAGCATAAATTTGAGCGTTGAGGTTGCCTCTGATCCAAATCAACTCAGTTCTTCCGCCGATCCAAATACCCGCCCATACCATGATGGTTCCACCACTATAAGGATGGACTTCCTGGCAGGATTTTAATCGCTGTTGGCGTCCAGGGGTTCTCCAGTGTCGTATACGTCTTGTATCCGGTCTCATACCAAAACGAGACTCATCAGAAAAGCACACGAAACGCCATTGTTCTTCTGCCCAATTTCTGTGTTCAAGAGCCCATTGATATCGAATCCTACGATTGTGCATTGCTATAGGTGGTACCCGTAGCGGTCTTCGGGAATGAAGGTTCACTTCATGCAAGCGGTTTCTGACTGTTTGGTCGCTAATTAAGTTCCCTGAAGAGTGATGAAGCCTCACGGCTAACATCATGGCGGTTATTGTTGGAGCTCTTCGAGTTAAGATTTGAATGTATCGGTCTTGTCTCCGTGTGGTGCAGCGATACCGTCCTCCATGGCGCTCAGCCACGGTACCAGTGCTTCGGTAACGTGTCCAAAGTCGACTGATAACACTCTGACTTGTATTCAGAGCTAAAGCCACAGTACGTTGCCGGGAACCAGCTTCTATCATTCCCACGGCTCTGAGCATTTCTTCCCTGCTTAAATGACGTCGCCGCTCCATAATAACGTTGGTTTTAATCAGTAGTAGGGAAACAGTAGCACTAATAATGTCTTCAATGCGTTGTATGTTTTTATAGGGAAAATATTGACAGCTGATTTTCATCTTTTACTCGAATTTGATTCACATTTCCTGATTCAAATTATGAAATGCACCAAAAAGGATCCATATAAATTTATAAAATCATAAATTTATTACAAAGCCACATCTCAATCTCAAGAAATCCGCATAAAAATGCTTGATCCCTAGACACTTTTGATGTGTGTAGTTGCAGTAGTTTACTAGATAATACGTTTTAAGTTGGTAATACAGGGCGCTTGGCGCGGAGAAATTTCGATCGCGCGGGTGAACGGTCAAAGTTGGGGGGCAGCTGTCAAACTCGAACGTTTGACTGGTTATATTGATCAATAAGTTACCGAAGTATCATCAAGCTCTATTCCAATGCCTACTCTAGGATGCATATCCAGTACAGCTCAAAAAACCTTCTCTATCATAAGATCACGTCTTCCCCACCATTACGGCACTCCCCGGTCTACTCCTTGATATGCAGTGGTCTCTGTAGTCCCATGAAACATGAGGCTTTAGTTGTTAATGCAAATTTTAGGATTCATTTGATTAATCGAGTCTGGTCAAACCACGCTAGGGTTGGTGCCTTTCATTCGTTCGATGTATCATCGATGCCACTGTCATAAGTGAAGAAAATATTGCACAATAATCATAGTTGGCACGCTACATCACTCATCACCAAAGCTCCACTCCCTACCACTTTACATCACCACTTAAACTGCTCACCGCCACAAAATAAGCTTAGCATTACACTAAGAGCCCATTGTACCATAAATAGGTATCCAGCATTATCATGCTGCGATAGTTCAGCGCTACGCTAGCACACGGAATAAAGTGATTCAGAAGGTTAGTTTGGAAAAAAATGTGTAATTTTTTGCGAATAATAGATAAATAAATCATTTATTTAGTACACACAAATGAAATAGCACCTCACACAAAAGCACAATTGAAAGATAATTAAGTATATGAATTTAGTGCAAATACATGGTTCCAATGTACAAAAATACACATTTGAAAGAGAGAAAGTGATGATATGACTTTGATATACTTAAATTAAAATAAAGAACAGCTAAATAGTAGTTCAGCTCAGTAAGTGTCAGGCAATTATTCCTGACCGTGATATTCACAGGATCATCATCATTCATCAGCTGGACATAGCCCTGCCACTGTTCTGTGGTTCCCGTATTCAGCAAATTCCTGAATAGGGTATAATAGAGGTAATAGAAAAGGGCTACTGAAACCTTTAGTTTCTGCCTTGTCACGATCTTCAATCCATAACATGACTGTACGTCCAACGACTTACATGGCTGAGTCACTCCCTCTTCAGCGTGGCTATCCTATGGCTTATAATATGTCAACGAACTTTGGTCCTCTTCAGGTTACGTTCTGGATTCGATCCTTCTGAGAAAATCCGAGCATAGTTTAAAGCCCACCGGACGATTTTTGTGCACTACTCCGTTTAAAGTCTATTCAACTTCTTTTTTCCAATTGAGGTTATTTCCACAATTGAGTTCTCTCTCCAGTCATAAAATTTGTTGGCACATATTTGTTTACATTTTTGGAAATCAAGCTGTGATTTTGTATAGTTTAGGACGCACAGGTCATGGCTTAGTTGGCTTGCCTGAAACATTGTAAGTTTCTGCTGGACTTTCTGCCCTTCATTTTACAGTGCTCGCAGCACTCGAGATGCGGGGATTAGTATTCCTCCGATGTTCATTCTCTAAGCAAAATTCAGGGAGCTGAGGCTGTTTTTCGATCTTTATTAAAAGACTCGTGTGCAATAAACAAGATATTGTTGTGCTTAGTTTAACGTTTTGATTAGATAAGTTAAGTCGGCACCAAGCTGGCCTTTTTCGTCAGTCATTAGGTTCATCTATACTTAATATTATTAAATAAAGCAGGTAAAAATACCAAGCAACTTTGGAAACATATTAAAAACGTCACTAATATGTCTAAACAGCGTGAATCAAATTCGAGTTTATTGCTGGCTAATCCTTCACCACTCTTATCAGCTAACAATGTAAATAACTTTTTTGTAAATGTTGGGAAAACTCTTGCTGATCAGATTCCGAAATATTGCGACCAACCATCTTTCAAAAAATCAAGCAATAGCCGTAACCCAAAATCTTTTGCTATGTTGGATACTGATGAAGACGAAATAACCCGAATCATTTCTGGGCTAAAGGACGACTGTGCGGTTGGATGGGATAATATAAGCAATAAGGTCCTCAAACTCTTCAAGCATATTTTGGTACCTCCCTTAACGCATATATTTCGAATCTGTCTTTCCGAAGGAATTTTCCCTAGATGTCTAAAAAAGGCAGTTGTGATACCTATCTTTAAATCTGGCAGTAAAGACGTTGTTAATAATTATAGGCCAATATCCTTACTCCCCTCAATTTCAAAAATACTGGAGAAAATTATAAACAGTAGACTAGTTAATTACCTAGAAAAAAACAACATCTTATCCCCTGCGCAGTTTGGTTTTCGAACCAAATTGTCAACAGCTGATGCGGTTCATAGCCTGACTGATTATATTTCAGAAGAACTCGGCAAAGGAAACCAGACCCTGGGAGTCTTTCTCGATTTAGCCAAGGCCTTCGACACGGTGTCTGTTTCTGTTCTTCTGAACAAATTAGAGATCATAGGAATAAGGGGAACGCCGCTGAAACTTTTTACTGACTATTTAGACAACCGGTACCAATGTGTTAGAATAGATAATATTACGAGCGACGAGCAGAAAAATACTGGTTTTGGTGTTCCTCAAGGGAGTATTCTGGGCCCCACCCTCTTCCTTATTTATATTAACGACTTGTGTAATCTAAATATTAATGACGGCAAAATAATATCATATGCCGACGACACAGCGTTAATATTTAGCGCTAAAAGCAGTAGCGAACTGTTCGAAATCGCTCAACTAGGTTTTAATACTGTGATTAATTGGCTTCACAGCAATCTACTAACGTTAAATGCCGACAAGACAAAATATATTCACTTCTCCATGCGCAAGCCTCTTCTTAACATTACTAACCCTTACCTATATGCCCATCAGAGTGGAAACCGTACAATCACTATGTGCAATTGTCCTTTTATCCACAAAACAAGCAACATAAAATACCTGGGGGTAATAATGGACGAGACACTCTCTTTTAAAAAACATATTGAAAGCCTAGTTAAAAGAGTGCGCAAACTAATATATGTTTTTAAAAAATTGCGAACATTAGCAGATTCAAAATTAATCACACAAGTTTATTTGGCCCTATGTCAATCTATAATTCAATACTGTATCACTTCTTGGGGTGGCGCACCAAAAACTAATTTGCTTCCTCTTGAAAGAGCTCAGAGAGCAATTTTAAAGGTAGCAAACTTCCATCCCTTCTTTTTTCCCACTGATCTGCTATATAAATCCTGCAATGTACTAACTGTTCGCCAGCTTTTCATTATGCACTTAGTATTAAAACAGCACACCATGCTTGCCTACAATGCCGACAATACTACCAAGAGACGGAATGATCTAGTATGCATGTCTAATGCAACCTCAAAACATGTCTTTGTAGAAAGATTTTTAACATTCTTAGGCCCATTCCTGTACAATAGATTAAATAGAAAACTAAGTATCTATAAACTAAATTACTATAGCTGTAAGAAAATTGTACTTAATTATTTACTAACCATCGACTATGCACAAACAGAAGACCTACTTAGTGTCTGCAAATAGAACTGCTAACATGCTATTTTACTTTTTATTTACCTAAGTTTTTAATTTAGTTTTTTTAAGTTATAATCATTGTTAATTTATTACATCAAGTATTTATGCACTTTCTAGCCTGAAGCACAGGTTCAACCTAGTTCAGGCAAATTAGCAACTGTGCGCTATTTTAACTGTTAAGCTATTCATTGTAAATGCATTCCCTTTTTATAAATAAACGATTATTATTATTATTTATAATATTATAAAGCTGAAGAGTTTGTTTGTTTGTTTGTTTGTTTGAACGCGCTAATCTCAGGAACTACTGGTCCGATTTGAAAAACTCTTTCAGTGTTAGATAGCCCATTCATCGAGGAAGGCTATAGGATTTATATCATCACGCTAAATCCAATAGAAGCGGAGCACCAATGAAGAATGTTTCAAAATCGGGGGATTTTTTTCCTATTGAGAGCTTCCGCTGCGTGCGCTGCGTAAACGGTTAAAGTTTCGCAAAAATCATGTATTGTTCCCCTATAAAAGCTTTAAAAAAAAATCCGCGACAGCATATGTCTATCTTTTAAGGTTAGCTCACTATAACCTCTTTTATGCTAACCAAATTTGTTCTAAAATAATGCATTATTTGCGAAGGTGTTTTTATAAACATGGTATTAATCCTTATCCAAATAAATACGTTATCATCACATGTATTTAATTTTGAACAAAATTGCCCTTGACATCATTTGATTTCAATGTATATCTTAGGAGATTAGTTTTAAAATAATACTAATAATAAAGCTGAAGAGTTTGTTTGTTTGAAACACGGTTTGAAAGCTCTAAATCTCTGGAAGTATTGGTCGCATATTTAAAAATATTTTTGCGTTTGATAGCCCAGTTCTTGAGGAAGGCTATATTCTATTAAACTTGACGCTAGGACCCTTAGGAGTTGAGCAAAAAGAAAAAAAGTCTGAAGTTTTCGTCAAGCGAAAACGAAGTAATAGCGCAGGCCGGCGACACGTTGCGACGGGCTGGGTCGGGGAAACAAAAAAAATTTACGCGGACGAAGTCGCGGACAGAAGCTAGTCATCAAATAAACTTGTAAAGGCACTGTGCACTGCTGCAAACTGTTATGGGGTCTAAAATGACTATGCTTGGCTAACGAATGGTTGGATTATAGTGGTAAGGGTGGTTGTATTACCATGTGGTAGCGGCCCCATCTTATGAGTCGTAGGTCTTTAGTTTGAACTCAGGTAGGCGCTTTAATTAGTTTACTTAGTGTTAGGGCCGAAGCCTGCCGGGGCAGCGGGATTGTCCGAAAGGGTCACCGCTACACGAGAAGGAACACGGGTGGGTTTTAGTCAGTAAGAGTCTGAAGTCTGACACTCCCTTCTGCTTCACCAAGAGCGAAAATGACCCCTTCATTTGATGATTTCCCATCCTCAAAAAAAAAAAAAAATCCAGGCGCTTTACTTAGTGTAAATAATTTCAACATGACTGGTCTCAAAGCGTGAAGGTGAAGGAAAACATAGTTTGGAAACTGGCAGGTCCTAGAACCAAACGTTTTAAGACACGTGATATCTTCCAACACGCACTAGGCTCGCCTGGTACATTACAGCCCACTTCCTTTCAAAGAGAGGAGGCATGTGTCCCAGCTGGCTTATAGGCTGATCACCAACCCGTCTTCAGCAAGGATGCTGATCAATGCTCATGTCTGAGAAGAGAACTTTGCATTGCAGTGCAGCAGTGCAAGTGGGACAAAAGGATAGTTTTATTTTTGAGTTCATTAACAGTACCAACAACAAGAACAATGGCACTCCACTCTTCACCACACAAACTGCACGTCGCGGTAAACCCAAATAATACCAAAATGCATCTAGCGGAAAATTACAAAGCTTAAACAGTAACGCTTTGCTGAAATAATCATGTTCAACGATTATTCCACAAAACGTTAATATTTTAAAAGTTTTGTGGGCAATTAGTGGAACCAGCTAGTTGGTAATTCAGCCGGAACGATGCTACCGTGTTGTGAACGAGCGCGGTGAGGATATCGTGATAAGAAGCGCGGAAGCGGGCGATTTATACAACATTTACCAAATACAAAAAGGTTTATTGGCAAAAAAATACAGGTCGGCAGGGACACCGACTCCCAACCATTTAGTTTATACAGTTTAGTTACCATGGATTCAGTACATGATTTGAACTCTAAAAAACGTGTGGGTCGGGGGACCCCCGGCAGAATCGAAGCTCAAAATTTGTGAAAATTTTAAAATATTCGCAGCCTTCATCTTAAATTTTCATTAGAATTATAATTAGACCTCACTATCGGCATCAACACCCTCGAAAACCATAAAAACGATACCCATGATGAAAAATTTGTAAATTTTTGCAGCCGCTATCTTGGATTTTCATTTTGATCTCATTATCGCATTATCGTAAGGTGCCCCCTCGAACACCATGAAAACTAACTCTGTCTCTCTCTGACTCTTTCTATTATATGTAATAAAAAGTCGAATGGAGGGGGCATAACGATACGCTTCTTCATTGTGTTTGTGTTAACGTTGATGTGGAGCGGGAGCGCAGGTCGCTGGCTGTTCGATACGGGATGTTGACCCACAGGTTTGCACGTTGTACTGCTTAAGTTAAGGTGACGCTTTTCGAAGTCTATTGCCAATCATTTTACACGTGCAGCCCGTGGGTGAACTTAACGCAAATGGCATATAGTGACCTGCGCACACAATATAACAATACGTTCCGGGTGTTGATGGGGCTGCCGCGTTTTTGCAGTGCGTCCGGCATGTGTGCCGACGCGGATGTTGACAGTTTTTCGGCCATCATGCGCAAGAGATGCGCATCTCTGCTACGCCGTGTTCGCGCCAGCCCGAGCAGCATTCTTAGAGCTTTGGCTGATAGATGGGACTCTCCGATCCTGGGGCGGCAGATACGACTGCATGCAGTCAAGTAGATACACCGGCGTGTCTCACGCAGCTATAGGAGAATAAATGTTACTGACACTAGTTTATAAGTTTACATTGTTACTAACAAATATGGAAGTGATTCTGAATTAAATTTTATTATTATTATGTGACGATTTCTCCCAGTTTACTCCTCCACAAGCTCCGTTAAAGAACATTGTTTCAATAAAAACTTTTTAACAAAAAAAAAACAACCGACTTCAAGTTCCTGTGGCTATCTGTGGTCTCCTTCATCAGTTCCACTTCACCAAATTATACTTTTTGAATGCAAATGCTTGACATGTTGATGAAAATACCAAAATTGCTATATGTATGCCTATAATATTTGAGGAGTTCCCTCAATTCCTCATGGATCCCATCATCAGAACTGGATTTTGACAAGAATGGGACCAATCTGGAAGCATATCCATTCAAATAAAAAAAAAAAAATCCAAATCGGTTCATAAATGACGGCGTACTGAGGTAACAAACATAAAAAAAAAATAAAAAAAAATACAACCGAATTGATAGCCTCCTCCTTTTTGAAGTCGGTTAAAAAGGTTATTAAGAAAAAATTTGCTGTTCCATAAATTTTGACTGCGTAGTTATTGCACTTTCTATGAAACAGGATTTTTTTTTCTGATATCCGACGAAAAATTTATACGCTAGACCCGAAGTCCAGAATCATGTACTGAATTCATGATAACAGTTTACGCGTCAGTGTCCCGGTCAGTCTGTATGTGTATACAGATGACTTGAGAACCTCCTCCTTTTTTAAGAAGTTGGTTAAAAACGAAAAGGATAATAATACAATTAAGTTTACCCAGTCTTCTGGGAAATTTTCCGGATGACAGCGACGCGGACGAGTACTTGTACTTCGATGTCTAAATATCCTTTTGTTTTTGTATTTATTTATATACTTAGTCTTTTAATTTAGTACCTAGTGTAACTAGTTAGATAAGAGATTATGAAAATAAAGGACAGTGCCATTATGGCCGCTTTCCGAATTAGCTATAATTGCTTACAGCACTCACATCATCTCACATGCGTTCCGATTTAGATATTACGATTATGACAGCTGAGGGCTGTCAACAATTCGAAACGCTCGTGAACGCGCTCACAGTGCTTACTCCATTGTTAAAACAATATTACAGTATTTCTTTGTTGAATAAACATCACATTTCTTCTTCTTTTTTGGTTAGGTGGCGACTGTCAGCCAGAAGCGAAATTTCGAAAATGTCACGTTAGTTTAAAGATATGATGCTACTTAAAACAAATCACACACTGACACAGACAGACTGTCATTTTTTACAGCGCTCACGGTGATATTAATAAAAGGCATGGTCGGCGTTATAGCAAGATGGCGCATGTCATAACGTCATCTATGACGATTCACGGGACATCGTTATCGCGCTCACGCTAATTCGGTACGGGCTTAAGCACGCTCCCATCGATTACAGCGCCACTCGGAACGCGCTCTAAGTTTGTATCACAGTGTTTTAGTTTTGACCGTCGACTCTTCCCACAAACTGAGCAAGGCTTGTATCTTGGGGGTCTTTACGTAAAAGTAAGTTCGTGGCGTAACATATCTACGAAAGTTCGCGAATAGGTCACCATTCTACACACGTTGATGAAATGTCTTTGTTACCAAAAACCTATTATTTTGTCATGTTAAGACATACCCATCGCGTCTGTGGAGTTTGACTAGCCAATTTAAAACAACCCTGTATATTGATGCATAAATTATAAATATTAAAGTCGATTTTCATGTCTGCCTGCGCGACCGCGGAGTTCTTTTAAACTATGCAACGGAGTTTGATAACCATCATTTAGAGAAGTTTCGAAAGCTTTGTGTCTATTACATTAATAAAGAAATTTTGATGTCACCAGTAATTTAATAATTTATTTCTTTTCGTGTAATAAATTAAGATTAAAGCTTGGTACTGCACTAATTTCTTGTTCAATTCGCAAGCGAATATTAGCTGACCGATTTTGTAGTGGTCAGTGAAGCGGCAACTGCATCGATTTACACTAGCATTCCAGTTACGTAGTGGGAACTTAGATAGGCAATATTATATACGTATATATACTAGCTGACCCCGCAAACGTCGTTTTGCAAAAAAAAAAAAAAATAGATAGTAGCCGATTCTCAGACCTACCCGATATGCACACAAAATTTCATACAAATCGGTCCAGCAGTTTCGGAGGAGTATGGTAACTAACACTGTGACACGAGAATTTTATATATAAGATAATCTACTCATGATTATTCTAGAATAGAATAATAAAATCAGGGCCCAATGCACTGCTTCTTCTTATACAGAGAAGGCATAAACATTGATGAGCACGCTTGCTCAAGGCGTGTTGGCGATTTTAGACTTAAATTATCTAACTAGCCTGTGTTATTTGACATTAGAAACAGACATATCAATTTTATTTATTTGTATAGTTTGCCTGAGCTCCACAACCTAGTTACTGGGTAATACAATGACCCCTTGGTAAGACTGGTTTTCAGAATTTTGGCTTTTCTGCTCCACCGGCCATCGGTCTTTCAACAAACATGACCATCCCACTGCCACTTTAGTTTGCTTACTCTGCAATCTATGTCGGTAATTCCGATTTTTTTCCGGATAATTTCATTTCTATCTTATCCTTCGCAGGAACTTCGAGAATAGCCCGCTCCACAGCGCGCTGAGTAGCCTTGAAAATGATATATAATGTCAATATTGTGAATTTCTGATAGTTGTCAGATGATTGGATGGTGGGAAAGAGTAGTCAACGCGCTCGCTAGCGTTCTAAGAAATAACAAAGGCATATTGAGATATCTGAGGGGCAATTTTCATATTTTCTAAGCCGCACTTTCGCATTCCATTTTCTCAATTCGGCAAAGTACCTACCTGTAATGTTCATACTTTTTTGACAAGTTTTTGATATTGATTGTCTTTGTGATGAGGTTGCGACTATATTTTGAATGTTTTTAATTATGCGAATTGGCTTTCAGTTAAAATATTATACTTTCTTTCTTACTTTGATTAATAATGTTAAAAGTGGATATATATATCAATGTAAAAAGGAAATAAATATATTATAATGGAGAAAGTACTAAGTATTTCCTTTCAATATAATTTCACTATAAAAAAGACGAAAACATTCCATACACACCGCAATACTCGCACCTCGCTAATCTCGACACTAAGCCCTCACCCTTACAACACGCGTTAAAAGGGCAACATCATCTGCAATGCAGATAAATATCATATTTCGTATTTAATTTAATTAATGAGAACCATTTTATGACGTAAACGACTGACGCTCATGGCGACATCTATTCGAAAATTGGTGAAGTAGTTTATGGCTCGAGTTCTCTAGGATAAATTGGTCTCAGTATCGTTGTTACAGATCAATCTGTCTAGCCTTGTCCCAAATATATAGGGGTCGGCTCCAGTCTAACCAGTTACAGCTGAATTCTAGTATTTTACATGGAGCAACTGCCTATTGAACCTCCACAACCGGTCACTGATTAACACGATTCTCCTTGGTGAGACTGGCTGTCAGATTTATGGGCTTCTGTAAGCCCGTAACGATTGTCAGAGAATCTACTAATGACAGCTGGGATGTGGAGATATGAATTGCTAATAGGTACAGAGAAATTCGGAGTCTTGCCTGGTTTCTATGACCAATGAAGAGATAATTTTCTAATTAATCGTAGCTTTAGTAATGGCGATGCAAGCATTGCAATTTTTTAGTTCAAGAGTTATAAAATTACAGGCATCTTCAACATTTAATTCAAGTTCGGCAGTGCATTGACTAGCCTTTTGGTTTTTCTGGTCCATAGAAATTTCAATGTTATATGCAAAGAATATGATTTTGTTCCATTCACAATTAGTGTGAATTCGGCCAGAACTTAAACCTCGTTTTCAAGTAAGGGTAGGTTATATTATTTGTTTTTATTATTTTCACTATTATTTTGGTCATATATTTGCAAACTAAGTATTTATATTGCTTCTTACTTTAATTTATGCGATGCGTTTTTTTTTTTTTGCTCACACCATAAATTATTATTATAAGTCAATACGTGAGGATTTGTAATTAGCTTTCGGGTAACTATTGTTTTCTTTTTGTGTTTGTTTTTATTAGCTGTAAGTCTTCCAAACTTAAATAAATAAATAAAATAGAACTTTAAATCTCTTTACCAACAAATACCATAGCAAAAATAACTTTTCGCAAATATTTTTAATCATGCTTATTACGAACTGATATCGCTTTTGTATTCGATCCGCTTATCAACACAACAATAATAATAATCACACCGGAGAGGATTACGTGAGCTCTGTATTTTCCACCGGGGAAAAGAACAATACGTGCATAAGTACACATAATATTTAAATATTAAAAACAGCATTTAAAATGTTGCTTTTAATATTTTTGTCTTTTAAAAAGATTTTCGTTTTAAGGTTTTTTTTCCTTTGTCAAGGTAAATATTTATGTTCTGAATATTTAACTTAAACAATAGTTACATAATTTGAAAAGCTAACAGTCTTAAAATTAATAGTCTGTTCGAGCCATTTGGGGTTGAATTACTAGAACCATGGGGTCCGAATACCCATTTAGTTTTTCGAGACATCGCCATGCGCTTGGATTATTATTTTCCCCCCTTTTCATATAGTTACCTGTACACATTTGCCTGCATTTCTTTGCATTTTTGAAGCTGACAGAAGGATCCGGTTAAGTTGGGCAGTATTTGGAAAACTTCGTCAAGTCTTCTCGTCGCCTATCTAGATAGATAGATAAAACGTTTATAAAAAAAAAACATAGAATAAGAAGATAAATTGACCCATAGACACCTCAACATCTATTACGGTCTCGATCACTACTGGGCGGTGTGTGTCTCATGGTTGCACCAAATGGGAGTCCAGCTCAGCATATGCCAGGTACAATACCTGACGTTGGTATCTCGCAGTGTTTGAAGACTAAGGTCTTCAATCAGTGCGTCCTGCCCGTCATGACATATGGTGCTGAAACGTGGACACTGACGGTCGGGCTGGTCCACAAATTCAAGGTCGCTCAGCGCGCTATCGAGCGAGCTATGCTCGGAGTCTCTTTGAAGGATAAAATCGGGAATGAAAATGTCCGGAAAAGAACCGGAGTTATCGACATAGCTTGCAGAGTGAGCAAACTGAAGTGGCAGTAGGCTGGCCATGTTTGTCGAAGGACCGATGGCCGGTGGAGCAGACGAGTCCTTGAGTGGAGACCGCGTAGGACGTCCCCTAGCTAGATGGACGGACGACCTAAAGAAAGTGGCTGGAATGAACTGGATGAGGAAGGCGGAGGACAGGGTGTTGTGGCGCAGCCTCGGAGAGGCGTATGTCCAGCAGTGGACTGCGATAGGCTGAGTTGATTGATTGATTGATTGACACATTTGCCTTGAAATAACAATATGTACAGAGGCCAGCACATCAGACTACCCCAATCTGTCAAATTGCTTTGATATATTCAACTTTACCACAGAGGAATAAGCTTCTTAATCAATTGGGAAAGTTTTACAGATTGGGGTAGCTTGATGTGCTGGCCTCTGTATATATTATTATTTCAAGGCAAATGTATTTTTAATTTGAAATACGTATAATTCCTATTAATTTGTAATAAAAAAACCTAACTACAAGAAAAATTTCTAAAAGATTGTTTACCCTAAAAATCCACGTGGCTCATTAAGACCGATAATTCGTTCCATTTTCTAAAAATCCGTTCACCCAAATAAAATACAGCGTTGCACCTAGATTCAGTGTGAAATCAGCTGGTGTGGGGTCATAAGTCAGCGAGGTAATGTGCCCATAAACTACCTACCACCCGCATCCCTCCCGGAGATTAATCAAGCAACTAGTTTGTTCTAACTATGAAAATATGTGGAAATATGTGGTTGGCCTTTTTAAAACCTTTTGTCTCCTTTTGTTGGAGAAGAAAATAAAAATTCGCTGTGTTTGTTTTCTCGGGAATGATACTAGTGTGTTTTAAGTACTGGTGAAGTTTTGAACGCTTTTAAATAGTGAAGGTTTGTTGTGTTCAATGTTAAGTGAAGTGAAGTGTTTTTGTTTGATTTTAGAGTTAGATTTGTAGTGTATTACTTTTTTTTTGTAAAAAAAAAACAGCCAAGTTTCCTTCTTGTGTCGTCACTGTATATGTATACTGCTACAAGGATGTTTAAGCGCTCGAATGACGTTGACTGAATCGTTTTGTGAAATATGTAAAAAAAAAAACAAGATAACGGCGTTAGTGCTGATTTTGGCGACGCGCCAAAAGATTCTTGGCTAAGGCTATATACGGCTATTGTTTATTCTTGTGTTTTTGTTTATTGTCTGCACTTACTAACATAGTAGTAAGTTTTACTAACAATATTGTTTGCCTCTTGGTTACTCCAATAAAGAAAAATTCTAATAATAATAAGTTTATTTTTTTTTTATAATAATAAGTTCATTTGTAAGTAATTCTACGTCCAAAATATTCTGCTGTTTCCAGCGTACAAATATTTTCAAAAAATTAAAATGAAATCAAAATGAATTGGCAAACCTAGGTAAACATTATCTGATATTAAATACAATTTGAAGGGATTATTGCATACAATGTCAACGCATACTAATAAGAATGTCAAGAGTTATTAAATACAATTTAACGGTATACTAAATATGTCAGGAATTATTAAATACAATGTCAAGGCAATCTAAATATAATTTCAAGGAATACTAAATATAATGTCAGAAATTAATCAAATACAGTGTTAAGAATTATTCAATACAATGTCATAGTTATCAAATTAAATTCAATCATTACGAATGTAAGGGCAATTCGTCGTCCAATTTAAATTTAGAGTCAAACTTTTCATTTAAAAACTCATCTGTTGAGTAATAACACTTAGATAATAGGAAGTCAAATAATTTCTTTTTAAAAGTCATAAAATTAAGATCTTTAAAAACATTAGGTAATTTATTATAAATACGAATTGCCATACAGTAAACATTATTGGAGAATAGTTTAATTCGTTGTTGAGGTACACATAATTTCTGGAGATCTCTGCTTTTTCTTACCACAACATCATTACGTAATTTAAATAAACCTATTTTTTACGTACAAAGATACAAAGTTCGAATATATATAAAGATGGGAGTGGCAATATTTTTAAACTTTTAAAGAGTGGAACACAGCTATCTAATGGTTGGGCTTTGGTTATTGATCGAATACACTTTCTTTTTTTCTATTCTATTCTATAAATGTTTCTTTAAACACAGAAAATTAACTGACTCGTAGATATTCTCGTGTGGCAATTTTGGTAGACGACGAAAACAAACACAGAATGAAATGAAATAACAACGAAACGCAAGTACTTACACGCCATTCGAGTACGACACACAAAAACTGTGAACTAAAAATATAAAACAGCCATCCTGCTGCCATTCTCATCACAATAAAAGTTGACGTGTTATCACGTCGTGTCGTGAGCACGTACCTTCGTGTCGTGTCACGCTCCTCGACACGTGAGGTACCTACGACGTGTTACCGCCAAATTAGACGATTCAGAACTTCCACTTCTTACAACGATGCGTGTTTAGACACAGACATAAAATAGTACGTTCTGTAAAAGTAAAATTTTAAGCTGAGTGAGGTTTTAAACTGAGCTTTTGTCGTGAATGCCATGTACAGAGGCCAGCACATCAAGCTACCCCAATCTGTCAGATTTTCCCAATTGAATATGAACCTTATTCCTTTGTACTAAAGTTGAAAATCTATCAAAGAAATTTGACAGATTGGGGTAGATTGACCTGCTGGCGTCTGTACATAAATATGTGATATTTTATTATTTTCTTGTTTCCTTTATATGACCTTAAGTGTGTTATAAAATGCTGCATTTTTTTAGACACAATTCAAGTCACTTTTACATTATTGTTTAAAAGTTAAATTAGTAGGTAACCACCATGTCTTGTCACAAACAATCTATATCGTATGAAAACTCGGTTTTAGACGTTACATCTTGCCAACTGCGAACGCGGTACGAAGTGCGAATAACCCTATACTACCTAATTAATATACCTAACTGACAATGCGACATATTTCGCACCTTTAAAGTAAAACCGTTACTAAACGAAATTATAAAATTTTACAGGAGAGCCAATATTAGAAAAAAGTCACCGTTTTTTGTCAATAAAATCTGAGTGCAGGGTTCTTCATGACATTTAATGAGGTCTTATTCTATCAAAAATTTACAAAAATGACAAGTTTATGTTGCAGTTTACGTATATTTTAAATAGATGGCATCGATAACTAAATTCATGAAAATTTTCGTTTAGTAACGGTTTTACTTCATAGGTGCGATTTGTCAAATATGACATAATTGTCGCATTTCACTACAGATGCAGCAGTGCGATTCTGTAACCATCTCACCGTGAAAAGTTAGGTGAAGTGAGCGTGGAGTGAGCTGTCAGTGTCATTCTGATGCTAGGGATTGATACTTTTGACAGCTCACTATAAGCTCACTTCACCTAACTTTTCACGGTGAGATTTTTACAGAATCGATCGACTGTACCTATAAAGGATAAAAACTATGAAAAAATATTTACGAAAATGTCAGATATCTTGTTCGTTTAATTAAATAGGCCTCAAACTTTTTAACTAACGCTTGTTAAACAAATAATATACAACTAAGAAGTGAACCTTTTGCATCAATATATTGAGCGCTCGAACGTGTTCGTCCAGACGGCCGTGATCGGGCCTTTGCCTGTCGATTTTTATTTATTACAACGACCGTCGCATTCACACGGTCAAGAATTAGGTACGTTGTGATTTTTAAATAACCCTGGTATATACATATCGGTTGGATTCAGTGATTGTTCAGGTTATTGAGTTTTTTGTTTGGCCTGTTATGTTTTCTGTGAATTAATATGAGTTAATCTATATTATTACATATAATAAAATCGTAGGAAAGTCAAAACTGTACATTGAATATTTTTTAAAAAGAATACTTGGGGCGTGATCTACAATCGATATCGAAGCCAAAAATATAGTTTTTAGAATTTTTGTCTGTTTGTCTGTTTGTCTGTTTGTCTGTCCGGGATAAACTCAAAAAGTACTGCATGGATTTACTTCAAATTTTGCATGAATATTACTAAGAGATCGGGTCAACATATAGGCTACATATTATCACGCTATCACCTACGGGGGAGGAGCTGTGAATCTTTATTTTTCTTACGCATTCTGTGACAGCGTGTAATCTAACGACGCATATTTAAATGTTGTTTTTGAGTAAGCCATGCTATTATCTAGCTTTACACTATAAAAACTACGCCATTTAAGTAACTTGGGCAGAGAAATATAGTTTAATGAATGTTAGTAGTATAAAGACAATTTTAAAACAGCGCCATCTATGAGATTTCATAAAAATCAAATCAAGTTACATGTTAAAAATTTTTTGGAAATTAATCATTTAAATTTGATCATGTTGGCGAGGTAAGTAGTTAGTTATTCTTAAAATTCATAGATGGTGATGTGCATTTTCTTCATAAAAGTTGTATCGTATAGTTCGTTTTGACAAATTCAAGTTCCAACAAAACCCTCAAAATCTTGAGCAGAGTTGAGGAAGACAATTTAAAAAAAATGCGGCGTTAAGTATTATAAAAAAGTTATGTTCATTGATGATGATCATTTCATTTCATGACACCCTCGCGGAGGCTAGCGTCAGTGACAGTCCCAGCCGCATGCGTCATCTGTTTGCCGTCATCTTGGTGTTTTGTGAAGTCGCGAACCCGGTAGCTTTGTGGGAGAAGTATCGCCATCATCTGTCTGAAGATTTTCTACGAGCTTTGAGGCGTGCTACTGGAGACGAAGTCGAAGTAACTGATGAACGCGTGCTGAACACCTGTCTCAGTTCACTTCAAGATGTGGTCATTTCTATCGGCGGCAATCCACTGATCGAATCGATCTGGTATTCCAAATTAACACAACAATATACACGCAATTTATGCTATTTAACACCCTATGCTTTTTGAGAGACCTTACCACACAGTATCACGCCTGTATATCCTGCATCGGCTTGTGCAGAGGTGAGAATATACTCACATTTCACCAGTTCATAGATCTTATGCTATTTCATATTTTCCTGTAGGTTGACGTGTGATGAGAAATCCGTTAATGTAGGCTTTTAAAAACCAACAATTAATCGATTTGTAACGTCACCATACTGAAAAAATTCTAAAAACTAAGTGCAGTCACGGTCATCATATTATACATTTTATTTTGATAGTTCACTACTCTTATTTAATTAAATATTCTGACCATTTTCAAATAAGCTGAAATTAAATTTAAGCTACAGAAAACATGTATCGAATTGAAACTGAGGTCCCCAAGATACAGGCGCTGCCTAGTTTGGGACCACTGTCCAAATAACTATGTTAAATATTCTAGTTACACAAAGCATTCAATATTTATTATTTTTAAAATTTATTTTGTAACAATGGGCCATTAAAAAAAATAAACCGTTTATTGTCCTAACTAGTTAGCTATTGTATAGTCTCGATGTTGGTAACACCATAAAATAATATCCATCAATACTTAAGAGAAAATTTCTTTTGAATCTTGCTTAGGTGTAAAGTAGATATTTATGCTCGTTTTCTATGAATAACGGTAAGCTTATCGTAAGTCAACAAATCAAACAATTTTGCGGTACATACAGAGGTCACATCATAAATCTGAGTGGAACGCGGGTAAGTAACGTTTTTTATTCAAATATTAATCAATTTCGGTCAGCTATAGGGTTTCACAAGATAGCCCGAACGTGTGTATTTAAAATTGTTTTTTTTTTTCATTCAGATTTGATGTAATTTCTTAGCATATGCATAATTAGCCTATAATGTTCCCACTGCTCCGACAGCTAACTTCTGACAGACGGACAGTTGGACAAACGGGAGGGAGTGGGCCGTAATCTACCACGCGGGACCAGTACGGGTTGGCGTATGTCACGTGTCGTTCGATTTTTTGTTCTAGGACATGCCGGTTTCCTCAAAATGATTTGTTTTACCGTTTTGAGAGCAGTGGTGATAAATAAAATAATTTACACAAAGCAAAGTGCCTGTCTGGGTTCGAACCTACGACCTACAACTTGTAAGTCGCGGCGGTTACCACTGGGCCACCACTGCACTAATCGGCCACAACTGCTCTAATCGGCCACAACTGCTCTAATCGGCCACAACTGCTCTAATCGGCTACTACTGCTCTAATCGGCCACAACTGCTCTAAACGGCCACAACTGCTCTAATCGACCACAACTGCTCTAATCGGCCACCACTGCTCTAATCGGGCACCACTGCTCTAATCGGCCACAATTGCTCTAATCGGCCACAACTGCTCTAATCGGCCACCACTGCTCTACTCGGCCACCACTGCTCTATCTGTTTTCAGGATATTATGTATTATGACGCCCAGGAAGTTACACACTTTTGCGATTATAAAACGCAATAGAAGTAAGATACTTGAGTTCCTCCTCAGGGCCTCAAGTCTGCTATTACAATAGTGTCAGAATAGTCTATCATTGATTTCATAATTGTTGATTTTGACAAGTTTGGTAATCTATTAATATAATGGCGTTATTATGAGTTTCCAATGGTCAACCACTGCCACTCCATTGGAAGAAATGCCATAAAATGTTAGGTAATCTCCTACATAATGACAAATGAATGACTGACTTAGGCGGTAATCTGCTAAACTTCTTACTACTTCAGATTGCTTAGAACACTAATACATAATATGTAAAAATATATATAAATGAAATCTTTGAATGAATGAATCTGGCATGAATAAATTTTAAAATTTTACTAAATTTGAACATTTATTTTTGTAGTATTTTGAAAATCATTTCTAATAACGGGTTTTATAATAATGGCAATACGAAAATGTCATTATAACATAATTTAATTACGAGAGCAATGAGAGACCAATGATCGACTATTATGAATTTAGAAGATTACGAACTTTTAGCAAAATGACAATGGGATCGTGTTGGAATGACGAATTTATAAAAATAGCAGACTTGGGCCCCAGGACGCATTATCGCTATAACGCATCGAAAATTAATGACCGATAGTAACGCGCCTGAGGGAGAGAGCATTGATTCTATAAATGTGTGTAGTATGGTTACACTTCTAACCCCATACAATTGCTGGTAGACCTCTATTAGTTTGATAACGGTTTCCTAACTACCCCACTCTCAAAGAACACTCGAGACCTTCCCAAAGGCAATTTTTTCTTTGATCACAATAGTGCGGTTGTAGCTGGCTGAGTATTAAGGGGCACATACATCAATTCGCGATAAAAGATCGGTTATCTCCGGCCTAGTTCGTATGCCGGTCGCGAGCCGCTCTGAATGAAACCGGCCGTCCGGCAGGGCTACCGAATTGACGGGAGTCTGTGATTTTATTTATTTAGCTCTTTCGAGTTTCGTGAGCTAAATCTAATTTTGTTCATTTTGAATTCTAGTTTTAGGTTTGAATTGAAGTGATTGTTGAATTCAATGTCTGAAACTCTTTTGTATTCTCAGAAATTTTAATTCAATTATAGTATTTTTATCTCACGAAGCAACGCGCGCTATACTTGTGGTTATCAAGTGTACACAGACGCTGTGAATCTGTGTGTAAGCGCAGGAGCCCTCCGTACCGTCCGAAACATTGGCTAAGTTAGAAGTGTACCTATATGTTGTGTAAGCGTATGTGTGTTATATATACTGACGCTACTCATACTCACTCGTCTTCACGCATTAACAACACGTTAGTACACTTAGTTTCCACAAGTAAAGCACGTGTCATTACGTGAGATAAAAATACTATAAATCTTTTTTGCAGTCGGGTAAAGTGTTAGATCAACGTTTTTTTTATCTGCCAGTACTTTGTAAGCATTAATTTCCATACAAAAATAAACTGAGGTTATTAAGGAACACAAAACGATACAGAACAAAAATAATAAACAAATTATAATCGGGGTCAAAAAGGAATTAAATTTGGAGCGAACAAGGAAAATCAATTGGGGCAAACTTTTTGAGGCGAATGCGAAAAAAATCATATTAAAGCTTTTTTTTTTAAGTTTGACAACCAGTCTTACCAAGGGGTATCGTATTACCCAGTAACTGGGTTGTGAAGGTCAGATATGCAGTCGTTCCATGTAAAATACTGGTATTCAGCTGCATCCGGTTAGACTGAAAGCTGACCCCAACATACCTAGTTGGGAAAAGGGTAGGCTGATGATGTTGATTTATTTCCACGTTAAGGTAGGTATTATCAAATAACTTTATATTCACTTCTCCTCATATTTGAATCTCTGAACGCCATCTTATTTATTTGTGGTCAAAAAAAATCTCCGAAAAATAATGTAATACCATCCTTAACAAAACCCTATTTCACACGAGCCCCTAAACCTAAATTTCATAAAACCAATCCCTCACCAGCCCTACATGTAATCCGGCCATTCATCTGGATTGAGGCTGATCGAAAGGTATACCTTAATCGCTCTATTGCAATTTATTTGTTTGTTTCTTAGAAGATTCACAATAAATAGTGAGGATTGCTGCTCATTCGAAAGGATTTTCTTTCTGCTCATTTGATTTGCAAATCTCTTTTTGATCAAACAGAGATTCTAAAAGGATAGTCTTGAGCATAATCAGTCTCACTTATGGGACGCAGACCTCTCTCGAGAGAGAGTGGACTATAATCTACCACGCGGAACCAGTGCGGGTTAGTAGATATTACATGTTGTGTAATCCTTCACCGTTTTAAGAGTAGTGGTGATGAAATTATTTACACAGATTAAAGCGCAAGCCTGGGTTCGAACCTATGACCTACAACTCATATGTTGGGGCCGTTACCCACATTGAGCAATTTCTCTAAAATCGTTTCATTTCCCGAATTCCCAGCAGATCATTCTTCTTCTTCTGCACTTCGCTCTTGACAGAGCAGGCGTGGCCATGATGAACTGTGTCCAATCGTAGGTATAATCGTAGCTCGCCTCACAGCAATCAAATCATTAGCCATTCCTTTAATATTTGGTGACACATAGCTAAATAATACTCAACTCATTTCATATCAGAATCATATTTGGTGTAAAGATTATTAGACCTCCAGGGCTCGTTTGGTAGCAGCCTTATTTGCGTGGAAGTTTCTGTTTCAGATACTTCGATACTTTAACTTTCTTTAATTAAAGGAGGATTTAGTTCCTGAAAGTTTTGGTGAAAGAGATTAAGTATTTTTAGAATTATCAAGGTTAGGTAGAAACTGTTTTTGCCATCTAGTAACGAGGGCAGGCAGACTAAAAAAACACAGTTTTTGACTTAAGTTATTTAGTCTGCCGGCCCTAATTTATGGTAGCTTAGCTTTTACAAAAGTGGGTACTCTTTCGTGGTAAATAAGTTTATGCTAGAATTGAGTTCACGTCTGCAATAACGCGTTTCAGACGGTTTTGAAAACCATGACCCTCGCATAATCGAACGCGTCCCGCCTGCGCACGCGGCTTGCCTGTAATTGCAAAATAGCACGAATGGTAGATGTAAACGTAACATAAATTCAAACGATTTTAAAGTTGAAAATACTCAATTCGTTTACAACATTTTGTTTGTTTTAAGACTTTATTCATAGCAATAGGCTATTGCTATACTTATTGTGCTTGTTGTGAAAATTTAAACCAAAACGCTATAGTATAGTTGTATTGTTTATTAAGGGCCTTTTTATTGCCATGCGTCTTTGCGCCCGCGTGCAGGCCAGGCACGCATGCATGCTGCCCGCAACCTATCGTATAATACATGTTTTTATTGTCATGCGCGCCATACGCACGCGGCACACGGGCGGACCGCGGGTGGCTCGCACGAATGCGTGCCGCCCGTGTGCGTGTGGCGAACTTTGACAGTCAGTGTTGTTTTTACTGTCAAACGGGTCGCACGCACGTTTTATTAGCAACAATTACTTTTTTTACATTCATTTTGACACGAGTTCTCTTCCTAGCGACACGCACAATACTGTGGCGGCTGGCGAAAATCATCTGATCTGCGTGCGGCCCGCAACAAGCATGCGTGCCTAGGCTGCACGCGGGCGCAAACACGCATGACAGTAAAAAGGCCCTAATAAAAACACCGTTCGAATTCACGTTACGTTTACTTCTCCCATTCGTGCTATTTTTTTCTGTAAATTTAGCATAGCAGGATAAAGAATCTTCTCATACAGAGAAGAAACATACATTGTTCACCACGCATTACAATTTTAGCGCATAATCAACCTAAATTATCCCAATGATGAGACACAGGCCTCCTCTCTATGAGATAGTGGGCCGTAATCCACCACGCGGGCCCAGTGCGAGTTGGTAGATGTCACATCATGTCTTCGAATTTTTTGTTCTAGGACAAGCCGGTTTCCTCATGATTTTTTCCTTTACCGTTGTGAGAGCAGCGTTGATGAAATTATTTAGACAAAGTAAAGCGTCTGTCGGGGTTCGATCCTACGACCTACTCACTCGTAAGTCGCGGCCGTTACCGTTGGGCCACCACTGCTCAGTGCTCAATGTTAGCGAGTAAGACTTAAAAACACTTGTGCTAATATTTCCCAAAATTAGTCGTTAACAGTTTGTGAACAAAAATGGCTCAAACACATCAGCCTATTTTTCCGCTGCGCCTAAAGCCGGTAGCGTTTAACATTAATTACCACTGTGCTATCCACATTTCGTAGTATTCTACTCGACACACTGCTCATTGGGGCGGCGATCATGCTAGTGGCACTTATAATATTTAAAATACCAACTCGCTTCTGCTTTATACGGATTCTACGACTTGACAAATCATCGAGATATATACGGTGACTGATAATTAGTGACCGATAGGTACTTAAACACGTGCTTGTACTCATGATAACAAACAACTTTTACTATGGGACCAAATCTGAAATTGTGAATAAAAATCTGCTGTTCAGTCATTTATGTTCGCCTAATTGGTCAAAATGTAGGTACTGAACAGCAGATTTTTTTTTCGCAAATTCAGGTTTAGGTCCCATAGTAAAAGTTGTTTGTTATCATGAGTGCAATCACGTGTTTAGGTATCGGTCACTAATTACCAGTCACCCTATATAGGTACGTAAACCTTCCGGAATACATTTTCTAAATGATGGTGAAAATCAAGTCAAAATCCGTTGGTCACGTATACCACACACGAAAAGCGACTTTCATTTATTATATACAGGGTGTCCCTGGAAATATGGATCAAATCGAATAGGGGCGTGGGCAAGGTCATTTCCAAACTTTTTGATCCTGAGAATGATTATGATTGAGAATTATTTTACGGTTCAAAAGATGTGACCAATTTTTTTTTCAATCGTTTCGCAATAGTGCTCAAGAAAAATCATTATAAAAACTATCAGGGCTGTCTAAAAAACTTAAATTGTCAGTTCCTGGTAGTTTTTTTTTTTAATTATTTTGTTCTTTGAGCACTATACAAAGTGATTGAAAATAACAAAGGTTGGTCATAACTTTTGAACCGTAAAAAAATTCACCAGCATTCTCATGATCAAAAAGTTTGGAAATGACTTTGCCCACGCCCCTATTTGATTTGATCCATAGTTCCAGGGACACCCTGTATATACCTTATGAATGAGTTTGTTTTTTTTACAAGAATTAAGAACAAAATCAACGTCTCTTAGGGCTGTATGATTATCTGCAAAATTCCTTAAATTAATCGAGTGCTCATTTTCAAAATATGTCGTTGCTGCTGTTTTTTTTTTTTTGAAAGATAATTATATTCTAGGTCCGGTCATTTCCATTAGTTTGCTTCATTGAAAAGGTGTTTCCAAAGTTTTCTGCGCTTTCATTTTCATCTTGCATTACTTTTGTACAGTCATTTCATACAAATTCAATAAAAACCGCATGGGGAATTAGGCTCCGCTTCCCGCGCCTCATCGCGTGGCGAGTTGTAATGTGTGATCCACATAAACAGGAAAAAAAAAAACAAACCAAAAATTAATGTTTTTTTTTGGCGTCAAGGACTACCCGTAGTGTTGTTATTTTTTTTCAGTATTTTTTTGTTTTAACGTGTTTTGATATCGATAGTCGTCGATAACCGTTCCGTTTGTGAATTTTACAAAAAATAAACTTTTTTTCAAATAAATACACTGCCTACGGTCAAGCCCAAGAAAAATTAATCATATAAATTTTTTTAGTTTAACGTGATTATATATCTAACCGATTACGTCTGCGGAGTTTTTCTATCTAATTTAATTTGACCTTGTATAATTTTACACTAGTGTTTAAGTTGTGTATGTAATTACTAATTACTAACAAATTGTATAATTATGATCATGAAATTAAATAAATGATGACGATGATAACTTCACAACTTCGATGAAAGTAAATGATGCGAAGCGGATTCATAAATCACTGCGGACGTCTGTAGAGAAAACATGTTAGCAATTTCGGATTTCTCCTACCAACAAGATCTCCATCCTCCCCGCCGATACCACCAACATAAAACCGTTGCCAATGCGGGGCTCTGTGCAGCCCCTACAATTTATAGCACACATTTAGCTCGCATACTTTACGCCCCGGCCTCTTAACGCAACACTACATTACGACTGCAATGCCCGATGTATCGCGGTGTTAGGATGCTGCGGGTGTATGCTTGTGGAAATGCGTTTATTATGATTACGTTTTATTAGTTACTTTTTAACCTTCAAGCAAGCCCGTGACTGCAATCGATAGAGCCTATCGATTCTGTAAAAATCTCACCGTGATAACATAGGTGAAGTGAGCGTGAAGTGAACTATCAATGGAGGCAATCCCTAACATCAGGTGGAACGACAGCTCGCTTCACATTGGTTTTCACGGTGAGATTTTTACAGAATAGCACTGCATATTCGTTCTTAATATCGTTATTTCTTGTCGTATGTATTTCCCATCCCTAGTAGCTTGTCATTGTTTCACTGTGCATGAAATAAACTGTTTACCTCCCCTCCCCGCACTCTCCGGAGTGTATAGATTGCATTTGTTTTAGTCGCGGCGCAGGCGTCGAAAGCACGTGACAGAGGTATAAGAAAATTAGAATATATTTTGATATTATAATTTTGTTTAATGTCCTAACGTAAGGATAATGTGGTAAATTAAAAAAAAATGTGTTTCAAATCCCTGAAATATCCCATAAGTCTTTTATGTTACGCGCGACCGCTGACGTTACAAATGACCGCGCGCCCGCTTGTAAGTTAAGTAGGTACTACAAACTATAGTAAGTATTACAATTCTAACTCCAACTGTTAATTGGTGGCCATGATATCCTTTCAGATTTGTTCTTGACGATCTTGGTTCCTATTACATGGAACTAATACATAATTAGCGAAATGTAAGAGTACTAAATACCTTTGCCTACCCCTTCGGGAAATGGGTCAATATCAACAAAGTGCATTTTTTAATACAGTTGCTCAAAAAGTGGCGTATTGCAGGGACGTATAGCGTTCGGGATGTGGGTTACATACCCGTGCTTTTTTTTACCTTTCCCGAACTCGTGCGTTCTCTTTCCCAACTGTCAAAATAATGTTTAAGAAAAACCAACCATGAAGTTTTAACAAAAAAAATTCATAGGAGTTTTTATGATTCATGCAAATACGTATATTTCTAAAAAAAAGCTACTAATTTGTTTCAATATCAGATTTAATGATTTAATTGAATAAGTTAGGTTAGGTTTCATTTCATTTCATCTCATTAAAGGATAATGCCCAAAAATGTATGGACCAAAAACCCAGAATCGATTAAAACGATTTATGTTTGGCAAGCTAGAGTAAACATATTATATCCCAAATCCAATAATGGTTTTCAATTAAACAATCGCCAAGTACTAAAAAAAAATTAACTAATTGACTATAGTTTTTTAAATCCATAATATTTAGAGCGGTTTACAAACGATATTGTAACGAATTGTGCGTAATATTGAGAGAGATTTGAGAGTAAAGTACATTATACATGTCTCAATCAATCAATCAATCAATCAATTCATCTTTATTGTGGATCATAGGAAAGTGTACATAATACAGCTGGTGTTAATTTAGTGTTTTGCGAACAGCTATGTCCTGCCCTTAGGGCGTACAATAATATTTAGATACATAAAGTGAGTTTACATGCAAGTCAATAATAATCTTATAACAATACATTAATTTTTGGACCATTAAGTATTTGTTAGAATAACGAATTTTAATACACAAACAGTTACATAACATGTTTAAGACGCATCATGTACCTATTTACAAAACGCATCATGACCTAGGCAGATTGTATTCTAACAGTGATTTGTCGGCAAAGAAGTCGTTCACAGAGTAATAACATTTGTTCACTAACAGTTCATGGAGATTCTTTTTAAATGATTTTATTTCAGTAATTGCTCTTATATGCCTTGGAATGTTATTGAAAATACGCGGAGCCGAGCAGAAAACACTTTTGTGCAGGAAATACGTCTTACTAGGCACTATGTCTAGCTTGTCTTGATGCCGTATACGCGTTCGATATTTAAATAGATCAATATTATTTTTAACAAAAACTGTGACCTCAAAAATATATAGACACGGTAATGTTAACACGTTCATCTTTTTGAAAAATGGTTCACAGGATTCAGTTTTTTGTAGGTTGAAAATTGCCCTGACACACCGTTTCTGTGCAATGAACGCGCGTTCTTTATCAACACTATTGCCCCAGAATATTAGGCCGTATCTAAGGTTAGAGCTGATGTAACCATGGTATGCCGTTATTAGTGTTGGTAGATTTGCAATTTTTCTTAGTCTGTGAAGGGCATATGAGAACTTGCTTAACTTTTTACAGACGCAGTCAACTTGTTTTTTCCAGTTTATTTTGTCATCAACGTGTAACCCTAGAAATGTTGTTGATTCTATTTCTTCGATGTCTTTATCTTGATACTTGATATTTAAAGTAGCCGTACGTCGAGTTCTTATTTTAAAATTCATTATTTTGGTCTTGTCAATATTAATCATTAATTTATTTAAATTAAGCCAGTCATTTACTAATACTAAAGATTCGTTAATGTCATATTCTAAATTAATTTTGTCATTAGTGAATAGTACAGTGCTATCGTCAGCGAATAATGTCATGTCGTGATTTATTACCGAAGGCATGTTGTTTATATAGATAAGGAAGAGAGGGGCGGATAAGATACCCCCTTGTGGAACACCAAACTCTACCGTTCTGGATTCAGACGCATAAGTTTCTTCTGTTTTTGTGACCATGTTTACCTTCCTAATCTCTGTAATCTGTTGTCTATTAGATAGATATGATTTTATGAGATTATATGCA
Source organism: Globia sparganii (assembly GCA_949316385.1). Classification (NCBI taxonomy): domain Eukaryota; kingdom Metazoa; phylum Arthropoda; class Insecta; order Lepidoptera; family Noctuidae; genus Globia; species Globia sparganii. Next base: position 20,938,193 of record OX438671.1, read on the forward strand.
TTGCCTCTCACACCGTATGCATATAGTTTTCTTAGAAGAATATTATGGTCAACACGGTCAAAAGCCTTTGACATGTCCATGTATATTGCTACAGCCGGCAGTCCTTTGTCCAAATTTGCCATTATTTTTCCTAAGAAATTATATATTGCTACATTAATCGATTTATTTTTCCTAAAACCATATTGACTTGGAGAGAAAATGTTATGGCTTTCGAAGAAGGTGTAGAGACATTTATAAATGACCTTTTCTAAAATTTTGGCAAAGATAGGTAATAGCGCTATCGGCCTATAGTTGCTCATATTTGTTCTGTCACCTTTTTTAAAAACTGGCTTTAGAATTGAAATTTTTAATTTGTCCGGAAAAATGCCTTCTTCTATACACAAATTGATTATATAGCTTAGGGGTTCTGATATTATATCAGCAACATCTTTAACAATATTTGTCGTTATTCCATCATAACCGGTACTGGTTTTATTTTTTAATGACATTATTATTTTATTGATGTCTTCTGGAATTGTCGGAGTCAAGAAAATAGAATTAGAATTATATGTCAATTTATTTAAAACGTTATTAAGTGTGTCAAATTGTTTATTATTATTATTAATGTCAAGGAAAAAGTCATTAAACGTTTTAGCCATGTCTTTGGGATTGGTTATTATTTCGTCGTTGGTAATAATTTGTTCCACGCTATCGATCGGAAATTTATATTTGATCTCATTAATAACATTCCATGTTGCCTTGCTTTTATTTGTAGCAGTCCTAATGTAGTAATCGTTTTGGGTTTTTTTTTGTCAGCCTGATTATTTTTTTGTCTGTCTGTCTAGGTACTATATAATTAAGGTAATTAAGGTGTTAAAAAATTAACCCGAAAAACTTTAAGAGGTGCTTTAGACCATCGAACTGAACAACTTTCACTATGGGACCAACACTGAAATCACGTAAAAAAATCAGGTTTTTAATACAAAAGTTCAATACCTACTTGACCAAAATGAATGAAACAGCAGATTTTTTTTTCTTGATTTCAGAGTTGGCCTCATAGTGAAATTTGTTCATTTCGATGGTCTAAAGCACCTCTTAAAGTTTGTCAAGTTAATTTTTTAACACTTTGTGTATTACCTATACAATAATATTTATATATATAAATATATCACTTTCATATGTGAAAGCATGGAATCTCAGTTTGGGGTAAAAAAATGGCTATATATAAATTATGTTCCAAGACACTATTACCAAAAAAACCTAGCTGTGCCGTGTTTCACTTACGTACTGAAGTTTGTAAAACTACTCTAATATAGTAGCGTCATATCATAACAAACACAATAACAAAACAATGAACCAGTTATTCAACGCGCTCTGCTATACATACAGAATTGTTGTATGCTGCTGGTCTGTTTGGTTATAGTTTTATGCGAAACAAGTAGCGTATTTGCGACCTCTTATTTAAGGTCTACTTTGGTGTTCATAAATTATTTCAATCGACTCTGGGTTTTTTTTGGGCATCCTCCTTTCATTTTCTGAAATGATTTAATGAGATTTATTAATAAAAAAATTCTACTGAAGACTTGGCTGTATGCGCATAGTTCCCTTTGCCTACCAGAATGGGTGAAGAAAAAAAATCTCTGCTTATGTTCTACGGTTGGCGCCATTTTCAGAAATTTTCTTTGCGAGTTTTAGTTGTTTGTTGCACAAAATGAGTAATTTCGACTTTCTTAGTATTAGTGTAAGATTTTCTTAGAATAGTGCAAAAATATATGAATCGGCGGTCCCAAAAAGGAAAAACCGACCGTTTTTTTTCAAAATTACCAAAAAGGGAAGTGCAGCTCAAGCAATCGGGATAAATAAATTTGGTAATATGCCAAAAAAATAGCTAAGTTTCTTGGTCTGCCGGATGCTGAGTATTATACTGGGCACAGCTTCAAACAAAAAACTAGAAACCGGGAAAAAAATCACACAATCCATTAATTTAAGGTCCAGTCCGTCTCCTTCACATGTTGAAGAGAACGTTCGTCCATCTACCTTCGTTGATAATGATAATTCATCAGATTCAACTCCATCAACTAGCAAACGCCATTGTATGACAAATATACATGAACAATCATACGAAATTAACAATAGTTTGTCTCAAACAGTAAATATGCAACCTAAAACTTCCCCAGTTAGTATAAAAAACTGTACCAATTTCAATGTATATGTGAATTATAACTTTTATAAGAAATAAATGATTAGTTGGTTGAGTTTATTGTGTTTTTATTATTTTATTAAATTGCTTCATTTTTTCGCAACTGTATTAAAAATAGTCGTTCAGTACACGTGCGAAACCGTCATTGCAACTTGTTCCGACTGTCAACCCTCGCCTTCGGCTGCACCTCGGCTCGGGTAGACATTTGTCGGAACTCTTTGCAATGACAACCTTTCCGCACTTGTAATGAAATATACTATTTTTTCAATTTTGGTGGCGAAATTTTTTCTTCAGTTTTCGTGAAAAATAAGGACCTGGTATAAGAATAGAAAGTCCAAGCTAGAAGGATCTTCAAGAGGTCTGAGAATATCTCTATAACTTTTTAAGATATTTTAGTTCAAAGTCTAGTGTAGCCACCAAAATTGAAAATCTCCCACCAAAATCGAAAGTGCCCACCAAAATTGAAATTCAGTGGCACTAAAATTGGATGTTTCTGCCACAAACCTCAATATCACTAAAAAAAGCTCAATGTAACTAATCTCACAAATTCTCAGGAATTATCAATAACTTTCATCGGTTAATAAAACTCTATTGTTAAAAAAATATTTACTATTATTTATCTGATAAACTCACAATGATAATTATGAGTTTATGACACAAAAACACAAAAACACGAAAACAAAAACATTAATCTTTTTATTGTACTAAACAAAATTACTTGTCAACAACTTGTACCTACAAAATATTCCCAAACAAAACTAAGAAATAAAACATAATCAACATAAAACATAGTGAACCAACGCTCTAGTTCTTTACAGATTTCAGTTCACTAAAAAAACCTTAACTTGATATTTGGATGCTAATCACCAGACGACATCAATGGTTTTTACAATCAGTCTTTAAATCTAAGAAAGGCATTTGTAATATTCCAATATAAAACTTCTCTCATATTTACATGTCAGTGAACTTAGCAGATCATTTTCCAGCAGATCAAAAATAAATAAGAGTTCTTTTCGCATGCGGCTGAGTTCTACAGTTCCTGATACTTTTTAGAAATAGTTCTGGCGTTTTTACCTAAAAAATTCGATTGGCAAAATGATCTGCTAACTTCCCTAGGTAGAAGATCAAAAACAATGCGAGTTCTTCTCGCATGCGGCTGAGTTCTACAGTTCCTGATACTTTTTAGAAATAGTTCTGGCGTTTCTACCTTAAAAAAGTCAATTGGCAAAATGATCTGCCAACTTCCCGTAGCAAATCATTTGCAGCAGATCAAAAGCAAATGTGAGTTCTTCTCGCATGCGGCTGAGTTCTATAGTTCCTGATACTTTCAGGAATAGTTCTGAACTCACGTCCACGTGCCAGCAAATCACGTCAGAACGTTTATAAAGTCGAAAAATACAATAGATACATAGTCATATTTTTTTATCAATTCAAATGATTGTGAAAGACTAGAACTCTTGAAAGCTAGAACTCTTTCGTTTTTCACAGGTTCATATCAGAACTGTAATTTAAAATTCGATTCGAGTCCAGAACTCACGTCCAAGTACCAGCAGATCATGTCAAAACGTTAAAAAGTCGAAAAATACCATTTTTATAAATTCAATCAATTCTTGAAAGCTAGAACTCTTTCGTTTTTCACAGATTCGTATTACAACTGCAATTAGAACAACTCGATTTGAGTCTATAACTCACGTTCGAGTGCCAGCAGATCATGCCAAAACGTTTAAAAGTTGAAAAATACCTATTTTTTTTATAGTTTCAAACAATTCTTGAAAGCTAGAACTCTTTCGTTTTTCACAGGTTCTTATCAGAACTGCAATCTAGAACGTCACTAGTCGAGACTAGTCCGTCACTAGTCGAGACTAGTACAAAACAGTCTCGACTAGTTTTGTACTAGTCTTGACTACTCCCGACTAGTTTTATACAAGTCTCGATTAGTATTGTACTAGCCTCGATTAGTTTTGTACTAGTCTCGATTAGTTTTGTACTAGTCTCGACTAGTTTTGTTCATGTCTCGTCTAGTTTTGTACTAGTCTCGACTAGTTTTGTACTAGTATCTTACTAGTCTTGTACTAGTCTCGACTAGTTTTGTACGAGTCTCGACTAGTGACGGACTAGTCTTGACTAGCTTTGTACTAGTCTCGACTAGTTTTGTAGTAATCTCGACTAGTGATGGACTAGTATCGAACTAGTTTTGTACTAGTCGCGACTGGTTTTGTACTAGTCTCGAGTAGTTTTGTACTAGTTTATACTAGCCTCGCCTAGTTTCGTACTAGTTTCGACTAGTTTTGTACTAGTCTCGACTAGATATGGACTAGTGTTGAACAAGTTTTGTACTAATCGCGACGGGTTTTGTACTAGTCTCGACTAGATTTGTACTAGTTTTATACTAGCCTCGCCTAGTTTTGTACTAATCTCGACTAGTTTTGTACTAGTCTCGACTAAATATGGACTAGTATCGAACTAGTTTTGTACTAGCCTCGACTAGTTTTGTACTAGTCTCGACTAGTTTTGTACAAGTCTTGACTAGTTTGTACTAGGCTCGACTAGTTTTGTACTAGTCTCGACTAGCTTTGTACTAGTCTCGACTAGTTTTATACTAGTTTTGTACTAGTTCGACTAGTTTTGTACTAGTTCGACTAGTTTTGTACAAGTTTTGTACTAGTTCGACTAGTTTTGTTCTAGTCTCGACTAGCTTTGTACTAGTTTTGTACAAGTTCGACTAGTTTTGTACTAGTCTCGACTAGTTTCGTACTAGTTTTGTACTAGTTGGACTAGTTTTGTACTAGTCTCGACTAGTTTTGTACTAGTTTCGACTAGGGTTGTACTAATCTCGACTAGTTTTGTACTAGTCTCGACTAGTTTTGTACTAGTCTCGACTAGCTTTGTACTAGTTCGACTAGTTTTGTACTAGTCTCGACTAGTTTTGCACTAATCTCGACTAGTTTTTTACTAGACTCGACTAGTTTTGTACTAGTCTCAACTAGTTTTGTACTAGTCTCGCCTAGCTTTGTACTAGTTCGACTAGTTTTGTACTAGTCTCGACTAGTTTTGCACAAATCTCGACTAGTTTTTTACTAGACTCGACTAGTTTTGTACTAGTCTCGACTAGTTTTGTACTAGTCTCGAATAGCTTTCTACTAGTTCGACAAGTTTTGAACTAATCTCGACTAGCTTTGTACTAGTCTCGACCAGATTTGTACTAGTCTCGACTAGTTTTGTACTAGTCTCGACTAGCTTTGTACTAGTTCGACTGGTTTTGTACTAGTCTCGACTAGTTTTGCACTACTCTCGTCTAGTTTTTTACTAGACTCGACTAGTTTTGTACTAGTCTGAACTAGTTTTGTACTAGTTGGACTAGTTTTGTACTAGGTTCGACTAGTTTTGTACGAGTCTCGACTAGTGACGGACTAGTCTTGACTAGCTTTGTACTGTAGTAATCTCGACTAGTGATGGACTAGTATCGAACTAGTTTTGTACTAGTCGCGACTGGTTTTGTACTAGTCTCGAGTAGTTTTGTACTAGTTTTATACGAGCCTCGCCTAGTTTTGTACTAGTCTCGACTAGTTTTGTACTAGTCTCGACTAGCTATGGACTAGTATCGAACTAGTTTTGTAGTAGTCGCGACTGGTTTTGTACGAGTATCGACTAGTTTTGTTCTAGTCTCGATTATTTTTGTACTAGTCTCGAATAGTTTTGTACTAGTCTTGACTAGTTTTGTACTAGTCTCGACTAGTTTTGTACTAGTCTCGACTAGTTTTGTACTAGTCTCGACTAGTTTTGTACTAGCCTCGACGAGTTTTGGACTAGTTTTGTACAAGTCTCGACTAGTTTTATACTAGCCTCGCCTAGTTTTGTACCAATCTCGACTAGTTTTGTACTAGTCTTGACTAGTTTTGTACTAGTCTCGACTAGTTTAAGACTAGTTTTGTACTAGTCTCGACTAGTGATGGACTAGTTTTGTACAAGTCTCGACTAGTCTCAACTAGTTTTATGCAAGTCCCGACTAGTTTTATACTAGCCTCGCCTAGTTGTGCACTCGTCTTGACTAGTTTTGTACGAGTCTCGATTATTTTTGTACTAGTCTCGACTAGTTTTGAACTAGTCTTTACTACTCCCGACTAGTTGTATACAAGTATCGACCAGTTTTGTACTAGCCTCGACTAGTTTTGTACTAGTCTCGATTAGTTTTGTACTAGTCTCGACTAGTTTTATTCATGTCTCGTTTAGTTTTGTACTAGTCTCGACTAGTTTTGTACTAGTCTCGACTAGTTTTGTACTAGTCTCGACTAGTTTTGTACTAGTCTCGACTAGTTTCGTACTAGTCTCTACTAGTTATGTACTAGTCTTGACTAGTTTTGACTATTTTTGTACAAGCCTCGACTAGTTTTGTACTAGATTCGACTAGTTTTGTACTAGTCTCGACTAGGGTTCTACTAATCTCGACGAGTTTTGGACTAGTTTTATACAAGTCTCGACTAGTCTTGACTAGTTATGTACTAGTTTTATACTAGCCTCGCCTTGTTTTGTTATAGTCTCGACTAGTTTTGTATTAGTCTTGACTAGTTTTGTACTAGTCTCGACTAGTTTTGTACTAGTCTCGACAAGTTTTATATTAGTTTTGTACTAGTTCGACTAGTTTTGTACTAGTTCGACTAGTTTTGTACTAGTCTCGACTAGATTTGCACTAATCTCGACTAATTTTGTACTAGCCTCGACTAGTTTTGTACTAGTCTCGACTAGTTTTGTACTAGTCTCAACTAGTTTTGTACTAGCTGGACTAGGTTTGTACTAGTCTCGACTAGTTTTGTACAAGTTTTGTACTAGTTCGACTAGTTTTGTACTAGTCTCGAGACTATTACAAAGCTAGTCAAATTAGTACAAAACTAGTCGAACTAGTACGAAACTAGTACAGTACTAGTCGAGACTAGTACAAAACTAGTCGAACTAGTACAAAACTAGTTGAGACTAGTACAAAACTAGTCGAGACTAGTACAAAACTAGTCCAACTAGTACAAAACTAGTCGGGACTAGTACATAACTAGTCGGGACTAGTACAAAACTAGTCGAGACTAGTACAAAACTAGTCTCAACCTGTCGAGGTTAGTACAAAACTAGTCAAGACTAATACAAAACTAGTCGAGACTAGTACAAAACTAGTTCTGACTAGTACAAAACTAGTCGAGTCTAGTAAAAAACTAGTCGAGATTAGTGCAAAACTAGTCGAGACTAGTACAAAACCAGTCGAACTAGTACAAAGCTAGTCGAGACTAGTACAAAAATAGTCGAGACTAGTACAAAACCAGTCGAACGAGTACAAAGCTAGTCGAGACTAGTACAAAGCTAGTCGAGACTAGTACAAAACTAGTCGAGACTAGTACAAAACTAGTCAAGACTAATACAAAACTAGTCGAGACTATAACATAACTAGGCGAGGCTACTATAAAACTAGTACATAACTAGTCAAGACTAGTCGAGACTTGTATAAAACTAGTCCAAAACTCGTCGAGATTAGTACAACCCTAGTCGAGACTAGTACAAAACTAGTTTTGTACAAGTTTTGTACTAGTTCGACTAGTTTTGTTCTAGTCTCGACAAGCTTTGTACTAGTTTTGTACAACTTCGACTAGTTTTGTACTAGACTTGACAAGTTTCGTACTAGTTTTGTATTAGTTGGACTAGTTTTGTACTAGTCTCGACTAGTTTTGTACTAGTCTCGACTAGTTTTGCACTAATCTCGACTAGTTTTGTACTAGTCTCAACTAGTTTTGTACTAGTCTCGACTAGCTTTGTACTAGTTCGACTAGTTTTGTACAAGTCTCGACTAGTTTTTTACTAGTCTCGACTAGCTTTGTACTAGTTGGACTAGTTTTGTACTAGTCTTGACTAGTTTTGTACAAGTTTCGTACTAGTTCGACTAGTTTTGTACTAGTCTCGACTAGCTTCGTACTAGTTTTGTACTAACCTCGTCTAGTTTTGTACTAGTCTCGACTAGTTTTGTAGTAGTCTCAACTAGTTTTGTACTAGTTGGACTAGTTTTGTACTAGTCTCGACTAGTTTCGTACTAGTTTTGTACTAACCTCGTCTAGTTTTGTACTAGTCTCGACTAGTTTTGTAGTAGTCTCAACTAGTTTTGTACTAGTTGGACTAGTTTTGTACTAGTCTTGACTAGTTTTGTACAAGTTTTGTTCTAGTTCGACTAGTTTTGTACTAGTCTCGACTAGTTTCGTACTAGTTTTGTACTAGTTGGACTAGTTTTGTACTAGTCTCGACTAGTTTTGTACTAGTCTCGACTAGTTTTGCACTAATCTCGACTAGTTTTGTACTAGTCTCAACTAGTTTTGTACTAGTCTCGACTAGCTTTGTACAAGTTCGACTAGTTTTGTACTAGTCTCGACTAGTTTTGCACTAATCTTGACCAGTTTTTTACTAGACTCGACTAGTTTTGTACCAGTCTCAACTAGTTTTGTACTAGTCGCGACTGGTTTTGTACTAGTCTCGAGTAGTTTAGTACTAGTTTTATACTGGCCTCGCCTAGTTTTGTACTAGTCTCGACTAGTTTTGTACTAGTTGGACTGGTTTTGTACTTATCTCGATTATTTTTGTACTAGTCTCGACTAGATTTGTACTAGTCTCGACTAGCTTTGTACTAGTTGGACTAATTTTGTACTAGTCTCGACAAGTTTTGTACTAGTTCGACTAGTTTTGCACTAGTCTCAACTAGTTTTGTACTAGATTTGTCCTAGTTCGACTAGTTTTGTACTAGTTCGACTAGCTTTGTAATAGTCTCGACTAGCCTTGTATTAGTTTGACTAGTTTTGTACCAGTCTCGACTGTTTTGTACTAGCCTTGACTAGCTTTGTACTAGTCTCGTTTAGCTTTGTACTAGTCTCGACTAGTTTTGTACTAGTCTCGACTAGCTTTGTACTAGTTCGACTGGTTTTGTACTAGTCTCGACTAGTTTTGCACTAATCTCGACTAGTTTTTTACTAGACTCAACTAGTTTTGTACTAGTCTGAACTAGTTTTGTACTAGTTGGACTAGTTTTGTACTAGGTTCGACTAGTTTTGTTCGAGTCTCGACTAGTGACGGACTAGTCTTGACTAGCTTTGTACTGTAGTAATCTCGACTAGTGATGGACTAGTAAGGAACTAGTTTTGTACTAGTCGCGACTGGTTTTGTACTAGTCTCGAGTAGTTTTGTACTAGTTTTATACTAGCCTCGCCTAGTTTTGTACTAGTCTCGACTAGTTTTGTACTAGTCTCGACTAGATATGGACTAGTATCGAACTAGTTTTGTACTAGTCGCGACTGGTTTTGTACGAGTATCGACTAGTTTTGTTCTAGTCTCGATTATTTTTGTACTAGTCTCGACTAGTTTTGTACTAGTCCTGACTAGATATGGACTAGTATCGAACTAGTTTTGTACTAGTCGCGACTGGTTTTGTACGAGTATCGACTAGTTTTGTTCTAGTCTCGATTATTTTTGTACTAGTCTCGACTAGTTTTGTACTAGTCTTGACTAGTTTTGTACTAGTCTCGACTAGTTTTGTACTAAACTCGACTAGTTTTAAACTAGTCTCGACTAGTTTTGTACTAGTCTCGACTAGTTTTGTACTAGCCTCGACGAGTTTTGGACTAGTTTTGTACTAGCCTGGCCTAGTTTTGTACCAGTCTCGACTAGTTTTGTACTAGTCTTGATTAGTTTTGTACTAGTCTCGACTAGTTTTAGACTAGTTTTGTACTAGTCTCGACTAGTGATGGACTAGTTTTGTACAAGTCTCGACTAGTCTCAACTAGTTTAATGCAAGTCCCGACTAGTTTTATACTAGCCTCGCCTAGTTGTGCACTCGTCTTGACTAGTTTTGTACTAGTCTCGATTATTGTTGTACTAGTCTCGACTAGTTTTGTCCTAGTCTTGACTACTTCCGACTAGTTGTATACAAGTCTCGACCAGTTTTGTACTAGCCTCGACTAGTTTTGTACTAGTCTCGATTAGTTTTGTACTAGTCTCGACTAGTTTTGTACTAGTTTCGACTAGGGTTGTACTAATCTCGACGATTTTTGGACTTGTTTTATACAAGTCTCGACAAGTCTTGACTAGTTATGTACTAGTTTTATACTAGCCTCGCCTAGTTTTGTTATAGTCTCGACTAGTTTTGTATTAGTCTTGACTAGTTTTGTACTAGTCTCGACTAGTTTTGTACTAGTCTCGACTAGCTTTGTACTCGTTCGACTGGTTTTGTACTAGTCTCGACTAGTTTTGTACTGGTCTCGACTAGCTTTGTACTAGTTCGACTGGTTTTATACTAGTCTCGATTATTTTTGTACTAGTCTCGACTAGTTTTGTACTAGTCTTGACTAGTTTTGTTCTAGTCTCGACTAGTTTTGTACTAGTCTCGACTAGTTTTATACTAGCCTCGCCTAGTTTTGTACTAGTCTCGACTAGTTTTGTACTAGTCTCGACTAGATATGGACTAGTATCGAACTAGTTTTGTACTAGTCGCGACTGGTTTTGTACGAGTATCGACTAGTTTTGTTCTAGTCTCGATTATTTTTGTACTAGTCTCGACTAGTTTTGTACTAGTCTTGACTAGTTTTGTACTAGTCTCGACTAGTTTTGTACTAGTCTCGACTAGTTTTGTACTAGTCTCGACTAGTTTTGCACTAGCCTCGACGAGTTTTGGACTAGTTTTGTACAAGTCTCGACTAGTTTTATACTAGCATCGCCTAGTTTTGTACCAGTCTCGACTAGTTTTGTACAAGTCTCGACTAGTCTCAACTAGTTTTATGCAAGTCCCGACTAGTTTTATACTAGCCTCGCCTAGTTGTGCACTCGTCTTGACTAGTTTTGTACTAGTCTCGATTATTTTTGTACTAGTCTCGACTAGTTTTGTACTAGTCTTGACTACTCCCGACTAGTTGTATACAAGTCTCGACAGTTTTGTACTAGCCTCGACTAGTTTTGTACTAGTCTCGATTAGTTTTGTACTAGTCTCGACTAGTTTTATTCATGTCTCGTTTAGTTTTGTACTAGTCTCGACTAGTTTTGTACTAGTCTCGACTAGTTTCGTACTAGTCTCTACTAGTTATGTACTAGTCTTGACTAGTCTTGACTAGTTTTATACTAGCCTCGCCTAGTTTTGTTATAGTCACGACTAGTTTTGTATTAGTCTTGACTAGTTTTGTACTAGTCTCGACTAGTTTTGTACTAGTCTCGACTAGCTTTGTACTCGTTCGACTGGTTTTGTACTAGTCTCGACTAGTTTTGTACTAGTCTCGACTAGCGTTGTACTCGTTCGACTGGTTTTTTACTAGACTCGACTAGTTTTGTACTAGTCAGAACTAGTTTTGTACTAGTTGGACTAGTTTTGTACTAGTCTCGACTAGTTTTGTACTAGTCTCGACTAGCTTTGTACTCGTTCGACTGGTTTTGTACTAGTCTCGACTAGTTTTGTACTAGTCTCGACTAGCTTTGTACTAGTTCGACTGGTTTTGTACTAGTCTCGACTAGTTTTGCACTAATCTCGACTAGTTTTTTACTAGACTCGACTAGTTTTGTACTAGTCAGAACTAGTTTTGTACTAGTTGGACTAGTTTTGTACTAGTCTCGACTAGTTTTGTACGAGTCTCGACTAGTGACCGACTAGTCTTGACTAGCTTTGTACTGTAGTAATCTCGACTAGTGATGGACTAGTATCGAACTAGTTTTGTACTAGTCGCGACTAGTTTAGTACTAGTCTCGACTAGATAGGACTAGTATCGAACTAGTTTTGTACTAGTCGCGACTGGATTTGTACGAGTATCGACTAGTTTTGTTCTAGTTTCGATTATTTTTGTACAAATCTCGACTAGTTTTGTACTAGTCTTTACTAGTTTTGTACTAGTCTCGACTAGTTTTGTGCTAGTCTCGACTAGTTTTGTACTAGTCTCGACTAGTTTTGTAATAGTCTCGACTAGTTTTGTACTAGTCTCGACTAGTTTTGCACTAATCTCGACTAGTTTTGTACTAGTCTCAACTAGTTTTGTACTAGTCTCGACTAGCTTTGTACTAGTTCGACTAGTTTTGTACTAGTCTCGATTATTTTTGTACTAGTCTCGACTAGTTTTGTACTAGTCTTGACTAGTTTTGTACTAGTTTCGACTAGTTTTGTACTAGTCTCGACTAGATATGGACTAGTATCGAACTAGTTTTGTACTAGTCGCGACTGGTTTTGTACGAGTATCGACTAGTTTTGTTCTAGTCTCGATTATTTTTGTACTAGTCTCGACTAGTTTTGGACTAGTTTTGTACAAGTCTCGACTAGTTTTATACTAGCCTTGCCTAGTTTTGTACCAGTCTCGACTAGTTTTGTACTAGTCTTGACTAGTTTTGTACTAGTCTCGACTAGTTTTAGACTAGTTTTGTACTAGTCTCGACTAGTGATGGACAAGTCTCGACTAGTCTCGACTAGTTTTATACAAGTCCCGAATAGTTTTATACTAGCCTCGCCTAGTTGTGCACTAGTCTTGACTAGTTTTGTACTAGTCTCGATTATTTTTGTACTAGTCTCGACTAGTTTTGTACTACTCTTGACTACTCCCGACTAGTTGTATACAAGTCTCGACCAGTTTTGTTCTAGCGTCGACTAGTTTTGTAATAGTCTCGATTAGTTTTTTACTAGTCTCGACTAGGTTTATTTATGTCTCGTCTAGTTTTGTACTAGTCTCGATTAGTTTTGTACTAGTCTCGACTAGTTTTGTACTAGTCTCGACTAGTTTCGTACTAGTCTCTATTAGTTATGTACTAGTCTTGACAAGTTTTGCACTAATCTCGACTATTTTTGTACTAGCCTCGACTAGTTTTGTACTAGTCTCGACTAGTTTTGTACTAGTCTCGACTAGGGTTGTACTAATCTCGACGAGTTTTGGACTAGTTTTATACAAGTCTCGACTAGTCTTGACTAGTTATGTACTAGTTTTATACTAGCCTCGCCTAGTTTTGTAATAGTCTCGACTAGTTTTGTATTAGTCTTGACTAGTTTTGTACTAGTCTCGACTAGTTTTGTACTAGTTTCGACTAGTTTTGTACTAGTCTCGACGAGTTTTGTACAAGTCTTGACTAGTCTCGACTAGTTTCATACAAGTCTCGACTTGTTTTATACTAGCCTAAACTAGTTTTGTACTAGTCTCGACTAGTTTTGTACTAGTCTCGACTAGAGACGGACTAGTCTCGACTTGTGACGGACTAGTCTCAATTTGTGACGGACTAGTATTCGACTACTGACGGTCTAGTCCTGCCTAGTTTTGTACTAGTCTCGACTAGTTTTGTACTAGTCTCGACTAGCTTTGTACTCGTTCGACTGGTTTTGTACTAGTCTCGACTAGTTTTGTACTAGTCTCGACTAGCTTTGTACTAGTTCGACTGGTTTTGTACTGGTCTCGAAGAGTTTTGCACTAATCTCGACTAGTTTTTTACTAGACTCGACGAGTTTTGTACTAGTCAGAACTAGTTTTGTACTAGTCTCGACTACTTTTGTACGAGTCTCGACTAGTGACGGACTAGTCTTGACTAGCTTTGTACTGTAGTAATCTCGACTAGTGATGGACTAGTATCGAACTAGTTTTGTACTAGTCGCGACTGGTTTCGTACTAGTCTCGAGTAGTTTTGTACTAGTTTTATACTAGCCTTGCCTAGTTTTGTACTAGTCTCGACTAGTTTTGTACTAGTCTCGACTAGATATGGACTAGTATCGAACTAGTTTTGTACTAGTCGCGACTGGTTTTGTACGAGTATCGACTAGTTTTGTACTAGCCTCGACGAGTTTTGGACTAGTTTTGTACTAGTCTCGACTAGTTTTGTGCTAGTCTCGACTAGTTTTGTACTAGTCTCGACTAGTTTTGTACTAGTCTCGACTAGTTTTGTACTAGCCTCGACGAGTTTGGGACTAGTCTCGACGAGTTTTGGACTAGTTTTGTACAAGTCTCGACTAGTTTTATACTAGCCTCGACTAGTTTTGTACTAGTCTCGACTAGCTTTGTACTCGTTCGACTGGTTTTGTACTAGTCTCGACTAGTTTTGTACTAGCCTCGACTAGCTTTGTACTAGTTCGACTGGTTTTGTACTGGTCTCGAAGAGTTTTGCACTAATCTCGACTAGTTTTTTACTAGACTCGACGAGTTTTGTACTAGTCAGAACTAGTTTTGTACTAGTCTCGACTACTTTTGTACGAGTCTCGACTAGTGACGGACTAGTCTTGACTAGCTTTGTACTGTAGTAATCTCGACTAGTGATGGACTAGTATCGAACTAGTTTTGTACTAGTCGCGACTGGTTTCGTACTAGTCTCGAGTAGTTTTGTACTAGTTTTATACTAGCCTTGCCTAGTTTTGTACTAGTCTCGACTAGTTTTGTACTAGTCTCGACTAGTTTTGTACTAGTCTCGACTAGTTTTGTACTAGTCTCGACTAGTTTTGCACTAGCCTCGACGAGTTTTGGACTAGTTTTGTACAAGTCTCGACTAGTTTTATACTAGCATCGCCTAGTTTTGTACCAGTCTCGACTAGTTTTGTACAAGTCTCGACTAGTCTCAACTAGTTTTATGCAAGTCCCGACTAGTTTTATACTAGCCTCGCCTAGTTGTGCACTCGTCTTGACTAGTTTTGTACTAGTCTCGATTATTTTTGTACTAGTCTCGACTAGTTTTGTACTAGTCTTGACTAGTTTTGTACTAGTCTCGACTAGTTTTGTACTAGTCTCGACTAGTTTTGTACTAGTCTCGACTAGTTTTGCACTAGCCTCGACGAGTTTTGGACTAGTTTTGTACAAGTCTCGACTAGTTTTATACTAGCATCGCCTAGTTTTGTACCAGTCTCGACTAGTTTTGTACAAGTCTCGACTAGTCTCAACTAGTTTTATGCAAGTCCCGACTAGTTTTATACTAGCCTCGCCTAGTTGTGCACTCGTCTTGACTAGTTTTGTACTAGTCTCGATTATTTTTGTACTAGTCTCGACTAGTTTTGTACTAGTCTTGACTACTCCCGACTAGTTGTATACAAGTCTCGACAGTTTTGTACTAGCCTCGACTAGTTTTGTACTAGTCTCGATTAGTTTTGTACTAGTCTCGACTAGTTTTATTCATGTCTCGTTTAGTTTTGTACTAGTCTCGACTAGTTTTGTACTAGTCTCGACTAGTTTCGTACTAGTCTCTACTAGTTATGTACTAGTCTCGACTAGTCTTGACTAGTTTTATACTAGCCTCGCCTAGTTTTGTTATAGTCACGACTAGTTTTGTATTAGTCTTGACTAGTTTTGTACTAGTCTCGACTAGTTTTGTACTAGTCTCGACTAGCTTTGTACTCGTTCGACTGGTTTTGTACTAGTCTCGACTAGTTTTGTACTAGTCTCGACTAGCGTTGTACTCGTTCGACTGGTTTTTTACTAGACTCGACTAGTTTTGTACTAGTCAGAACTAGTTTTGTACTAGTTGGACTAGTTTTGTACTAGTCTCGACTAGTTTTGTACTAGTCTCGACTAGCTTTGTACTCGTTCGACTGGTTTTGTACTAGTCTCGACTAGTTTTGTACTAGTCTCGACTAGCTTTGTACTAGTTCGACTGGTTTTGTACTAGTCTCGACTAGTTTTGCACTAATCTCGACTAGTTTTTTACTAGACTCGACTAGTTTTGTACTAGTCAGAACTAGTTTTGTACTAGTTGGACTAGTTTTGTACTAGTCTCGACTAGTTTTGTACGAGTCTCGACTAGTGACCGACTAGTCTTGACTAGCTTTGTACTGTAGTAATCTCGACTAGTGATGGACTAGTATCGAACTAGTTTTGTACTAGTCGCGACTAGTTTAGTACTAGTCTCGACTAGATAGGACTAGTATCGAACTAGTTTTGTACTAGTCGCGACTGGATTTGTACGAGTATCGACTAGTTTTGTTCTAGTTTCGATTATTTTTGTACAAATCTCGACTAGTTTTGTACTAGTCTTTACTAGTTTTGTACTAGTCTCGACTAGTTTTGTGCTAGTCTCGACTAGTTTTGTACTAGTCTCGACTAGTTTTGTAATAGTCTCGACTAGTTTTGTACTAGTCTCGACTAGTTTTGCACTAATCTCGACTAGTTTTGTACTAGTCTCAACTAGTTTTGTACTAGTCTCGACTAGCTTTGTACTAGTTCGACTAGTTTTGTACTAGTCTCGATTATTTTTGTACTAGTCTCGACTAGTTTTGTACTAGTCTTGACTAGTTTTGTACTAGTTTCGACTAGTTTTGTACTAGTCTCGACTAGATATGGACTAGTATCGAACTAGTTTTGTACTAGTCGCGACTGGTTTTGTACGAGTATCGACTAGTTTTGTTCTAGTCTCGATTATTTTTGTACTAGTCTCGACTAGTTTTGGACTAGTTTTGTACAAGTCTCGACTAGTTTTATACTAGCCTTGCCTAGTTTTGTACCAGTCTCGACTAGTTTTGTACTAGTCTTGACTAGTTTTGTACTAGTCTCGACTAGTTTTAGACTAGTTTTGTACTAGTCTCGACTAGTGATGGACAAGTCTCGACTAGTCTCGACTAGTTTTATACAAGTCCCGAATAGTTTTATACTAGCCTCGCCTAGTTGTGCACTAGTCTTGACTAGTTTTGTACTAGTCTCGATTATTTTTGTACTAGTCTCGACTAGTTTTGTACTACTCTTGACTACTCCCGACTAGTTGTATACAAGTCTCGACCAGTTTTGTTCTAGCGTCGACTAGTTTTGTAATAGTCTCGATTAGTTTTTTACTAGTCTCGACTAGGTTTATTTATGTCTCGTCTAGTTTTGTACTAGTCTCGATTAGTTTTGTACTAGTCTCGACTAGTTTTGTACTAGTCTCGACTAGTTTCGTACTAGTCTCTATTAGTTATGTACTAGTCTTGACAAGTTTTGCACTAATCTCGACTATTTTTGTACTAGCCTCGACTAGTTTTGTACTAGTCTCGACTAGTTTTGTACTAGTCTCGACTAGGGTTGTACTAATCTCGACGAGTTTTGGACTAGTTTTATACAAGTCTCGACTAGTCTTGACTAGTTATGTACTAGTTTTATACTAGCCTCGCCTAGTTTTGTAATAGTCTCGACTAGTTTTGTATTAGTCTTGACTAGTTTTGTACTAGTCTCGACTAGTTTTGTACTAGTTTCGACTAGTTTTGTACTAGTCTCGACGAGTTTTGTACAAGTCTTGACTAGTCTCGACTAGTTTCATACAAGTCTCGACTTGTTTTATACTAGCCTAAACTAGTTTTGTACTAGTCTCGACTAGTTTTGTACTAGTCTCGACTAGAGACGGACTAGTCTCGACTTGTGACGGACTAGTCTCAATTTGTGACGGACTAGTATTCGACTACTGACGGTCTAGTCCTGCCTAGTTTTGTACTAGTCTCGACTAGTTTTGTACTAGTCTCGACTAGCTTTGTACTCGTTCGACTGGTTTTGTACTAGTCTCGACTAGTTTTGTACTAGTCTCGACTAGCTTTGTACTAGTTCGACTGGTTTTGTACTGGTCTCGAAGAGTTTTGCACTAATCTCGACTAGTTTTTTACTAGACTCGACGAGTTTTGTACTAGTCAGAACTAGTTTTGTACTAGTCTCGACTACTTTTGTACGAGTCTCGACTAGTGACGGACTAGTCTTGACTAGCTTTGTACTGTAGTAATCTCGACTAGTGATGGACTAGTATCGAACTAGTTTTGTACTAGTCGCGACTGGTTTCGTACTAGTCTCGAGTAGTTTTGTACTAGTTTTATACTAGCCTTGCCTAGTTTTGTACTAGTCTCGACTAGTTTTGTACTAGTCTCGACTAGATATGGACTAGTATCGAACTAGTTTTGTACTAGTCGCGACTGGTTTTGTACGAGTATCGACTAGTTTTGTACTAGCCTCGACGAGTTTTGGACTAGTTTTGTACTAGTCTCGACTAGTTTTGTGCTAGTCTCGACTAGTTTTGTACTAGTCTCGACTAGTTTTGTACTAGTCTCGACTAGTTTTGTACTAGCCTCGACGAGTTTGGGACTAGTCTCGACGAGTTTTGGACTAGTTTTGTACAAGTCTCGACTAGTTTTATACTAGCCTCGACTAGTTTTGTACTAGTCTCGACTAGCTTTGTACTCGTTCGACTGGTTTTGTACTAGTCTCGACTAGTTTTGTACTAGCCTCGACTAGCTTTGTACTAGTTCGACTGGTTTTGTACTGGTCTCGAAGAGTTTTGCACTAATCTCGACTAGTTTTTTACTAGACTCGACGAGTTTTGTACTAGTCAGAACTAGTTTTGTACTAGTCTCGACTACTTTTGTACGAGTCTCGACTAGTGACGGACTAGTCTTGACTAGCTTTGTACTGTAGTAATCTCGACTAGTGATGGACTAGTATCGAACTAGTTTTGTACTAGTCGCGACTGGTTTCGTACTAGTCTCGAGTAGTTTTGTACTAGTTTTATACTAGCCTTGCCTAGTTTTGTACTAGTCTCGACTAGTTTTGTACTAGTCTCGACTAGATATGGACTAGTATCGAACTAGTTTTGTACTAGTCGCGACTGGTTTTGTACGAGTATCGACTAGTTTTGTACTAATCTCGACGAGTTTTGGACTAGTTTTATACAAGTCTCGACTAGTCTTGACTAGTTATGTACTAGTTTTATACTAGCCTCGCCTAGTTTTGTAATAGTCTCGACTAGTTTTGTATTAGTCTTGACTAGTTTTGTACTAGTCTCGACTAGTTTTGTACTAGTTTCGACTAGTTTTGTACTAGTCTCGACGAGTTTTGTACAAGTCTTGACTAGTCTCGACTAGTTTCATACAAGTCTCGACTTGTTTTATATTAGCCTAAACTAGTTTTGTACTAGTCTCGACTAGTTTTGTACTAGTCTCGACTAGTGACGGACTAGTCTCGACTTGTGACGGACTAGTCTCAATTTGTGACGGACTAGTATTCGACTACTGACGGTCTAGTCCTGCCTAGTTTTGTACTAGTCTCGACTAGTTTTGTACTAGTCTCGACTAGCTTTGTACTCGTTCGACTGGTTTTGTACTAGTCTCGACTAGTTTTGTACTAGTCTCGACTAGCTTTGTACTAGTTCGACTGGTTTTGTACTGGTCTCGAAGAGTTTTGCACTAATCTCGACTAGTTTTTTACTAGACTCGACGAGTTTTGTACTAGTCAGAACTAGTTTTGTACTAGTCTCGACTACTTTTGTACGAGTCTCGACTAGTGACGGACTAGTCTTGACTAGCTTTGTACTGTAGTAATCTCGACTAGTGATGGACTAGTATCGAACTAGTTTTGTACTAGTCGCGACTGGTTTCGTACTAGTCTCGAGTAGTTTTGTACTAGTTTTATACTAGCCTTGCCTAGTTTTGTACTAGTCTCGACTAGTTTTGTACTAGTCTCGACTAGATATGGACTAGTATCGAACTAGTTTTGTACTAGTCGCGACTGGTTTTGTACGAGTATCGACTAGTTTTGTACTAGCCTCGACGAGTTTTGGACTAGTTTTGTACTAGTCTCGACTAGTTTTGTGCTAGTCTCGACTAGTTTTGTACTAGTCTCGACTAGTTTTGTACTAGTCTCGACTAGTTTTGTACTAGCCTCGACGAGTTTGGGACTAGTCTCGACGAGTTTTGGACTAGTTTTGTACAAGTCTCGACTAGTTTTATACTAGCCTCGCCTAGTTTTGTACCAGTCTCGACTAGTTTTGTACTAGTCTCGACTAGTTTTGTATTAGTCTTGACTAGTTTTGTACTAGTCTCGACTAGTTTTGTACTAGTCTCGACTAGCTTTGTACTCGTTCGACTGGTTTTGTACCAGTCTCGACTAGTTTTGTACTAGTCTCGACTAGCTTTGTACTAGTTCGACTGGTTTTGTACTGGTTTCGACTAGTTTTGCACTAATCTGGACTAGTTTTTTACTAGACTCGACTAGTTTTGTACTAGTCAGAACTAGTTTTGTACTAGTCTCGACTAGTTTTGTACGAGTCTCGACTAGTGACGGACTAGTCTTGACTAGCTTTGTACTGTAGTAATCTCGACTAGTGATGGACTAGTATCGAACTAGTTTTGTACTAGTCGCGACTGGTTTCGTACTAGTCTCGAGTAGTTTTGTACTAGTTTTATACTAGCCTCGCCTAGTTTTGTACTAGTCTGGACTAGTTTTGTACTAGTCTCGACTAGATATGGGCTAGTATCGAACTAGTTTTGTACTAGTCGCGTTTGGTTTTGTACGAGTATCGACTAGTTTTGTACTAGCCTCGACGAGTTTTGGACTAGTCTCGACTAGTTTTGTACTAGTCTCGACTAGTTTTGTACTAGCCTCGACGAGTTTTGGACTAGTTTTGTACAAGTTTCGACTAGTTTTATACTAGCCTCGCCTAGTTTTGTACCAGTCTCGACTAGTTTTGTACTAGTCTCGACTAGTGATGGACAAGTCTCGACTAGTCTCGACTAGTTTTGTACTAGTCTGGACTAGTTTGTACTAGTTCGACTAGTTTTGTACTAGTCTCGACTAGTTTTGCACTAATCTCGACTAGTTTTGTACTAGTCTCGACTAGTTTTGTATTAGTTTTACTAGTTTTGTACTAGTCTCGACAGGTTGAGACTAGTTTTGTACTAGTCTCGACTAGTTTTATACTAGTTGGACTAGTTTTGTACTAGTCCCGACTAGTTATGTACTAGTCCCGACTAGTTTTGTACTAGTTGGACTAGTTTTGTACTAGTCTCGACTAGTTTTGTACTAGTCTTGACTAGTTTGTACTAGTTCGACTAGTTTTGTACTAGTCTCGACTAGTTTTGCACTAATCTCGACTAGTTTTGTACTAGTCTCGACTAGTTTTGTATTAGTCTCGACTAGTTTAGCACTAATCTCGACTAGTTTTGTACTAGTCTCGACTAGTTTTGTACTAGTTGGACTAGTTTTGTACTAGTCTTGACTAGTTTTGTACAAGTTTTGTACTAGTTCGACTAGTTTTGTTCTAGTCTCGACTAGCTTTGTACTAGTTTTGTACAACTTCGACTAGTTTTGTACTAGTCTCGACTAGTTTCGAACTAGTTTTGTACTAGTTGGACTAGTTTTGTACTAGTCTCGACTAGTTTTGTACTAGTCTCGACTAGTTTTGCACTAATCTCGACTAGTTTTGTACTAGTCTCGACTAGCTTTGTACTAGTTCGACTAGTTTTGTACTAGTCTCGATTATTTTTGTACTAGTCTCGACTAGTTTTGTACTAGTATTGACTAGTTTTGTACTAGTTTCGACTAGTTTTGTACTAGTCTCGACTAGTTTTATACTAGCCTCGCCTAGTTTTGTACTAGTCTCGACTAGTTTTGTACTAGTCTCGACTAGATATGGACTAGTATCGAACTAGTTTTGTACTAGTCGCGACTGGTTTTGTACGAGTATCGACTAGTTTTGTTCTAGTCTCGATTATTTTTGTACTAGTCTCGACTAGTTTTGTACTAGTCTTGACTAGTTTTGTACTAGTCTCGACTAGTTTTGTACTAGTCTCGACTAGTTTTGTACTAGTCTCGACTAGTTTTGTACTAGCCTCGACGAGTTTTGGACTAGTTTTGTACAAGTCTCGACTAGTTTTATACTAGCATCGCCTAGTTTTGTACCAGTCTCGACTAGTTTTGTACAAGTCTCGACTAGTCTCAACTAGTTTTATGCAAGTCCCGACTAGTTTTATACTAGCCTCGCCTAGTTGTGCACTCGTCTTGACTAGTTTTGTACTAGTCTCGATTATTTTTGTACTAGTCTCGACTAGTTTTGTACTAGTCTTGACTACTCCCGACTAGTTGTATACAAGTCTCGACCAGTTTTGTACTAGCCTCGACTAGTTTTGTACTAGTCTCGATTAGTTTTGTACTAGTCTCGAGTAGTTTTATTCATGTCTCGTTTAGTTTTGTACTAGTCTCGACTAGTTTTGTACTAGTCTCGACTAGTTTCGTACTAGTCTCTACTAGTTATGAACTAGTCTCGACTAGTCTTGACTAGTTTTATACTAGCCTCGCCTAGTTTTGTTATAGTCACGACTAGTTTTGTATTAGTCTTGACTAGTTTTGTACTAGTCTCGACTAGTTTTGTACTAGTCTCGACTAGCTTTGTACTCGTTCGACTGGTTTTGTACTAGTCTCGACTAGTTTTGCACTAATCTCGACTAGTTTTTTACTAGACTCGACTAGTTTTGTACTAGTCAGAACTAGTTTTGTACTAGTTGGACTAGTTTTGTACTAGTCTTGACTAGTTTTGTACTAGTCTCGACTAGTTTTGTACTAGTCTCGACTAGTTTTGTACTAGTCTCGACTAGTTTTGTACTAGTCTCGACTAGTTTTGTACTAGCCTCGACGAGTTTTGGACTAGTTTTGTACAAGTCTCGACTAGTTTTATACTAGCCTTGCCTAGTTTTGTACCAGTCTCGACTAGTTTTGTACTAGTCTTGACTAGTTTTGTACTAGTCTCGACTAGTTTTAGACTAGTTTTGTACTAGTCTCGACTGGTGATGGACAAGTCTCGACTAGTCTCGACTAGTTTTATACAAGTCCCGAATAGAGTTTTGTACTAGTCTCGACTAGGGTTGTACAAATCTCGACGAGTTTTGGACTAGTTTTATACAAGTCTCGACTAGTCTTGACTAGTTATGTACTAGTTTTATACTAGCCTCGCCTAGTTTTGTAATAGTCTCGACTAGTTTTGTATTAGTCTTGACTAGTTTTGTACTAGTCTCGACTAGTTTTGTACTAGTTTCGACTAGTTTTGTACTAGTCTCGACGAGTTTTGTACAAGTCTTGACTAGTCTCGACTAGTTTCATACAAGTCTCGACTTGTTTTATACTAGCCTAAACTAGTTTTGTACTAGTCTCGACTAGTTTTGTACTAGTCTCGACTAGTGACGGACTAGTCTCGACTTGTGACGGACTAGTCTCAATTTGTGACGGACTAGTATTCGACTACTGACGGTCTAGTCCTGCCTAGTTTTGTACTAGTCTCGACTAGTTTTGTACTAGTCTCGACTAGCTTTGTACTCGTTCGACTGGTTTTGTACTAGTTTCGACTAGTTTTGTACTAGTCTCGACTAGCTTTGTACTAGTTCGACTGGTTTTGTACTGGTCTCGACTAGTTTTGCACTAATCTCGACTAGTTTTTTACTAGACTCGACGAGTTTTGTACTAGTCAGAACTAGTTTTGTACTAGTCTCGACTACTTTTGTACGACTCTCGACTAGTGACGGACTAGTCTTGACTAGCTTTGTACTGTAGTAATCTCGACTAGTGATGGACTAGTATCGAACTAGTTTTGTACTAGTCGCGACTGGTTTCGTACTAGTCTCGAGTAGTTTTGTACTAGTTTTATACTAGCCTCGCCTAGTTTTGTACTAGTCTCGACTAGTTTTGTACTAGTCTCGACTAGATATGGACTAGTATCGAACTAGTTTTGTACTAGTCGCGACTGGTTTTGTACGAGTATCGACTAGTTTTGTACTAGCCTCGACGAGTTTTGGACTAGTTTTGTACTAGTCTCGACTAGTTTTGTGCTAGTCTCGACTAGTTTTGTACTAGTCTCGACTAGTTTTGTACTAGTCTCGACTAGTTTTGTACTAGCCTCGACGAGTTTGGGACTAGTCTCGACGAGTTTTGGACTAAGTTTGTACAAGTCTCGACTAGTTTTATACTAGCCTCGCCTAGTTTTGTACCAGTCTCGACTAGTTTTGTACTAGTCTCGACTAGTTTTGTATTAGTCTTGACTAGTTTTGTACTAGTCTCGACTAGCTTTGTACTCGTTCGACTGGTTTTGTACCAGTCTCGACTAGTTTTGTACTAGTCTCGACTAGCTTTGTACTAGTTCGACTGGTTTTGTACTGGTCTCGACTAGTTTTGCACTAATCTGGACTAGATTTTTACTAGACTCGACTAGTTTTGTACTAGTCAGAACTAGTTTTGTACTAGTCTCGACTAGTTTTGTACGAGTCTCGACTAGTGACGGACTAGTCTTGACAAGCTTTGTACTGTAGTAATCTCGACTAGTGATGGACTAGTATCGAACTAGTTTTGTACTAGTCGCGACTGGTTTCGTACTAGTCTCGAGTAGTTTTGTACTAGTTTTATACTAGCCTAGCCTAGTTTTGTACTAGTCTGGACTAGTTTTGTACTAGTCTCGACTAGATATGGGCTAGTATCGAACTAGTTTTGTACTAGTCGCGACTGGTTTTGTACGAGTATCGACTAGTTTTGTACTAGACTCGACGAGTTTTGGACTAGTCTCGACTAGTTTTGTACTAGTCTCGACTAGTTTTGTACTAGCCTCGACGAGTGTTGGACTAGTTTTGTACAAGTTTCGACTAGTTTTATACTAGCCTCGCCTAGTTTTGTACCAGTCTCGACTAGTTTTGTACTAGTCTCGACTAGTGATGGACAAGTCTCGACTAGTCTCGACTAGTTTTGTACTAGTCTGGACTAGTTTGTACTAGTTTGACTAGTTTTGTACTAGTCTCGACTAGTTTTGCACTAATCTCGACTAGTTTTGTACTAGTCTCGACTAGTTTTGTATTAGTTTTGACTAGTTTTGTACTAGTCTCGACAGGTTGAGACTAGTTTTGTACTAGTCTCGACTAGTTTTATACTAGTTGGACTAGTTTTGTACTAGTCCCGACTAGTTATGTACTAGTCCCGACTAGTTTTGTACTAGTTGGACTAGTTTTGTACTAGTCTCGACTAGTTTTGTACTAGTCTTAACTAGTTTGTACTAGTTCGACTAGTTTTGTACTAGTCTCGACTAGTTTTGCACTAATCTCGACTAGTTTTGTACTAGTCTCGACTAGTTTTGTATTAGTCTCGACTAGTTTAGCACTAATCTCGACTAGTTTTGTACTAGTCTCGACTAGTTTTGTACTAGTTGGACTAGTTTTGTACTAGTCTTGACTAGTTTTGTACAAGTTTTGTACTAGTTCGACTAGTTTTGTTCTAGTCTCGACTAGCTTTGTACTAGTTTTGTACAACTTCGACTAGTTTTGTACAAGTCTCGACTAGTTTCGTACTAGTTTTGTACTAGTTGGACTAGTTTTGTACTAGTCTCGACTAGTTTTGTACTAGTCTCGACTAGTTTTGCACTAATCTCGACTAGTTTTGTACTAGTCTCAACTAGTTTTGTACTAGTCTCGACTAGCTTTGTACTAGTTCGACTAGTTTTGTACTAGTCTCGATTATTTTTGTACTAGTCTCGACTAGTTTTGTACTAGTCTTGACTAGTTTTGTACTAGTTTCGACTAGTTTTGTACTAGTCTCGACTAGTTTTATACTAGCCTCGCCTAGTTTTGTACTAGCCTCGACTAGTTTTGTACTAGTCTCGACTAGATATGGACTAGTATCGAACTAGTTTTGTACTAGTCGCGACTGGTTTTGTACGAGTATCGACTAGTTTTGTTCTAGTCTCGATTATTTTTGTACTAGTCTCGACTAGTTTTGTACTAGTCTTGACTAGTTTTGTACTAGTCTCGACTAGTTTTGTACGAGTCTCGACTAGTTTTGTACTAGTCTCGACTAGTTTTGTACTAGCCTCGACGAGTTTTGGACTAGTTTTGTACAAGTCTCGACTAGTTTTATACTAGCATCGCCTAGTTTTGTACCAGTCTCGACTAGTTTTGTACAAGTCTCGACTAGTCTCAACTAGTTTTATGCAAGTCCCGACTAGTTTTATACTAGCCTCGCCTAGTTGTGCACTCGTCTTGACTAGTTTTGTACTAGTCTCGATTATTTTTGTACTAGTCTCGACTAGTTTTGTACTAGTCTTGACTACTCCCGACTAGTTGTATACAAGTCTCGACCAGTTTTGTACTAGCCTCGACTAGTTTTGTACTAGTCTCGATTAGTTTTGTACTAGTCTCGACTAGTTTTATTCATGTCTCGTTTAGTTTTGTACTAGTCTCGACTAGTTTTGTACTAGTCTCGACTAGTTTCGTACTAGTCTCTACTAGTTATGTACTAGTCTCGACTAGTCTTGACTAGTTTTATACTAGCCTCGCCTAGTTTTGTTATAGTCACGACTAGTTTTGTATTAGTCTTGACTAGTTTTGTACTAGTCTCGACTAGTTTTGTACTAGTCTCGACTAGCTTTGTACTCGTTCGACTGGTTTTGTACTAGTCTCGACTAGTTTTGCACTAATCTCGACTAGTTTTTTACTAGACTCGACTAGTTTTGTACTAGTCAGAACTAGTTTTGTACTAGTTGGACTAGTTTTGTACTAGTCTCGACTAGTTTTGTACTAGTCTCGACTAGCTTTGTACTCGTTCAACTGGTTTTGTACTAGTCTCGACTAGTTTTGTACTAGTCTCGACTAGCTTTGTACTAGTTCGACTGGTTTTGTTCTAGTCTCGACTAGTTTTGCACTAATCTCGACTAGTTTTTTACTAGACTCGACTAGTTTTGTACTAGTCAGAACTAGTTTTGTACTAGTTGGACTAGTTTTGTACTAGTCTCGACTAGTTTTGTACGAGTCTCGACTAGTGACCGACTAGTCTTGACTAGCTTTGTACTGTAGTAATCTCGACTAGTGATGGACTAGTGTCGAACTAGTTTTTTACTAGTCGCGACTAGTTTAGTACTAGTCTCGACTAGATAGGACTAGTATCGAACTAGTTTTGTACTAGTCGCGACTGGTTTTGTACGAGTATCGACTAGTTTTGTTCTAGTTTCGATTATTTTTGTACTAATCTCGACTAGTTTTGTACTAGTCTTTACTAGTTTGGTACTAGTCTCGACTAGTTTTGTGCTAGTCTCGACTAGTTTTGTACTAGTCTCGACTAGTTTTGTAATAGTCTCGACTAGTTTTGTACTAGTCTCGACTAGTTTTGCACTAATCTCGACTAGTTTTGTACTAGTCTCAACTAGTTTTGTACTAGTCTCGACTAGCTTTGTACTAGTTCGACTAGTTTTGTACTAGTCTCGATTATTTTTGTACTAGTCTCGACTAGTTTTGTACTAGTCTTGACTAGTTTTGTACTAGTTTCGACTAGTTTTGTACTAGTCTCGACTAGTTTTATACTAGCCTCGCCTAGTTTTGTACTAGTCTCGACTAGTTTTGTACTAGTCTCGACTAGATATGGACTAGTATCGAACTAGTTTTGTACTAGTCGCGACTGGTTTTGTACGAGTATCGACTAGTTTTGTTCTAGTCTCGATTATTTTTGTACTAGTCTCGACTAGTTTTGTACTAGTCTTGACTAGTTTTGTACTAGTCTCGACTAGTTTTGTACTAGTCTCGACTAGTTTTGTACTAGTCTCGACTAGTTTTGTACTAGCCTCGACGAGTTTTGGACTAGTTTTGTACAAGTCTCGACTAGTTTTATACTAGCCTTGCCTAGTTTTGTACCAGTCTCGACTAGTTTTGTACTAGTCTTGACTAGTTTTGTACTAGTCTCGACTAGTTTTAGACTAGTTTTGTACTAGTCTCGACTAGTGATGGACAAGTCTCGACTAGTCTCGACTAGTTTTATACAAGTCCCGACTAGTTTTATACTAGCCTCGCCTAGTTGTGCACTAGTCTTGACTAGTTTTGTACTAGTCTCGATTATTTTTGTACTAGTCTCGACTAGTTTTGTACTAGTCTTGACTACTCCCGACTAGTTGTATACAAGTCTCGACCAGTTTTGTTCTAGCGTCGACTAGTTTTGTACTAGTCTCGATTAGTTTTTTACTAGTCTCGACTAGGTTTATTTATGTCTCGTCTAGTTTTGTACTAGTCTCGATTAGTTTTGTACTAGTCTCGACTAGTTTTGTACTAGTCTCGACTAGTTTCGTACTAGTCTCTATTAGTTATGTACTAGTCTTGACAAGTTTTGCACTAATCTCGACTATTTTTGTACTAGCCTCGACTAGTTTTGTACTAGTCTCGACTAGTTTTGTACTAGTCTCGACTAGGGTTGTACTAATCTCGACGAGTTTTGGACTAGTTTTATACAAGTCTCGACTAGTCTTGACTAGTTATGTACTAGTTTTATACTAGCCTCGCCTAGTTTTGTAATAGTCTCGACTAGTTTTGTATTAGTCTTGACTAGTTTTGTACTAGTCTCGACTAGTTTTGTACTAGTTTCGACTAGTTTTGTACTAGTCTCGACGAGTTTTGTACAAGTCTTGACTAGTCTCGACTAGTTTCATACAAGTCTCGACTTGTTTTATACTAGCCTAAACTAGTTTTGTACTAGTCTCGACTAGTTTTGTACTAGTCTCGACTAGTGACGGACTAGTCTCGACTTGTGACGGACTAGTCTCAATTTGTGACGGACTAGTATTCGACTACTGACGGTCTAGTCCTGCCTAGTTTTGTACTAGTCTCGACTAGTTTTGTACTAGTCTCGACTAGCTTTGTACTCGTTCGACTGGTTTTGTACTAGTCTCGACTAGTTTTGTACTAGTCTCGACTAGCTTTGTACTAGTTCGACTGGTTTTGTACTGGTCTCGACTAGTTTTGCACTAATCTCGACTAGTTTTTTACTAGACTCGACTAGTTTTGTACTAGTCAGAACTAGTTTTGTACTAGTCTCGACTAGTTTTGTACGAGTCTCGACTAGTTTTATTCATGTCTCGTTTAGTTTTGTACTAGTCTCGACTAGTTTTGTACTAGTCTCGACTAGTTTCGTACTAGTCTCTACTAGTTATGTACTAGTCTCGACTAGTCTTGACTAGTTTTATACTAGCCTCGCCTAGTTTTGTTATAGTCACGACTAGTTTTGTATTAGTCTTGACTAGTTTTGTACTAGTCTCGACTAGTTTTGTACTAGTCTCGACTAGCTTTGTACTCGTTCGACTGGTTTTGTACTAGTCTCGACTAGTTTTGCACTAATCTCGACTAGTTTTTTACTAGACTCGACTAGTTTTGTACTAGTCAGAACTAGTTTTGTACTAGTTGGACTAGTTTTGTACTAGTCTCGACTAGTTTTGTACTAGTCTCGACTAGCTTTGTACTCGTTCGACTGGTTTTGTACTAGTCTCGACTAGTTTTGTACTAGTCTCGACTAGCTTTGTACTAGTTCGACTGGTTTTGTACTAGTCTCGACTAGTTTTGCACTAATCTCGACTAGTTTTTTACTAGACTCGACTAGTTTTGTACTAGTCAGAACTAGTTTTGTACTAGTTGGACTAGTTTTGTACTAGTCTCGACTAGTTTTGTACGAGTCTCGACTAGTGACCGACTAGTCTTGACTAGCTTTGTACTGTAGTAATCTCGACTAGTGATGGACTAGTGTCGAACTAGTTTTTTACTAGTCGCGACTAGTTTAGTACTAGTCTCGACTAGATAGGACTAGTATCGAACTAGTTTTGTACTAGTCGCGACTGGTTTTGTACGAGTATCGACTAGTTTTGTTCTAGTTTCGATTATTTTTGTACTAATCTCGACTAGTTTTGTACTAGTCTTTACTAGTTTGGTACTAGTCTCGACTAGTTTTGTGCTAGTCTCGACTAGTTTTGTGCTAGTCTCGACTAGTTTTGTACTAGTCTCGACTAGTTTTGTAATAGTCTCGTTTAGTTTTGTACTAGTCTCGACTAGTTTTGCACTAATCTCGACTAGTTTTGTACTAGTCTCAACTAGTTTTGTACTAGTCTCGACTAGCTTTGTACTAGTTCGACTAGTTTTGTACTAGTCTCGATTATTTTTGTACTAGTCTCGACTAGTTTTGTACTAGTCTTGACTAGTTTTGTACTAGTTTCGACTAGTTTTGTACTAGTCTCGACTAGTTTTATACTAGCCTCGCCTAGTTTTGTACTAGTCTCGACTAGTTTTGTACTAGTCTCGACAAGATATGGACTAGTATCGAACTAGTTTTGTACTAGTCGCGACTGGTTTTGTACGAGTATCGACTAGTTTTGTTCTAGTCTCGATTATTTTTGTACTAGTCTCGACTAGTTTTGTACTAGTCTTGACTAGTTTTGTACTAGTCTCGACTAGTTTTGTACTAATCTCGACTAGTTTTGTACTAGTCTCGACTAGTTTTGTACTAGCCTCGACGAGTTTTGGACTAGTTTTGTACAAGTCTCGACTAGTTTTATACTAGCCTTGCCTAGTTTTGTACCAGTCTCGACTAGTTTTGTACTAGTCTTGACTAGTTTTGTACTAGTCTCGACTAGTTTTAGACTAGTTTTGTACTAGTCTCGACTAGTGATGGACAAGTCTCGACTAGTCTCGACTAGTTTTATACAAGTCCCGACTAGTTTTATACTAGCCTCGCCTAGTTGTGCACTAGTCTTGACTAGTTTTGTACTAGTCTCGATTATTTTTGTACTAGTCTCGACTAGTTTTGTACTAGTCTTGACTACTCCCGACTAGTTGTATACAAGTCTCGACCAGTTTTGTTCTAGCGTCGACTAGTTTTGTACTAGTCTCGATTAGTTTTTTACTAGTCTCGACTAGGTTTATATATGTCTCGTCTAGTTTTGTACTAGTCTCGATTAGTTTTGTACTAGTCTCGACTAGTTTTGTACTAGTCTCGACTAGTTTCGTACTAGTCTCTATTAGTTATGTACTAGTCTTGACAAGTTTTGCACTAATCTCGACTATTTTTGTACTAGCCTCGACTAGTTTTGTACTAGTCTCGACTAGTTTTGTACTAGTCTCGACTAGTTTTGTACTAGTCTCGACTAGTTTTGTACTAGTCTCGACTAGTTTTGTACTAGCCTCGACGAGTTTTGGACTAGTTTTGTACAAGTCTCGACTAGTTTTATACTAGCATCGCCTAGTTTTGTACCAGTCTCGACTAGTTTTGTACAAGTCTCGACTAGTCTCAACTAGTTTTATGCAAGTCCCGACTAGTTTTATACTAGCCTCGCCTAGTTGTGCACTCGTCTTGACTAGTTTTGTACTAGTCTCGATTATTTTTGTACTAGTCTCGACTAGTTTTGTACTAGTCTTGACTACTCCCGACTAGTTGTATACAAGTCTCGACCAGTTTTGTACTAGCCTCGACTAGTTTTGTACTAGTCTCGATTAGTTTTGTACTAGTCTCGACTAGTTTTATTCATGTCTCGTTTAGTTTTGTACTACTCTCGACTAGTTTTGTACTAGTCTCGACTAGTTTCGTACTAGTCTCTACTAGTTATGTACTAGTCTCGACTAGTCTTGACTAGTTTTATACTAGCCTCGCCTAGTTTTGTTATAGTCACGACTAGTTTTGTATTAGTCTTGACTAGTTTTGTACTAGTCTCGACTAGTTTTGTACTAGTCTCGACTAGCTTTGTACTCGTTCGACTGGTTTTGTACTAGTCTCGACTAGTTTTGCACTAATCTCGACTAGTTTTTTACTAGACTCGACTAGTTTTGTACTAGTCAGAACTAGTTTTGTACTAGTTGGACTAGTTTTGTACTAGTCTTGACTAGTTTTGTACTAGTCTCGACTAGTTTTGTACTAGTCTCGACTAGTTTTGTACTAGTCTCGACTAGTTTTGTACTAGTCTCGACTAGTTTTGTACTAGCCTCGACGAGTTTTGGACTAGTTTTGTACAAGTCTCGACTAGTTTTATACTAGCCTTGCCTAGTTTTGTACCAGTCTCGACTAGTTTTGTACTAGTCTTGACTAGTTTTGTACTAGTCTGGACTAGTTTTAGACTAGTTTTGTACTAGTCTCGACTGGTGATGGACAAGTCTCGACTAGTCTCGACTAGTTTTATACAAGTCCCGAATAGAGTTTTGTACTAGTCTCGACTAGGGTTGTACTAATCTCGACGAGTTTTGGACTAGTTTTATACAAGTCTCGACTAGTCTTGACTAGTTATGTACTAGTTTTATACTAGCCTCGCCTAGTTTTGTAATAGTCTCGACTAGTTTTGTATTAGTCTTGACTAGTTTTGTACTAGTCTCGACTAGTTTTGTACTAGTTTCGACTAGTTTTGTACTAGTCTCGACGAGTTTTGTACAAGTCTTGACTAGTCTCGACTAGTTTCATACAAGTCTCGACTTGTTTTATACTAGCCTAAACTAGTTTTGTACTAGTCTCGACTAGTTTTGTACTAGTCTCGACTAGTGACGGACTAGTCTCGACTTGTGACGGACTAGTCTCAATTTGTGACGGACTAGTATTCGACTACTGACGGTCTAGTCCTGCCTAGTTTTGTACTAGTCTCGACTAGTTTTGTACTAGTCTCGACTAGCTTTGTACTCGTTCGACTGGTTTTGTACTAGTCTCGACTAGTTTTGTACTAGTCTCGACTAGCTTTGTACTAGTTCGACTGGTTTTGTACTGGTCTCGACTAGTTTTGCACTAATCTCGACTAGTTTTTTACTAGACTCGACTAGTTTTTTACTAGTCAGAACTAGTTTTGTACTAGTCTCGACTAGTTTTGTACGAGTCTCGACTAGTTTTATTCATGTCTCGTTTAGTTTTGTACTAGTCTCGACTAGTTTTGTACTAGTCTCGACTAGTTTCGTACTAGTCTCTACTAGTTATGTACTAGTCTCGACTAGTCTTGACTAGTTTTATACTAGCCTCGCCTAGTTTTGTTATAGTCACGACTAGTTTTGTATTAGTCTTGACTAGTTTTGTACTAGTCTCGACTAGTTTTGTACTAGTCTCGACTAGCTTTGTACTCGTTCGACTGGTTTTGTACTAGTCTCGACTAGTTTTGCACTAATCTCGACTAGTTTTTTACTAGACTCGACTAGTTTTGTACTAGTCAGAACTAGTTTTGTACTAGTTGGACTAGTTTTGTACTAGTCTCGACTAGTTTTGTACTAGTCTCGACTAGCTTTGTACTCGTTCGACTGGTTTTGTACTAGTCTCGACTAGATTTGTACTAGTCTCGACTAGCTTTGTACTAGTTCGACTGGTTTTGTACTAGTCTCGACTAGTTTTGCACTAATCTCGACTAGTTTTTTACTAGACTCGACTAGTTTTGTACTAGTCAGAACTAGTTTTGTACTAGTTGGACTAGTTTTGTACTAGTCTCGACTAGTTTTGTACGAGTCTCGACTAGTGACCGACTAGTCTTGACTAGCTTTGTACTGTAGTAATCTCGACTAGTGATGGACTAGTGTCGAACTAGTTTTTTACTAGTCGCGACTAGTTTAGTACTAGTCTCGACTAGATAGGACTAGTATCGAACTAGTTTTGTACTAGTCGCGACTGGTTTTGTACGAGTATCGACTAGTTTTGTTCTAGTTTCGATTATTTTTGTACTAATCTCGACTAGTTTTGTACTAGTCTTTACTAGTTTGGTACTAGTCTCGACTAGTTTTGTGCTAGTCTCGACTAGTTTTGTACTAGTCTCGACTAGTTTTGTAATAGTCTCGACTAGTTTTGTACTAGTCTCGACTAGTTTTGCACTAATCTCGACTAGTTTTGTACTAGTCTCAACTAGTTTTGTACTAGTCTCGACTAGCTTTGTACTAGTTCGACTAGTTTTGTACTAGTCTCGATTATTTTTGTACTAGTCTCGACTAGTTTTGTACTAGTCTTGACTAGTTTTGTACTAGTTTCGACTAGTTTTGTACTAGTCTCGACTAGTTTTATACTAGCCTCGCCTAGTTTTGTACTAGTCTCGACTAGTTTTGTACTAGTCTCGACTAGATATGGACTAGTATCGAACTAGTTTTGTACTAGTCGCGACTGGTTTTGTACGAGTATCGACTAGTTTTGTTCTAGTCTCGATTATTTTTGTACTAGTCTCGACTAGTTTTGTACTAGTCTTGACTAGTTTTGTACTAGTCTCGACTAGTTTTGTACTAGTCTCGACTAGTTTTGTACTAGTCTCGACTAGTTTTGTACTAGCCTCGACGAGTTTTGGACTAGTTTTGTACAAGTCTCGACTAGTTTTATACTAGCCTTGCCTAGTTTTGTACCAGTCTCGACTAGTTTTGTACTAGTCTTGACTAGTTTTGTACTAGTCTCGACTAGTTTTAGACTAGTTTTGTACTAGTCTCGACTAGTGATGGACAAGTCTCGACTAGTCTCGACTAGTTTTATACAAGTCCCGACTAGTTTTATACTAGCCTCGCCTAGTTGTGCACTAGTCTTGACTAGTTTTGTACTAGTCTCGATTATTTTTGTACTAGTCTCGACTAGTTTTGTACTAGTCTTGACTACTCCCGACTAGTTGTATACAAGTCTCGACCAGTTTTGTTCTAGCGTCGACTAGTTTTGTACTAGTCTCGATTAGTTTTTTACTAGTCTCGACTAGGTTTATTTATGTCTCGTCTAGTTTTGTACTAGTCTCGATTAGTTTTGTACTAGTCTCGACTAGTTTTGTACTAGTCTCGACTAGTTTCGTACTAGTCTCTATTAGTTATGTACTAGTCTTGACAAGTTTTGCACTAATCTCGACTATTTTTGTACTAGCCTCGACTAGTTTTGTACTAGTCTCGACTAGTTTTGTACTAGTCTCGACTAGGGTTGTACTAATCTCGACGAGTTTTGGACTAGTTTTATACAAGTCTCGACTAGTCTTGACTAGTTATGTACTAGTTTTATACTAGCCTCGCCTAGTTTTGTAATAGTCTCGACTAGTTTTGTATTAGTCTTGACTAGTTTTGTACTAGTCTCGACTAGTTTTGTACTAGTTTCGACTAGTTTTGTACTAGTCTCGACGAGTTTTGTACAAGTCTTGACTAGTCTCGACTAGTTTCATACAAGTCTCGACTTGTTTTATACTAGCCTAAACTAGTTTTGTACTAGTCTCGACTAGTTTTGTACTAGTCTCGACTAGTGACGGACTAGTCTCGACTTGTGACGGACTAGTCTCAATTTGTGACGGACTAGTATTCGACTACTGACGGTCTAGTCCTGCCTAGTTTTGTACTAGTCTCGACTAGTTTTGTACTAGTCTCGACTAGCTTTGTACTCGTTCGACTGGTTTTGTACTAGTCTCGACTAGTTTTGTACTAGTCTCGACTAGCTTTGTACTAGTTCGACTGGTTTTGTACTGGTCTCGACTAGTTTTGCACTAATCTCGACTAGTTTTTTACTAGACTCGACTAGTTTTGTACTAGTCAGAACTAGTTTTGTACTAGTCTCGACTAGTTTTGTACGAGTCTCGACTAGTGACGGACTAGTCTTGACTAGCTTTGTACTGTAGTAATCTCGACTAGTGATGGACTAGTATCGAACTAGTTTTGTACTAGTCGCGACTGGTTTCGTACTAGTCTCGAGTAGTTTTGTACTAGTTTTATACTAGCCTCGCCTAGTTTTGTACTAGTCTCGACTAGTTTTGTACTAGTCTCGACTAGATATGGACTAGTATCGAACTAGTTTTGTACTAGTCGCGACTGGTTTTGTACGAGTATCGACTAGTTTTGTACTAGCCTCGACGAGTTTTGGACTAGTTTTGTACTAGTCTCGACTAGTTTTGTGCTAGTCTCGACTAGTTTTGTACTAGTCTCGACTAGTTTTGTACTAGTCTCGACTAGTTTTGTACTAGCCTCGACGAGTTTGGTACTAGTCTCGACGAGTTTTGGACTAGTTTTGTACAAGTCTCGACTAGTTTTATACTAGCCTCGCCTAGTTTTGTACCAGTCTCGACTAGTTTTGTACTAGTCTCGACTAGTTTTGTATTAGTCTTGACTAGTTTTGTACTAGTCTCGACTAGTTTTGTACTAGTCTCGACTAGCTTTGTACTCGTTCGACTGGTTTTGTACCAGTCTCGACTAGTTTTGTACTAGTCTCGACTAGCTTTGTACTAGTTCGACTGGTTTTGTACTGGTCTCGACTAGTTTTGCACTAATCTCGACTAGTTTTTTACTAGACTCGACTAGTTTTGTACTAGTCAGAACTAGTTTTGTACTAGTCTCGACTAGTTTTGTACGAGTCTCGACTAGTGACGGACTAGTCTTGACTAGCTTTGTACTGTAGTAATCTCGACTAGTGATGGACTAGTATCGAACTAGTTTTGTACTAGTCGCGACTGGTTTCGTACTAGTCTCGAGTAGTTTTGTACTAGTTTTATACTAGCCTCGCCTAGTTTTGTACTAGTCTGGACTAGTTTTGTACTAGTCTCGACTAGATATGGACTAGTATCGAACTAGTTTTGTACTAGTCGCGACTGGTTTTGTACGAGTATCGACTAGTTTTGTACTAGCCTCGACGAGTTTTGGACTAGTCTCGACTAGTTTTGTACTAGTCTCGACTAGTTTTGTACTAGCCTCGACGAGTTTTGGACTAGTTTTGTACAAGTTTCGACTAGTTTTATACTAGCCTCGCCTAGTTTTGTACCAGTCTCGACTAGTTTTGTACTAGTCTCGACTAGTGATGGACAAGTCTCGACTAGTCTCGACTAGTTTTGTACTAGTCTGGACTAGTTTGTACTAGTTCGACTAGTTTTGTACTAGTCTCGACTAGTTTTGCACTAATCTCGACTAGTTTTGTACTAGTCTCGACTAGTTTTGTATTAGTTTTGACTAGTTTTGTACTAGTCTCGACAGGTTGAGACTAGTTTTGTACTAGTCTCGACTAGTTTTATACTAGTTGGACTAGTTTTGTACTAGTCCCGACTAGTTATGTACTAGTCCCGACTAGTTTTGTACTAGTTGGACTAGTTTTGTACTAGTCTCGACTAGTTTTGTACTAGTCTTGACTAGTTTGTACTAGTTCGACTAGTTTTGTACTAGTCTCGACTAGTTTTGCACTAATCTCGACTAGTTTTGTACTAGTCTCGACTAGTTTTGTATTAGTCTCGACTAGTTTAGCACTAATCTCGACTAGTTTTGTACTAGTCTCGACTAGTTTTGTACTAGTTGGACTAGTTTTGTACTAGTCTTGACTAGTTTTGTACAAGTTTTGTACTAGTTCGACTAGTTTTGTTCTAGTCTAGACTAGCTTTGTACTAGTTTTGTACAACTTCGACTAGTTTTGTACTAGTCTCGACTAGTTTCGTACTAGTTTTGTACTAGTTGGACTAGTTTTGTACTAGTCTCGACTAGTTTTGTACTAGTCTCGACTAGTTTTGCACTAATCTCGACTAGTTTTGTACTAGTCTCAACTAGTTTTGTACTAGTCTCGACTAGCTTTGTACTAGTTCGACTAGTTTTGTACTAGTCTCGATTATTTTTGTACTAGTCTCGACTAGTTTTGTACTAGTCTTGACTAGTTTTGTACTAGTTTCGACTAGTTTTGTACTAGTCTCGACTAGTTTTATACTAGCCTCGCCTAGTTTTGTACTAGTCTCGACTAGTTTTGTACTAGTCTCGACTAGATATGGACTAGTATCGAACTAGTTTTATACTAGTCGCGACTGGTTTTGTACGAGTATCGACTAGTTTTGTTCTAGTCTCGATTATTTTTGTACTAGTCTCGACTAGTTTTGTACTAGTCTTGACTAGTTTTGTACTAGCCTCGACTAGTTTTGTACTAGTCTCGACTAGTTTTGTACTAGTCTCGACTAGTTTTGTACTAGCCTCGACGAGTTTTGGACTAGTTTTGTACAAGTCTCGACTAGTTTTATACTAGCATCGCCTAGTTTTGTACCAGTCTCGACTAGTTTTGTACAAGTCTCGACTAGTCTCAACTAGTTTTATGCAAGTCCCGACTAGTTTTATACTAGCCTCGCCTAGTTGTGCACTCGTCTTGACTAGTTTTGTACTAGTCTCGATTATTTTTGTACTAGTCTCGACTAGTTTTGTACTAGTCTTGACTACTCCCGACTAGTTGTATACAAGTCTCGACCAGTTTTGTACTAGCCTCGACTCAAACTCAAACTCAAACTCAAAGCATTTATTTCAATTAAACCATTTCCAGGCACTTTTGAATTGTCAAAATTAACTAGTCGGTCAGTTAGTCAGAAAGTTGAAGCTAGTTGCCCATTCCAAAACGTAGATCTCTTGGAGAAGAACGGGCAAGAAACTCCAAGGACACTCTTTTAAATTAAGATATTACAAAATCCTGAGTACAGTATTCTTGTTGCTTCTATATGTGAGAACAATGTTATGAAGAAACAATTCAAGACAGTTATAAGATTAAAAAGAAGCCCTGGCAGCTAAGAGATGACCAGTCTCAACTGACAGCGCCCGTTCACGAACATGACGCATGGATCAGCACCATCCAGCTCAACCATTTTGAAGGGAACCGAATGATCCAACACACGCGCCACCATCAGTGAGACATTTAAGTGAGCATGACACATTCTCAACTGCCATGCTCTTTCAAGTCAATATAAAAAAATTATAATGAACGGATCCATGGTTCTTACATTTACAAAATTAAAATTAAAAAAAAAAAATGCTTCTAAATTATACAAAACTATCGTTACCAATTTATTTACGAGATGAATAAAATTTTACTAGAAAGAGGTATAAGATATTAAAGTAACAATTAAAACTTGATTGAATTAAAAATACACATTAAATTCGAATGTCAGAAACACTTAAAAAAAAAAGAAAAGAAAAAAAGGGAAGCATGTCTTCCAAATTAATATTGAAATTTTAACTAGTGAGCCCAAGTGTCTGTGGAGCAGGACCAGCATTTAGCCAAGCATTTTTATCTACGATATAATCATCCAACTTATAGTATGCTTGTCTACATAGTGTGCGTTTAATGCATGTTTTAAATTTCTTCTCATTTAGTTGAAGAATATCGAGTGGTATTTTATTATAACACTCTACACAATAACCCATAAAAGAAGTTTTTACTTTAGACAATCTGAAACGAGGTTGATCTAATTTGTTCCTATTTCTAGTGTTAAAATTATGCCTGTCACATATCTTACTAAAAAGATGTAGATTTTTTCGAACGTACATAATGTTTTCATATATATATTGACAAGGAACCGTCATGATGTTAATTTTTTTAAACAGTTCCCTTAGAGATTCACGTCTGCTGAGGTTGTAGATAGCTCTGATAGCCCTCTTTTGCAGAATGAAGATAGATTCAATATCTGCAGCCCGTCCCCACAACAAAATACCGTAAGACATGATGCTGTGAAAGTAACTAAAATAGACCAGTCTCGCGGTATCCACGTCTGTTAATTGACGGATTTTCCAAACAGCGTAAGCGGCTGAACTTAGCCGCCCTGCAAGTGATGTTAAGTGAGGACCCCACTGCAGCTTTGAGTCAAGCGTGATCCCCAGGAAAACCGTATTTTCGACGAATTCAAGTATCTCCTTATTCAATACAACGTGACATTCACTACTTCTAACATTCGGTAAAGTGAATCTAATGCATTTAGTTTTTTTCTCATTTAATACCAAATTATTTACAGTAAACCAATTATGGACCACAAGCATAGCGTTATTTACGTCGTCAAGCTCCTGTGCACGTCTGCTTACTTTAAAAATCAGTGATGTGTCATCAGCAAATAACACCATTTGTGGTCGGTTTTCCAGTAAATAAGGTAAATCATTTATATATACTAAAAATAAGAACGGCCCCAATATTGAGCCTTGCGGTACACCCATTTTGACTTTTAAACCCAATGAATTTTCACCGTTTATTTGAACTTGCTGAAACCTATCATTTAAATATGATTTTATTAAGCTAAGAGCGAGTTTACCCAGTCCGTAATGCTCAAGTTTCAAAAGCAGTGTTTCGTAATTCACGCAATCAAATGCCTTGGATAGGTCGCAGAAGATGCCTATTGCATCTTGTGCCTCTTCCCATGCGTCAAATATGTGTTTTAATAAGGTTACACCGGCGTCGGTTGTACAACGTCCTTTGGTGAAACCATATTGTTGATCGTGTAGGATGTTATTACGATTAAAATGATTGAGCATCTGATTTAACATTACTTTTTCAAACACCTTGCTGAAAACAGGCAAAACCGATACGGGTCTATAATTATTAGTGTTTTTGCTGTCCCCAGATTTGAAAAGTGGAATAACTTTACTGAACTTCATTAAATCCGGGAATACCCCTTGATCAACACACAAATTAAATATTAAAGCTAAATAGGGTGCAATTGTCTCAATAATGGATTGACAAACTTTAGTAGACAAGCCCCACAGATCTTCGGTCATTTTGATCTTAAGTTGCTTAAATGCCTTTATAATTACTGAAGGGTTTACATGTTTAAATTTAAATTCCACAGGACAGGCTGAGACATTCGCTCTTAATAATTCAATAGCAAGTGCGGGCGAGGAATTTGGTAAAGAAAGTTGCAAATTCCTGAGCAACATCGATGTTATCGCTAATAAGGCCACGGGAAGTGTTCAGTGTGTAATCAGTATTATGTTTTTTATTCCTGTTCGTTTCATTGTTAATAATTTTCCAAACTGTCTTTATTTTATTGTCTGCTGATTTAACCTTGTTGCTAATGAAGGAAGCTTTAGCTGTTTTGCAAATATTTTTAAAAGTTTTAGAATATGTAGCAACATACTTATTAAAAGTATCCGTGTTAATATACGGCTTAAGGCCATACAGTTCAAATAATCTTTCCCTACTTTTCCTGATTCCTTTAGTTGCCCAGTCACTGAATAAAAACTTAGGGCAAATAGTTTTAGATTTCTTCTTAAAAGAATTATTGAACTCTGTTTGCACTAACGAAAAGAATTCTTCATACAAAATATTACCACTATTCATATTTAGGCCCTGAGCACGTAACTTATTAATTAAAGTGTTATTAAACTTTTCCAAATTTCCCGATGTTATTGGTCTAAATTGAATCTGCACTTTTTGTATTGGTGTGTTGGACTCAAAAGAAACGGTTTGACCGCTGTGATCGGAAGGGAGATAATTTACAATGGCTTTATCTAAATATTCGCAGCAACAAAAAACATTATCAATACATGTAGCAGTAGCTGTAGTTATTCGCGTTGGTTCCAAGAACACATTTGACAAATTAAATGATTTAAAGAGGCTTAATAATCTACTGCTATTTGAATTATTTTCCAAAATATTAATATTAAAGTCACCACAAACAATTACTGATTTATTACCAGTTGCCAGTTTTCCCAAGACATCTTCCATTACAGACTCAAAAATAAAGTAGTTTTGATAGTTTGGAGGTCTGTATACGCACACTATAAAATGCTTATCCAGCTCAACACAGGACAGTTCGATGCTATGTTCGACCGATAGTTCCACTATGTCTTTACGAGTCTTATATTTTACACAATTTTTAATTAGGATTAATGAACCTCCACGCAGCATAGATTTTCGGTTAAAGCAACTGCCTACACTATAGTTCTCGTAATTAATCAGCATTTCGTATTCTTTCAACCAGTGTTCAGTAATACAAATAATATCAAACATTGTTTTTTCTAAAAACAATTCCATTTCTAATAATTTGGAAGACAAACCTTGAATATTTTGATGAAACAATTTCAAGGAATTCTGCTTAGCCCCTTTTTTACAATTAACTAATTGAGAGCTAGAAGATACCTTGTTGGAGGTGAGATTAACAATACTGTTTTTGGTAACTTCTGTTGTCTTACTGACTAGTTTAAATTATTGTGGCTAACCACCTTAATATTAGTATTATTACTAATTACTAGTTTTGTACTAGTCTCGATTAGTTTTGTACTAGTCTCGACTAGTTTTATTCATGTCTCGTTTAGTTTTGTACTAGTCTCGACTAGTTTTGTACTAGTCTCGACTAGTTTCGTACTAGTCTCTACTAGTTATGT
This sequence comes from Globia sparganii, assembly GCA_949316385.1. Classification (NCBI taxonomy): domain Eukaryota; kingdom Metazoa; phylum Arthropoda; class Insecta; order Lepidoptera; family Noctuidae; genus Globia; species Globia sparganii. The sequence goes on from OX438671.1 coordinate 20,979,904, forward strand.
ACTAGTCTCGACTAGTCTTGACTAGTTTTATACTAGCCTCGCCTAGTTTTGTTATAGTCACGACTAGTTTTGTATTAGTCTTGACTAGTTTTGTACTAGTCTCGACTAGTTTTGTACTAGTCTCGACTAGCTTTGTACTCGTTCGACTGGTTTTGTACTAGTCTCGACTAGTTTTGTACTAGTCTCGACTAGCTTTGTACTAGTTCGACTGGTTTTGTACTAGTCTCGACTAGTTTTGCACTAATCTCGACTAGTTTTTTACTAGACTCGACTAGTTTTGTACTAGTCAGAACTAGTTTTGTACTAGTTGGACTAGTTTTGTACTAGTCTCGACTAGTTTTGTACGAGTCTCGACTAGTGACCGACTAGTCTTGACTAGCTTTGTACTGTAGTAATCTCGACTAGTGATGGACTAGTATCGAACTAGTTTTGTACTAGTCGCGACTGTTTTCGTACTAGTCTCGAGTAGTTTTGTACTAGTTTTATACTAGCCTCGCCTAGTTTTGTACTAGTCTCGACTAGTTTTGTACTAGTCTCGACTAGATAGGACTAGTATCGAACTAGTTTTGTACTAGTCGCGACTGGTTTTGTACGAGTATCGACTAGTTTTGTTCTAGTCTCGATTATTTTTGTACTAATCTCGACTAGTTTTGTACTAGTCTTTACTAGTTTTGTACTAGTCTCGACTAGTTTTGTGCTAGTCTCGACTAGTTTTGTACTAGTCTCGACTAGTTTTGTACTAGTCTCGACTAGTTTGGTACTAGCCTCGACGAGTTTTGGACTAGTTTTGTACAAGTCTCGACTAGTCTCGATTATTTTTGTACTAGTCTCGACTAGTTTTGTACTAGTCTTGACTACTCCCGACTAGTTGTATACAAGTCTCGACCAGTTTTGTTCTAGCGTCGAATAGTTTTGTACTAGTCTCGATTAGTTTTTTACTAGTCTCGAATAGGTTTATTTATGTCTCGTCTAGTTTTGTACTAGTCTCGATTAGTTTTGTACTAGTCTCGACTAGTTTTGTACTAGTCTCGACTAGTCTTGACTAGTTATGTACTAGTTTTATACTAGCCTCGCCTAGTTTTGTAATAGTCTCGACTAGTTTTGTATTAGTCTTGACTAGTTTTGTACTAGTCTCGACTAGTTTTGTACTAGTTTCGACTAGTTTTGTACTAGTCTCGACTAGTTTTGTACAAGTCTTGACTAGTCTCGACTAGTTTCATACAAGTCTCGACTTGTTTTATACTAGCCTAAACTAGTTTTGTACTAGTCTCGACTAGTTTTGTACTAGTCTCGACTAGTGACGGACTAGTCTCGACTTGTGACGGACTAGTCTCAATTTGTGACGGACTAGTATTCGACTACTGACGGTCTAGTCCTGCCTAGTTTTGTACTAGTCTCGACTGGTGACGGACTAGTATTTGACTAGTTTTGAACGATAAAAAAATATTTTCCGACTTTTTATGGTTTTGCCATGATCTGCTGGCACTCGAACGTGAGTTCTGGGCCTCAAGTCTGCTATTACAATAGTGTCAGAATGGTCTATCACTGATGTCATAATTCTCGATTTTGACAAGTTTGGTAATCTACTAATATAATGGCGTCATTATGACTTTCCAATGGTCAACCACTGACACTCCATTGAAAGAAATGGTAATCTCGTACATAATGACAAATGAATAAATGTCATGTTTATTGCTATTTACGAAGTTCTTACTACTTCAGATTGCAAACACTAATACGTAATATGTAATATATATGAAATGAAATTTAGTAGTTTTTCTGAGACCATTGACCGACCATTATGAATTTAGCAGATTACGAAATTTTAGCAAAATGACAATGGGATCGTATTAGAATGACGAATTTATAAAAATAGCAGACTTGGGCCCCTGGACTCGAATCGAGTTTTAGATTGCAGTTCTGATAAGAACCTGTGAAAAACGAAAGAGTTCCAGTTTTCAAGAATTGTTTGAAATGATAAAAATTGTATTTTTCGACTTTTTAACGTTTTGACATGATCTGCTGGCCCTTGGACGTGAGTTCTGGACTCGAATCGAATTCTAAATTGCAGTTCTGTTATGAATCTGTGAAAAACGAAGCAGTTCTAGCTTTCAAGAATTGATTGAATTTATGAAAATTGTATTTTTCGACTTTTGAACATTTTGACATGATCTGCTGGCACTCAAACATGAGTTCTGGACTCGAATCGAGTTCTATATTGCAGTTCTGATATGAACCTGTGAAAAACGAACGAGTTCTAGCTTTCAAGAATTGATTGAATTTATAAAAATGGTATTTTTCGACTTTTTAACATTTTGACATGATCTGCTGGCACTCAGACGTGAGTTCTTGTCTCGAATCGAATTTTAGATTGCAGTTCAGATATGAACCTGTGAAAAACGAAAGAGTTCTAGCTTTCAAGAGTTCTAGTTTTTCACAATCATTTGAATTGATAAAAAAATATGACTATGTATCTATTGTATTTTTCGACTTTATAAACGTTCTGACGTGATTTGCTGGCACGTGGACGTGAGTTCAGAACTATTCCTGAAAGTATCAGGAACTATAGAACTCAGCCGCATGCGAGAAGAACTCACATTTGCTTTTGATCTGCTGCAAATGATCTGCTACGGGAAGTTGGCAGATCATTTTGCCAATTGACTTTTTTAAGGTAGAAACGCCAGAACTATTTCTAAAAAGTATCAGGAACTGTAGAACTCAGCCGCATGCGTGAAGAACTCGCATTGTTTTTGATCTGCTGCAAAATGATCTGCTACCTACGGGAAGTTAGCAGATCATTTTGCCAATCGAATTTTTTAGGTAAAAACGCCAGAACTATTTCTAAAAAGTATCAGGAACTGTAGAACTCAGCCGCATGCGAAAAGAACTCTTATTTATTTTTGATCTGCTGGAAAATGATCTGCTAAATTCACTGACATCATATTTACTAAAAAAAACTTAAAAACAAGATAACAGAGTACCTACTTACATCTAATAGGAACTTGACTGCAATAGTTACACAGAATAGTTACAAGAGTTGCATGGAATATCAAACTTTATTGTGTTACTAGCTTTTGGCAGCGACTTCGTCCGCGTGGAATAATGACTTCCGGAAATTGAGGCACTAACTCTCATAGAGTTTAACCGATGTGCACTTTCTTCTGCCGATTCTTGAGAACGCGTATTTCTCATTCAACGCGTTTTTCAAGACAATAGCGGGCGGACGCCGGCGTCCGCTTGGGGCTTGAATAACTAAAAATATATAACTACGTCTAATATATAAAATAATATATAATAAAACCTACTTCACTTAAAACTAAATACCTATAACTACTATAATTAATAATACCTATAACTATAATTAATAAAAGTACCTACGCTTTTACCTACTTAATATTAAAAAAAACTGAACATAAATTAACCAAAACTTACCTACTACTAACTAACTACTACTAACCTATTACTACTTCACCTAAAAAGAAATCCTGTTTTCCCAACATTTCCCTTCACTGCTCTGCTCCTATTAATCGTAGCGTGATGAAAAGTATACTATAACCTGCCCAGGACTATGAAGAACAATTGTACCAAGTTTCGTTGAAATCCGTCGAGTGGTTTTTGTTTCTATAACGAACATACAGACAGACAGACAGACAGACAGACAGACAAAAATTTTACTGATTGCATTTTTGGCGTCAGTAACGATCACTAATCACCCGCTGATAGTTATTTTGGATATATATTTCATGTACAGAATTGACCTCTCTACAGATTTATTATAAGTATAGATAGATATCTTTCTCATACAAACTAACTTCAAACCAGAAATAATACTTTTCTCTTTCGAATTTCAATAAGTTTCCTAAAAATAATATTATTATATTTTTGACTTACCACACAACCCTTTAAATATCTTTAGTACTTACCTACTAAAGTACTAAATAACCATGCTGAATATTAATAAATATTCTTGCAAATGAAATGCAAAATATAAAAAATAACGACGACGAATAAACTCTAAAATATGTTATATTCTGAGTCAGATGAATTATCAACATCTAAGGCTGATGTTTTTTCAGCAGTTGCTACAGAATCAACAGATTTTTCGAATTTGGAAAACACATCACTATTAATATTTTCAAAGAAAGACTGCGAAGGAACAGCTGCTTCATCTAAATCGGTTCCAATCTGCCTCGTATATGTCGATAAAAATGTTGTATTTGACAACTTAGAACGTTGTTGCTGAGAACGAGACGGTCTTTGCAAATTACTAAATTCCATTTTTTTCAGATCCTTTGAATCTATGAACTGTTACGGGACATTTGCCATGTAAAATAGTCTGCTGAGATATAATATGTATGTCTTGAACTGAAGACTGAATGTTTACAGAGTGTTGCACTCCATCGGTTCTTGGATTAATAATATTGGTAGTCTGAGCCTGAGCTAAACCTTCTTCACGAACTGTGTGTTGAATTTCACTATCTGTGTATTCATTGGTTGGTAAGTAGTAAAATCCTAAGTGCTTACCATGAAGGCATTCGATGGAACATGCACTGAGGTTCGGCGCAAGACAGAGAACGGAGCGCCAGTCTGTGCTTGAAACATTTGGTCCAAATAACTTCGTGAACCTTCATAGTTCCAGGAAAAGGTCTTAACTGTCTAGGAATAAGCCAGTCCTTCTCAGTGATTTCGTAGTCTTCCACGCGTTCAATTTTCACTGACTTTGTATTGGCTTTCAGGCTTTGAATGAGACTATCAATGTCCGTAATGTCATTTCCGTATGCTACGAAGTGGTCTGCAGTTCTTTTTAAAACACCGCCAACTCTGTCAGGTGCACCCTTGCCATGACCACATTCGCAGTAATGCCATACCACACACGTCAGATTTGGACAATAGGAACAGAACTGGGACATTATATAGAATATTTTTTTATTTCGATATTGTGCAGAAGGTGAATCTGAAACAATGTGTAAGGTGGATATTTCAGGAAGTATTTTGTCAATTTCCGATAGTATCGGAACCATGTGAGCCCACACTGCGGAGGCGTCGTGCCGTAAAGAAGAACTGATTGTACAGAATGCCTGTGACTTGAGTGTTTGGTCTTGTGAGCAGCGGTAATATATCACTCCGGTGTGCAGCGTCAACTGCTGTCTACTTCCACCAAAATGGACCGACTGAATTTCAGATCCATACTTCGTCGAATAGTTTTCACTATAATCAATGTGTACTAGGCATTCTGAATAACCGAGGTTATGTTTTATTTTATTTACTGCATCTGCTTGATTCCTTATGTTACCACAGTGTCTCAGAAATCGTTCCAGATTGTTTTCAAAAATCTTAATAACCTGAAGAGGTTTTTCCACGAGTCTGATCTTTTCAGTAACATTTGCAGATTTCTCTATATTGTTATGTACGTAAGGTCTCGTTGATTTACCCCATTTCCAATATATCATTGTATTTGAATTGTCAAATTCTCTATATAGTATTGTTTTATTTTTACAGTCCGAGCACTTTCTCAAAACACAATTCACATTATTTTTGTCACAACATAAGCTTTGCAATAGATCGGTGGTTGTGTTTTCACTTATCACTTTGTATGTTTTTAGTGCCGTGGTTATAAGTTCCATATTCGCGTGTATTTGGCACATACACGTGTTTCTGTTGCTTATGTTGGGTTTTACTACCCAAAATGGTTTCATTCTACAAAACGAAGTGTAACTAATTGGTGTGAGTTCTGAAGATAAATATTTCTTATGTAAAACTTTTAAAGAGCTTGACAGAAATAGTTTTTGTTTTTTTAGTTTATGTCTCCTTATGGTATCTTTCTTACCTGGACAAAGCCGGCTGTTTTCATCATCTTCATAAAATTTAATTACATCACTGCGTATTGTTTTATGCTGATTGTTTGTACTTTTACTCATTGTGTTTCGCTTCGGTAAGGCAACTATCTCATTTGATTCTTTAGTCTTTAGTATTTTATTAACATTTCCTAATCTTTGTACTTGTTTCCTGTAGGTAGTGTTATCTCTTCTAAGTTCTGAAATTCTTCGCTGCAATAACTCTATCTCTTTGGCTTTACTTTTTTGATATCGTCGAAATTTATTCCTAAATTCACGTCTAAAGTCCACTGAAGTAATTGACGTATCTGATGTTGGACTATTAGGGCATACCATAGGAACAGTAGAAATATCAATGCTGCTGACGCATGGAGATGTAGGGGGCGACAGCGCTATAAGTTCAACAGGGCTACTTGTGCGAAGATTTCGTGACTTACTTGGTTGTTGTGCACAACTTGCAGTCGGTTGTAAGCTGTTGGAGTATTGACGCTGAGAAGCAGTTTGATTGTAACTTCTGGTGCGAGTGTCTGGACTACTGCAATCACGACAGGTTCGAGAACGTAAATTTCTAGTAACTGAAGGATGTTGATGCGTGCTCTCATTATCAAATCGTGAAGATCTCGTTGTGCTACTTGCAAGAAGGTCGTGCGCATCGACAACTCTACAATTAGGTAAGATCTCTTGTTGAGAATTGCTGTCACAAAGTACATGTTGAGGTGAAGCATTTGATTCTCCTTCTCTTGCGAGCCTTTTTGTTGTTTTTTTTCTTTGATAATATTCTTGTTTATATATTTTATTTCTTCTTTGTAAAGCTCGACGCTCGCGTTGTGACTTTTGTTGCTGTGAAACAAGTTTACCTTCTCGCTTTTTTTGGTGATATCTCTCCCTTTCTCTTTTTCTTAGTATTTCAGTCTGTTCGGGATTGCTCTTTATTCATGCTTTTCTTTTTCTTTCCGCCATTTTCTTTTTAAGTAGGCTCTCTTCGCTGGTCTGTTTTGGCATTCTAACAAGCAACAAAATAAATATATATGAATAAGAAACTTGGTCATTAGTACCTATGCCACTCTTATAATAATAGGTCTTACTTGCCAAATATACAGGGCGTCCCTGGAAGTATGGATCAAATCAAGTAGGGGCGTGGGCAAAGTCATTTCCAAACTTTTTGATCCTGAGAATGTTGGTGAATTTTTTTACGGTCCAAAAGTTATGACCAACTTTTGTTATTTTCAATCACAAAAACTACCAGGAACTGTCAATTTAAGTTTTTTAGACATCCCTGATAGTTTTTTATAAAGATTTTTTTTCTTTGAACACTATGCGAAACGATTGAAATAAATTGGTCACAACTTTTGAACCGTAAAATAATTCTCAATCATCAATCATTCTCAGGATCAAAAAGTTTGGAAATGACATTGCCCACGCCCCTATTCGATTTGATCCATACTTCCAGGGATACCATATTTATTTGTTTGCTAATCAAATTGTTTTGGAACGTAAAAACTGGCTATACAGGTACAAACAATACACATACAGTACATACCTTAAACTTGGTGGCTCGTTTTCAATTTTGGTGGCGTGAAAACACCACCAAAATTGAAACCAGGCATAAAAAAAATCTTTAAAAATAGGGGTTTTAAGTTACAATTAAATTAATATCACTAATTTATGTGTAACCCAAATCAGTACCTATAACGTGTAGCTTACTATTAAAACACTTTAAAATCAACAGAAAATCGATCCACCAAAAATTGAACAATTCTTGTCTTCCCGTGCCACCCAAGATAATACTTACGTTTTTGGCGGGAAATCACAGTACTAATCACACACCTGCTACGCGCAAGTGCCGGCGCACGACTGAGAGATGTGAAATAATAAAACGCGATTGATCGCACACGCACGAAGCTTCATGTTATATTATGTTGAATAAGTGCCACCAAAATTTTGATATTTGCTTGGACAAACTTTGATCGAGTATCCTGTGCTTTTAAATTAGATTTTCTAATATGGTTTAATCGTTTTTATATAATGTGTCTTATGCATATACTCATGAAATGGTTTATTTTTTATTATACATGAAATTGTTACTTTGGTGAGTGAAATTATATCAAAAAATGGAGCCGGGACAAGCCACCTAAGTTGAATTTTACGGCGATTTTTTTTTTCCCTGATTATTTATATACACTTATAAAAAAAAAGAATGTGGCCCTAATTGAACCAAGTTACGTAGTTCACTATAAAAAAAAATTAGAAAAATCCTATCATATAACACCTCGATTCTCAACGTGGACACGTAAAATTTGCTGCGGGGATATTCACCCAAATACAGCCTTGATGTTTTGTTGTGTGTAGTGAACCGAATAAGTTGTGCGAGCATAAATGAACATGATTAACAAGCAAGCATCTCTGCTAAGGCCTCGGTTTCGAAGTCAGCGATTGCGGAGCGGCGGCGGCGGCGGTAACGCAGACTCGGTCCCGAAGCCAGCGGCCAGAACGCGCGGCGCGAAAGCGGCGTAGTGTTGTGTTATGAGAAATTAGTGTCTTTGTTAGCGAACAAAATGTCTTTTTGATACCACATTTTGCGTCGGTCGTTAAAAAGCAAAAAATAAAATGCATAATACTACGTGAATGCAGACGCGCGGGCACCGCTAGACTCATAGACTGGTGCGCATCGCTCGTACGCCGTTTACCGCGTCGCTGCCTTCGAGGCCAGTTCCCACAGAATAGATAAAATACCTCTTTTATCTGCTCTGTGCCAGTTCCATATAAATTGAAACGCGCCGCTCCCCGCGCCGCCATCGCCGCCGTCCCGCGCCCGCTGACTTCGTATCCGTAGCCTGACTCTCTACTTAATCCCTATACACGTTACGTTGTTATTATAATTAACAACCGAGTAATTACAACGCATGTTATACGCAGTATCTTATTCCAATTTAATAGAGGCAATGTTCTTATATAACTATAAATAGGTAATTATTGAGCTACTCAAGTTCTGAGGTGATCTACAAAATTCAAACTCAAAGCATTTATTTCATTAAACCAATTACAGCCACTTTTGAATTGTCAAGGGGTTGGTCAGTTACAAAGATGAAGCTATGTAATTGCCCTTTCAAAAGCATAGTCGGTACATATGGGGATGAACTGGCAAGAAACTCCACGGACATTCTTTTAAATCATATCTAACATTATTACAAAATATTAGTTACATCATTCAGGTTGAAATTATAATATAATATAATAATAATAAAAAACTTTATTGCTCAAAAGATTACAGAGATTCTTACATTGGCCCCAAACTAGGCAAGCCTGTATCTTGGGCACCAATATGGAGGGTTTTCCAGTTAAACATTTATTTAAAAAATAATAATAAACGTAAAATATAACGTAAAACGATGTAGAGAGACGTGCACGTTAAAAGCGTCTGTTATAAGATAAGATAAAAAAAAATCTGAAATTTATCAAAATAAGCCGTGGCAGCTAAGAGATGACAAATCCTACTGATTCTACTGACTACTTAAACTCGTATGATTACTGATAAACGCTTGCACTGACTAGACAGGTCCCCTCAAATATGTGTAGTTCTTTCATCAAAAGACCATCAGGCACTAATTTACATGGTCTTCATATGATCTGACCATGATTATTTGTGGACTTTAAACGAAAATTTGACCCTTGAATTTGTTCCGCCATTTCTCAAGGGAAGTCAGACAGGAAATTTCAACTCCATCTTGCTAATCTTTAGAGTTCCGTACGTCAAAAGAAAAAACGGAACCCTTATAAGATCACTTCATTGTCCGTCTGTCTGTCCGTCTGTCAAGTCCCGTTTTATTAAATAGACATAGTAAAATGCCTGTTTGGGTTCGAAATCTCGACATAAAACTCGTAAGTTGGGGCCGATACCACAGTTCCACCGAATGTGCCAACGCCTAATGCAGTAGGCAAGCGTAGTGACGAATGCTCATTCCTTCTCTGTAATGAGACGAAATCTATTCTCTTACAGCGAAACAATAATATAATTCTGCTGAGATAACAATATATTCTTTCCATTTTCATGCAAAGCAACAATTCCTATTTATTTTCAAAAGCGGACCATTTGTTCAGTCCATAAAGTATTCATTAAGGTCCGTTGCAGCGCAGCTGACAAATGAATGTCCACCACTGCGCGACACCGGCCGCCTCCACGTGAATTAACTAGTCAATACGAGGGGCTGGCTTCTGCATACGTGGTAACGGAAGGGTTACATTTTAGTTTCTGCTAGATTTATGTTGTTTGCTACGAGTATTTAAGATCTTTTCACATTCAGCACCGTTAAAACGCATAGTAGTTTTATTATCAAGATACTTTTTCGGACAGTCTAATTTTGTCCTATCCTACTTCCTACTAATATCCTACTATCCTACTTCCTACTTCCTACTATAATATTATAAATGCGAAAGATTGTGAGGATGGATGGATGGATGTTTGTTACTCTTTCACGCAAAAACTACTAAACGGATTTGGATGAGGTTTGGCACACATATACTTTATAACCAGGATTAACACATAGGATACTTTTTATCCCGATATTCCCACGGGATCGAAACGTACGCGGGTGAAACCGCGGGACGCAGCTAGTTACTTCATAATTTTAACTCACTAAGTTAATTTATGACATGAAAATGTATACAATAGTAATGGAAGTAAAGCCAGGGAAATTAATTGTTAAGCAAATTGACTTCTAACTTAAATTGCCATTATATTCAAATGTCAACAGTCTTTCTTTGACAGTTGAATGAAATGGCTATAACACGAGGAATTAACGTAGAGTGTCTTTTAAAAGTAATAAGTTATTGTATTGTATCACAAAGAATGCAACCCTAGATTTCCCTTTCCTAGTTAGCACTATTCATAATAACAACGCATCCACATTTCAACTGGACGCCGCACGACGCGATAGCCGACGCAAGTCAGAACTAATGTCCACCGAGCAGGCCGCACGTCATCGCCTTGAGTGACTTCAACACGCTGTGCCTAATGTGCTGTAGTGGGTAGGTTTTAATTTTAGTTAATAAAAAGTTTTCATAGATTTTTTATATAGCCTTTGGCAAACGGAGCTTCCACTCCAAAAAGTGCTCATACTTATCATGATAAAGGTTTATTGTTTACCAGAAACATGATAGAAACTCTTAAATAAAACTTATCAAGGTAGACAATCAAACAAGCGTAGAGAGAGAGAGCAGTGGTGGTCCAGTGGTAACGGTTGCGACTTACGAGTTGTAGGTCGTAGGTTCGAACCCCGTCAGGCGCTTTACTTTGTGTAAATTATTTCATCACCACTGCTCTTAAAACGGTGAAGGAAAACACCGTGAGGAAACCGGCATGTCCTAGAACCAAAAATTCGAAGACATGTGACATCTACCAACCCGCACTGGGCCCGCGTGGTGGATTACGGCCCACTCCCTCTCATAGAGAGGAGGCTTATGTTCCAGAAGTGGGAACATTATAGGCTGATTATGTAATCAAACAAGCCAGGACTAATTTTACATGACATAACATGAAAGATCTACTCAAGATTCAAAATAAAAGTCACACATACCAATCTGAAAGCAAGTAATGTCACAATGTGGCAGGCATCGTCAATCTGTGGTAGCACTCGGTCAGCGCCCCTGCACCATAGCAACATGTAACGCCAATCTTATAAGCATACCTATTTTTTTAAGATAATGTTTATTTTATTGCCCTTATCCCAATTTAGTCAGGGTTGGTACACATGGTTGTCTTCATCTTCCATACTTGTCTATTAGTGCCCCGTTGGTCTCGTGGTCGCGCGACTGCTGAGCATGCGGTCCTGGGTTCGATTCCCGGGTCGGGCAAAGTGTTATTGAGTTTTTCCATTAGGAATTTCTCAGTAACAGCCCGGAGTTTGGAAGTTCGTGGTGTGATACCTCCGTGCCTCGGAAAGCACGAGAAGCCGTTGGTCCTGCGCCTGATCTCTCTCCGGTCGTGTCGAATTGCCGTCCCATCGGGCTATGGGAGTGAGGGAAGAGGGAGTGCACCTGTGTCTGCGCGCACACTTGTACACTATAATATCTCCTGCGTACCTGGCTAATCTCTGTTGAGATTGGCCACCGTGATCGAAATCGGTCGGGGAGGCTATTTTATTATTAGTGCGCATGCACACACCGACACGCGTCGACGGTTGCAGTTACCTCTGTCGTCAATGCGTGTCGCTCGTGTGTAGGCACACGGTCCGTATTACAGAGGGGCAATTCTCGTAATTTTAAGAACGTTCACAATCAGAGGGGCAATTCTCGTAATTTTAAGAACGTTCACAATCAGAGGGGCAATTCTCGTAATTTTTAAGAACGTTCACAGTCTGATCTGTCTCAATCTGTCAAAAATACTTCAAATTTCCCTACATTTTGACATGTTTTTGACATTTGTTTGTCGCCGAGATGAGACTGCGACTAGATTTTGAACGTTTTAAATTAGCAGAATTGGCCTACTGATCTCAGTCTCAATCTGTCAAAAAATACTTCTAATTTCCTTAGATTATAACAAGATTTTGACATTTGTCGCTGAGATGAGATTGCGACTAGATTTCGAACATTTTAAATTAGGAGAATTGGCCTTCAGAACATTCCTCGAAACAAATTTGTTCGTCAATCAGTCAATCATTGTTTAAGTATAGAATCAGTACTTGAGCATCGTTCTAGAATGGTAATCAAACTATATTCAGTTGAAGCGAGACTCAAATCGAGCCTCAAGCAGAAATTTATGTGTATTGTCTATGCATCAGCCTGTTTTTCTTTACGATTTATTTTTTTTACCAACTATGTTCTGGTCTTCACAGGATAAGAAATATTAAAAAGTACTGTATGTTATGGATGCTGAACTATGATCAATGTACCTATGCTTGAGGATCGTTCTAAAATTAAAATTTGACTCAAAACTAGTTTTAAACAGCTATGCAATCAGCAATACTTGAGTTTCTTTGTGTAATACGGACCTTAGTCGCCATCTGAGAAAAGGAGTGCCATATTATCATTGCAGACCATAATTTTTTTGGGCCTATTTTATAGAGAAAACCGTCCGAAAACATTATAAAATTCAATGAAAACATTCAGAACTAGAGTCAAAGCTCACAGAGGACGTACCAATCACAAGCAGTGACGTCACAATGTGGTAGACTCCGGATTAATGTCATCAATCTGTGGTAGCGCGCGGTCAGCGCACCTGCGATGACGTCATGTAACGTCACTAACTTGTTAGGATCTGTCGGCAATTTGCGAAGGATTATGCTGAAATATCCGGTTTAGAGTTGAATAAATAAAAGGGGCCGGCGTGTTTTATTTATTGTTATTGTGATGGAATGGCAGTGAAATGAATACTAAGCCTTCCTGTGAGGTTTAACAACAGAAGGATTATGACATAAGAAATGTTTATGAATAAAGCACTCATGTTTGACTGAGAGTCTATACTGCGAGCCAGCAAAACTAGTAGGTATTTTTTTATTCATTTAATCTACAACAAAATACCTTTTGATATATTACAATTAAATGAAAGAAATTTTAAAACTCATATAAAAAGTACACTTTGTAAACAAGGATATTACAAATTGGAGGATTATATCCAAGATAACAATGTTTGGAAACATGCTGGTCCTGCTCCATAGGACAATCTAGAGTCTAGACAAAATCAAACTGGTTGCTAATTTAATTTATACATACACATTTTTATTTTTTTTTTTTTTTTTACATTGTTTTTTACATTCTTTGACAAATGTAACTCACACACTTTTTAAAATACTAGTAAAATTTTTCAATCTTTGTTAATATGTGGACACCATGTATCTATCACATAACTGATTTACCAGTCTGTTATATTTTTAATTCTTTTACCATTTTTGGTAGACTAAATTTTATTTTAGGTGCATCGTCTTCACATATAATTATATAAACAATGTATACAAAAACTTGTAAAACATTTTAAAAGAGTAACGGTGGAGTTTCTTGCCCATTCTTCTCCACACGAAAACTACATTTTGGAATGGGCGACTAGAATCAATTCTATTTTTTCATTTTAAATTTTGACGTTCAAAAGTGCCTTTTAAGTGCCTATTTGAAAAAAAAAAAAAAAAAAAAAATGTTCTTCACTATCTAAACTAACTTTACCTGCCCCGTTGGTCTCGTGGTCGCAAGCGCGACTGCTGAGCGTGGGGTCCTGGGTTCGATTCGCGAGTCGGGCAAAGTGTTGTTGTTGAGATTTTCCATTAAGAATTTCTTAGTAAGTAGCAGCCCGGAGTTTGGAAGTTGGCGGTGTGATACCCCTGTGCCTCGGAAAGCATGTTAAGCCGTTGGTCCTGCGCCTGACCTCTCTCCGGTCGTGTCGGATTGCCGTCCCATCGGACTATGAGAGTGAGGGAAGTGCACCTGTGTCTGCGCTCATACTTGTGCACTATAATATCTCCCGCGCCAAAGGCTCATCTCTGTTGAGATTGGCCGCCGCCGCCGTGGCCGAAATACGGTCTGGAGAACTTTATGAATTTTTTGTGCTCAGCATTCTGTATAATTATAAAGTACTAGCTGCGCCCCGCGGTTTCACCCGCGTAAGTTTTGATCCCGTGGGAATATCGGGATAAAAAGTATCCTATGTGGTATTCTGATGTATAAACTATATTACTGTAAAGTTTCACCAAAATCCGTTCAGTAATTTTTGCGTGAAAGAGTAACAAACATCCATCCATCCATCCTCACAAACTTTCGCATTTATAATATATATATAGTAGAAAGTAGGATAGTATGTTTTTGTTATAGCTCCTATTACTTTTTATATTATTAGTTTTGGTTCTATAGATTATATTTTAATTGTAAATGATAAGTTATGTAGCATAGATTTGTAAAAGGATCGCACTGTCGCGTCGGGTGGTTACATACCTACACCTGTAAAAGGGAGATTTTAATAAATAAATAAAAACTAGAAATTTATTCAAAGCCAAACAAAACAGGAAGTAATCCACAAAGCGGGTTGGGCGCACAAATTTATGATTGACCACAATACCGCGCCAAGAGGCAAGGTAGATAGAAAAGCAACACATTGAGGAGCCAATTGTTTAGTTTTCATTTTTCCGTTACATTTTACTAACCTAGCAACCTAATCGTTTTCATTACAAAATAATAAGGTAAACCGGGGCTTCAAACCATGGTTAACCCGTTGACAGCCCTAATTACAGAAACAATTAAAAAGCCATTTGTCTGGCACGTTCCGTTTTGATACGGAGGTTTAATAATATTGATTTTCCATTTTTTTTTAAATTACGAATGAAGGTTTTTATAAAGAAAACTTAGTTTTATTAAAATTTAAATTATGCCTCTCTTCTAGTTTTGCAGTGGTGTAAGCATTGACAGAACTATCAACATATATTTTGTTGTAGAAAAATAGGAATATGTATGGGAAACAACAATAAGACACCCGTTTTTCAAATAGGTACTGACGGCCAGGCCAGAAATAGAAACGGTAAATATCATAAAGATGATTATTTCTTAATAAAGACCTATTTAGTAGCAACTAGCTATTGCCTACGACTTCGTTTGCGATCCAGGATGAAAAGTACCGTGTGTTCTTCTTCATTTAATGTTCTACCCATGTGCCTAATTTTATCAAAATCTGTTCAGCCGTTTAAGTGTGAATGCGTAACAAACAATAAAATCTTTTCTCTTTATGTCGTATCTTGTGTGTATTAGTTTAGATAAATAGGATACACACAGCATACTATATGGATTGTATCAGATAATCTAGTGCAGGGAAAGTGAACCTTCTACACATGTCCACGTAGTAACATGAAGGACCCTTGATTGACGCTGTAGGCTCAGCGCTACATCGCTTCAGAGGATAGACAAGCGACTGGCTAGTTTTGTGTATGTCAATCTTCCAAAGTGAATGGATTTTATTGCTTTACAATTTGTTTCAATCAAAAGTTTCAAACACGTTTTTCTGTGGCTTTGCCTACGAATTTGTTTTAATACAATATATACCTGTCGGAGGAGTGAAGTAAAAGGTTTGTTTTCGTACTAGTCGCGCCATCTATTAGCGTTTAAGATACCTTACTCGATTAATCAAATCGATAACAGTTGTCATTGAGTCAGTAGTTCGAGTCGGGGTTGTCAATGAACTGTCGCGTGTGGCGTTTGACATCTGTCTGATGCCAAGGTGAGACCAGCGACATAATTGACATCCAGAGTTCGACCGGGCCGGTGTGCGCACTGATTCTACTCAACCACGGGCAACATGGCGGACACCGATGGAATTTCGGGTAAAAGTCCCTCAACATCTCCGACATACTTATATTTTTTTATTATTGTTGATGTTCTTCAAAAAGGTCAGGTGTGTAGTACTTGCAACCAGCGTGAATGACCAGAAGGCCAATTCTCGTAATTTAAAATGTTGAAAATCTACTCGCAATCTCATCTCAGCGACAAAAAAATGACAAAAACTTGTCAAAATGTAGGGAAGTTAGAGGCATTTTTGACAGATTGAGACTGAGATCACGAATGTGAATGTTCTTAAAATTACGAGAATTGCCCCTCTGATGTATGAACGTGAACGAAACAAAAGCGTCATGGGAAAAGGCGTCACTTTTTATGTGTGTATACAGGGTTATTGGAAAAACATCAGCAACCTCTTAAGAGGTCATTGCACTCATCATTATGAAGAACTTTTACTATGGGAGCATACCTGAAATCGCGAATAAAAAATCAGCTGTTCTCTACATTTTGACGAGTTATCCTACTCCTACTAATATAAATGAGAAAATTTGTGAGGATGGATGGATGTTTGTTACTCTTTCACGCAAAAACTGCTTAACGGATTTTGATGAAACTTTACAGTAATATAGTTTATACATCAGAATAACACATAGGATACTTTTTATCCCGATATTCCCACGGGATCAAAACTGACGCGGGTGAAACCGCGGGGCGCAGCTAGTACGAACATAAATGTACGGAACAGCAGATTTTTTTTCGCGATTTCAGAGGGGCAATTCTCGTAATTTTTAAGAACGTTCATAGTCTGATCTCAGTCTCAATCTGTCAAAAATACTTCAAATTTCCCTACATTTTGACAAGTTTTTGACATTTGTTTGTCGCCGAGATGAGACTGCGACTAGATTTTGAACGTTTTAAATTAGCAGAATTGGCCTACTGGTTTGGTCCCATTGTAAAAGTTGTTATAATGATGAGTAGAATGACGTCTTAAGAGGTTGTTGGCGTTTTTCCAATAATCCTGTATATATTTTTTTTTTCTCTAGAAAGCTAGCAAATATCAAAATCGTTTT
This sequence comes from Globia sparganii, assembly GCA_949316385.1. NCBI lineage: Eukaryota > Metazoa > Arthropoda > Insecta > Lepidoptera > Noctuidae > Globia > Globia sparganii. The sequence goes on from OX438671.1 coordinate 20,997,050, forward strand.
GTTGAAATGTACAATATTAATAGGTCCACGTAAATTAAATGCAATCGCAATTAATGTCTGCATTGCAATTGCAATCATTCGGAAGCGAATTTTTTATATTCATCAGTCAGTATTGATCATTAATTCGGTCTCACGATAAATCATTTGTTCGTTTTGAGGGACGTCAATGTCGTGGTTCATATTCGTTTTCAGTTTTACTGCCTGTCTGTCCTGTATAATGTTCCCACTGCTGGGAAACAGGCCTCCTCTCTGTGAGAGGGAGTGGGCTTTAATCCACCACGCGGGCCCAGTGCGGGTTGGGTCACATGTCTTCGAATTTTTGGTTCTAGAACATGACAGTTTCCTCACGATGTTTTCCTGTAGCGTTTTGACAGCAGTGGTGATGAAATAATTTACACTAAGTAAAGTGCCTGTCTGGGTTTGAACCTACGATCTACAACTCGCAAATCACAGAGGTTACCACTGGGCTACCACTGCTCTGTAACTACTCAAGCTACTAGATTTACCTACCTATTATTAACTTTAACATCATTAGATTGTTAGCTTATTATCAAAAAATCATGCGGTTTTATCGATATTAACACGCTTTGTAAATTGTTCCAAACAGCATTTTTCTTCTACCACTTCTAATAATGATTGCGTCAAAAAGACAAGATCCAAAACTGTACCAGATAAATATTTTTATTTTTCAAACATAAATACCATCAAATTCTTGGTAATACCCGAGCGGGCCCACAGTAAATACTAGTACAGACAATCTCACAAAAAAGTTGTAGCTTAAAATCGCCTGCCATTTACCATTCTCAATACGTCGTCCGCAGTGCGATAACGCAACTGCATCGTCGAGATTTCATAAAAATCGCATCCAGTATTCACTAGTCTGGAACGTACGTCCAAAGTTAATGAATTTAATTTGATACGGAACCTCTTTTGTTTCCGCGCGTGTGTAACAGGCTTAATTGTTGACATTCAATTTGTGATGGAACATTTTTGAATGCGGCATTAATTTGGAGGTGATAATTGTTGCAGAAAAGATTAACTATGGCGTACTGTGGATGCACATACTTGTGCATAATAAGAATATAATACAATTCTTAGGTACGCTTATCTAGTACAAGCTTCTGCCCGCGATTTCGTTCGCGTGAAATTTATCACTCTCGGCAATTACTGTAGCTTTTCATTAGTGAATGAATTCTTGGAATCAGATCAGTCGTTCGAAGATTACCTCCTAATCACAAGCTTTCCCTCATCGTAATATTAGTATAGAAAAGTATTACCACATTTGTTAAGAGGAAATGCGGGTCGCCCTTTTTCCATAGAAACGCTCTCGTCTGTTTTATTTCTGGTATGGTCTGGACCATAAAGCAATGATTTCTTACAGAATAATAAATATTAATTACTTGTATGTCCCTATATGTTTTCCTTGTTGATGATACATTATTTTTATAAGCATTAGAACTCTCAAAAAATGCTCAAAATTACCGATTTAAACCGCTGTCAACAGAGGCCTAGTGTACAAATTTGACAACAAATACAAAATACAAAATACAAAAAAGTTTATTTTCTCTCTACATAGAATTATACAAGGAACATAAATAGTAATATACATAACTCAGGGTGTACATTTGTAGATTTATAATCTATGTGAGAGACTGGTTTCTGTACTAGGAGACCTGTATGACAGATTACCAGGCTCTCCAGACTCCGGAAGTGGGTAACGGTAAGCTGTACATCATTCCAGTTACGTGATATTTAAATATTTAAATTGGTAAACCTGGGTGAAGTGTGACTGTAGCGAGAATTAAGTATAAGATGTTGTGAGAGTCAGGTGTGTGAATGTGTATATGAGGGTGTGTGTGGGGGGTGAGGGTGTGTGTGTGGGGGGTGAGGGTGTGTGACTTGTGTGGGTGTAAATGTGTGTGTGGAGTGGGTGTATGTGTGTGGGCATATGTAGGTGATAGTGTGGGTGTTGTGTGGGTGTGGGGTGTATGAGTGTGTGTGGATGTGGATGAGTGTGTGGGTAATGTCAAATCATACTAGGTCATTTTAGGACGGGACTTTGAGCAAATTTTCTGTTTCCTCGTAACTGAAGGACTTTAGCCAAGTGTTTAGAGCCCTTTTACAACTATTAATGAAAAAAGAAAAACATAGGGACACAGCATTTATCCTTCTTATTCAGTTTATAAAATATCTTTTAAATTGGTCCAATATTTGAAGAGGAAATAGGCGCGAGACAAACCTCGAATTATGACTTTTTACTTCGACTTCTTCAAAAGTCTCTCCGACCACATTTCCTCTTAACAAGGCTGGATTAAAATAAAATAGAGTGTTAGTAACATAATTGCTTTAAACTTTAATCTATCCGACACTGTCACAATCAACCGGAAACTCATCCTTAATGCACTATGTACGCATTTCCTTCTTTAAAAAAGGGTCACAAAGATACCAACAGAACAATAAATCCTAGCAAACTTATCGCATAGACAAATGCAAGTCGACAAACGCAGTGTTTACTCAACATGTGGGTCAAGCCGGGTCATAATATGGGCAAGCCGGGGCGAACGGGCGAACTGGGGCAAAGTGCAGGTGCCACGTCATCTGATTTATATGCCGATTTGTCATTGGTCCAAACCACAGTGACGTTTGTGTTACGACAATGTGTGGTCAAGATTTGGGTGGCCTAAGTTAGGTAGAAAATGGACTTTATGGTAGAAAATATTTCAGTGGAATAACAGTCGAATGGGACACTTTTTAGAAAAAGAAGGAAATGTATTCACCACTATGATGAAAACGCTAAATCAATCTGCCTAGCCTTTTCCTAATTTTAATGGGGTCAGCTTCTAGTCTAACCGAATGCAGTTGAATACCAATATTTTACTTGGAGCGACTGCTTATCTAACCTCCACAACCCAGTTACTGGTAAGACTGCAGTCAGACTGTCGGGCTCCTTCTTCTGGTAACAACTGTCAAAGATGGAACGAATGACAGCCGGGACCAATGACTTAACGTGCTATGTCTAAATGGTCACCCATCCACAGGCCGACCGCGGCAACCGTAGCTTAACCTAATTGACCGAGCCGTGCAGATATATTTACTTAGCCACGAGCCTCTCTATAATGAAAACGCTAAAATATTTATAATGACCAAAAAATCGACGCTTAATTTTAGAGGTGACAAGACCTACCACTTTTTCTCTTTTTGGACACCAAAACCCCAAACATTGCAAACACATTTAATCATCTAAACACAACATGATTCTAAAAAAAAAACAACAAAAAAAAGACATGACAAACTCTTCATTAAACAAAATACATGCGTACATAAATACTGGATGATATTTTTTACAGTCTCGAAATTTTTACAGGTTTTTCTACCCATAAATAATAGGAACAACTTTCTCTCTGGGACCAACTTGAAATCACGAAAAAAAAATCTGCTGTTTAATACAAAAGTTCAATACCCACTTGACCAAAATGTATGACACAGCTGATTTCTTTTTCGTCATCTCAGAGTTGGTCCCATGGTAAAAGTTGTCATATAAATCATAGGTAGAACACTCTGTAAAAATTCCGAGCCTGTAAAAAAAATCATCTAGTTTAAGTACTTATAATATAAATACACCAAGCTTCCTATAAAATAGGTACGCACAGGAACACACCATCTACATAATTTCCGTGTAGGGAATAAGATGGCAATATATCTCTCCGTAACCTGTTAGTGTTGCCAACATTTTTGAGGCTGAAGACAAAGCCACTCGCGGGATTAGCGCAGTGATTAATTACGAGAAGCGTGTATAAACAAAGTGCGGTAATGTTGGTCACACACACGATGTAATAGTGAGCGAGCTAATTTAATTTTTGAGGCAAGTTAGTGAGTTATTTATGTTAAAATTTGTGTATGGACCAATGAATACAATAATGAAAATAAATATATATAAACAATTGCCTGAGAATTTAGTTTTTATTCCGACCTTTTAAAAATATGAGAAGTCATTAGAAAGAGACCACGTATCGGCAAGCGTAGTGTGGGATGACTTGCTAGATGGACCGACGACCTTAAAAAGGAAGCTGGGACTGACTGGATCCGGAAGGCGGAGAACAGAGTGTTGTGGTGCAGACTGAAAGCGGCCTATGTCTAGCAATGGACTGTGATAGGCTGAGTTGATTGATAAAATTAGAAATCTGTTTATAGACCTAGATAAACTCTCGCATCTTTTTTAATCACTTCAACGAATGATGTTGTCATAATCCCCGCTTTAATCAAACATATTGGTGATTATCTCGTTACAAAACAACTACACAATATTATTTAATTATTAGGTCATTACAAAATTTCCAGAATTTTTGGCTCCAACGCTATAAGAAATTGTATTTTTCAGAACGCGTACTCCTCCATCACTGATGCCTATATTTACCATATTCCAGTTATTATAATAATAGCCTCCCCGACCGATTTCGGTCACGGTGGTCAATCTCAACGGAGATTAGCCAGGTACGCAGGAGATATTATAGTGCACAAGTGTGCGCGCAGACACAGGTGCACTCCCTCTTCCCTCACTCTCATAGTCCGATGGGACGGCAATCCGACACGATCGGAGAGAGATCAGGCGCAGGACCAACGGCTTTACGTGCTTTCCGAGGCACGGGGGTATTAAACCGCCAACTTCCAAACTCCGGACTGTTACTAAGAAATTCCTAATGGAAAAACTCAATAACACTTTGTCCGACCCGGGAATCGAACCCAGGACCCTATGCTCAGCAGTCGCGCTTGCAACCACGAGACCAACGGGGCAGTTATTATATTAGTGTACCGTCAGCAGCGTAGGACATAAAGCGAAGAACACACTAGGTGTCGGCTGGTAATTCGACTATTAATCACGCGACCGCGCGCCATGTGCAGTACTCACACTGCATCATAAATACTGGACGCTTTTAGATCGTACGACACGGAGACGATACGATTATAGTTAGTGTGATGGTGAGATTTGTAACAAGCAAACCCATATTCTCATCGCGTTACACAATTTTATTTTGACCACAATCCAAAGGATTTTGAAATAAATTGCTAATCCACCGCTTTATTTGTTTGAGAAATCGTCTGCTCGAATGAATATTATTGAATTGTCAAATTGAGAGGGATTGCCATTGCGTGTTACGCAATTACCTTGCTGGACAATTGATTTACGTCACATAATAATTATATCTAGCATTATATTCGCGTTAGGTGTAGATAAAATAACGAAAAGTAACTGCTTAGCTGTAGACTTAAATAATAACTACAGCTATACCGCAGTTGAACATCGAATCCTCCCATCGAATGGAGTAGCTGCATGGTATTAAGTTGCTGTTATTTCACCAGCACTTATAAGCTTAAACAGAAAATTACTCCAGGATAGTTGAACAAAACTTCGAAAACAACATTTTTTCAAAATTTTGACTGTATTCAATACAATTTTTTAAAGTTTTGACTGTATTCAAAACAATTTTTCGAAGTTTTTAATTAATTCCAGGGAATTCATTAACTAAGGGTAGTTAAGTACTTAATTTATAATTACTGTAACTAGGGTTACGCTCTGTGTCGAAACCTGAAGGCCAATTCTCGTAATTTAAAACGTTCAAAATCTAGTCGCAGTCTCATCTCGGTGACAAACAAATGTCAAACTCTTGTCAAAATGTATGGAAATTAGAGGTATTTTTGACAGATTGAGACTGAGATCAGACTGTGAACGTTCTTAAAAATTACGAGAATTGCCTCTCTGATACCAAAATAAGCATCTCTTAAATAAGTGTAACTTTTCCAGCGGCTGCGTTCAGAAGATAAGGGGGCCTACCTCCATCTCCTATATAGAAAGAGAAAAAGAAAAAAATGAGGAAAGAGTTGGAGCTATACAGAACGTACAGCTTCATCTGTTTCCCACACTAAAATAAGATTAAAATAAAACTGTTAAGTACGAGTACAGGAGGTGATGGTAAGCCTCAATTAAAATGGCAGCATTGATTGTGTTAAGTGAAACCCCAGTAGTCATGAGAACCATTAATAAATACCACGAGTATTTTCTGCCCAAAGTCGCACGATTTTCCAAGAATATTCGAACTGGAATCGTGCGTTATAAACAGCTTCTCCGAACCTTCATTTTTCACAAGCCACATGCATAGTTCACGAGGGAAATATTAGTAGGAAAAATGCTGAAGTTATATATTTATGTTCTACGTAGATAGGCTTGAATTAAAATTGTATGAGCTGAAAAACCGGCGGTGAAGGGAGGAAATTAATGGGATGTGCCGACGACATCTTCGGGTCTTGCGAACTTGTGAATATGAAGAAAGTTGCTGATTTATTGTTTTACTGGACTTGGTAAGATAAACGAGGTTTTTTTTTGGTATCTGTGTTATGTGATGATATGTAGGATTGTGTGTGAGTTGAAAAGAATGTAAATGGAAATTAATTCAATAAGTTGGTGAACATTTTGTAACATGTTTAAGTTTAGGTGACATGTTTACCAATGTTTATGGTACAATTATTTAATTATCATGTAATGCCGTCTTGTTGGTTGTGGGTTCAAATCTGGGCAGTTAATAATGCTATACTTTCTTTGTTTAAATTACTGACATCGGTTAAGGAAAAATGTCGGGAGGAACCTGCGGGGTAATTTCGCAAGAATTGGTTTTCATTTTGACAGCTAGGTCAAAACATTCATTGCGTTATTTACGTTGTTGTGCTGAAATTTTTTTCAAAGATATGAAGCAATGGATATTAGCAATATCTTTCAAAATGTGTATTGCGCTATTAGGGTGCTGTAGTCGCTTATTATAAGTATGAAATCGCCAGCTCTCTTCTTGAGCAAGCGTGGTGATCAAAGATCGAGCGTTCTCTGTATGAGAAGAGATCTTTGGCTTGCCGTGGGATAATAAAAGGATTTATTTCGGTCTGATCCCCTGAGCCCCCCCCCTCCATTCCCCCCCTTGGATACCCCGCTAGATCTTCTTCTGTTTTAGACTTTGTGTCTTATCCACATTATCTAGGTTACTCTTTTAGCACGGTATGTTTATTTTTAACCCTCTTCAAAAAGGAGGAGGTTCTCAATTCGACTGTATCTTGTTTTTTTTTGTAGGTACCTTTGTTGCATGATTTCTCCGACAGTTGTAAATCAACTTCAAAAATTATTTTTTTAAAGAATAGGTTTGGCTCAGGGGTCGACCCTTATAAATTTTATTAACTCTGCTTGGGTAGTTTTTGAGTTAGCTTCAATAATACGTATTTTTGCCACTTAGTTTATATTGATGATATTATAATGACTTCCTGTCACTGATATTTACATAGCAAGTTGTGTTATACGAATTTGTGTGGGGTAAGTACAACTTAAAAGTGAGAAATAAAAACATTTTTCCAAAAAAAAAACCGACTTCCAAAAAAGACACTAAATAAAAAGTGAAAAATAAGTTTAATTTCGGAAATCGGTCTCAAAAAAACGAAAATGCAGAACGAACTACACTGATTTCCGAAATTAAAGTTATTTTTCACTTCGTAGTGTTTTTTTTTTTACAATACTGTCTTAGTTAATGTAAGAAACCTTACTGTAAAAATCGTTACAACATGTTGGTGGTTATAAAAACAGCTCTTTGCACTGCAGCGGAACAGTTACAAGCCTATATTTTAACTGAAATGTAAGCCAAAACACATGAATATTCCATCGCTAACATTTTAATCCGATAGCACAGAGTTATGATATAATCCCAGTCTGCAAAACTGTTGCTATAGATATGTCTATAGTTCGTACCTACGTTTAGTTCAGCTAAAATAGTGCAAAACTAACAATATTTTCAGTTGCAAGCCTATGTTACGTATGTATGTGTCGTGTATCTGGGTCAAAGAATCGGTAGTGCTAACCGAGGCGAATCTGATAGATTTTTATTGGTTTAAGATCGGTTACGGTTTTTTTTGCTTGTTTAAACTGACCGTTATAGACAGATGGCGTTCACAGTTTATTAATGAAAATGAGGTACTTTTTTCATCACATTCATTCTTTTATTATTTTTGAGATATAGGAAGTAGGTACCATTACTATAAACTTTAGTGAGGTGCTTGTGGCTAAATAGTAATAGCCGCACGGGTCGATCGAAGATTAAGCTACGCTTGCCGCGGTTGGTCCGTGGATGGGTGACTATCTTTACTATCAAGATATCTCCGTGCCTCGGAAAGTACGTTAAGCTGTCGGTACAGGCTGTCATTCGTGGATCTTTGATAGTCTTTACGGGTCGTCCGAAGCCCGAAAGTCTGACAACCAGTCTTACCAAGGGGTATCGTATTCTGGGTTGTGGAGTTCAGATAGGCAGTCACTTCATGTAAAATACTGGTATTCAGCTGCATCCGTTTAGACTGGAAGCCGACCCATAGTTGGGAAAAGACTAGGCTGATAATGATATGACGACTTGATATGATGACATTTGATTTTGATTTTGATTTTGATATTTTAAACTTTAATTTCCGATACGGATTAATAATGACAGACATGAGAATGCCACAGGTCAAACTTATGAAATCTTTTTGTAACGACCTGCCCCTTCTTTGCACGGTGTTACGACTTAAGAAAACATCGAGATTTCTTTACTAGTTATAATATACTTACTAATAATAAATCTGTAGAGTTCGTTTGTTTTCTTTTTTTGTGTTTGGTTGGATGCGTTAATCTCTAGAATTTACAAGTCGGATCTGAAAATTTATTTTTGCATTATAGCCTAATTTCTGAAGAAGACTATAGGCTATTTAACGTCACGTTAAGACTTAGGAGACGAGCAAAAAGAAAAAAAAAGATAGAAAGAACGCCACGCAAAAAAGAAGTGAAAGCGCGAGCAGGCGATGCGATGCGACGGGGTGGGTTGGGGAAACAAGAAATTTCACGTGGAAAAAATTAGTGCTGCAACCGTTGCAGATGTGATGATGGTGTAAGGATAAATGAGAATCAAATGCTCCCAGCTCAGTGACACGTACAGAAAAGAGAGCAAAAATAAAGTGTCACGATCTTTTGTAACATTTCAAATGACAGTTATCTACCCTTACTGTCTACCTATCTAATATGAATATTGTAACAGAGAAAATGAACTGAACTATTAATACAAAAAAAAAAAACTTTTAAACCAAAAAATTGTAACAATGCCTTTACAAAAATATAATTGGCTAGCTGCGCCCCGCGATTTCACCCGCGTAAGTTTCGATCCCGTGGGAATATTGGGATAAAAAGAATCCTATGTGTTAATTTTGCTTATAAAGTATCTGTCTGCCAAGTTTCATCAAAATCCGTTCGGTAGTTTTTGCGTGAAAGAGTAACAAACATCTATCCATGCTCACAAACTTTCGCATTTATAATATTAGTAGGATAAGTAAATGAATCTCTTGACTATTCTTAACAAAATAATTTATTCGAACTTACAAACTCAACCATTTAGTATTTAAACATGGGTACAATAAATAAAAGAAAAAAAGAATAGAAAACAGGGAGAAAAGATCTTGAGTGGCGACCACGAACCGGAAGACGCAGCGTAGGCAGGCCTCCCGCTAGGTGGACCGACCACATCGTGAGAGTCGCGGGCAACCGATGGATGCAAGTGGCGGATTGTCGTTCGGCGTGCTGGTCTAAGGGGGAGGCCTTTGTTCAGCAGTGGACGTCTTCCGGCTGATGATGATGATGATGAAAATAAATAAGTCAAATGGCAACAACAAAATATATATCGGTCACTGTGACCATAGATAAACTTTTACATATACCTAATAAATTTAACCAAGATATTTTGATACGATAACCTATAGATATAGATTATACACTTCATCATCATCATCTGCCTAGCCTTTTCCCAACTATATTGGAGTCGGCTTCCAGTCTAACCAAATGCAGCTGAGGACCAGTATTTTACACGGAGCGACTGCCTAACTGACTTCCACAATCCAGTTACTGGGTAATACGAAACCCCTTGGTAAGACTGGTTGATATTGATTATACACTTATAGACGATAAAACTAGTTTATAATACGTACTAACGGCCTGTCCCGGCTTCGCATGGGTGGACATTTATTTTTTAAACATTTAATTTTTTTTCTTACAATTAAAATAGCCTATATGAATCAGTGATAATGTAGCATTCAAATGGTGAAAGAATTTTTAAAATCGGTCCAGTACTTTTTGAGCCAATTCGTTACAAACATACATACGAATCTTTCCTCTTTATAATATTAGTACAGATAGAAATACAAGTTTCATTATGGCGTGGGAAAATTCCAATAATGTGATACATAAATGAGCCTTTTTTTCATCACAAACTATCCAACATCGCAAATGTTCCAATCAAACAACTAATAAAGACACCTCTAATTACTTCACAGCATATCAAAATGGCGTGCTGAACCATTTAATGGAAAAGCACACAGATTTGTCAAGCGAAGGTACGTAACGGTCCCAATTAGTGGCTCCGAGCTAACGAAGGGGAATTCCGAGGAAAACCCACCGGGGCTAATAAGGTAACCAGAGTACTGATCTTGCGGTGGAGGCTTTGATTTTAAGTTTGGGAACGAGTTTGGTAGTGAAACAGTGGACGGTGAGTAGATAAATTGGTTGTTAGATTTTATTATTTTTTAACCGACTTCAAAAGGAAGGAGGTTATCTATTCCAATGTGTGTTTTTTTGAGTTTGTTACGTAATATCTACGGCAATTGTAAATCGATTTCAAAATGGTCCCTTATAAATTTCATTAGCTTTGCTTGTGTAGTTTTGAGTTAGCTACAATAATACGTATTTTTGCCACTAAGTTTATATTGATGATGTTCTATAAGTAATGACTTCTTGTAACTGATATCTACATAGCAGGTAGTGTTAGACGAATTTGTGTGGGTAAGTGCAACTTAAAAGTGAACAAAAAAAAACAACCGACTTCCAAAAAAGACACTACAGAGTGAAAAATGACTTTAATTTTGGAAGTAGGTGGCAAACAACAAAAATGAACCCAACGACACCGACTTCCGAAATTAAAGTTATTTTTCACTTTGTAGTATCTCTTTTGGAAATCGGTTGTTGTCTTTATTTTTTTTTTTCAGTTAGTTTTGGTCATGGTCTGGCAGTTTGAGTAATTTATGCGGCCTACCCAAATGTCCTTTCTTTGGTATTATTCGTCAAATCGTTTAGCTCCTTTTTTTTTGTGGATGGGAAATCATCAAATGACCCCTGGGTGGAGCAGAAGGGAGTGTCAGACTTTTACTGACTAAAACCCACCCGTGTTCCTTCCTTAGCCCTTTGTGTTCCGGGGTAGCGGTAACCCTTTCGGACAATCCCGCTGCCCATCGTTTAGCTCCTTAAGATTTGCTTAAGTTTTGAGTTGAGCTGCATGATTACTGACAATTGCACTGACTGGACCGGTCCACTCAATCTGTGTGGTTCTTTCTTCAAAAGTCCGTTTCAGACACCAATCTACATGGTCTCCACATGATCTGACCAAGATTATGTCTGGACTTTAAAAGAGACTGTGACCTCTGAGTTTGTTTCGGCCTTTCTTCTCAGAGTTGACAGATAGGAAACGCTGACCTCATCTAGTTTTTTAAAATATGATTGACGTTGAAAGTGTTTGTGCAAACCTGTTTACAGATATAATATTATTAGGTTTTTTGGCTGAAATATTACTGAGTTTGATATTTTGTTCTTTTATTTGTTCCATTGGCAGGGTCAAAAGTACCTATACAGGGTGTCCCTGGAAGTATGGATCAAATCAAATAGGGGCGTGGGCAAAGTCATTTCCAAACTTTTTGATCCTGAGAATGTTGGTGAATTTTTTTACGCTTCAAAAGTTATGACCAACTTTTGTTATTTTCAATCACTTTGGATAGTGCAAAAGAACAAAATCATTTTAAAACAACTACCAGGAACTGTCAATTTAAGTTTTTTAGACAGCCCTGATAGTTTTTTTAGTTATTTTTTTTCTTTGAGCACTATGCGAAACAATTGAAAAAAATTGGTCACAACTTTTGAACCGTAAAATAATTCTCAATCATCAATCATTCTCAGGATCAAAAAGTTTGGAAATGACCTTGCCCACGCCCCTATTCGATTTGATCCATACTTCCAGGGACACCCTGTATATTAGTTATCTATATACTAATATTAAGCTGTAGAGTTTGTTTCTTTGTTTGAACGCGCTAATCTATGGAACTTCAAGTTGGATTTGAAAAAAATCTGTTTGCTTTTGATAGCCATATTTGGAAGACTGTATAGGGAATTATAATTACGCTACGACCCTTCGGAGCCGAGTAAAAAGAAAAAAAAAATCAGAAACAACGCTAAGCAAAAACGAAGTAAAAGCGTGAGCGGCAACGTGATGTGGCTGTTATTTTAGTATACATTGTGGTATCTTACGACTTCTACGCAAACGAAAGCGCGGGCAGAAGCTAGTAATTTATAAACATGGTATACTATAGATAGTGCAATCCACGAAGACGCGCCCCACTTTTCTTCCGAATCGTTAGTGGTTATCGCTAGTTAATTCCATTACTGTTTTAGTACTTTCGATACACACTAATTACCCACTAATAATAATTAGTGTGTATTAACAAAACTAAAACACTAGCGGAATGATGCACACTTCTGCTGTAAGCATTAGGAAAAAGAGTGGGGCGCGTCTTCGTGGATTGCACTATCTGTAATGGCCTTGAAAAGTTTCAGCCAATTACTTCGTGTGGCTCAAATGTGAAAATTGAGTTTAAATATCTCGGTTACTTAATAACTGAACATTTAAAATATGACTGAGTTTGGATTTGTGCCCGATTGATGGCAATAGGCTTGCCCCCATTACATGAGACTTTAAGAGCCTATACTACCTCAGCTAAAATTCACTCTTTATCTCGATCGCACGATACTGCTCGCAGACTGAGTGAGAGCGAGACAGAGTGCAGTGATAGGCGGTAGGCAGCGCCAATAGTTTAGGTATTTGCTTACGGTGATAATAATGGTAATTTAACAAAAAAATAAAAAAACATAAGACCTGCTTTATAGTTAGTTCGGTTGGTATACAAAGTTTAATGATCTAATTTGAAGTATTTTTTTAATACCAGCGGTTTATTGTTCGGTTTGGAGGTAACTTTGGATTTTTTCCTATCGAGAAAATTTTATGGAATCGTGTTTTCGTCAAACATAAAACCTAAAATTAATCCTCAACTTTACCATATATTTATTTCAAAATGAATGCTGCAGTATTTTCGACATAGCGGAGGATCATGCTAAGCCATTTGAGGTAGTATAGGCCCTTAACATACGTGACTAAATGTGGATGTACCTACTTTACGTGCACCTCTTCCTAACCCTTCGTTAATTATTTGCTTACGAATTATGTATGTATTCTATTCTGTAGTTTATTAAACATTTACTTTTCAACATTTTGCCGCCTTAGATTCAATACGACGTGAAACAATCGGCTTTTAAGTTGCAACCAAATTTATAACTTTTAAAAATCAAGAACTAATCATTCTTCCTCAATTATATTGGAAATCCCATATATCAGACACAATTACAAAACAAAATCATTACATTAGTGTAAATAAGGACCATTTTGGCAAACACCTCCCCGCTACTGATGTATGTAAATCTGCTAATACAGCAACACAACATCCCAGTTTTATTCCACACAACAAAAGCAAATCTCGGTGCAAGATACCATGCATTGCTCTAATTAAGTTTAAACAAAACATGAATCATTAAAAGCGGTGTAATGCGCGCTGCGGGGGTGAAGGCAGGGGGTTGAGGGGGTGCGCATCCCCTCTTGATTTATACCCCGATTTGTCGTCGAGCCAAACCGCCCCTGATTCACCGCTGTAATGCCGTGTTTACTGATAAACACAGGAATACCGAATGGCCTTTGTAAATGAGTTTTCATTAAGAGGCGTATTTTTTGGGGGGGTGAAAAGGGGTGATTGGTTTCTCCCAATGAATGACAGTATTGAGAAAAGTCTAAATGTTAAACTAAGAAAATAAAGGTGAGTAATTCTCTACCAATCAACCAAGGGTGGTGAAGAGATTAGATGGCATGTGTTTTGGTTCAGAGGAACAATGATAAAAAAAAACTGAAAATATTGAATTATAAAAATATAATATATAGGTACACAAATAAACACTTGTATAGGTTATAAACTTATGATACACATACTTATTATTTGTAACATTAATATTAGCGCGGTTATGTCAATCGTGAGACATCGTGTATACGGAACGCAAACTAAACAAATTCGAAAGCTGCCAATGGGTTGCCGTTAGCAGCTTACGAGTTTGTTTGGTTTGCGTTCCGTGAATTCACAATTTATAATAACCAAAAGTCGTGAGTTGTAAGCTGTGATTGCACGTACAGAAAAAAAAATAACCAGGGGCCCAAGTCTGCTATTTTTATAAATTCGTCATTCCAACACGATCCCATAGTCATTTTGATAAAAGTTCGTAATCTGCTAAATTCATAATGGTCGATCATTGGTCGGTCAATGATCTGAGAAAAACTACTACTAAACATGCTAGATTTCATTTCATATATATTTTTACATATTACGTATTAGTGCTTGCAATCTGAAGTATTAAGAAGTTCGTAAATAGCAATAAACATTACATTTATTCATTTGTCATTATGTACGAGATTACCATTTTATGCCATTTCTTTCAATGTAGTGTCAGTGGTTGAACATTGGAAAGTCATAATGACGCCATTACATTAGTAGATTACCAAATTTGTCAAAATCAACAATTATGAAATCAATGATAGACCATTCTGACACTATTGTAATAGCAGACTTGAGGCCCAGTGCGCATATTGTAGCCATGAAATCAGCACATGATTCTAGACGTAGACTAGTGGATAAATTTTACGTCGACTATCAAAAAAATATCTGCAGGGTAATTGCGTAACACACGATCAGTTAGCAATGGGTTTCATTTTGACAGTTCAACAGCATTCATTGCGCTATTTGCGTTGTTGAGCAGACACATTTTTCGAACATATGGAGCAATGGATTAGAAGTAAGCTTCAAAATAATTCAAATTGAGAGTAATAATGTGTTACGCAATTAAGGTGCTGTTGTTTCATAGAAAAGTGCAGTAAAATCAACAGCAAAAGTAGATGATGAAAATCAGAAATTCAATACTAATGAACGGAGTTCGAGGCTTCTGTGTGGCGAGGCTTCTGTGTGTCGTCGAAGTAGTAAATGTTTGGTATAATTTACAATGACATACTTAAACCTAAATGGTTGAATAATATTACTGAAACTTGGGGCTGATTTTTGAACGACCTTTATTTTTTATTCGAGAAATAATTTTAAAATTTTGACAGTTTTTCATACAAAAACTGTCATACATCAATTTTATTGTTTGACTTTTAACTTTTTAAGTAGATTCACAAATAGAATGCGTAATTTAGTATTTCTAAACTCACCGAGAACCTGCAGTATAACTAGTGTAAAAGTGTAGAGATTATGCAAAATCAAACTATAATTAAAAGATTTTCCACACAGACTCAGTGCCGGCTAAACGCAGAGTGTTTAGCATTTTATCTTTCAATACACTTTGGGTTTTCGGTTTCGAATTAACTGAACCAGTTATTTAGGGTATTGAAAAAATTGCAGCCAAATTTTAAAAAGCCAAATATAGATTATGAAGCAGCAAATGTGCTTTACTTTTTACGTATATTTTTTTTATTGATGAATGGACCCGGTCTTGACCTCGATCACGCCTGATGGAAAGCGATGGATGAGGTCTATGATGGAATGAGCGTGTCCAGAAGATGCCTAAGGCACTGGAACTCCCACGCATCGACGAAACACAGCAGGCTACTTGACTCCGGTGGGAGGGAAATAAAATAGATAGCTTAATCTGAATCAAAAATAGCAAAATATAAAAGAAAAATCATTAGCATAGTGCTAATTTGTAGGATTTTGACGAAGTAGTTTGATCGCAAACACAACATGCGCAACTAACGCTCACGATCAGCTACTTAATAAAAAAAAAAACAAATGCAAGAAACTTACACTAGAAACTTCTCGAACAGGCTGATAACAGTTCATCTACAACACAAACCAAACCACTATACACCCAAGATTTTATTTCACAAATAAAAGACACAACAGGCCATTTAAACCCATCCATTCTTACAAGCACTTCAGTGTATAAAATCCAGTACTGTAACTCTGGGAGTGGGTAAGTCGACCATAAAGTAGGAGTATGTACGTGACCGCAGGCGCCGCGGTAATATAACTCATGAAAGCAGATTGCAATGTACCTGTAAGTAGTGTTTAGAGTGTTATTACACCTGTGTTTGTTACTTGATAAAATATGGAAGGTGCAGACTGGCGATTGGGAGGTGACTTAAAGTAGGTAGCATGACAAATGTTTTTGTTATCCAAAAAATGTTCCGGAGAGAGTCAAAAGTCTTTTCACGCCATTTCTACGTCTACATTTCTCGGGTCTGCAGGAAGTTTGTAATGTACCTCTGTCGTATGCTCTTCCATCTTTATGTAGATATATTTCTTAATCAGGTGATTTGTGTGTACATGAATAAGTAGTAAATAAATACCTATATACAGGGTGGAATCGAAGTCATGGGCATTATTTTAACCTAAGGCACTACTCACGATACTGATTGCATTAGGGCTATTAATACGCAAATCAAAAATATTATTAATGCAAGTAAGGAAAACCTTAAAAATGTAGTAAGTCAAATTGCACAAGGCTTATTATTGCAAATAAACACTTAAAGTAATTAAAACAAAATACTTCGTTAACGCCAATAATTGTTGAAATATCAAAATCTTAAAGCGCAGTACAGCGCAAAGCGAAATGTAAACAAACATCACCTGCGCGCGCGCGGGTTTTTCCTTACAAGTAATAATAACAATGGGCTACAAGACATTCCGTCCGGCGGGATTCCCTGAACGCACTCCGCCCCACTCCCTCACTCGCAAAAATACGAATATCACCCCCGCGCGGGGTATGCTTCCCGCCGCAACACGAAGTCACGAACCCGGAACCAGTGTCATAACGACTGCGCAGGTGCATTGACGCGTAATTGATTTATTGATCCCGTGACGTAATCGCCGTACTCGCCGCTCGCGGCATACGGTGCTTGGATTGCAGTGTATTAAGTGTTAGTTTAGTAGTTGTGTGTTGTGTGTGTGTTTGTGTACACGATGCCTCGACCGCGTAATGTGCAGGCTAGGTACACCAACCAACAATACCTACAAATGGTTGTAATTTACGATCGCGCAAGAAATTTAGTATGAACTCGTGAAATGTTCCATCGGCGCTACCCGAACGACCCTATTCCTTCACGGGGTCTCATTCCACCAGAACCACTCAGAACCTGTTGGATTTTTCGTCTTTTCACGTGCCAGCACATGCACAAGCTCGTGGAAGAGCACCCGTTTACCCTCTGTCACTTTACCGACAAATAAGGTTTTTTCAAAACAATCCACAAGCTAGGTACGTAAATGTTTTTTTTTAATGTATGTTAGTTGACGTAGTTTTGACCGTCCTAAGCCGGCAAAGTACGAAGGGAAAATTGGAATTTATTATGAATCAATTCATTGGCAACTTACGAATGTCACGTGAGTCGGGCGGGGTCAAAGAATTCACGCCCAATGACGCGCGTACGGCGTAGTGTACCTACGCATTTGCTATCGAGAAGCGCAACTAATTCGATACTTTGTATGACTTACTACATTTTAAGGTTTTCCATACTTGCATTAATAATATTTTTGATTTGCGTAATAGTAGCCCTAATGCAATTAGTATCATAAGTAGTACCTTAGGTTAAAATAATGCCCATGATATCAAATGCACCCTGTATAATGGGCATGTGTTTTTTTTTTCTATTAAATGATAACTACTTAATAAAAAAAGCTCACTAAAATGTAATTCAAGGAAATTGCAATGTATGAAAGCAACCAACAATCTTTAGGTCTAAAACAGGCTTACGTACAACAGAAGCCATGTTTTCCGTTTTAATGATCAAGTATGTCCCAACTTCATAGAATCAGTTACAAATATTCTAAATCAAAATAAAGTTTCCACCGACACATAATAAGGCAGCTCGTCACACAGTGCAATTATTTCGTATTCCAATTACCAACACGGTGTCATCAATAACAACATAATTATGCACACAGCGAACACGACACTCCCGTGTTGATGTCTAGTGTCGGCTCATTAAAATGAATTATATGAGTCGGTACATGGCCGGGCCGTAGTAAATCATTACTCACTTGTGCTAAAGTTGTTCGTTTTATAGAATAGGGATTATTTATTGGGTGTTTAAGCTGGTGGGTAAATAAGGTACTACCTAGTTTGGTAAGCTATGTGTTCGGCGGGTATTGGGAAAGATCTTACATAGCATATACTGGGATAAGGGCAAGAGAATGATAAAGTTTGGTGGGTATACAGATTTAGACACAAGTTTAAACTGAAATGAATTACTTTTTAGGTAATCATTTTCTACGTAGGTTAATATAACGCTGACCGGATAATTTTAATATTTTGTTCTGTGCGGGAATCAAACACGTAAGATCTGTAGCGTCGAATCAATCGGGCGACCATCGTGTTGTTCCGAATTTGATTAATTAAATAGCTGCAATACTCTTAACTTCAGTAATGCAAGCTGATCTCCACATAGTTCCTGAAAAAGAGAATTAATAAAACATATTTATATTTAGTGTTGGTTGACTAGTTGTAAAACTTGAGGATAATATGTATCACCGTCTATTTGCAACACTAGAAGATACGTTCGTTGAAGCACTCCCGAACTGTTGTTCACAACATAAACAAAAGCAGGAAACTAAAGCCCTATTTACACGACGCAAGTTTCTCTCCCGTGGCATACATTAAAATTGAAGGCCCATAGCACACATATCAAGTCGGAAAGAAATAGTCACCGTATCGCCTTTTGCCTCGCCGTCAAACTGGCGTCAACCTAACGTAAGCACGTAACCAAAACGGATCAACAGCTCCGATACATCGACTCGGTTACGGCTAGGCGACCGCTGGTTGATGGTGCTGCAGGCAGGCCGCGGGAGGGGTGAGTGGGATAAGGGTGGACGAAGAGACGTAAGCTCGAGTACGGAGAGACGTAAGTGCGGGGAAGACGAGCCGTAAGCGCGGGTACTGGAAGTTGACCACGCACCGCACCGCGATACGTAAGCTTGTCCCGAGGCGAGGTGATTACGTTACGATTCCGATTACTGCATTAGTGTACGTTGCAGTAGGGAGTTTTATACAAAGAATACTGAATGGCTTGAGTTGATACGGTGACGATCCCTTTCCAAGCTGATAAGTTTGCTATCAAATCAAAACAAATTATTTATTTCAGATAAATATCCATAGGTATACAAATAAAATCAAAATTAAATCGCAAACTTATAAAATACTAGCGGCCCGTCCCGGCTTCGCACGGGTGGACATTTATTTTTAAACATTTTTTTTTGCAATTAAAAAAATCTATATTAATCAGTGATAATGTAGCATTCAAATGGTGAAAGAATTTTTAAAATCGGTCCAGTACTTTTTGAGCCAATTCGTTACAAATATACTTTACATACAAATCTTTCCTCTTTATAATATTAGTAAAGATATAGATAAATCAAAAACTATGACTTTGAAGCAATAAAAGATTTGTATCGTTTAAACGCTGTTTAGACGGTGGTGAATAACTTTTGTTGTTGCGTCAACTTATGATATGCCACAGCCAACTAAACCGCACCTTATAAGCTTAGCTTGTGGGCTACGCTTTGAATTTAAGAAGTGTTCTACCTCGCATGACAGCAGTTGTTTTTCACGGCAAAAAAATCCAGTGACACAAATAAAAACATCCAATTTAAACAAAAAAGCAACAGATAAAACTTTGTGAACGTTACTTGGTCCAATTACATAGAAATGTCCAAGTAAATGAAGTAAACTTCCCTAATTAGAATTTACTTAGGAGGGGAAGTTAAATGGGAGATATTTTACGAAATTAAATTTATTTGCAAGAATTGTAGTAGAGACGCCAGTACATCAAGTTACCCGAAACTGTCAAATTTTCCCAATCAACCTTGAACCTTAATTCTTTAACAATAAAGTTGAAAATCTATTAAAGAAATTTGACAGATTGTAGTAGCTTGATGCGATGGCGTCTGTACATTACAGATGGTCGGGATTTTTTTAACACTTTCTAAAACAATTCGCTAAAACTAGCATACAAAATTATTAATTGATTACATGAATTAAATAATAAATGAAGCTAATAAAATTGGCACATAAATCATAGTTCTTCAATTTTAATGCAAAGTATTTAAAAAAATATAATTACGATATCCCGCCGAGGTATTGAGTAAAGACTCGTTTGTGTGATCATTGTCTTGATGATGACCAACGTCTTAAGGAACACAAATCATCAGTTTATGGGATTGTGACTAATATGCAAAAACAGATGAGATGTGTGTGGCCTGCCTCGTTGGTTTAGAGGTCGCTTATGCCACAGAATAACTAATAGTACTAACGTACAGAAGATGCACTCTTTTGATTTTGAAGAAAGCCGCTTTTAAAATAGCCTACAAAATTACTTCCCCGCCAACGCGCAAGCTAAATTGCACTTAATCACCGCGCTTGAGAGTTGTTATTACTTTGTGTCCTTTCTCGTCCGCAACATACCTACGCCGCTTGACCGAGTACTAGGGCTGTCCGGAAAGAAAAATAAAATTTATACGGTACACACCTTTTTATACTTTTATTGTTTACAACGTGTAACGTTAATGCGCAAAACCTGAAAAGAGTTTGTTCATAATTGACTACTGAATCAATTTCAGTAATTTTAAATAAAGGTTTTTTTTTTTAAATTATGCATTTTGCCACACCTACTATCCGCCGACTGAGCCAAAAAAAAATAAGTCTTATTTTAAGGCAATAAGACTCAATCTTGAATGCATAAAGTAATGCTAGGATCAACACGATTTTCTTGATAAAAATAGTATGAGGTTTGGTTTTGCTCCGCATCGGTGTCTCTGCGGTGAAGCTGTCGACAGTCTCGGGCACCATGGCCTGTCCTGCTATAGGAGCGCAGGTCGCATAGCACGGCACGCCAGCATCAACGATATTATTCGTCGAGCCCTTGTCACCGCCGGCGTACCAGCTGTTTTAGAACCAAATGGCTTGGTACGTGACGATGCGAAGAGACCAGACGGTATGACGTTGTTGCCTTGGAAGATGGGTAGGCCTCTGGTGTGGACCGCAACGTGTGTCGATACCCTTGCGCCATCTCATGTTCCTAGCACGGCGGGCTGTGCTGGCGCCGCTGCTGCTGCTGCTGAGACCCTCAAGCGGCGCAAATACTGCAACCTTATGGGCAACTACAGCTTTAAGCCGTTTGGGGTCGAAACGCTTGGGTCTTGGGGCCCGAGTGCACGTCTCCTTTTTAATGAAATTTCTCGCCGGCTGGTCGACACTTCACGTGACCAGAGGGCTGGGTCTTTCTTTGGTCAAAGAATTAGTATTGCCATTCAACGTAGCAATGCTGCCAGTCTTCTGGGCACTTTTCCGGATGACAGCGATGCGGACGAGTACTTCGACGCCTAAGTGTCCTTTGTTTTTTTTTTTGTATTTATTTGTATAGTAATTTAGTCTTTTAATTTAGTTTCTAGTGTAAATAGTTAGTCAAATAAACTTAGTAATTTGCAGTGAGTACACAGTATGAGGTTTTGCGCATTTAACGTTACACGCAGTTTTTTCACTTTCATGTAATGTCACAAAATACATAATAGTACAAGTACAGGAGGCTCACTCCGCAAAATCATTAAAAGAAATAGCGACTCTTGCTATGACACCATAAAGTGCGTGAGGTTTTAAGCCTTCCGAATACGATGCAGTAAGCTTTTGCCTTCATTTTATCCTAAGCGATGAACGCACGACGCGACGCGGCGCGTGAGTGAGTATCGAACTAGCTTGTGACCCGGCCGGCTCGCGGCAGCCCCACTGAATTGGCCCGGCAAGTCGAGCCTTTTTTTTTTTTTGTGGATGGGAAATCATCAAATGACCCCTCCCGCTCTGGGTGGAGCAGAAGGGAGTGTCAGACTCTTACTGACTAAAACCCACCCGTGTTCCTTCCTTAGCCCTTTGTGTTCCGGGGTAGCGGTAACCCTTTCGGACAATCCCGCTGCGCAGGCAAATCGAGCCTGCCGCGTACTTGTAGCTTCATATCTAAAATGTGGAGTGCGCCTGGCCAGCTCATGTTGAGCATGAGTTTGATTCTTGAGTTCGATGTCGAAGACGGGAAAGTGTTATTGAGTTTTTCCATTAAGAATTTCTGAGTAGCAGCCCGGAGTAAGGATTTGTACCCAATTGATAGCAACACGCTCCCCCCTGTTCCACGAGGCTTAAATAAAACTAAGGGAAATGTGGGTGAATTTGTAGGTAGACTTCTACCTAACTCTTGAGTGAATACAGGCGCGGTGTTATATAAGTGTTATTATCATATCCTATGTTTGTCACATTATAGGAGGGGCTCGTGGCTAACTAATAACAGCCGCACAGATCGATCGATCAGGTTAAGCTACGCTTTCCGCGGTTGGTCCGTGGATAGGTGATCATCTTTCCATACCAAGACCCCTCCGTGCCTCGGAAAGCACGTTAGTTAAGCCGTTGGTCCCGGCTGTCATTCGTGGATCTTTGACAGTCGTTACGGGCCGTCAGTAGCCCGAAAGTCTGACAACCAGTCTTACTAAGGGGTATCGTACCTATTAGCCAGTAACTGGTTTGTGGAGATCAGATAAGCAGTCGCTAAAAAATCTTGGTATTTAGCTGCATCCTGATAAACTGGCATAGTTGAGAAAAGGCTAGGCAGATGATGTTTATCACATTATACAGGGTGTCCCTGGAAGTATGGACCAAATCGAATAGGGGCGTGGGCAAAGTCATTTCCAAACTTTTTGATCCTGAGAATGTTGGTGAATTTTTTTACGGTCCAAAAGTTATGACCAACTTTTGTTATTTTCAGTCACTTTGCATAGTGCTCAAAGAACAAAATCACTAAAAAAAACTACTAGGAACTATTCATTTAAGTTTTTTTAGACAGCCCTGATAGTTTTTTCAATGTTTTTTTTTTCTTTGAGCACTATGCGAAACGATTGAAAAAAAATTGTTCACAACTTTTGAACCGTAAAATGATCATTCTTAGGATCAAAAAGTTTGGAAATGACCTTGCCCACGCCCCTATTCGATTTGATCCATACTTCCAGGGACACCCTGTATAACATGCCTGTAAAAAGTAAACGAAACAAAGAAACATTAGTTCTGAATACAGCAAAATCTGCCGGCCATGCAAACGCTCAGAAAAGGAACCGGCAAAATACTAAGACCCGTATCAAAAAATCTAACACACACTGCAGTCTTTATACCGCACAGAGGGCCGAACTTAAAAACTCGGGACAAAAAACGCCGACCGACGCTAGTCGGTTTAACTGCCAATATCACTGTCATTTGTCTCTGGCCAGCTTTGCGAAACAAAAATTTATTTCGCAGTTCCCAAACCTTACACTGAACTTTACTACCACCAGAATAAAGGTAGGTTTCCTGTTTTGGGGGTGTAAAATAGTAAAATTGTACGCCAATAACAGGCTCTCAGTGACATGTACGTTTTGAAAGCGTTTCGCTTTATGTCTCTAATTGCGTTAGGCACTGAAATATTTTTGAGTGGTCATATTGAAGTTTTTGACTTAAATGATTTAGTTTTTGTGCACTGTGCAAATAACAAAGAGTTGTCATTGAAGTTTTCGTCGAATATTCGGCAAAGCGGAGTACGTGGTTGACATTTTATGAGTGTTCCATAAAATATAAATTGGTGTAATGTTTTGTAAGTTTGAGCTTGGATGAAGCATATTTGTCGAGAGTTGGCCGCTATAAATTCATCGTGCATTGTTGGAAATTTTATAATTAATTTAGATATTATTCGAACCAATCTTATCGTTTAAAATTGAGTGAATAATTTTAAAATATTTTGTTTATACACCGTGTTCTTCACGTTATCCAAAAACTTTGGCAAACGCTTCTATAGCTTTCACAAATAAAATTGAACAAAGGAAATAGTACTTAAAAAGGATTAGTTATAAAGCTATTTGTATTTTATTTAAAGAAATTTAATTGACTTAAGCAGTAAGAAAGGGTCTTAACTTAGTTTTGACAAGGTGCAGCCCACCAAATCTTATGAATGAAAATGCGACGTTGCCAATTCGGATAAAGAGGCATGCATATCGGGTGATTTAAGTCAAAGATTTTAGTTTGTATAAAAATTAACAAAAACTAAGAATTAATGAATGTGTCCTTAATGAAAAATGCTTATTTCCATGTGTCGTGATTTCAATGATTTAATTTTTAAAAACATGCATTATTTAAATACCGCATCATAATATTCACTGTGGCAACACTGTAAAAGTACAAATTAATAATATTGTAACAAACTTTTAAAATGTATTTCCACTATAGCAACTAAATGTATTATTCTACTTTGGCAACACTTGGAAATCAACAAGCAGGCCCACACCCATCTTGCTTGTTTTGCGGATGACACAGCATCATATACTTCAAGTAAACACACTGATTTGATAGTTGAACGACTTCAGTTATCATGACAGCTTCTTGTTTCATATTTTACCCAATGGAAATTAAAATTAAATTCAACAAAAACTGAAGTCATAATGTTTACACGAAAGCGATCATTCCCTAAAAAAAGCATAAAAGTCGGTGATCACACCCTGCCATGGCGTGTATCGACCAAGTACCTTGGACTATTCCTGGACAATAAAATGAACTGGACCAAAAATACTGAGTACTTCCGCGTTAAAGGAATAAATGCTCTAAACTGCCTACATCCAATCTTAAAACGGCGATCTAAGGTCAGCTCAATGACTAAACTAAAAATCTACACAACTCTTGTAAGACCCTGCATCACGTACGCGGCACCGGTCTGGAGTAGCACATGCGAAAGTAATTACACTAAACTACAAGTAGTGCAAAATAAAGCATTAAAAACCTCATTCAATACACCCTTACGGACAAATCTTAAAACTTTACACAGCCAATTAAATTTCCCAACATTAAAACAATTCATTACAAAACTCACAAAAAAATTTTATCTGGTAACTAACCCTAAACATCACAACCCACTTATTTCTTCCATTGGTCGAACCCGATCTACAAACTTAAAATATATCGATACATATCATCGATACCGTCTCCCACATCACTTGCTGCTATATGACTAACAAAGATGATGCGACTCCATGACCGGACTTTTTTAATCTTCGCTCTAAATGTAGGTAGATTTACAACGAATCTCACCCAGTACACGAAGTTCATTTGCATTTTAGTTATATTATAGGTCTGTTTAAGTAACAATATAATTTTATCAATGATGTAGTTTGTTACAATCTTAAAATAGTTTAATATGTGTTATAAAGTGTGTTTGTGTCTAATCATCGCGCTGAATAGTACAATATTTAATTAACGTAAGTATGATACCTCTGATTCATAACAAGAACTATTTTTTACATTACATAATATGTATACGTAAATGTTTTATAAAGGCGCCATAGTCTGCACAAAACACCCAATCTCAGATTGAATGCTTTTAGAATAAGATCTGAATGTCATTTTACCTATTTAGTTTATGTTTAAATAAAGAAATTTCAAAATCAATCAAAATCAACACTTGGAAATAACGGTTGGATATTGACGTTATTTCTGGGTGGGGCAAATGTCGTTTTAAATGGTAAACTGTGTAGTGTAAGTCAGTCGTTGATGGATTGTGAAAGAGTGAAGTTGTGCGATTAAAAAGTGTCCGCAAGAAAAGAGTGTTTTTATTAATACATGGTACAAAATCAGTTCGAAGTTTATGTATATCGTCCGGAACATGGTGTATGATCACCTTGTTGAAAAAAAAATGTTCAAGTCAGGATAAATGATGACTGGTCAGCAAGCTCCGAACGTTCTTACCGTCACTCACACTTAGGCTACGTAAGCTCTGATAGGTGGCTTGCTTAGCACCTACAGCCTAGTTATTCACCGCGCGAGTATCGAAGTGAAACGAACGCAAAGCGCCTTCCTTCGCTAGTTGCCTAACGTGTTTCGAAGGATTTTAATCAAGTGGGCTCTAAGCCACCCACAACCAGTGGCTCAAAGCCACCTGTCAATTCGTACGTAGCCTTACACTATTTAAATGCACTTCAAATTACAAAACTTAGGAAGCTAAAAACAATACAGCGCCCTACGAGTCCAATTCAACAATGCCTACAGGATGTTGTTGAGGTTGCCCCGATACTGCAGCGCTTCAGGGATGTTCGCTGAAGCTTACGTGGTCTGTTTCTACACGGTGATGCGGAAGCGGTGCGCATCCTTGGTCCGTAGGGTGCGGGGCAGTGCTAACAGCATCCTATCTATGATAGCAGGCTGGCTTGATTGTGTGATTGTGAACCACTGCTGCAAGATTTCGGCTGGGCCTGTCACCTTGCAGCAGAGATGTCACAATCTGTTTTCTGTTTTTGGTTTTGTTTTTGTCCTTGTAAGTGTATTACTGACATAGTTTTTAAGTATATTGTTACTAACACTATGAGTCTTGTTGCTCGAAATAAAAATGATTAATTTATTTATAAAGACAAGTCTTGAACAAAAAAAAACTATTTCTGAGAAAAAAATGTTGTTTACATTTCTGCAAAAGTTGTAAGATTCGAATAGAATTTACAAAGCAAAATAAACATTGAATAAGAGAAACAATTTAACGTTACGCAATTAATTAAAAACTGTAAAAGAAGCAAAAAAAGAATAAACTTTTTTTTACTGTTCATTTTTAATGAATGCTCCATCAATTATAATTAACGTTACATTTTTCCTTAATGAGAAAATTTTGTAACCGTTTTAAACCTTACGAGCGAGATTATTCCCAAAATCGCACTTACCGTGAGTAAAATCTTATATCCTTTTGAACATCTGAACATGCAATATTATTTTTGTATTTAATACTTCAAGCACATAAATGTACAGAGGCGGACTTAATGCCATATAAAAAATAAATAATATATATATATATATATAAATAAATAATATAATATTAATAAAAATATATATATTAAAAAAATATATATGTATAAATATAAAAGAAATAATAATAATATGATATAATATGTATTTATATATGTTATTATTATATTATTTTGTGTGAGATTTTTCAAAAAACAATCTATTATAGCACTGTAGGTCCACATGCACCTATCACGTGATCACATGATCAGGGGATGTCTGTACAAGCATGCTATAAAATATCTAATGCGATTGACGTGCAAAAATCGCCGGTTCTTGTTCAAATTCATATTAATTTATCACATTCCATATTGTGAAAAAGATTTAACGAAAGGTTTAAAGCAAGGTACAAAAATATGGACCCTGTAAGGGCACAGTCAAAGTATAAAATTAAAACAAAAAACAAAACTAAAATTATTATGACCGACAGTCTTCTACTACTATTACTAAGTTAAAAGAAAGAAAATACGTTTATTAGCGGCAAACATGACGCTTATAAGAACACAAAGTTGGGATTTCTCCCAACTTGTTTTTTTTTTTTGTGTTTGTCTCCACATGCGCCCCATCCACGCCAAACGGCTATCGCTCAGTATAATGTTAAGATGCTATACTACACAGAGCTCTAGTGCTGATTTTCAGCGACAGCCGGCGTTGACGTGATGACGTCAATTAATTCCTGGAATTGTTTGAAATTATAGTAAATTTAAGTTAAGGTGAATGGGAAGTGGTAGACCGCGAAATTCAAATTTTCTTACGTTTTTTGCAATTTGCAGGTCAGTGTCAGGTTGTATCTTGATCAAAATTTGATTCGCGACTATAACAGGTACGTATTTACAGAATTATAATCATAAGAAACATTCATACATATTCATAAGTGAGATTTGTACCATAAACACTTTTCCCTAGGAGATTTCTTCTTGCGGTACAAATCTAACTTAGGAAGATGTATTAATGATTCTAATGACTATAATTCTGTGAATAAGTACATGTTATAGTCGCGAATCATATTTTGATCAAGATACAACCTGACACTGACCTGCTAATTGTAAAAAACGTAAGAAAATTTGAATTTCGCGGTAATCACTGCGCAATCACCTTAAGCTTGGAAGCAAAATTAAAAGTATGCCGGCCATACTTTTAATTTTGTCACAAAAATACAATAAAACTATCAACTACCACTATTTTATAAAATACTAAATTCTGCCCGCGACATCGTCCGCGTGAATTTTTTGTCCCCCGATGCACTCCGTCGCATCGCATCGCCCGTCTGCGCTACTACTTCGTTTTCGCTTTGCGTTCTTTCTAACTTTTTTCTCTTTCTCGGCTCCTAAGGCTACTAGCCTGATGATAAATTCCTCAAGAATTAGCTTACCAAATGCAAAAAGAATTTTTCAATACCAACTAGCAGTTCCAGAGATTAGCGCGTTCAAACAAAAAAAAAGACAAACTTTTCGGCTTCATAGTAAACATCTAGATTGACACAAAAATATATCTCCTTAACTTCTCTTTCACTCGCAATCCCCTGAAAATCATAAAATATTCAAACTATACTTTTTAACATCGCAGTTTAAACCACAACCCGTAATTGTTTTCCTTTGTCGCAGAGCAAAAACCGCAGTTTTCAATATCCTCTGTCTCAGCTGAGCAATTTTCATAAGAAATTAGTATTTCGCAATCGAAATGGGGACAATTGTAGATTGTCAACCGCCGCTGTCAAAGTTGGCAGTTGCTGTCAACCTATTCAAAAGACAAGATGTTTTGAAATGTCCTCATCTTTTTTGCATTTTTCATTTATCGGATTTTATATTTAAGTACTTTATGCCTACTTTTGTTCTTTATTCTTGACATCTTCGGCTTATTAAAATCTTTTGGGGTTTTTTTATTTGAAAACGGGATGATGAAGTGGACAGTAGGTGTATGTATTAAAATACTTCTTACGTATTTTGGCTTTTTCTGAAATCTGTTTTGGTTAATGAGGTTTTGTACAGTCTGCATTGCTAAAATAAAAAATATTGTGGGTTTCACTTCAATTGAATCTAAAAAACTTTGAACATGTAACGTATTTAAATTAAGTGTTTCGTAGATAAAAATAATTATTTTAATGCAGTAGTGGTGGCCCAGTAGTAACGGCCGCAACTTACGAGTCGTAGGTCGTAGGTTCGAACCCCGTCAGGCGCTTTACTTTGTGTAAATTATTTCATCACCACTGCTCTTAAAACGGTGAAGGAAAACATCGTGAGGAAACCGGCATGTCCTAGAACCAAAAATTCGAAGACATGTGACATCTACCAACCCGCACTGGGCCCGCGTGGTGGATTACGGCCCCCTCCCTCTCATAGAGAGGAGGCCTGTGTCCCAGCAGTGGGAACATTATAGGCTGATTATCTTATGTATGTAAGTACAGGGGCCAGCACATTAAGCTACCCAAATCTGTAAAATTTTCCCAATTGAATATAAACCTTATTTCTTTGTTGTAAAGGGGCCATTCATTTATTACGTATGACGATTTTCGCCAGTTTTTGACCCCCTCCCCTCCTCCCCCTATGTAAGAAAAAATAAGAATCGGCCGACCCCCTCTCCCCCTGTTTAATATTTATTACGTAAGAATCTAAAGGAAAAAATGAATACACGATCGGTTTGTTTTAATTTTTATTTTTAAAAGAAAAAAACATTTTGTAAGTAACCTTTGTTTCGTAGATACCAATCATTTTTACCTATAATCTTAACTCTGCGCATTTTTGTGATCTTACGTAAGATCTATCAAGACTCCTTCCCACCCCCTTGTAAGAAAAAATAAGACATGGTTGACCCCCTTCCCCCCCTAAATCATCTTACGTAATATATGAATGGCCCCAAACTTGAAAATCTATCAAAGGAATCTGACAGATTGGAGTAGCTTGATGTGCTGACCTCAATTATATTACTATTATTATTATTATTACCCTCCTACACAATTATTATTATACAATGCATAAAGATCTGCTGGGTCACAGACCTCTTCTCCGTGAGATGGAATGGATTATGCCGTGTCTAAGCTACCACGCGGGCCCAGTGCGAGTTGTTGTATGTCCCATGTCTTTGTTAAGTTAGTTTCCTACAGAATTTTTGGTAGAACGTTGAACATACGAAAATGGTGGATAGGTGGGGTCATCGGCTACTTACTCAGCCTTAATTTATTTGGCCCTGGCCCCCTGGATATTTTTTAAATTTTTTTTGCTTTCTTCTAGTTTCACCAGTTTCTTAACTTTAAAGTGTAATTTTTATTAAAAATGAGTAAAAAAGGCAATATGGCCTGTTTTACTCATTTTTACACTTTAAAGTCAAGAAAGTGATGAAACTAGAAGAAAGCAAAAAAAAAAATTTAAAAAAATATCCAGTGGGCCAGGGCAAAAATAACTAGGGCTGAGTAGCAGATGACCATCCACCATTTTCATATGTTCGATTTCCTCACGATGTCTTTCTTCACTGTTATGGGAGCAGTGTAGTGATGGAATAATTAAGACAAGATAAAACTTGTCTGGATTAGAACATATGACGTATCAAGCTATTACAATCTGTCAAATTTATTTAATAGATTTTCAACTTTATTGCTAAAGCAAAAGGCTCAAAGTTGATTGGGAAAATTTGACATTTTCGGATAGCTTGATGTTCTGGCGTATGTACAGAGGCCAGCACATCAATCTACCCCAATCTGTCAGATTTTCCCAATTGAATATGAACCTTATTCCTTTGTGCTAAAGTTGAAAATAAATCAAACAAATTTGACAGATTCGGGTAGGTTGATCTGCTGGCTTCTGTACAATAAACACTCGTTTCTACACATAATCACAAATCTCCCATTCAACTTTATAATTGTAATCACAACACATGAATCAAGCCGTCGACGAGCGACGCATTATCTTCTAAACAGTAAATCCAACAAGTTTTTAACGAGAAAAGTAACCATTTCCGAACTCATTCTACATAATATTGCCGTAAATAAAAGTACCACATGTAACAAAAGTACCTCATACTTTTCTCATGTACTGGAGATAAATGACTTGAAGATACCGTAACTCTTTTAGGCTGTGGCAACATTGTATCGAGATGGATCCTCGGTCCACAGTCCACATATTTTGTTACTAATTACATTTTTTACGAGGTAGGTACTTTTTACAGCGATACTGAAAGGTCCCTAAATTATGTTTTAACGTGTATTGGTATTCGACCGTTCGGTGTTAATTATACTGTCTGGAAATTTAGTGTTGTTCGGAAAACGGTCCTAAATTATCATGAAATGTTGTGTCTGTATTTAGGTTTGCAAAATAATTTACCAATTTTATTTAGGAGACCCATTTACGTTTTTAAAAGCTACAAAATGTTTTGTAAACATTTATTTATTATTGTAGACTAGGTATATATTTTCTATTACTTGCAGGCAGCAAGTAATAGAAAATATATACCTAGTCTTACCTAGAAAATATATACCTAGTCTAATTATCATGAAATGTTGTGTCTGTATTTAGGTTTGCAAAATAATTTACCAATTTTATTTAGGAGACCCATTTACGTTTTTAAAAGCTACAAAATGTTTTGTAAACATTTATTTATTATTGTAGACTAGGTATATATTTTCTATTACTTGCTGCCTTTGACGACGGTTTTTTAAAAGCTATTGGTTTTAAATGAAGCTCTCCATTTCAGGTAATTAATTTTGATAAAGTTTTTAGTTTAAGATAGGTTTATTTTTAACTACCTATGTTTATTTTTATAATAATTCGAGACATTGAAAATATTCATGAGACAATTAAATATGTATTTTAGTTTGATAATAATAATGTATTTGTTAATTGACCAAATTATACTTACTGAATACTCCACAGCCTAAAAAATATCTACAACCCAGTAGGTACACCAAGTTTTTATTCCATCCCCAGCCGAAATTAAACTTACCTACCTTAATTTCGTGCCAATCTTGCAGCAACTTCCAAAACTGATTCTATTTACGACATTTCAGTTTAATTAAGAATTTATTAAAGTTGTCCTCGTTGCCACTGAGTTCATTTTAAAACGTCGTAACTGTATTTCGTGATTGTTCGTCCAAGTAATTGCGAAGTCGGAACTATATTTTATTTAGTTGTAGCGACGATGGCTTAACGCCTTCTCTGACTCGTTATGAATACTAATTTTTGGGTGTACTGAATTCTGTAGTCTGTGTCTGTAATTATGTTTTTTTTGTAGGACTGAAGTGCTTTGTTTACTTTCCGTGAATGAAGTAAATATCATTATAATATTTAGTGTTGGTAATTTATAGTACCTAATAATTTTTTTTCTTGGAAATATTATCAGTGGGCGTTTTTTATGTCTGTCTACTTTGTTTGATTATTCTAGTTTACTAATGAGATTTATGAAGATGATTCAATATAATTAAAAAAAAAACTGTACATGTCAATTCAAGTAGTAATAATAAAGTAATAAAGTATTTTATTGACATAAAAAAGGTTATATCAAAAATATATAAATCCTAAACTAGTGTTAACTGTATCATAGGGACCAGTGACTTCGCCTCATTTTGTTGATACACATAGTATTATGTCAAACAAACAAAATAAAAAAAAAACAATATTAAAAGAATGCCAAAACAGAGAAAGATTTGGATGAAAATTACAAAAAAAAAAAAAGTAAAATCAACCATTTTGTGTTGTGAGTGTCTGTGTTGTGTGTAGATGGTGTGATGTGTAGTCGTTGATTGTGTATTGAGTATGTAGTGTAGGTGATGGTGGTGGTATTATACATAAATATTCATGCATATTCATAAATCATATTCATAAATATTTAATAATGTCGCTTAAGTTGTGGTAAATGCTAATATTTTGCCAGAAACTGTTTTTTTTTTCTACGTAGGATTTGAGATTACGAAGTCCATTTCTTAGACACTGGATCGCACTCCAGCATCCTAATTGCGTAACACACTATCAATAGAGAGAGAGAGTACAGCTGCTGGAGTCGCATCGCAACGTCAACTTTAAGGCGTTTGTGGTGCGCATACCAACATGCTACCAGCACCTGGTGATGGAAGAAAGCTTTTGGCCGCAGGATGTGGTATTCCGCCGCTTACGCGGACAAGTGCCACCAGAATACACAAAGACAAAGTGCAACTAAGTGATACTAACATATTTATTAAGTTTTTTATTTACTAACAAAGTTGTTACTATATTATTATACATACTTAGGTTAAGGTATGTATCTATGGGTCTTTGTTACCTGATAATAAATGGTTTATTATTATTAATAGGAATCTGAATCATTTTTAAGCAAATTGCGAATCCATTGCTTCATAAGTTCGAAAAATTAGACTGCTCAGCACGTAAATAACGCAATGAATGTTGTTGAACTGTCAAAACGAAACCGATTCCGGTTGATAACGTGTTACGCACTTGCCCCGCAGCTCGCAGGTGTCTATTTGATTTCGTTTGTTATTTTTTGTGGTTTATTAGATATTTCATAGGTCCGAAATAAAGGTATTATTTATTGAACTAAGTGGTGATTTTTCTAACGCCTGATAACGTTTATATGAAAAATAAAATTGAGGTTTTATAGTTTTTGTATGAAATAACTATCAAAAGATGTTCCAAAATGTATGGAGCCTGGGCCAGGTCCTTGTTCACTATACTTAAAAATAGGAAAATTATGAAAAATAAAGTTGACGTTTGATAGTTTTTGTATGAAATAACTGTTAAAGGGAGATGTTCCAAAATGTATGGAGCCTGGGCCAGGTCCTTGTTCACTATACTTAAAAATAGGGAAATTCATATAAAACAGTTCTCAACTGTCCAATTACTTTAAAATAGCTTGGTTTTCTCGTAAACAGAAGAAATCACACTTGAAATTGCAACACACAAAATACAACCCGTCATGGCGGTAAGCTGTCATTTTGATTGATTAATGACGTTTGACATGTTTTTGTTTATTTCGACGCTAGACGAAAGTGACAGAAGTGACACTGTTGTGACAACTGACAGTTCTCTTTTTAACAACAGATTAACTAAATCTGTGAGACGCCATGTTGAAAGTCCATAAAATTAATTGATAAATATCAGTTCACTACCACAACGGTACACATTTAATTGAATTATCTGTGTTTTTCCCGAATTTTACGGATTTTTCTCTTTTTTTTAACCGACTTCAAAAACGAGGAGGTTATCAATTCGGTTGTATTTTTTTTTTTTTTATGTTTGTTACCTCAGTACGCCGTCATTTATGAACCGATTTGGAATTTTTTTTTTAATTTGAAAGGATATGCTTCCAGATTGGTCCCATTTTTGTCAAAATCCAGTTCTAAGGATGGGATCCATGAGGAATTGAGGGAACTCCTCAAATATTATAGGCATACATATAGAAATTTTGGTATTTTCATCAACATGTCAAGTATTTGCATTCAAAAAGTATAATTTGGTGAAGTGGAACTGATGAAGGAGACCACAGATAGCCACAGGAACTCTTCAATGATAATAAGTATTTCACGGGTGGCGATAAGATATCTCGATTAAGATAGTTAAGCGACTATGACGAAGCAAATTTAAATAAATGGTTCTGACGAAAATGGTACCATCAAACCGATCTGATGATGAAGCTGGAAGGTAGGTACCGGAACTTCGTAATAAAACCATGTATTCTAGCCGTGTTTGGGCTTATTGGAATTGTCATGAGATGCACTCTGACTATAAAAAGTAAAAAATAAAAACTTTTTAACAAAAAAAAACAACCGACTTCAAAAAAAAACACTACAAAGTGTAAAATAACTTTAATTTTAATTTTGGAAGTCGGTGGCAAAAACGTAAATACAAAACCAAAGACACCGACTTCCGAAATTAAAATTAAAGTTATTTTACACTTTGTAGTGTTTTTTTTTGAAGTCGGTTGTTTTTTTTTGTTAAAAAGTTTTTTGAGATACTGTACATAGACCTGGCCCATTTCGAAACATTTCCTTTCATACCTATTCTTCGAATAAAGTTATCAGATGATTGAGAAATCAGCCATAAGGTCTAATAATTTTGAATTTTTGACAATTGTTCCATACAAAAACTGTTAGACGTCAATTTTATTCTACGAATAAAAATTATCTGTCGATTGAATAATCAGCCGTATATCTAATATATAAAATTCTCGTGTCGCGATGTTTATTACCAAACTCCTCCGAAACGGCTGGACCGATTTGTATGAAATTTAGTATGCATATCGTGTAGGTCTTTTTTCTTTTTGCAAATTTACGTTTGCGGGGTCAGCTACTCATCATCTGCCTAGCCTTGTCCCAACTATGTTGGAGTCCGCTTCCAGTCTAACCGGATGCAGCTGAATACCAGTATTTTACATGGAGCGATTGCCTATCTGACCTCCACAACCCAGTGACTGGGTAATACGATACCCCTTGGTAAGACTGGTTGTCAGACTTTCGGGCTCCTGACTACCCGTAACGACTGTCAAAGATCACAGAATGACAGCCGAAACCAACGGCTTAACGTGCTTTCCGAGGTACGGAGGGGTCTCGGTATGTAAAGTTGGTCACCCATCCACAGATCAACCGCGGCAAGCATAGCTTAACCTGATCGATCGACCTGTGCGGCTATTATTATTTAGCCACGGGCCCTTCACTAAACTTAGGTCAGCTATTTTTTATAGATATAGAACTATAAAAAATTTTTGCTATATAATAAAATACTACCTACCATACCCAACAGAACCACAGAAACCCGAACTCTCCAAAATGAAATTGGACAACGTCTTAACGGAAACATTTTCGGTCTCCAACGACTTCCAGTGCTGGCCAGTTTAACCCACTTAGCTGGATAGTTGGCTTAAGGGCCTAGTCTTCTAGTGCACAATTTATGAATCGCGTGCGGCGAGTCCACGCGCCGAGCGTCTGCACCCGGGCTCCCCGCAGTCCCCCGCATACATCCTACCTAGCGTAATTTGACACGGTCGGAAAGTTGCTCTACTAAGTATTATTTATTTTACCATTTATGTACACACATCGCACCTTCAGAATTGAAGTAGCTTAGCTAAAAATTTTAAGAAAATTACTTTGATACAAAGTATTTAAAAAAAAAATCTTAAAATTTTAAGAAAATTACTGATACAATGAAAATGAATATGATAGAATGTATCAGTCATTTTCTTAAAATTTTAAGAAAATAACTTGGATACAACGTGTCAGTCATTTAAAAAAAAAAATAGTTAAGCCGCTTCAATTCTAAGGTGCGACATATAAACAGACAAGAAAAAAAAGGAGAATAGAAAAATAGGTACAAAAGTGATGCTTATTTCAAAAGAATCTCTTCCAGCATACCTGCGATAGGACAATAAATAGAGATATGTAGACAGTGTGTAAAGGAGACAAAAAAAAAAAAATAAAATCAAAGTCAAATTTTTATTAATAAAAAAATTAATAAAATAATAATAATTATTAATTAGCCTTTATTTCAAAAAGGCACATAAAAGTGATTATTAATGATACGGAAAGGCTCGTGAGACACAGAAAGTTCAGCGGCTATCAATCTCAAACTTGAATGAGGATTTTCAGTCACTATTTCCTTCACTTTTGCGATATTAACTTCAGTTGAAGACGATGACGGCCTACCAGGGCAAGGCAAATCTAGACCGCTTTTAAACGCTTTGTATTACTCATAAGCACGTGTTTTTTATAAAGTCGATTCACCGTAAGGCCTTCTGTAACATTTTCAGTGACTTCGAACACGAAATACCATTGGCGATGATGTAACTAATATATTATACTCTATCACATACATTACAGTTACATTCTTATATAAAAAATATCGGTAATGGACATTAGTGGTTTGCATCGTATATTTTCAATCATCAATGGTACTCCCATAGTAGAAGAGGTAGGATTAATATTTCGAGCTTCTGACAGGTTGCTTATATCTGAAAATGGTTGACGTGAGCCAGCAGCGGACCTATGAAAATAAATAAGTCATATAATAACAGAGTTTTCAGAAGTACCTATTCGTAAAAAATCATCGTACTAATATTATGTAGCACCCTGTGGTTTCTTCCGCTGCGAAAAAGTAGCCTATGCGTACATTGGCTACTTTTTCGCAGCGGATCCTTAGGCTACCTCTATAAAAAAATTATCTGTATTAATTCTGCCGTAACGGAGTTTAGAGGAAACAAATATACGGTGATTGATAATTAGTGACCGATACTTAAACACGTGCTTGTACTCAT
This sequence comes from Globia sparganii, assembly GCA_949316385.1. Taxonomy (NCBI): domain Eukaryota; kingdom Metazoa; phylum Arthropoda; class Insecta; order Lepidoptera; family Noctuidae; genus Globia; species Globia sparganii. Next base: position 21,034,368 of record OX438671.1, read on the forward strand.
GATAACAAACAACTTTTATTATAGGACCAAAACTGAAACTGTGAAAAAAAAATCTGCTGTTCAGCCATTTATGTTCGCCTAACTGGTCAAAATGTAAATACTGAACAGCAGATTTTTTTTTCGCGAATTCAGGTTTCCCATAGTAAAAGTTGTTTGTTATCATGAGTACAATCACGTGGTATCGGTCACTAATTACCAGCCACCCTTTATACTGAGTGTAATTTTATCATCTCTTGAGGGGTCATTGTACTCATCATTATGAACAACTTTTGCTATGGAAACAAACCAGAAATCGCGAAAATAAAATTAGTTGTTCCCTACAACCTAGGGAACAGCGGATTTTTTTTTTCACGATGTCACGATTTCAGGTTTGGTCCCATAGTAAAAGTTGTTCATAATAATGAGTAGAATGATCTCTTATGAGAATAACGGTGATTAAAATGCGCACACTATGTAGACAAGGATATTATAAGTTGGATGATTATATCGTAGATAAAAATGTTTGGCTAAATGCTGGTCCTGCCACAGGCACTTGGGCTCACTAGTTAATTTTGACCACACTATCGGCCTTAGCATCCTAGAAAACCTCGAAAACGACATCCATGACAAAAACCTTGAACATTTTCGCGTCCGCCATCTTAGATTTCAATTTTGACCTCACTATCGGCCTTAGGACCCTATAAAACCACGAAAACGATATCCATGACGAAAAATATGAACATTTTCGCGTCCGCCATCTTGGATTTTAATTTTGAGCTTAGTATCGGTCTTAGCACCCTAGAAAACCACGAAAACGATATCCATGACGAAAAATATGAACATTTTCTCGTCCGCCATCTTGGATTTTAATTTTGACCTCACTATCGGCCTTATCACCCTAGAAAACCACGAAAACGATATCCATGACGTAATAATGTGGAACTACTGATAACAAATTCAATATTATTTTCAGATTCTTTTAAAATGGAACTAGTGATAAAAAAAAACAATCAGTAGTTCCATCATGGAACAGCTAATGGTACTAGTGACAACGAAGCGTTCCATGTGGGAAATAGAGACTCCACTAGTTCTACTATTTTGTTATACCTAATATCGTAGTACTAGTGAGAATAAAAATTCCCATTAGTTCTACCGTGGAACTGTTCAGTAGAACAAGTGGGAATAAAGAATCCCACTAGTTCTACTATTTTGTTATACCAAATATCGTAGTACTAGTGGGAAAAAAAATTCCCATTAGTTCTACCGTAGAACTGTTCAGTAGAACTAGTGGGAACATACCGATAAAATCGAGATGAGATATCGATACTCATCATGTCTGTGGAGTCTCGCTAGCTAATTTAATTTGACCTTGTAGTTAGGCCCTAAACATGAATACTGTAAACAGTTTTACTTACCTTTGGAATCTATTTCTCTTCATTACTTCTACGTTTGAGCCCATTTTTTTTTCGTGCAGGCATATTTTTTTTTAAATTTACGATCCATATTGAAATCAAATATTTACAAAACTATTACTGTATTACAATTATTTACAAAACACTCGAAAAATTATATACAAAAAATAATAAAGTAGAGCAACTTTTGATAGACAACAGTGCGTAACCTATGTTAGAGCAGGAGCAAAGTTAGAGCGAGAGGGAACAGTTAAAATTCGTCGTGGACCACACGTCTGAACGCTGCGACCGTGCAGCGGCCACTAAGGAATTTCTCTTTCAATTCTTGTATATAAACTCTTATTTTGTAGGTCTTTTGAAATTATAATTATTCTTTGGACAAGGTGATTTAGGTGCTATTTTTTTTAGTATTTGCTTATTGAACCCTTGGCATTAAAATAATCTAATTATTACTTAAATACAATGCATAGTTATTCTGAAAAAAAACGTTTATTATGAGATAAAAACAGAGAATTTTGATGAAATTGCGACCTCTGGATTAAGAAAATGAAGGATAATTCGAAAAAACTAATCAGCGCATTTTGAAGACAAGAATGTTGAGCTAATTATGCGCTGAACAGATTTTTAAATTAATTCTTCATTGCCATAAACGAAGAGCTCAAACGGAACTCGAAACGATGTTGGGCGCGAAAGAGCTGTGTTTAACACTTGATTTACCTAACATAATCTACCTAGATGAACTTAAAAAAAATATCTAGCTATTACTTATATTATGGTTATTCATGTGCAATAATAATATTTCATGTTATTTCATTATTTTGCTTAGAAAAAAAATTACAAAGTTGCGCAAATAATTCGCCGCGAGTGAATTTTGCAAGACTGCAGCCTTAAGTTCGCTAATTCAATAACCCACTCAGAAACGAACCGAATTAAGTAAGGAGTTAATTTTTTAAATGGCGAAAGGATTTCGAGTGTCGTCGTGCGAATTTTGCCCATGAAATGGTATAACGTTGAAAAGGCGGCATGTTTTAATGTTGGTATAAGAATTTTAGGTAAATAATTAGGGTCTTAGCTGTTTACTAGCAGAACTTTTGCTGGATTTATTTCTAATGGAATTAGAATGATTAGCTTTTGTACGTACGTTTATTATTTCAGAAGTTAGTTCGTTAAGAATTCTTAATTAGAAAAACACAAACAGAAATTGTGATCATAGCTTTACTAACTCATTTTATGTAATATTAAGTTTATAATACCTACAATAATCAACATGTTAACGATGTGTTGTTGTATTCTTACGTTGTCATTGTTATCTACTGTAGATAGAGAGACATGAGGATAATTATGAAAACAACTGCTTTGACTGCTCATATCCAAAAGGTTTGATAGACAGGCGATTTGTTGGTCCTATTATCTAACCTACATGCTCTCAACATACCTAATATTTTCATGGCCACAGGTCACGGTAAGTTCTTTAGTAAACACAAAACACATAAAAATATAATGTAATCAAATTTAAAAAAATACTTACACAAATATAAAAACATATCCACAAAACAAAACATTTGCAAAAGACGAACGAAACCACAAAACCTACTTCTTAAACTTAGTTACACGTAGCGCCATCTAGCAGTTCGAGCCGCAACCTCTTCAAAGAACCCCCAAACAAGGTTAGCTCGCGACGCCCCCAATTAGATAGCGCTGCTGGTTTAATAGCCGGGGAGCGGTAATTTTGGAGGAGGTACTTAATGAATTCTGAAATAATGAAAACATATTTAATTTTTCCCAGTTAAACTAGGAAGTTGACTTCAAATAATTTTTTAAATTAAATCTATTCGCAAAATCAGGCATATGCTTATACATTTTGGGAAATCCTTGAAATTTACCTCTCGATATTCAGAACCTACATACCATTATTTTCATCAGAAACAATAGGATATCATCATCATCATTTCAGCGGAAAGACGTCCACTGCTGAACGTAGGCCACCCCCCAGCACTTCCACTTTGACTGGTTCTGTGCTTGGCAGCTTGGTGTAATAAAATATTGCTAATTATAATATTATAATTAATGATAACCTGGTTGCAAGACGGTACCTTCTCCAAAATTGCTGTCGAATCTTGGTCTACAATTACTGTGTACACTCCAAGTTTTGAGCGGGTGATGTGACTTTGTACGGAGGTGCTATCGGATGTTCGCTCTTTCAGTCTTTGGAAAGTTTCTGAAGTTAAGAGTGAGGTAAAGGAGTCTAGTTTATTTGATTTGTGTGAATATAAACATTAAGATCTTTTCAAGTCTTTCTATAAGTTTATGTACGATCAATTTTATACGTTATCGCATAGAAAGAGCTTATAGTTTACCGTTCCTTAGAAAATAAATGAAAAGTGTAAAGTTGTAAGCGTGTGGAAAATTTAAGTGGAAATGCATTCATTTTGTTCACGATTTACAAGTATACCGTGACTGAACAAACATAACACTTACCTAAATTGTTTTACAGCTATAAATTGCTGTAATAATGTTATCTAAATTCAACATGAATAATTCACAATTATTTAAATGAAGACTCATAAACATCAGATTATAACACTAACAAATGAAACAAAATGCAAATCTATCAGAAACAGCGTCACATAATCCGGTTGCAGCCGCCTTAGTCTGGTTATAACTGGTTCGCGCCGCTTTCATCCGGCTATAACCGCTCGAGCAAAGATTACAGGGTGCTTTACCAACTCGCGAGGGCTTATTAAGCATCTAGAGGCGAAAATGTAAATTAGCAGAGAAATTGCGAAGTGATGTTCGACTTAATGGCACTCATTCGCGTTCTTGAGTGTGTTAAGTTCAGTCTGCAATCAGCTCGTGCGAACGTCTTTACGTTTTGCTAATAGCTGCCGCTTCTATTAGCGTTTAAGTCTACGAGTATGTACATCAGGGAAGGATGTTGCATCGTCATGTGCAATAATGCTTCTTTGGTGTGTATGACAGATATTAGGTACATGGAAACTGTTTTGAATAATTATACGGGTGTTATGTGACTATCAAGATAAAAACTAGACAAGGCATGTGAATTTATCAAATAATATTTTGTAGCGAAAACGTAACTACGCCAAAAACACACGCAATGACACAAATAAAAAACCACTGCAACTCAAAGACAACCACATAACAAAATCTGAAGCACCTCTAACCCACAACCAAATAAAGCCGTGTACACACAACCCGTAACACCATAAACTAAAACCTAAACTTATTTTCCAGCCGCCAGCGTCGACGGCAATCGAATTAGCGCCGAGTTCGTTTGCCCTAGACGTTATGCCCCGGCCACACGTTACACGCTCTTAAGCAAACTTTGTAACGCTATTACCAACTTGCCACCACCACTGCCATGTCAGATTGGTAATGGAACCTTCGGAATACAATCTCGTTGGACTCTGGGACTTGAGAACTACAGTTCTGCGAAATTGAACGCGACTAACGTCCGTGAAGTTAGGGGGTAAACTCTAGCAGGGATAGTAGGTCATGCCCGCATGCGGTTGCAGAGACAAACTGTGAAGTTTTCTTTAAAAAGCCTGAGTGCGTTTTTACCCGCATGCGATTGGACGCTTGAAATGTTGTTCGCAAAAGGTCGCTACTGTATGTTGTTCCTGATAAAACAATTAAAGGGCACAGTTTGCAGTTCCAGATTGCAACTGCTGTACTTCAAATTACTTATTTTTGATACACTTCAGTTAACAAAATACGGGGATAGGTCTCATTGGTGTTGGGCCTGGGTTACAGATGAGCACTGTTCTTTCTGACATCTATGAGAACCGTGTGCTAACAGCCGCATGCGGCCATGCGGGCACGAAAACAAAACTGGCCTTGGGTTTGGTCCTATTTTCTTGTTTCTGTTGAACTGAATGACGGTGTCGCCGATAAAATTATGAAGAACGATAAATGACGGACCCACTGTTGTTGGGTTTGGCGTTCTATATCAAGGAAATGATGAAATCGATTAATATACATTTGTAACTCAGGAAATAGGGCATTTGGGTAACGTAATTGGAGGCAGTAGTGCTTTAATTCTGGATGGAGGTGCAGGGCTGAATACATTGAGAATGTTAACTTAGGGTGGGTATTTTGAATGTTTTTTGTTCTCTTCTAGAAGACGAGACAGACGCATGAGTATAGTTTTCAATGTTTTTGTTGGTATATTGGCGTGTGCTAGCTGACGTATGGCAAATAATTTAATTTATGGTTTCGCGTTTCGTAGTGTTACTTATTATTGAATAAAAGAAAGTTCTTCTAACTGAACACTGTTGCTGGCTGTGCTGCTGGAGAGTTTGTTGAATTGTTGCGCCACTTGTTCTTATCAGCTAAAGTACTTGGAAATGGTGACGGGCGAGAATTTCGAGATACTGTCTTATGTAATTTAGACGCTTAAAAAGTGCTAACTTTCAGCCTAGTTTGAATAAATGGGTATTGATTTTGTATTAAATCCAAATGCCGTTTACATTTTGATATTCTTTCTGCTCTCACCTAAAAATGGTTTATTAACACGCCCCTGAATTGCAAAAAATAATCCTTCAAAAACTCGACGCAACCCAATTTAAATTCACACGTAATCAGATTAAGGTGGAGGTAATACATCACGGAGCATATTTCTCTTATTCATTTATCAAAACTTCTGAACAATCAATCTTGCGAGGACAATGACACCTCGTTACTGTGTCATTGTTATGTCACCAGTGCTGGCAAATGATGGGGGCTCATGGCCCATGCTGGCCATTTTAGGTAGTTGGACATTTTAATGGGGGTTCCATTGTGTGATGGTGAATGGGAGGCGTTGTGGTGTTAGAAGTGTGGAAGTGAGCTTAATGTGAGCTTGTGAGTTAATATGTCACAAGGGTGGTGATGCTCTTTTGTTTGAAGCACTTGTGACACAGATTGGTCTTTTCCAAAGGGCAAATTCTGAAAGGTTCTAGAAAAATTATCAATTTCTTTTTAGTCTCACTTCATAACCCTCTTGTTTATCTATACTAATATAAAATATCATAAAGAGGATAGATTTGAATGTATGATTGTTACGAATTGGCTCAAAAAGTTCTGGACCGATTTAAAAAATTCTTTCACCATTTGAATGCTACATTATCACTGATTGTTATAGGCTTTTTTTTATTTTTTTTTTTCCACCCGTGCCAAGCCGGGATGAACCGCTAGTCTAATATATACTACTGTGTATCTAATATATACTACTGAACCATATGTACACTTTTTTCGTAAACTTATTATTATTTCAATTTTTTATTTTTTTTTCTTAACTCGTTTTTGTGAGGTATTCCACTCAGAGCACTGATTTCAACCGCACTTGGACGAACATATTGATCATGTTTTACTGAAAAATTCTTACTCATAATAGTTATGTAATTTTAATTAGGTCTTTAAGATTAATATAACGACAAAAAATCGGCACTTATCAGAAACGCAAGTGTTTTCTTTACATTATCGTAAAAGCTAAACACACTTAAATGTCATAGTTTTTGTTACTACAACAGTTTCTCTACAGCATCAGGGCACTCAGGGTCACAATTTTTTTTTATTTATTGGAATATCGCTCGGGCCAACATGAATCCTGTTGACTTGTGTTAATCGCGTTACCTAGTAAACCGGACTCAAACGTCGCTAGATTAAAATGATGTTACGCTAGATTTGTTACCCTGGCTTTCAATTTGATTAGGAAGGATCAGTAAAGTTTTTAAAAGGTTGAAATGTGGTTTTGATCGACATTTGTTTCTCTTGTACTATAAAAAAATATGTCTTTTATGTTAAGGTTTACATAACTTCTGTGATTTTAAACAATTTATTCCATTCTTAAAGATATTTTCTTTTATCGCAGGTCTTAGGTTCAGTGTAGAATCGTCAGGATCTACCCCCTTAGTCCGAATACATCATGTGGGCAGAAGTTGGCGCAATGAAAACAGACTGGGTGCGTTACACTGGTTTTTATTATTTACAAATTACGATTCAAACTGAACACACAATAACTGAGCACGCGACTTATTAACTTTGATGCGATCAGACACTGAATATCTTCCTCGCCGTAGACTTAAAACATCACGACTCTGTAGAAGCGCGCTGCTGTGAGTGTGTTTAGGACATGTGGTGTCGCCAGTGGCACGCTTGCGATTCGTTTCGTGTCCGTACTAATGACCGGATGCGACATATGTATTTAATACTTACATTCATTTGTCATTGCTATACATATATATATTTTTTTTTTAATTTGCCCCACATTAGGAACTTCTGTATTGTGGGTGCGTTTACAAACATTTAAACTCACATACACAAACAGCAAGACCCGGAACAACTACTTGTAGGTCATACAAATATTTGTTCCGTGCGGGAATCGAACCCGCGACACGCAGCGCAGCAGTCCATCGCTTAACCACTGCGTCAAACGTGCACATCATTGTTTAAGCCCGAGTCTGTAAACGTCAAGAGATTTAATTTCTCATAGCCTTATTCATTGCAAACAATAGTTATTGAGTAACATAATAGGATAGTTTCCACCATCAATAAATTGAAAATCTATTTAGTCCGTCAGTTAGAGTATTGGAAAATAATGGACACGCATTTTTTGTTTTTGTAAATCAATGAATATTTACAAAGATAAAACGCATCAAAACTCGGTAGTGGGGGCTCATGACGTCAGAACGCACTAAAAATAAAATGATACCAAGGTGTGACGTATTGAGAATTTTAAAAGCGTCGTATCTTCGTCAATTTTGGTTTACGTAAGAAAAGAAAAAATACGTGTCAAATATTTTTTGATAATCTAACTGACGGACTAATTAGATTTTCAATTTATTGATGGTGGAAACTAGCCTATTGTATAGCAACAAGATGTGATTTTTGATGTTTCACATACATACTAGAACATGTTGTAAAACTTTTGTTTACCATAAACACAAGGCTTAAAAAGTAGGCCAAAACAATTGCTCCGCAAACTTCTCAACCCCATAAATACAAAGTCAATACCCCAGCTCACCAGCCAATATCTTCCGAGCTGGGCCCCTCAACACCCACGGGATGGCTAACCCCAACATATCTTTAGACTAGACGAGTCTGGGTAAATCGAAAAACTTTAAATGGGTCCAATTTCCAGCCCCCGCCTCCCCGCAGCCGGGCCCCGCGGGACGTGGGGCAATTAAAAGAATTGCCCTGCTACGATTCAGTCCGACGACTGAAAATTAAAACATAGTGGGGAATTGTTGAGACGGGGACGTCGCGGTTGATTTTGAAGGTTTTGGGCTACTTACTACTGCTACTTAGATATTGTGCCGTGGATGAAGAAAATTAATTTGACATTTTTAATACACAGCATCTTGTATGACCAGCAGCGATCGTCACAGGAATGAAATCAAAAGAAAAATAAAACTACACCATACAAATCTAAACTGAAACTGCTATCGACTACTACTCAACTATTATTCTAACATCATTGCTCTTCACAAAATCCTTCAAAATTAACCACATAATTAAAACCCACCCAACTAGCAGCTACCTCCATAACTCATCAGCTATTGAACACCTATTATTGCCTCCACTCCAGCCGCCACCGCGCCAAGACGACGGCTCATAAATCACACTCAATGGGGTTGTAACTCTACACTCTTGTTTACAGGTAATCAGATGCCGGCAGTCAAGGTTAATGACCTGTGCGTGTGTCTTTAGGATTGCCACTTATTAGCTGATAAATAAGGTCTAAATCTGTGCCTCCTGTGATAAGTGATATAACTCTAGTTGTACCCTTTTTGTGATTTTCACATGAGCATTATCAAAAAAAAAATACGTCTTTTTTGGTCTAACTCACGTTCTTCTATCTGCTATAGTTTCGGAGATAATTTTGTGCAAAGTGATACAACTATAGGGATTTTGGCAAAAAATTCGTTACAATCGATATTTGTCAAGATGTAACCCCAAAACCGGTCACTTAACACACAATTTTTCGTGCTTCGTGATTTATTTTAGCACATAAAAACTAAGTAAAAGTTACAAGTCGCAGGTTTTTCATGAATTACTTCCAAAATTAAATATCTATCAAAAAATCTAAATTATATAGAGAAAGAAAATGTTTTGTTCTACAAAAGAGTGCACTGATATTTTACCTAGCCCACTTAATTAACGAACTAGATTTTTAAAATCTTGTTTTTGCTGTCCTGTAAAATGACGTTTTTTGACTTGTATCACTTATCACAGGAGGCACAGAAATAGATATCGTTGTGGATGTGTTAGTTCCTTGATCGTGTCTTATACTCATAACATCATGCCTTCTGGGTATTTGTTATTGACGCAGGGACATCTAAATTGAATTGAACTTTTATTTCTGTCTTTGACATACTTATGCCTTTCTTGGTTGACAGGTTTTTATAGATGTTCGTGCGTTTCCGCTACTTTTTCAAATTACCTACCTAAAATGAATCCTATCCATAACCTAACTAGGTGAACTGAGTTGTCAATAGTGTCAATATCTGGCATCACGAGGAATGACAACTCACTTCACCTAAGTTTTCATGGTGAGATTTTTACAGTTATATACCGGCTGATCCTTGCCATAAAACCTCGTTGCTCACAGCGTTTGTGCTCAAAACATTGTCCCATGTATTCCAAATCAAAGATATCCACGATGCGGCGCTTGTTCTTCTGCGTCGTTACACCAAGAATTAAGTCTTAATAGGCTAGTTGAAACACCTCCAATTACAACAAGGAACGAAAGTATAGGTACTAAATAAAATACGTATAGGTCTGTGTATTCGATTGTTTTTGCTGACGCAATATTGTATGATGGCTTGAGTTATTTGGATGCCATTAAAACTTCAACCCCCACTGGTTCACAATCTGGGAAGAAATAAAAAAAAAAAAAAAAAATTATTACGAATACCAAACTCAGCGTCCTGACCAATAGCTACTATCGCGCAAATACGCGAATACGCGATTGTTTATCTGAATAATGATGTACGTACTCGACTTGATTGATTGCGCGAGTATATGTCTATACTCCTAAGTCACAGGATCCCCCCTAGTTTAGGAGGTAAGGTTTTCACTATTTAAGCAACCTTTGTTTCCCAAAGTTCAATGTTCCTATGTGTATTGTATGAGCTTTGTATATTAAGGTTTTTGTGTTAATAAACTTATTATTATTTTTTTTTTTATTTATACATTTGTTTTCCTCGGCCTAGCCGGATAGCTGATGACACGGGCCTAAGCCAAGTGTTCATCAGTGGGGTTTATTGTTGGAGTAATATACTGCGTGGTTGTCCGCAGTAGGCTGTATGTTAGCCGAAACTATATTTGTGTGGGAGTAATGGAGCGAGTTATCAGACTCACATTGGAGGAATTTTCTTACTAGTCTACATGTATTGAGAATCGCTGCCTTCTGCAGCAGGTGTTAGGTGTTAGGTGGCAGGTTGAGAGCACTAAGGGACTGATGAAGCTGTTTGGGTATTACTCCTATTGTAGATAGCACTATAGGGACTATTGTGACTTTTTGAAGACGCCAAAATCATTATTATTACTTTATTCATATAAACAAACGCGACGACACAACAGTCGATTTCGGTAAGGTCGCGGCCTAAGTCTTGATTTTACGTTAAATTATTTGCTATACTTACGACTATTTTGTGATATTTTTTCTTCATTTAAATATATCTTTCGTTACACATTACTAAGTTACTCTTACTAATTTAGAAGTCTAGAAAAAAATACCTAGCCACTCAAGCATTTAACAAGTTAACCACTCCTACGAAATAGCTTAGAGTGCTTAAAAACCATAATTTTCCCAATAATAAACCATCAATAGTTTTTACTATCAAAGAGTAAATGATTTAATGAAGCCGGTTCCACTGCATCCCCGTACAGTTAGCGGTCCATGTTAGCGGATAATCCCGAAGGTATTCCTCTATCGCAACCGCAATCATTGAACCAGAATCTCTTTCTAGATTTCGCCTTCCTAGATGTGGAAGAAATTAGAAATGCAACTCATGCATAAAGTATAAAGTAGGATTTATAATATCAGTTGATAACTGTGTCAATGCAAGGGTATTTTAGAGAAGAAGGAATTATTGCATCTCTTATTTATTTCAAATAAGTGCGCCAACATTATGTATCTATATTTTAACATTAATTAACATTTTTTTTTTGCATTAATTGTGTAAGTTTATTTAATATTTTAGTTTTAGACTTCACACATTCATATTTTTCTCTTCTTTTTATCACACACTATTGTCTAAATTTCTTTTTTTACTTCTTCTTTCGCAGGTCTGATGGAAGAAATTTCTTAGCATTACCTTTGACTCAAATTATAATTATGTCATATCTTTATGTATTTTACTGTGTGTACATAAATAATAAAATAAATAAATAAAATTAATAAAAGTTATAGATATACTTTCTTATGTATAGATAAATTACAGGTGTTCCCGACATTCATATAATTTATTAAAGCAACATCTTCAAAAAATGTATGAATTTAAAAAAAACGGCTTTGCATAAGGCAAGTCTAAAAAAAAAATACTAACAGAAATATCATTCATATGTTTTTTGTATGTATTTATATGTCTGCTTAAATGACATTCTTACATTTACATTGCGCTTCGATCCGATGAGGGGCTTTTTTTTTTTTTTTTTTTTGTGGATGGGAAATCATCCAATGACCCCTCCCGCTCTGGGTGGAGCAGAAGGGAGTGTCAGACTCTTACTGACTAAAACCCACCCGTGTTCCTTCCTTAGCCCTTTGTGTTCCGGGGTAGCGGTAACCCTTTCGGACAATCCCGCTGCCCCGGCAGGCTTCGGCCCTTTCGGGCCCCTTCCTAATGCTGACATCTCTTTGAGGCGCGCGTGGAACACGTACGCGCCGTCCGGCACGGGCCTGGTCCTGATCGGACGGAGAGTTACCCATTACTCTCCGCCCGCAGGCCCGCGCCTACGGTGGCCGGGAGTCGTCTCGCGGCTCCCGACGCCCGGGGCGTCTCCCGCGGCGGCTGGGACGTGAGGCCCTCTCCCTCAACCGTCCCGCCACCTCCTTCGCTAGCATGACTGCTTCGCAGAAGGAGGTGACTGCCTCCCACTCCCTCTCGCCCCGGACCATGGCTTGAATCAGGGCCGGGCGCGAGAGGTCGCCGCCGCCGCCGATCGCCTCTGCGAGAACACGGCGGTGCTCCGCCCAATTGGGGCATACCGCCACCGTATGCTCCACCGTGTCCTCCGGGCGACCCTCGCAGTGGTGACACCCGGGCGTTTCCTCCCGCCCGATGATGTGCAGGAACCTCCCGAAACACCCGTGTCCGGTGAGGACCTGCGTCAGGCGGTAGGTGAGGGCGCCGTGGCGCCTCTCTAGCCACTCCTCAAAGAGGGGTCTTACCGCCGCTATCGCGGCGTGCCCTGCGCTGGGTTGCGACAGTCGCTCTTTCCATGCCGCCATGAGATCGCGCCGGAGGTCGGTCCGCTCCGCCGCGATTTGCCGCGGAAGCGGAGCCCCCGGCGTAGTGCCTCCGCGCGCCACTCGTACAGGCGCGCGAGGACTATCGCCTCCAGATCCCACGGCGGCAGTCCGGCAAGGAGGCTTGCCGCCTCGCCCGAGATCGTGCGGTACCCCCGGATCAGCCTTACGGCTACCACCTTCTGGGGCGCGTTCAAATAGTGGGCGGCTCGCCGCCGCAGTGAACGCGCCCACACCGGGGCCCCGTACAGGGCCATGGACCGCACGTCCCCCGCGTAAAGCCTCCGGCAGGAGGCGTTTGGCCCCCTCAGGTTGGGCAAGAGCCGCTTGAAGGCGGCCCCGGCCCGTTACAGCTTGGGAGCCAAACGTCGGAAGTGCTCGACGAAGTTCCACCGGCTGTCGAGGACGAGACCCAGGTATCTCATCGTTGTCTCGACGCCGATGTGAACCCCTCCTGCCGTTATTTGGGATCCAAAAGGCGGCCCGTTCCGAGGCCCATGAAAAGACATGGCCTCGGACTTGTGCAAAGCCACCTCGAGACCCAACTGCCGGATCCTCTCCACGACTATCGCAACCCCGCGTGTCATCGCGTCGGCCGCCGCCTGATGCGACCTCCCCTGCGCCAGGACTAGCGTGTCGTCAGCGTAGCAAACCACGCTGACTCCATCAGGGAGATCGGCCCGCAGCACCCAGTCGTAACCGATGTCCCACAGGAGCGGCCCCAGAACCGATCCCTGTGGGACACCGCACGACATCTCTCGCCGGTTCCATTCCCCGTTGCGACCGGGGTAGATGACGGCTCTGTCCGTCAGATACGCCCCGACTACTCGACGGAGGTAGGTCGGCACCCGGTGATACCGGAGTGCTTCCCCAATGCAACTCCAGGGCAGGGTGTTAAACGCGTTGGCGATGTCGAGTGACACCGCCACGACCACCCCACCCCGGGACACCGCGTCCCCCGTCGTGAGGGCCCTCACGCGCATGATGGCGTCCACCGTCGAGCGCCCCTTGCGGAAGCCGAACTGGCTGTCCGCAAGATCCGGCCCCGTCCTCACCAGGTGCCCGACGAGGCGGCCCGCAATCACTCTCTCAAAGAGCTTGCCGACCTCGTCGAGCAGTCCGATGAGGGGCTTTGGCTAGGAAATAACAGCCGCACGGTTGGATTGATTAGGTTAAGCTACGCTTACCGCGGTTGGTCCGTGGATAGGTGACCATCTTTACATACCAAGACCCCTCTGTGACTCGGAAAGCACGTTAAGCCATTGGTCCCGGTCATTCATGGATCTTTGACAGTCGTTATATGCAGATCGTCAGAAGCCCGAAAATCTGGCAACCAGTCTTACCAAGGGGTGTCGTATATTACCTCATAGGTTGTGGAGGTCAGTTAAGCAGTCGCTCCATAAAAATACTGGTATTCAGCTGCATCCAGATAGACTGGAACCCGACCCCAACATAGTTGGGAAATGGCTAGGCAGATCATCACATTGCGTGTCGATCTATTACATCACATTTTGTGCACAGGATTAACGCACAATCATTGTCATTTTCCCACAGTGTTTGCTCTTTCTGTTTGACTTAAGTCATCATAATTCGATGCCATCTTACTGCAGGATAGATTTCTTGTTTGACTGCACGTCGCTGAGCTCAATCCTGATAGACTCCTATTGTTTCATTATCAACAATCACTGCATTATCAGCGCACTATACTTTATGTATGTGTTATTTTTTTCTTATTTTCGTAACTTCAATAGATTAAAATTTTATTTTATATTTCCTAAATTTTTAGTCGTCGCGACGCTTCTGAAACAAGTTCAATAAACTTTAAGTCAATTAATGAATTTCAACACAATTAATGAAGTCAAAGTCAAATTATTTATATCAAATTTAAAATTAAAATTAAAAGGTACTTTTTAACAAAGAAATACAAGTTAATAGAATTGATTCTAGATGATTGATTCCAAAAGGTAGTTTCGTATGAAGTAGAAAGTCCTTTTAAAAATGTTTTACAATATATTTTTTTACTTTTAATTATCTGTGAAGACGATGAACCTACAAACTTATTTAAATATGTTTGTTAGTCGTGCATACACTGAAAAAATAATTTCTTACTACGCAACAGTAACTTTTAATGAACGTTAAAGTTTACTGTCATGACGGTAACATTTTGCCTGAAGCTTTAACTGCTTTAGAATCAGTAAAAAAATCTGATTTGAACGTTAGGCTCATAGGGAACTGTATAAATCAGTTCAGATCGATGTTTTTTCATTAAAATGTACTGCTTATTTCTTTCAGTGTAGGTACCATCATCTTTGCAATAAAAGCCTCCACTTTAAATAAGATGCCCCAATACTGTTGTTCAAATACTTAGGTAAACACTATTTAATGAAATTGTCTGACTTTGGCGCGAGGGTCGAAAGCAAAATAACAAGGCAATTTAAAAGTCGATACTATTACTTTAAAGGTATGGTCATACTATAGCCGTTTTGTCATAGAGAAAATACGAAAGTTTAGGTGCAGATACAACTTTGTAGACTTTTTAGGCCTTGTAGACTTTAGATCTGTAGACCATTTTTTATTTTATCAAGTACCTGGTAATTGTTGACGGGTAGTATTTAAACGCAAATCAAAAAATATCCTTTTTCTATGCAATAAAATTCCGAATTCCCATCAAAATTACTGATTGCACAGCAAAATATTCAACTCAAAATATCACTAAACACACTACAATTTATTTTCGCAGCGTACAGCGATTTTTACGTCAGGTCGACGGAGCCCCGGTGCGCGGGGCTCCTATTTCTGTCTGCAGGGTTTAAAGGAACCTAACCAAACCAAACCTCGGGGTGCCCCTGACGTCGTTTAGTATTATGCGAATTTGCTGTGCAGTCAGTATTTATGCTATGTCTGTAGTATTTTTTGATATGCAATTTGTAATATCCCCTTGTTGACAGGCCTACGCTGTTGTCTCATACCTACTGTAATTTGAAAACATTGTAAAAACTAATTATTTCTAAAAGAGTAACCGTGGAGTATTTGCCGGTTCTTCTCCATAGGGAACGACCAATTGCAACCGTGCACCTAGCTTCTGACGTTTCATAAGTGCCCATGTTTTGATTTTGATTTTGAACTGTGCAAGGGTCTTTTCACGCGCGGCAATATTCCGAACTAACTCCGCCATGGAGCAGTGTCCAAGTAATGGCCGTGACTTACGAGCTGTAGGTCGTTGGTTCGAACCCAGACAGGTACTTTATTTTGTGTTAATTATTTCATCACCACTGCTCTCAAAACGGTGAAGGAAAACATCGAGAGGAAACTGGCATGTCCTAGAACAAAAAAATCTAAGACACGTACATCTTTCTTCAGATGCTGGACATCCGGGGGACGATTCCCTTAACTTTGAGAAATTCACAGTCTGATCTCAGTCTCAATCTGTCAAAAACATCTCTAAAGAGGTCACTCTACAGAGGCCAGCGCATCAAGTTACCCCAATCTGTCAAATTTTCCCAATTGAATATAAACCTTATTTCTTTGTAGTAAAGTTGAAAATCTATCAAAGAAATCTGACATATTGAGGTAGCTTGATGTGCTGGCCTCTGTACATAAATAGTAGTCATTCTTGACATAGATTGTCACTATAATGAGATAAATCAACACATAAATGGGTATAATAGTTCTTCAAAAAGTATTCTCCGCGTAACTTTCATGGCGAATTTTTATTTTTGAATAATCTATAAATAAATGTATACACATTTAAGACGCTGTAAAAATAATACGTAATTTTTTTATTTTATGTAAATCAGTGGATAAACTACTGAGATATTCTATTTTTAAATTTCTGTGCCCACGAAAGTTACGAAAGACGGCACGAAAGTTACAAACGTATTTTCTACAGGCAAAATATAGTTTCAAATCCTTATTTTTTCTCAAATTTCCAGTTTATAAAATAAAAGACAAGATAAGAGATTATTTATGAATCAACTTGTTATTGAGATCAACAATTATAGTGTTTTGAGATCAATTTATTAGTACCTACTCATTCTTAACTTGGTTGCTAACAATTGCTTTGCTCCAGAAAACTAAACTTTAAAATTTACAACATAAACATAGTTATTACTTATTACTACTATTGCTGGCAGATAATGTGTGCTTTTGAATAGACATGCTTAGAGTCCTATACCATTTTCTGCCAGCTGCTTTATTAGTAGTCTACATATTATTTTTATAAATTTTCAGTCTCCTATCATTTAGAATTTAAGAAAAGACATTCCCATGGCTATCACTTATTTGTGAATTACTACTAAAAATCACACTATTTACGATACTTATGTAATCAATGTATAATTAGAAATAATTGCAAACAATTTTTTGCATTTATTTTTCAGTCTTTCTTTTTTGAAGTTCTTTTAAGTCTATAATCACAAAATGTTTGTCTTAAGTTGTCAATAAATCACGAAAGCCCTGAATTTCCCAACATAATTAATAATATTAATATCAACTTAATTTTTATTAAAAAAAAAACTATAAGTACCTACAGGATATTTTTTTTAAGTATTGTGCAAATTTTTACAGGGTGTTCTACCCATGAATATGAACTACTTTCACTATCGGACCAACACTGACATCACGAAAAAAAAATCTGCTGTTTTGTGAGTAGTACATTTTGGTCGAGTAGGTATTGAACTCTTCAATGAATGAATTTAGTTGAAGACCCACGTTTTCAACTAAATTTGGAGATTCGGGGCACTCGATCATATTTTCCTGAAGAGCAACGTTCTCTCGCTCTTTCGTTCTTTGACGAAAAAGTCGGCTTCTTCTGCGGTTTTGCTCTCTCATGGCTCTTTTCCTTCTACTACTCATTTCACTAACTGGGATGACATTCCCTTCTGCTTTTCTTTTATAGTACTTTTCTCTTGCCTTTATTTTTACTGCACTGTGTAACTCGTATCATTTTTTATTCTTCCTCTTATTCTTATCTCTGCTAGACGCTTTTTCTCCCATCGCTCCTTTGCACTTTGCGGTGCCATAGTGTCGCTTTGAACGTAATCTGAAAATAATTTTAACCAGAAAAAAATAACAAGACTGCTGTGAGTAATTAATGTAGGTAAAGTACAAGACAATCAGAAAGTATGAAGCTGACGTTGGGACTTTTTAAGCAAGGGGGATACAATTGGTAAAACAGCCCAGTTTGGGGTGGGAAAAACTGTTAAATTGGCTACGAGAAAACCTAAAAACAGAAACACCTACTACGAGTCGTCAAAAGAAAAAAATTTAAACACATACATGCATAAACACTTATACAGATACATGACAACTTTTTTGAGCTTCGCGATAATCGAGTAAATGCATCTACAGCGTCACAAGTAATCTAAATGTATCATTCAATGGAGATATATAACTTTCGTGGACAAATAACCACGAAAGTTGTGCCACGAAAGTTACGAAAATTTCAAATTTTTGTGAATTACGATTAAACTTATAGGTAAATAGACAAACAAAGTACTTAGGAATAATCTCGAAGATCTATCTTATTCCTTAATACAAAATGAGTTGGAAAATTATAAGCATTATCCTTCAAAATATGCGCATGAAAGTTTCTAGATCAAGGCTACTTGAAAATATTCAAAGAATAACTCACCTCGTATTTTTTTTGTTTAGAAGCGATAAACGTATGTTTCTCCCCCACTGACGCCGGGATACTACTGAGCGTCCGCGCAGCTAAAACGTGTAGCGACAACTTGGCGCTCTTGGAAGATAGGTGCAGTTTTGTTGCGCGTTTTCGAAACTAACAAAATCGTGTGACAGAGACATAATGTCTAATAACTATTGTAACTTATGAGATAAAATTAATGTTCTTTAATAATTATGATGCACAGTTAAATACAATTAATTTGATGTATCACATTAGATGCTTATGAATTGAATACAAAAGTTATCAAAGTTTGCCGTGAGCGCGAACAGATTGTGACGCGCGAAGAACACCGATTTTGCTCCCGTTTTCGACATTAGATATTTTTTTTTATAAACATTATAAATAATTTTAGATGTTTAATGTTTAAATTACGTACACATATAAATAAAGATTAATCTGTATTTGGTCCTAAGACTGAATGTTTAATAGGTTACGAATTAAGACCGTGTGACCGCGTTTTGAGGGACCTCGAAGAACTACCCAAATCTGGTCTGATTGCATTAAAACAATTTTCTTAAGGAAAGTATTTTACAAACCTGCCTATTGCAGGCGCTGGCAGTAATGTGTCCGTACCTTTACATGTACTCGATTGGCTATAAACTTGCCTACTTAATGTTATTTTATTTCATATAAAAGAATTCGCTTTTTTAACACGTCCTTTAAATTCACAGGAGCGTTTAGGTTATGGGTTTAGACGTGAAAGGCATAAGCGATAGCGATTAGGTCTACGAGTAACAAGATAAAGTTTGCGAAAAATAAGACATGAATGCTATTAGCGCCATTGTATATATTCTTAATTTAGCAAAATATAAACAAAATTAAAAAAAAACATTCAAAGAAAGAAAGAAAATACAATTATTTGGCACAGACCAAAAGACACACAGTAGGTGCACCAGAGACACATCAGATACAACAAAAAAAAAAGAAGAATGAGATATTATACAAACAATCATGTTTGATTCACCAACATACAATTAGTTCAGAAAAAATAGAGGGTGCTCGTGGCTAAATAATAACAGCCACGTCGAATCGATCAAAAGTTAAGCTACGCTTGCCAAGGTTGTTTTGTGGATGGGATAACATCCATTACATATCGAGATTACATATTGGTTCCAGCTAACATTTGTAGATTTTTGACAGTCGGTAGTCAGAATCCGGAAAGTCTGATCAAGGGTATCCCAGTAAGTGTTGTGAAGGTCAGATAGGCAGTCGCTACATGTAAAATACTGGTATTCAGCTACTTGCAGTTAGACTAGAAGCCGACCCCAACACAGTTGTGAAAAGATGAGAGAAAAAGTAATAAGTAATATACTTATTTCTGAGTAGAGTACATGTACCAATATTTCAATATTAAAAAACAGACCGAGGTCACAGTGAATGGCAAATAAACCGCAATACGAGTAATAAATCGTCATTGAAATAATGTTTTTACAAGAACGTTCCTGTATTATTTACACTTTAATTTCCCAGTGCGGTCACCAAGTGAGTAATGAGAAATATTGCAATGGTGGAATGAACGAAAGTTAAAATACAAGCTGTTTATTTTAATGGATACTTTGTAGTCATTCGTTTGGGAGGAGCAAGTGACAGTCCATGACACACTTCTCGTGTTCTTGCTTCTTCTTATTCAGAGAAGAAACAAGCACAGAAATAACTACAGTTTAGAAGGCGGTGGATTTTGTAATTATTTACTTATAATCATTATGTTTTCCCCTAACACAAGTTTGAGGTATCATATCATAAATAAAACTTTAAAGTTCATGTCTTAAGAGTCTTGTTGATACTCGTCAGAGTTCATGCTTTCAAAGTGGTGGAAACATAAGAAGACAAATTAAAATAAGAAAACAAAAGAATAGAATTAACTAATGTTTTAATAACAAAATTTTGATACATAATTGGGTATGTACTTCGAAAACATCTTCCGCTCAGCTTATGACTTGTGCCAATTGTCAAAATGTACTGTTAGTAAAAAAACGGCATTTATTTGTACGTATTGGTTTCTCATCAAGTTCCAAATAAATGCTGTTTTCTATTGCGTCCATAGTAATACAGTTGTAATAATGTTGTTGATTTGTGGGAATGTTGTTGTTGTTGAGTTGTGGGTTTTTTTGAACTTGGTTATGCTCTACAGTGGTGCCTTGATCGTTTTGAGTTTTGGTGGACAATTTCCATCAAACGGCTCGCATCACATCGGATCGGAACGGATTTTACAATCTTTAAACGATATTAAATCGTGTACACAATATTTAAAGTCTATATTACCAAGCCACGCACAGCAGCTTGACTGCGTGCGTCTTCCGCGATACGCGATCGTAGCCGAAATTATGGATCGTAGCTGCGACGCGCGTACGGCTCCGTTCGGCTGTCGTCGTATCCAATCGAGTCCTTTCGGCCGTCGTCCAAAACTGTTTTTACTCTTCTATGTTTTATGATTATTTTCTTCTTCCTCTAATTGAATAGCCAACAATACTACGTCAACTTCAACCAATTTCTAAAATTAGAATACATCAACACGATTGGAATGAAACTATTTGAGCGCAGAAACGGATACGTTCGCAAGCGACGTACGGAGCTAATCGAAATCCCGCCGGACGCGATCGGCTGTCGCCGCATTCGTTGGTATCCTTTCCGATCCGATGCGATACGAGACGTTTGGTGGAAATCATCCTTTAGACCCGTTGTTGTATGGGGCTCATATTATTTTCTGTGGTGTTCTTATTTCGTAACAATTGTACTACATAACGATAAGGTACCTTTGAGTTTTTTTATAGTATTAAATACTTCTACAATAAAATACAAAATTGGATACTTTTTAAGTGATTTTTTTTTTCAGTTAAAATTTGTATTTTTTTTTAAGTCTTTGTATTTGACTCAGGTAACATTAATGATCATCGTATGTCGTATTACAAAGTTTTAAGATACTGATTGTAGGTTACGTACAGCTGCCACTGCAGGGCTCCAATTCTGTATTATTCCTCTCGAAATCTTACCACATGCAAACTACGTCAATATCGTATCTTGTTAACTGCAAGGAATCGAAATGTTAACTGATAAGTATAGTTAAAATTATATATACGTACAACATATTATATTTTGACAGTTCATACCACGCCATTGTGTCATAGAAAATACTAACGTATTACTTAACGTGCGTGGCAGCAGCATAGATGTCGTGATTAACTAAGGAATTGGCGTGGTTTTGAAGTATGTAATCTTTAAGTGGTCATAGTGCATTAGGGCCCTGTTTTATCATCATCTGCCTAGCCCTTTCCCAACTATGCAGTTTGGTATCTACCTACCTACTTTACAATATAGAATCGGATGCATGTTTACCTAAGACACGCAACCGATTGTATAGTCAGAGAAAAAAAACTCAAAATTCCGGAATCGCGGGATATTTACGATCGACATATTCCATATGAACCAACATTTGAAACTAAGTAAATATACATCCAATTTCACTACATTAGTTTTAGTATAAATGCAAAACCAGAAACACGTGTCCTAGTATTTTTATGTAAAGAATCTGTGTACAAAATTTCAAAACTTGATCATGAAAAATCACAAAGTTATAAGCTTGTGATGTTAGATCTGTATTGGTTTACCTATGTTAACAAATAAATAAATATTATTATTATTATTATTATTTTTGATTTATTTTATATATCTCGGGACCATGGGGTCCCGGTCCTTTGGAAGGCGTACGAGGGGCCGAAGCCAACTCGCAGAGGCCCCTTAGAAAATTTTAATGAAATGTGGCACCAACCGACGATTGTCCCTATATGCACTATGAAAGTGCACCCAAGGACAACCCTCGGGTGGTGTAGGACTATTGCAGTATTGGAAAAATAAAAAGTTGTACTATGGGTTTTCGAGGTTAAAGTGGATTGGTTACCAAGAACTATGGAAGAACTATGGCCCCTGCCTGATCAATGTTTTATATATACACGGATAAAATGGCAGGGGGTGACTTGCACACGCAATAATGGGCCCCCGGGAACTGTCGCTAGCACATAGTGACGTAGTGACAAGGGGGCAACATGTCCTGAGGTGCTTGAGGAGTGGAGAGGTATTCCACGGCTTTCAGAACAATCCCAGAGCCCGGAAGATGGTCAAGATCCCTACGAGCACTTACTGGAATACTTCCTATTATTATTATTATTATTCCCTTTATTTCATCAAATATACATATAAATTATATTTTTAAATATTAGAATATAAAAAAATATAAAAACATTTAAAAATATAAAAAATAGTAGGCCACCGGTATCGGGAACAGGGTCCAAGCTACCGGTGGTTAGGGCTCCAGAGACAGGAACCTCCTCACAATGCGAGCCGTATCAAGGAGTACTGCCTTCTGAATCAGGCCCTTGATCCAACCACCTAACGAGAGCCTCGATAGATGTTGATCGAGGCTTTCGGCCATCAAGCCATTGGCTGATACGACAATCGGCACAATGACAGCCGAGCTCACATTCCACATGTCAACAACCTCGTGTGCTAAGTCGAGATATTTAATTTGTTTCTCTTTCTCAGCTTTCACGAGGTTCCCGTCATGTGGAATGGTAACATCAACAATTATTGTGCGGCGCGCTAATCGATCTATCACCACTATATCAGGCTTATTGGCGACAATAGACCTGTCAGTAATGATAGATCGATCCCAATATAACGTGACATGGTCATTTTCAAGAACTGGGTCGGGCACATACTTGTAATACGGTACCTCAGAATCCACAAGTTTATATTTCAGAGCAAGTTGCTGATGAATAATCCTGGCCACTTGGTTATGTCTGTGTAAGTACTCGCCATTAGCCAGACGAGAACAACCAGAGATAATATGTCTGATAGACTCACCCGGACGGTGGCATGCCCGACACACGTCAACCGTCCCGTCCTTCATAATATGTCTCCGGTAGTTATTCGTCAAGATAACTTCGTCCATAATTGCACAGACAAAACCTTCAGTTTCCCCGAAAAGGTCACCAAAACGTAGCCAGGATACGGACGCTAAGAAATCTACACCGGGCTCATGAAGAGCCCGATAGAAGCGCCCGTGAAGCTCCTTGCTCTGCCATACCTTCTTGCGGTCATCGGTAGAAAGTACTACAGGTTTGCGCCAGTTCTCTTTAGCCATGGAGAGCGGGGTGAGCCCCTTGTCCACTGCGACCACATCACGGTGCATACCCACTTCGGCTTTTAAAAAATATTCCCTGAGACTGCACATCTCGCGGTTGTGGAGGGTCTTCGCATTTAAAAAGCCTCGACCCCCGCACTTCCGCGGGATATACAGTCTCATCACCGATGATCGTGGGTGATGCATCCGGTTTGCGGTTAGCAGTGTACGGACCCTTCTATCCAGGGCGTCGAGTTCAGTTTGAGTCCATTTGAGTATGCCAAAAGAGTACATCAAAACCGGCATGACCCAACCGTTGAAGGCGCGCACCTTATTTCCGCCCGAAAGAAGACTAATTAATACCTTCTTCAGGCGACAAAAGAAGCGCTCCTTCAACGATTGCTTCATGTCAGCATTGTTGATACCTAACGCTTCCGACATACCCAAATACTTATAGCTTTCGGATGAGGAGAGGGATCGAAGGCTTATGGAATCCGAGAGTTGAATTCCCTCGGATTCCATAATCTCCCCTCGCTTTACATGCATGACTGCACATTTGTCTACACCAAATTCCATCCTGATGGCGCTACTGAAAGTTTCAGTTACCTTCAGTAGCTCCATCAGATGCAATTTGTTGGGAGCAAAGAGTTTCAAATCATCCATGTAGAGTAGGTGAGATATGACCTGACCACCTCTTCTCAACCGATAGCCTAGACCTGAATCCTCCAGTAGTGTGCTTAGAGGATTCAAGGCTAAGCAAAACCAAAGTGGACTCAAACTGTCGCCCTGAAATATTCCCCGTTTAATCCATACAGGCTCATCATTCCCCTGGATTTGTCGACATCCTGGATATCGAAGGACTGTCTTCCACTGCCCCATACACGACTCAAGAAAGGTGCGTAGAGTTGCATCTACCTTGTAATAACTCCAGCACCCTCATGAGCCATGTATGTGGCACCGAGTCGTAGGCCTTCTTGTAATCTATCCAGCATGTTGACAGATCCTTGCGGGATCGACGAACCTGTTGGCTAATGGCCATGTCTATGAGGAGTAGCCCCTTAGTACCGCGGGACCCATTCCTACATCCATTTTGAGAAGCACTCATAATCAAGTTATTGTCAATGTGCATATTAATTTTGGCTCTCAAAATGGATGTAAGAAGTTTATAAACCGTCGACAAACACGTGATTGGTCTATAATTCTTGGGTTCCGCGGGACTACCTGACTTATGGAGCAGGTGGGTAACGCCTGTTGTTAGGAACTGAGATGCCAGGTAAGTGTGTGAACTAATTAGCCATTTCAACCAGAAATTGTGCAGTCCGTCCGGTCCCGGTGATTTCCAATTCGGTAACGGACGGACCGCTCTGGCAACGTCTGATGGCGTAATTAGGACTGCATTCATTTCTGGTATAGTCTCACACACTCGCTCGACATCCCGTATCCAGCCAGCGTCAGTGTGACAGACGGATACCGACCAGATGCTGCGCCAGAATGCACTCGTGGCGGCATCATCCGGACGGCATACGTCCGTGACATTTTGTTCAGGTCGCTCCCAAGCTCTATACACCCACCTTTCATCGCTCTGGAACATGCGATTCTGCGTGTATCGATCAACCCGCCGCTTATACCGCCGAATTCGGCTCGCCCATGCACAAACTTTCTGCTTCAGGAAGTCGATGCGCTCTGTGACACAGGACATGTATTCTCGAGGACTGATTCCAGTCCCCGAGAATGCCTGCCTCACAAAGCGCATCACTCGTGATCGTGTATTGCCCTCCCTGAAGCAGTATAGTTTGCCAATGAGTACCCTGGTCCTATCGATACGACCCTCGATCCTGCACTGCCAAGTTGGTACGATTGGTTTTGGTCGAGTAGCTCCGTCATAACTTGGAAATTTGACGTTAGCTAAACGACATGCCGCAACAGCTGCGCAATACAGGATCGAGTGCGTATCAACAAGATCCTCGCTGCTCTCGAAAAAATTCTTGAGCTGCGAGTCCAAGGCACACACCAGCGCCCTATTTTTCTTGTGCATAGGTAACCGTGGTAATCGGGGTCTAAGTTCAGTTGGAGTGGATCTATACTCGCGAAATGCATCCTCCAGTGCGCTCCTCAGTTGGACGTTTTACTGGCTACTTACTGTGGCAACCCCATCATCCTCTTCTTCAACACGATTGGACCGCGACGGAATGGCATCAACATTTGACGCTTGTGCCGCGGTTTGTGTCGGAGTCGAGACGATATGGTTGCTCAGTACCTCTGAGCGCAGCCTATCAAGCGCGATATCGTCCAACCTGTGATTGCGTTGAATGACTCGCACCTGATCCGACAGTCGTTGGGCCGAGACGTTGACGGTTGTTTCCAGTTCCTGGAACAGAGACAACATCCTATCGCGGTACGCAGTGAGGTTAGTTCCCCCCTCTGTAGACCCGTAATATGCGCGCATGACGTTCTCGTTCATAGACTGAGTCCATCTCATGCGCTGCACACAACCACCGGCAGCGGGGACCCGGCTCGGGGCCGGTTGGCCCCTAAGTCCCAAGCTCCTCGGTGGCCGGCCTCTCCCCTGCCGACGTACAGGTGTTGGCGACGTCGGCGGGGAAAAATATTCGTCGCTCGAGCTCGACGCAACTGCCACGGCCGGTGTCACAGCACTCTCGATGGGGCTGGGTTCCGGCGGCGGCGGGGTGGAGCTGAGCGACGAGTCCGGAGGTGTTAAAAGTGCACGGCGAGCTGCAGCTGATCTCGTCAACATTATATTTTCATTATCTTCATAGATTTATTTTGTTCGGCGGCCAAGTTTGACAGCCGTCAATTTTAATTTTTTTACGTTTGTAGGGTTTCTTCATTGTATTGTCGGTTTATTGTTTGTAGATTTATTATGTCTTATTCCAAAACGTTTTTTATGATACCAAAATATTACTATAAAGACGGGAAATGAATAAAAACAGGAAATATAAGATATGAAAAAAGCTGTACGTTGTTGACGTATCAGTGTTGCCAATTTATTATTATTATTATTATGTTACCTAGTTTCCATACAAAAACATGTCTCCGCGCCGCCCGCGCATGCAGCGTCGTCTTGCGCTCGATAATGATTACGTAGTGTCGCTCGGCGTCCAACTTGTAAACTTTTTTAAATATTTTTGACTAAATAATTAATCAGTTGTACATTTAAAATTTCCCTAGGAAATTTGACATAAGCCGACTGTTTGAATACCTAACCGGTAGTTTGAATGTTGGAGAACTCAGGCTTAAACCAGCTAACTAAACAGCAATGCAACAAATGCAACAAATCTCAAACAAATCGTGCACCTACACAGAATTACCCGCTACACTAAGCTGATTCAGTCGTCGAAGCAACAAAATGTGAATTTAATAACACCGTACAGTTCCCTCGTTACCTACACCCCACTGAGTTCATTTGCATGGAAATACGGATTTAAACCGACACGACTAACGTGTACGGGGTTTAATATAAAAATGTCATCGGATTTTTTCCGCGATTGTACTTTCTTGGCGTTTAGTTTATGGTTTTTTTTTCCGTTAATAACGTTAAATGAGCTTGGTGGAAGATATTGAGTTTGTTAACTGGTTGTTAAGTTGAAATGCTTTTGTGTTTTGTTTATTAAATTCAGTCACTTGCAAATACTAATAACTAAATCCGATTTTTTTGCAATAAGCAACGTTCAGGATCTACTGTTCCCTAAACGATGCCTTATTGCAGTCCAAAACAATATGTTTTAATGATATCTGAAGCTATGGGGGTGCCCTTTGCCCATTAGTGAGACACCACAGGTTGAGAAAAGAGTACCTATAGAGCCTTGTGTAGTACGCAGCCACAAGCATGACTAATCGCAAGACTGCCCTCAATCATGCGACAGATCGTGCATTGCAGCGGATTGTTCGAAAGGGTTACCACTACCCCGGAACACAAAGGGCTAAGGAAGGAACACGGGTGGGTTTTAGTCAGTAAGAGTCTGACACTCCCTTCTGCTCCACCCAGAGCGGGAGGGGTCATTTGATGTCTTCCCATTCACAAAAAAAAAAATATGTTGTGCATAGTGGCAGTCAAGTGTGCGAGATCCATAAAAGCGTTCATCTTATCCAATCTTACATTAGAATAATTTATTTGATCCAATGCTTTAGCAATATTGTATTTATGGATATAAAATCCAATAACAATATTGTTTAGTATCACAGCATATTACCTACGCTGTCTAAGTTGAGATTTGTTAATTTCAAGTGTAGCAGAGACAATCTGTTGCATTTTGTGTCAACTTCAAAATTGGCTATTATAACTTATTCTTTTGAAGAGTTAAATCAAACAAAAGAATAATCCAATATTCCTTTGTAGAAAAACTTGGAATCTGCTGCAAACATAAGAGTGAAAGGCGAAATTATTATGTTATTTAAAGTGAGTGAAATTAGAATGTCCGTGGAGTTTCTTGTCCGATCTTCTCTATAGATATCTCCGTTTTGGAACGGGCAACTATCTTTAATTTTCTAACTGATCGAATCCTTGACCGTTAAAAAGGACCTGTAAATAAATGGCCTAATTGAAATAAATGCGTTGACTGACTACTTTACCAGCAATTCACTTTGAATCCAGCCCTAACGCTTGATCGCCAACAGACTGTATTGCCCTTATATCCGGCAATGCTGCAGCAGACCCGGATCACATTTTTATTTCCACGCAACTTTTTAGTCACCGGTGCACTTTCAGACTAAAATACAATGTTATGCAATTATGAATGTAAATAAAAAAGTCGAATCAATAAATTAATTTAGAAATTAAATTGGATGTCACTATACCTTCGTTGTAAAACAATTAAACACAATACAATTTAACCCTAAAACATTGCTATCCCCCACGACAACATAAACTATTAAGTCGACATTCTTCACGACCACAAGATAAGTGCCGGTAGCAATATAGCCCAACACAGCCCAACACAGCCCAATATAGCGCAATAACCAGACCGCGATGTCGCATATGATGTATGACGGAATTTGTACACCATACGATATTGTGGGTTAAATTATGTACATTGTTGGTTGTTGTGTCAGCTACCAGTTATTTAATATAAGGAAATAATTATTAAATGTAATAATAATAGCCTCCCCGACCGATTTCGGTCACGGTGGCCAATCTCAACGGAGATTATCCAGGTACGCAGGAGATATTATAGTGTACATGTGTGCGCTCAGACACAGGTGCACTCCCTCTTCCCTCACTCTCATAGTCCGATGGGACGGCAATCCGACACGATCGAAGAGAGATCAGGCGCAGGGCTAACGGCTTAACGTGCTTTCCAAGGCACGGGGGTATCACACCGCCAACTTCCAAACTCCGGGCTGTTACTAAGAAATTCCTAATGGAAAAACTCAATAACACTTTGCCCGACCCGGGAATCGAACCCAGGACCCCACGCTCAGCAGTCACGTTTGCGACCACGAGACCAACGGGGCAGTTAAAGGTAATAAATTATGCCATTGAAAGGCAACACTTTTCATAGTATCGTCGACCCCGTAAATGCTTATCACTTTTGATAAAAACTTCTAGTGAATTAAAACTTCACGAAGGTTAACTATTTAAACGTTACATTGGTTAAGGGCCTATACTACCTCAAATGGCTTAGCATGATCCTCCGTTATGTCGAAAATACTGCAGCATTAATTTTGAAATAAATACATGGTAAAGTTGAGGATTAATGTTAGGTCTTATGTTAGACGAAAACACGATTCCATAAAATTTTCTCGATAGAAAAAAATCCAAAGTTACCTCCAAACCGAACAATAAACCGCTGGTATTCAAAATATAGTTCAAATTAGATCATGAAACTTTGTATATTATCCGAACTAACTATAAAGCAGGTCTTATGTTATTTATTTTTTTTTTAGTTACCATTATTTTCACCGTAAAAAGCAAATACGTAAGCTATTGGCGCTGCCTGCCAGCTAGCACCGCACTCTGTCTCGCTCTCACTCAGTCCGCGAGCAGTATCGTTCGAGCGAGATAAAGAGTGAATTTTAGCTGAGGTAGTATAGGCTCTTAACTAGCGCACACATCTCACCTCTCCGTAAACCACCAGTGCCTCCGCGCAGCGATGGCGCCGGACGTAAACATCGATACGATAATATATCCTAAATTCAACATGGGAATATAAACAAGAGCAGCGTTGTGACCATTGTTATAGACTAACGGTGTTATTCATAAAAAAAGCTTATAGAAGGTTTAAGACGTTCATTAGTTAAAATGCTCAATAAGCCTTTAAAACGTTCGATAAAATTTTGTATTCATAAACGCTCCATAACCGTTCGATAACTAAAATGTCCTTTAACTTCACTATAAATCTAAATGTTGCCATTATATTGAAGTCATCCAACAAATTGGCCAACACAGTGAATCGTCAAACGAGAATATCTGTCTAAGCACTGGATAATTGCGACCATAGACATTATGATGTACGGAAAACGAATGTATTGTCTACAGTTTCGACAGTTTTGACGCGGTAACTTCATGGCTAGATGTCAATCAATGAATTTGTTATTATTTATCTGATTAGGTGGCGAAAGCTTTTGAATAATTATTTGTATTTATAAGAAATGGAATTATGACCGGAGACTAGTTCCAATAAAGGGCAAAGAAGTGAATATTGGTTGGAGGAGGATAAGATGTGTACTGTTACAGCTATAATGTGTTCTAAGTAAGTTTTGTTTTGTAAACATTCTCAATTTCGTATTCGAATACAGCTTGTTTTTGCTTCTACTCCTTATTTTTTTTTTGAAAGAGTTGGTCAGAGAGAGGAGAACTGAAATAAAAACACTAAGACAAACACCAACGCGAAAGAACGTAGGCGGTCAACGCGAAGGGGTGGCCTGGCATAATTTACGAATTAGGTGCCTCTCATTTAATGAAGTTACTGAGTAGGCATGTCAAGAACTTCGTTTGCCTGTACAAAACTCTTGATAACCAAAAAAACCGCCGCCAAAACAATAACTAATAATGACTCGTAATATTAGTTATTCTTATGCCACTACTGATTTAATTATTTTAGTTTAAATAAGATAATGAAGAGAAAGAATTATAACATTAATTTTGTATTTCAGGACAGTAGAACTAATAAGGATGGTGCTTCACTACAAACAGCAGAAACTGAAATGGCCCACAGAAGAGAATTACATGAAGCACAGACGGCAAATGGAAAGCAAAAATGTAAAATTTATGTTGTTCTACTAGAACAACGTCTAGAAGCCAAATTAGAGATTATAAAAATAAATTAAACTGATATTTTTATACAAGCTTTTTATTAATAAAATACTTGCTAAAATGTCTCCTCTTCTTCTTCGCCGCGGGCACAACTGTATTTTAGATCTGGTTGGCCCAAAACTTCGGCACCTCCACGGTATCGTCAGTGCCTGCGCAGAGGTATCTCTGACTGCATGTTTTGGGACACATAGAGCATAGTTTGCGACATAGCTTCACCACACCCTACTGCTGCATCCTACAGGACAACCATCCATAGCAGTGTAACCATCCATAGTCCACACAGAAGTCCCTGAACCGTCTCTGGACACAAGTGGGAAGATGTAACTCCAAGTTGGTAAAGTGGGGCTACCTTGGTGGAATGTTTCCTTAAAAGTTTGTGTCCCCTCTGTCCTCTGTCATTTGTGTTCCCTCTTGCAACTTGTTGGGGTGACTTTATATGATATTCATTGATACTGCTACCCTCTAACTGCGTTTCCATGGTCAACTGCAATATTGTGAACTACTGCTAGAGTCACTATGGTTGTTTTCACATTTCCTAGTTTGCAGGTCATGCCACGTAAAAGGCATTGAAAGCGTTGTTTCCACACTCCAAAGCAATATTGTAAAGTACTGCTTGCTAGGACCACTATGGTTGTTTTCACATTTCCTAGTTTGCAGGTCATGCCATGTAAAAGGCATTGAAAGCGTTGTTACCACACTTCAAAGCATTATTTTGAAGTACTACTAGAGCCACTATGGTTGTTTTCACATCCTAGTCTGCTGGTCATGCCATGTAAAAAGCATTAAAAGCATTGCTTCCATACTCCAAAGCAGCAGCGTTCCACAGTATGTTTTGCTGATAATTATGTGCTTCGTTATATTTTTCCTGGCTTCTATTTTTCATTGTAGGTTTATAATAATAAACTAAATTGGTTAGACAGAAGTGAAAAATAAATAAAATACAACTGCCTTTTCACACAATCATGTTACATTTGTACATCAAATGTCATTTTCTTAATAATCAGCTGTTGTATAGTCGGCCATTTTTTCCTTATAGTACTGTTAAAGTAGGGTTCTGGGTTTCATAACTTTATAGTAGGTTTATAGAACGTTTTAGTGCTAAAATGCGTTTATGAATAACAATTTTTGACAACCAGACTTTAGCAAGCCTTTAGATGTTCTATAACTTATTATGAATAAGACCGTAAGACTTTATAGGGAACTTTACCGAAGACCTTTGTAAGAGGCAGTCGTCAGTCGATTCATATTTTAAATACTTATCCTTTGTCTTATTGTGTGAAAATATTATTTATTTACTTTAAGGTTCACCCACAGCACATACATATACAAACAAATAGTAGGTAAATCAGACGGTAATCTATACTTATAATAAATCTGTAGAGAGGTCAATTCTGTACATGAAATATATTTCCAAAATAACTATCAGCGGGTGATTAGTGATCGATACTGACGCCAAAAATGCAATCAGTAAAATTTTTGTCTGTCTGTCTGTCTGTCTGTCTGTCTGTATGTTCGTTATAGAAACAAAAACCACTCGACGGATTTCAACGAAACTTGGTACAATTCTTCTTCATACTCCTAGGCAGGTTATAGTATACTTTTCATCACGCTACGATCAATAGGAGCAGAGCAGTGAAGGAAAATGTTGGGAAAACAGGATTTCTTTTTAGGTGAAGTAGTAATAGGTTAGATAGTAGTTAGTTAGTAGTAGGTAGTTAGTAGTAGGTAAGTTTTGGTTAATTTATGTTCAGTTTTTTTTAATATTAAGTAGGTAAAAGCGTAGGTACTTTTATTAATTATAGGTATAGGTATTATTAATTATAGTAGTTATAGGTATTTAGTTTTAAGTGAAGTAGGTTTTATTATATATTATTTTATATATTAGACGTAGTTATATATTTTTAGTTATTCAAGCCCCAAGCGGACGCCGGCGTCCGCCCGCTATTGTCTTGAAAAACGCGTTGCATGAGAAATACGCGTTCTCAAGAATCGGTAGAAGAAAGAGCACATCGGTTAAACTCTATGAGAGTTAGTGCCTCAATTTCCGGAAGTCATTATTCCACGCGGACGAAGTCGCTGGCAAAAGCTAGTATTCTAATATATATTATGTGCCAATTACAGGTAAACACAACATTTACAAGAACGGCGCCAGATTACCGCTTACTCATTAACTTAAGTCTTAATTTATTTATAAACTATAAAGATTGATATTAATATTGTTAAACTATAAAGTTTTTTCAGTAATTAGTTAGTGATCTAAGCACATATTAGATTTATTTCAATGTCACATTAGTTTTAATGCCCCATTTACACGATGGTAGTTTCTTGCCTATGGCATACAATAAAATTGAAGCAACAGCAGCTGAATCGATCGTCTGAACACTGTTCAGACCCGCAACCTACCCGTATTCATTCCCATAATATTTAATGTTGGTTTAAACCTGAAAAAGCACGAACGAATGATTCTAATAAAATCACATTGGAGTATGAAGTTATTTTAATCATGGGTATATTCTTGCACGCTTAAAAAAACATTTCTAAAGATATTTTAATAGCATTAACTCATCATCCACAGCCCGACCTTACCCACTGTTGAGCATAGTTCTCTATTTTCTTGTGCCAGCCTCATCCAGGTTTTGCCCGCGATGGCAACAATATCGTCTGGCAATCTCACCGCCGGACGATCGACATCTCGTTTTTCAGTCCTTGGACGCCACTCTGTCACAGCCTTACTCCGCCTGTTATCACTGAGTGCGCCTTGCCAGGACGTGTCCTGCCAAACTCCACTTGTATTCCATAATACGTTTTCCAATATCGAAGACCTTCGTACGTCTTTGCAAGCATTAATATGCCACCATAAATATAACAGTCGGTACCTCCACCATATTATTACTATGATTATATTCATGTCAGCAGGCAAACATAAATTATACGGAATAGTTACAAACCAAGTATTCCCGAAGAATTTACATCATGATTAATTTACTACTAGTTGTACAACGATAATAATATCTTTACGTAATTTTGAGCTCGGAAAATCAACATCCTAACAACAACACACGTTGCTACGAGGCTACGCTGCTACGCCGCTACGAAGCCTCTACGCGCTACGAAACATCTACGGTTTCCCGAGAAATGTTAATTAGGTAAAGTTTGGTAGAAATTTGTGTGTTAAGAATGTATCGTATGTGTATGTATGTATAATAATTATGTGTGTGTATGTATTGTATTGATAGCAGTTGATTTAGTTTCTTAATATATAATTATAAGGTAAGGAGTTTGTATGTTTACCTTGTCACGGAGTTGGTTAGAAATTAATTAAACCTTTGGAATAGGAATATACCATGGCTGATTGGTTACAGAAATATAAGCTATAAATAATCCTTAAAGTTTTTACTTAAATCACATGTGTGGATATTTTTTTACATAATACGTTTCTTACTTAACACTGTTGTTAACAAGTACACTGTAATTCAGTGCAGTAAAGTCTACAATATAAGGGACTTGCATGAAACTGCCATAATACTAAAAATAATGTCTTAACCTAGTCCGTTTTTAAGCAAATAACTAAAAATAGGCCTGTAATGAGAGTGCTTGAAAGTTCTCGGAAACAAAATATGGGATGTCTTTCATATGGATTTATGTAGCGCGACACGTGTCTCGGATTGTGACAAGTGAATAGGAGACTTTATCAATGACAATACTTGTCAATAGGTTTAATGACAGTAATACAATAATAATAATGGTGTACATAATAAATAGTATTCTATACTATTCTATTCTGTCAGTTGTGATGTTATTTACAAATAATTGCTGTATTTAAACTACTTAACATTGTATTATAAGATCCTTATCGCGTAACACACTATCAATCTCAATTTGAATCCTTTTGAAGCATATTGCTAATCCATTGCTTCATATGTTCGAAAAACGTGTCTGCTCAGCAACGTAAATAACGCAATGAATGTTGTTGAACTGTCAAAATGAAACTCATTGGTATAGTGTGTTACGCAATTACCCAGCTCGAGGGATTCAGGATGGGGACGCCGCGCATCGTCATTTCATTTAATTTATTTATTCATCAAACAATATACATTGTGTTCGAATTTTACAAAATAATTACATTTCCAATCTTAGCAGAAGCAATAATAATCCTACTAATATTATAAATGCGAAAGTTTGTGAGGATGGATGGATGTTTGTTACTCTTTCACGCAAAAACTACTGAACGGATTTTGATGAAACTTTACAGTAATATAGCTTATACATCAGAATAACACATAGGATACTTTTTATCCCGATATTGCCACGGGATCGACACTTATGCGGGTGAAACCGCGCGGTGCTGCTAGTCAAATATAAAACAAAAAAAAATATTACTATGTCATCAATCAAAGACCGTTTACAGGTCAAACCACCAGGTCATCTTATCATGTTGTCTTAATAATTATTATGGTCGGCTTATTTCTACCAATATGTAAAAGTTAAACATTTATTTGGTAGTAGAATAAAGCTTTTATATTGACAGTACATTCTAATCTTAAAAGAATTTCATCGACAACTGCGCAGCCGACGCGGGCGGTATGTCAAACCTCGTTAATTAGCATATTATAAAAATACAACTGCCAAATTCTAGTGAATATGGTAACACACACTGCTACCGTCTTAGGTTCTGCGTTTAGATATTGCAAAAAATTGTGTTTAGATATTCAGATTTAATGAAATATTTGTTTGTTTTCTTAAGCAGCTTAATAAAAAAAGGTAATGCATATAAAGTAAAGCCCTGTAAATTTTTTTATATAATTGAGATATTTTCAGTCATGATCGCTTCTGAAATTAAGCAACACCAGAGCTGCTATTCTTTTTTAGATAAAATATATTATTTAGCTATCAGGCACGGCATATCACACTCGTTGTTACTTCTTCACGCACACAGATAGATTATAACCAGGATTAATACATAGGATACTTTACTTTTCTTGATATTTCCACGGGATAGACACGTATGCGCGCAGCTAGTCTTTTTATAAAAATAATTGATTTGATTTGCATACTGCAAACTATTTTCTAAAAATAGACTTTAGCAACCGTATTTTTAGTAGGCACTATTTTAAAAACTTTTCCTGAATGCTTGATATTTATAATTTGATTTGAATGTGCTTTTGAAGGGTTGGAGACCTGAAGGCCAATTCTCGTAATTTAAATCGTTCAAAATCTAGTCGCAGTCTCATCTCGGCGATAAAGATTATTTGCACACCTATTAAGGTAGGATATGGTTTAAAGAACTGTTGTAATTTTGTATCATCTCATGTACCTACCCATATTCAAGCAAATAAATTATTTAAATTTGAAAAAATGTCAAAAACTTGTCAAAATGTAGGGAAATTAGAGGTATTTTTGACAGATTGAAACTGAGACCTGCAGTGTTATTTTGTAAAAATCTCACTGTGAAAACTTAGGTGAAATGAGCTGTCATTCCACCTGATGTTAGGGATTGCCTCCATTGATAGCTCACTTCACCTAAGTTATCACGGTGAGATTTTTACGAAATCGATCGGCAGACCGTGAACGTTCTTAAAAATTACGGGAATTTCCCCTCTGGTGTCCTGAAATACCGGCTGTAAGCCCCTAGCTTAAGCACCAGTCTCCCACAGTATAATTTAAACTATTATGTATTGCTCTTGATCTATTGATGTACTTATATATAGAATCGAATAGAATACTCTTTATTATGTACACCATATAAATTACATTGAAATTAAATTATATTGTGGTGAGAAATAAACCATTATATTATCTTATAAAAATAATAAGTGTTAGGGCGTCACTCGGTTGCTATGTCCCACACCAGTATTTAGCTGTTAGTGCTAGCGTATATTAGCGTATGTCAGCACCTGGTGACCACTACGTCAACGTCGTCAACCCGTCACAGTGACCGCTCGCTGCAGCGCGACGTTGACAACGCACTGACGTCTCACGTCAACTAGTGCGAGTTATTTTAGTGCGAAAATGATTTACTTTAGTGTGGGAATTAAGTCGAGTGGGCTTTGTTGCTGCAGTGTCGAAACTGTAGGATTTGTGAAGTATTTAATGTGGATAGCCGGTGAAAAAATATGATGTAATGTCAAAATTACATTATGGGAATAATAGAGATTTTTGTGAAATAAATCATCCAAGGAAATTGCTAAAATCATCTTCGATTTTTTATATCGTAGATCAGTGCTGTTTAAAAGTATTTGAAGATTACAATAGACACCAAAATATTACTGATTGATGATACTTTTTATACTTTGTTTTTGGTAACGACTTATATAATAATAATAGCCTCCCCGACCGATTTCGGTCACGGTGGCCAATCTAAACGGAGATTAGCCAGGTACGCAGGGGATATTATAGTGCACAAGTGTGCGCGCAGACACAGGGGCATTCCTTCTTCCCTCACTCTCATAGTCCGATGGGACGGCAATCCGACACGACCGGAGAGAGATCAGGCGCAGGACCAACGGCTTAACGTGCTTTCCGAGGCACGGGGGTATTAAACCACCAACTTCCAAACTCCGGACTGTTACTCAGAAATTCCTAATGGAAAAACTCAATAACACTTGGTCCGACCCGGGAATCGAACCCAGGACCCCACGCTCAGCAGTCGCGTTTGCAACCACGAGACCAACGGGGCAGTCAACGACTTATATGTATTAGCACTGAAGCATACATTCTTGTTAGACGCCCGTTTCTTGTCGGATTACGTGCCGTTCCATCTGTCAATGAGAGTGAGGGAAAAAAGACTGCACCACTGCATCTGAGTCCGCGCACACACTTGTGCACTATAATATATCTCCCACGTAGAAGGCTACGGTCTGGAAGACTATTAGACCTCCGTCTACAGGTTAACTGCAGTATTAACCTTGACGTTAGGTAAACCATAATCTTATTCGCTTACAAACTCGATTAAAAAAGATCATTCAACCATAAATCAATTCAACTGCGATGATTGGCAGTATTACATTAAAAAACCTATGAAACGATTACTCATTCGTATATCGGTTGCCCAACCGATTCAATCGATTGTGATCACCATTGACAGACAATTGATTTCGTACCAGCTTGAACGTCAGACTTTGAATTCGGTTACATATTCAGTTTTGTAATAATATTCGGAGTACGGAGAATCGGTTGGTGTTGCGAGCTGGGAAAAATTGGATTATTGCGTAACTGAAGCTCTTGTGTCGATATGCCTGTGCATGTAGAAATGGATAGTGCAACTTTTCGTATCAAATTGCATATTATTATTTTGGCAAACTTTTAAATGAATCCCCGTACCGACCACATAAAATTTAATGAACTTGTAGTTTTTTGCTGATCCACGATACTAAGCTCGACGACATTTATCGAGCTACATTTTCAATGTAAGCTGACTTCTCATTGTACGAAAAGCCTATACAATGCGAGGCCAGCTAAAACTGGAATAAATTGTTCGATATATCATCGTGTATACTATATACATATGTATAAGCCACCTCTACGTTACCCTTCAGGAAAAACAGGATTGATATCATATTATAATTTTACTTATTTTAGCCTACGTTATGTTACCTATATAAATTTAAAACAATAGTAATTGAGTTTGCTTCCAAATCGTGTGCGATCACTTAAGGAAAGTGCGAAGTGTTCTTTCAATAACAACTTTTTTTATTTTATGGACTCCAAAC
This sequence comes from Globia sparganii, assembly GCA_949316385.1. Taxonomy (NCBI): domain Eukaryota; kingdom Metazoa; phylum Arthropoda; class Insecta; order Lepidoptera; family Noctuidae; genus Globia; species Globia sparganii. Next base: position 21,073,013 of record OX438671.1, read on the forward strand.
ATGGGAACTGTACGAGTATTATCAGCTCAATGACTAGTCTGTTCCAAATGCATTTGATGGAAGTCTGAACAAACTTTGTTTTGATTAAAATCTTACAAAATCACTAATTAAAGTAAGTTGGTAATACTTTCCTCTGTATTTAAAAGGTTTCAAATTTTATATCTCGCCACTTTTGACTATAATTATTGTTTGAAAAACATGATTCAATGTAGGTAATTAAAAAGAATCGATGAAAAGTGACGTTATAAAGTTTACCTTAATAATGCCAAAATTAAAAAAGTTTAGGTTTTAGGTTTATACAAATAAAAGCACTCAATTTATATGTGGTACAGTCAACAGCAAAAGTAGATGATGAAAATCAGAAATTCAATACTAATTAACGAACGGAGTTCGCGTCAGAACTGTGTGGCGTCGAAGTAGTAAATGTTTGGTGTAATTTACAATCACATAACGACACTTCGACGCCACACAGTTCTGACGCGAACTCCGGTCATTAGTATTGAATTTCTGATTTTCATCATCTACTTTTGCTGTTGACTGTACTATAAACGGGAATCAACGAGTACGTTTTCCAATTCATTTGTTTACATTTTCATTATATAATTTTGGGACAGACTATAGATACTGTTCACGCCAAAACAAAATCGATTAACAAGAATAGAATCGATACATCTTTAGAGTTAAAGGAGAAGTTTAAGTCAACCAATTCTTCTGTAATCATATCAACTTGTTAATCAATTCAGGTCATCACTCTCCTGCCCTTATCCCAATTAATTTGAGGTTCGCGCAACATGTATTTTCCTTCCATACTTCTGTATTAGTTTTCATCTCAGTAGTTGCCCCCTTTTTAACCATGATATCATTATTCACACAGTCCATCCATCGTTTCTTTGGTCTTCGCCTACTCTTATAGCCATCAACATCCATACTCAAAACTCTCCTCACGAAATTTTTCTCATTTCTCCGTAACACATGCTTATACCAAATCAAATCAAATCCTTTATTTGCATAAACCAGGTTCAGTGGATCTTAAAAAAGGTCAAATGGTACACTGTTAATAACCACATAAGGTGTGCAAATATAAAACAAGAATTTTAACTGTTAATTTAACAATTCAATAAATTACAATGTCATTGAAAATAAAATTATCGTAAATACAGATCAGTCAACAAAATAAGGAATTAAACATAATAATGTCATGCAAATTAAAAAATGAAAAATAAATAATGAAAAATTAAAAGAATAATAATAAAATAAAAAATGAAAAATAAGGTCCAGAAATTATATCTAATTCATCAATTATAAATTATTTAAGTATGTCCAATATTATATCAAATTTATAATTAATTATGTCCAATATATAATATATATTACATTATTTACTATCCGGACCTTTGTTGTCATTAAAACACAATATTTTTGTCACCTAAGTAATCTTTGACATCATAATAACATTTATATATTAGGAATGTTTGTAGTTTTTTTTTTAAATTGGAGAATAGGTAATTGTTTTATGTCATCGTGCAATTTATCATCATACAACTTTCCAGTTTACCGGTGCCACTTTCAGACTTCCTGCTCTCGTTAGGTACCACTGTTAAATGACTGCACAATATTAAACCACTTACCAGTAAACATTTACCCGTGGAGGACAGTAAGCGACAAAGTTAACAGCTACACTGCAGTTCACTAGTTATAATTGTCACGTTTGGTTAAATTTGTGGGTCATTAACGACAGCTATCTGCAAATAACCACCAACATAAGTTTTAGGTTTAAAATTGACTGGTTTAATACTAGCTAGAGATATGGGGGATGTATTCTTGCAACTAGCGTGCGTGTATGACCAGCACCCTAATTGCGTAACACACTATTACTCTCAATTTGAATCATTTTGAAGCTTATTGCTAATCCATTGGTCCATTTACGTTCGAAAAGTGTGTCTGCTCAACCACGTAAATAACGCAATGAATGTTGTTGAACTGTCAAAATGAAACCGATTGCTACTGATAGTGTGTTACGCAATTACCCTGCAGAGGAGCAATCCTCGTAATTTTAAGAACGTTCACAGTCTGTAGGCCAATTCTGCTAATTTAAAACGTTCAAAATCTAGTCGCAGTCTTATCTCGGCGACAAACAAATGTCAAAAACTTGTCAAAATGTAGGGAAATTTGAAGTATTTTGACAGATTGAGACTCAGAAATGAGACTTGAGACTCAGAAGAGATCAGACTGTGAAAGTTCTTAAAAATTACGAGAATTGCCCCTCTGATCTCAGTCTCAATCTATCAAAAATACCTCTAACTTCCCTACATTTTGACAAGTTTTTGACATTTGTTTGTCGCCGAGATGAGACTGCGACTAGATTTTGAACGTTCTATATTACGAGAATTGACCTTCTGATGGATGGACATAAACGAAGCAAAAGGAGTATGTAAGGATCGTAGCAGTGGGCATTCTGTAGTTTCTGCCCCCCCAAGAGGAGAAGCCGTAGGTTTATGTGGTCTATTCAAATTTATGTTTCAAATTAATATTATTTCAAGTTAAACAAATATCAACTTTATTTTAAATGTAATTAAGTTGATTTCAGAGTGACTAGCAGTATTGTAAAAGTTGTAAGAATGTTTGAAGTTGTAGCGTAAACTGAACTTTATTGTGTAGGATGTTAAGTTATTTTTCCATAAACTCATTTTTTTTTTTACATTTTTGGTAAATAAATCGCGAATGCAAATTATGTATGTATGTTGGGAGATTTATTTTCGCATTTTTTTTCGCACACTGGATATTCAACGCATTGCAAAGCACCGAGAGTTGAAAATCCAATAGTGTGTTATTTTGACTCACTGGGATACGTTCTGTTGGATTCTCATTGCATTGCTCGGCTCAACACCGAGATTTGAAAATCCCGTGCGCGATAAAATCCTGCGGCGATATTTTTTCGTCCGTGTGAACGTGGGCTAATAAGAATATTTTGGCGTGATCCTAAATCTGTAATCATTGCTTATGTTCCAATGACGCAGCATGATATAGGTTATTAAAGTAAGGTGATAGTGGTGATTATTGCTATCATAAGCAGTTTGTTAACGACCACAACTAAATGAAAGAAGTCCTAATATCTGCTAAATAATCAACTCAGCCTATTGCAGTCCACTGCTGGACATAGGCCTCTCCAAGGCTGTGCTGCAACACCCATCCTCCGCCTTCCGCAGGCAGCCTTACAGTATTTTCAAGCCACCTTCTTAAGAGTAAAGTAGTCGCGAGCTCGAACTCGCTGGTGGTCATGATCAAAAAGCCCGCTGTCTCGCCTGGCTTCGTGTCCGACAGCGCTAATATCAGTGATGAGCAGTTAGACGCTAGTCTACACGATCAACGTCTAGTTTTCACGCACAGAAACACCGTTGCGAACTGATAGACGCGTAAAAAGATTTGAAAATTGCTTCGGAAAATCGAGTTTTATGACAAAACCACTGCATAAATCAATTACAAATAAAGTTAATTGATCTTTTCGATAACTGAGCTTTATTGGTACGGACTTGGTTTTGAAGATTTTACAGTTCTTTTATTACTTACTAGCTGCTGCCCGCGACGTCGTCTGCGTGAAGGCTCTACAGCACGAAAAAATACCTAAGATGCCAGTGTCGCTATAGCATTATAAGTAGGTACACAACTTTTAAAATAGCATTGAAATATAGTTAAGTTTTTTTTGCAAGCGAAGCAAGTGAAGAGAGTTATATGGGAATCCTGCTGAGTTCAGTCATAAGATGTGACTGAAGGAAATAGAGAAAATAATGCAGGAATACATTCCAGGACACAAAAGAGTAAAAATACGTACAAAGGTATCATACCTTACAGCACTTCTCTATAAACTACGTTGGTAGTTATGCTGCCAGGAGCCAAAATGTAATGAGAGTCAGGACTGGTGACGCGGGTGCAAGCGACGTACAGTTGCCCTTGTGAGAAGCAACTCGTCCTGAGGTCGACACCCGCTGCCTTCAGTATCTGCCCCTGCGACTTATTGATGGTCATCGCAAAGCAAACACTCACGGGGAACTGTACGCGCTTGAACTGGAACGGGAAGTTATGAGGTATGAGGGAAATACGTGGTATAAATACTGCCTCGCCGACGCGCGACGCCACAACCCGTAAGAATTTCCGCCTCAATGGTGTGTCTGTGGAGTGAGATGACTTTAAGGCGGGTTACACAACTTCGGAGGAGATAGGTTCCGAAGAAGCATAATCGGAACACCGACCTTCAGCTTGATGGTATGCGCTGGAAGTCCACTTGCTGACAGGGAGCTCAGAAATTCCACGGGATAATGTGTGGCGTCATCTTGCTCGACAACAGTGTTTATCGAGGTGTAGACCACTTTATTCCCCTCAATTTCCGAGAGAATGCATTCGTTAATTGCTGCAGCCTGATCATTTTTGGGCATCAAAATGGTCCGCTCACACACCCAAGAATTCTGCTGGTGCGGTATACGACTGATGTCCCCGTACACACAGCGAATTAGTTCTTCTAAGCTGGATACCACTCTACCGAGAGACTTTGGAAGCACCACCTGTCCACCTATCTCTTCTGGTAGAGTGCCTTCGCGAAGACTTAGAAGGACATCGGAGAATTCTTGAGCACGTGCATTGCCGCCGAGCCGAGCTTTCATATTAATGGTCAAGCGCAGCGTACGAACTCGTGACCACAACGAAGATCGTTTCAATGAAGCATTCACCTCGTCAGCCCTCGAGCCCCGCGTCACCACGACGGGAAGCGTTTGCCGAAAATCACCACTGAACAGAACTGTGACACCACCCATCAAATGTTCGTTCCTGCGGATGTCCTGCAGGATTCTGTCCACGGCCTCAACTGCCTTCCTATTGGCCATCGTACACTTATCCCATACGATCAGAGAGCAATCGTTGAGCACGTGTCCCTTATCACTGTTACGTGACACACCACAAACAGGCGTTTCGGCGTTCTCTAAATCGATGGGAATTTTAAACATGGCATGTGCTGTCTTGCCACTCGGAAGCAGTGTGGTAGCGATTCCCGACGACGCTAAAGCATTAGCAATTTTGCCTTGCCTCCTGACCTCTGCAAGTATGCCAATGGTAACAAATGTTTTTCCTGTTGCACCAGGAGCATCCAAGAAAAACATTTTACCCTGGTTTTGCCCAACGCTTTCAAGGACGGTGTCATAAAGTTTTTGCTCTGAAGAGAACAAAGCGACATGGTCATTTCGTATGGTGGTCATTTCGCCCGGATCGTAATTTGTCTCAGCGTTATACTCCCGATTTCCACTATACTATATATAGCGATACTTCTCCCACAAAGCTACCGGGTTCGCGACTCAGCAAAACACCAAGATGACGGCAAATAGATGACGCATGCGGCGGGAACTGTCACTGACGCTAGCCTCCGCGAGGGTGTCATCATCAATGAACATAACTTTTTTGTAATACTTAACACCGCATTTTTTTTTTAATTGTCTTCCTCAACTCTGCTCAAGATTTTGAGGGTTTTGTTGGAACTTGAATTTGTCAAAACGAACTATACGATACAACTTTTATAAAGAAAATGCACATCACCATCTATGAATTTTAAGAATAACTAACTACTTACCTCGCCAACATGATCAAATTTAAATTATTAATTTCCAAAAAATGTTAACATGTAACTTGATTTGATTTTTATGAAATCTCATAGATGGCGCTGTTTTAAAATTGTCTTTATACTACTAACATTCATTAAACTATATTTCTCTGCCCAAGTTACTTAAATGGCGTAGTTTTTATAGTGTAAAGCTAGATAATAGCATGGCTTACTTAAAAACAACATTTAAATGTGCGTCGTTAGATTACACGCTGTCACAGAATGCGTAAGAAAAATAAATATTCACAGCTCCTCCCCCGTAGGTGATAGCGTGATAATATGTAGCCTATATGTTGACCCGACCTCTTAGTAATATTCTTGCAAAATTTGAAGTAAATCCATGCAGTACTTTTTGAGTTTATCCCGGACAGACAAACAGACAAAAATTCTAAAAACTATATTTTTGGCTTCGATATCGATTGTAGATCACGCCCCAAGTATTCTTTTTAAAAAATATTCAATGTACAGTTTTGACTTTCCTACGATTTTATTATATGTATAGATTGACACCCAAAATTACGTTAAAAATAGCAAGAAAAACGAATCTTTGTTGGCTCATAACTTTTTAATGACTTTTTATTTTACTATTCTGTTTCCGTACAGACACAATTAATAATAAGTCAAAACGATATCATGTTTAACTTTGGATGCACAATGTCAAACAGTGGAGTAATATTCTCCCGAAATTTGTATAGAAAAAATATCGAAAAGTGGCACCTTAAGGTTGTCGGTCCATCTAGCTGGGGGCGTCCCACACTGCGCTTACCAATAACTGCTAAATAAACTTAACCCAAATAATTTGACATGAATAATCATCGCGTTTAAAATAAGGATCGATGATCGCAGTTGAATAGGTAAAATTGATCCTATCGTCGTATCCACGACAGTGACAAGTGACAGTTCCAGCATTTAGAAAGTAGAAACAAATCAATCTATCTTCATCATCAGCAATAAGTCGTTTATTGATAGACATTTACCTCCCCAAGCATCCTCCACAACGAAAATAATAGTATTTCAAGAAGCCTTACTTCATTCGCAAAGGGCTTTGAAGGTAAGGCTTACCTACCGGTCCGCCATTTTGATTTTTTTTCGAAATGGCGGCCACGAAAACATAATAAGACCACTAGAATTTATGGGATTTGGCCTTACTGTGTTTTCTGTTTGCATTTATATCAGCAATTTATTTTTAAGGGCATAATTGTTTTTTTTTTCAAAATGTTGACATTTTTGGTTTTGAAAAAAAAACAAAAGTGCGCGAAGTAGTATGCCAAGCTCTACCTACATAAAACTGTGGGAGATTTAAAAAGTTTCAACGATTATCCCTGTATCGCACACATTCAAAATCTCGTCTGCTCACTAATCCTACATTTGCGCAACAAGAACTTTTCAAACAAAGCAACAAATCTAGTATTATTTTGTAACTGTAAGGCTATTTCTGAGTAAAAAGAGGGGGTGATGGGGAGGGGAACCGCAGCTTCAAATAGTCGGACGTCTGTGCTGAACGCACTCGCACACGAGCGTGAGAACCGTTCTGCGGTGGTAGTTGATATTCAGGATTGTTTGGCATGGTGCAGTTTACAGTCTCGCTGGGTAATGTTTAACGTTAACAAAAGTGACAGGATGTGGATGTACTCAACGCATTCACTTCCTCCCCTGGGAGGGAAAATGTTTGTACAGTCCTGTGCCTATCTCTCTCGGAGCGAACTGACGTCTCCAGGATTTCATGTTTGTGAAAGAATCTTGTATCATTTATATTCTTCTTCTTTCTTCATCGGTGACTGCTTAGGGATGCACTAGTCCTAGTAATAACCACAAATGCCAGAAAAGTAGTGCCTGATGCTAGGCACTAGCATCCATGACTTTCCTGCTAATTTCTTACATCAGACTTTACAATTTTTATTATGTACTAGCTGACCCGGCAGACTTCGTACTACCTCCATCGATAAATAAAAGACCTAAACTGTTGTAAAAATTAATTTTAAAACAAACAAAACGAATCCGTATTTAATAAAAAAACATTTTTTGAATGAAGCATGACGTGTTATTATTATTTTGAAATAAAGTTCAAATTGACTACATTTTATTTAGAAAACGTTTGTATGGGAAATAGAAAAGGGCTGTTTTAGGGTTTTCCCGGACATCATTCGATTTTTTCTCACCTTTTAAACCTTCCCTAGACCTCCACGAACATTTCAAGACCAAGTTAAGATAAATCCGTTCAGCCGTTCTCGAGTTTTAGCGAGACTAACGAACAGCAATTCATTTTTATATATATAGATCAGGTGTGTTGTGTGTCTTTTAGTCGTGCTAAGTAAATCGAATTACTTTCTTCTTTCTTTCTTTTTTCTTTTTGCCCTCTATGATTATGAGTGCATTGACAGTCTTCACTAATTATTACACTCCATTAGGTATTACATTATATGGTGAGACTTGTGCCTAAGTAATAATAGCCACACGGGTCGATCGATCAGGTTAAGCTACGCTTGCCGCGGTTGGTCCATGGATTGGTGACCATATTTACATACGAAGATACTTCCGTGTCTCGTAAATCACGTTAAGTTGGTGTTCCCGGCTGTCAGTCGTGGATCTTTGACAGTTATTACTGGTCGTCAGAAGCTAGTTTGACAACCAGTCTTACCAAGGAGTATCGTATTACTTAGTAACTAGGTTGTGGAGGTCAGATAGGCAGTCGCTCCATAAATATACTTGTACTCAGCTGCATCAGGTTAGACTGAAAGCCAACCCCAACGTAGTTGGGAAAAAGCTAGTGCAGATGATGATAAGAAACACATTATAAAATTATTTAAATTTTGCGTTAAAGAAACATCACGCTTACCCAATATTGCCATACTACGTACCATGCGTTTTCCGTGGAAGTATAGCAACACGACTAACACTTAAGTTGATCATTAAAAGTGTTAGTTGTAACATTGTATCATTCGTCTGTCGATCAACAGTGTTGCACGAGTTTAGTTTACCTGGAATTGAGTGCTAAAAGTTTTGTTGTTGTGTAATTGTCATTTTGTAAACACTAATTTAGGTGTTTTTGAGTTGGTTTTGTGGACACATTAAATGCAAATTCGAGATTGACAATGATTACAAGTGATTTTTTTACAAGACTTAATCAATTGCTTAAAAATATTATAACCAATCTTCCATTTATGTCGCCCTAAAATGGCGTCATAACATGACACTACGCCTGTAAGCTCCAAAGGTTACAGACTATTGCTATCAACTGAGAACTTTTTAATAAAAAAAACCCTATTTAGCAGGTGTCTTCCTAAACATTATAAACTAAACCGATTATAATGTTCGATTTCCGTAAATGACAGACATAAATAATACAGAACAAAGTCATAACGAATGTCAACAAACGGTAAAATAAATTTAATTAAAAATCCAAGAAACAAAATTACCCCAAACGAAACACAAAACCCTTCGACCTTTCAAACTTATTTACAAAACAGTAAATGAAGCAGACGACTCAATTACCAATACTTGATAGCTAACCCTTTAAAAACGTCGTTAAACACCAGTTAAACGTACATAGCGATCGGTTAATTAAACGAAGGCACCCGAACATCCCCGACCGATGATTTGCAACCTCGTCAACGAAAAATAGATTAGTACAGAAGGTCGGCTCCATACTGCGCGTGAAAAGAGGAGCAAGCACACAAATCTTTGTTTCCAATCGATTGAACAAATATCAACTCTATGTAAGCCAAAATTCATTGATTTTAGAATAACTAGCACGACGAACCACACATCAGTGATAAAACTTTCACTACAAAAATCACTCCTTCTGGTCCGACAATAAAGGCGCGCGACAGTAAATGACAAATGTTTATTGTATTGTAAAGAGTGTTAACATTTTATGAAGTTGTAGCGCAATTTGAACCTTGCGTATCATTTTTAAAGTATCTTTTCTAAATTTTCCCCATTTGTTTATATTTATCGTTACTTAAGAGCCTATACTACCTCAGCTAAAATTCACTCTTTATCTCGCTAACATGATACTGCTCGCGGACTGAGTGAGAGCGAGACAGAGTGCGGTGCTAGGCGGCAGGCAGCGCCAATAGTTTAGGTATTTGCTTTTACGGTGAAAATAATGGTAATAAAAAAAAAAACATAAGACCTGCTTTATAGTTATACAAAGTTTCATGATCTAATTTGAAGTATTTTTTTAATACCAGCGGTTTATTGTTCGGTTTGGAGGTAACTTTGGATTTCTTTTCTATCCAGAAAATTTTATGGAATCGTGTTTTCGTAAAATTATTCCTCAACTTTACTATATATTTACTTCAAAATTAATGCTGCAGTATTTTCGACATAGCGGAGGATCATACTAAGCCATTTTAGGTAGTATAGGCCCTTAATTGCCAACGGAGAATATACCCGTATGTGCGGCGATCGCAAACTATCTCAAACGATTGCCAGTTTGAGAGCGCTTGCTCTCACCGTACGTAGACGCGTGTCTATGAAATGTATGTGTTTCGTTTTCTCCCGTTGTGTCCATGGAGCCGACCTTCTGTCCCTATCCACTTTAAGTCATCCATAAGGGTTTAATTAAAACCCGTTCAGAGTTTTTTGTCGTCAATTGAAGTCCTTTGTGAATCAAGGTTCTTTTGATTTTTAGTATTTAATTTTCCTTTTTGATATGGATGTAGTTTATTGCTATAGTTATGGCTAGGTAGGTTCACTTTGATTTTCATGAAACTGGGACACTACTTACATATACACAAGTGAGTCCTTGTCATTGCATGTCCTCATATTGAAATGTTTAAAATTATGTATCGATTTTCGTAAACCTCTAGTGTTAACAGCTGTTTTTTTATGTTGGCAGTATTTATTCTTCTCTCTTCCTCCTAATTTTTACGTAGTTCTATGTGAACTATTACAGTTCACAGTTGTAGTTTTACTAGCTTAAGACTATGCCGAACGCACAGTGGCGCCCTCATCGTTGGTTTGGTTATTTCGGATATATATTTAAACGGATAACAGTGGCCACTATATTCCATTTTAAAGATTACAATAAAACTAAACAATGTAAAACTACCGCTTCTAATAATATTAACGTATAATCTTGTGAAGCACAACTTAACGTGCTTATTTACTGCATTTTCATTCTAAATTGTATGAAATCACCAAACAAACGATGAGGGCGCCACTGTGCGGTCGGCATAGTCTTAACAACCAATCACCGTCAACGATAGTCAAACAAGGATGTGCGCTAATTAATTTAATATTAATCAATACAACTATGTACAGACGCAAGCACATCAAGCTACTCGAAACTGTCAAATTTTCTCAATTAACCTTGAATCTTATGCTGTAGTGATAAAGTTGAAAATCTATTAAATAAATTTGACAGATTGTAGTAGCTTGATGTGCTGGCGTCTATATGTCAGTGCTGTAAAGGTTATCTGTAAAAGTCGGGGCCCGTAAGGGCCGAAGCTTTCCGGGGCAGCGGGATTGTCCGAAAGGGTTACCGCTGCCCCGGAACATAAAGGGCTAAGGAAGGAACACGGGTGGGTTTTAGTCAGTAAGAGTCTGACACTCAATTCTGCTCCACCCTGAGCGGGAGGGGTCATTTGATGATTTCCAATCCTCAAAAAAATAAATCAGTAAAAGTCGATCTTATGTTGTGCAAGCTGGCAATAAAATAACTCTAGTTGCATTCGAACAGTGAAGCGATGTTAGAATAAACTTTTAAATAATTGTTTTAGGTTTTTGTTTGGAAAAACCTATGATGGTATAGGCGCGTTAATGTAAAGTTTTTCACTTAGAGTAAACGTATACTATTTTTATTTGTTTATATACCCTGTTATTATATATTCTTTACTTGTTATTTTACTATTTTGGTTTTAAGCAACGATAAAAAAAAAATCTTATGGTTATACACCAAAATGTTTGTAGTAAGCCCATCGCAATGTCCTATAATGTATACTGTATACAATATTATTGTTTTTTTCCTTGGGGACCGGCACTCCCTAACACAGGCTCCTTAACACAGGTTATCAACATATAAACCTAGCTAGGAATAGGTACAGCACCTCACCCACCATTTTACTGTAGTCTTTGTAGACTATAAACGATTCTGTAAAATTGTCATCATGTACTACAATATTTTTGATGAATAAATAATATTATATTAAACGCTGTATTGTTTAACGACCCCACGCATTAAACACATCAAAGTACATATGTGCGTATGCATGACGAAATAAGTAAGACCGTAAGAATATTAATAAGACTTTAATGTAACATGTTTTAAAGCAAATAAATATATTCTTTTCTACACCCAACCTGATGCTGAGCTAAAAATTGCAAAATAAATTAAGAAAATTCAAATTTCGCATGCTACCCTATTGCTTTTGCCTCGATCGGAATAGCTTTCAAAAGAATCCAACTAACGTTTCAGTCTTCAAAATTACGTTGGAAAAAAATACCGTAAACTCACATTTTTCCTTAACAATTAAAAAAGCAGCCAATAGAATACTAATAAAAACAAAAACAATCGGAAATGCGACGGGAAAACGGACGAAATCAAAAACTCGTACCTCAGCGACATCGGACGCGATGGCCGCCCAATTTAATCAATATCAATTTCATACAAAAATACATTTACGGTGTCCCGGTAGACACGTAATATTTATGCGATTTTTTTTCGCCAAATGTACCTACACTCGTGTTCGGGAGTGCATTTGAATTTCAGATTTTTTCCCCTCCCTAGTCGGGGTCTATTATTCAAATTTATTTCGGCTGGCCAATGAGGCACAGCATAGATAGGTACAGAAGATCGCTTCCGTACAACGAGCGAAAACGCACGCACACATCGCCACGCTTCATGTACACCGAGTGCAAGTGCACTCGCGACTCGCATGAGATTGCCGCACGTACACTTCTAAGTGTACGTGACTACGTCGTCCTGTTTTCGCCCGTTGTACCTTCGACCTTCTGTTCCTATTTATCAGTGCGTCTTCCGATAGTTGTTAGTTTTTTTTTTAATTCAATTATAGTGTGCTAAATTCTACTATAAACTACTACATCCGAAGTATCAAATCAACAATAAAAAATCGTACAATCCTACAAGTAGGTACCAAAACACAATACGATTGGAAAATACCTTCCACGCTTGATATAGCAGACAAAACAAAACACACCATGAGAAAAGAAAAAGCAGTCTGAAAAAAAACAAAAGCTGTAATTACAACTTGAAAATTAAATAAGATTTCATTCTATTTTCAGCTTCATTCGATATCACACAACGCTTAAGAAGAGCGGCAACGTCGCATACTATTATTGACCTAATTAGTCAGTGTTTCAATGAAAGGGCGCAGCGTTGCCATTTCTCTGCGTTCGCCCCGTTCTGCATCCTAGTGTGAGAATAATTACTTCGTTTGTGTATAAAATACTAGCGGCCTGTCTCGGCTTCAAACGGGTGGACATTTATTTTTTAAACATTTTATTTTTTTTCAATTAAAATAGACTACATTAATCAGTGATAACGTATTATTCAAATGGTGAAAGAATTTTTAAAATCGGTCCAGTACTTTTTGAGCCAATTCGTTACAAACATACACACAAATCTTTCCTCTTTATAATATTAGTATAGATGTCAAGCGTGACAAAACTAATAATTACAGTAAACTTTTAAACCTCAATTTTCTTCCAACCAATAAACAACCCTTAACCATTAAATGATACATTAATATAATAAATAAGACCACGCTCGGTCCATTCTCATATGTACACCCGGCAAATTAAGTCGGACGACATAAAAAACATAAATGTTTATTAAAGTGCTGAAACCTGGCATCAGGACTGTAATTTGGGATTTAATGCCACGCCACTGACCGGGGGTTGTTACGAATAAAAAAGGAAATGTGAGATGGGGTTTTTAAGATGGGTTCCGTGAGGTGATGAAAAAAAAAATGGACGTAAGTGCGCTTTAATGGGTAATGTATGGGACGACGTAAAGTTAACATACCTACTCAAGAATAAATTTAAGGAATGCACGAGCAGCTGGTTTTTCAACATTGTGTGACTCTTCAGAGTAAACTAAAATAAATTTTCTTGACCCAGTTGATTATTTTCATCTTCACATAATTATATTACATTGATTCTAAACAGGTTCACAGGTATAACGTATCCTTGTGGCGTAAAGTTCCCGTCATTTCTAGTTGAATGATGTTTTATCATCATCAAAATTCAAATTTCTATTTATTAATATCGCGCTATGGAGCGAGCAATGCTCGGAGTCTCTTTGAAGTATAAAATCAGGAATGAAATTGTCCGGAAAAGAACTGGAGTTATCGACATAGCTTGCAGAGTGAGCAAACTGAAGTGGCAGTGGGCTGGCCATGTTTGTCGAAGGAGGATGGCCGGTGGAGCAGACGAGTCCTTGAGTGGAGACCGCGTATCGGCAAGCGTAGTGTAGGACGTCCCCCAGCTAGACGGAAGGCGGAGGACAGGGTGTTGTGGCGCAGCCTGGGAGAGGCCTATGTCCAGCAGTGGACTGCGAGAGGCTGAATTTATTGATTGAGATTGGACGGCAACTTGGTATTTGCTTGTATCTTGGGGATCAGAAATTAATTCTACCAAACGTTTCGTTTTTCCAATTCAAGTGCTGAATACTAAAAGTAATCAGAATTCCGCACAACGATTTTAAATCAGACTGAAATACGACGCCGGACGTATTTTAAATTTACATTTGTTAAAAAAATCGGGAAAGTAATTTTAAATTTGGTGAAATTCCGTGTTCGTTATTCGGTTCAGGAAATATTATTGATAAATAATTATAGACTTCCGTAATAAGGGTAATTAAATAAATTAATAAAACATTTCTGCGGTTTCAATTGTTTGGTAAAGTGATATTTGTGTTTTACCTGTTTTAATTCGAGTTTGGAAAGGGAAATGCTGCTTTAAGTACCTACTTACGTATTTTTACAACGTATTTTTTACTTTTTATTATAATAAAAGAATACAAGAATATTATTTCAGTTATTTATTGCAATTACCTACCTTGTACATCAAAAAGGTATTTATTTATTAAATTACACCAACAGCTTTTGTGTATACCTTATATATCTGAAGTACTATAAGTAAGAATAGCCTCCAACTTACACAGTCGACAATTAAAGGTTAACCAGCAATCTTAGAAACAGGACTAGAATTTATTAAAATAAATCAAATATTACTTTATAGTTGTCACAAGAGAGCTAGAGAAACTTGCAACATCTCCGAGGCAGCCTGCCTCCAGCGGAACACAGTCGTTCTGGCCGGAATGGAAAGGCAGGTTGGACTTAGTAAATTACCTTGTAATTTAGAAGGAGATCTGAGTAAATCTACAAACTTCAAACATTTATTTTAAACTAGCTGCGCCCCGCGGTTTCACCCACGTAAGTTTCGATTCCGTGGGAATATCGGGATAAAAAATATTGTATGTGTTAATCCTGGTTATAAACTATATGTGTGCCAAATTTCATCCAAATCCGTTCAGTAGTTTTTGCGTGAAAGAGTAACAAACATCCATCCATCCTCACAAACTTTCGCATTTATAATATTATTAGCTGCGCCCCGCGGTTTCACCCGCGTAAGTTGTGATCCCGTGGGAATATCGGGATAAAAAGCATCCTATGTGTTATTCTGATGTATAAACTATATTACTTTAAAGTTTCATCAAAATCCGTTCAGTAGTTTTGGCGTGAAAAAGTAACAAACATCCATTCATCCATCCTCACAAACTTTCGCATTTATAATATTAGTAGGATAGGAAGTAGGATATAGTAGGAAGTAGGATAGTAGGATAAACCAACAGAAGCTAGTTGCCCAAGCGTATGAAAAACGGGCAAGAAACTCCAAGGACACTCTTTTACCTATATCATAAAAATTTCCACACTGAGTACTGACAGACAAGACACAGCACAAACTGCCGGCTCTAGAAGCACGTAGTTTTGCACAAGAGTTCCTTATATAACGCAAATGAGCATTAAGGAAAGATGTTTTGAAAATGTATCCCCTAAAGGATTAAATAGGTGATGAAAGTTTGTATGGAATTTTGTAATTTCTGGTGATGGCAAATCCCATCGGGCACACGGCTTGTGTCATCAGAAAACTCATCGAAAATCTTAGGAAAGCCAACTATACCTACAAGATTAATCTGTACCAAAGAAATGTAAGAAATAATGACAAAAAACTTGCGGTCACGTTCTGCCCCTACCATCTGACTACACACACCGCGACACGTGACTGTATTGACATCCCGAGTGAATCAAGTAATGAGCCGTTTCCTTGGAAATTCACTGCTTTTTATTTGTTTGTACTCATTGGATAAGCGGATAGTTTTATCACTTGATTTTCAAGCATGCCTAGGAATCCCTATTCACTAGCTTCAAGACTTCTAGGTACACTGAAAGAATTAAGCAGTAAATATTCATAAAAAAACATTTATCTGAACCGCTTTAAACGGTTCCATATGAGCCTAACTTTAAAAACAGTATTTTTTACTGATCCGAAAACAGTTAAAGCTTCAGGCAAAATATTACCGCCATGACAGTAAACTGTAACGTTTTAACTTTAACGATTTTTCCAGTAAATGGTATGTTCAATCATTAAACGTTACTGTTTTGTCTTTTATTGTTTTACAAAAATTTCTTCTTACTGTAGTCAGTAAGTCTTGATGAAATCGCTTTAATGTGCTGTACTAGTAAGAAATTATTTTTTTCAGTGTAAATGCTACGAGTATAAGGAAGGAGTTTTACTCTAAAAATATCTTCGTTTGTTAGTCTTGCATTTTATGGCAAAATTCTTCAACCCTCTCCTGGTTTTACTGTCGCAGCCAACTGGATTAACTTGGTCGCAGTAACTAAGCCAGAGCACCCCGACCAAATATATTAGGTTAGGTTAGAACTGTGATCAACCGCGTGCGAGCCGAGAGAGCGAAGCGAGGTGAGCACTACTTCCAAAGGCCAGAATTTAACCATTTGGCCGCAAAATTACTATTGTGTTGATTTAATGTAACGGCTGAGATCTATTGGAGTAATATTTTGCCATGAAAGTAGTAATACTAAGGGCCTCTTTCACCACCCTCAAGTAAAGTGCCGAGTAGGCTAATCGTCAGTTAAAGCCACCCGTAACTTCTCGTTCGATTTCACGATGTTCGAGTAGCGCTAATCATAAGATTAACTGACCCGTAACTTACTTGCCACGTAGTCTGCCAATTAGTGTGTTTACTTGACGGTTAACTGTAATTTACCGTAGCGTCTCTTGCCTTTCTGTTGTCATTTGTGCATATCACCAACAATAGTTTTTAAAATATATTAATAAAATGGATTTATTTGATTTGATCGATCATCAGTTGGATGAATTAGAATATTCCACGGCGCGGCGAATACCGAGGGTCCGTGTCTTTAAATTCCGTGTTGATTATTTTACGGACCTAGATGAAACTGATTTTTTTGCAAGATTTCGTTTATCAAAGTATGCAGTGAACCAAGTGCATAACTGTATAAAATATAAAATAGTGCCTAAATCACAAAGGTGAGTGGTATTTTTTTTTCATACGATTTTACTAATACCTAGATTGATAAAATAATAACCTACCTACCAAATTATAACGTAGGTACGTTACCTAGGTACCTACGTAATTTATGAGAATTATTTATTTCAGAAATCAAGCAGTTTCATCAAAAACGAGCCTACTATTGACATTAAGGTATCTTGCTACTGGATCATACTTGACAAGTGCAGCTGATTTCTGTGGTGTCAGTCCACCAACAGCAAGCCGCATTGTTAAGAAAGTCACTGCGGCTATTGCTCAGCTACGTCCAGTTATAATAAAGTTCCCTGACGATATAAGTACTCTACAAAATGGTTTCTATGAAATCGCAAGATTCCCCAGGGTAATAGGAGCGCTAGATTGTACCCATGTTACAATTAAGTCACCTGGTATGTTTTATTTCTATGTTATATGAATGTAAGATAACTACCTAACTTAATAATATTAGGGACCTTCCTAGTACAAGTTTTAAATTTTAATGTGATATTTATCATTTCAGGTGGCGATTCAGCTGAAAACTATAGAAATAGAAAATCAAATTTTTCAATTAATGTCCAGGTGGTTTGTGACAGCAAATTAAAATGCTTGGATGTTGTAGCGAGATGGCCAGGGTCTGTTCATGATCAGACAATTTTTAATAATTCTTTTTTGAAACAAAGGTTTGAAAGTGGTCAGTTTAGAGATGGCATACTTCTTGGTGATAGTGGATATGAGTTAAAACAATATCTTCTGACACCATTTTTGAACCCGTCCTCTCCTGCAGAAAATTTATATAATGAGTCACACATAAGAACCAGGAATACCGTTGAAAGATGTTTTGGTGTGTGCAAAAACAGGTTTCCTGTCCTTAGACGACAGATAACATTAAAGTTAGAACGTGTACCACCTATAATAGTTGCCTGCTTTGTATTACATAACATTGCAATTGATGCAAATGAAAGGAACTTCGGGGAGAACTACGAATCACATAGTGATTTGCAGATTCATGGAGAAATTGCAGCACAAATCCCTGAACTAAATAATGATGCCAGAAATAGACTGGTGCAAGAATATTTTTTACCCTTGCTTAATAATAATAGACCATAAATAAAACAAATAAAATTATTCATTTAAAGTTTTGTAATTTTAATTTATATTCTTCTTCCTTCCATTTCCACTCCTTTTCTTTAAACTCCCGCTCCTTTTCTTTAAATTCTGCCTCCTTCTTGCGTTCATTTTTTTCAAACTCCCACACTATGTCTTTTTCAGCAATTTCTGCTTCCAAAAATCTTTTTTGAAGTTGAACTAATTCCAACTTTGCTTGGGTAAGTTCATCAAAAAGAGATTTTGATGGTACATTAGCTGTAAAAAAAAACAATTTTGAAGTTAAGTTCAAACAGAACTTTAACATTTATATGTATTACCTACTGCTATTTAAATGTGTTACCTACCAATCAGTGCAGGATGTTTTCTTGATTTCAAATTCTTTCTACTAGTGACATCCCACTTTTTACTTGAAGTAGATGGAGTTACAATATATTTATTAGGTGGAGTATCAAGGACAGCATCTGTAAGAAAAAATAGTATAATTATAAAATTTTAAATATAAACTGCTCACTTATGTAATTAACAGCAACAAGTCATATTATAAACTTAGTTGCTGACTTAAGTTTACATGCCTTGTTGCTGTTCATAAAAACAATATCAATTCATACCAATCAAATTATTTATAACTTCAATTTTTTCTCCTGGGACAGTTTCTGCGCTAGTAGTTGGCGGCAATGGTTCACAACCATTGGTCACTAGCAATAGAACTTCTGTAAATAAAAACGTATAAACGAGTTAAGAAGTGTTTATTCAAAACACTTGGTTGTGTAGCACAACAGGGACATTTTAATTCTTAAGGTATTATAGTATAGATAGGTACATGACAGATTGTACTATACAATACTAACGGTTTTGAGTAGCCTCACTTTCTACATCAGTGTTCATATGCTGCAGTGGAATCTCTGTGAGTTCTTCTGTTTTAGGACCATTAATGCCATCTGTAACAAAGGATATTTTTTTATTTATTTAAGTAAAGTAACTAGCTATTCAATTATCAAAAATAAACATTACTGCATGTTTCTGCATTATACCGAAAAAGTGAAAAAATCACAGGAGGGAAGTAGCTACTTACCATGTGTGATTACTTTTTAAAATAAAAAAAACAAACATACCTCGACTTTCCTGATTTTTAGGTAATGTATCGGAGTCGTATACAGTTTCTAAGCCATTTGTGGTTAATGCAATCATGGCTTTTATTTTTTCCTCCACATTATCTAGCGGAGGTGCTGTGTTTTGACCACCTCCTGTACGGTAAAGTTCCGAGCGTATTGCAGCAGACTTTTTCCTGACCGCCCGTTTCAGGCCCTCATATTTGACCTTCAAGGTCTTGGTTGATCTAAATATACATCCAGATCGAGCATTAAATTCATTTTGTATGCTTTCCCAAGCGGCTTCTTTCATTTTCCATGTCGAAGAATCACTTTGTTTATTTTCGAGTACATTTTGGTATTTTTGGACCAGAGATACCAAAATATCCCTCTCATGAGTGGAAAAGTTAGCACTTCTGTCTCTTTTAAGTTTATCCATTTTAATAGGTAAGTTAAAAAAAGTTAAACAAATTAAAATCACACGCAATATTCCACAACACAACTTTCAAGACGCAACCGACGTTAAAGATCTGTCAAATATACACAAATGACAACTGACAATGACGTTTGGCGAGTAACTGACGTATTATTGAACGAATATGACGAATGATTTGTTACGTCATTCGCTTAACCCGTAAGTAGTTACTCAAAGCTTTATTTTCGCTTGTGAAATTGATAGAGTGTACTCATAACTTTTACTTGCAAATTAACTTTAATTGGGAAGTAACTAATCAACGCTTTACTTGGAGATGGTGAACGAGGCCCTAAGTGAAATGGAGATTGACTTAAGCTACCCTAACCTAGCGTTATGGTGACGTAAGCAGTATATAGTATCTACATAACTTATCATAACCTAAAGTACACCCACAATTCGCTAGTTATCGGGAAGTCCTATGTAATACGGGGAGACCATATTACCATCAACTTGGCACAAACTTCAAGCTGCTACTCAGAAATTCTAGATAAAAAAACTCAATAAACTTTTTGCTTCCTACCTGGGAATCGAACTCAAGATCTCATGCTCAGCAGTAACGCCTGCGACCAACGAGGTAGTCCTATAGTATCTACTTAGCCCAAATAGTCATACCAACATCCTAAACGCCAGATAACAAACAGTATTCGTTCATAGCCTCCACAAATCTGTGCAAATACCTTCAAGATTAGATAACCGTAACTCCAAAAAGTCGTATCTTTGCTACCTCAGTGTTTCACGCCACATCATCATCATGATCTGCCTAGCCTTTTCCCAACTATGTTGGGGTCGGCTTCCAGTCTAACCGGATGCAGTTGAGTACCAGTATTTTACAAGGAGCGACTGCCTATCTGACCTCCACAACCTAGTTTACTGGGTAATACGAAACTCCTACTCGTAGAACCTATGACCGTTGGCATAGAAATGTTCTGGAATGGAGACTGCGAATCAGTAAACCTAAGGTGGGACGCCCTCAGGCTAGGTGGAGGGACGATCTTCTCAGGATGGCTGGTAGCAGCTGGATGAGAGTTGCCGAAAATCGAGTTGAATGGTGTACAATAGGAGAGGCCCGTGTTCAGCTGTGGACTGCTATAAGCGGATGATGATGATGATGACGAAACCCCTTCGCAAGACAAGTTGTGTTGTAATGTTCACGCCACGTATAAAAGATAATTCACATTACAATAAGAGCGCTTCATCATGGTGGGTGTGATCACGTCTATCTGTCACTTTCGCTCCGTTTAACGTCAATAAAAGAATGAAGATGCTTTGTGGAGTAGCTGTAAATCTCGGGGGTTGGGGGCTTTTAGACCCGACGGGATAAATAGGAGTTTGAGGGTTTTTTAATTACAGCAAGATCTTCAAACTTATATTATGTGGGCTTTTATATTTCTTAATAATAATTTATTTATTCACATATGTATGTACATTGAAAGAGAAACATTCAATGCAAATACATTACTGACATTATTCAAACTTAAATAATATAATAAATGATAGAGTCAATCTTGGAAGTCAATTCATGATTGGTAATTGTATATGATAAGTATGTACATTGTCTCATCGAAAACCTTGGATTTGTAAGCAAGTAGCCTATTGTATAATCAAAATAAGAAAATAATACAAAGAAAAACAAAACGAAAATATCAAAGAAGAATAAGCAACATTTCATAATTTTTTACCTGTTTACAGTCACGAACGTCATCTTTTATTTTCTTCACATTGTTTTATCAATCAAAACTCATTTTGTTCAGAAATCATTTAAAAATCGTGACGTGTCGTCCTCGTGTCGCATCCTTCAAACAATACCGCCATCCGCTGAGTCGGCGTCCAGACGCGTGTTCTTTATGACAGACCCACAAAATATCACCGCATTTATTTGAATCGTAATGTTATCATCCTCAACTCGAGGGGGCTTCAGCACTTATAATATTTTGTGTGTGTTTTACTTAGGTTTTTACCTAGGTCGAAGCTACACAGCTTCGCTTACGAGTAGTTCGTGGTAAGTGATTTGTTCTAGCGAATCAACGCATGGCTTAGTGGGGCATATACATTTGTAACGCACTTAACAAAAGTATACAGACTCACTTATCTATACTTATAATAAATCTGTAGAGAGGTCAATTCAGTACATGAAATATATTTCCAAAATAACTATCAGCGGGTGATTAGTGATCGATACTGACGCCAAAAATGCAATCAGTAAAATTTTTTTCTGTCTGTCTGTCTGTCTGTCTGTATGTTCGTTATAGAAACAAAAACCACTCGACGGATTTCAACGAAACTTGGTACAATTGTTCTTCATACTCCTGGGCAGGTTATAGTATACTTTTCATCACGCTACGATCAATAGGAGCAGAGCAGTGAAGGGAAATGTTGGGAAAACAGGATTTCTTTTTAGGTGAAGTAGTAATAGGTTAGTAGTAGGTAAGTTTTGGTTAATTTATGTTCAGTTTTTTTAATATTAAGTAGGTAAAAGCGTAGGTACTTTTATTAATTATAGGTATAGGTAGGTATTATTAATTATAGTAGTTATAGGTATTTAGTTTTAAGTGAAGTAGGTTTTATTATATATTATTTTATATATTAGACGTAGTTATATACTTATTTTTAGTTATTCAAGCCCCAAGCGGACGCCGGCGTCCGCCCGCTATTGTCTTGAAAAACGCGTTGAATGAGAAATACGCGTTCTCAAGAATCGGCAGAAGAAAGAGCACATCGGTTAAACTCTATGAGAGTTAGTGCCTCAATTTCCGGAAGTCATTATTCCACGCGGACGAAGTCGCTGGCAAAAGCTAGTCGTTTAATAAAGTAAAACAAGCAACCCATCGCCGCTAGTTTTCTGATTATACCGAAGATGAAAAAACTTTTGAAGGAGCACAATTATACAACAAAATACTCCTATGTATAAAAAATTTGCACTCATTCAATGCATTAAAAACTCAATTAGCTGCATATTTAATCACAAATAACACCCTTCCCAAAAGTTGAATGCATTGGATGGGTATCATGACGTCTTTTTTTTTTGGATGGGAAATCATCAAATGACCCCTCCCGCTCAGGGTGGAGCAGGAGCGAGTCTCAGACTCTTACTGACTAAAACCCACCCGTGTTCCTTCCTTAGCCCTTTATGTTCCGGGGCTTTTTAATTTGTTTTTGATATGAAAGCGAATAATAATGGTGATTTTTCTACAAAACTTGTTCTTGTACTAAACGGAACCAAATCGCCATTACCACCCCGGCACATGGACGTATCGCAGATGTACCACCACGGGCAGTGACGCGCCATAAACCGGCTAAATCGCTTGTCGGCGGCCATTTGCATAAACATAAACCGTGCCGGAGCGGTGTCGGAACAAAATGCTAACTGGGAAAGATACCCGAGTATCGGTAAAAATGTAGTCATGTAGAACGAGCTTGTGGTTACGATGGCTCAAACTCAAACTCAAAGTCAAAGCATTTATTTCAATTAAACCATTTCCAGGCACTTTTGAATTGTCAAAATTAACTAGTCGGTCAGTTAGTCAGAAAGTTGAAGCTAGTTGCCCATTCCAAAACGTAGATCTCTTGGAGAAGAACGGGCAAGAAACTCCAAGGACACTCTTTTAAATTAAGATATTACAAAATCCTGAGTACAGTATTCTTGTTGCTTCTATATGTGAGAACAATGTTATGAAAAAAGCATTCAAAATAGGTATAAGATTAAAAAGAAGCCCTGGCAGCTAAGAGATGACCAGTCTCAAGTGACAGCGCTCGTTCACGAACATGGCGCATGGATCACCACCATCCAGCTCAACCATTTTGAAGGGAACCGGCTAATGTTCATAATAGCCCTTATAGTGAAAAAGTAGAATAAACTTAATCTATTAAAATTGAAACAAATATTAAATTAGGAACAAATAAACCCTACGTAATTTTTGTGCAGAGAGGATAAAAAAAAATTCAGGAGCCACATCGCTGTTACGACGAATATAAAACTCATTAAAAAAATCTTTGATCTTAAAACGGAAACTGAAACGACACTCCTAAAAATTAACAACTTTTTTAAAGGTCTTTGATAATAATTAAAGAAACAATTCAAAAGTCACGTAAAGGTCATTACTTATTTTTCCTTGTTCAATAATTGAATTTCGATGAAATCACTATCAAAGAATGAAACTGTAGAATAATTATGCAGATGTAAATGCTAAATAGATTGGGGGAGAAAATGTTTGCGTCTCGTTCCAAAATACGTGTTTATTTTTAACATTTTTTATGTTAATTATATTTGAATGGGTACATTTTTCTCTGTTTTCACGGGTAGGCTACATTTTCCCGCTACAGAATTTGAATTTCAAATTAAGAACAAATCCTGTTCCACGGTTATTCAGATTTATATTCGGTTGAGGGCCAATGACGCAGAAATATGAGTGCCATCTTTCATTTTACTTTAACTCAAATTTATTTGAAACACTTCTGTTTGTGATTGTACATTAGAGATGATTGTACTTTCCGTTATTGGTTAATTAAATGTTTACGAAATTTTATTAATGTTTACTTGGGACTCGGGATCGTCTTCCTGTATCGAAATGGAAATTAAACAAGTACTTTGTATATACAAAGTTAGATAAATTGTCGAAATGTTTGCTACGGCTCAATCCATCAGGACTTGTCGGTCAATAAAGACATTTTATTTTATGAAAAGCTATAATCACTCACAGAATTGCTAATTTCATCTAATATATAAAATTCTCGTGTCACAGTGTTAGTTACCATACTTCTCCGAAATGGCTGGACCGATTTGTATGAAATTTTGTGTGCATATCGGATAGGTCTGAGAATCGGCTACTATCTATTTTTTTTTTTTGCTAAACGACGTTTGCGGGGTCAACTAGTATTTCTATAATATAACAGTTTGTGTGTAGACAGTATGTTTCGAAATTAATGCACACCACCTAACACGCCTATCAGAATATTATGTTATAATAATAATACATACACAGAATAAAACAATATGTCTAAAACATTGTTTATATATTAAATTAGTTAATACTGATTGTGGGAGAACATTGTGGTCACATTACAAATCTTCGCACGCACACATTCGCAAACTTGTAAGGGTCTAACGTATAAGCTACTTCGTCCATTTTAATTTATTTTGACTGCACAGCGGAAGTGTGGTTGTAATTTACGTAGTTAGAATTATTATTTTTGGAATAAAAAATACCTATGTTAAAAATGACAGAAATCGATACATCAAACGATTCTGAACATTTTTTTTATTTTTTCATAATGTGCATTAATTCAGATACACATTGTATCAATTCCTAATTTATCATTTTCAGCGTAAGTACAATTTTATTAAGTGTTAATATAAAACAAAAAATTCAATTATTGTTTTATATTAACACTTTTTTATATTAACATTAAATATATTACATTCGAAAACATCAATCAGTTTCTTAGTAAACTTCAACTATATTCAACGACCCTGCATACTTATCTCCTTTGCTGACTGTACATGCCTATAATTAAGAACCTAACACTAAATATATCACTTTCTAGCTATGTAAGTATTTTAATTTTCCGATTCGTGCTACATGGGGCCCGTCGTTAAATAATAACAGCCGCACAGGTCGATCGATCTGGTTAAGCAACGCTTGCCGCGGTTGGTCTGTGGATGAGTGAAAATCTTTACATACTGAGACCCCTCCATGACTCGGAAAGCACGCTAAGCCGTTTTTCCCGCCAGTCATTCATGGATCTCTGACAGTCGTTACGGGTAGTCAGACGCCCGAAAGTCTAACAACCAGTCTTACCAAAGGATATCGTATTATAGGTACGGTAACTGGGTTGTGGAGGTCAGATAGGCAGTCGCTCCATGTAAAATACTGGTATTCAGCTGCATCCAGTTAGACTGGAAAGCTACCCCAACATAGTTGGGTAAAGGCTAGTCAGATGATGACTCAATTTCGTGCTACAAATTAACATTACAGCTAATTATCGACTGAAAATTTAACATACTCTTAACATTTGTATTAACGGTGGGACATTTGGAACAATCGGGCGCCATTAAAATGATGGCGTCGAATTAACCAAACGGCTTAATTGTTATGGAGTGGCAATATACAGGGGTGAGCATGCACTTTTGATTGGAGAGTCATTTGAAAGGTTTGTTCTGTCTTTTTACCGCTTTATTTACCAACGTTGCTTTTAAAGATAAGACGTTTAAACGTCAAAAAATTGTAGTTAACATTCGCTAATCATTACTTACAGTTTGCAGGCAAGAGGGTTGGTTGGGTTTTGAATATCTTCACTTTACGATACACTATTACCTGCAGCACAACATTACTGCTCTAAAAGCCTTTAAATCAAGAGCTCATAAAATTCTAGACTTTAAGAAAGGAAAGGTTGAAGCCACGCAGCTACAGTCCAGCCGTGAAGAGAATGGATTCGCACCTGTCAAGTTGCGAAACCATTTTCGATCTCGGATTCGGATTTTTTCTCGATCTATAATAGCCACTAGAATTGTCGCATCGACTTGCGACAATTCTAGTGGCTCATTAATTCACAAAACACGTGTTCGTACACCATTAACCTGAAGCTTTTTACGTGACGAGCTTAAATCAAGATTTGGATTTGGAAGGAGCTGGTGTCTATGTAACAATGATTTATTTCATTAGTAAAGGCACCAACGATGCACTTTATTCTGCAATGTTTATTTTTTACTTGAAAATTGTTTATGTGAACCTTATAAATGTGTTTCTAAAATAAATCAATTTATTATTATTTATTAAAGAGGGCAACCCGAAACTTAAAAAAGAAACAATGCTTTCAATTAGACTTTGAAATGTTTTGGAATTCCTTTTCAGCAGTCTTTAACTCCGTCTCAAACTTGAATTATCAAATAGAAATAGCACTTAATTTATTTCTAAAACTTCAGATCACGTTACATCAGTGAGTTCTCAACTCCTGTACCACAGGTGTCTCCAGTGAGTCCAGTTACATAAATCGGCATGATAAGGCTTAGACTAAATTTAATTTAGTGATGTTTTTATTTATGAAACAAATTAAAGAAAAAGACGAAAACTTAGTGAAAATAAAACATAATTCTAAAAAGTAATTATTTTGTTTTAGAATACACATAATACAATCTACGAAGACGCGCCCCACTCTTTTTCCAAATCGTTAGTGGTTATCGCTAGTTATTTGCGCTAGTGTTTTAGTTTCTTCGATACACACTAATTATCCACTAATCATAATTAGTGTGTATCAACAAAACTAAAACGTTGAAATGTTGCACACTTGTGCTGTAAACATTAGCAAAAAGAGTGGGGCGCGTCTTCGTGGATTGCACTATCTGTAGAATGGTGTAGCATGTGTGTGGTGAGATATGTGATGGGTCTGTGGATGTAAGTGTATGAATGTGTGTGTCATATCAAAAACCTAAACATAAATAATTAGCTTACGTTTTTATCAGAAATAGAGGTTTTAAGTAATCCCATTACTAATGGCTAATAACAAGCTACATCCTCAGAGATGCTGAAAACAATGCTAGGAAGAACTTTCTAAAAACTATCCGAGTAGATGCCTTCCATCTCCTTTGACGGGGTTAATTGCTAGCGAGTCAACAGAGGCAGAAAGCTCATTAAGTCACAAGGGACGGACGCGATACCCCACCTCCCCTCCCCGTGCCTTGCCTGTAGCTTGAAGGAGGAAGTGCGTTTTAACGTTACCTAGGTACTTAGATTATTTAGTATTTTACGGTGCAGAAGTCCTAGCGAGAACGTGTGATGGAAACGTCATGAAAAGGGCGTTGAAGATCCGTGGCATTTTTCCGCCATTGTGATTTTTTAAAAATTTTGGCCACGCATGAAACTTATTATAAATTGATAGCTGACATAACAGAAAACATTATAAGACTAAATTACTATGTAAGTGTCGCGTTTCCGAGATATTAACGTTCACGTAACATCCACATTTTTTTTTTAATTTACATCTTACTAAATAACTAACTAACTGTACAAAATGTATATGCCTTATAATTTTTGAATAAAGTTAAATATATTATTATTTTCAAAATATCATTGAAAATTTCATCTCGGGATTTCGGGGCCCGGACCTTTGGTAAATGATGAGGAGGCACCAGCCGACGATTATCTCTGTATACACTATCCAAGTACACCCAAGGACAACCCCTGGTTGGTGCCCGGTGGTGACTATTGCAGAACATGAAAACAAAACATTGGGATATGGGTTTGGGTGGTTACAATGGTTTGGTTACCTTGAACTATGGAAGAACTATGTCCCATGCTTGATTATTACTATTAAGACTATGCCGACCGCACAGTGGCCCCCTCATCGTTTGTTTGGTTATTTCATGCAATTTAGAATGAAAACGCAGAAAATAAGCACGTTAAGTTATGCTTCACAAGATTATACGTTAATATTATTAGAAACGGTAGTTTTAAATGTAAAACTAAAACAAAACAATGGTTTAGTTTTATTATAATCCTTAAAACGGATAACAGTGGCCACTTATTCCGTGCTTATTTTCTGCATTTTCATTCTAAATTGTATGAAATAACCAAACAAACGATGAGGGGGCCACTGTGCGGTCGGCATAGTCTTATTATCTTGTTGCATAGATGTTTGACTACTTTAAACTTTCTGAGTGATTATTTCAAATTTCAAGCTCCATATAACAAAACTTCAATTCCCTTGGAATGATTTTTAATTCAAAAATACAACAACTCCGACAAACACAACTATTCCTCGACGCGCTCGTTCTAAGTCCACTGTGGGCCTAAACGCGCGGAGTAAACGGAACGTAAATTGTATCGATTTTCATTTTTTATCTGATTTGAGTTAGGACAACTACATTTTTATTTATTTACTAGCTTTTGCCAGCGACTTCGTTCGCGTGGAATAATGACTTCCGGAAATTGAGGCACTAACTCTCATAGAGTTTAACCGATGTGCTCTTTCTTCTGCCGATTCTTGAGAACGCGTATTTCTCATTCAACGCGTTTTTCAAGACAATAGCGGGCGGACGCCGGCGTCCGCTTGGGGCTTGAATAACTAAAAATATATAACTACGTCTAATATATAAAATAATATATAATAAAACCTACTTCACTTAAAACTAAATACCTATAACTACTATATTTAATAATACCTATACCTATAATTAATAAAAGTACCTACGCTTTTACCTACTTAATATTAAAAAAAACTGAACATAAATTAACCAAAACTTACCTACTACTAACTAACTACTACTAACCTATTACTACTTCACCTAAAAATAAATCCTGTTTTCCCAACATTTCCCTTCACTGCTCTGCTCCTATTGATCGTAGCGTGATGAAAAGTATACTATAACCTGCCCAAGAGTATGAAGAACAATTGTACCAAGTTTCGTTGAAATCCGTCGAGTGGTTTTTGTTTCTATAACGAACATACAGACAGACAGACAGACAGACAGACAAAAATTTTACTGATTGCATTTTTGGCGTCAGTAACGATCACTAATCACCCGCTTATAGTTATTTTGGAAATATATTTCATGTACAGAATTGACCTCTCTACAGATTTATTATAAGTATAGATTTATTAAAACTTTATGCACAAGTAAAAACTGTACAAAGGTGGACTTGATTTTTCTATTTGTGATTTAAAAAAAAAAATTTCAACAACCTTTTTCACTAACCGTCGTATCTCTATGTTATTTGGATCTAAAAATATAATCATTTTGAAAGGCAAAAATATGTAAAGAATTTCGAATAGAACAATGTAGTTGTACTAACTCAAATCAGATAAAAAATAAGATAGGGCTTTTAGCCATGCGAGCGACGATATAAGGGTGTAACATATTGTGTTTTTCACAAAAAAAAACAAAATCTTATGGGATAAGTAGTTGTATTTTTGATTCAAAAATCGTTCGAATTTTCGTTACGTTTACGCCCGCGCCGTGCGTTCGACCTAGGCCCACTGGGCCTACGCTTTTGTAACATGTTTTATTTTGGACGTGAGGGTATGACGAAAACCTGGGATGTATCATGAGGATCCCAGATACGTACACAACTATTACGCTGACGTTTTATGTCTATAGTCCCAGCAGTAGACAATCCTATAGACAATTTAAGAACTTTATTTTTTTTAAATGTAGATCTTCTTATTATGTTTTTTCTTTTGTGTTTAATTTTTGCAATGTGCGTTTTATTTAAGCATAAAAACTGTTTTTCTTCCACGGCGATGGAGGACCTTCCAACCATGACTAATGATGACGTGTACTTCAAATAAATACTTTTCTAAAGGTACCAGGAGGTTTGTGAGATTTTCTTTAATGCAAAGTTAACATCAGTAAGACTTCATAATACAGACTCAGACAAGTAAGACTTCGATTTGACGTTTATTTGTACCATTAATTGAACATGTAGATATCGTACCTACATCATTGTAAAATGAAAACTGTTTTTAGAAAAAACTGTTGTATCAATGACAGTTTTCCAAGTATAAAACAGAACAAAATAGTGTCCACAATATGTAGCGGGATGTCGTTTAAAGGTGTCGCAACAAACTTGTTTGAACAACAGATGCGGCATCGATCAGGGTTGCACTCACACAAATTGAGAACAATTTATAGAGTCGTGAAATAGCATTGCAGTGTAAAAGGGGTTCGCGGAATACCCACGCGCGTTTCTTTTTAGTGATTTTCTATTGCTTCTTCATTTTAGATTTTTTATATGAAACCGTATTAAGTATGTAAGTTATTAACACTCTCAGCGCCATGTGGTCCGCCGGCCGCCCACATAAATTATTTTATTGCAAGCCAATATGATTTTTTATAACTTATCTCCACAGGCCACGTGGGCGGCCGGCGTTCCACAACTTTCGCGCCTAATTTGTTGTTATTATTTGACCGTTAGAAATCTAAGGAATATCACTGCACGCCACCGCTGTAATTAGGTCAGTTGGCCGCACGCCGCCCACGCAGCCTGCTGGAAACCTGGAAACGCATTTTCGCGCGCTTTTGCTCCCGCTATCCTCGCGTACTCGAAATTTTGAGCGATTATTATTATTATTTTCAAGAGCAACCCCATCAGTTAGTTTGCAAAATTTCCCAGAACACCAATTCAGTAAAATAATACTGTATGATCATAGAAATAGACTGGTTAGCAGACGATGCGTAGGTACATTGCATTGTTACGAAAGGCTTCGAGCTACGGGGTTGTCTGCCATAGAAGCTAGAAATAAAACAAAGAAGGTCAACATTGTATGCCTGAAATGTCCGACACTACCGAGTGTTTGCAGGGAATGTTACGGACAAATCCACATTCATCTAAAAAAAGATTAGTTGGTTTTTCATTATTTTATTAATTTTCTGTAAACTTAATTTAATAAACAAATTAAACCCTAACCTTAAAAATGTCTTATCAGTCTTTTTGTACTCAATTTATTTTAAGTCCTATTGTTAAGTCAATAATGTCCGATTTTGGTCGGATTTTTTTCCATGAACAGATCTTGAAGAGCACTTTTAAATGAATTTACTTACTATTCCTTATCTAGCAAGCCAATGACAAAAAATCAATATGAATTTGTGGGATCACAGCGGACCACACGGCCTGCTGGCATAGTTGACGGTGTATCCCGCCAGCCGCCCACATGGCTTTCTGCAAAAGTTAGTTCAATTGTAGTGTGGCCAGCTGCATAAAAATATATGTGACCCGCGCGCCGCCCACACGGCCTGCTTCTCTAGAAAATGCTCTTAAATACATGGCGCTGAGAATGTTAAAACTAGCAAGAATGGCTGAATTTACGTGGAACTTATAATAACAATTAATTTCAAATTTCTGTACATAAATTGTTAGTAACACGAAAATACTTAAGAGCTAATGTTAGTAAACAAAACAAATAAATGAACAGATTTTAGGAAAATCCGACACCAGAACGCATGTATGCTACTTCACTGCGTGCAGCCGCATCCAGCGCTCAAGCATCGGAGAATCCCACCGGTCCGTCAATACGCTCAAAATGCTATTGGAACTAACTCGCATGCGAGTTAGGGTCGAGGTGCAACTTGAGGATAAGTAACAATTTATTTGTGGACGACATATCTTTTTCCTCCAAACTTCGCTATTTTAGTCATCATCTCGGTCACCCGAATCCTTCCGGACACACTAACCTATAGAAACCTTTCAAACCCAATATTTAACGAAATGTCATAAAAGAAAAAAAAAATTTACAAAAAAAAAAACAACCGACTTCCAAAAAAAAAACACTACAAAGTGAAAAATAACTTTAATTTTGGAAGTCGGTGTCGCAGGTACCGCATTTTCGTTTTTTGAGACCGACTTCCGAAATTAAAGTTATTTTTCACTTTGTAGTGTTTTTTTTTTGAAGTCGGTTGTTTTTTTTTTTTTTGTAAAAAAAGTTTTTATTGTTCACTTTTTAGCTGTACCTATCCCACACAATTAACACTACTTGCTACAGAGAAATGAGTGTGTATAACGCTAGTGTTTACATACTCTTTGTGAGGGTGTACCATGGTATACTGAACACATCTGCGTTCCCCTTTAGAGGGTACAGGCGCGATTATGTTGTGTGATTGCGTAAACAATGCAAACATATGCGATTGCAGCTATCGCGGTTGCTTTGCTGGCATTTATTGAAGAGTTCCATAATCTGTCTTCGAAACTCATCATCGGATCTTTACAAAATTTAAATGGGACCATTTCGGAATACACATCTTTCAAACAAAAAGAATTGTACAAATCCGTCTATAAATGACGGAGTTATGCCCGAACCCGTGAAATACTTAAGTATTACTGAGTAGTTCCGATGGCCATCTGTGGTATTCATCATCAGTTCCACTTCACCAAATGGTGCTTTCCGAGAGCAAATGCACGAGTTACTATAAAAAATACCCAAATCGCTATAGGTGTGCCTATAAAATTTGAGGGTTTCCCTCGATTTCCATGGAATTTCCTCATCAGATACCATCTTGGTGACAATGAAACCACCTCGGGAGCATACCCTTTCAAACGAAAAAATAATTTTTAAAATCGGTCAACAATTGACGGAGTAATCGAGTAACAAACACAAAAAAAAAACTCCGTTTTTGAAGTCGGTTAAAAAATGTTTAAAAGAAAATTGTTTGAAAATTTATTGTTTAAAAGAAACGTCATAGTCAGTAGTCTTATTCTACATGTTATTACTTACAGCTCTTAATGCTCATATAATATGTCAAAAAACCATAACCCATTACGCCAATAACCTGTAACGCCAATCTCTATAAAACCCATAAAAAGATAAAAATATACATATAGTACCTTTCCGATCTGGATGTTAATAGTTGCGCCTGCGCTATACCGAGTGAGAAATATTACACCTTATTCGTTCTCCTTTAATTAAACTTTTCGATGGCCGTGCTTCGGCTGACATACGGTAAGTAGCTGTGAGGAAAATGTGAGACGTGATTTATTTTAAAGAGTTTTTGGATGATGATAAATAATAACTTTATTTCCTAAATTAAAATTTACATAAAGAACATTTGATTTATTACGACAATATTGTTTTTAAATTGCATAAATCACTTCCTATGGCACCCAAGTTTAGATTATAGTTGTGTTGCGGGTGCCAGGGCTCTGTCAGTTACATTTTCCAATTTATAAAAACTAGTTAGCACGACACATCATGTCAATGTGTCGTGTGCATGTGGTGTACGTTCGAGTTGTCTAAAAAAAACTATAGGGTAGATAATTATCAATGTTCCATAATACGAGTACTGTAGTGGGTATGGGTAACGGGTTTGTTCAGCCGTTCCTGCCGCTACACCCCAGCTACTTCACTCCTTGGGAATCTGTGTAATTATCAACCTTGGTTATTTTTCGTAAGACTGTTCTTACGTAATACAAATCGGAACTCTTTACGAAATATTGCTGAAAATTTTATCATTTTGCTATTTTTTTGCAAGTAACACCCACATACCATACCGCAGCCTCGCTGAAAGCAGTCACCGTGGAAATTCAATCAGCTTTCAATAACTGTACTGATCAATTACAGCTCTCAAATATATCGGGCACATGTATTTCAGGGCTTCACGAGCCTTTAGCTCCCTGAAAATTAATTTTAACAGCTTTTTCTCGGAATCCCGAACATTAAACCATCATTATCAGCAATAATGAGGGTTTTTATAAGTAGTCTCTATTTTGAAAATATATGAAACGGGAATGGGTTAAACCGACACAAAGTTAATTATTTATTTATTTATTAACTCATCATCACTATCATTACAGGAATTTCCTAATTCAATAGTGTGGCCATAATTACAGTTTTATCATTTACCACAACATATTCTACATCGTGTTTTTTGTGAACTCACTCAGAGAACAAGTAAAAAGATCTATGCTGTCTGCTACATCATTAAGTACACGCAAGATACGCGTTATAGGGGCTTTACTCAGTAGATTGGTCCTACTACTGGGCACCGCCAATAGACGTGGCTGTCGCCTTCGCAATACATAATTTTCGGGCACACACAGGTTTATTTCTTTTAATATACCTGGGTTTGAAGTCTTGCCACGTAATAATTTAAAAATATATGTAGCAAGAGCCATGTCCCTCCTTGTTTCCAAATTATTGTATCCCACCATGCCTATAACAAACAAAGTTGGATACATCAATGGATATACACCATACCACCTTAGGTACAGAAACCTAGTAAATTTATTTTGTATACGCTCCAGCATGAGACTGTATTTAGCTTCATGCGGAGCCCATATGATTGCGTAACATTCGAGCTGACTTCTTACCAATGCATTGTACAAAGAAGTTAGCGCAGCGATGCTTGTAAAACCCTCTGCTCTTCTTAGGACGAAACCTAGGCTCCTATAGGCTTTTTTACAAACATTTACGATGTGATTACGAAATGTCAGGCCCGAGTCAAGGCGTACTCCTAAATCCCTCACCGTTTCCGTTCTTTTCAATACCGTGATATGTGATAATTGTAGCATTATGAACTATGTTAATTTGTGTTGCCCTCCTGGAGTAATTTAATTAATCCAAAGACAGCATGTCTGACTTCACTTGGAGAAAAAAGATATGTAAGGGAATTTAATTGATTTAATAAAGGGAAATATTTAACTTATCCTCTCAAAACTTATTGATGTGCTAATGATGGACACTTTTTGAAATTAATGAATATCTATCTCAAAGCTTTATGCGCTTCTAATGATGCACTTCTGAAAATATATGAACCTCTTTTTACCGACTTCACAAAAAGGAGGAGGTACTATGTTTTAACATAAATAAATAATTGAGAAAATCATATTAGAACTAGCTGGCCCAGCAAACGTTGTTTTGCAAAAAAAAAATAGGGGTATGAAAAATAGATGTTGGCCGATTCTCAGACCTACTCAATATGCTCTCAAAATTTCATGAGAATCGCCGTTTCAAGCCGTTTCGGAGGAGTACGGGAACGAACATTGTGACACGAGAATGTTATATATAAGAAAAAGACAAATTTAAAAAAGTGCATTTAATTAGAAGTGCCAAAAATTTTAAGGAGATTCATTAATTTCTAAAAGGGTTCAATAACAGCAGATCAAAAAGCATTTAGAGAATAAGTTAATTTGTAAAATAAATTTACTTCGTCACATATCTTTTTCTCCAAGTGATTTCAGACATTCTTTCCTAGGATTAATTAAACTATTCCCTGAGAGCATAAAATACTAACAGACAGTCAAATTACTGACAGTCAAATTTTGTTTTGGGTACGGGGACCATACAACGTTACCTATTGTCCTTTGATATAATAATTAATACTAGATGGAAAATATCCAAGAATGTTTTTATAGTGTAACACTCTCTCATATCGTCATATCGAGGAAACATGAAAGCAAAATCGTGGTAGAAGGTATACCTACTGAAGTATTTTAAGAACAAAGACAAGAGATATAAAGTAAGCTTATACTTACAAATAAGAAAATAAATGAGAATTTAACGTCAGTCGCTTCGAATTACGCCCATCAAAGCTAATTAATATACTTAACTTATTCTTATTCCCTTCCACCTTCAAACTCCAATTTCCTTACAATCCTTGTCTTCCATTTTATAATATTATTTCTTGCGAGAATTTTCTCAGCAATATTATAAAATTACCGAAGACCACTTAGCACCATTATCGCTTGCCCGGAGGAAATTATATGCAAACAAAGTACGGGATAAAAAAATCCACGTGGACGAGGCAAGGGGGTTAAATGCGCGGATAGGATGCAAATTGGTCCCGTGGGTCGTTCAGGCCGCATTTAAAATAATACACAGTTCCCAGGGTGAGTACCGAAGGCAGATGGTTAAATAACTTTTAATATGTCATTTGCATTTGCCTGTGCGAAAAAAGAGTTGGTAATATTTTCATAATTCGTTTATGTTTCGGGATTAATGTTTTAAAATAAGGAGGATTTATGAGTGTTTACCTGTTCGTTATAAGTGGGGTGTTGTTAATGTAGTGAATGTGTTACTGTAATTTTGCCTGTTAATATGCCATTTTTCATCATTGTTGAGCGGATACTGAATCAGCCTATAATGACATTGCTGGAACTGAGGTCGACGCTTTGGGTTATGGTAACCACGAAGCCATTCCTGCACTATTTATAGAGCGAATAGTTAAACAATTTTAATTAACTCCTCGACGCTCATCTTGAGTTGTTTCGTTACTAAATGTACAACACGACACAAGTAACTATCTTAATATTAGCGCCCTCTTTATTACAGTGAAAATGGACATCATCATCATCTGTTGGGGTCGGCTTCCAGTCTAACCGGATGCAGCTGAATACCAGTATTTTACAATCAATCAGCATTTTAATAGAACTTGTTTATAACCAAATTCTCTATAATTCTACGTATTTCAGTATTAAAAAAGCGTAAATTTAAATAAATAAACAGAATAAAAGTTTATATTCGTCACCTAACCAAAGCTAAAATTGTGATGCTTATTGCGCGCGGACCGCGGCCCGATGGATTACAATAATGGCACTGAATACTTAAGCGTCGAGGACCGGGACAAGCAAAGAGTAAGATGTAGCACGCAGATACGACAGTACTGGTGAAATAGAAAGCCAAGCATTGTGCCTACAAGGTTCTATAACCTTAAAACACAAATAAAACGTGCAGCAAGATTGAGACTCATCATAATTCTACTATAATAATATTATAAATGCGAAAGTTTGTGAGGATGGATGTTTGTTACTCTTTCACGCAAAAACTACTGAACGGATTTTGATGAAACTTTACAGTAATATAGTTTATACATCAGAATAACACATAGGATACTTTTTATCCCGATATTCCTACGGGATCAAAACTGACGCGGGTGAAACCGCGGGGCGCAGCTAGTCAGCCTATAATGTTCCCACTGAGCTGGGACACAGGCCTCCTCTCTTTAAGAGGGAGTGGGCCATAATCCACCACGCGAACCCAGTGCGGGTTGGTGGATGTTACATGTCTTCGAATTTTTGGTTCTAGGCCATGCCGGTTTCGTCACGATGTTTTCCTTCACCGTTTTGAGAGCAGTGGTGCAAGGTTGAGACTGCGTGGTTAAATTAACATGAATTAGCAAAGCTTTTTGGGTTTTGTCTAAATCATAATTACCACGGATTATCCGACAAACGTGGAAGGCCATCCTTTTCTGATCCGATGACAACCAATCAATAAAAATCTCTCTCTATGTTTCATAGTGCACCTCATGCTTGTATGAGGTTGCGTATTTCTATAAATACCATCGGTGCTATCACGCTAATCACACTAATATTATAAAGATGAAAGTTTGTGAGTGTGTGTGTGTTTATATGTTTGTTACTTCTTCACGCTCAAACGCCTGGACTAATTTTGATAAAATTTTGTATGGATGTAGCTGACACCCTGGATTACATAGGATATACGTAGGGTATTATTTATCCCGATATTCCCACGGGATCGAAACTTATGCGGGGAAACTGCTAGTTTTGTAAATATATCACCGTGTTAACATATTTGAAGTGAACTAACATTCTACCTGATGACTGAAATCATCTACTGGTACTATGACTTCTGTCAATAGCACTACTGGAATAAAACAAAGTATCATTCATTTCTGTCTGTGTTCCCGTTTTATTCTTCTAAAAACTACCTAATGGATTTTGATGCAGTTTTCACCACAATTTAGAGAATTTATTCCAAAAGATCTGCATCTACTCGTACCTACTTAGTAGAATGCATCCGTGCAAAGCATGGGCGCATCCTTATATACCTTTTGTACAGCTCAGTCATTACCAAACCGCGTGCCTCACAGATGCACCCACGACGTATCCACAAAACTTACTAGCTAGATCACAAAAACAGCGAAAAGCCCGCGGACACTCACGTTCCCATCGCAACTGAAGAATAAACAGGATTACGTCGACACCCAAACTACCTTATGTCTTCTGTTGTTTTGTATAGAAGGTTGCCTAAGGCTTACACTCATTGGATAAGCGGTAACGGAATATATTGTAAGCGTTGAATAGGAGTCCTGATGTTTCTTGCCGGCTCTTTTCCATAGGAAACGAGCAATTGAAACCGTGCACCTAGCTTCTGACGTTTCAAAAGTGTTCATGTAGGTTTAAGTGAAATAAAATATTTTTTGATTTTGAATATCTATAACGATTTTCTGACTTTGACTTCGATCTTTCAATACTCTTTATTCTTCAATCCCTTGCTAAATAAAGTTCTGGATGATATAGAAGCACTCCATGCCATGGTGGTTCCAAGAACTTAGGTTAAGATGAAGAGAAAAGTGGCTTTAAAATGAAAGACTTTTTACAATAATTTTGACATGGAGACGGAATGCCACCAAAGGTCCTTTTCTCAGAAAATATGTTTTTTAACTAACAAAATGCACTCGCGTTTTTGTACCTTGTTCGACCTGCACCCTAATTGCGTAACACGCTATCAATCGGAATCTGAATCATTTTGAAGCAAATTGCTAATCCATTGCTTCATAAGTTCGAAAAATTTGTTTGCTCAACACGTAATAACTGAATGTTGTTGAACTGTCAAAATGAAACCGATTCCGATTGATAATGTGTTACGCAATTGCCTCGCAGCTCTATAGAAAAGGCAATAAAGCAGAGCAAGTAAGGCAGGAGTAAATAAATAGCTAGATCACAAACATGCGTGTTGTTTATTATAATAACTACGAGCTGTGCCCGCGACTTTGTTCGCGTGCATGTCGGATAACATATTGGATTTCATGACTTTTCATTTGTCTTGCGCGGAACCTTAATTATTTTAGCATCCTAATTACTTATAACATCAGAAATCCCTTCAAAGTTGGTTGAGCCGTTTTGAAGATTAGCCAGAGCAGACAATTTTTTTTTTTTGGTATAAGTGCCGTATATACTTTCATATGCATTTAGTTAAAAGCTTTTATTTTTACATTACAAAAAGACATCAAAATATGATAACATTGTCATCTCTGCGATGGTACAATTTCGTTAATTGACGGCTTAGTAACATATAAAAAATAATATTTCCACGTATGTTCCAGTCCAACAGATGAGGACGTGACCTAAGGCTACCTAACAAAAACAGTGCATGTATTACCCTTAATATATTTTACTAGCGAAGGTCGGTCACGTTTTCACCTAGAACATTTGTAAAGGCCTAGGATAGCAATGAGTAAGCAGCTTTGTCCAAACGTTGAGCATAGTATTATGGGTGAATAAACAAGAGAAATAATGTCAGTGGAACCTTTGACGTCCCTTATTATCAGACAGGACCAAAAAACCACCTGACTTTGAAAAGATAGAGATAAAAAAGAGATGAGTATTTTTGACGACGAAGGTATTCGAGCTAATGTTGTCAGTATAACATCGTAAATTTGTCTTTTTTTTCACCAAAATAAAAAAAGATACATCGACAAAGATACATCATCTGCCTAGTATTTTCCCAATTATGTTGGGGTCGGCTTCCAGTCTAACCGGACGCAGCTGAATACCAGTGTTTTACATGGAGCGACTGCCTATCTGACCTCCACAACCCAGTTACTGGGTAATAACTACGATACCCTGTGGTAAGACTGGTTGTCAGACTTTCGGGCTTCTGACAACCCGTAACGACTGTCAAAGAACCACGAATGACAGCCGGGACGGGACCAACGGCTTAACGTGCTTTCCGAGGCACGGAGGGATCTCGGTATTTAAAGATGGTCACCCATCAACAAACCAACCGCGGCAAGCGTGGCTTAACCTGATCGATCGACCTGTGCGGCTGTTATTATACAATACACAACCATCAACGTATACATCAACGTATTATAAAGAAAATTTAAAATGTATT
Organism: Globia sparganii; assembly: GCA_949316385.1. Classification (NCBI taxonomy): domain Eukaryota; kingdom Metazoa; phylum Arthropoda; class Insecta; order Lepidoptera; family Noctuidae; genus Globia; species Globia sparganii. The sequence goes on from OX438671.1 coordinate 21,113,200, forward strand.
ATAAAGAAAAGGGATGCACGTACGTGCGTGTAGGCAAACGATTTAGAAAAGTAATCACGAGCCTTTTTTTCGTAGGAACGGTCAAAATTAATTAAATAACCGCTAGTTCAACGCATTACCAACTTGCTTCAAGTTGTGAACTCTGCAATGAATGGATTGCTTATCGGGCGCGCGCTAAAAGTGATACTTTTAATTTTTTTTTTTTTGCTTGAACGCCAATAAATTCGTGTTTACTTGAAGGCAATAACTTAGATTGCAAAATCTAAGACTATAATTACTCGATTTTTTCAAAGAAATTAGATTTGGGAAATAACATTATTTATAACTATTATGTAACAGTTACTGTACTTCCTATTTCGAGTTGATGCAAGTTTTCAATTTCATCCTTTACGCCAAATTTAATTAATCTCAATTATTTTGTTGTCTGTATGTATCTGCACTGTTATATCTCATTCTGGTTATCCGTGGAAACGTATTGGATTGTAAAGTAATGCTTCTTTAGCTTTTAATATTTTAACTGTTATACTTATATACTGTTAGTACAATCGTTTGTTTTCCCTAATTAAATAAAAACAGTTTTGGGGGTTTTTCTAAAAATTTTACAAAAGCAGGTGTTCCACGGTAGGTTTATTAAACAGGTGTGTATCAAAGAACTTCTATACCCTATTCAGTTTGGCTTGAGACAAAGTGTAAACAAAATTTGACTACTCTTAGTAAAAGATATTCTGTAAAATGTATCAAAAAATTAATTTCTAACAAAAAAAAAAAGTGTAACAAAAAGAAGTTGTGTGTGTGTTTCGAATTTTTCACTAAGGACCTAGTTTCGTATTTCACCACAAAAGCAGACAGTATGATTGTTTATACTTTGTCACAAGCCAAACTGAATAGGGTATACATAATTCTTGTCTGCTAGTAAAAAAAAAGTTTTTGTTAGATATTAGCGTCGTTCTGGGTTAACAGACGTTGTCAAAGCATGTCAACGATAAAATATATTCCTTCCTTATACAGTATGGTACCCATAAAAGGTAAATCTCGTCAAATGGCGCGGCTCGATCTTTGCCTAGCGTGTCTTATTTTCTTGCGGCTACGTGTGAAATAAACCTGGTGTGAAGACTGTGCCTTTAACGGGAACCACTGCTTACACCGTAGTGTGTCAACCGATATTCGTTGTTTTTGCAAGGCAAGAGAGCTTTCTGTCTTGAAAAAGAAATAGCGTGGTCTTGATTAGCAGAAAAATTGAATCATGCAATTCTGACGATTTCCTTCGAGAAGATGACTAAAATAGTTATTGCATTTTGAAATTAATAGTATGTAGGCTGATCATCCTATAAACAGAAAGAAATATTCAAGCAGTTTTATAAAGATTTTTCACAAATAGCCAAAAAAAATTACGACTTCAATTGATGTGCCAGGCTTTCGGCAAACTCTCGATGAAACTGTAGGTACAGTCACTAAAAAGATAAGTAACCAGGGTCGTCGGATATAGTTGAAGTATAATAAAAAACCGTTGGATGTTTTCGAATGAAATTTAATGTGATAGATTATCGGTTTGTTTTCTATTAACTAAATAAAATTTTATTTAAAAAAATCCACCGGTTTCTTTCTAAACTTCAACTATATCTGATGACCCTGGTTATTTATCTCCTTTGGTGACCGTACTCGAGATTAAATAGTTTTGATAAATTTTATTTCCTGAAAAACACATTTACGGTTCTAAAAAAGGATTTTTCAAGAATAATAGAACATTCCAGAAATAAGTGTTTCGTTGGTCTTTGTACTTATGAATAAATTATTTTATCACAAACAACAGCGCCTTCCAAACTATGACATTAAAAACATTTTTTTTCGAACGTGCTGCATAGTGATCATTTATTGCAGTACATATTCGTTACTTCAGCTTAAGAAGTAAATTGAGTTACACAACGGTGTGACGTGTGGCCTTTGTGCTAACTTACAAGTGAGCTCTCACAGTCAGGAGTGTTTGCGAATGTCGTGCCGAGTGTCGTACGGGTAACAGGTTCTTTTCCGAGCGAAAACCTTTTTGAGACAAACGTCGGCGAGCGTTGATACGTGTTTGTACTTGTGGTTTACGGGGCTTACTATTAAATGTATTGACGCTTACATTCTTGGTAGTAAAGTTTATATTAGACCGTGTTTTGTATGGTGTGCTCCGTAGTTACCTACCTGTATTTGAATGTGTCGTATGTCCAAAGTTTTAACGCACACAATTATTAATATTATTGCAGGCTACACACGGCTGGGCGAGAGGGAGTGGGAGGCAGTCACCTCCTTCTGAGAAGCAGTCATGCTAGCGAAGGAGGTGGCGGGACGGCTGAGGGAGAGAGCCTCACGTCCCAGCCGCCGCGGGAGACGCCCCGGGCGTCGGGAGCCGCGTGACAACTCCCGGCCACCGTAGGCGCGGGTAACTCACCGTCCGATCAGGACTAGGCCCGTGCCGGACGGTGCATACGTGTACCACGCGTGCCTCAAAGAGATGTCAGCTTTAGGGAAGCAGCCTGTAAGGGCCGAAGCCTGCCGGGGCAGCGGGATTGTCCGAAAGGGTTACCGCTGCCCCGGAACATAAAGGGCTAAGGAAGGAACACGGGTGGGTTTTAGTCAGTCAGAGTCTGACATTCCCTTCCGCGCTACCCAGAGCGGGAGGGGTCATTTGATGACTTCCCATCCTCAAAAAAAAAATGGGGTAAGTCAAGAGCTTATCTGCTTATAGTTAACTACAAGACATGCTCGCGACTTCCTCCGTGTGAAACTTCTTGCTCCCCCGACCCACACTGTTGTATCGCATCGCCCACCCGCACTATTCTATTACGTTTTCGTACTTTTTTTCTCTTTGCTCGGCTCCTTAGGATCCTAGCGTAATGTCAAAAATAGTATAGCCTTCCTCAATAATTGCTTAAAGAGTTTTTCAAATCCGACTAGTAGGTAGTTCCAGAGTTTACCCTCCACATACAAACTTACAAACAAACAAACATACCTCTTTATACAATAATCAATTCTTCATCTTTCTTTTTCTCAATTTTTTAGTAAAGATTAATAATATAGCGATCATCAATCCTCATGAACTAAAAATATTTTAGTGGATTCTAGTTGATGTAGTGTTTATAAGATATACAACTTAGAACCATTAATTTATTTGCAAAGAATGTTTGATAAAAATAAAAATGTTACGGGTATTAAATCATTGAATCTAGTACATTCGTCCATGTGGCATGCAAGGTATTAAGAAAAACATCAACTATATTTTCAAAACATATTATCGTAAAATTCTATGTCCATTACAACCCCACAAATCAAACCATCGTAGAGCAAACACTCACACTGCTGATGCGTTTCAAGAAAAATCGCCCGGTCCATGAGAAGCAACAGTGACAAATAATAGGGATGTATACAGGATGTGTGCGGAACTACACTCATCTGACAATCGAACAGCGGATAACGGAACGTGAGTGAATTCGTGAACAAATAATGTATTGAGGAATTTAGATAACACGATGTTTTTGTGAAATGTTTAGTTCGGCTTTTGTTTTAACGGTATTCTTTTGTTTCAGGAGCAGTGGTACCGTCTGCGAATTACGAGTTGTAGGTCTTAGGTTCAAATTCCGTCAAGCGCTTTACTTTGTGTAAATTATTTCATCACCACTGCTGTCAAAACGGTGTTTGAAAACATCGTGAGGAAACCGGCATGTCCTAGAACCACAAACTCGTAGACATGACTGTAATATCTACCAACCCGTACTGGACCCTCGTGGTGGATTACGCCCCACTCTTTCTCACAGAGAGGAGGCATGAGTTCTAGCAATGGTAACATTATAGTTCTATTGCTAGGTGATGGCATGGGTAGATGTGAAAAACAAAAAAGCCTACCAAATCAAATTACATTGTGGAATGAAATAAATATAGTCAAATTAAATTGGCTCAAGAAACTCCACAGACGTGATCGGTATCGGATAAGTATCTATAACACAGTTAAAAATTATAAAACTAAAAAAAATTGTCGATTTTTTTTTTGGGAGTCTTACTTTTAATTAACTGATTTGATTAACTGATTTATTTTTGACCCTTTATTGACTATTAAAATACGAGGACGTAACATGTAATTGCACTAGAAGTCAACGATGAAAAAATTAAATACCTACTAGTTAAATGTTACATAAGGAAAAGGACTAACATATCTATTATCTTTAGATTCTGTAAATACATAAAGAAAGGTTAAAAGGACTTTGAAGGGTTTACTAATATTTTTATTATTATGCAAGAAACTAAGGTACTTACTTGTAATATTTTGTTGTTTGAAACTTGGTGACAAAGATGTCAACACGGTTATCAGGATCTTGTTACCATAAGGCTTATTACAAAAAAAAAACAGTCCAGTGCGAATCAGACTCGCGCACCGAGAGTTCCGTACAAATTTGTAGGTAGGTATATAGTTTATCACGGGATTTTTTTTTGTAATGTGACTACAAATTTACGGTCTTCGGATGTTTTTCTTTACTTGGGCTATATAACATTGCTTCGTGCCAAATTTCATGATTCTAGGTCAACGGGATGTTCCCTATAGGGTTTGATTCCGGAACATAAACGCCCGTATCTTTTGACTTCGTTGACTTAGAAGTTTGATTTTTTCATTGCTTCAAGGAATTGCAACCCCGAGTATTCGATGTACATTTCAACTTGATAACTTTGCGCGCTCCTGAGAAAAAAGGTATTGACCAACGGATGGGGAGACGGACAACGAAGTGATCTTATAAGGAATCCGTTTTTCCTTTTGAGGTACGGAACCCTAAAAACACTTGCAGAATTTTCATACTTTAGTCCCAGCCCTAAAACTAACAAAACGCTCAACCCTAAAACTCGCACACATAAATAAAATAACATAGGGGTACCTATAAAAAAATCGCATCCATCCGTACGTCGCGCGTTGGCTAGTTTCATCAGCCCGTATATTACTGACCATAAATTTCTCATAGTAGCTCCGTGTAACTTGAGTAAGTATTTACTGTGACTAAACCGGTATATATCACAGAGACCGACCAATTTCTTGACCGAAAAATTTATAACGGTACTTGGGAGGCAACCCTTGATATATGGACGCAGGACATCCCTTGGAATACGAATCACTCTTAAGTGAATGCGGGTATAATTCATATTGGGGGTGTACTAGTTATTTTGATGCTTACATGCTGGGAACGGTAGTTTTTAGGGTTCCGTAGTCAACAAGGAACCCTTATAGTTTCGCCATGTCCATCTGTCTGTCTGTCTGTCCGCGGTTTAGCTCAAAAACTATTGGTACTAAAAAGTTGTAATTTGGCATGAGTATACACGTTAATGACGCCAAAAAAGTGGTGAAATAAAATTTTGCACTGCGCGTGGCCCGACACGCACTTGACCGGTTTTTTTTAGTAGTGAAAGAGCTACAAGGGGAAAGAGAAATTGCAAACAATTCGTAAAAAAAAAAACATTTACAAATTATTGCACAGTTATTTGGAAACACTTAATTGCACAATAATTTGGGAACTTCTATAGTTGTTGCAAAATGATTTGCAAATTTCTATGGTTATTGTACAATCATTTATAAGCTTTTACATTTATTGCACAAACTTTTGAGAATTTTTAAAGTATTGCACAATCATTTGAGATCTTCTAAAGTAATGGCACAATTATTTGAAAACTTCTGGAATTATTGCACAATTATTTGGCAACTTCTATAATTACTGCACAATCATTTTGGTAAATAATTTAAGCAGAGGTGTCCCCTGATTTAAATATGTTACCAGTACCTACTGACACATTTAAGTCGAAAGAATCTATCAATTCTTTGCTAACCACATCACATTATTTCAGACACTTCACAGGATTACTTAGAGATCTATTCCTGTTTCCAAGTTCGGGTTCCCGATGTTTTCGTCTCCTAAGCAAATATAACTAACTTATTTTGAGTGGTTTATAGGCTTATCAGACTTGTTTTTACTTTGAAGATTGACAGAAATTTGAATTGCGTTAACGCTAAGTACGTTAGCAACAGGCGTGCCTAATAGGTATGGAGGAACCACGGAATACAAATTATTCGATACAATTTGCTTTGAAAGTTTCTCGCGGCAGGAAATGGTCACCTACTTCAAAGTCAGCCTCCGGTTTTGGGTGTATAACCTCTTTTATTAGTAATGTTAAACCCTAGACTACGTTCTGTTTCAGTCAAGTTGTCGAACCCCATAAGTAGATATCTCTGGATAGGGAAGGAGTGGTCCATAATCACAGCTAAGAACCATATTATAGTCCAAAACTGGTTATATAATCTCAATCACCACGATTACCATCTGAATTTATTTTATTTTTATTAAGAGTAACTGTTTGCTATTCGCAAACAGTTACATTATGAAAACTTAAAACTAGTATAACAATATTTGCATTTTGCTAATAATGTAACCCACAACACTGTCCACGGGTTATCATAATAATATTTAAAACAATAATCACCAGGAGTGAAGAGAAAAAAATAATTAAAAAGTAATAAAACAAAATAAAAGAAAGATGACAAATAAAAAGTATACAACCATATAGGACAGATTAAAAGCAATCATTTGAAGATTACATCTATATTATGTATTAATTTTTAAGAATTTTGAAGAAAAGACCTTTGAATTTTCCTATTGTGCTGTTGAAAATGTCAATATTTACAAAAGTTTTATTGTACAAGTCAACCATACGGCGGATGGGTGAGCGCAGGCCGGAGTTGGTATGAATGGTCTCGTATTTCCAATCATTCAACAATATGAAGATGTTGCCCAATTTCCGGATACTGTCTTTTCATCATTGTCATCATCATTTCAGCCGAAATACATCCCGCGACTTTGCCGACCGGTACTGTGCTTCTCACATCTAGCAGATTCCTGCGGCCTTCACCAGGTCATCGGTACACCTTATGGGAGGCTGTCCAAGGCAACATCTTCTGTAACACGGTCACCACTCCAGAACCTTTCGGCCCCATCAGCCATAATTTAAAACATTCAAAATCTAGTAGCAGTCTCATCTCGGCGACGAACCAATGTCAAAAACTTGAAATTAAATGCATTTTTGACAGATTGAGACTGAGATCAGACTGTGAACGTTCTTAAAATTAGGAGAATTGCCCCTCAGTTTTGTGAGCAACCTTACTCAATAAATAATCCCAAAAAAAATCCCATCCCCCCACCGAACTTAACCCGGGAATCGAATCTTGTAAACAGCAAACGTTCGTATTAACAACTTCAATATTTCCGATGGGATATGTAAATGTGGGTCTGTTGGTGACACGCGCTCGCTGCGACTACATTTTAATATCCCGCCCGCTTTTTAAGAGATTATTCGCTTAAAATGTGGGATATGGGTGTGTGATCAGTTCCGGGTTTCTTTTTTATAATTGGTGAAGTTTTTGGTAAACTGAAAATAAGAAATAAAAACGTAGGAGTATTAAGTCTTTTCTCTCTAAAAATGTCATTGATTTCCAAATGAAAATGGCTATGGGTCAAATTTTAATTTATTGCCTTGAGAACGTGTATGTAATAATAATTGTATTGGTTACTTGAGACTATCAAGTTAATACTAATTAGGTTCTTACAATAAAATAAAACTTTTATTTGTATTCTACGTAATTTTTATATTACAAGGGCAAACTGTGGGCCCAAATAGCACAAAACTAGTACCCTGAGGCAGTGAGCCGGGGTCGTGACAGACCACATAGAAGATGGCGGGACGAACTGTATAGTTGTCGTCCAAAATGGAAAGAGGACGCGCGAGCTCACAAAAGATGGAAGGAGTGGATCCCGAGGCCTTGGCCCAGGAGTGGGAGAGAATCGAATAATAAAAAAAAATAGAACTGCTATGCATTTTCGCGCTAACACAACTTTAACTTGATTCTTCCAGTCTTCATAATAATTGTAAAAGTCATCGACAAATTGTCTTAACAAATTTTCTATTTTTTGACAAAACTTAAAAGAGTATGAAACAACCGTTATTAAATGGTAAAACCCAGCACATACTAACTTCGTTCGTACGCTTACTAGTCTTGAATATGTTTAAAACGTCGAGATTTTCTCAAGTGGATTTGTTGTGAAAACTCACTGCCAGAATCCGTGTTGTGCTGCCAAGAACTAGCACTGTTATTTATATTAAAATAGAGAATAAACTATAAGACAGAAAACCTATAGGTACTTACTTACTTACTTTTACTAGTCTAGACTACAAAATCGTTCAATACACAAAGCACAATGCCAATAAAGATTCGAATTATAATAGGACAACATTCATAAATCAACTAAACAAAAAGCTATAAAAATAAAAACGAAGAAAGAAAAAGTCCAAAAAAAACAAAGACATTATTAGCAACGACGTTAGTGACTACCTACTATTATCTGGCTAGCCACAAAAAACTTTATCCTAATAGGTCATCCTGAACCAACTATATCATTTCATCATTATCTGCCTAGCCTTTTCCCAATTAGTAGTAGGGGTTGGCTTCCAGTCTAAACGGATGCAGCTGAATACCAGTATTTTACATGGAGCAACTGCCTATCTGACCTCCACAACCCAGTTACTGGGTAATACGATAGGTACCCCTTGGTAAGACTGGTTGTCAGACTTTCGGGTTTCTGACTACCCGTAACGACTGTCAAAGTTCTACGAATGACAGCCGGGACCAACGGCTTAACGTGCTTTCCGATCCGATTTATCAGAAACCAATGTAGCAAATATTTTCTTAGCAATATTTTTTGAGAAAAATTTAATCAGCAAACTGGTAGTAACTCAGACATGAAATATATGACCAGTGAACAAAGTTTATTTCGTAATATACATATTAGCTCGGCGCGAGTTATAAGCTGTAGGGTTTTGTATTTTTTATGCTCATACACAAAGCATTTATTACAAATTATCCAATTACAGGCACTTTTGAATTGTCAAGGGTTTGGTCAGTCAGAAAGATGAACCTGGTTGCCCATTCCAAAGCGTAGTAGGTACCAATTGAAAAGTAAGGACAACAAACTCCACAAACACTCTTTTAAATCTTGCATAAGTAGGTGTAAACTTAACCATGCATAATGTCCTTTACTTGAACTAAAAATATGGTCGAAAACATTGCGCTACAGCTTCAAGACGAATATCTAATCAATATTAGACATACAAAAAAAGAAGGAAACTATATTAAGGTTCCTCTGTTTTATTTATAAGAAGACGTTAGCAAAAACAAAATGGAAATTAAGTTAACTTCATCCATCATCCATTTGTGCCAATCCCCACGCTCCTTTGCCAGCCTCATTCAAGTTTTACTCGCGATAGTAATAATTTCATTAATATTGAAGTTGTGGTGATGTCCTGTGTATGTGGAGTAAACGTAACAGTAGCAAATAGCCAAATTCTGTCATACATTTCTGTGTTATTTTTCAATATTGTTATAATAACTCTGACACCTTGTCAAGTCTAAAAAGTAAAGTACCACTACCATTCATAAGCCGACCTAAATAAATGATAAATGAATGATATATGATTTATTTCTGTAAGTAGGTTTGTACAAACACTTATACACGTCAATATTATTATTTTTTTTAAACTAGATGAGGTCGGCGTTTCCTATCTGACTACTCTGAGAAGAAAGGCCGAAACAAACTCAGAGGTCACAGTCTCTTTTAAAGTCCAGACAAAATCTTGGTCAGATTATGTGAAGACCATGTAGATTGGTGTTTGAAATGGTATTTTATTTATTTAAATAAATAAATAAATAAATACAAATATTTACCAACCGCTTATACCTCGCACCACTTCCCAATCGTAGCGCTATGAGTGCCATCGATATTTGCATACAAATTGCCCCAACACCACTTCACTAGACTTGAGCGATCCCGCTCCGACTCCACGATTATAAATTGTCGATATTATGCAAAGTGACGTCACTATTATCGATTATATCGACCTAGTTGACGAGATGAGGATTGACGTGACAGCTTTAGACATGGATTTATAAAGTTTTGAAAGTTTATTATTCTATTTATATTCTACGCAACGAAGCTAAAACACTCTTTTTTCTGTTTCCTTTTGCTCATCACCAATTTCTCATCCTCTACTGAAACTGGTCTATCCGACAAATAAATTGCAAACTTTTGCCAATTACAAATGTCTAAGGGTGTGTGAGGGTGTGTGTGTGTATTTCGATAAACTCTAATAATGATTCATGGGAAATAAAAGAATCATAATTTGTCTGTCTGGGCTCGATACGTCAGCAAGATATGGACTAAAAACTCATTTCGTATTTAGAAAACATTTTTTTCACCACACGGCGAAAATCTACTGTCTAAACGACAATTCGGCTAGGCCGAAGGAAGGTCGACATTGAACTACGAAATGAACTAGTCACCTGCGATTTTTATCGACCTGTGTGTGTGTGGGTGGCGATTTGGTGGGTGAAAATTGATTTAGTGTAACTCCCTCATTAGTCAGCAAAACTAATAGTGGGGCTTATCCATAGTTTGAATTATGTCACAAACTAACTTATTTTAACCAATCGAGTCTTTTCAGCATCATCTGCCTAGCCTTTTCCCAACTATGCTGGGCTACACTTCCAGTCTAACCAGATACACCTGAATACCAGTATTTTACACGAAGCAACTGCCTATCTGACTTCCTCAACCCAGTTACTGGGTAATACGATACCCCTTAGTAAGACTGGTTAACAGACTTTCAGGCTTCTGACTACCCGGAACGACTGTCAAAGATCCACGAATGACAGCCGGGACCAACGGCTTAACATGCTTTCCGAGTCACAGAGGGGCCTTGGTATGTAAAGATACATACACCAACCGCGCCAAGCGAAGGTTAACCTGATCGATCGACTTTTGCGGCTGTTATTATTTAACGACGAGCTTCTTTTAAGTTAGTAAACCCGTGGAATAGGCACCAACTATCCAACAATATCGAGTATCGCCTAAGCAGTTTGATCTAATACATCGCCAAGCAGAATTAGTGAAGTCTCGAGACGCCTATCGGTTATCTATCCGTTCATCCATCAAAACTCGGAAACTACTTACAGGCTTTAGTAATTCCCTGGAGCGGGTTCCTAAGATCGGGGGAAAAAGATAGCATAAATGTTTCACTTTAGTTAACTTAAGTGCTAGTGTTATTCAAACTTTTTTGTAAGTATCGTTTTGATCAAGTCATACACACATCAAAAGTGTCTAGGGATCAACATATATTTTTGCGATAACTTTTCTCCTGATTGATATTAATTAAAATTTTCTTTAAGGATTCATCAAATAAAGTGTTTTCGTTTGTCACAGTAACGATAAACCAAGTCACCTTTGCATTAATAAAGAAATTTGCCATTTTCCTAATAAAGGGATTTTTGACATTTGAACCACTAACACAAAAGTTCGAAAAAAAGACTGAAATAACAGTTTTCTCTAAAATTTTATTGGGTAACTTAAACAATTAATAATCCGTGTTTCTACCGCGAACACTAACAACACAAGAACATCGGTTTGGCATACTCAAAATGAGTTCATCCAAATCACGCTGTGGAATGGCCGCCCATGTTCGTTGCAACAACAAAAAAAGGTCTTCTTGCGACTGGATACCCTCCATATTCGGCAGAGCTCTTCTCTGTAGCATATCCCATGCATGCTCAATCGGGTTCAAGTCTGGCGACTGAGCAGGCCAGGGCAGGACATTGATGTTAGCTGCGGCGAGAGTCTGTCTTACAACTCTTGCGGTGTGCGGTCGTGCATTATCATGCATTAACTGAAATAAGGGACCGATTTGCACTTGTAGAGGAACGATGACGTCTGATACAATCGTCTCAGCATAAATTTGAGCGTTGAGGTTGCCTCTGATCCAAATCAACTCAGTTCTTCCGCCGATCCAAATACCCGCCCATACCATGATGGTTCCACCACTATAAGGATGGACTTCCTGGCAGGATTTTAATCGCTGTTGGCGTCCAGGGGTTCTCCAGTGTCGTATACGTCTTGTATCCGGTCTCATACCAAAACGAGACTCATCAGAAAAGCACACGAAACGCCATTGTTCTTCTGCCCAATTTCTGTGTTCAAGAGCCCATTGATATCGAATCCTACGATTGTGCATTGCTATAGGTGGTACCCGTAGCGGTCTTCGGGAATGAAGGTTCACTTCATGCAAGCGGTTTCTGACTGTTTGGTCGCTAATTAAGTTCCCTGAAGAGTGATGAAGCCTCACGGCTAACATCATGGCGGTTATTGTTGGAGCTCTTCGAGTTAAGATTTGAATGTATCGGTCTTGTCTCCGTGTGGTGCAGCGATACCGTCCTCCATGGCGCTCAGCCACGGTACCAGTGCTTCGGTAACGTGTCCAAAGTCGACTGATAACACTCTGACTTGTATTCAGAGCTAAAGCCACAGTACGTTGCCGGGAACCAGCTTCTATCATTCCCACGGCTCTGAGCATTTCTTCCCTGCTTAAATGACGTCGCCGCTCCATAATAACGTTGGTTTTAATCAGTAGTAGGGAAACAGTAGCACTAATAATGTCTTCAATGCGTTGTATGTTTTTATAGGGAAAATATTGACAGCTGATTTTCATCTTTTACTCGAATTTGATTCACAGTTCCTGATTCAAATTATGAAATGCACCAAAAAGGATCCATATAAATTTATAAAATCATAAATTTATTACAAAGCCACATCTCAATCTCAAGAAATCCACATAAAAATGCTTGATCCCTAGACACTTTTGATGTGTGTAGGTTCTCAACGTGGGCTATAACGCCCCCTCAAATATAATAAAAAAATGTGCTAATAATATAAATATGAAAATTTGTGAAGATATCACGCGTAAACCGTTGAACGGCACACAGATAGTTTATAACCAGGATTAATACATAGGATACTTTTTATTCCGATATTCTCACGGAATCGAAAATAACGCGGGTGAAACCGCGGGGCGCTGCTAGTATAATATAATAGAAGAGCCAGAAAAAAATATATTTCTTTTATTACGAATATATAATATTACACGTCTAAATATAATCGTGGAAATAGCTATTTCAGATTCGCGACGGATGGTAAGTAAACGAAAAATTGGGTGGCTCTAGTAAAAAATATTCTCAAAGTGGGCGGTAGACAAAATAATGTAGAGAACCTATTAATCGGTTTAAGTTGTATCATCGTTTCAGCCGAAAGACGTCCACTGCTGGATATAGGCCTCCCCGAAGCACCTCCACTTCGACCGGTTTTGTGCATCTCGCATCCAATGGGTTCCTGCTGTATTCACAAGGTCATCGGTCCACCTTGTGGGAGGCCTTCCAACGCTACGTCTTCTGGTACGAAGCCGCCACTCCAGAACCTTTCGGCTCCATCAGAAATCTGTTTTAAGTTGTATGCTTGTTGGAATTTCGCTCTCCTTTCGTTTTCCCTTCAAAAGTGAAATCGTTATTATTTGTTATAGTAATAATAATAATCTTTATTGGGAAACAAAAACACATATAACGAAATAATTGCGTTCGAAATTAACTACATTAGCTGGAAACTGTGTCGCAGCTATTAACGCCCACCTCCAGGAGGAAGATAACAGTGTTTCTCAACCGATAAAAACACAGATGTGAAAAATCTAAAAGTAAAACTAAATCAAATCTAAATAGTGGTTTTAGAAACGTCAAATGACCTGGAAGTTCACGTGCAGGGTCGCGGCTTCTTGAGCACCATGAACATAACGCTAGCAAGAAACTTATTCAGTGACTCAATCTACTGTTAAAAGCATAGATAATTATGTCTGAACTACCACCGTGTACCGTGTGTGTATGAACCACCCGCAATTCAAGCCCAATTCAAGACCTATGACAAGATATATACCAGACGAGACAAGGCTGAAACAAGACTATAGCATAATCCTACTTCCTACTTCCTACTAATAACCCTATCCTACTTCCTGCTTCCTACTATCCTACTAATAATCCTACTAATCCTACTAATAATATTATAAATGCGAAAGTTTTTGAGGATGGATGGATGGATGTTTGTTACTCTTTCACGCAAAAATTACTGAACGGATTTTGATAAAACTTTACAGTAATATAGTTTATACATCAGAATAACACATAGGATACTTTTTATCCGGATATTCCCACAGGATCGAAACTTACGCGGGTGAAACCGCGGGGCGCAGCTAGTATTATAAATGTGAAAGTTTGTGAGGATGGATGGATGTTTGTTACCCTTTCACGCAAAAACTACTAAACGGATTTTGATGAAACGTTACAGTAATATAGTTTATACATCAGAATAACACATAGGATACTTTTTATCCCGATATTCCCACGGGATCAAAACTTACGCGGGTGAAACTGCGGGGCGCAGCTAGTCAGCCTATAATGATCCCACTGCTGGGACACAGGCCTCCTCTCTGTGGGAGGCAGTGGGCCGTTATCCACCACACCAGCCCAGTGCGGGTTGGTAGATGTCACATGTTTACGAATTGGGTTCTAGGACATGCCGGATTCCTCACAATGTTTTCCTTCACCGTTTTGAGAGCAGTGGTGATGATATAATTTATACAAAGTTAAGCAATGTCTGGGTTCGAACCTACGACCCACAACTCGTAAGTCGCGTCCCGTTTCTAGTGGGCCACCATTGCTGACGCAGATTGCACCAAGTCTACGGTATCATGAAATTAGTACAGTAACAATACAGGGTATCCCTGGAAGTATGGATCAAATAGAATAGGGACGTGGGCAAGGTCATTTCCAAACTTTTTGGTCCTGAGAATGATGATTGAGAACTATTTTACGATTCAAAAGTTGTGACCAACTTTTTTCAATCGCTTCGCATAGTGCTCAAAGAAAAAAAATCATTAAAAAAAAACTATCAGGGCTGTCTAAAAAACTTAAATTGACAATTCCTGGTAGTTTTTTTTAAATTATTTTGTTCTTTGAGCACTATGCAAAGTGATTGAAAATAACAAAAATTGGTCATAACTTTTGAAAATTCACTAACATTCTCAGGATCAAAAAGTTTGGAAATGACTTGAATGCCCACGCCCCTATTTGATTTGATCCATACTTCCAGGGACACCCTGTATATTTTTTACACGTCCATGGTAACTACTTGAAAGCAAAATAAATGATCAAGTAAATTGACATTGACAGGGCAATTTATTTCGTAGCAGAATGTTATAATAACTGATATGCATTCCACCATAGGTATAACCGCTAAGTGATATCATGAGTGGTTAATTTCAGTTATCTAATGAGACGCCATGTCCACATATACCATTTAATACAGTAATGAGATAATCTCATTGTATATTGAATGATGATATTAGGGGCAGGGGGGGACGTAAGTATAGAGGAGAAGGGGGAAATAAATCACTGTAATAAATGTTTTTATAACCGTGTCTTTTTGTAAACTAGTTAAGGAATATGGCGCTGCTTGCGTGTGGAACAAAATGGTGTCCGGAAATAAAATATTGTTTGATAATGTTTTTTTGTATATAACTTTATATGCTACATGTATATAAAAAACCGGTAAAGTGCGAGTCAGTCTCGCGCACCGAGGGTTCCGTACAAATTTGTAGTTAGGTACCTATGTAAATAGTTTATGACGGGAATCGTGTCTCAAATTATTTTTCCCGTTTTTTTTTTTTAATTAAACAAATTTACGGTTTTCGGATTGTTTCCCTTATTTGTGCTACATGACATTGCTTCTTGCCAAAATTCATGATTCTAGGTCAACGGGAAGTGCCCTATAGGTTTTGATTCCCTTGCGAGTGTCAAAAAATGCTTAAACGGAACATAAACGTCCGTATCTTTTGATTGCGTTGACTTAGAAGTTTAATGTTTTCATTGCTTCAAGGAATTACAGCCCAAGTATTTAATATTAATTTCAAATTGATAACTTCACGCATTCCTGAGAAAAAGGGCCTTGACGGACGGACAGACAGACGGACAACGAGGTGATCTTATACTAAAGGGTTCCGGTTTTCCTTTTGACGTACGGAACCCTAAAAAGGAGACAGAATCGCAGAGCATCTAAAAATTCGTCTGCATCCGTGTCAGCAAGAAAAGAGACGTGGTGTGAAATGTGTTAAGCATTGACAAGTTTGTGGTGACACAATAATATTATGAACTTAAACATCGCTGCCATTCGGTGAAGAGAAAAAACTTAAGCGCAGAGAGTTAATTTTGTGAATAAAACTAGTTAATTCTACACAGTATTATGATAAAATGTTCTAAACCTGCAGTGATCTTATAGATAATATTATTTCTTTAAAAGTATACAACGACATGCTGATAACCTTTTAATAACGCTATACCTCACAATGTATCTTTATATACAAATTCAAATTCAGCTCACTCCAAAACCAGTATCAAGATTAAACTAACACTCATAGTTTGAATCAAACTTGGCACATACAGACAGATAGACGGACAAACTTCGCAGAAACATATCGGGCGCAAGAGTGTCGTTAATAAAATCACGTCACGTCAAGCACGCGGCGTGAAGTATGGCGTGATACGCGGGATTATGGCGTCATCGGCCGTGCTCACTCGAGCGGTGTGCGACCGATAACGTATGCGGTACACATGGTTAGGAAAAGTGACGAGCTTGTTGGATAGTTACTTGTTCTGCTGTGGTGTTGATTTAGACAGTCTATATTCCGCTTAATTATCAAGATCTACAAAGGTTAAATCATCTTTGGCCATAGTAATAACTTACCTAGTTTGCGACACTTTCCTTATTAGATACATACATCACTCATGTACGGAGTCACTAAGAATAATAAGGAAGGAAAATCAGCTATCCTTTCTACAAAAGCATACATTCATTATTGCTGGGTATAAATAAGCCTCGTCTGTTTGGCGTTTTCATTAGGCGTCCCCCGACACGAGGACGCTTGGATCAAAATATTACCTACAACTTATATTAAACTTAAAGGACAAATACATAAATATATTTATTTTTTACTTTTTAGAGATATTTGTTATTGTCGGAGATTTTTAATTTAACTTAATTTTATGCTTTTTAAACTTGTGTCGCTTAAATCTGCGTAGATACGTAAGTTTTCTACAGTGGAGTCAAGTTACTAATTATCCTCATTTCTCTTTACTACTCATAATCACACCCTGATCACCATCTCTCTATAACCTACTGATTGAGACCAATGACCCCAAACACGATACTTCTGCTGTAAGTTGGTGAGGGAGTTGAGTATTCTGCAAATTCCAGGTTATGCTGCAGGATGAGCTCAAGGTACAATGCGGCAGATACACACGTAAAGCTTATAACACCGCTCTGTGTCTCTCGGGGGTTAAAAAGCCACAATTATAAACACTCATCAAAAAAACTGCGACAGGCCGGTTTTTCTAAGGCTCCACCTGATACGTTGCCGAATGGAAATCCATCGGGCACAGAGCTTGGCTACTACGAAAATGATCCTTTCGAGTCTCCTGTGGCAGGTATGCTAGAAAAGATTTCTTTAAAAATATGCATCACCTTTGTCCGTATCTTTCTGTTCCGTTTTTCTTGTCTGTTATATTATTTGTGCATAAATCCTACTTAATATT
This sequence comes from Globia sparganii, assembly GCA_949316385.1. Classification (NCBI taxonomy): domain Eukaryota; kingdom Metazoa; phylum Arthropoda; class Insecta; order Lepidoptera; family Noctuidae; genus Globia; species Globia sparganii. Next base: position 21,130,775 of record OX438671.1, read on the forward strand.
ATAAATGCGAAAGTTTGTGAGGATGGATGGATGGATGTTTGTTACTCTTTCACGCAAAAACTACTGAACGGATTTTGATGAAACTGTACAGTAATATAACTTAAATGATAAAGGATAAATGATAAATGATTTTATTTCTGTAAGTAGGTTTGTACAAACACTTTTACACGTCAATCATATTTTTTAAAACGATATGAGGTCGACGTTTCCTAACTGACTACTCTGAGAAGAAAGGCCGAAACAAACTCAGAGGTCACAGTCTCTTTTAAAGTCCAGACATAATCTTGGTCAGATCATGTGGAGACCATGTAGATTTGTGTCTGAAATGGTCTTTTGAGGAAAGAACCACACCGATTGAAAGGACCTGTCCAGTCAGTGCACGCATTTGTCAGTAATCATGCAGCTCAACTCAAACTTAAGGAGCTCAACGATTCGACGAACAATATCAAAGAAAGGACATTTGGGTGGGTCGCATAAATTACTCAAACTGCCAGACCATGACTAAAACTATCTGAGAAAATAAATAAAAGCAAAAAAGAAAAATTAACCCACATAGTCTTCACATTCAGTCATCTATATCTATACTTATAATAAATCTGTAGAGAGATCAATTCTGTACATGAAATACAAAGTTGATACGACAGATGGGCTTTCCCTTAAACTGCCTATACTAGGTATCATTATCAAGCTCTCTACCAAAAATCAATTAAATTGAAACAGTAGTTTAGTCGCAAATGATTTTTTAAGTTTTTGCACCGTTTGAACACGATGTATTTTTCCTAACAGCTGATTATGTCTACAGGCATAGGTCATGCACCTTAAAACGATAAATCTACGATACGTTGTTGCCGCTCTTACGCAAGTCATAAACCAATACGTAGTACATAAGAGAGTGACAATCCTATTGGCAAAACATCACGTGCGTAAAAGAAATAGAAATAGGTCAGTGTGTTGCTATTGTATCTTAGATCCTTGCGACACAGAATACCGAGAGTACAGAAGTCTACGCTCGGCGGTCGCGCTATGGTTGTCAACTTTGGCTTATGCACAAAAAACTATCGTGGTAGTGGCACTCGCATCTAGTTGTTTGATTTATTGATGATGATGAGAAACGAAAAAACCAATAATAACTAAAATATTTTAATTTTAATGTTATTGTTACATTACTTTGTCACAAAGTGCTACAAAGTCATGTTCGCTTTTACTTTACGGCGCGGGACTGGGGGCCGGGGCGCTTACCTACCTACCTAACTACTGTGTTACGTTAATACAAACCATCGAAATACAAGCAAATACCTACTTACCTCTCTGAAACAACTGGTAGATTAAAAAACGACAATTCACCGTTTAATGTTGAATTTAAACAACCGTCCACTGAACAGTTATAATTTTTTTTTATTGCTCCATTTTTGCACTTCATAGACGCATGTCTCAAGCGGATGGCACTTGCGCTCGCACTAGTCCCAACCAGTCCGAGATATCGTGTCCGTGAGCGGTGTCTATGTGTGCGTTGCTCGAGCGCACTTTGTATGTAGATTGACTTCTTTACTCTCTGTATTTTGTGCTTGCGATCAGTAAGTGGGGCCTCCAAAAAACTTGTTTTTTCAGTGCGCCGACGCTACCCTTCCGGAACGTAGGTACGTACGCGGAAGCTCCTGCGCCCTTATTGTTTTGTCGAACTTGTGCGCTGACAATAATTGTGAATTTATTTTGTTATTGTGATAGGACACTAAATAAGTTTAAGACAGTATTCCTTTTTTTATTGTGACAGGACAGGACACGTAACTTGGGATTATTATTATTTAGTGTTAGTGTTTTTTTTTTGTAATTGACTGTTTCTATTGTGATAGTTAAACTTTGGTTGTGTGTGTGTATAATTAAAGTGTTCAAAAATACCTCGTGTAACTGACACGGCGTCAGAATACACTGACATGATTTTAATCTACGGCGAATGCCGTGGAAACGCAACGTTAGCTCTACGAACTTACAGAGAAAGGTATTGTGATAGCCGCAATTGCCCTAGGAATGCCCGCACCATACAGTTGGCAGTACAAAGATTACGGGACAATAAACGTATAGTGCTGTAACAGGAGGGAGTGCCACCGCGGTAAATGCCCGCTGCTTGGGACGAAAGAATTTTAGACAATTTTTCCCGCAGCCCGACGAGTCTCCACAGAGCCGCCCGGCAGTTTAGATGTTGCCATAGAACTATCTACAAGGTTCTAAAACGTAAAAAACGCAAACCTTCTAAATATCGGAAGGTGCAAACTTTTTTATCGAGAGACTTGCCGATCAGCAACAGTTACTGCCAATGGCTACTAAATAAAACATCCGAAGACCGTCATTTCTTAACTAATTTAATATGGACCGATGAGAGTACTTTTACTCGGACCGATCTGGAATCGGCAAAATCTCCGGTACTGCAGTTTGGAAAATCCACAGTGTGTTTCAAGTTACTCTGCCCGCGCGCGACGTTGGACGTTGCCACTTTGTATAGTTATCCAAGGTCAGTCACCAGGCCCAAGTTTTTATGAAGTTTGGGTTTCTCCTTTATTTACAAAGGGTGGTTGCGTTTTACTCTGATTTGTAAGCTATTTAGTTTGTTTGAAAAAAAAAAATTCTCATTTATGGCGCTTTTTATTTGTATACCGTATCGAATTAATACTAAACACGTATAGTATACGTAGTGTAATTTAATGCCCCTCGGTCGTATCAACTCTGTATATTTCCAAAATAACTATCAGCGGGGATTGGTGATCGATACTGACGCCAAAAATGCAATCAGTAAAATTTTTGTCTGTCTGTCTGTCTGTCTGTATGTTCGTTATAGAAACAAAAACCACTCGACGGATTTCAACGAAACTTGGTACAATTGTTCTTCATACTCCTGGGCAGGTTATAGTATACTTTTCATCACGCTACGATCAATAGGAGCAGAGCAGTGAAAACAGGATTTCTTTTTAGGTGAAGTAGTGATAGGTTAGTAGTAGTTAGTTAGTAGTAGGTAAGTTTTGGTTAATTTATGTTCAGTTTTTTTTAATATTAAAAAAAAAAAGCATAGGTACTTTTATTAATCATCACGCTACGATCAATAGGAGCAGAGCAGTGAAGGGAAATGTTGGGAAAACAGGAGAACTTACTCCATTTTTTAAGCTTCCGTCGCGTGTGCAGCCTTAATGGTTAAAGCTACACAGAAATCATGTATGACGGAAATGTTTTCATTAAAATTATATAAAAAATATTCCACGACAGCAAATGTCCAGCTTTTATGGTTGACTCACAATAACACGTGTAACTCCCGATAGCTTAGCAATTCGGAGCTTTCTGATTATATTTGTCTACTCTTACGTTTATAACACTCTCACTCATCCCTAATTAAAAAATGTTAACATTATTACCTATTTAATAAAAAAAGAATCATAGAAATCGGTACAGAAACACCAAAGGTATACATGAAATACGCTAATAAGCCATCGCGCGTGAATACTGAATCATGCTATAAGGATTATTTTTGTGTAACGGTCGCCGCGCTCGACGCGGCTCGCGGCGGGATGTATAAAAGGGCGGGGGATCCAAACGCGAACTTCTGATAGCCCGGTTAAGCAGTATGGCAACCTCCATGAGTTGCACAACTGCGAGTCGAAAAAAGACGCGAACTTCATACAATATTTGGCTGTTGATGCGAGTAGACGTTCCGAGCATTCGACCTTATTGACAGACGATATTGTTTATCAGCGCGACTTTTAGTCTTTAAATTAATTTAGTTTATTTAGTTTTCTTTTGTTGTTATTTTATAAAATAGGTATTAGTTATTTTGGTAGTGTATTATATTCGTTCAAATTACAAATTATTAATAGTTTACATTTTACTTCTTTTTAGGTGAAGTAGTAATAGGTTAGTAGTAGCAGTAGTAGGTAAGTTTTGGTTAATTTATGTTCAGTTTTTTTAATATTAAGTAGGTAAAAGCGTAGGTACTTTTATTAATTATAGGTATAGGTATTATTAATTATAGTAGCTATAGGTTTTAGTTTTAAGTGAAGTAGGTTTTATTATATATCTATACTAATATTATAAAGAGGTAAAGTTTATAAGTTTGTATGTAGGGGGTAATCTCTGGAACTCCTGCTTCGAATTGAAAAAATCTTTTTGCGTTAGATAGTTCATTTATCGAGGAATGCTATAGGCTATACAGAGTTGATACGACCGAGGGGCATTAAATTACACTACGTATACTATACGTGTTTAGTATTAATTCGATAAGGTATAAAAATAAAAAGCGCCAAAAATGAGAATTTTTTTTTTTCAAACAAACTAAATAGCTTACAAATCAGAGTAAAACGCAACCACCCTTTGTAAGTAAAGGAAAAACCCAAATTTCATAGAAACTTGGACTTGGCGACTGACCTTACAAAGTGGCAACGTCGCACGCGCGCCGGGGCGCGGCATGTGTTATTTCGTGTCGAAGCGGGCGGCCGGCGGTGGCGCGGGCGGCGGCTTAGGCCTCCGCTCGCGCTGGCTGTTATGTTAGATAGTTTTGAAGTACGCCGACAACAAAAACACTAAATTTTTTAATTCTCTATGTGTCCTCCATTCACATTAATGCACAAATTATACCGACGGAGAATATTGTTATTTAGTTTTGTAATTAAATCACTGTCCGTCGCTAAGCACTTTAATTTATGAAATGCTAAAATAATCCTGTTTTTTAGTTCAACAATTGTATTTACCTCGGAGGCATACACTTCACCCTTAATGTACCCCCACAAAAAGAAATCCATGGGAGTGAGGTCCGGAGATCGTGGTGGCCACCGAACAGGTCCGAATCGACCGATCCATTGCTGCTCAAACATTTCTGTGAGCCGCTCCCTGGAAGCCATCACAGAATGTGGAGGCGCACCGTCCAGCTGGTACCACAACTTGCGATGAACGGCTAAAGGTAGTTGGTCAGTGTACTCGGCCACAGGACCACTTAATAAATCTAAAAATTTCACCGCTGTAAGGGTGCCGTCAATAAAAACAGGGCCGATAATATTATTATTATGGATACCAGCCCACACATTGAGAGAAAATCTGTACTGGTGTTCAGATTCTCGAAACACGTGTGGATTTCCCAAACTCCAGTACCAGAGGTTTTGCCGATTCCAGATGCCGTTCCGAGTAAAAGTACACTCATCGGTCCATATTACATTTGTTAAGAAATGGCGGTCTTCGGATGTTTTATTTAATAGCCATTGGCAGTAACTGTTCCTGATCGGTAAGTCTCTCGATAACAAAGCTTGCACCTTCCGATATTTATAAGGTTTGCGTTTGATACGTTTTAGAACCTTGTGGATGGTTCTATGGCAACATCTAAACTGCCGGGCGGCTCTGTGGAGACTCGTTGTCGGGTTGCGGGAAAAATGATCTAATATTCGTTCGTCCCATGCAGCGGGTATTTGCCGCGGTGGCACTCCCTCCTGTTGCGGCACTACACGTTTATTGTCCCGTAATCTTTGTACTGCCAACTGTATGGTGCGGGCGTTCCTAGGGCAATTGCGGCTGTCACCATACCTTTCTCTGTATGTTCGCAGAGCTAATGCTGCGTTTCCACGGCATTCACCGTAAATTAAAATCATGTCAGTGTATTCTGACGCCGTGTAAGTTAGACGAGGCATTGTTGAACACTTTAATTAGGTATACACACACACAACCAAAGTTTAATTACGTGTCCTATCACAATAAAAAACAGTAAATCACAAAAAAAAACACTAACACTAAATAATTATAATAGCAAGTTACGTGTCTTGTCACAATAAAAAAAAAGAAAGAAGTGTCCTATTCACAATAACAAAACAAAATCACAATTGTCAGCGCACGAGTTCGACAAAACAATAGCGGCACAGGACTTCCGTGTTACGTAACGTACATACGTCCCGGAAGGATAGCGTTGGCGCACTGAAAAACCAAGTTTTTTAGTTTTTAGAGGCCCCCCTCGCAAGGACCAAAGATGCAATAGCAACACACTGACCTATTTCTATTTCTTTTACGCGCGTGATGTTTTGCTAATGGGATTGTCACTTTCTGTTGTAGGACGTATTTGCTTATGACTTGCGTAAGAGCGGCAACAACGTATCGTAGATTTATCGTTTTAAGGTGCATGACCTATGCCTATAGACATAATCAGCTGTTAGGAAAAATACATCATGTTCAAACGGGCCAAAAACTTAAAAAAACATTTGCGACTAAACTATTGTTTCAATTTAAATGATATTTGGTACAGAGCTTGAAAATGGTACCTAGTATAAGCAGTTTAAAGGAAAGCCTTTCTGTCGTATCAACTTTGTATAATATCACGCTACGACCAATAGTAGCGGAGCATCAATGAACAATGTTGCAAAAACGGGAAAAGCCTTTACTAATAATAAAGCTGCCGAGTTCGATCAGATTTATAAAAATCTTTTTGCATTTGATAGCCCAATTCTTGAGGAAGGCTATAGGCTTTAAACATCACGCTAGAACCCTTAGGAGTTGAGCAAAAAGAAAAAAGTCAGAAAACGAAGTAATAGCGCAGGCAGGCGATGCGATGCGACGCGGTGGGTCGGGGGAGCAAAAAATTTCTCGCGGACGAAGTCGCTGGCAGAAGCTAGTTAAAATAATATAATACTTTACAAAGTAAATATTCATGTCACTGTATATGTAAAATTTATCAATGTCAATGTGTATATAAAAATCCAGAAATAGTCTTGGGTCAGTCATTTTGAGGACCATGTAGATTGGTGTCTGAAATGGTCTTTTACATCAGAATAACACATAGGATACTTTTTATCCCGATATTCCCACAGGATCGAAACTTACGCGGGTGAAACCGCGGGGCGCAGCTAGTGGTTAATAAATGAAATAAAAAGCTACCTAAATCCCAATACCGTGTGTCACCCCCAAACATATTATGATATCTAGTGAGATCGCTCCATGTGTTAAAGTGAACGTTTGTGCCCCTAACGGAGTCGTCACCGAGAGTGGCGCAACTTAGCGCGGTTTATTTTACGTTTCATTGTACGTTCGGCAGGTATTGTTAGGGAGAGTGATCGTTATACTTTCTGTGGAGAACTAGGAATTTGATAGCTTAGATATTCCGTCGTCTTTTGTGATGCAATCTTTTCTTCTAGGAAAGTGGAAAAAGAGGATATATTCAGGTGAGTGCTAAAGCGTCTCACGCTTTTTACCATGGTTTTATTTACTAATAAAGTTAAGTGAAGTTATAAATGGCCACCTAATTGTAACACTGTACTGGTAGAGGGAACTTATTTTTCACGATAAAATGTTTAATTTTGCTTTGTTTATTTGTTTTTCTCGCATATTTTTTAGTTTCTTTGAAGGATAAAATTACAAATGAAATTATCCAGGAAACAACCGGTTACTGACTTTGAAAAAGCTGAAGTGGCAGTGGGCTGGCCATGTTTGTCGAAGAACCGATTGCTGGGGGAGCAGATGACTCCCGGGGTGTAGACTGCGTAACGGCAAGCGTAGCGTAGGAAGCCCCCCCAGGTAGATGGACCGACGACCTTAAGGCCCGGTGTCCACCAAAGCGGAGAGGAGATGAAAAAGATGTGTTTTGAATAACCAATCAGATTTCGTTATTTCCACATCTCCTCTCCGCGTAGCTTCGGTGGAAATGGATCAAGCGGAGAGGCCAGGAGATGTCTCATTTCTCTATAGAATTATGTGCCGCTAGCGAGCAAGCGGAGCGGCAGAATAGAGATGTGTGTAGTCGGGGGGCCGGGCGGCCGGAGGTGCCTGCGCTCGCGCGCCCCGTTCCCCGCTGCCTTCTCCCCGCGCCTCGCACATCCGAAAGAGTTATTCCCATCACACATCTCCGCTACGCAGAGCTCACATCTCCTCTCCGCTTTGCTGGTAATAACCTGCCAGTTTCGCAGCACATCTCCTCTTGTCTCCTCTCCTCTCCGCTTTGGTGGAAACCGGGCCTCAAAAGGTGGCTGGGACAGACTCGATGCGGAAGGCGTAACACAGGGTGCTGTGGCACAACCTGGGAGTGGCCTATGTTCAGCAGTTGACTGCTATATGCTGAATTGCTGAGTTTATTGTTGATATTCTTTAGGAGTTGAGTTGATCCATGTAAAATACTGATTACGAGCTGCATAGGATAAGTCTGGAAGCTGACCTGAACACGTTATTATTATTATCAGACATTTCTGTCCCACTGCAAGGCAAAGGCGGGAGGCCTTTCCTTCCTTCTACCTATCCCTATCCAGTGCTGTTATACGCCAACCCCTGTGGAAAGATCATTCCGCCATCTCATTCTGGGCCTGCACGTATTTACTTACTTTTTTCACTTATTTCCCGCCTGACCTGAACATAGTTTAAAGCAAATTCTAGCACATTCTTTAAAGATTCTTAAGTCTGATATCTTCCACACGTCTCGTCTTAATTAAATTACATTTTACCCATATAGATTTTAACTGGTTTCCATAAACAAAATACTAACCTTCACATAATATTTGAGTCAGCCGCTTGCAAGGCGCCTTGCAGGCAGACTTTACCAAATGACTCGTGCATGCATCGCCGCTCAAAGGGCATATAGTCTGATGGAGGAGCCGGAAATTAGGTCTTGTAGGGTAATTTAAACGACACATCTGGTGCCAAAGTAGTAGAAGATTAATAATATGGTTTTCGTTTGTTTTTAAGTTAATTTGGGGATGATAAGGTGCATTGAAAGATTAATAGTTTTTATAATTTTATATTAGGCAAAGTGTGTTTGAATTTATGTCAAACAAACTCTTACCCCTCTTTCTTCGCTTTTGATCGTAGGTATCAGCAACGTATCGTTCTGAGGTAAGAATAAATTACGCAAAAAAAAAAACACGTAAATAAGATTAAATTGACTAAATATAATATAACTTTGAACAACAAAGACATTTAAAGGTAGGTAAATATTATAAAGTTTAGAAAATACGTTCTACTAAATCCTTAAGGGAAATTAAAAAATAAAAACATCACAGAATCTTGTCGTAAAAGTGCTACCAAAATAGCATCTTTTATACAAGAACATCAAAAGAAACTTAATAACCTAATATGAAATTCAATGAACTCCGAGAAAGCTTTGATATGAAACAAAAGAATTGCCATCGGCTTGTCGCGGCGGTTTCCACTTTTGCACAGAGAGTTAGGGCGCGGGCAGACTGGTGAAGCTATTAAATTTAGTAAATATTATTTAATAGCTTTTGCCCGTGACTTTGTCCGCGTGAAATTACTTGTTACCTGATCCACTCCGTCGCTTCACATCATCTGCTCCCTCTATTACTTCATTTACACTTAATGTTCCTTCTGAATTTTTTTCTTCTTCTTGCTCGTCTCCTAGATTCCTAGCGTGATGTTTAATATCCCACAGGCTTTAAACATTAGGCTATCAAATGCAAAAATAATTATTCAAATCCGATTGATAGTTCTAGAGATTAGTGTGTTCAAACAAATAAACTCTTCAGCTTTATTATCTTGTATAAAATACGTGTCACGTTGTTTCCTTGCAATGGACTCATAAACTACTGAACCGATTTTTATAAAATTTTGCACACTGTGTGCAGTTTCATCCAACTTGAAAGATAGGATAGTTTATATCTCAATTTATATTCGTAATATTATTTTATTGCAAATATTGCCAGGACAAGGTTTGTATGAAAGAAAATTTCGGAAATTTGAAAAAAAAAATGCACCCGTGCGAAGCTGGGGCGGGCCGCTAGTTAGTATATATATACAGGGTGTCCCTGGAAGTATGGATCAAATCGAATACGGGCGTGGGCAAGGTCATTTCCAAACTTTTTAACTCTGAGAATGTCGGTGAATTTTTTTACGGTTCAAAAGACCAATGACCAATGACTAGTTATGACCAATTTTAGTTTAATTTTAGTAGACATCTTTCGAACAAAAATAAATTTGCAAATCCGTCTATATATGACGGAGTTATGCCCGAACAAACATAAAAAAAAAACATATAAAAATTCGAATTGAGAACCTCCTTCTTTTTTAGAAGTCGGTTAAAAAAGCTCTAGTCTGTTTGAGCCCTTGTCAGTTTCCAGTTATTTCTAACGCGCCACTATAAAAAGTAGAAATTTAATTTTTCCTTTGTTGAAGGAAACATTGTATTTAATGCAACCGAGCGATACTATTGTTCTTTTATTGTTACAACTGAAAAATATTCATTTTAGAAAGCAACATTGAGGTTTGCGACGTTTATTTTTATTTTTTTAAAGTTCTTGTTGAATACGTTTTGTTGTATGAATAAACTAGTTAAAATGTTTAGCTTAAGGGGAAAGGGTAGCTCGCGAATGTCAACAATACAAAATATTATTCGCGACCGCAACAAATATGACTTTATAGAATTATAATCATCAAAATCAGTAATATAACCCTCTAAGTTCATATAATCCTATTGATTACTTATACGAAAATAAAGAAACGAATATCTACATAATATATTTAGCTTTTTATCTAACAGACTTAAAATGATAATAATAATATGTACAAGTATATAAAAAGAAGGGGAAATAATCAAAGGGCATTAAAAAATTCGTCCGCGTCGCTGTCAACAGAAAACGTGCCCAAAACAGCTTTGCCACGTTGTATGGCAATGCTGATTCTTTGGCCAAAAAATTGATCCTATTGAAAAAATCCTATCGATTGATATTTTAAGTCATCAGTCAGATGTCATTACATACTTATAACCAACTAACAACCTGACATTGACCTGCAAATTGCAAAAGATGTAAGAAAATTGTAATTTCGCGGGCTATTGTAGGGATGCCTTTGTAGGTAGATTCTTTGAATTTGAATCTATCCATACTATAACATTATAAATGTGAAAGTGTGTGTGTCTGTTTGTTTGTCCGTCTTTCACGGCAAAACGGAGCGACGAATTTACGTGATTTTATAAGTGGCGATTGTTGAAGGGATGGAGAGTGACATACGCTACTTTTTTTTTAACCGTGTTACCCCGAATTTAACGCGAGCGAAGCCGCCGCAGGCAAAAGCTAGTTTCTTATAAAGCAATTACTGGCACTTTTGAATTGGCAAGGGGTTGGTCAGTCAGAAATATGAAGCTAGTTGCGCATTCCAAAGCGTAGCAAACACGAAACTCCACGAACAGGAACACTCTTCTAAATCAAAATATTGGTTATATAATTCAAGTTGGAATTATAAATGTGAGATAAAAGCGTCCGTGATAAAAAGATAAAAACAAAAAAAAATATTCAGAAATTAAAATAAGTCGTGGCAGTTAGGAGATGACTAGTACCTATCCCTACTGACGGCACCTGTTCACGAACATGACGTATGGATCAGCATTCTTCAGCTCAACCATTTTGAAGGGAGCTAAATGATTCAACACACACGCCACCACCAGCGAGACATTTGAGTAAGCATGGCATACTCTCAGCCGCCAGGGCACATTCAAGTCAATGAAAAATTGAATTGAATTGACCGTATTTAAGAAAAGCATCATCGCAGCAGTAAAGAGGCTTCGATGTTCCACTTGAAGACTATGTAGTAACATCATCTTACCCCTTTCACTAATAAAATAATCGTAGCTACGCACGGCTACACATCAAGCTATACATAACCAGTTTATGCTGACTTTTGATTGTACTAAAAACATATACAATGCGAGGTCAGCTAAAACTGGAAATGTATAGCTTGATGTTTAGCCGTGTGTACAAGTTATCGTAAATCTTCATTTTGTCTATCTGTCATTTTGTCACGCTACGCATGCTGGTGGCAACAAAATCTCTTTATTTTATTTATTTAAAAGATTTACTTAAATATATCTTTTAAATGTCAAGACAAAAAAGAACACGCAATTTAAATTAAAGACGTTGTCAAACATCCTTTGACACAAATTACATTCCCAAAGTCAGGCAGACAAAGACATAAATCTGGCACAGATTCCATCCATTCTTCTTCAGACATAAACGCACAATCACAACTTAATTACCTGCGGGGGGTTGACTAACGTTACCATTTTTTAACCCTCTCACAATCCGAGGACGGGTACCCATCTAAATTTGCATACAGAGAGGCGGGAATGACTCAAAAATGGCGCGGTAATCGCCGCCCGGTGGTGGGGGCACGGCCACGCGGATGATCGACATGTTTGGATGAGGCATAGGGTTTATTATTTAATTTCCGAGTACCTTTTATAATGATTGTTCCATCTAATTCATCTAAGACAATGTTATTAAATACAAAAACAATTCCTGAAAACAACCAAGTTTTATTCATTAATTTATTTATTGATCCTACTCAGGACCCCTTCCTAGTCACTGCTTAAACACCTACTGATGGAGACAGGGTGTTTTATACATACTTATATTAATACTTTAAAATATAATATTATCAAAACTAATACTTTAAATAATAAAAACTAATAGTTTTTTTGTTTGGTTGAACGCGCTAATATTAGGAACTAGGTACTGGTTTGAATTGAAAAAATATTATTTATAAAAATTATATTTGTGTTGGATAGTCCATTTATCGAGGAAGGCATCATATCATAACACATATTGGTAGGTAAGAGGAGCGGAGCATCTATGAAAAATGTTGCAAAAACAGGAAAAAATATTCCTTTTGAGAGCTTCTGTTGCGTATGCTGCGTAAACGGTTAAAGTTACGCAAAAAATAATGTATGACGGAATTGTTTCCCTCTAAAAGTTCTAAAAAAATCCGCATCATCATATGTCTATATTTTAAGTTTGATTCACTATAAACTATTTGATGGTAATCAACATTGTTCTAAAATAATGCATTATTTGTGAAGGTGTTTTTTTATACATGACTAGCTGCGCCCCGCGGTTTCACCCGCGTAAGTTTTGATCCCGTGGGAATATCGGGATAAAAAGTATCTTATGTGTTATTCTGATGTATAAACTATATTACTGTAAAGTTTCATCAAAATCCGTTTAGTAGTTTTTGCGTGAAAGAGTAACAAACATCCATCCATCCTCACAAACTTTCGCATTTATAATATTAGTAGGATTTTAATCCTTATCCAAATTAATACGTTATTGATCACAAGTATTTTGAACAAAATTGCCCTTGACATCATTTGATTTCAATAAATATCAGAAATAACATAGTTTTAAAATAACTCCGCAAGGCGGCCAGTCATGAGAGGCGGATGAAATTCCGGGGCACAGCTAGTTATCTATAAATACGAAAGTTACTATGTCTGTCTGTTATCTTTCCACGCCTAAGCACTACACGACAACATAACGATTGGTCGATCGAAAAATAAAGCCTGTGTCCTTCTCTTCTTTTTATCCTACTTCTCTTTTGTTCGGCTTCTTTTTCTCCTGATTCTTTATTTCTAATTCGTAGATGATAAAAGTTGAGCGCTAATAGTCTAATTTTTGTAGTACTAAGGTGAGGGTAAACACAGTGACGCGCTCGCTAAAGGGGGGCGGCAAATAGGCCAAGTCGTGTGGAGGGAAGTGTCTGAAAGATGAGGCAATCTTGAGAGCATAGACTATTATTATTAATAGAGCTTGTGAGACAACGAATACAGACCTCCACTTCTACGTGAAACTGTCGGTTTGGTCGAACTTAAAAAGTGGTGCGAGAATGTACTGAATTAGTATTGTATTGTCTTGATTATTATTTTACTCAAAATCTGCACTATAGATTCCATACTACGGAATCGAGTTGAAGACGGCAGTATCGCTCACCTATCACTGATGCCGTCGTATAATAGCACCTCCAAAATATTCTGCCTCTTGGTTCTAATCTCAGTGCGGCTCGACACGGATATAAGTCAATTTAGCCGGGTGTAATACACCTTCCTGGGTATAACTGCGGATATTAATATTTTTTCTGATGTTGAATGTCGGGATCAATGCTTCCATGTTTTCGCTGTGAATGACTTGTAATCTAAGGAATGATTAAGGTGATTTTGTTTTATGTATTTTTTGAGTATGTGGAATCTTCTAAATTAATTTTGTATTTACTCTTATTTATAAGGCCTTATGATGAATTTATCGTGTGTTACAATAATGAATGTAATTGTCACAAGTCTCGATCGTGTAGTAGACTTGGGGATTGCATTAGAATTATCAGCCTATAACGTTCCCGATTCTGGGACACTAGCTTACTCTCTGTGAGAGGGAGTGGGCCATAATCCACCACGCGGGCACAGTGCGGGTTGGCGGATGTTAAATGTCTTAGTATTTTAAGTTCTAGAATACGCTGGTTTCTTTACGATGTATTCTTTCACCGTTTTGGGAGTGATGAATGATACAACCGGGCCTCCACTTCAGTAACGACTTTGGTGATTGGTGATTGCAGTTTTTTTTTTTAATGTGAAAAGAGGGGAATGCCACTGCAGGCTGCTCAAACTCAAACTACTCAAAGCATTTATTAGAAAAATGAAGCTAGTCAGAGTCACCCAGTGCAAAGCGTAGAAGGTGTAGTAAGCGGAGAAGAACGAGAAAAAAATTCCATGGACACTCTCCTAAAAAAAAAAGAGACAGAGAAAAAAAAAACTCGTATAAAGCTTTTTCATTGCGTGACGATTTCTACCAGTGAACTCCTACAGCAAGCGACGTTAAGGAAATTCATTCCAAAAACAAAATTCCCACAAGTTAATATCGTCCTACCATAAATTAAGTGACAAATTAATTCACACACAGGTGAAGAATAGAAAGATTTCCTAACTTATTAAACAAGACCCCTCTCATATAACTAACTAAACAAGAAGCACCATCTATTTGCGATCTTATTTACAGAATCAACACCAAAAATCTGCGGTCTCTATAAAATTCTCCCCTATCATCTGAAGCTCCATATGATACGACCCACGTAGAAAAAACCATTTTCCTTTGACCCGTCCATACATTCTCACGTACCCTGAAAATTAACACGACCCCTGTGAAATGTACTAAGTGTTTGAAGTAAAGAGAGTATGGGAGTTCTTCTAATTTTGGTCGGTTTCAGTCCATAGGGAAATATTGTATGCATGTACCCGCAACAGACCTTGATCTTATATTAGTTTACGTAATTTATATTCCTATGTTTGTTTAATATAAATAGTGGGAGCCATGTTTTTTGTAGTTACACTCCTACAATATTTGGTTGGTTGAAGTTAATTCGATTTCGATCTGGAATTGGGTTCAGTCTGGGTCAGACTATATAAAGAAAGGGAGAGTTAGTTTAATTTGCTTAAGGGCTAAATTAGATTTTTTTAACAAGATGAGTTGGTAATTTAGATTCCTTTGTGGTTTTGGAGTACCTATCTGTATTCTATGTAAGTCTGATAATTTAAAATATATATCTAAAAAGTATATCATGCATTTTAAAAGTAACTTCTAATATTTTTAAGCTAGACTGTTGTAAGATAGAATATTTCTGAATCGTGCTTTCACTACTATAATTTATTGCAATTGTAAATCTTTTGTTTAATGTAACTACTACTTCAGCCTTCGATATCGGAAAGCATATTATGGAATTTTTAGTTGGGTAGGACACCTGGCAAGGCCTGGCGATCACAGGTGGAGTAAGGCTGTGACAGAGTGGTGTCCGGCGGCGAGATGAGCAGACGACATTGTTGCCATCGCGAGCAAAACCTGGATGAGGCTGGCACGGAAAGTGGGGATTGGCAAAAGAAAAAAAAACCGGTCAAGTACGAGTCGGACTCGCGCGCCGAAGGTGACGTACAAAGTTGGTATATAACACCTTTACGGTTTTCTTTTTTTTCCTTTAATTGTACTATTTCATTCATAATTCTAGATCAACGGAAGTACCCTATAGGTTTTGTTTCCCTTGCGAGTGTCAAAATATGAGGCATAAACGGAACATAAACACCCATATCTTTTGATTGCGTTGACTTAGAAGTTTTATTTTTTTACTGCTTCAAGCGATTGCAGCCCCAAGTATTTGACATGAATTAAAAAACTTGATAACTCCACGAGTTCCTAAGAAAAAGGGTCCGAACGAAGTGCTTTTTTAAGGGTTCCGTTTTTCTTTTTGAGGTACGCAACCTTAAAAAGAGGTTTGTTATGAAGTCGGGATGTCGATGATGATGATGACTACTGAACCACATAGAATTAAGTTAGGAGCTATGGGCTAAAGTAACCACACAATGGGTGCCAAACAGCAGTAAACGGCAACGCGGCAAGCCCAGAATGAGATGGCGGGATGAACTCGACTCTTTCCACAGGGATTGGCGCATAACAGCACTGGATAGGGATAAGTGGAAGGAGGGAAGGGAGGCGTTTGCCCTGCAGTGGGACAAAAATAGTTAATAATAAAATAAAATAATAAACTTGATGGGTCATCACCATCATCTACTTACACTCTTTTTCAAGAGCAACACAACACTTAATTATTAAAATAAAACCCGGACACACACTGACACATGGATGCCTTGCAGACCCATCTCAAGACACATATTTTGTGCTTGTACTCGTAATTGCAATTGCAAGTATTTATCGTTAGCAACTGCATCTAATATAATAATACAGTAAATCGTACAGAATTAAATACAGGTCACGGTAGTAATACAGTACCTAGTAACAGTTGCACTATAATTATATAAGATACTGCCGCTATTAAGGAAACCGTTCGCTGTTCTCAACTTACGTTCTGTGTTTATTGCGTTATAAATAATGTCTTGAAGAAAATGCAATGTTTGGTGAGGTCTGGTGCAGTTATTTTCAGATTAGGTAAGTGTTACTTACCAAAAAATTTCTTCAAGAAAAGGTGGAAGAAACTGACCTTATTAAAGGACCGGATTCAATTTGAAATAGGAATAAAAAAAAAACATAAATCTACATGGGCACTTATGAAACGTCAGAAGCTAGGTTCGAATCGGTTGTTTCAGAGTGATTCAAATAATGTAGTCAATTCCTGAATAACTTACTTCTTTTGAAGGTGATTTTCATAAATTAGTAGGGCACTGTGGGGTCTGCTGCGAGGATCTTGTGACGCTCGAATGACGCTAACAGGGGGACACTGTTGGTAAACATTCAATCTGTGAAATGTATTGAAAAACAAGATAGCGGCGTTAGTTACGATTTTGGTCACGCGCTATAACATCGCGTACAGCTATATGATAAGGAGTACTAAGATTGTTTTAACAATCAATATGCAAATAATAATAACTGTGATTTTTCCAAAATACTTTGCCAAGTTTAATTTCGGAATACTACTTCATGTTTTTAATTCCCTCACTCACATTTAAAAACAAGCAAGCGGCCATCTTGATTGTTTAAAAGGGCATTCTTATTTTCAACACCAACTTTAAAAATACGTGTTGGGATATCATTTACGGTACATCAAGACTATCAAATAAAAGCGTAAAATGCTCAATTTACGAGGCGCCGGTATGCTGTAGGACCCGTAATTACGCGCCCGAGGCACGGCCCGCATGAAAGGGCCTTAATTTTCTCCACAATTATACTAAAGACGCGCACAAAATCTAAGGAGCACTGCTTGTATTTTTTTAAGGTCTAACTCATAAGTGCTAAGCGGCTGAGATGACTGTTTCTGGACGGAATTTAAAGACATATCCTAAATGCTGGTTAGACTATGGCATCCATTCAATGATATTATAAACACACACAGACACACCTTTACTGTAATACACTTACATTTTACACCACACCTCTCATGAAAACAAAATAAGATTAAGTACGTTTTTGTTTACCTTTAATTAACAGTGTTATTCTGGTAAATGCATTCGACCTTATATTACTGGTCTAGCCAATTTCCCCTAGTCTACTTCCACCAGTGGCGTGCATTAAGCAGTGCCTACCTCGATAAATCACCATGAGCCTGTCAATTACATTTTAGTGTGTGTGCCCCACAATTAAGAAACTCACAAAATTATCATACGTGGGTAAGAAAATAGGTTAAGCTACGCTTGCCGCGGTTGGTTTGTGGATGGGTGACCATCTTTACATACCGAGACCTCTCCGTGCCTCGGAAAGCACGATAAGCTGTTGGTCCCGGCTGTCATTCGTGGATCTTTGACAGTCGTTACGGGTAGTCAGAAGCCCGAAAGTCTGACAACTAGTCTTACCGAGAGGTATCGTATTACCCAGTAACTGGGTTGTGGAGGTCAGATAGGCAGTCGCTCCATGTAAAATACTCGTATTCAGCTGCATCCGGTTAGACTGGAAGCCGACCCCATAATAGTTGGGGAAAGCTAGGCAGATGATGATGATGATGGGTAAGAAAATAGGTAATTTGAACATTCAAAATAGATACTTTTGTTTTATGTTTCTGATTAGTGACTGCGTCTGCCTAGACTAGAATCGACCTAGGTGCCTGCCTACTTATTCTGAAAACCAATGCACGTCACTGACTTCCACAAATCATTAACCTGACGCATGTGAATCAAATCAACTAATAACAGTAAACAAACGCTAGCCTTTTGGTGTGGCAATCGTAAGCGCTACTGCTGAGCCAAAGGTCCTGGGTTCGATTCCCAGGGTAGGCAAAGTGTTATTGAGTAATTTATATCAGAAACTAGCTGACCTAGCGAACTTTGTACCGCCTCGGCGTCAATATGAACGAAGGTTAATGTTGAGAAAATGAATTATCTGTATTTTGTTTTTCCGTGAATTTTTCCCTAGTTTTATTAGTTAGTTATTCTGCTATTCGGGGCGGAGACAACACAAACGAATCAAAGATCATAAAAATCGATCCAGCCGTTCTTGTGTTATAAATGGTGTAAATAACCTGACTTTGTATTATTTATATACGGTGACTGGTAATTAGTGACCGATACTTAAACACGTGCTTGTACTCATGATAACAAACAACTTTTACTATGGGACCAAACCTGAAATCGCGAAAAAAAAATCAGCTGTTCCCTACATTTATCTTCGTCTATCTCGTCAAAATGTAGGGAACAGCTGATTCTTTTTTCGCGAATTCAGGTTTGGTCCCAATAAAAGTTGTTTGTTATCATGAGTACAATCACGTGTTTAGGTATCGGTCACTAATTACCAGTCACCCTATATAGATTTCTCAGTAGCAGTTGGGAGTCAAAATTTATGCCTGGTCGATGTCAATAGGCTTGCAGTGTACTTAAACAAACCTGGCAAAATGTAGGTGTACTGTGTTTACACCTCTGACTGACCGCTTCGGAGTTACAGGCGTGATGTTATTATGTGTTTCTGTGACATATAAACCTATTTTTCTTTATTTTTATTAATAAGTGTCTATGTTGAGTAGGTTATTTTGTTTGTCATTTTCAGTAGCAAACCGAAAAAAAAAAATTACATTACAATCGCTTCCGCTCATAGCTTACGCCGAATAAAAAGTGTAGCTCTAATTAAATGATCTAAATTCGCGAGCACTTCGCGCTTACTGCCGCCACACGCACTTTACGAGTCTCGTTCACACATCCAGTTATGTGAAAATGTATTTACTGAACTATGCAAGAGGCTGAATTAATATTCCACCTGAAAAAAAATCGTGGTGTTAATTTGACTGCAACTTTTTTTGAGTGAGGAACTCCTCATGGATGTCCTGTTGAAATCTTATTGACTAAAACCACATGGTATTCTTCAACTACCATTGGACGGGGTGCTTTAGTATGTCCGTGTGGATTTAGCTTATATTTACATATATTGATATATTTTTATAGTTTTAATAGTTTTATGTATATTTTTAAATTTAAATAAATATTTATCAATCAATTTGTCACTTTTAGTTATTGCACCCACTAGTGTTTTTCTCTGAATCACCCCTAAATAAATAATACGATTGCACCTCATCTAAATTTGATAAATAATTCATTTCCCTGATTGACATGCAAAATGACCATCACGTCTTGTCTATTTCCCAATTTATTTGAGGCACAGAACGTTTTCTTGTTCCAAACATAATATAATTATCAGCTATCAGCGGTAATTACCAGTGGTCGGAGTAGGTAGAGCTGTTTTTGCTACTTGCGACATCCCGGGAATTCTCGGAATTAAAAAAACAACTATTTAAGTAGTTTCTTTTGTCAGTGCTTAATTGGAACTTTATATTTAAATGGATAATCCACTTTTATTTCAAAATCCCGGGATTTCAGAGGCATATCCATGTTAACATCAATGTTTGCGGTCATTCACCCCAAACAGTTCTACCTACTCCGACCACTGGTAATTACATAAAAAATGACACACTGACCACGGCAAATTGACTATAAGATTTTACCGTAGCCATTATTTGTTTTCAATTCGGTTTGCTATCTAAACTTCTGTCGCCTAATCGCCTTTACGACAACCATCAGCAGAAAACGACCCATATTTTTCCCAAAACTCCAGAAAACTAGACCATAAAGCTGACAAGTTCATGCTGTGAATATGAAACTGCCGTCACCATTAATAATCGCAAGTGTGTGTCTAAACTTAGTTAAATATGTTTGCGGAGTCTCTACGGAGCATGTTTTGACAGAAAACTGCCGTAGTTCCAGCGCAGTGTGCGACCAGCTCGTAAACTACAATAATATTCTGTCGTACGTGTGTGCGGGTGTGCATTAGCCTTTATACACAATGTTGGAAAATTATTCATGCTTTTTATTTGACGTCTTTATAAATAAGCTGAGGAAAGGACTGCTTGGATTGTAAGTAAGTTACAAAGTTGCAGCTGTTTATTTTTATTTCGTGCCCGATTACGTAAACAGTAACTGCTCTGACTGAGTCGGTATTAAACGTTAAAAAGTCTAGTAAAAAGCTGTCCTTTTCGACAGTTTTTTACCCGACTGCGTGACAGCAAAGACAGAGTTTTGTTTTATATCTCAAAATGCATCCCCTTTTAATACAACAAAAACGTTATTAACAACAATTGCTTACAATATTAATTTGAATAACAATTAATTATTGCACCGAAATGACTATAAAACATCTTTTGAGTATATATTTATATTCAATTTTAATAATCATAGCATCAGCTATCTACATTTACGTGAAAAAATATTTAAAAAGAAAAACACTTTTCCCCAGTCGCACACTACCGCCATCTATGACAAACAGCGTGAACCTAATCGGAAAGACTTTCTTTCACGTGTAACCTCGCTACAGAATATCGTACAGCGCCACTGCGGAAATAATCGCAACTAAATGTTTTGTTGTGTTGACAAAAGATGCTTGTACTGTGCTAAATTTTGTATTACGATGTTAACAATGTTATACAATTATACACGATGTAAAATGGGAAATGCGATTCTGTGGTAATGTTTTTGTCACATGCTTGGTAGACTTCACATAGGTTAATAAGTTTGAACAACTTGATTTGCGTATTTCCGGTGTTCGTTATGGAATTTAGCTTATATTTGGTATTCTAACGAGTATAATATATTTAATTATTATATTTAAGAGTTCAAAATGATCTATATAATTACGTAACTTGTACTTCATATACGTTTATTGGTTTTACCCAATGGGTATTAATGCAAATGAATCTTGCATCGATAGCCATTGGCCAAAATGGCAATGGCATGCAACCGCTAGAACAAATTGTTAGTTCCTGAGTTTGATTCCAGGGTTGAGTCACGATACAAAAAAAATTACACGGCAAATACCTAGGATGACAATTTACTTAATAATTAATTTCCCTGACTGTACCTATACGGTCAATGGAACTAAGATCGCCTTTTACTCCCAATACTGTTTTTTATGAAACTACCGTATAATCTCTGCCAACTCCTTAATTTATAGGCATGCACAGTGCAGTTATGTCCGCGCACACACTTGTGCACTATAATATGAGCTGCGCCAAACGCTAGTGTCTGCTGAGATTCGTCGCCATGGCCGAACTTCGGTCTGGAGGACAATAATCACCCATTTGTATGTTACAGATACAACACTAAGATATTTCTGTTTCGTTAATCTACAGATATTAATTGCTAGCACAGAAGAAACTCGTAAATACAAAAACCTACTTCATAGGTTCGTGCTTCCCGTCGGCCTAGACAAGTGACCGGTGATGGTTTATCAGCGATAAAGACACTGGAAATGATAAAATTGTATGGGATGTCAATTCCATGACCATGTTTATGTCAATAAACCCGAAAAACGTATGTCAATCTTGTTGAAATTCGATGTTTATAATACGAAACGCTTTTAAAGCGATTGCCACTTGTTTAGGCCTGCGAGGTAAATTCATTTTCTGAAAAAAAAATGCTCGCTAGCAGACTCGCGATCTCAACTAGTCACACAAATACTTTCCAGGTCAAAAATCTAAAGAAATGCATGCAGCATCGCAGCAGGCGAGTAGCACGTTATTGAAGTAGCATTGCATACACGGAATGTATTGGCACGTACTTCCAATACATAGATAAGTACCCCTCCAGAGATCAACTGGATGCTTCGATCCTTAGTCGGACATATTGCTGTGTTAAATTTCAAACAATTTCAGTTGAGAGAACAGTAGGCCAATTCTGCTAATTTAAAACGTTCAAAATCTAGTCGCAGTCTCATCTCGGCGACAAACAAATGTCAAAAACTTGTCAAAATGTAGGGAAATTTGAAGTTTTTTTGACAGATTGAGACTGAGATCAGACTGTGAACGTTCTTAAAAATTACGAGAATTGCCCCTCAGGTAGGTAACGATTATGTGTACTTGCATATATTTGTTGGTATATTGGCGTGGTTAGCTGACATATAGCAAATAATTTAATGTTCTGTGTCTCGCAATGTTAATTGTTTTTTTTAGTTTTCTATACTAATATTATAAAGAGGAAAGATTTGTATGTAAGTATGTTTGTAACGAATTGGCTCAAAAAGTACTGGACCGATTTTAAAAATTCTTTCACCATTTGAATGCTACATTATCACTGATTAATATAGGCTTTTTTTTCTTTTTTTTCCCACTCGTGCAAAGCCGGGACGGGCCGCTATTTCGTGAATATTGTGTACCTTACTTAACCTGGGTCAAATAAAGTTATTTTATTTCTTCTTTCTTTTGTTTCTTACTTTGTATACATGAACAGACAGCTGTGCTGCTGGAAAGTTTATTGCGCCATTTCTTCTTCCCAGTGAAAGCACAAGGAAGTGGTAAAAGGCGGGCATTTTGCGGGACTGCCTTATGTAATTTTGACGTTCGAAAACTGCTGATTCTCAGTCCAGTTCCTATAGATAAATAAGTTTTGATTTTGATTAAATAACATACATAAAGGCAATTCTATTAAAAAAAAGGAGTAGTACTACCAGTAAATACTACTGAAAAAATCAGGTAGTTAATACTATCAAATTCTTTATTTACTTAATGACAATAGGCTCGCCTCTCATTATATTGGACTGCCTAACTTTTCAGAATTCAGGTGTGATGTTTTGTTACGTGTTATAGATAGATAAACGTTATTTACAAGATTTTATAAGTTCAAGTAAGTTCGCTGCTTCAGTGCATCGGTGACCGTAAACTGACACGTGCCGACGGTGAGAATCAGAAGACCTGCTCCATTTTCTCTGTTCAACACAAAATAGGTCATGTTTTGTTATAAGACGTTCAGCAAGTATAGTTGTGGACCAAAACAGTCCAGGCTATGCCAAAGGATGGTGCTTGATCCTTGAATACCAATCTTATTTTACTACCGGCGGGTTACCCTGAGTTTTCATGAACGTACAGCCCCATGCATGCCCGCAAAACTCGGCCTCCCAAGCGATGACTAGTACCTAGTCTTATAGAGGCACTTGTGAATCTAGGGTATTAACAAAGCGAGGATCTGAAATTCAGTTTGTATTTTATTCAATAAACACAATAAGCTCTCCACAAAAGAAACACGAAAAAAAAATCAACAAACGTGTCGCTACCCAATCTAGAGCACCTATCTCTTTCTGAACGTGACTCCTCGATCTAAAACGCATACACAAACAAAAAAAAGGCGTATATTCCACTACTAAATATTCCAGATGCGTCCAACCGAGAGCGTCTTTTTCAGCGTTTCAGGCATTGCTGTGAATTTTCAGTTGAAGTGCTGGGATTTGCATCATAAAGGGAGATCTGTTTATCCGTCTGCCCCCCTCCTTTCACCTTGTTTGCAGTTTTTCATGAAAAGGTTATGTTAAAGGTAACACAGAGCGGTGTTGCGGATTTTAGAGGTTTACTTTGCATACTTGTGTGTAAAGCTTTTGGTTCTTGTAGCTGAAAAAGAACTGTTCCAACGATGTGCAAGGAATAATTGTGCTTGCTACGATTACTTAGTTCATAGTTACACTGTAGTGCGTCGGGCATGTTTTCCGAAGCTAGCGTCTACTGCTTCTATGCAACCACGTGTAAGCGGAACGCGTCTCTGGGACTGCCACGCATGCTGACGATGATAGCGGAAATTGTTTATGATAGCGGAAATTGTTTATTCTGTAAATAGAATACTTTTTCATGTCCTATTATAAGAGAGATTGCCATTTCTTATGTAACTACTCTGAGAAGAAAGGCCAAAACAAACTCAGAGGTCTCCTTTAAAGTCAAAACATAATCTTGGTTAGTTCATGTGCTTAAAACTCATATTAAAAGTGCACTTTGTAAACAAGGATATTTATTACAAATTAGCTCGTAATAGCTCATGCATTCGTTCTTATCGATTCTCAAGTTCGCCGGGTCAGCTAGTTTTGTACAAAACTAATAAAATAATTGTGCAGTGACTTGCACGTCACCTACAGTCGACAGTCACTAATGTAAGTGTTGATAGTTGCGGTGGTTTTTGTTTTGTATTGTATTGAAATATTAATGTATTGTCTATTGTGTGTGTAATGTATTAAATATGTATATGAATGAGTGTGTGAGTCATAATAGCTGTGGAAAGACACCGCCTCCCGTCTACATCGAATAGCCAGTTATACCTACCTACCGTCACAGTTATCGAGCCATTGAATAAGACAGTCATAGTATCGGACAGCCAAAAGCCTGAAAATTTAACAACTTATCTTACTGTATAATACCGGTAAATGTTTCTCTATTATTGAGCTCAGATTTACCGGTATTCTGTTCAACATGGCTGAAGCTTTAACATTGCTTAAAGAGGCTTAGATGGTGATGACTTCTGATGACGCCAACATTACTGTCACAACATAATAAAAACAGAGTCCCTCAACCGCATCTGTCTGTCTGTCTGTATACGATGAACCCAAAAACTTCCGAACGGGTTTTCATACTGTTTTCACCAATGGATGGAATGTTTCATGAGGAAGGTCTAAGTGTATAATTCATAAAGGTTTTGTGTTAATTGGCTCAAATATATTATTGTTGAAGATGTCGGAAAAAATCTTGCTGACTGGGACCTTTACTGGCTGGCTGGCTTTTCTGGCTGGCGGCTTTTTCCGCGGGCAAAAGTTAGTCCTTAAATAATGAAAGAATCCCAAATACTTAACCATCTCCCAATTTACGTCAACAACACTAAAAATTACAAACACTAAACCCTTATGAAAAGCAACTACAATAACCCTAAAAAGCCTGAACACAAAATTAAGCGCTCGCATTCTATCTTCAAAAACCTGGCTAGCTCTAGTACCGTAGCACGGTGGCGCGTCAAAAACCGCCACAATTAATTATGTCAGTAATTGCTCAGAATTCTCGGCTCCCTTCAGCTATTGCTTATGGAAAATTAACGCTTTTCAGGCGAAAATTGCATGGCACCGGTGGATAGTGACTTGGATTTAATCACAAGTACCTACCTAATGTAAAAAGCAGGAGTTTTATTTACAGTGCACGTAATATTTTTGGGGGAAAATTTACTGATTTAAGTACAAAATTAGTTTCAATTATTAGGGCTTTTAAAAGCAGATTATTGCATCTATATCGATGTAACATAAAACGGTTTTCGCACTAATCCACAGAGTTCAATTTCGAAAAGAACAATTTTTCCAATATGTTTAAAAGTTTCTGGAAAACACTAACTTACACAAATGAAAGGCTATAAGAGTAAATGACGTTGAAATGATGATTGATACATAAAGTATATGACGTAACCATTACGTGCCTATCTACAAGAAACATGAGATATTTAAGTAATTACAATATTAAAATTCATTCGCTCGTAGTAGAAGTTATAACAAGCCAATATTTCATCTAAAAGCCTACGTTCGAGGTTCGGCGGAAAATAAATTGGTACCCAGGATAAGTTGGCCCATAGCGCGTTACATAAATAATATAACCATTTATATTTTGATTTAAATATAATCGAAAAAAGTCACGTTGACGTATTACGTGAATTCATTTTCTTATTCTTACGTTTTATTTGTTTGCTTCATGCTGTTACACGAGATTAAAATATTGTGATAAAAGTAAAACATAGTTCTATATCGCCGTTTTTCAGAGAGTTGTCATAGTGTTCCTTCTCTGTATGAAAATATGAGCCCCATTATGCCATTTGATGTATAATATAGGCCGACCGCTTAACTGAGACGTTGCCTGAGATGGCTGCGCGGTGCGGGAGGGGTGATAGTTGTCACAAGTTGACGAATCACTGAGCTCTCACATCACGTCACCACACCCCTCCCGCACCGCGCTGCTACCTCAGGCAACGTCTCAGTTAAGCGGTCGGCCTATAGTCACATTAATCTTCGGGTTCTGAAAAGTCTGGGATATAGAAAAACTGGAAACAGAGAAAATGGTAAAATTCACATAAATAATCACCATGATTGGTATACTATTTGTAAATCTACGAACAAACTGCTTTACTGTCTGAACTCACAACTCAAACATTTATTTCAATTAAACCATTTACAGGCACTTTTGAATTGTCAGTCAGAAATTTATGAAGCTAGTTAGTCATTCCAAAGCGTAGTAGATACCTATGGAGAAGAACGGGCAAGAAACTCTTTTAGATTATATTGTTACAAAAATATATTTATATCTACGTTTCAAAAGCCCCTTCAAAAAATGCCGTCGCGTCCCCGCACCGCATCATAAAAAGTAGGACTATTTAAAGGAAATGAATGCCGGAAAATAATGACTTTCCACCAAGTAAATCTTAAATTAAATTTATCTCAGTTTTAAAGAGCATCGGTCTACTGAAGAGTAATGGCCGATTTCAGGGATTCACTTAATTAATTGTACTTATGAAACTTGACTGATATATTGTTAGGCCGTGCGTTTATGGAAAGCTCCATGGTTTTGTTTTGACTACTTTCAAAGAAATGATACGAAACTCCTTTGAGTTGGTTGCAGAAGTTGCAAGGTTTTGGAATACTTCATGTTCTTTGAATATAACGTTTTGTTTTGTATAATGTTGGCAAAACTGTTTCGTAAAAAAAATAATCATATTTGTCGTGAAAACGAGATTACAAACGTAACGAATCTTTACTGACCTCCCACCTACATAATAATGATTTAAACGGCTCATTGTAAGATCTGTGTTATCTTCACAGATCTTGCAATGAGCCGTTTAAATCTCATCGTTATCATCGCTGTCATCGTATATTGTTGTGGTCTGTTGTAGATATAGTAGGTATTTAAAAAGGTGCCTGAATTTCCACTCCTCAAACAAACACGGTAATGTAATTAAACAGCAAAATAGTAGGCAACTTGCTCCATGAAAGCCAATCTTGGAAACAGCGCCATCTAGCAAAAACCGGCGGAACATGCTAACAAAATGCCCGCGCGGCGGCCGTTGTCCAAATTCAAACACGGACAAAAACAGAACAACAGCTGTTCGAAGTTTTAATAAAAATAAAACTTGTACTCCCATCCTTCAATGGAAGCGATCGAATATGAATTTTTAAAGTAAAAAAGTGTAAGTATAACTTTTTTCATTTCAAACTAGTAACTTTAAATTAGTTCGAGGACGTTGCTGGCTGCTTTTAGAGACATACTTACCTACATTCGAGCTACTTACACATCATCATTGTGTTTTGTATGTTATTGAAGTTTGTTTACTTGTGAAAGTTCCGGGAATGCAAAGGAAGGTATTTCACTAAGTACTTATGTCGGTAAAATTCATTTCTGATCATTTGCAACGAAAATAAAGATGCTGAGAAACAGCAATAATGATCACATTTTGGATACAGACGAATGTGAGGAATGTGCCACCTGTCATCATCATGATCATCATCATCAGCCGAAAGACGTCCACTGCTGAACAAAGGCCTCCCCCTTAGACCACCACGCCGAACGACAATCCGCCACTTGCATCCATCGGTTGCCCGCGACTCTCACGATGTCGTCGGTCCACCTAGCGGGAGGCCTGCCTACGCTGCGTCTTCCGGTTCGTGGTCGCCACTCAAGAGCTTTTCTTCCCCATCGGGTATCAGTTCTACGAGCGATGTTGCCTGCCCATTGCCACTTCAACTTGCAAATTTTAAGAGCTATGTCAGTGATCTGTCATACGAGGTAATAAATAAAAATGCTTGGAAGTATTTGTCCGTGCTGGAATCAAACCTACAATGAGCAGTGCAGCTAATAATCTCACCACCACAGCGCCATTAATTTACAAGCTATCCAATTTTTCGATAAAGTTTTTATTTCTGAACAATTTATTTTTCATGTCTATACGATTTAAAATCACATTGCCTCGTCCCATGAGCCCACAAAATTACAAAAATTAAAACAAATAACCTTCAACCAGACCGATAAGAATCTCAGTCCCTAAGGAATTGGAAGGTGTACTATGTACCGTTTAATTTCATTTGTTGGTCATGCCTCGGGCCAGTCAGTCGGCTTAGTACTTGTGAAAGTTGGACTAAAAGTGGTACGAGCCGAGGAAACTGTGTGGTTAGGAAGTAATGGAGGTGTTGAAATGACAGGTTGATTCAGTTGTTAGATTCTGGGGGAAATGTGAAAAGGATTTCACTTGTGAAACAGTGTGGATCAAGATAAAACAGACAGTCGGTTTTATAAATCTACTAGCTGACCCCGCAAACGTCGTTTTGCAAAAAAAAAAAAAAATAGATAGTAGCTGATTCTCAGACCTACTGAATATGCATATCAAATTTCATAAAAATCGATCAAGCCGTTTCGGAGGAGTATGGTAACTAACACTTTGACACGAGAATTTTATATATTAGAAGATTATTTGCCCTTTTAGAAAAAAATATTGAGTATAAGGTAGTATTCTCCCTCTGTTTACAGTGCTCTCCACAGTCTCCACTCTGTCTTTTTATGAGTTTGCAATACAGCTATTTAATTTGTTGCGAGCGAGCATTTTCTCCATTCAAAACATCCAAAGTTGCTTTTATTTAACTTGTACTTTAAAAGCCAAGTCAAAGGTTATAGCTAAGTAGAATTTCAAAAGAACAAGAAGTTATAGATAGATATAACTACAGCTTTAGACACCAGTAAAAGTTTCAAAGAGCTGGGAAGTTAAAAAGAGCACAAAATAGATGGGTAGTTAAAAAGTTAACGTGGTAATACCCTGTGGTAATATTCTAAACCGCTGGGTTATAATTACTTTAATTATTATGGAAAAGCTGAGCTGGCACTGTCTGTGACAGCCTTTTTTTTTAGCCTCTACTAGCCCAGTTCTGGACAAAGGCGCCCCCAAATTCTCCTAGGGTTTCCTTATCCCGCGCCACCTTGAACCAACTCTCGCAGTTCTCGTCCAGGTCATGTTGTGTCGAGCTTGCAAACTATGTATGTATAAAAAAATCGTATATCCATTCGATAAATATAGTTCTAGCGGGACGTCATTATTGTGCCCCGTTGAATAATGTAGTATGGTGTCTGTTTCCTCAAATGAGTGCAACCGTTGCAGGTAATCATACAGTGCCGCCATCATAGTGTAGAATATTGGTAAATTCTACCTTGTTGAACAATGTAGGATTTACCCCCTAACAGGGATTATTCATCGATGAAATGAAAATCTTTAAGAACATTTTGTAGCTAGGTCATAACCTAGAACGGTAACATAAAGGAACACAGAATGTATGAAGGGTTGAACAGAACAGATCGTTAAGTATGTTTAGTCTATAAAGGTCACGAGCATAGAAGCAGTAAGCGAAAGTACAAGAGTTCAGTTTAACACAGTCAATCAGAATACTCTTAAGCAGAGTGCAAATAACTTTAACAATAAATAGTAAGCGGGTTTAAGCAAAACAGTAGGTCATTGACTGGTGTGGCGTCGAAGCACAGTATAATAAAGTAAATAAACTGTGACCGAGGGTAGGCCACGACTTGTTGGCACACACAAACACATACACAACAACAACAAAACATGTTTCATATAATCGTGTTTTTCCACTGAGCCACAACAACCGAACGAAATACTAATACAACATTTGGTCAGTGGGTCATCTTAGGTTTATTATGAATGAATGAAGTATAAGCTGCTATGTCGAATATGACAACAGCAATAAAATGTAATCTCGTGAACATGAACTAATGGCTATAATGCACCAATTCATAGTTTTCGTTTGATTATTTCAGAACTTTCTCAAGAAAATGATCACAATGTCAACAAAAACGATGCCCTACTTCAGAAACCTGATTATCATTGAAAACTTCTTCGGCATCAGTCGACCCCACCTTCTCGAAGACCGAAAAACAAGACTCATATGTGACGTCATCTCTATCAGCGTATTCATCACTATAACAAGTCTTATCATCATGGATCTTATCACTACCACACTGAGTATTGGGTACCGGATTTTTGAGTTTATAATTTGCTTTGAATTTTATGGGCTAGTATTCGGATCGCGATTTCGACAAGAGATCTTTAATGCTATTGAAAGACTTGATGAGAAATGTGGAGTTGATGAAGAATATGGATCCAAAATTCGAGTTAAAACTACAAAAAATATTTTTATATTTCTACCATCACTTGTCATTGATATGATTGGGCTGACAAAGTTAGGAGTTGATACTGGTTTTGCAGCATTTCTCACTGTGGCATTCGCTGCTCATGATGCAGAAATAGCTTTTGTGTCTTTGATGATAGAAACTGTTAATCTGAGGCTTGAAAAATTGAAAGATGTTTTACCAAATGCTGGTTCGAGAGTTTATAGGCATATTTTGATTGCTACAGCCCATATGAGTGAGCAGTATACTCCACAAGTAAGTATTTTTATATGTTGTTTATTGTTGCTATCTGCTAAATTTCCCAATGGTGATGTTTTTTATTTCATCATTTTACTATTTCAAGACTTTGAGTTGACTTAGTGCCATTTATACAAGTTTCAAATTACGTTTACTCTTTCAGCTAGGTAGTTTTAGTTACGGCAGAATATTTTACTATCAATATAATTATTTGAAAGAATTTAAGAACTTGTCATCAAAAAGCGTCTATCTGTTCAGCCGATCGATTCTGGAAAAATCTCACCGTGAAAAGTTAGGTGAAGTGAGCTTAGAGTGAGCTGTCAAAAGTACCAATCCCTAGCATCAGGATGACACTGACAGCTCACTTCACGCTCACTTCACCTAAGTTTTCACGGTGAGATGGTTACAGAATCGCACTGCTGGTCCAAACGCGCATTCTCAAATACTTTGGACACATCTCGAGACTCTATAGAGCGCCTTGTCATGAAGGGTATAGTGGAGGGCACCTAGACCATGCCGACGCAAACACCCATGAGATGGACTGACCCACAAGAAAATACATGAGGACCTCGACTGCTCTGCAAAGAGTGCTACGAAATTACTTTTTTCCAAAAAATACAACCGACTACCAATAAAACACTACAAAGTGAAAAATAACTTGAATTTCGGAAGTCGGTGTCGTTGGTTCCGCATTTACTTTTATTGAAACCGACTTCCGAAATTCAAGTTATTTATCACTTTGTAGTGTTTTTTCTTGTAAGTCGGTTGTTTTTTTTGTAAAAAAGTTTTTTATTTTTCACTTGTTAGTGGGCCAGTTTGTAACTTATCTAAGTTACAATAGCCTAATGTCAACTGCTCATCACCTTTTACAAAATATTGCTTTTCCCGATGCAGGGACGTTCATTGTTGAGGAGTTCTCCTTGTAAGAACCAGGAGAACTGGAGCTGATTGAGAAGTCACCATCAGCTCCACTTCACGATGCGCATTGTGCTTAGCAACCACATTAAAGTACCTAATCGAATCGCAACCCGTGAAATATTTATTATTGAGTAGAGTAGTTCCGATGGCCATCTGTGGTCTTCATCATCAGTTCCACTTCACAAATGGTGCTTTATGAGAGCAAATGCACGAGTTACTATAAAAAATACCCGAATCACTATAGGTGTGCCTACAAAATTTGAGGGTTTCCCTCGATTTCCATGGGATTCCCTCATCAGATTCTGATTTAGTGACAATGGGACCACCTCGAAAGCATGTAACCCATCAAATGAAAAAGAATGTTGAAAATCGTTCCACAATTGACGGAGAAATCAGTGAACATACATAAAAAAAATATATACAGAGTTGATACGACAGAGGGGCATTAAATTACACTACGTATACTATACGTGTTTAGTATTAATTCGATACGGTATAAAAAGAAAAAGCACCATAAATGAGAATTTTTTTGTTTCAAACAAACTAAATAGCTTACAAATCAGAGTAAAACGCAACCACCCTTTGTAAATAAAGGAGAAACCCAAACTTCATAAAAACTTGGGCCTGGTGACTGACCTTGGATAACTATACAAAGTGGCAACGTCCAACGTCGCGCGCGGGCAGTAACTCGAAACACACTGTGGATTTTCCAAACTGCAGTACCGGAGATTTTGCCGATTTCAGATCGGTCCGAGTAAAAGTACTCTCATCGGTCCATATTAAATTAGTTAAGAAATTACGGTCTTCGGATGTTTTATTTAGTAGCCATTGGCAGTAACTGTTGCTGATCGGCAAGTCTCTCGATAAAAAAGTTTGCACCTTCCGATATTTAGAAGGTTTGCGTTTTTTACGTTTTAGAACCTTGTGGATAGTTCTATGGCAACATCTAAACTGCCGGGCGGCTCTGTGGAGACTCGTCGGGCTGCGGGAAATATTGTCTAAAATTATTTCGTCCCAAGCAGCGGGCATTTACCGCGGTGGCACTCCCTCCTGTTACAGCACTATACGTTTATTGACCCGTAATCTTTGTACTGCCAACTGTATGGTGCGGGCATTCCTAGGGCAATTGCGGCTATCACCATAACTTTCTCTGTAAGTTCGTAGAGCTAACGTTGCGTTTCCACGGCATTCGCCGTAGATTAAAATCATGTCAGTGTATTCTGACGCCGTGTTAGTTACACGAGGTATTTTTGAACACTTTAATTATACACACACACAACCATTGTTTAACTATCACAATAAAAACAGTCAATTACAAAAAAAAAACACTAACACTAAATAATAATAATCCCAAGTTACGTGTCCTGTCCTGTCACAATAAAAAAAAAGGAATACTGTCTTAAACTTATTTAGTGTCCTATCACAATAACAAAACAAATTCACAATTATTGTCAGCCCACAAGTTCGACTAAACAATAAGGGCGCAGGAGCTTCCGCGTACGTACCTACGTTCCGGAAGGGTAGCGTCGGCGCACTGAAAAAACAAGTTTTTTGGAGGCCCCACTTACTGATCGCAAGCACAGAATACAGAGAGTACAGAAGTCAATCTACATACAAAGTGCGCTCGAGCAACGCACACATAGACACCGCTCACGGACACGATATCTCGGACTGGTTGGGACTAGTGCGAGCGCAAGTGCCATCCGCTTGAGACATGCGTCTATGAAGTGCAAAAATGGAGCAATAAAAAAAATTATAACTGTTCAGTGGACGGTTGTTTAAATTCAACATTAAACGGTGAATTGTCGTTTTTTAATCTACCAGTTGTTTCAGAGAGGTAAGTAGGTATTTGCTTGTATTTCGATGGTTTGTATTAACGTAACACAGTAGTTAGGTAGGTAGGTAAGCGCCCCGGCCCCCGGTCCCTCGCCGTAAAGTAAAAGCGAACATGACTTTGTAGCACTTTGTAACAAATTTGTAATGTAACAATAACATTAAAATTAAAATATTTTAGTTATTATTGTTTTTTTCGTTTCTCATCAATAAATCAAACAACTAGATGCGAGTGCCACTACCACGATAGTTTTTTGTGCATAAGCCAAAGTTTACAACCATAGCGCGACCGCCGAGCGTGGACTTCTGTACTTTCGGTATTTTGTGTCGCAAGGATCTAAGATACAATAGCAACACACTGACCTATTTCTATTTCTTTTACGCACGTGATGTTTTGCCAATAGGATTGTCACTCTCTTATGTACTACGTATTGGTTTATGACTTGCCTAAGAGCGGCAACAACGTATCGTAGATTTATCGTTTTAAGGTGCATTACCTATGCCTATAGACATAATCAGCTGTTAGGAAAAATACATCGTGTTCAAACGGTGCAAAAACTTAAAAAATCATTTGCGACTAAACTACTGTTTCAATTTAATTGATTTTTGGTAGAGAGCTTGATAATGATACCTAGTATAGGCAGTTTAAGGGAAAGCCCATCTGTCGTATCAACTTTGTATTTCATGTACAGAATTGATCTCTCTACAGATTTATTATAAGTATAGATATAGATGACTGAATGTGAAGACTATGTGGGTTAATTTTTCTTTTTTGCTTTTATTTATTTTCTCAGATAGTTTTAGTCATGGTCTGGCAGTTTGAGTAATTTATGCGACCCACCCAAATGTCCTTTCTTTGATATTGTTCGTCGAATCGTTGAGCTCCTTAAGTTTGAGTTGAGCTGCATGATTACTGACAAATGCGTGCACTGACTGGACAGGTCCTTTCAATCGGTGTGGTTCTTTCCTCAAAAGACCATTTCAGACACAAATCTACATGGTCTCCACATGATCTGACCAAGATTATGTCTGGACTTTAAAAGAGACTGTGACCTCTGAGTTTGTTTCGGCCTTTCTTCTCAGAGTAGTCAGTTAGGAAACGTCGACCTCATATCGTTTTAAAAAATATGATTGACGTGTAAAAGTGTTTGTACAAACCTACTTACAGAAATAAAATCATTTATCATTTATCCTTTATCATTTAAGTTATATTACTGTACAGTTTCATCAAAATCCGTTCAGTAGTTTTTGCGTGAAAGAGTAACAAACATCCATCCATCCATCCTCACAAACTTTCGCATTTATAATATTAAGTAGGATTTATGCACAAATAATATAACAGACAAGAAAAACGGAACAGAAAGATACGGACAAAGGTGATGCATATTTTTAAAGAAATCTTTTCTAGCATACCTGCCACAGGAGACTCGAAAGGATCATTTTCGTAGTAGCCAAGCTCTGTGCCCGATGGATTTCCATTCGGCAACGTATCAGGTGGAGCCTTAGAAAAACCGGCCTGTCGCAGTTTTTTTGATGAGTGTTTATAATTGTGGCTTTTTAACCCCCGAGAGACACAGAGCGGTGTTATAAGCTTTACGATTTTTGGTAGAGAGCTTGATAATGATACCTAGTATAGGCAGTTTAAAGGAAAGCCCATCTGTCGTATCAACTTTGTATACATATAAAGTCGAACATATAACCTCCTCCTTTTTGGAAGTCGGTTAAAAAGCATAGAAAAAGAAGAAAATTATTTAATACTTTTAGCCTGTGTTTTCCCAATGCAATCTTATTTTTTATAGTTTTTTATTATGATCTTCTATCTACATAATTGTTAAGATGGTAAGTACTTATGTAGTTTACAATATTGTATCTGATTTTTAAATGTCACCTTGTTTCAGCTACTAATGATGCTAGCACTAACTCTTATAACAACAATAGCCTACGAATTCATCTTAGTCATCGCCGACTCTGAAAGAGTAAGTACACACAAATTACATTTCCCTTTTTAGGGTTCCGTAGTCAACAAGGAACCCTTATTCTTTCGCTATGTCCGTCTGTCCGTCCGCAGCTTAGCTCAGACACTCTTAGTACTAGAAAGCTATAATTTGGCATGGATACACATATTAATCATGCCGATAAAGTGGTAAAACAAAAAATCATGAATAATTTTTTTGTAGATACCTCCTGTACGAGTGTATTACGTGACTCTCCTGTACCTACACGTAAAGTGGGGATGTATTTTTTCTCGTCTATCCCATAGTATGGAGT
Source organism: Globia sparganii (assembly GCA_949316385.1). Classification (NCBI taxonomy): domain Eukaryota; kingdom Metazoa; phylum Arthropoda; class Insecta; order Lepidoptera; family Noctuidae; genus Globia; species Globia sparganii. Next base: position 21,166,733 of record OX438671.1, read on the forward strand.
ATCACTGTATAGGTCTTTCAAAAATATTTATTTATTTATTTATTTATTTTATAATTTATGTACACACAGAAAAAATAAATAAAAATAAATATTGTGAGTTTGTGAAAGCTATTTATCGATTCAGTGATCCGTTTGTGAAATAGTAAGCTTTAAAGTGCTAATTTTTGTTAGAGTCGAGTGTCCCCCCTCCCTGCCAGTTATATTGTTGTTTCTGGATATGGGAAAAAATCACGGCAGTAGTATACGGCGGCAGTATTTATAACGAAATCAAAGGGAAAACTATCACATCTAAGTTGGCTTTACAAGTTTACGAGTAATAGTTGACCAACTTAAATTTGCAGTTGTAATGTTGTATTTCACATGATTTTAAACTACAATGTTAAGTTTGTTCTGGAGATAAATTCATTCCAACTACGGAACCCTTCATTGTGCGTAGTCCGACACGCACTTGGTCGGTTTTTTTTAATCTCGTATGAATAATAAGATTACAAAAGATTCCTTACATCTCAACGAAGATGCCTTTTTAGAAAAATCCTTAAGTATATTCGTATTAGTGCTATAAATCAGAGGATAATGGTTGTGTATGGCCATTAAGTAAGCGAGATGCCAAGTTGAAATTGAAAATCCGCAGTATATTTGCTCCAGTTGTTAATACTGCGATGTTGACCTGGGATTAAGATTAATATTGTGTAATAGGACTGTGTCGGAAATATTATGGGGCGGTGCTATGCATTGGCAATGAGCTGGCAATTTGTCACGGTGTGGAACGATACATGTCGGCTTTGAAATTAAAGGGTAACAAGTGATATGAATGAAACTTTACCATTACAAGCTATGCTTACAAAATTTTATAGTATTACTAGCTGACCCCGCAAACGTCGTTTTGCAAAAAAAAATAGATAGTAGCCAATTCTCAGACCTACCTGATGTGCACACAAAATTTCATACAAATCGGTCCAGCCGTTTCGGAGGAGTATGGTAACTAACACTGTGACACGAGAATTTTATATATTAGATGTTTTGTCTATCCTGAAACATAATTACTTCATCACAAATCTAGTCTTCCTAAGGGTTATCGTACTAGTAACTGGATTTTGTCAGATAGGCAGTCGCTCCATCATCAGCATCGCTTTTTCTTAACAAATTTTGGGGTCAGCTTCCAGTCTTACCGGATGCAGTTGAACACCAGTACTTTACATGGAGCGACTGCCTATCTGACCTCCACAACCCAGTTACTGGGTAACACGACGTACTTTTGGTAATACTGGTTGACAGACTTTCGGGCTTCTGAAGACCCAATATTACAAATGCCAGCCGAGACTAACGGTCCGAGGCACGGAGAGGTCTCGGTATGTAAAGATGTTCACTTATTTACGCACCTAGTGCGGCAAATGTAGTAGTCTAATCTTCCATCGTCCCGTGTCGCTGTTATTATTTAGCAGCGAGCCCCTCTTTAGATAGCCAGTTGCTCTATTCTATCAAATAGTGATACTCAGCTGTACCCATAACACTAGTTTACACGGTCATCCAGAAAAAATAATAAAAAAATTCTGTCACGTCTGGTTTGAGAAATATTTCTTAACTGAACTGAAATACATAATTACAGTATTAATACCAAAAAAAATAAAAAAGTTACTAATTTTTGCCTTTTTATATAGTTATTCGAGTCAGTTTCCCTTATAATGTATCAACAGTAATCCCCTAACATGTTGTCATCACAAAATCCTTGAATAATGAACAAAACACATCTTTTAAACACTTTTTTACACATCTACAATGAGTCTTTTCTTTTTTGAAAATATAAACTGTCCACAAACATTACAAAAACGATCAGAATTTTTTTCACACTTTCTACTCGACATTTTAAATCACTCGAAACAAGATAATTGTCGTTTGAAGCGAACGAATAAACAATAAACTGCCGTCACCACGTTAGGTAATTAAAAAGAAAACATTTGACTGCAGGAAGAAATTGTGATGTAATAAAATATTTCTGCTAACACTTTTAGGTTTAAGGAAAGTAGATTAAAACATTTATATAGATTTATTCGGGGGTAGGTATAAAAAAAAGTTCAATTTTGTAAACTAGTGTAATCAGGATAATACAGTGAAATAGGTATAATTTCATCACTAAGCATAAATGAATCCAATTAATCTAAAGTCTATAAACAAATGCAGACAGACGTATGTATCTGTTTGCTATTACGCTGTTAAATTATCTATTGGCAGTGATTCGGGAACATTCAAGTAATTAAATGTAATTTCTCACTACTTACATTTGCGGAAAAATACACGCTTTTTAACCGACTTCAAAAAAGGAGGAGGAGTTTCTCAATTCGTATGTCAATGTCGGATTTGCACATGTCGATCAATCTGGTTAACCTGTCGTGGTTGATCAGTGGACTGGTGACCATCTTTACATACCGAGACCCTTCCAAGCCTCGAAAAGTACGTAAAGCGTCAGTCGTTACGAGTAATCAGAACCCCGAAAGTCTAACAACCAGTCTTACCATGGGATACCGTATAACGGGGTGTCCTGCGTGCGCGACGAATACGACGCAACGCGACGCGACACGAAACGATGCAATGCGACGCGATGCTACACGCGACAAATGTCCTACGTGGTTTTGGTCAATACTTCTCGAATCATGGAGAAGTAAAGTACAATTTTGTTTGAAAGTTCATATTTAAAGTACAGACTTTGAAATTTTTTGGCTTTTTTTTTGTCCCACAACAATCTTTGCTCACGCACTGCGGCGATCAACGCTTCTGAAACAACCATTTCGTAGTTCTGTTCTGTCGCGTCTGGTCGCCCTCAAAACAAGTACGCGTTATGTCGCGTCTCGCCGCAGACTGTCATATAGGCCGCAAGCAGGGTATGCCGTTGAGTTGATCGCGTTCGTCGCGTTCGCAGCGTCGCGTCGCGTCGTATTCGTCGCTCACGCAGGACACCCCGTTACCCAGTAACTGAGTGCTGGAGGTTAGATGGGTAGTCGCTCCATGTAAAATACTGGCCGACCCATACCCGAACATAGTTGGGAAAAGGCTAGGCAGATGATGATGATGAACTGCAACAATTACTTACGAGCCAACACCACCAGGGCATGCACCTTTTATGAATATATTAATATTCTACAAAGATTATTATTACTTAACATAAAAAAAATAAGAATTTGTAAATCACATACATACCATAGCACCGTGCCTGTAATCCCCGAAGAGTTAGGTAGAAGTGTACAGACGCCAGCACATCAAGCTACCAGAAACTGTCAATCCCAATCAACCTTGAACTTATTGCTTTAGCGATAAAATTTAAAATCTATTAAAGAAATTTGACAGATTGTAGTAGCTTGATGTACTGGCGTCTGTACCTTAGTAGACCCCATTTATGTTTAAGCCCCATGTCATAGGGAATTAACATATTGCCATCAATTGGGCACAAATTCGGGCTGCTATTGAGAAATGAAAAATAGTTTATTATTTTAACAAGTAAACCTTAAAAATTAGTGATTGAAACCTACTTTTAAGCAGATAAGCCTGTGTTAGGAGACTCCGCTCTTCCATAACTTAATAAGTATCGTTAAGGTTTGTTTTGTGCGAAACTTAAGGGAATAATAATACAAAAAGAGAGAAAATTAAAGCTAAACATGCAGCACGCACGCAGGCATGCGATTGTGTGAGTGAGAGAGGGTGTGTGTGTGAATGAATGCGAATGTGAGGTTCTGTGAATGCAAATGCGAGGGTGTGTGAATGTGAACATGAATGAATTGGAGTGTATGCACAAGGTTACGAATGGTGCCAGCATTAGGCAGGTGTAGGGTTATATTTTATCCTAGCAACGCCTCCGTGTCATCATAGGTTAGTGGTTTTTTGATGAATAAACTCAAAAGCACATAAGTTGGTGGTAAATCGTGTAACGAAACTAACAACAAGTTCATAAAACAGATTGATAACAGCAGCATTAATAAATTCTTGTCGTTAACAATTCTTGTAGAGATCGTCTAAGCTGAAATGACGCGCCCCACCTCCGCATTTACGCACACAAGCAAATATCAAATACGGACGCAATACACATAAACATGCAATTGTAATTGGTCGTTCAGTTGCCGGTTAGACTCAAACGTAGGTGCACGCATCGTTCGATCTCAAAAGTACCAAGCACTCACACATCTAAATAAACTAATTAAGTAGTGGGGCGCGTCATTTCAGATTAGACGATCTCTTAATTATATACGTATGAGGAACAGGGTGTGAAGTTGAAAGGTGAAAGGAGGACTGGAAAAGGTTCTGGTGGGGAATGTTGGAACATTGTATACAACGTGTAACGTTAAATGCGCAAAACCTCATACACCCCAATTAGAGCATTGAGTTAAAAACATAATACAATGACCAAAACTATTTTTTTTTTAAACCTAACTATTTTTATTAAGAAAATCGTGTTGATCCTAGCATTAGTTTATGCATTCAAAATTGAGTCTTATTGCCTTAAAATAAGACTTAATTTTCTATGGCTCAATCGCCGGATAGTATGGCAAAATAAATAATAAAAAAAAAAACCTATATTAAAAATTACTGAAATCGATTATGAACAAATTATTTTCAGGTTTTGCGCATTTAATGTTACACGTTGTATATGCTAGTTGCGCAGTAAACTCTGCTTGCGCGATGCAGGATTTTGCGTGACGTCAGTATGATGCGTAGTTCGTATGCGGCGATGTAGATGTCTCCACATAATCAATACTTCATTCTATTACAGATAATATGCCTGTCATTCTACCTCTTATGGCGTGAAACAAGATCCATGTATTCTTTGTGGACGATGTGTTCTGCTATTGCCAGGACTGGTACTCTCTGCAGTGAACTATCATTGTATTTAGCTGGAAGACTGATACATGACTTGAGCATCAGTAAAGGTAATCTACAGGGTCAAATTAAATTAGCTAGCGAAACTCCGCAGACGTGATGGGTCGATATCATGATAAAATAAAAAGTGATGTCTTTTTTTGGTGATCAACGGTGGCTCGAAGTTTTTTTACTTGAAGTGCGAGTTGTGAAAATCTGTTTGCTTTTGTTTAATCGTTTTTAGATATCGATACCTATCACGTCTGTGAAGTTTGCACAAAAAAATCTATTATTTTTAAGCTAATATTTAAATTGAATACACTACCTACGGTTGTTGACCCCAAATAATATAAATTATCAAATTAATTAATTTTTTTATGTGTAGATATCAGTAAGTACATCGCATCTGCGGAGTTTCGCTAGCAAATTAATTTTAACCGTGTATATTGTAGAATACATAATAATTTAAAGCGTTATATGTATTGCGGGCCACATATTTGCTTTACCACAGTCATTAAGGTTAAATTTCACTTGCACATTACACAACCACAAGGTCTATTTGACAGATATATAGTTTCAACCTTAGTGACGTTTTAATTTTCTGAGATTTGTTGTCAAAAGCGGTGAAGAAATTACGAGGTCGACAGTACTAAATCTAGCGGCTAATGTTGCAGCATTAATGATGAATGATACTGTAATGGCGACGATTAAATGGTTATAAGTTATGTAGTATACACTGTCAGTGAAACCGAAGGCTTTTAGTATCAGAATTACAATGCATACATATCTCATCGACTGATTTGTTAGTCTACAGGCAGTGAAAAAGCAATTATGATTCGTCTTTATATGAGAAAAAGCTTTAGCCCTGCAGTACTATCGCCAGAATAAAATCAAGCGTCCACTGCTATGTAATACATTGCTGGAGAGGTTTGCAAAGTAAGCTGCGAGGTTGAAAGGGTCAGCGTCGAGGGTCAGGATAAAAATAATACTAGCTTTATTTCGGACACAAAATATACATATAGTGTTAGTATACAAAAAATAACTTATTGCCAAGTGTTAGTAAAAATCAACCTCCGCACGAACTTCTTTACAATTGGAGAGCCGAAGCTCTCAGCTACCGTTTTCAAGATGCTGTTTTGGCTGCCCCTCACCCTCCTCAGAAGCGACGCGGTTTTTTTGCGTATAATAGCATAGAAGCCATCAGTGCGGGCTTGTGCAAACATTTCCGACGCGCTACAGTAGCGAGGCAGCCTCAACAGTATCGTGAAGCATTGTTATATTGGACGCGCAGGACATCTAGCGATCTCTTAGTAAAATTGACCCATAAACTGCCCGTGTACAAACTTTGGCAATAAGCCTTGAAAAGTGTTACTTTTACTTGGTCTGTACACCGCGCAAATCTACGGGACAACATATTACTCCGGACCGCTAGAGCCCTGCGCTCCCTCTCAATGTCTACATCGTCCCTGAGGTCAGCGGCAAGACAATGCCTTAGGTATACCAAACCAAACCATACCAAAAAAAAGGTAAACCATTCACTTTCACTATTAATCAAAATCACATTCAAATCAGGCTGAGTATTACTACTTTTCAAAATTACGTAAGACACTCCCCCAAAACGCCCCCCCTTCAACACTTCCTAGTGCTTTAGCTTGGAAGAAGAAGTGGTGCAATTAACTCCTCTGCAGACAAACAAATGTGTTAATATCGAAACTAATATGTATATTTGATGTTTTCAGCAAAAAATCCGAGCCAATACAAGACGGTCAAGAGGTGGTACTCCATAGTAACATCCCAACAGCTTCAATACGTCAATGACTCCATCCTATCCATCGGTCTCAGCACACCGATACTTTTACTGGATCTCAGCATCAATTATATGCTGATTATGGTCCAGGTAAATACACCAACACACACACACACGCACCTATCCACATTGCTCGCAGAATAGATGTTCGATGGGGCTGAAAGGTTCTGGAGTAGTAACCGTCTACCGGAAATCGCAGCGTTGAAAGGCGTCCCACAAGGGAGACCGATGTCATTGTGAAGCCTACTGGTTGGGAGGAGCACAAGACCGCTCCATGTGGCGACGTTTGGGGGAGGGCTATGCATTGGGCGTCTTTCGACTGAAATGATGATGCAATTCATCATCTGCCTGCCTTTTCCCAACTATATTGGGATCGGCTTCCAGTCCAACCGGTTGCAGCTGTATACCAGTATTTTAGATGGAGTGACTGCCTATCTGACCTCCAAAACACAGTTTCTGAATAATCCCTCGGAAAGACTGTCAAAGATCCACGAATGACAGCCGCGACCAACTGCTTAACGTGCTTTCCGAGGCTCGGAGGGGTCTTGGTATATAATTATAATGGTGTCTCATCCACGGACCAACTGCGGAAAGCGTAGCTTAATTTGATCAATCCACCCGTGCAGCTTTTATTGCTAAGCCACAAGCCCCCCTGATTATGTTGATGAAATATAGGAACCAATACAAAACAATAGAAAGCAAAAAAAAATTATTGCGACTCGTAAAGGAAGATCACAAACTATTCTAAACACAGTGAAAAAAAAAAATATATATATTTTTAAAAAAGTAATAAAAAGAAAAATGAAACAGAAAGGCCAAAAGGCTCCTATCCTCCTTAAAAGAGTAAAACAAGTAACTTATTATATTATCTGTCTAGCCTTTTCCCAACTATGTTGGTTTCGACTTCCTGTCTCGCGGAATGCAGCCGAATACCAGTATTTTACCAGAAGCTTCCACAATCTTGTTACTGGGTAACATGATTCCTATTGGTAAGACTGGTTGTCAAAACAGGAAATGGCAAAAAGGAATTTCAGTGATTGAATTCCTTTTATTATTGATTTGTAATCCGCAACTTCTAAAAAAAAACAATTTACTATGAAAAGGTCCATATTCATTACAGTTATTTTCATTAATTTACGTTTTCATTAAATGGCTGGGGCAGGATGTGGCATTGTTATTTTTGGTCTTTTGTAATTTTGACTATCAAAGCTCTAAAAATGTCAGCCGGGAGTAATGTGCCTGATAAATAATGAATGAAAGTAAAAAAAATGGAGCGAAAATAGCCTATCTCCTGTAATCCGTGGGTGTTGTAAAAAAGTTCAGATTGTATCAAGATGATGCGTAGGATTCAGTAGTCTCTCATAATATTATGTACGAGAAGTATCTGTCTTTATTAATCGACTTCAAAAAGGAGGAGGTTCTCAATGTATGTTGTAACGTGATATCTCCGGCAATTGTACAGACGCCAGCAGGTCAACCTACCCCTATCTGTCAAATTTCTTTGATAGATTTTCAACTTTAGTTCAAAGGAATAAGGTTCATATTCAATTGGGAAAATCTGACAGATTGGGGTAGCTTGATGTGCTGGCGTCTGTACATCGATTTCAAAAATTATTTTTTTACTGGATAGGGTATGTCTCAAGGGGACCACCCATATACCATAAAAATTTTATTCACTTTGCTATGGTAGTTTTCTAATTAGCTTCAATAAAACGTATTTTTGCCGCTTAGTTTATATTGATGTTATAATGACTTTTTATCACTGATATCTGGTAGTGCTATACGAATTTTTGCGGGGTAAGTGCAACTTAAACGTGATAAATAAAAACTTTTTGACAGAAAAAGAAAATTACAGAAAAATGAAAGTTATTTTTCAGTTCGTAGTGTCTTTTTGTTTTTTTTTTACATTCTATAAGTTGAATCAAATTAAATAGGTCAGATTTTTTTCTTTTATAGGTATACTTGTTCAAAATATAGGGTTAGATTGTATAATGTCTTTAAGATTTCATAATAAGCATGTAAATAAAACTTAAGAACTGTGAAATTAAGTAGGTTAATAAGTTGAAACTATTTGACACTGATTTAATCTATTCTTGAATTGTTACAGATGTACCTCGCTTACAAATAATAATAATAGCTTCCCGACCGATTTTGGTCACGGTGGCCAATCTCAACGGAGATTAGCCAGGTACGCAGGAGATATTATAGTGCACAAGTGTGTGCGCAAACACCGGTGCACTCTGTTCCTGTACTCTCATAGTCCGATGGGACGGCAATCCGACACGACCGGGGAGAGATCAGGCGCAGGACCAGCGGCTTTACGTGCTATTCGAGACACGGCTTCACACCACCAACTTCTAAACTCCGGACTGTTACTAAGAAATGGAAAATCCAATAACACTTTTTCCGACCTACGAATTGAATCCAGGACTTAGTAGTCGCGCTTGTAGCCACGAGACCAACGGGGCAGTTGAGGAAAAATATATTCAATACAAAGAATGCATTCCACAACATTTTTCGACAAATCCTCTGTTCAGGCCGCTCGTTTATGGAATGCGTTGCCAGTTCAAATATAACGCGCGCAATCGTTAGCTGTATTTAAGAGACTGGTGAAGGAACATTACTTGTTGTTGTGATCTTGTTTACGTAGCTGCAATAATCTGTAGTCGTCATTTATTTTCGTTGTTTATATGTATATTTAGTATGTATTTATTTATCTATTATACAGCTTGTATGTATATATATATATATATACTAGCTGACCCCGCAAACGTCGTTTTGCAAAAAAAAAAAATAGATAGTAGCCGATTCTCAGACCTACCCGATATGCTCACAAAATTACATACAAATCGGTCCAGCCGTTTCAGAGAAGTATGGTAACTAACACTGTGACACGAGAATTTGATATATTAGATTATCTATGTATCTATAATAGTATATTATATTCATTTTTGTATATCCACGCAATCACTGTCCATTCCAAGGTTGCCTGGAAGAGATCGCAGAAAGCGATAAGGCCGCCCAGTGTATGTTTTGTAGTAATAATTGTTTTTTTTTTTGTCAAGTATTTTCTAGTGTACAATAAAGTACCTATATCTTATAAATCAATAAATATAGGTTATACGGGCTGGTGTCCGCAACTCCACGTCGATGCGCGTATTTGCGTACAAAGAATGTACAGTAACAAAGTCAATACAGTGCCAGAGCGAGATGGATTGTTCATGTTCTGTGGTTCAATGTAGCTATGGCGAGATGTAGATGGAGCTTGATTGAAATTAACATACTGATTAAGGTATTACCATTGTTGCATTATGGAAAAACATCATTTAGACTGTGTTGCTGCTTGAATGTAATGCCCGTATTTATAAACAATACTAGCTGCGCCCCGCGGTTTCACCCGTCCGTGGGAATATCGGGATAAAAAGTATCCTATGTGTTATTCTGATGTATAAACTATATTACTGTAAAGTTTCATCAAAATCCGTTCAGTAGTTTTTGCGTGAAAGAGTAACAAACATCCATCCATCCATCCTCACAAACTTTCGCATTTATAATATTAGTAGGATAGTAGGATTTGTCTAAGTAAGGTGCAAAATACTATGCGAAGTAAGGCATTTCTCAATGCGTTCCATATGACAAGCCTTTGAATTCATAAATAATAAGGATGCATAGTGCCGATCGCCACTCAAGTATTGTCTATGAATAGGTTTTTGGGACCTTGCGCGTCCGCGCGCACTGTGAGACCTCATAGTAATGTTTGTGAATATGGATATAATTGTCTCTCTCTCCATTATAAAAATTAAAACAACCAGTTTAATACAGGGTGTTAGGTTAAACTTTTAGGGAGTTTAGTTCAACAATGGCGCCGATTCTGTTGTTCACAAACTAAACTAAATTTAAGTTCAGTGCATTTTTTTCTTTCTATTTCATTATGAAGATACTCGTAAATATTAGTTTAGTTCTATCAAATTAGTCAGCACCTGACGTAAATTGACGTATTTTTAGTAGCAATTTTTTTAATCACGTCTAAACTTGTCTATGGATTATCTAATTTGACAAGACTAAACTAATATTTATCTTCTGTCCTTTTCTTAGTGAAATAGAAAAAGATGCACTGAACTTACATTTAGTTTAGTTTGTGAACAACAGAACTTTTACGGTATCTGTTATAAAAATCTATGGAGCAGGTGATTTTTGTCACGATTGCCGGTTTGGTCACAAACTGGGGAGAAATTCTCGTAATTTTAAGAACGTTCACAGTCTGATCTCAGTCTTAATCTGTGAAAAATACCTCTATTACCCTACGTTTTTGACAAGTTTTCGACATTTGTTTGTCGCCAAAATAAGACTGCGACTAGATTTTAAACGTTTTACATTACGGGATTTGGCCTTCTGAAATACTGATAAAAACCAGCTGCTCCATTCATTTCTGCAACAACTATATTTCATATTTCAGAGTTGGTCCCATAGTAAAAATTGTTCATTTTCATGAGTACTAACTACACTGCATTATTCTGCATTGTCCATCGTTTAACCTAACACCATGTGTAATTATTTATATCATGATAATATAATTATTGTGACAAATGCCACGACACAAGTATTGCCTTCAAATCCTGCCTTGAAATAACATTGTAATGTTGTTTGTGTACCTATTGCGTTTTTATAATTGATGTTGTATTTGATTATTGTATTATTAATGATTTTGACACAATTAATGGTGATTTTGACGTTATTAATGGTGATTTTGACATTATCATTAATGATTTTGACATTATTATTTATTATTTCGACATTATTAGTAATTATTTTGATATTTTTAGTAATCGAAACGTATGTGGGTGAAACCGTGGGGCGCTGCTAGGCTAAGAGGCTTTTACTGTGCAATGATACAATATAGGCTGGTGTTATTATTATAGCGAAACCAATGCAATAAATGAATGTGCTTGCTATGTTAAATAAATTATTTAATGTTCCTGATGTATCCAGTTAATCTTCAAAGCGGCGGCACGGTTGGTGCAGTGGTTAAGCGATTAACTGCTGCGCTGCGTGTCGCGGTTTCAATTCCCGCACGGAACAAATATTTGTATGACCTACAAGTAGTTGTTGCGGGTCTGGCTGTTTGTGTATGTGAGTTTTAAATGTGTTTAAATGCACCCACGATACAGGAGTAACTCCTAGTATGGGGCAACGTTTATTAAAAAAAAAAAAAAATATTAAAAAAAACGAGTACTTTAGCGTTCAATGCCAGTAATTGGCACAACGGATGAATTCTGAAAACTTGCTACATCGGATGAACTGGTGGAGTGTAATCCTTTAGTCAAAGTGATGATTAAATTAAAATACAGTATGAAGTTAGTCTGTTAACTACCAACGAAATAAAAATATTTATTTTTTATCTTCAAAGTTATGTTGTTTCCTGTAGTCAGAAATCCGAAAGTCGGACAGCCAGTCTTGCTTTGTCTTGAGTTGTGGAGCTCAGATAGGCAGTCGCTCCGTCTAGAATACTGCATGTCAATTCTGTAAAAATCTCACCGTGAAAACTTGCGTGGAGTGAACTGTCAGTGTCATCCCATTGATGCTAGGGATTGACCAAGCGAACATTTACAATCATAATCGAAATTTTAATAATATTTTAACTGCATCTGATTCAATTGGAAGCTGACCCCAATATAGTTGGGAAAAGGCTAGGCAGATGATGATGACCTGAAAACAATTTTGTTTCTATAAAATAGTCCTATAACAAAAGTATCAAACACTGCAGCACCAAATATACAAGTTTAAATACAATAACTAGTTGCTACAAAATTGCTACGGCGTAGCGGAAGTCACTGTTACCGCTACGCAAGCTACGTCGTAGCAGCCGTAGTTTTATACGTGTAGTTTTTGTTTGAGGATTTATAGTTTATCTCATCATCATAATTTTTGTTTATTTATTTAAAGTTTCATTTTCAAGCCGCATGTAAGAATACACAATGTCAAATTCACGAAAAATAAAAATGCTGTAAAAAATCTCCTGTCTTTGGAGGACTTATTTAAAAATTCTATGTTACTCACATGCTGGGAATTCGAATATCGGTCATCGGACGTTGGTTGACAAAAAATACGGAACTTTTTTTTCATAGAAACTAGCTTCTATTATGTAACGCATGCAGCTCTTCATTGGTAGTCACATTGCACCAGCACTCTACCAAATTGTGCGAATAAAATCGGAAAAAAATGTTGTAAAGTTCAACCTAGATACCTAGATTTTTCAATAGGTATCACAGAATGAAAAATCTGTGCATAGAACACACCTATCAAATTTCATGGTTCAGATTTTTTTATAACAAAGCATTCTAGCCATACGAGTATAAAAAAATCTAATATATCATGTATCAGAATGAGAAGAGCAGTGCTGCCCCCAACTTACGAGTTATTGGTCGTGGGTTCGAACCCAGACAAGCGCTTTACTTTGTGTAAATAATTTAATCACCACTGTTCTTAAAACGGTAAAGGAAAACACAGTGAGGAGACGCCGGTTTCCTCACTATGTTTTACATAAAGATAAAACGGATAAGGAAAACATAGTGAGGAGACGCCGGTCTCCTCACTATGTTTTACATAAAGATAAAACGGATAAGGAAAACATAGTGAGGAGACGCCGGTCTCCTCACTATGTTTTACATAAAAATAAAACGGATAAGGAAAACATAGTGAGGAGACGCCAGTTTCCTCACTATGTTTTACATAAAGATAAATCGCATAAGGAAAACATAGTGAGGAGACGCCGCTCTCCTCACTATGTTTTACATAAAGATAAAACGGATAAGGAAAACATAGTGAGGAGACGCCGGTCTCCTCACTATGTTGTACATAAAGATAAAACGGATAAGGAAAACATAGTAAGGAGACGCCGGTCTCCTCACTATGTTGTACATAAAGATAAAACGGATAAGGAGAACATAGTGAGGAGACGCCGGTCTCCTCACTATGCTTTACATAAAGATAAAACGGATAAGGAAAACATAGTGAGGAGACGCCGGTCTCCTCACTATGTATTACATAAAGATACTTTTACTTTTGCTTATATTTAAAATCGAATAATAATAATGTATTTTAATTAATATTTTTAATAATATATTAACTTCTTTAATTTAATATTGTCATCAAATTTAATTCAATTCCATTTCATTTGAATTTTTTGGTTTAATTAGACTTATGATATTTTTTTATTATTTTTCTCATATAATTTAGATTACGTCATTTAATTTTTCTGTCTTTTCATGATTAATCCGTTTTCTTACCTTATGTGCCGTTATTTTATTATGATTTTGTATGGTTGTATTGTCTTAATGCAATGTGACTACTTAAATGTATTATTTTTTACTTTATTTTGTAATGGAATCTTATATAATATAATGTATAAATTGTAAGTTTTGCGAATATTCTAATAATTTAATGAATTGTTAACCTGTTAATGTGAATGTTGTGCATGCCTATAAGTGATGTATTTACACAGAATTGAAGACTCGTGATTACCTATTGTTACTACCCTTGTAAATATATCGTTGGTGTGCCTTGCTTAATAAAATAAAAAAATAAATAAAATAAATAAATAAAGATAAAACGGATAAGGAAAACATAGTGAGGAGACGCCGGTCTCCTCACTATGTTTTACATAAAGATAAAACGGATAAGGAAAACATAGTGAGGAGACGCCGGTTTCCTCACTATGTTTTACATAAAGATAAAACGGATAAGGAAAACATAGTGTGGAGACTCCTCACTATGTTTTCCTTCACCGTTTTATCTTTATGTTTATCTTTAAAATTTTTGGTTCTAGAATATGCCGATATTCTAGAACCAAAAATTTAAGGCGCCTTTTTTTTGTTTTAAAAATGACATTCTTATTTGTTGAATTGCCCCAAAAAATCACTCCGTATCTTAAGTTACAGGACACCAAGCCGTGATAAGCAGTTAGCGCGTCGACATTTAACTATGGGGCTAATTTGTACAGTGCATAGGTGGAGTTAGTAATTTTTTTGCTTAAGGCTTCCTGAAGACATGATGACCTCTACTAATCCGTACTGGGCCCGCGTGGTAGATTACAGCCCGCTCTCTCCTGTGTCCAAGCAAAGGAAACATTATAGGCTGGTTATGTATGTATCAGAAAGATATTGTTATATTTATGGGTATGTGACGTACCATCAAACTGAAGAACATTCTCTATGGGACCAACATTCAAAAAAAATATCGGCCTACAGTTGAAAATTCTTTAGTGATTTTTTATCGACCACACCTTTCCAATATATGATGTGTATGCTCTAGATATAAAAGGTTCTTGGATTTTGTTGTTATAAATCTATTTTAACATTTTTATTTCCGGTCAAATTAAAACGAACCCTCAAAGATGACCGGAAACGGAAACAATGGTTCCTAAAAATCAAAAGCTATTATATAAACCCATAAATAACTAATTCACTATTGAGTAACACTTACACCAAATACCGCCTATTGCAATAAATATTTAATGGTCTAATAATAAACTAGAACAGTATATCGCTATACAGTTTGAGTACAGTCGGCCAATTAGTTAAGTGTACACGTGTGTTAAGAACATTATAGAAATCAACTGAAATCGTTTATTTCAATTAGGCCATTAAAAGGCACTTTTGAATGTAATTTATAAGAAAAAAGTAAAATTGAATCAAGTTGCTCCTTCCTAGAAAGCGGCGGTAGACCAGTGGTAATAGCCCTTTTTTTTGTGGATGGGAAATCATCAAATGGGCCCTCCCGCTCAGGGTGGAGCAGAAGGGAGTGTCAGACTCTTACTGACTAAAACCCACCCGTGTTCCTTCCTTAGCCCTTTATGTTCCGGGGCAGCGGTAACCCTTTCGGACAATCCAGCTGAATGGCCCTGACTTACAAGTTGTAGGTAGTAGGTTCGAACTCAGATAGGCTCTTTACTTAGTGTAAATCATTTCATCACCCTCCTCTGAAAACGGTGAAGGAAATCATTGTTAGGAAACCAGAATGTTTTACATCCAAAATTCGAAGACAAAGTGACATCTAACAACTCGCACTGGGCCCGCGTGGTAGATTACGGCCCACTCCTTCTCACTGATAGGAGGCCGGTGTCCCAGCAGTGGGATCATTAGAATAAAATACTCTTTACTAAGTACAGTCACGAGCATAAGTATGTATAAACTTGACTTTATTCAAAGGCGATTTTCTCCTTTATTTTTGAATGAAATTTTATGTTTTTACGAACATAGTATTTTCAAACCCATAGGTTTTTGTAAAGTGTCGTATTTCAACGTTGCATTCGTTATTTTACGAAAAAATCGCAATTGAAAGTTTTCGAGTGTTGACATATTAGTGCTCGTGACTGTACACCATATAAATTACAGACATAAATATAGAAATTCTGCAAAGGGTGACACAATGGGCGGTCTTATCGCTAAGAGCGATATTTTAAAGACAATTTCCCAACATTATAGGCTGATTACGCACGTTTCCTTAAAAAAAGCAAAAGCCAATTATTTCTAAAATAGTAAGAGTTCTTCTCCATAAGAAAAGAAGAATTGGAACCGTGCACCTAGTATCTGATGATTCATAAGTGTCATGTCAGTTTATATGAAATATTTTTTTTTTATCTAGTATTGAATACGGATTTCAAGTAATTCTCCACTATTGAGCGTTGAGATTTGGCATCAGCACAAATCCGTCACAATCTCATCTCAGCGACAATTAATGTTAAAAAAATGTCAAAAATGTATGTAAATTGTTTGTATTTTTGACAGATTGAGCCCAAGTTTAAAATGCGAACGTTCTTAGGAATACGGGAATTGCCCGTCAGTTATCTCATTGGCGTAGTGTACAAATGTAAACTTTATATAATAATGATCAAATCATTTATTAAACAAATTGCCGACGGGGGACTATTTGCGTGGGTCAATGATAAAATTAATGGGGTCCACAGAGCTTCGTATCTACCTTCCTGTTTGCATAAAAACTGGATTTATACATATCTGTACAAATTAAGGCTTTTATATGTTTGTAGTGATTAATTCCTAGGCTTTTGGGAGCGGAGGATGAAGGTAAACGTAGTTTTATTATGAAAAAAAAAAACGTTATGAAAGCTTATTTTTATGAACGTAATAAGTTTTACTAAGCAAAGAAGGCCAACATGATTCAATATTTGTTATGTGATATCACGAAAAAAATGCAAAAGAATTGCAGATTGGTAGGCAACAAAGAATACCCCTCCAAAAATTTGTTGACAATTTTCCGCTACAATTACGTATGATTTAAAATAAAATAAAAACGGGTAATGCTAATGGATTACAGAAACAAGAATTTTAAATCATAATTTGTGGCATCACAGTTGATGTCGAAAAATATCAACATATTTTTTGGAGGGCCCTGTACAAAGTATCTACTGAATTATGCTTAATAATACAAAACGGCACCAACTACGACTCCCATTTAGCCCTTTCCGCCAAACGATACCACAAAAGAAAATCAAATTAGCTCCAACAAAACGGTGTCATTACAAAAAATATCGAAGATAATGACACCAAACAGCCATTACGACGAGCAAAAACACTCTTCCTGATGTTTTTACAAGAAACCCCATCGCTCTCTAGCAGCTGAGAGCATTAAAGGCTTATGCTTGAGCATTTTTCTTCATTCTCAGTAATATATTATTTCAGTGTGACGTCACGGGTTTGAACCATTAGTCATGTCGGGTTTTGACACCATGCAGTGCGGAAGGGACGGATTAGAGGTTTTCAACTGACGCAGATCAGTGAATTGAAATAAGCAGACATTGTTTGGGTTGCCTTGCTTGACAGAGCGTGCTGGCCAATGGTTGTGTGGAAAGGTGATATCTCGTAGCGTGGGTGTCAGAAAAGATTACCTAGTTATTAAGTTTATTCCCAATGGATTTCGTTGAAAGAACATAGGGTTATGCGAGACTCTAGAAGTGGCCATCCAGCTGCCATGATGGTAATAGCATGGTGACCACGTCAGTACTAGCCGTGCGCCCGATTTTCCATCGTCAAAAATGACGAACTTTCATCCCTTATTTAACGTTTTTAGGGGATGATTTTTCAAAACTTCCTGTCTTAGTCCTAACGTTCGTTAATTATGGAACTCTTGTGCTAAATTGAATGCTTTGATCCTGCGATTTAGGCTATGCGTTGTCTATTAAAAATGATTTTTATTAAGTAGATAGCTTCGAACCTTCATTAAAGAAGGCGTGGAGAGACCCATGTTCAGCAAATTTTTAGCATCAACTAGTTGAATGCAGCCTTATTTGATTTAATACAATTACTTACCTTCGTCAGTAATAACTATTAGTTTCAGTAAGAAACTTTTTCAATTCCGACTTCGAGTAACCGGTAAACAGTGATTGGATTACCCCTAATTACTTTATCGGGCCTATCAAGCACCATTTTCCGTTTTCAGGGATTTACCTTTATGTACCTTTTTGTTTTAATCTACAAAGAGAGCAATTGTTTGAATCAAATGAATGCAACAATTAATGGAACCTGCATTGGCGATTTATTTGCCAAAAATGTAAACAAATATGAGTTTATGGAAAAATAACTTTTAATCCTAAACAATAAAGTTCAGTTTACGCTACAACTTCAAACATAAGACTTTTTAAATAATGCTTGTCACTATGAAATCAACTTAATTAATATTTCAATAAAGTTGATATTTGTTTAACTTGAAAGAACATCAATTGCCAACATAAATTTGAATATAGACCAGAATGAAATACATACGTACATAACCTCGTGGCTTCTTGCCTATGGGGTAGGCAGGAAGTACAGAACGCCACCTGCTATGATCCTTACACAAAATTCTTTTTGCCTTGTTCATAAGTATTACACATACCTAAACCAATATTACAACTAGGTACTTTATCAACCACCACTGTCAGCAATTCCATCTGCGTTTATTTTATATTTCATCATTTTGAAAACAAATATCCAAGCATATGTCCTTCTCCAGGTCCTAGTTAACCAATCAGTTGAACATCATAACGATCGGTTCAGTGATTTAAGCATGCAAGCATGCAAGCAAAATGTAACAGACAGAGTTCTTTTCGCATTTATAATACTAAAAAAAATATCATATAGAATAGTATGAATGGATACCGTGTACTAGAAGACGTAGCGTTAGAAGGCCACCCACAAGGTGGACCAATTGCTTAGTGATGGCCACAGGGATCCGCTGGAATTTATCGATATTTTGTGCGTTGAAATTCCGTATTCTACTGGAAGTAAGTATATTGCTAATTCATTGTTTCAAAAGTTCAAAAAAATTATCTGCTCAGCAACATAACGCAATGAATGTTGTTGAACTGTCAAAATCCAAGCCATTCCATTCCATTGTTGTGGTACGCAATTACCTTGCAGGTGTCTATATGCAACGTAAACCAATTTAATTTTAAAAAAAAATACGAAAAAGTCGCGAAAAAAAGAACAAAACCCATTTCTTCGTAAATCCATGGTGTTTCCACAAGCAGCGACGGTTCCCTTTTGTTATGTCACTGCTGATGGAAGCACCCTACCCCAGAATAATTGGCTGTAACAAGTCAATACTTTCATTGTCATGGAAAATTCCGAGAGCGATGGCTTCCTATAAAATGTTTCGTACATTTTGTGAGCCGGGTTGACATCTAGTGAGCCATGAGAGTGCAGGGTGACAATAGATGGAGAACACTTGAAACTGAAGTTTTGGACAACCAATGAGGTACTTAAAACTTAAAAAGTACTTACGTTTATTTTCGAAGCATTTTATTTATTTTATTGCCTCTGTGGTTTCGTGGTCGCAAGCGCTACAGCTGAAAATGATGTCCTCTGTTGGACTGGGTTGGTCTAAGTAATATTGGGTTTTTCCTTCAAGAATTTCAATAGCAGTCTGAATTTGTGCCCCCATGACAAGAGGCTCGCCCCTTATTACATGGGACTTAATAAAACTGGCGAAATGGACTGGTCTAAATCATGTAGACCAGTGTTTAAATCACACAAACTTTTTACCGTTCCTTGCATTTACATTTACGAAATCGCAAAATTTGTTAAACTTAATTCTAAACTCTTTGAAGCTAAAACAATTTTAACAAACGAAAAGTCACACAATATTTATTGAAAATCCCTCTGTCTAGGATAGAACTATACAGGCGCAGCTACGTATATATGGCGCCTCTTACTCATTACCTAGGTACCTATCTGGATAACAGAACTACTTTACAAAAAGAATCTGTGAAATTTTGAAAAAATTGTTCATATCGCATAGTTTTTATTCTGTCGGCGAATTTCTGAACAAAAAATCTTGTCACTCCTACCACTTTGGAAATGCATTGTAATATTTTTTCAAATTATTTATGTTCCTTTGTTGATTTAGTTAACTAAGTTATTAGTATATTACTGCATGTTGTTACTACATACCTACTTCATGTATTAAATATTTGCATGCCATCATTACTTGGCGGACCCCGCAAACATCGTTTTGCAAAAAAAAAAAAAATAGATAGCAGCCGATTCTCAGACCTACTGAATATGCATATAAAATTTCATAAAAATCGGTCAAGCCGCTTTGGAGGAGTTTGGTAACAAACAACGTGACACGAGAATTTTATATAATACACACATCAAAAGTGTCTAGGGATCAACATATATTTTTGCAATAACTTTTCTCCTGATTGATATTAATTAAAATTTTCTTTAAGGATTCATCAAATAAAGTGTTTTCGTTTGTCACAGTAACGATAAACCAAGTCACCTTTGCATTAATAAAGAAATTTGCCATTTTCCTAATAAAGGGATTTTTGACATTTGAACCACTAACACAAAAGTTCGAAAAAAAGACTGAAATAACAGTTTTCTCTAAAATTTTATTGGGTAACTTAAACAATTAATAATCCGTGTTTCTACCGCGAACACTAACAACACAAGAACATCGGTTTGGCATACTCAAAATGAGTTCATCCAAATCACGCTGTGGAATGGCCGCCCATGTTCGTTGCAACAACAAAAAAAGGTCTTCTTGCGACTGGATACCCTCCATATTCGGCAGAGCTCTTCTCTGTAGCATATCCCATGCATGCTCAATCGGGTTCAAGTCTGGCGACTGAGCAGGCCAGGGCAGGACATTGATGTTAGCTGCGGCGACAGTCTGTCTTACAACTCTTGCGGTGTGCGGTCGTGCATTATCATGCATTAACTGAAATAAGGGACCGATTTGCACTTGTAGAGGAACGATGACGTCTGATACAATCGTCTCAGCATAAATTTGAGCGTTGAGGTTGCCTCTGATCCAAATCAACTCAGTTCTTCCGCCGATCCAAATACCCGCCCATACCATGATGGTTCCACAACTATAAGGATGGACTTCCTGGCAGGATTTTAATCGCTGTTGGCGTCCAGGGGTTCTCCAGTGTCGTATACGTCTTGTATCCGGTCTCATACCAAAACGAGACTCATCAGAAAAGCACACGAAACGCCATTGTTCTTCTGCCCAATTTCTGTGTTCAAGAGCCCATTGATATCGAATCCTACGATTGTGCATTGCTATAGGTGGTACCCGTAGCGGTCTTCGGGAATGAAGGTTCACTTCATGCAAGCGGTTTCTGACTGTTTGGTCGCTAATTAAGTTCCCTGAAGAGTGATGGAGCCTCACGGCTAACATCATGGCGGTTATTGTTGGAGCTCTTCGAGTTAAGATTTGAATGTATCGGTCTTGTCTCCGTGTGGTGCAGCGATACCGTCCTCCATGGCGCTCAGCCACGGTACCAGTGCTTCGGTAACGTGTCCAAAGTCGACTGATAACACTCTGACTTGTATTCAGAGCTAAAGCCACAGTACGTTGCCGGGAACCAGCTTCTATCATTCCCACGGCTCTGAGCATTTCTTCCCTGCTTAAATGACGTCGCCGCTCCATAATAACGTTGGTTTTAATCAGTAGTAGGGAAACAGTAGCACTAATAATGTCTTCAATGCGTTGTATGTTTTTATAGGGAAAATATTGACAGCTGATTTTCATCTTTTACTCGAATTTGATTCACAGTTCCTGATTCAAATTATGAAATGCACCAAAAAGGATCCATATAAATTTATAAAATCATAAATTTATTACAAAGCCACATCTCAATCTCAAGAAATCCGCATAAAAATGCTTGATCCCTAGACACTTTTGATGTGTGTAGATTTTTTGTACCTACCACATTTTATGCAAATAGACGATTTTGATTTGATTTAATTTTGAAATATGGGTGTACTATAGTCACATCCCTGCAATGAATACTGGCGCGCTGTTATGGCATGTGTTTATTTATTTAATAAAACATCAAAATTGGCTTTCAATAATAATAATAATAATAGCCTCCCCGACCGATTTCGGTCACGGTGGTCAATCTCAACGGAGATTAGCCAGGTACGCAGGAGATATTATAGTGCACAAGTGTGCGCGCAGACACAGGTGCACTCCCTCTTCCCTCACTCTCATAGTCCGATGGGACGGCAATCCGACACGATCGGAGAGAGATCAGGCGCAGGACCAACGGCTTTACGTGCTTTCCGAGGCACGGGGGTATTAAACCGCCAACTTCCAAACTCCGGACTGTTACTAAGAAATTCCTAATGGAAAAACTCGATAACACTTTGTCCGACAACAAACAATAATATTTACTAAAGGTATGTACCATTCCTTGGTGATAAAAACACCTGTGTCGTAATAATGATCTCTTATAAAAGTTTATAGTCAGAAAAGCATTACCAGGCACATCTGCTTTGAAACTTCCTATTACATATATATTTCAAGCTACTGATGTGCTGATACGATAGTTGTACATACAGCACATTTGTATGCCGAGTCAATATTTGACTCAAAGCGCGAATATGACGCGGCAACGCGGGCAATCTAATATTGGATCTGATGCGTGGATCCGATACAATCATGTCAGGTGCATAGGTAAGTGTGGAACCACTTCTACAAAGTACTAGGTTTGTATCATATAGGCTAATAAAAAGGTTCAAAAGGTTGGTATGTCGTGTTGGTAATGTGATGCAGCGTTTGAAACTAAAAAAATAAAATATGTAATCTTTTTCAAATACAAGATTTTAATGAACTAAAAAGTTATATACTTATAAATAAGCCTCAAGCTTTCCAGTAAATATTAAAGTTCTATGTTTACATATCGCACGCCTAGATCTAAACAGCGATTAACTCAAAAAAACACTTTTTTCAGAAAAGATGAAAACTGATTACTGTCTCCCTGTGCACTGAAGGAGTTTTCTGTATTGATCAATACTTTTTAAAATGCAGATAGTAGAAGATGTTATAAGAATCTTGTGTTTTAATCGTGTAGTGAGTTAAGGAATTCGATGATACGCATAACTCAAAAATTGAGATTTACGAGTTAGCTCTCTTTAGACCTACGTGTGCGATATGTTTTATTTTGTACTTTTTAGCATTCCTTGTTTTTTTTTTCTATCACCTTCACTTGTAAGGTACTTGTCAAGATAAATCCAAATGGCCGAAACACAACAGGACTATCTTGTTTGGTTGAGGGGTTCCTATGGCCTTTCAATACATATCGTATGAAACCATACACTATATGCTATATAATAAGTATGGCAAGTATAAAGCTTGTAATAAGCTATCTATACTTCTTTCTTAATATTTTAGACACAATCTTTTGCACTTCTTTAAAGAAAAGAAATAAAGAAAAAGTATTTATTGTGACTCGTACGGGAGGATCACAAACTAAACTAAACACAGTCTAAATTAAAATACCAAATTATATAAAAATAAATTAACAAAAAGAAAAATGAAACAGATCAGTAGGCCAATTCTGCTAATTTAAAACGTTCAAAATCTAGTCGCAGTCTCATCTCGGCGACAAACAAATGTCAAAAACTTGTCAAAATGTAGGGAAATTTGAGGTATTTTTTGACAGATTGAGACTGAGATCAGACTGTGAACGCTCTTAAAAATTACGAGAATTGCCCCTCAGACTTTACCATGAATAAGACAAAAATTCGGATCAACTCTGTCAAAACCTTTAAAATAAAAGCTACTACATTCGTTAACTAAACTAATTTAAATACTTGCTACAAAAAGTATCACCAACCAACAGTTTCAAACCCCGAGCCTGTGCAAACAACAGTTTCGAATGTATTTTTAAAGCGAGCAATCAACATGCTCCAGAAGTGCCCCTAGGCCCTAGAAACTACATTACGTACCTACTTGTAAAACAAGCTAAATGAACATCTTTACCAGGAAAACTAATTGGGGCCCCGGGGCGTGATTCCGTTTCAGAAAGGAAACCTTATTAGGGCCGGGTAATTATATGTCAGTCCGGTGAGGGTACGGGAATTTCGGACGTTTTTAGGATTTTTTGGTTAGGTGTCGAAAATTTTCATAGGGATTTTATGAGGTTAGGTGGTGGAGTTTATCTTTTGAAATTTTGAAGGCGAATATTGAAATTGCATGATCAGCCTATAATATTCCCACTGATGGAAGACAAGCCTGCTCTCTTTGAAAGGGAATAGGCTATAGTCAACGACGCGGGCCCAGTGCAGCTTGGTAGATGTTACATGGTCTTCAAAATTTTGGTTCTAGGACATGACGGTTACCTCACAATGTTCGTCCACCACTGCTCACAATATGAGCAGAAGCAGCTGGTTATTTCTGTCTGCCAATTACAATAAATAGCAACAAAAACTATTTAAAGTTTCAGTTTTATGGCTGATATTGTCACTCGTTTATGCTCAGTTGTGTACACATAATATACAGGGTGAAATTATAATCACCGTTTAAACAACTTTTGCTATGGGTCAAAACCAGAAATCGTGAAAAAAAAAATCAGCTGTTTCCTACATTTATTTTCGCACTAGCTTTTGCCAGCGACTTAGTCCGCGTGGAATAATGACTTCCGGAAATTGAGGCACTAACTCTCATACAATTTAACCGATGTGCTCTTTCTTCTGCCGATTCTTGAGAACGCGTATTTCTCATTCAACGCGTTTTTCAAGACAATAGCGGGCGGACGCCGGCGTCCGCTTGGGGCTTGAATAACTAAAAATATATAACTACGTCTAATATATAAAATAATATATAATAAAACCTACTTCACTTAAAACTAAATACCTATAACTACTATAATTAATAATACCTATACCTATAATTAATAAAAGTACCTACGCTTTTACCTACTTAATATTAAAAAAAACTGAACATAAATTAACCAAAACTTACCCACTACTAACTAACTACTACTAACCTATTACTACTTCACCTAAAAAGAAATCCTGTTTTCCCAACATTTCCCTTCACTGCTCTGCTCCTATTGATCGTAGCGTGATGAAAAGTATATCCCACCACCTGCCCAGGAGTATGAAGAACAATTGTACCAAGTTTCGTTGAAATCCGTCGAGTGGTTTTTGTTTCTCTATCGAACATACAGACAGACAGACAGACAGACAAAAATTTTACTGATTGCATTTTTGGCGTCAGTAACGATCACTAATCACCCGCTGATAGTTATTTTGGAAATATATTTCATGTACAGAATTGACCTCTCTACAGATTTATTATAAGTATAGATAACTCATCAAAATACAGGGAACAGCTGATTTTTTTTCACGATTTCAGGTTTGGTCCCATAGTAAAAGTTGTTCAGATGATTCATATTACAGGATTTTTAAATTATATAATAAGCAGAAAAGTGCAATCCTATCCACATTAGCCGAAGTTCACACGGACGTAAAGATATCGCGGCGGCATTTTATCACGCAACGGATTTCCAACTGTTGTTGTTGAGCCGAGCGTTGAGAATCCAACAGAGCGCCTCCGAACGCGTCAAAAGACCATACTGTTGGATTTTAAACTCTCGAAACTAAGCCCCGGTATCCACCAAAGAGGAGAGGAGAGGAGACGAGAGGAGATGTGCTGCGAAGTTGGCAGGTTATTTCCACGAAAGCGGAGAGGAAATCCGTAGCGGAGAGGAGATGTGAGCTGTGCGTAGCGGAGATGTGTGATGAGGATAACTCTTTCGGATGTGCGAGGCGCGGGGAGAAGGCAGCGGGGAACGGGGCGTGCGAGAGCGGCGCCTCCGGCCGCCCGGCCGCCCGACTACACACATCTCCACAACGAAATCTGATTGGTTATTCAAAACACATCTCCTCTCGTCTCCTCTCTGCTTTGGTGGACACCGGGCCTAAGCAGTGCGTTGAAAACCAGTGCGTGCAAACGTCGGATTAGTTGCTTGTCAATTTCATAGGTACCAAAAAACTAGACATAATTGTTTTTCTGAATCAAAACTGTAGTGCGATTTTATCTCATACCAAAATATGATGCATCATTAAACTTCACATGCAGCGTACCTTGACCTGAGAACGCCTGGTGCTGCTGCACGTGCACAGTGCACCGTGGCGAAGGAAATGCCTCGTTATGCCTCGATGGTGACGCGACGCCCCGGGTGACAGACGATGAAAATTAACCCTTGATTGCTTCGGGTGAAAAACTAGGGGAGGAATTGTGTGGATATGACTTGCATATTCAACTGTCTTTTTTTAAATAATTTTTGTATTGTATCACATTATTACTTTTACATTTATGAGACGGTAGAAAATATACATTTTCCATAGTTTGTTTCATTGATGTCGACTGAATGCTCGTCTAAAAATGCCAAATAAAAATAATTAGGTTGTTATGAATAAACTACACAATAATGAGCGCTTGAATTGCAATTGTTGAAAAATTTTGGAATGCGTTAAGCACAAATCTGAATATTTTTTGTTGCCTTAACGAGCTTGACTCCTATCGAAAGGACTGACTGTCACTAGAAATAAACAGAATGGAGTGGATAGGAAAGGGGGTCCTTTGCCCTGCAGTAGGACAAACCAGGCTAGTTAGATTACCCTTAATAAAGCAATTTTTCTTACACAAGAGAAACCTGAAGTCCTGTTGTAGTCTGCGAGAGACTAGTCATAAAAATACTTAGTAACTTCAAAAGTATATACGTCCTCTTGATACTTAGTAACTTCAAAAGTATATACCTCTTCTTGTCCTGGAAGGTCCACGTTAACATAGTCGAATCCCATTAAACCTATTTTTGCATTTAAAAATGAGCGCTTAATGGAGACTCTTTTGTTTTCATATCTTTTCACTTACCTGCAATTAAAATGGCGGAAATTATTTACTTAATGCAATCATTATGGATTTTTAAATCACGTGCGTAGCATTGTGTGGTTATTAGCCTGTTATGATGCGATGCCTCATTAGTATTATTCTTTGAGGCCGCTGGTATCGTTGGGGATGATACTGAAGGTTCTAGAGTGTCGACCGTGTTCCGGCGAAGCCTTGGATACTCTCCCACAAGGTAGACCGATGACCTTCTGAGGACTGCAGGAATCTGTTAGATGCGAGAAGCATGGAGCCGGTTAGAAGTGGCGATGCTGGGGGAGAACCATGTCCAGCAGTGGACGTCATTCAGCTGAAATGATGATGATAATAATAGTGAAACTAAACTACTGTGGGCCTAACAACAACGCGCGAAGTAACGCCACGTAGATTTAATTGATTTTTAAATAAAAAAAAAACTTCACATTTGCACACAATATGTTTTAAAACTTCCTATACCAGTGCTATTCTCTAAAAATCTCACCGTGAAAACTAAGGTGAAGTGAGCTGTCATTCCACCTGATGTTAGGGATTGCCTCCATTGATAGTTCACTTCACGCTCACTTCACCTATGTTATCACGGTGAGATTTTTTACAGAATCTAAAGGTATAATACAATATTATATACGCGAATGTTTGTAAGAGTGGATGGATGGATACTTGTAACTCTTTCACGTAAAAACTACTGAATGAATTTTGATGAAACTTTACAGTAGAATTTTTTTTTTAGTTCTTTTTAGTACCTATACATTAGAATAATACATAGAATACTTTTTATTCCGATATTCTTACGGGATCGACACTTATGCGGGTGAAACCGCGGGGTGCTGCTAGTTCATATCGATTCGGTAATCGTTCGAATTAAGCATTACGTTTAAGTGACGCGTTCGGGCTAAGCCCTCCGGACTAGCTTGTTTACGTTCTTGAAACAATTTGTATAACATTAACATACAATGAATAATGATTAGTTCATTAATGAAAATGTGACGCCACAACAGGAATTCCTCTTCTATCGAGAGAGCGTTTACAAATGCACAAATCTCACATGACTTCCACAAACAATCAGAGCTGAAACTAATACCTAGCCGCAGGCCAAACTATTATTTTACTCGAATTGAACCCGTGACACTTAACATTTATTTTCGTTGTTTGTATGTATATTTAGTATGTATTTATTTATGTATCTATTATACAGCTTGTATGTATATATTAGGTCGGAGCAAAAGTATTTTCGTATTTTTCATACAAAAAAAAAAAATGTTTTAGGTTTAATTTTTTATTTATTTATAATATGTATGTGCCGTTTTGATCGATGACTTGTTGCCATCTTGTGGGCAATGCCATGATCCCATTGCTGTAAAAGTTTTAAGATTTTTTATCAAAAAAATCTGACAGGTAGTTTTCACAGTGTTCTTTTGAGGTTAACTTTATGCTTCCTAAAGAGTTCTGAAGTGACCGAAACAGGTGAAAATCTGATGGAGCAAGATCAGGGCTATACGGAGGATGCATCAACACATCCCAGCCAAGCTCTCTCAATTTTTGCTGAGTGGCTATAGATGAGTGCGGTCTGGCGTTGTCGTGATGAAACACCACGCCCTTCCTATTCACCAGCTCCGGCCGGTTTTTCTCAATAGCTTCTTTTAACCTCATCAGTTGTTGACAGTAGAGGTCAGAATCGATAGCTTTACCCGGCGGCAAAAGCTCATAGTGGACGATTCCTTTCCAATCCCACCAAACACACAGCATCACTTTGTTCCGAGTCAGGCCGGGCTTTGCCACGGTCTGTGGGGCTTGCCCATGCTTCGACCACCATCTTTTTCGGACTTTCTTATCGTAAGTGATCCATTTTTCATCACCCGTAATCAACCGTTTAAGAAATGGGTCGGAATTATTACGTTTCAACAAAGAATCGCAAATGGAAACACGTTGCATTAAGTTTCTCTCAGTGAGATCATGTGGTACCCAAATATCAAGTTTTTTCTTGTACCCAGACTTTTGTAAATGCCGTAAAACTGTTTTGTGATCAACATCCAGTTCTTCAGCAATATCATAACTACTAATATGTCGATCTTGCTCCACTTTTTCAAAAATGGCACTGATTTTATCCGTGACAGGGCGTCCAGAGCGAGCTTCATCCTTCACACTAAAATTTCCTGACTTGAAACGCTTGAACCACATTTGTGCTACTCGTATTGATACCGCATTAGGTCCGTAAACCGCTCAAATTTTATTCGCGGCGTTCGTCGCATTTTTACCTTTTTTGTAATAAAATTTTAAAATGTACCCAATTTCTTCGTCACATACGTTCATGTTGCTTGCTTGAAAAACAATTGAGAAATGGCGGGAACTAGTTTTTTTTTAAAATTTATTGCATCTTTAGAATGTCAACATTTAATAGTATTAAAACCAGCCAGTTACATTAAGTACTGCCAAAGAGATTTGATTACTAACAATAGATTCAAAATACGAAAATATTTTTGCCCCGACCTATTATATTATACTATCTATGTATCTATTATAGTATATTATGTTGCACCACTGATAACCACATTTTTATATATCTACGCAATCTCTGTCCAATCCAAGGTTGCCTGGAAGAGATCGCAGAAAGCGATAAGGCCGCGCATTGTATGTTTTGTAGTAATAATTGTTTTTTTTTTTGTATGTATTTTCTGGTGTACAATAAAGTATATATAAATAAATAAATAAAGCAGCAAATCGCCACTGTGCTAATCATGACATTCTCGAGATACTTAATTAGCATCTAATGGTGGTGAATATTTAATATTTGTTTATTGATTTTTATTATTCCAACTTCATCATAATCAGCCTTTAATGTTCCCATTGCTACAACACAGGCCTCCCTTCTTCGAGAGGGAACGGGCCGTAATCCACCACAAGAGCCCATTGCGGGATGGTAGATGTAATGACATGTCCTAGAACAAAAATTCGAAGAACATTTCTTTTTGGACGTCAGTTTCCTCACAATGTTTTCCTTTACGGTTTTGAGAGCACTGGTAATGAAATTATTTATACAAAGTAATGCTTGCCTGGATTCGAACCTACGACCTACAAATTCGTAAGTCGCGGCCGTTTCTATTTTACCACCACTGTGCCAAACATTTATTTTTTTTCTGTACGGGAATTGAACCCGCCACTGTGCTCATCAATATGCTCAATACACAATTACCAGCACCTCATGGTTGTGGATATTTATTGTTCCAATTTACCATTGCAGGTACAAATCTATATAGTTATCCAATCTAATTTCAATGATAGAGATACTCAATAATTGTGAAAAATTAATGCCGTTTTGGCGTAGATTTGACTCATATTATATTCAATTTTTTTTATTTTCCTTTTTCTAATTAACTTTTAACTAACTTCTCTCCGCGACTTTGTCCGCGTGAAATTTCGGCCCTCAACCCACCGCATCACATCCTACCGCCCGCCCGGGCTATACTTAGTTTTCTTTTTTTTTTTCTTAATCGTCGTAGCGTGATGTGAAATAGCCTTCCTCTATGATTGGGCTATCAAATTGCAAAAATATTTATTCAAATCCGACACTTAGTTCCAAGGATTATCGCGTTTAAACTAATAAACAACTCTCTTAACTCTTCAGCTTTATTATGAGTATAGATAGATACAGATTCATTGTGTCACTTAGGCTAGTTTCCACCATCAATAAATCTATTTAGTCCGTCAGTTAGAGAATTGGAAAATAATGGACACGTATTTTTTGTTTTTGTAAATCAATGAATTTGACAAAGATAAAATGCATCAAAACTCGGGAGTGGGGACTCGTGACGTCAGAACGCATTAAAAATTATACCAAGGTGTGACGTATTGCGAATTTTAAAAGCGTCGTATCTTCGTCAATTTTGGTTTACGTAACAAAAGAAAAAATACGGGTCAAATATTTTTTGATAATCTAACTGACGGACTAATTAGATTTTTTGAGTTGATAAGCTTATTAGGCGCAAGTAAACTTATTTCTTTCTAACTTAAACAGTTTGTGTGAGATTAGATATGTCTTGAGCATGGACATATCCATAGCTAATTCATCCTTTACTCAACTGTGATCTCCAATCTATTTTCTAAGAGTCGTGATTCTACTTATAAGTAGTTAATTTTAATATAATCACAGCGGTGCATGAGAAACGCATTACACAACAGTCAAGCCTGGATAAGTCGGGTTATGTCAATGATTTTTAGTGAATAATTTGATGGTGGGAATCCAACCCACAACGTCTGTACTAGGCACCAAGTGCAAACAGTCTAAACACCATTCAATCTGTTATTTTTAGTAAAAAATTAAAACAAAGGAAAGCATTTTTGTAATTGTTTTTATTAAAACATTCACAATCATCGTTTACAGTATATCACTATAGATAATGTCAGTCGGGTTCGCCTAATAATAAAAAGTATTTTTTTTCTTTTAGTTTAACAAGAAACAGGATTTAAAATTTATCAATTTCGTTTTGCCGTGCAATTATAAATTAAAATGTTGCATTCAATTAAAAAAATCCAATACAATTTACAATTACTAAATAAAAGGCTTAAAATAAACGTTTTTACTTTTTTAATTGCTTGCAACACAACACTTAGAATAGTAGTTTAATTTATTTTTGTATATTTATAATATCATAGTAACAACTACATTTTTAACCTAGGACATAGTCACTTTGTAACTTACTGCTCTTTTCGAGGCTGCCTCGAAGGGAGCAATGCCTCGTCACAAGCAATTCAGCAATTGCAGGGTTTAACATTTATAAAATTGACTGCCACCAACTGACTGTCAAATACCTAATGAAGAGCCTCCCAAAAGTTATTAATATTATTGAAGGAATATTCGTATTTATTCAACTGGATACTGAGGCCACTCCAGTTTCAAGGGAACGAAAAACGAATAACTCGGTTAAAAATTACTAAAGAAGAAAACTATTTTTTCCACAAACTCACAATCTCCAATAATTCGTTTGGACGATACATACATTCCAACAGACGTTTGCACGAAATATTTTTCCTGTAGGTATTCAGGATTTTTCGAAGATTGTCTATGGTTAAGGGGCCGGCGAAGCATGCGTAGTTCATACAAACGTAATAATAATTTGTAAATCAAACATATTGTTAGGGTAGTGTGTATTTATTCTGATTGGATTACAGAATTTTTATCTTCCCAAATATATTAAAGACGAGTCATGAGAAAAAATTAGTTTTGTATAGAAATTTGAAATTAATCATTTTCTCGTCTTTATATCAGTGTCCTTTCAAAATATATATTTGGGAACGTAGATATTCTGTAATCCAATCCGAATAAATACACACCCCTTTACGAAGAATATATTTGATTTACAAATTATTTTTGTATTACGTTTGTATGAACTACGCATGCCTCGCCGGACCCTTAATTCTGAACAGCTAAGCAAACGCCAGGCTTAACGATTGGCTGTAACGGTTAAATTTACTTTCCTTTCAGTTATTTTACCTCTGACAGCAGCAGCCCAACACCAACCTTATTACGAAGAGAATAAAGATCACTGTGATTATGACAGACTTGTCAATGGCAGCAGTTCAACAACAACCTTATTGTAACGGCAATAAGGATCACTATGGTTTTGACAGTTATGCAAAATCAGAAGTAAAATAATTGTGCAAAGACTGTTAATACAGTCCTTGCACAATTATTTTACCTAATGAATGGTTGTCTAATGATGTGAACTTCGACTGGTGTTGAGGTGTGAATTCATGGTGATCTAGATATTTTAAAAACAAATGAGTTCGCTGTCGAATTATGTGCAGTCACTTGAGTGAGGTTCAGTTAGAACTTTGTGTGCATACACACGAGCAACACGTTGTCGACAACAGCCACCGATGCGTCGGCGGTTTAGATGCCTCTTTCGTCGACACGTGTCGCTCGTGTGTGCACACTTTACAGAATAGCACTTCCACTCCTACTATTGGAAAGATACCTGTATTTTGTAAAAAAAAAATGAAGTTATTACTTATTCCACTCGACTTAACACTCCATTCCATTGACATAATTAGATTACCTAACTCCACATTTCATACAAATGTTAATTCCTATCTAACGACTTGCTCACGTCATGTCGCGATCAACTGAATTCAGCGAGTCATTAACATAACAAAATATGCTAACAGATCTTTCCTAGCATTTCAGAACGTAATTCGTAACTTGTTTAATTTATATTACAGCTTAAATATTAATTTATTCAATAATTAATTTACATTACATCATTATAATTACTTTTCACATAATGTACAATGTTACAGGGATTTTACGGCGACGTAATACTGATGAAACGAGCAGACATTAAAATATTTTATGAATGCAGTATTGGATATAAAATGTTCATACTGTAAAAATAAAATTAATTTCCACTAATTATACCTAATTCAATAATGAGTACAAAAATAATACACAATTTCGAACGTAATGTTTGCAAAGACGGCTAGATCATTAAAATTATGTGAAATATATAGGTATATTTAATACAATACAAGATGGTTTACCCTGATGTGCTCGTCTTGCACGTTAACTTTTGTCTATTTATTAAAGCCTGATGCATTTCGCTTTACGCTGCTATACCAAATGATAATGTCGACTACAAATGGATTCAAAATGAACTACTTAAATTTAATTAATTTTAAGACAGAAGCAGTTGATTTTCTTTCTTTTCCTTTTAAGGTTCCAAACCCAAAGCCTCCGCTGTCCGTACGCCTGACTTTCAATGAGCTATATCTCATGAACCGTTATTACGGTTCATTCAAAATTTCAACTGTCTACCTATTGGTAGACTGTTGAAATTTTCACAATGTATTTCTATTGCCACTATAACAACAAAAATAATAAAAATTTAATTAAGTTAAAATTCTCCATACAAGAAACTTGTTTTTTTGGCGGTTTTTGGCCTTGGGATACCGACTCGCACTTGGCCGTTTTGTTTTACAAATTATCTAAAGCAAGAACCACATTTCAGTCGAGTTTCATTTACGTATCGAATACACTAAAAAACTTGCACAAGAGAGGTAAAATATCAAGAAAATAAAGCACAAACTATTAATAACGCCACGGTATATTCTGCAAAATGTTTTCACGTACAGTGAAGTGTGCAGCCGACCTCTTATTTACACGGGCGTGTCGCGCCCTGTCCGTGTGCAAAGCGTTGCAAGCGCCGAGGTGCGAAACACGACACACCCTGTATAAAACGCAGTCACTGTAATTTAACAGCCGCTTATACAAGTTTATGTACTGAAATAGTGCGATGACGTATAAAGTGTGATGTTATCTGCGTATGTTGGGTCAAAATAGGGATAGTTTTATGTACAGAGTTTTGGCTTTAGTATGAATAGTAAATAATAAAATTTTGGGAACATGTTTGCCAAACGACTGGTTGGGGAACCTAACTATATTTGTCCTAAATTAAAAATCAAATATGTTTCTTTCCGTAAACGCTTCTAAACTAAATATTGGTACAATTTCCGATATGTACACCGTTCAGGAATGCCGTTAAAATTCCACCATCCTGTTTGTCGGTACGTTCTGCACACCCTTTGATGTGCTGCGCTGATTGTTTACTTCACAAAGTAAACACGCATGGCGTGAGACTCACGCATAGCTAGCGTATTAGAAAACATTGACTGAACTGGGCGCAAATCTAGATTACGTTTGCTGGTATTTTGTAATTGACCGCCGTCAAAGGTGGAATTCAACCATAATAGATCATTATGGTTGAATTGGCAATGTGAGGTACGATCACGAGGACAAGAAAAAAAAATGTCTTTTTAAGAACCATATTTAAATAATCATTAAAATTGCAACATGAACTAGACGAGAGGGGCAATTCTTGTATTTACAAGAACGGTCACATTCTATTTTTTTCAATTTGTCAAAAATACCTGTGTGAGAAGAGAAAAATTTAACGGTGGAACTAATTTTGGATATTTCTTTTACTCACGAAACGTCTAACAATAAATTGATGTTGTTATTCAGATTGCAAACGCGTCTATAGCAGCCGGTGATTATGGGCGAACTAGCGTCGCCGATCGCTGCAGATATAAAATGAATACAAAATGAATGTGTCAGCGTTCCTACACGGAGGTTTCTAGGTCTGGTCACGTGCGAGTATTACTCACTGACCCTTCTTAAAGAACATCACCAATGAGGTACTATACTGTACTTCATGTCCTCCTAGGGCTTAACCGACATCTGCTTTGAAATACTTGTTGTTTGTCGCGTTTCCTTCATCGTCTCAGCATGACCAAACTATCAAAACATACTCTTTTACATTTTTGTCCCACATATTTGACTAGTCTCCGTCGAAATTGACTGCCATGGCCGAAATTAGGTCTATAGGACTGTTATAGGTAATAAAATGCATGTCTTCACCCTCAACATGTTTAGGAAGCTCTTGTCAATATTTCAGGATAATAGGAATTTTAAAACACCAAGTGCAAGTGAACCAAAGTTGTCAACATAGCTCACAGAATAAGCAAGCTGAAGTAACAACGGGCCGGCCATATCAGCCGTAGAACCGATGAGCGTCGGGGTAGACGTGTTCTTGAGTGGAGACCGCGAATCGGTAAACGTAAGGTGGGACGCCCTCAGGCTAGGTGGAGCGATGATCTTCGCAGGATGGCTGGTGGCAGCTGGATGAGAGTTGCCGAAAATCGAGTTAAATGGAGTGCAATAGGGGTACTGCTGTATACTGATGATGATGAAGAGCAAGTGATTTTTTTTTAGGTTCCCGAAGAAAAGTTTAAACTCACGCAAAATTCTAATTAAATATAGTGACACAGATACAGGGCCATAATAATAATAATTTTAACATTATTATAATAACAATTTCCATCGTCAACAATGCGGAAAGTTCGCAACCCGTCACGCAAAGTTTAAATTTAATCAATCATCCTGTAGCCGCGTGGTATTTTCCATAATCCATCTAATATTGTTTATTTAAGAAGTTTATTATGACACCATGTACCCAGGCGGTAAAGTAGCAACTGTGCTTATACTACTACGCATTTTAAGTTCACTTTGAGGATGGGTGACCGTGAGTCTCTAAAGCGTAGGTAGATTATACGTTAGTAGCATTCGCAGGTAAAATTAATTAAAGCAACCGTTTTTAATTAGATAAGATTAGTGACGGCCTCAAATTAAAGTTACCATTTTTAAGACTACCGTGTTTGACCAAACATTTAATTATGCTCATGACCATATTTAAAAAAAAATACATTTTTCACGATCACACATTTTTGGGCTTTCTTTTTTTAACCTCTTCAAAATCATTCTACTTCCTTTTCAAGTGGAACCCTATGTCCAGCAGTGGGGTATTGAGCTTAGTTCATTTGATTGACCGGCTTTGCATATTAATGGGCGTTGAACGCCGAAGCGTGTCCAATATAGAACATTGTACCGGGTCATTAGGGACAATGATACTGTGTATAAA
Organism: Globia sparganii; assembly: GCA_949316385.1. Classification (NCBI taxonomy): domain Eukaryota; kingdom Metazoa; phylum Arthropoda; class Insecta; order Lepidoptera; family Noctuidae; genus Globia; species Globia sparganii. The sequence goes on from OX438671.1 coordinate 21,203,033, forward strand.
CGGGTGGAAGGACCACTGTAGGATTTGAAATATGTTGCTAAGTGCTGCTGGGGGCACTTAAATAAATAGGAGTCACCGGATGAGCATAATAGGCTAGTTTCCACCATCAATAAATTGAAAATCTATTTAGTCCGTCAGTTAGAGTATTGGAAAATAATGGACATGTATTTTTTTGTTTTTGTAAATCAATGAAATTGACAAAGACAAAACGCATAAAAACTCGGGGCTCGTGACATCAGATCGCACTAAAAATTATACCAAGGTGTGACGTATTGAGAATTTTAAAAGCGTCGAAGAATTTTAAAAGCGTCGTATCTTCATCAATTTTGGTTTACGTAACAAAAGAAAAAATACGGGTCAAATATTTTTTGATAATCTAACTGACGGACTAATTAGATTTTTTCAGTTGATAAGCCTATTATTATGGAAACAAACGATCACTTTACATAACTAGATGTTGCTAGGGAAAAATTATACAGGTACCCGGAAAAAGTATCCTATACACTATACAGTTTGCCGTTTTAATGGCGATATTAATTTAACACACTTATATGGTTTCGCGTTTTCGTTATATGAACATATTTTTATTTCTTTAAACGTTATTGTTTATTTACAATTTTATGAAATTGCATCTTGGAGAAATGTAGCGCAGGGGTCATTTGCCGGGGTCATGGATCACAACATCGCATCAACGAAATTAAAACGAATAATGTGCCAACAGTAAAGAAGAGAGAGCCTTATGTCGGCGAGCTGCGCAGGCGGTCATTTTTAAATAAATACTAATATTATAAAGAGGAAATGTTTGTATGTATGTTTGTAACGAATTGGTCCTAAAAGTACTGCACCGATTTTAAATTTTTTTTCACCATTTGAATGCTACATTATCACTAAGCGCTAGGCTTTTTTAATTGCAAGGAAAAAATAAAATGTTTAAGAAATTAATGTCCACCCGTGCGAAGCCGGGACGGACCGCTAGTATTACATATATAATTCAAATTTTATATTGTTACAAATTTTTGATTACTGGCAACTAGCCCTACACGTGTGTTAAATTAATGTCGCCATTATAGCTGCACCTTATATGTTAACCCAGGTTATTAGTTTACCTGTGTGCTCAATTTCATACTTTCAACCGATAAATTATGATTGAGTAACAAACTTACACATCAATCAATTAACTTAGTGAAGTGTTCAGGTCACCCAGATTCTTGTTTGGGGCAATGTGTCTGTTTTCTGTTAGTAAGAATTTCAGACCGGCCCAAAAGGCGGTGGCGAGATGACCTGGATGCGTACTGCGAGGGTTGGTTCGAGGTGGCGCAGGAAATGAGTTCCTGGAAAGACTTGAGGGGCCTTTGTTTAGAAGTGTGATAGCATAGGCAAACAAAAAAAAAAACTGGTATGTTCAAGAACTATGTGTAAAAGTAAATTTGAATTTGAACACGAACTTTCACATCTATAAACAGGGTGGAAAAAATCTATGGGTCCTGAAGGGTAACCACATTAAATCCTTAAGATAGATTATTTTACTTAAAGGAAACATTACTTTTCCCATTTTCCTTTTTAAAAATAAACAAAACTGCATCCACACATTTCTCGATAAGCTTACCTAAACCGGGAATTTATGCTTTTCACCCTGTATATAAATTTTAAAGTCCTGACTGACTGATGTTTTAACACACAGTCTAAGCCGCTGGTCCTAGAGACATGAAATTTGGAGGGTGTGTTCTTTGTGAAGAATAGGTATCCACTAAGAAAGTGTTTTTTTTTCGAAATTCCATCCCTAAGAGGGTGAATGGGGGGAGAGTGAAATTTCACATGGACGAAGTCACGGGCAGAAGCTAGTTTTTTTATAAAATTTGTACCTACAATTCAGAAACAACTTGCAGGCTTCATGAAGCTATGAAGTATCATGATACTTCATGGTCTTCTGTATAATAATAGGTGCCTCAATTTTCATCACAATTTCCTATATCTGCTTACTTAACATCGGCACGAGTTAGGTTTCAACACTTGTTTACAAAATAACAGGGGAAAGTAAACAAGCTTGTCAACTAACGCCGAGGAATTTAAATTACATTAAACTTAGTCTGAGCTGCCTATTATCTAAATAAGACTCTATCTATAAAGTCTGAAGCTATTTGTTTCGTTGAAAATTGTGCTACAGGCATCAAGTTTCCGGCGGTTGGGTCTCGAGGTGGCGTTGCACAAGTCCGAGGCCATGTCTTTTCATGGGCCTCGGAAAGGGCCGCCCTCGGGATCCCAACTTACGGTAGGAGGGGTTCACATCGGCGTCGAGACAACGATGAGATACCTGGGTCTCGTCCTCGACAGCCGGTGGAACTTCGTCGAGCATTTCCGACGTTTGGCTCCCAAACTGGAACGGGCCGGGGCCGCCTTCAAGCGGCTCTTGCCCAACCTGAGGGGGCCAAACGCCTCCTGCCGGAGGCTTTACGCGGGGGTCGTGCGGTCCATGGCCCAGTATGGGGCCCCGGTGTGGGCGCGTTCACTGCGGCGGCGAGCCGCCCACTATTTGAACGTGCCCCAGAAGGTGGTAGCCGTAAGGCTGATCCGGGGGTACCGCACGATCTCGGGCGAGGCGGCAAGCCTCCTTGCCGGACTGCCACTGGGATCTGGAGGCGATAGTCCTCGCGCGCCTGTACAAGTGGCGCGCGGAGGCACTACGCCGGGGGAAACTACGCTTCCGCGGCAAATTGCGGCGGTGCGGACCGACCTCCGGCGCGATCTCATGGCGGCATGGAAAGAGCGACTGTCGCAACCCAGCGCAGGGCACGCCACGATAGTGGCGATAAGACCCCTCTTTGAGGAGTGGCTAGAGAGGCGTCACGGCGCCCTCACCTACCACCTGACACAGGTCCTCACCGGACACGGGTGTTTCGGGAGGTTCCTGCACACCATCGGGCGGGAGGAAACGCCCGGGTGTCACCACTGCGAGGATCGCCCAGAGGACAAGGTGGAGCATACGGTGGAGGTCTGCCCCACTTGGGCGGAGCACCGCCGTGTTCTCGTAGAGGCGATCGGCAGCGGCGGCGACCTCTCGCGCCCGGCCCTGGTTCAAGCCATGGTCCGGGGCGAGAGGGAGTGGGAGGCAGTCACCTCCTTCTGCGAAGCAGTCATGCTAGCAAAGGAGGTGACGGGACGGCTGAGGGAGAGAGCCTCACGTCCCAGCCGCCGTGGGAGACGCTCTGGGCGTCGGGAGCCGCGTGACGACTCCCGGCCACCGTAGGCGCGGGCCTGCGGGCGGAGAGTAATGGGTAACTCTCCGTCCGATCAGGACCAGGGCCGTGCCGGACGGCGCGTACGTGTTCCACGCGCGCCTCAAAGAGATGTCAGCATTAAGGAAGGGGCCCGTAAGGGCCAAAGCCTGCCGGGGCAGCGGGATTGTCCGAAAGGGTTACCGCTACCCCGGAACACAAAGGACTAAGGAAGGAACACGGGTGGGTTTTAGTCAGTAAGAGTCTGACACTCCGTTCTGCTCCACCCAGAGCGGGAGGGGTCATTTGATGATATCCCATCCACAAAAAAAAGGCATCAAGTTTCTGTGCCAAGATGCGTTAGAATAACAACATTAATTTGACCTTTCCGCAGATCTAAGTAGTCAGCATTTTTAAACCTCGACTGTTTTCTACGACAGATCTGTACCAACAAGCTGAAGTTTTAACGGTTAGACAATTATACGTTCTCGCTATTATACTTAGGCAACATTCCTTGAACTACAGTAGTTTTAATCCAGTCCTAGAGAGTAGGCGTTTTCATCAAGTCTGTCAAACTAGACCGGCTAGGACGAGTTTCTGCCGATACTTCTTCTTTTTTCAAGGGCCACGTCTGCAAACAAGCTGCTTACAATTTACCCACTAACAATAATTGAATGCAGGCGAAAGGTCACAAAATGGCTCCTGGCACTCACCTATGACGATACGGAGAAACTGTTAAACAGTTACATGCAGTATACACACACACCCAAAGCATCACAAGCACAACTCGTATATCACACCTACAGACACTCCTTCTCACCACAAAACCAACAAACATACAATAAACAACAACTTAATCACAAACTTATCAAAACACCGCTTTTTATTTTCATTTATTAATTTTACTTTTATATTGTTTCATTATTATCCTACTATCCTACTAATATTATAAATGCGAAAGTTTGTGAGGATGGATGGATGTTTGTTACTCTTTCACGCAAAAACTACTCAACGGATTTGGATGACGTTTGGCAAACATATAGTTTATAACCAGGATTAACACATAGAATACTTTTTATCCCGATATTCCCACGGGATCGAAACTTACGCGGGTGAAACCGCGGGGCGCAGCTAGTTATTATCTAAAAACCCTGAAGAAATGTATTTCATAGAGCTGCTAAGCCAATGTCCGTATTGCATGTTTCATTTTGTGGGTACTTTTAAAAACAGGGGCTGGTAGCTATATAATAACAGCCGCAAGGGTCGATCGGTCGGTTCGTCGTTGGGTGACCATCGATTACATATCGAGACCCCTCCGTGCCTCGGAAAGTACGTTAAACCGTTGGTCCTGGCTGTTATTCGTAGATCTATTATAGTCGTTAGGGGTAGTTATAAGCCTAAAAGTCTGACAATCAGTTTTACTAAGGGATATCTTGTTACCCAGTACGAGCTGGGTTGTGGAGGTCAAATAGGCAGTTAATCTATGTAAAATACTGGTATTCAGCTACATCTGGTAAGGCTGGAAGCTGACCCCAACATAGTTGGGAAAAGGCTAGGCAGATTGATTAGACTTTTCAAATATTATTGTTGAAATATTCTTAAATATTACCCATTGATTTTGCAACTGGAAGATATCGTTATTTATTGCTTCAATTTGTTTCACGATTCAGCTGCGTTTATCCTGCTAGCGATGAGTTTTATTAATTATAATTGCTTTTTAAAAGTAATCCCTACTTAGATTGATGATCGACCTCGAAAACGCTTTGCAGAAAATATCTAGGTGAATATACTGTTTTTAGGAAAATTATAAAATTTGTAAGCAATATTTTGTAAATATGAAATGCGATGCTTTTGACAAGACAGCGATTTTCAAACTATAAGGCTGTGCGCAGTCCTAAGACAAGACTGTATTTAAACTACTACAGACTATTAATGCTCTGTACAAAACAGTGATGCCTTGCCTCGCAACAAAACAGTTGCAACTATTTTCCATCTGGAATTTCTCAGGAGCACTCCAGTCTGAATTTGTGCCTGGTTGGTCTCTCAAGTCGAAAGTCTTTGACCAGTGCGTGTTGCCAGTGATGACTTATGGCACTGAAACGTGGTCGCTCACAATGGATCTTATTAGAAGGCTAAAAGTCACCTAAAGAGCACTGGAAAGGCTATGCTTGGAGTTTCCCTGCGTGTTCGAATCAGAAATGAAGAGATCCGCAGGAGAACCAAGGTAACCGACATAGCCCGAAGAATAGCCAAACTTAAGTGGCGGTGGGCAGGGCACATTGCTCGCAGAACAGATGGCCGATGGGGCCGAAAAGTTCTGGAGTGGCGACCGGGTACCGGAAGACGTAGCGTTGGAAGACCTCCCACAAGGTGAACCGACGACCTGCCGAAGGCCGCAGGAACCCGTTGGATGCGAGAAGTACAAAACCGGCTGAAATGAAGGTGCTCGGGGAAGATTATGTCCAGCCGTGGATGTCTTTTGGCTGAAATGATGATGATGATGGCAATAAGCTTGCCCCTTGTTACGTGTTACCTACATAAACACAATTGGCGAAATGAGGGTGTACTGTAGGTACACCTCTACCTAACTCGTTGGGAATTACAGGTATGATAAGTGATATTATATAAAACGTTCCCTTGAGTTTTATTCGCCATTTTTTCTTAGGTGTAGTCAAATTAGAAATGTCAAATCCATCTGGTTTTTTTATGATATTACGTGTAAAAGTGATTCCGATATCCTATTTACAGAATAAACAATTTTATTTCATTTCATTTAACTATTTTGTATTGGCAAGACAAATGTGTTTTGTCTAACACAGACAAAACTGTCCAGACTCTGGTGAGCGCACTGTCTTAGAAAATTACAATATTAACAAGGGACAGCAAACAATTTACTTTTAAATTAATTTACTAATTGTTAAATAACAAGGCGGGTATTAAAATAATCTCACGGCAGCTCAAAGGAGTGGGCGGATGTTTTTAATTAATTAAATTTTAATTACTTATCTATTAAATACAATTAAGTTATAAATATAATTCCGTGAACTTAACCATCGTATTGTTTATTTAAATTATTTATTTCCTACAACAGTTTTGTTACTTAAAAGTACGAACATACAGAAAGGCGTGATCTTTGGATGTTACAGGAATTGAAGTTATTTAAAACTAAATTGCACAGTTTTAGGAATATTATTTGACTAAAATAACAACACTTAAAGAAACTTTGAATTATACAAGGAAACACAATTTTTTTTTCTTTATAATGAGTTAGATACAGTTAGTTAGAATACAGCATGGTACACTGTTCTACGAAACAGCTGATTTTTTTAGATAACCGATGAAACCTTTCTACGGTAGTCTAGAATCATGTACTAAATTCATGATTTCAGTTTACTTGTCGATGTCCCGCCATTTTTTAATAATAATTAATAATACCAGTCTAATATTGTCTCACTGCAGGGCTAACACGTTCTTATACTCAAGGTAGAAACTGTCTCATACATAGATAACACCACATTTACCTTAAAACTTTATTATAAAACTACTAAGTTTATTCACCGTAAAAAATCTAACTATGTATTTTGTCTAAGGAAAAATTACAACAAACATCCAAAGATCACACCTCTCTAAACGTAACACAATCACTTTATAGTCCTCACCGCATTATCACTTACGACGCAGCGTCTATATGCAACTCTCGCGCACCTTTCTTGCAGTGGTAACTACCTCAGGTCTCCGCGCGGCTGCTATGTCGGCGCTGCGGGCAGTGACCCCGCGGTTCACCACGCATATGCTTACTGATGACTGTGTGGGAAAGAGATGAAATCATATAAAAAAAACAATTTTTTATCTGTGATATGATGGACCGATGACATCGAAGGAGTGAAAAAGAATTGGGCAGTGAAGGGCAAATGTTAGAGAAACATTTTAAAAACACATTTCCTTTTGTTTTTACAGTTTAAATTAATAATAATATTTAAACTAACTACTATTTTATATTTTTGCGGCCTAAAACTTGGCCACTTTGACTTTGTAAGTTAATTTTAATATTTCTACACCGGCAACGGTACTATATGTGAAACTGTTTAATATTAAGATCCTTATACTCAGAAATATATAAATCTAATCTTATCTTAAAAATATAACTGTCGTTTGCTTATTTTTTATATTCATTAACTTCTTTTGCTTACTTATTTATTTAACTGTTATCTCTTTGTTGCTCTTTTTTCTGATTAAAAGATGTCTTTGTTTCATAAAATAACAACGTGGAGGCCTCATCGTTAAATACGGCCTCGATGCTTAGAGGCAGAACGTAATTAAATTAGCAAACCTCTTAATTTAATGGAAATTTATTGTGAGATGAGAAATTTTAATCACAGGAACATGAAAAAAAAAGTGTATATAGACTTACATTAATTATGTAGGTTTTTTATAAGAGGTATTGTGATTAATACATATCTCCAATGTTTTTTATTAACTTAGGGAAAGACCATGGATCTATCGTGTTACCCAGTAACGGTTGAGGAGGTCAGATATTCAGACGCTCCAAAGAAAATACTGGTATACAGCTGTATGCGGTTAGACTGGAAACCTATCCTAACTAGGCAGATGATGATGAGTAAGACAAAGACGTGGCAGCTGACTGAAACCAGACGGCCAATTCTCGTAATTTAAAATGTTCAATATCCAGTCGCAGTCGCAGGGAGGGGCCCGTGGCTAAACAATAACAGCCGCACAGGTCGATTGATTAGGTTAAGCTACGCTTGCCGCGGTTGGTCTGTGGATGGGTGACCATCTTTACACACCGAGACCCCTCCGTGCCTCGTAAAGCACGTTAAGCCGTTGGTCCCGGCTATCATTCATGGATCTTTGACAGTCGTTACGGGTAGTCAGAAGCCCGAAGGTCTGACAACCAGTCTTACCAAGGGGTATCGTATTACCCAGTACCTGGGTTGTGGAGGTCAGACAGGCAGTCGCTCCATGTAAAATACTGGTATTCAGCTGCATCCGGTTAGACTGGAAGCTGACCCCAACATAGTTGGGAAAAGGCTAGGCAGATGATGATCTAGTCGCAGTCTCATCTCAGCGACAAACAAATGCCAAAAACTTGTCAAAATGTAGGGAAATTTGAGGCATTTTTGACAGATTGAGACTGAGACCAGACTGTGAACGTTCTTAAAATTACGAGAATTTCCCATCTGGTTTCTGAATTCAATATTTCTTTTAGTTTCGTTAGCCTACACTGGCCCACTGTTGGGCAAAGCCCTACACCAAATAAATAAATAATATTTTTTGCATTACAGGTGATTTCTTCTGTAGCCCGTGACGTAGCCAGTGATTTTAAAAAAATCCTAATTTATTTGTGTGGGACGCCCCCCAGCTAGATGTACCGACGACCTTAAGAAGGTCACTGGGACCGATTTGATGCGGAAGGCGGAGGACAGGGTGTTGTGGCGCAGCCTGGGAGAGGCCTATGTTCATCAGTGGACTGTGATTGCCCAGTTGATTTAAGTTTTTTATAAATTCTGAAGCAGTCTTAAATAATGTCTTCTCAAGAGTATGACAAGTTCTCAACTTCAAATTCTCAATTCAGAAACCGAGCTTTTGATCATGTTTAGTGAAATTCAAATAAAAATAATCTTTCAATACAATACTATGTTTTCAAAACACTTTTTGGTATACTTACAGCACTGGCCGGTAAGATAGGTCGATCGTTGAATATCCTGTGAGGATCCGATTCCAGAGCAGGAGCAGACAGCTTACTATATTCACCTATGGGTTTCTTATCTGCAACAAAATGTCTAAAATTTATATAATGTGAAGAAGTTACGTTGAAGTGACTTTTGCAGTGTTTCGAAAACGCAATGAAACTAGATTAAGTAGTAGATTTTATTAAAATATCATTCTATTGGGTACCTACAAAATTGCCGATTTTTGATACCGGCTATTGTGAAGATCGATATCTTTCATTCTATTTAGAATTCCAAATTCAAATTAATTTTATAATATACATAGTATGACATTTTGTTTTTAAAAATCAGTTGTTCATTTGTTTCCCGTAGTTCGATTTCTTTTTTTACATAACTATGGAAAAATCGGAATTGTGCGTTATTTTCGAACACGAGTTCCGTCGTAGCATCAACGTAATACAGACAGCACGCAGATATTAACGACGTGTATAGACATGGTACCGCATATGAACCCACGGTAAGTTTTTGGTTTGATCGCTTCCGTTCTGGAAATTTTGATCTCAACAATCAGCCCCGTGGCCGACCGGAAAAACGATGAATTTGAAAGCCATAGTGGAAGCAAATTCATCTCAAACCATGTTGGAACTTGTAGCAGCCTTCAACGTAAGTGATACCTGTGTGCCAAATTTTATTGAAATCCGTTCTAACCGTGAGGTTTTAAAAAAGTAACAGTTACTTTCACATGTATAGTATTAGTGTTGAGCTAGGGCCTCACAATCTTTTCTTTGTTATATTACTCTGTGAACTAAAATAAACTATTCTCTTACTTTCTAAAGTAACTGTAAGTAGAATTAGTTGTTGTTTGTGTGCATAAACTTGTGGGCGAAGCGCTAAAGGTGGCACCCGATAAGGGGAGAGTTAATTACTAATACATTTAAATTCTGGTCTTTCACAGGCAAAAAACAGATACAAACTTCGTAGGCACGTTCACTGGGCATCAAAACAATGAGACTTTTGCTAAGAACCACAAAGTTTTAGAAAGTCACAAACCTAAATAATCAAATTAAATATGTTCAAATATACGTAATGCTTGATTTAATTCGATTTGAGACTACTGCGAGCAGTGGTGGCCCAGTGGTAACGGGAGCGATTTATTTACGGTAGGTCGTAGGTTCGAACCCACTGACAGGCACTTTACTTTGTGAATATTATTACATCACCACTGCTTTCAAAACGCTGAAGGAAAACAACGTGAGGAAACTGGCATGTTCTAGAACAGGGATCCCCAAACTATTTTGGACAAGTGACCCTTTTTCCAAAATGAACTGTTACCTCAGACCCCCATGGCCAAATTACCTACTTTTAAGATCAACCCCCTTATTCATAATGGTCCGCTAACTTAAAACAGCTGCTACAGACCCCATATAGCTGTAAGTTTTCCTAAAATAAATTAAATAAATAAATAAAAACCCCAAGGGGTCGATATAGATCACTTTGGGAATCCCTGTTCTAAAATCTAACATTCGAAGACATGAGACATCTATCAAAATAAAAAAAAAATCTAAATACTTTATTTCATATAAGCCTACATAGGCACTTATGAAACGTCAGAAGCTAGGTGCACGGTTCCAATCGTTCGTTTCCGATGAAGAAGAACCGGCAAGAAACTCCGCGGTTACTCTTTTAAAAATAATTGTCTTTTACAATGTTTTCAAATTACAGTAGCTATGGGAGGACAGCGTAGGCCTGTCAAAAAGTGCCAGGTACTTGATAAAATAAAAAAATGGTCTACAGATCTGAAGTCTACAATGCCAACCCGCGTAGTGGATTACGGCTCACTCCCTCTCATAGACTGAGACCTGTAGGCCAATTCTGCTAATTTAAAACGTTCAAAATCTAGTCGCAGTCTCATCTCGGCGACAAACAAATGTCAAAAACTTGTCAAAATGTAGGGAAATTTGAAGTATTTTTGACAGATTGAGACTGAGATCAGACTGTGAACGTTCTTAAAAATTAGTAGAATAACCCCTCTGTTTCCCAGCAATCGGAACATTATATGCTGATTATGGTGCTTCTGAGACTGCTGTTGAAAACCCGTTTTCTCCCTTAAAAACAACAAACAGGTATAACAGAAAATTACAATTTGTAGCACACCCGAATTTCAGAAGCATTTTCTGCTCTGTTCATCCAGAACAGCCAACCGATAATCGTTAGTATGTACAACGTTAATATCATGAAAAGGGTCTATTCTATAATATAATAATACCAGGTACAGACCTTTTCCTAAACCCTTTCATACACCCTCTTATTTATCGCCACAATTTTCATAAGTACTACTTACAAGATGACTAGATAAAAGTGTGCATATAAATGTGCTTTTACCAATAATTTAGTCTTTGATAAGATTAAAAAAGTAAAATACTCAACTGATTACATTGAAAGCTGACACTAAATATATACTTATAATAAAGCTGAAGAGTTTGTTTATCTGTTAAATGCTAATCACTAATCCAGTCGGATTTGAAAAAATATTTTTGCATTTGATGGCCCAATTCTCGACGAAGGCTATAGGATATTTAACATCACGCTAAGGCGGGCATCAGCGGGAGTACTACACACATATCTTGAAGCATCTTTGCTGTGTTCTGATGTAAAGTTTGGAGCTGGCAACACATCTGCGATGCCAAAGGCGGCAGTGAACCTTACAATCAAGCAGCATAACCAGCCTATAATTTCCCACTGCTGGAGGTGTGAGAGGGAGTGGGCCGTGATCCACCACGCGGGCCCAGTACGGGATTTATTTTAATAATTTATTTTTAGTTCTAAGACATGCCGGTATCCTCACAATGTTTTCCGTCACCGTTTTGGGAGCAGTGGTCATGAAATAATTTACACAAAGCAAAGCGCCTATCTGGGTTCGAACCTACGACCTACTCGTAAATCGCGGCCGTTATCACTAGACCACCACTGCTCTAAACTGCAACATAAAAAAGTAATATGTCCAAAAATTTAATCTTACCATAATGGCAGGGTATAATATCAGGATCCGTATCCTCCCCGCTCCCCTCCATCTTCAGCTCATACTGGCTGCAGTATTCCAACTTCGGTGAGCCACAGTACGTGTTCAGATTGTCTTGCTTCGAAAGAGACTCCACGCTTTGTTCCATATAGAGGGCGTTGCTGTGGAAGGTGGAATTAGCTGTAGGGTTTTAGAAGTAATTGGAAATATGTAGGGAAACTTGACTTATGGAGAGAAACTGACTGGCAAGATACTGCTAGAATAATCAACAAATTATCTTAGAACTCAAAGAAAAATAATGATACAAATCAACTCAATGTCAAAAATCCTCATTAAATAAATGATGGGTTGAACCAAATCTAACTCACGATTATCTAAAAATTAAACAAAACACCTTTTCCCTAACACACGAATCTCACAAGCACGCATATCTAAAATGACCTAAGATCTCTTAACACAATCAAATCTCCGAAAAAGTTAACTTCTCTAAAGAGAAAATTCGAAATCGGAATTACAGGATAACAATAGGCAAAAATAATAACTCAGGCCAATCTATATTTAGTAACCAAACCTAATTTAACGACAAAGCCTTCAAGATCCTCTTTATGTGTCTTACATTCTTAGGGCACATTCACACATCACTGGAAAGGTACACAACCACACCACATCGCAGCCACAGACATCGGGAAAGCAATGTTTACGTGTGAAGTCTAGCTGCAAGATCTCGTAGTTACGATGTGGTGACTATAAACACGTGTCTTTAAAATTAAATATATATTCTTTTTTTACAAAATGTCGTGTGCCTTTTAGTCTGTGCTGAATCAATATTTATTCATGTGCATGGCAGACTTATAGCTAAACAAACCTAAACAAAAACAACATAATTATGTAACATAATCAACGGGAAACCAATAACCAAAGCCTTGATATATTGCAATAAAGATTAATTTAATTTAATCGAATACTTTCTTTATTTATTTATTTGATTATTTATGTACAAACAGTAAAATACATAGGGATATGAAATTATTATTTATTATATTATTTTTTCTTTATTTCTTTCTTTTAAATACACACGTGCGCGGTATTGCTGGTGTTTGTGTCGTGGCTGTGGTGTGATTGATATCGTCCATAGCGTTGAGTTGGACGTCTAAATGTGGTGCAATAAAACTAAGCATTTTCAAATTTCGCGCCCGTAAGTTTGTTGCAGCTGTGGTGTGGTTGTGGTACATGTGAAAGTGCCTTTATGAATTCATACGTATATTGTATTATGTGTTTCAAGAAGCAATCTTCCTACAAGGCTAATATTAAGAGAGTTTTCAAAATAAATATAATTATCGATATTAACCCAACAGACAATATTCCTTGGTCGTTAGCACGTGTTTTTTTTGGAAAAAGACTGGTTTCTATAAAAAGGTTAAATGGTAGTTAGGTAGTCTGTTTGCTGTTATTGAACTTTTAGGTACTTAAAAGATTATGAAGGAAAATAACATATATTGTACAGACGCCAGCACATCAAGCTATTACAATCTGTCAATTTATTTAATACATTTCCAACTTTATCGCTAAAGCATAAGGTTCAAAGTTGATTGGGAAAATTTGACAGTTTCGGGTAGCTTGATGTGCTGGCGTTTGTACATAAACTATGTTATTTTCAGTCTTGTTTGGGAAGTAAATCATAAAAAAATACCTTATTATCCAAACTAAAACCTAGGTTTGAGAATACATGACATGAAAACTAGCATTAACAAGAATAATTGGTACACTACACCATAAAGAAACAGCATGCTTAATTACATACTTATCTGCAACAATTAAAAGCCAAAATAAAATATTGGTAGTCTTACGTAGAAGGCGGATGCTTGTCGATATCATGCCTACGGGCTGCGTGACGTCGATACAATGCAGTGATAACACCACACACTCCCGTGCACAGCAGTGCAGCCACTGATAAGAGGGCCACCAGCATCGGAGACAGAGGGATCGAGGTGCTCACTCCTGCTGGAAAAGAGACTGGGTTAATATGAGATTTCATTAATGTCATCATCATCTAGCCTAGCCTATCCTTTTCCCAACTATGTTGGGGTCGGCTTCCAATCTAACCGGATGCAGCTGAATACCAGTATTTTACATGGAGTGACTGTCTATCTGACCTCCACAACCCAGTTACCGGGTAATACAATACCCCTTGGTAAGACTGGTTGTCAGACTTTCGGGCTTCTGACTACCCGTAACGACTGTCAAAGATCCACGAATGACAGCCGGGACCAACGGCTTAACGTGTTTTCCGAGGCACGGAGGGGTCTCGGTATGTAAAGATGGTCACCCATCCACAGACCAACCACGGCATGTGCGGCTGTTATTATTTAGCCACGGCCCCTTTTCATTAATGTATTTATGCAAATATGAGATCGTTTCAAGAGACCTACCCTACGTCTTGTTCTACTAATTTATTGCTTTATTTTTCATTATTACATATTTTACTAGTGCCCAACACTTTAATTGCGTAACACACTATTCATGTCAATATGAATCACTTTTAAGGATAATTAATGATAATCCATTCAACAACGTAAATAACGTAATGAATATTGTTGAACTGTCAAAATAAAAGCCATTGCTGATACTGATAGTGTGTTACGCAATCACCCCGCAGATGGGTAGAATTCAATAAATATCAAAGACAACAGAAAATGTTAAAACCGATCAGACTTATGATTATGAAAAGAGAGCCCCAAAGTTACAGAAACTTGACTGTCTGGTCAGTCATATTTCTCCAAGATTGAAACGTCAAAATGCAATCCTTAGCGCCGGTTGTTTCAAACGGTTGGTTAACGTAACACACGTACGTAAAATAATAACGATTACTTACTCACACGTACGTAAAATAATAACGATTACGTACTCACACGTACGTGAAATAATAACGATTACGTACTCACACGTACGTAAAATAATAACGATTACGTACTCACACGTTCGTAAAATAATAACGATTACGTATTCGTTATTATTTGACGTACGGCAAGCCCATAATCTTGTCATTGTAATTCGAAACAACGTTTTTTTTTTGGTTTTACGATAATTAGTGACATTTTTTACGTATACGCATACGTCCCTTATAGTAACAAAATTCTCCTCTCATAGGCAACACTAACCATTCATAAACTTACAATTCACCTCAATTCGACGAAGTATACCACAATGATTATGCTTTGTAGTAACGACAGAGCACTAATTACCCATCTCAGTTTGCACACCATAGCTCCCCATGGAGGCCATAAGAAGTTCCTAATGAACTGTACCAGGGGATCATGGAAATGGGCAGTGGTATTGACGTGTGAGCTAATAGCATCATTTCTACCTTCTAAGCACGATAATTATGGATCGTTCAAATAATAGGAGGGCTGGCATGCAAACAGTGGACGTCTTCCGGATGGTATGACAAATATAATGATGGCTTTTTTTTTTTGGATTGTGTCGAGGTTTTTATGTGTAGTGGGTTTTGTGTGACGGGATTGTGTAATGTGTCTCTGAATTAATGTTTTGGAATAAGTGAGGGAAGAAAATATGACAAAGAAGTGAATCTCAAACTTAAACTCAAAGCATTTATTTCAATTAAACCATTTCGAGGCACTTTTGAATTGTCAAAATTAACTAGTCGGTCAGTTAGTCAGAAAGTTGAAGCTAGTTGCCCATTCCAAAACGTAGATCTCTTGGAGAAGAACGGGCAAGAAACTCCAAGGACACTCTTTTAAATTAAGATATTACAAAATCCTGAGTACAGTATTCTTGTTGCTTCTATATGTGAGAACAATGTTATGAAGAAACAATTCAAAATAGGTATAAGATTAAAAAGAAGCCCTTAAAATAACCACATTAAACTTATTTATAGATCTTTTGGTACCAGAATGGCGTTGTCAAGGGGCCGCTGTTGGTAAGTAATTTTTTTTCGCACGTCTATGCAAATTGCTTTGCGATTATTTTAGCAAAGGCCTTGCTTCCCTCTTTCCTCTTTTCCCGGTCTACTACGACTGTGGGCCCCAATCCTTTAAGAAGGAGTCTAGCTCATAACGCCATCTCTTTCTGGACCTGCCACGCAATAATTTCCTGCCCTTTGAAATCCACTGAGTGTTGACTTTTGTATATTGCTACTCCGGTATGTGACAAATGTGGTCATCCCAATTCTACTTCAGTGCAGCAGTGGTGAATAATTTATTAAATAAACAATATGGCAGCGTTAGTCCCGATTTTGGTCACGCGACAAATGATCCTTGTATACCAGCCATAACATAATATGGACATAATATGTATTTTGTAAAGAACATTTTAGAGAAAGCCATTGCAAAGAGGCCATTCTCTCATATAAAATACATAGTATCTGCCATCGAGCTGCATTACTACAATCCAGTTTATCTAATATTGGAACTGGCATAATTACGGACACACGGGACTTTTTAACTTTATCCGGGCTGGTTGATATACTTTTATGTGTCCACTAAATGGATAGAACAATAATAACTGGTTTTAAAAAGATCTTCTCGTGAAAGTGGTATTTCTCAGAGATGAAAAGATTCCCGTTTCCAAACATGTTACAGCTTTTAGCCGCATTCACACGATGCAAGTTTCTTGCTTGTAGCATACAAAAAAACTGCAGCAACCACATGACTTGCATCGTCTAAACACTGCACTGTTAAGACGGTGCAACTTTTTTGTTTCTTCAACTTATGGTATACGACAGACAATTTAATCGTACTGTGTATACCAGGTCTCAATTCTAGGTATTTATTTGTATAGTTATGAATGAATGAATGAATGAATTGCATCGATCCCAGCGTGGTTAAACCAGACTCGATTAATCGAATGAACCCCAAGATTCGCACTAGCTCCTGTAGCCTCATGTTCATGGTGCTACAGCGACCATTGCATATCAAGGAATAGACCGGGGGGCGCGGTAATTGGTAGGTCACCATAGTACATAGTACCTAGTGTGATTAGTTAGTTTCCTAAAATAAATTAAAATTGAGTTACAACCTCAACACAACTTATCAAAAAACAAAAGCGAATCGTCCAAAAAATAGTATAACCACAAGTTTCTCTCCGAGTCTAAATATACAATAACCATTAGCACATACTCCTGAGTAATCGCAATATCTAATTGTTGTAACTTGCAAACTGCCATGAATAACGCTCCGTTGCAGCTCCAATGAATATTGTACTACCAGCAGATTTACGAGTTACGACTGGTTATTTAACTTAGCAATGTATTCCGCGATATTTATTGTATTATAACCTCACCTTGGTGGTGCATGTGGTGCGGCTGGAGGCTTGTGTATATCTTTTTTTTTTTTGTGGATGGGAAATCATCCAATGACCCCTCCCGCTCTGGGTGGAGCAGAAGGGAGTGTCAGACTCTTACTGACTAAAACCCACCCGTGTTCCTTCCTTAGCCCTTTGTGTTCCGGGGCAGCGGTAACCCTTTCGGACAATCCCGCTGCCCCGGCGTGTGTATATCTTGGCTTAGGTTAGTTGTGTTTGTAAGGGAGTGTTAGATTAGTAAATACTGTACTTATGATTACCTTTTTGGTCGTATTTATCATGTTACTTTCAAAAGACGTTTTGTTGTGTATTATCAATGTCTTGCATTTTAAGAAGTATTTGCTTGCATTAAATCTAATACTTCCATCAATCTATCAGGCTTTTCTTTGCCCAAGTTTGTTGGAGTCATCTATAAGACTTCCAGTTTAACCGGATGCAACATTTTAGTATTTTACTACCTCTCTACCTGCTGCCTATATTCGATTATCTGACCCCCAAAATCCAATGACTGGGTGTTACCCAGTAGCTGGGTACGATACCCCTTTTATAAGATTGGTGGTCAGACCAATCTACATGGTCTTCACATGACCTGACCAAGACGTTGTCTGGACTTGAAAAGAGACTGTGACTTCTGAGTTTGTTTCGGCCTTTCTTCTCAGAATAGTCAGATAGAAAACGCCGACTTCATCTTTTAAAAAAAAAAATAAGATTTACGGGTGAAAATGTTTGTATAAACCTACTAACAGAAAATAAATCATTTATCATTAATGCTTAGTATAGTTTTAAATACCATAAGCTTCGACAAAGATTATTTTACAATTCTGTATTGCAGGCCTACTGGCATTTACGCATATTATTTTGATTCCAGAAAAACCTATAAAACCTTTGTTTGGCATCGCAGTCTGATCTTGTTTAAAATTGTAATAAAACTGTATTTTCGTTTACGTCGGCTCTTATTATAAAGTCGTCAGTCGCGTTGAGCGTCATTCTCTTAAATAGAGTGAAATATCAAGGTTCATGGGCTGGTCGCCATTAATTTATTCCACTGTCTGCTGAAGTAATCATTCCCGGCTGTGAGTGACTTAAAAATGTATACCCGAATTAAAAGTTATCTTACAGTTGAAAGCTTTTCTTGAAACTTTAAATACGTTCGCGTTTTAAATGAAAATTGGTTTTATGTCTATGTTTTTTTGGCAAGATTGAGCCCTGAATGAACTTGCTAGTCTAGTTCAAAAGAGTAATTACATGCCGAAGATGGCACACTGCGATACCTCCCGCACCCTAAGGCTGAGGCTACATTAGGCCGCGACGCGACCTGCGACGCATGAGCGATTAAAACAAGTAAATGAATGCTCACGTATATGGCTACACCGTACATCAAATATTACTAGCGGTCTTTGATTTCTTTAAGCGATAGGAACAACATTACTGTAATCACGGCATCGGCTACATAACATATCAGCGAAATTGAAGCGAATAAACGCCGGAATTTCGCTTATAATGTAGCCATACCATGTTTTTCTCGTTTCGCTCTTCCAGTCACATCGCAAATCGCTGTCTACTGTAGGCAGCCTAATTGCGAAACACACTCGATCTCAATTTGAATCATTTTGAAGCATATTGCTAATCCATTGCTATAAATGTTGGAAAAATGTGTGTGCTCAACAATGTAAAAAACGCAATGAACGTTGTTGATCTGTCAACCTGAAACACATTGCTACTAATAGTGTGTTACGCAATTACCCCGCATAGTAGTTTAGCTCGCTACCTCGATGTCACCTCCATGTAAAACGAATGCACGCTAAAAGACACGTGCGCACATGCCAAGCATCTATCATAGGTAGATGCTCAGTTGGTTTAATAACAAGGCCTGTAGATAATATTTTATGCACGAGCATAAATGAACACACTACGATTCAAAAGCGAATTTCTCCTAAAGTATTGATAGATATAACATTATTGTGTTACGAACATAGTATTCTTGAAAACCTTGCAATTTATATTTCAAGAGAAAAATGCTTTTGGATTGTGCGGAATTTATGCTCGGCGATTGTACGGTACAAACAATTTATTAAATTAACATTCAATTCGTCTTTTTGCTTAATAATTAGGCAGCGAACCGAATATTTTTGTACTTTGTAACTTTCGTGTGATTCTTTCTGTTTCTAGACCCCGGAGGCGTTTTTATTCATTTTCTTTTTGAAACTTCTTGTTTAAAACAACTTAACTGTAATTCCAAATTGTATTCTCACTGTTTTCTATCCTGTCATAATTTTAATTGTAAGAAGGCTCCTAGTTGCTAAGTAGAAAACGATCATTTGATTACTATATATACTGGAGATTTTACGTTCTGAAAAAAAAAATACGTTTAACATATGTCGAGCATATCAACATCAAGGAGGATCGTGCCACTCGATTTTTTTTAAATGATTGATTGTCTAACAAGTCCACCTCACCTACGTCATGCTGAGTGGTCGCTGTCCGCTCTGGACATACATAACATACCATTACGCATGTAATACCTAAAGGGCTAGGCAGAGTTGCACCTATAACTTACCCATATTTCTCCAGTAGTGTTTAAGTCCCATTTTATAGGGTGTGAGCCTATTCAAATCCGGGCTCCAGGGTGCTACTGAGAAATTTCTGTTGGGAGAACCCTATAACACTTTGCCCACGACCACTAGACCAAGGATGCAGACTTCTGGACGCCTGCAATTGTAAAGGCTTCACAGGTGCGCTTTCAGTCAAACAAAAAAACTAAATGTCTCTTGTACCTAGTAACAAAAATAGGTACTCCTTCTCAAGAAGCTCTTCTACTATTCAATCCTAATGATAAATGATTTTATTTCTGTAAGTACGTTTGTAAAAACACTTATAAAGTCAATCATATTTTTAAAACTAGATGAGGAGAAAGGTCGAAACAAACTCAGAGGTGACAGTCTCTTTTAAAGTCCAGACATAATCTTGGTCAGATCATATGAGGACCTTGTAGATTGGTGTCTGAAATAGTCTATTGAAAAAAGAGTGAGAGAGTGGACCTGTCCTGTCAGTGGACGCATTTGTCAGTAATTATGCAGCTCAACTCAGAATCTAAGGAGCTTCACCTACCTGCTAACATCTAAACTTACCGGTATACTTATCAGGCGGCCTGATCGCGACTGTATACAAGGTGACCTCTTCGCTTCTGCCTTTCGCGTTGGCAGCATACAGGACTAGCGTGTAACTAGACCGGCTGTCCAGGTCGTGGACCTCGAAAGCAGGAGTATGATTTGATGAGACGTTTGCTCGAACCTGGACAGTAGAACGTCACGATCATCCACAGATTATTTATTGGCTGAGGCTTATAATGAAGAGCGGTATACTATGTAAAAACAATAAAAATAAGGTAATATTCCAACGACTTATAACACAAATTAGACAATTTTATTGAATACTAGCGACCCGCCCCGGCTTCGCACCGGCACGGGTGCAATTCTGATACTAAATACACTACATTATACATATAAACCTTCCTCTTCAATTAAAAAAAACCGCATCAAAATCCGTTGCGTAGTTTTAAAGATTTAAGCATACATAGGGACAGAGAAAGCGACTTTGTTTTATACTATGTAGTGACTAAAGTATACAAATTACATTCCATTTATATTCTCCACAGTGGTAGGCACATGTATTTAATATATCCATGTTCCAATATTTTCTATTATACTCCTATGATTCATAGTCGCATAAAAGCAGAATCACCAAAAACTTACTGACGATCTGCAATAAGTATCCACTTACGATCTGCAATAATTAATTATAATTAAAATCTACTTACCATCAGCGAGGGCAGTTCCAACACCTCCATGTAGAACACCTGTGGCAGACCTCCATCGAAGCCCTCCAGACATTCCACCAGCAATGTGTCAGAGCTCTGGTTCACCACCGAGCAGTTCTGCAAGGCTGTGGGGTTCCCTGCTGAAACCGACTCGATTTAGGAACACTTATCACCAGAACAGTAAGTAATTAAGAGCTTATCGGTGTTTTTTTTACTGCTGAAAATGAGAGCTAGCGTTCTTTATCTCGATCACGCCTGATGGAAAGTAATAGGTGAGATTTATAATGGAACGACCGAGGTTAAGACACAATATACACACATAAAATAACCAGAAAAAACTAGTAACAGTTTTGTGTGTGTGTGTGTGTGTGTGTGTGTTTGTGTGTGTGTGCGACTGTTAAGGAGACAATTTATAAAGACTGAGGGCATTTCATAAATCACGTTAGTCCTTGAATAGTGTAGGTAACTTTATTTTTTTTTGTTTTCGTGGGGAAACCTTCAAAAGGCACCCGACCTCTGGGGAGGGAGGTCGGGAAGTGTGGGATTTTTACCTCACGAAAACCACCCCGGTGGTCACCATCAGCACATAGGGGTGGTTCCGGTTCCTCTTAAAAGACTAATTCCGGAACCCCCCGTGCAACGCCTGAAAGGCACATTCCTGGGAGTGTAGATAACCTAGTACAATTATGGTCCGGCCGGCGGTTACAGGCCGGCACCAGTCGGGGGTTGCGGAAGGATCGTACGTTCCCGCGACCCCCGGCGTAGGTGTGAGATGGAACACCGGGGTGGTTTATATGTCAGTAAGAGTCTGAAAGACCCCGCCGCGCGCCCCAGGGCGGCGGACATCCATGAGGATTTTCCACCCCGGAACAAAAAAAAAAGTACAATTATGGTGTTTTTCGATTAAACTATTTATTCTTCCTAGGAAGTTAAAAACAAAAAAATAAACCATATTTAAATCTAGCCAAATGCAACTGACTGACGGACAGATCGACAACCAGACTAAGCCAAACTCGTAACATTGCTCTTTTTCAGTCTGTTCAAAAAATCATAAGAAACAAATGCTTTGTAAACTGGCCAAATTAAGCTTTAGCACGATTCATGGCATGTGCCGCATTTATTGCGATTATAACATGTGTTACATATTACGATGACCGGCGATAAAATATAACAACTTGTTTTGCACAGTTTATCATCACTGCAGACGATAAACAACGCGACAAACTTTCTCTCGCATGCAAACAAATAACTTTGTATCGCGTTTCGATATCACAAATTGAATTACAAACACATAGAAGATGAAATAACCGCAGAGGTAAAGGGAAAGTTAAAATAAGTAGTTATAATGGTTTTGTGGTGAATAATACAGAATAGCAGGGATATCGACGCACAAACTGAAACCATATATTAATGAAAGAAAATAAGTTTATTTGACCCAGGTTAAGTAGGGCACACAATATTCACAAAAAATAATTCAACACATGATTCTAGCGTAGAATTTTTTTCGTTGGTTATCAGAATGAAAATCTGCTGTTTCATAGAAAATTGCAATCCCACAAAAACATTTCATGTTAAATGTTGTCAAGACGAGATAATGTAGCTCGCACTGTCAAAAAGTAATCAGATCTCATGTAGAGCCAAGCTTCTAACTCTACACGCCCTAACTTTACAAGGCCTAACTTCGCAAACTACACCTTAGTCAAAATATATGGCTTGGCCATTTCGTTACTACAAGAACCATTGTATAACAGTATGAGAGTTTTTCACCTTACGCTCATGTGAATGTAGCGAAATGGCCAAACCATATATTTTGACTAAGGTATAGTTTGCGAAGTTAAGCCTTGAGTTAGGGAGTGTAGAGTAAGAAGCTTGGCTCTACATGAGATGTGATTACTTTTTGACAGTGCGAGCTACATGGTCTGGTCTTGGCAACATTTAACACAAAATGCGAACAACGCGTCGTACTGACGTCACGCAAAATCCTGCATCTCGCAAGCAGAGTTTACCGCGAAATCCGACAAGAATCATCGGGCAGTTGCCCGCCAGACACAACACCCGTCTGGTCGGAGGATCCTCCCTTTTCTATAGAGTATGAGTGACCTTAACACCCCATTCCTCATACCTCTATACTGAAGTGCTATTCTGTAAAAATCTCACCGTGAAAACTAAGGTGAAGTGAGCTGTCATTCCACCTGATGTTAGAGATTGCCTCCATTGATAGTTCACTTCACGCTCTCTTCACGTATGTTATCACGGTGAGATTTTTACAGAATCGATAGGCTGTTCTGGTAGGAGAATCATCATCAGAAGTGAAGCCTTTAAGAGCTGCTATAATGAATTACCTGCAGCCACGAGTTTGTAAAAGCAGGGTGCCTCCTGCCTCCCCACAGAGTTGGTGGCCGAACATAGGACGGTGCCAAAGTCCATGTCAGTAGTTGGAGTGTAGCGAAGAGTTGAGGTGTTGCCGTAGGCCGTGTACAAGCTGGTGGAAGAAAAGTAACGGTGAGATGATAACAGCTAAATACAGGGTCAAAATAGGTTAGCTAGCGAAACTCCGCAGACATGATGGATATCTATATCTAAACACGATGAAAAAAATAATACGGTGTTTTTTTTTTTGGGTCAACGACTGCCGATTATTTTTGAAGTGATAACGTCTTATAAATCGATGAACACCGGCTGCACGTACGAAAAAGTGTCACGTTCCGCCTGAGACTGAGCGTGCAAGCGAGAGCGCGGAACAAGCGATAGAGAGGCACGATCGGCCCAAGCGTTGGCTTGTGACACATATTTTATTCATCAATGTTTCTTTATGACGTTATCACGTAAAACTATCGTCCGTTAACCGACTTTACAGACAACCAATTTTATTAGTGTAAACTTCTCAGACATGAAGGATCTCGAATTTTCTAAATTCACACTTCAAGTAAATACAATTCATGCGGTCTTATAACCTAAAAATAACATCAAATCTTAGGGGCAATTTATTCTCATAATTTTAAGAACGTTCCCAGTCTGATCTCAGTCTCAATCTGTCAAAAATACTTCAAATTTCCCTACATTTTGACAAGTTTTTGACATTTGTTTGTGTCGCTGAGATGAGACTGCGACTAGATTTTGAACGTTTTAAATTACGAGAATTGGCCTTCAGATGTCAATACCCATCAGGCACATCGTTTCGCTAGCTTAATTAATTTGACCCTGTATACAGGATTATTTTTATTTTCATTCAAATTGAGGTCATGGTTATTTTTAGCGTATTTCCCTGATAAAGTAAATAAAAAAAAAACCGGGATATAGTTCAGTGTTCAAGTTACGGAAGTGTTTACTGTTTACCCTTTAGCTAAGAATATTGTGTTTACTTACTCTACAGTATAACTGTTTCCGGGCAAATAAGATGAACTCACCCACGATAAAGATTATTGCATTAAGTCTTGCCAAATAGTTCCTCGTTCTTCAAGACGTATATAATAACATAACAAACTTTGTATTTTTAGTACTTGATTCTGAATCCAAATCTGTGATTTCCGAATTCATCAATCCTGAATCGCAACTATTAAAAAGACATAGGTATCAGTTGATTTGAACTTTTCAATAACGTATTAATTGTTTTCTTTTGCGTATCTAAATACTAAAAATCTTGATAAGCCCCAGTACAACACCCTAATTGCGTAACACAGTTTTAATTACAATCTAAATCATTTTGAAGGATACTGCTTCATATATTCGAAAAAGTCTGCTCAACAATGTAAATAATGCAATGAACGCAATTATCCCGCAGATTTGCTTACTCAATGTCACCATCAGCATTTCTACAAATAACTCCACTCGGATTTAGGTATATCGAACCCGTAATCAAGGCTTCTATTCAAGTTCAAATGCCAAACTAAAATAGACGTAGCTTGGCAAATTCAATGGTACAATGACAAAGCGCACGACTGGCCACTTCAAAGCGCCGGTCGGTACTAGGCCACGAAATAGATATGTACAGAAGGCTAGCTACATAAAAACAGACACACGCACATTAAAAGAGTAGAGTAGCACATAAACAGTGGGTTGTCGGCGTGTGCTCCCAACTTGTTACCGTAAAATAACGTACAGGACGTCAAAGCGCTCGTTTGAGATTCCCGTACGTACGCGCTGCCACGACTAGAACCCACTGTAGCAACGGTTAAAAACAAAAACAGCATGAAACTGCCATGTGATCCCAAAATTGCACAATAAACTATCGTACTGAACAGCACCGTGATAACGATGCCAATCAAATGCCTTAGTTGCCTGATAACAAAATGATTATTATTATTATCTCCTTTATTTCATTATAATTATATACATATAAATTATATTTTTAAATATTAGAATATAAAAAATATAAAAACATTTAAAAATATAAAAAATAGTGGGCCACCGGTATCGGGAACAGGGTCCAAGCTACCGGTGGTTAGGGCTCCAGAGAGAGGAACCTCCTCACAATGCGAGCCGTATCAAGGAGTACTGCCTTCTGAATCAGGCCCTTGATCCAACCGCCTAACGAGAGCCTCGATAGATGTTGATCGAGGCTTTCGGCCATCAAGCCATTGGCTGATACGACAATCGGCACAATGACAGCCGAGCTCACATTCCACATGTCAACAACCTCGTGTGCTAAGTCGAGATATTTAATTTGTTTCTCTTTCTCAGCTTTCACGAGGTTCCCGTCATGTGGAATGGTAACATCAACAATCATTGTGCGGCGCGCTAATCGATCTATCACCACTATATCAGGCTTATTGGCGACAATAGACCTGTCAGTAATGATAGATCGATCCCAATACAACGTGACATGGTCATTTTCAAGAACTGGGTCGGGCACATACTTGTAATACGGTACCTCAGAATCCAGAAGTTTATATTTCAGAGCAAGTTGCTGGTGAATAATCCTGGCTACTTGGTTATGTCTGTGCAAGTACTCGCCATTAGCCAGACGAGAACAACCAGAGATAATATGTCTGATAGACTCACCCGGACGGTGGCATGCCCCACACACGTCAACCGTCCCGTCCCTCATAATATGTCTCCGGTAGTTATTCGTCAAGATAACTTCGTCCATAATTGCACAGACGAAACCTTCAGTTTCCCCGAAAAGGTCACCAAAACGTAGATTATTATTATTATTATATTTTATTTTATATTATATATCTCGGGACCATGGGGTCCCGGTCCTTTGGAAGGCGTAAGGGCCGAAACCAACTCGCAGAGGCCCCTTAGAAATTTTAATGAAATGTGGCACCAACCGATGACGATTATCCCTGTATGCACTATATTATTAAATGTCACCAGCGAGTGCGCTCTCACCTACAACCACGCTCGCGTATACTCTCGTATATGTGTGCGTGTGTTTTCGCTCGTTGAACAAGAAATAAGCGCAAAGAAATAAGCGCAGAAGGTCGGATACATATCCGACCTTCTGCGCTTATTTCTTTTGTGACTAGGCTACAGGCGTATGACACAACGCGTGGTGCTAATTTCTAGATTGCTCGCCCTCGATTGACGAGACCAATGCGTGCTCTTCCGTGCGAATGCATTTTGGTTCTGCGCTCAAAGCTGCGGTAAACACTTTGTTTTATAAAACAATTCAGAGAGTTTAGAGACTATAAACAGTTTAAAGTTAATAGTAATTTCGAAACATAATTTACCGTTGTTTTAGACCTGTAGTTCGCATTTCATAAAACAAGAATACTGCATTGTTAAATCACAAGATCTATTTCTGTTACATTTAATATCTACAAGGTTAACGGTATCAAATTATGGATTACGGTCTAAAACCAAACTCCCTTATTCACGTAGATAGTCTACAATTACACCCACAAATCATATACAAATCAGGATTTGGAATTATCATTCTGCAATTCCTACAAATGACCGTTTCATGCGAGAATCAAAGTATGATTCTCTCATGAAACGTCTCATTAGAGATGCTGTAGTAACAGCACATTTGCGCGTGAATCCATGTCGCCACATAAACACTTAGTATGCATGAGTATCCCTAGTGCAAGCAGGCGAAACAAACGTTCCATATAACTATCCACTCTCACGACCCGCGTCGAACGCAGCCACAGAAAAGGCTCATAGCGTTGAAATGCAAGCGAATAGCCGCTGCACTAATTAGGCCTCTGAATATGGACGTATTTAGTGACCAAAATTTCTCCGAAAAGCTGCCTATCTGACCGGTTAGCAGCTTAAAACTTGAGCTTCTCTGAGCCGATTTTCATTACTGTTTTGTTCTACGAACTTTTTCAGGCTTTGTTTAAGTTATCTTATATATAAAATTCTCGTATCACAGTGTTAGTTACCATACTCCTCCGAAACGGCTTGACCGATTTTTATGAAATTTTATATGCATACTAGCTGACCCCGCAAACGTCGTTTTGCAAAAAAAAAAAAAATAGTAGCCGATTCTCCCGCTCTGGGTGGAGCAGAAGGGAGTGTTAGACTCTTACTGACTAAAACCCACCCGTGTTCCTTCCTTAGCCCTTTGTGTTTTGGGTTAGCGGTAACCCTTTCGGACAGTCTCGCTGCAGATTCAGTAGGTCTGAAAATCGGCTATTATGTATTTTTTATTTTTGCAAAACGACGTTTGCGGGGTCAGCTAGTATATTATAAACCAGAAAAAACGTAAAAAACTCAGGGCGCATTTGTAAAGTAAGAACTTAGTTTTTTTTTTTTAATTGTTCTTCTGAGATATCAATATTAAGTAGTTTATTTTAAATGTCTCTGAGATATTGATTTTGTAATATAATTATGATTGAGTCTAAAATTATAATGGCGCCGATTCTGTTGTTCACAAACTAAACTAAATTTAAATTCTGTGCATTTTTTTCTAATAAGAAAAGAACAGGACTAAATTAATATCTATCTTCTGTCCTTTTCATAATGAAATAGAAAGAAAAAGATGCACTGAACTTAAATTTAGTTTAGTTTGTGAACAACAGAATTGGGGCCAATGTCGCAGTATAATTTTAGACTTGACACTAAATAAATTAATCGCTTCTGCATAACACAATAATTTTACTAGTGACATTGTTTCTTTAGAAATTTCATAGTAGCAGCCCGGAGTTTGCATTAGTGCCCAATTGATGGTAATACGCTCGCCTCCTCAAACATTAACACTTAAAAACCTAAATCAAAATCAATAGTCATTTCTTCAAATATTAGGCTGAGAATCAGCACTTTTCATACGTCAAAATTAAATAACTCGTCATGACATGACAGTCCCGGGGCACGCCCGCTCTTCACCACCTCCTTCTACTTTCGCTGGGAAGAAGAAGTGGCGCAACAAACTCCCCAGCAGCACAGCTGTCTGTTCCGTTAGAAAAACTTGCTTCTATACATTATATAATACTAGCCTCCCAACCGATTTCGGTCACGGTGGCCAATCTCAACGGAGATTAGCCAGGAACGCAGGAGATATTATAGTGCACAAGTGTGCGCGCAGACACAGATGCACTCCCTCTTCCCTCACTCTCTTAGTCCGATAGGACGGCAATCCGACGCAACCGGAGAGATATCAGGCGCAGGGCCAACGGCTTTACGTACTTTCCGAGGCACGGGGGTATTAAACCGCCAAATTCCAAACTCCGGACTGTTACTAAGAAATTCCTAATGGAAAAACTCAGTAACACTTTGTCCGACCCGGGAATCGAACCCAGGACCCCACGCTCAGCAGTCGCGCTTGCGACCACGAGACCAACGGGGCAGTCAAGTTCTATACATTAGTAGGTAAGCAAAGTAGTCAACATTACGAGAAACAGAATATTAAAATGATTTGCCTTATGTCAGCCATCCACGCCAATATACCAATAAATACAATGAAAACTACTCCCACTTAGACTGTCCATTGTCTTTGCACTGTCCACAATATAGTATTCTTCTGGAATTGTAGTCATGATCAGAATTCTCCTTTTATCATCATCATCATCATCAGCCGGAAAACGTCCACTGCTGAACAAAGGCCTCCCCCTTAGACCACCACGCCGAACTAGTGTTGCCCAAATTCAGTCTTGGTCTTGCAGTCTTGGTCTTGTTCTTGCGTTTTTGCAAGACCAAGACCAAGAACAAGACCGCGTATTTTTAGCAAGACCAAGACCAAGACTGATTGTGCAAGACTTGAGCAAGAACAAGACTAAGCCTGCAAGACTCTTGCGTCTTGCAGCTAGGACTTAGCGCTATTTCACGGAGTAGTTAGGTGTAACAGTTCGGTGTATAGGTACGCTTAGGAATTCTATGAGACGCAAAAAACTGTATCAAAGAATATGAAAAACTGGACCTATGCGCATTACGACTAATACCATAAACATACCTACATAGCGAATAAAAAAATATCCATTAAAATCAAACTGAGTGCATGCATAGTTATGTTTTAACCATCGGCACTTTGATAATGCGGAATCAAAGGTTTTGTACTTACTTCTCAAAGAAATTTGCCGCTTTTCGGAAGTACATGGTTATGATACACGCGCCGGCGGCTTCTTTTGAAATCATATACAAAAATCGTTGCCGCCGCGCCGAAATCACAACATTTGACACTATTTGATTGCCGCCACAGGGCGTAGGTATACTCATGGAAAATAATTTAGAATTTTAAGAGTACTGTCTGTTGTCAACATTATCTGACCCACCCTAAAAACAAACGAATTTGGACCCTCTGCCTGTAACATTACGGTTTATTCAATTTATATGAGCTTATCAGACAAGTGCTCGAGGACTCGATGAACAAATTTAATACAATAACAATACAGACACGCAAATTTGATCTTTAACACGTAACGTTAAGGTAAACCCACCCAACATTGTCGGTGCCACCGGCATTATATCATGTTGTTAAGCTATTTTAATCATTATCTCGTTCACATTAAAGTAGAAAGCTTATAAGTCACACTACATAATTACAACCGAATCTTTAATTTCGCATATTCCCAACAAGTTCTTGTGGCTTAGAGGTTTGACGCTGGATTGGCGACGAACAACATGTGGGTTCGAAAG
The DNA here is from genome assembly GCA_949316385.1 of Globia sparganii. Lineage (NCBI taxonomy): Eukaryota > Metazoa > Arthropoda > Insecta > Lepidoptera > Noctuidae > Globia > Globia sparganii. The sequence continues at coordinate 21,233,111 of OX438671.1, forward strand.
CACAGTCCACCTAATCAGTTTCTTTTTTAATTTGTTTTCATTTCTACAATTATCTTACATTATTAAAGAACGACCAATATGATTTACGCCTAATAACTTATCTTGTAAACAGGTGGGTAAATTAAAAAACTAAGTTCACAGAATTTATATTTACCAAGAATGGTTGGATACGAAGTAAAAAATATATTAGCTTCGTGAGGTAGATAATAAATTCATCTAAGTGACAAAAGTTACACTACGCCTAATAGCGGTGACTGCGCACACACATTTGTAAATCGTTTCACATATCTCGTTAAGTATTTTTAAGCAATTTGGTGTAAAAACGCATCATGTCGCAACTTAATGACTATACCAAACATAAAATCATATTTTTACATTAGCAGAATGTTGGAATTAGAGAGATTGGTCGTCGACTTAATAAAGCAGTAAGTGTTTTTTTTATTCCTATTTTATTTGATTGATTGTGATTAATGAACGTGTAGTTGGCTATTTTACCATTACATTCACTCCTTACAAGTTACCTAGACGGTTCCAAAAATTTTGTTTTTTTTGTTTTAGAGAAATACGGTCAGACCATGGCTAAGACGTTATGGAAACGATGGAAATATTCAGCGGATTCGTCCAGGAGCAAAAGCCATCAAGTATAAGTCCCGGATTGGAGATTATGTGTGACATCATGCGGCCGACTGTGCGAATTGCCTATCCAACATCACATATTTATTTCATGCACGATAACTGCTCCATTCACCGTGCAGGTATTGTGCAGGATTGGTTAGCTGCTCAAGAAGGTGTGACAGTTATTAATTGGCCATCTAAAAGTCCTGATTTGAACCCTATAGAAAAGCTATGGGGTCAAATGGTTTTAAATTGGGACACAACGGAAGTCCGAAACAAACACAACTTGGTTGAGATTGTGATATCGACTTAGGAGCACATGAGAGGCAAAGATATGTATTGGAATATGGTGCGCGGTATGCGAAGCCGCTTACAGCAAGTTATAGCAGGGGACGGTGCGCCACTCCGCTACTAATTAATCTAGTATATTTTTAAACACACCATGTAAGTAAATGCTCAATGGATTGATTGTTGAACCATCAAAATGTTGCAGATTATGTGGTGATGTTATTGTTATAAATACTTAGATTTTTTCTATTTAAAAAACATGTTTATTCACTACATAAATCTGTAAAGCATTTCACAGATGAATTCATTTTCTCGATAACAAACTTTTAAGCATAAGCATGCCTTTTTAATGTTTATAAATGGTTAGAATTGATTATGGCATACTAATATAAAATGTATACCTATTAATTTTGAAATATATGAGCATTTACTTACTTTATCTTACCTAAGTGTTTTAATGAAATAATAAACATTTTAAACTTGCAGTTGTTTAGTTTTATTTCTTTACAAACGAATATTTATTTTTCAACTACCCACTTATTACAAGTTATGCGAAAATATTACCATTTTAGACAGTTTATATTTGAAGATTATCCGTCTATAGTTCTTTATAATAATACAAGAAATACTTTTGCAATAAATTCTAAATTGAAAGCAAAACAACATCTTTGCCGCAGGATTTGATCTCGCAACTTGTTTTTCTCAGTCTTATACACAGACCACGAGACCAGAATCACTTGAACGCAATTATTAAAATAAGCTATTACACTAATTACATTATAACAAGTAGTTATAACATATTATAACCTAATTCTAACGTTATAAAGATCAAATTGGCGTGTCTGTATTATTATTTTATTTGTTCATCGAGTCCTCGAGCACTTGTCTACTAAGCTCATATAAATTGAATAAACCTTAATGTTACAGGTAGAGGGTCCAAATTAGTTTGTTTTTAGGGTGGGTCAGATAATGTTGACAACAGACTGTACCTACAGGTGTTCCAAAGAATAAATAAGCTTCAGAGTGCTTAGAATGAAAATGAATACATTATACTGATCACGCAAGTAGTATTATGATTAGGATAAAATGGTAAGGATAGGTAGTAGATGTCATAATAATTTATTCTAGTAAGTATAGATTATAATATTGATTATATGGTTTTAAACTAATTACTTAGGTACTATTATTGTACATTTAGTCATTATATTTCTTAAGTTTTTACAAGAAAAATAGCAAAAAAGTGTTCAAATATCACCCGTTTGATAAATATTGTAGCCACTTTTAAATATACTTGAAACGTGTAAAAAAATTCTACAAAACTAATAAAATAATATAAAAAGCGTAGGTACTTACCTACTAATAAAATAAAAAGCCTGCGATAAGAGTTTTGTATTGCTTACCAGCCCGAATATCTCTGAGAGAGATGATGAGAGTAAGTATTTACCAGCAGTGCCCGCGACTTCGTCCACGAGGAATAGTAACTTTGGAGGTATAGTGACGTTCAGGATTTATTTATTTATTTTAAAACTTCTGTCATCAAACATACAAACAAACTCTTCAGCTTTATAATATTAGTATAGATTAGTATAAATGTACGCCAAAACATTCACTTATATGTAAAGAATAGTGATTGGCACTAATTCTTTACATATATTTTATTCACGAGTCGCGTCTGTACAAGTAGGTAATAATCTGTGTTTGTACGCCGCACGCGGCATCGTTTGATTTGCGGCGGCATCCTTTTAATAGAGCCGGCACGTGGCGAGGCGGCGCGGTAGAAAGCAAGGAAACGTACTATAAATAAAGGAATTATTTTAATTCCAGTCATTTCCAATTGAGCTGTGCTTCGAGTCTAACTTAATTATTGTTTTTACTAATTCTTGTTGTTTTCTAAAAACGTATCACGTGTACAATTTAATATGAGTGACGAAGATTCAAATTATTCTAGTCCGAGTAACGAGAGTTTGAGTCACAGATCTAAAAGACCTAAAAGCAAATTTGAGGAGTTTTTCGAAATAATTCATGCATCCCAAACTGCCTTGTGTAAATTGTGCCAACATAAAAAGATTGAAATAAAAATGAAAAACAGAAACACTTCAGGCTTAAGGAAACATCTAATATCTTTCCACAAAAAGGAATCACAAATATTTCTTCCTGTTAAACCAAAATTAAGTGGAGATATCACAAGCTTTTTAGTAACCGCTGGAAGAAGTGGACAGGTAAGAATATTTTTTTAACAACGGTCGAAGTTGTCGCTACGGGAATTTTAACTCCGCGTAGCTATTCATGCGATACTTTCAAAAACGCCATTAACTTACGTAAGTATTTTTGAGTTAGTGGTGTTTTCATCTAGGGGTGCGACATATTAAGTATGTAATTACCGTCTTAAATATTTTTTATAAACACCCATATTTTCATTTGTTTTCATAATCGGCCAGTAACAACTAAGTACTTTATTTTGGTAAATTACAGTACAGTGCAACCTTAATATAACAAATGTCAATTTAACGATTTTCTCGATTTAACAACAACAAACCTCCTCCTTCTAAACGCTCAAACCTAGTATGTTTTAAATAATAACAGAAGATTTATTGTTTTATTTCAGTCGGAAAACAGCAGTGACAACATCACGACAGCTACAGTTGATTGGGTGGTGAAAAAATATCTTCCCTTCTCATTTTTCGATGACGAAGCTACACAAGTATATTTTCGACGTATTTGCCCTAATATGGTGTTTCCTAAAAGGTCTACACTTAGAAGGAAAGTCAAAGAGCGATTTGAAGAGCTCCAATTGAATCTCAAGGAACGACTTCAACAATTATCATCTAAAATGTCGTTTACCATTGATGGGTGGACGTCAATTGCTGGTAGGAGTTCCTACGGGGTTACTATGCATTATATAGACAACGAATGGAAGTATCGATCTGTAGTTCTTGATTTTATACCATCACGCGGTCGACATACTGGGGAAGATATTGCAACGATTTTCCATGAATGTTTATTGGAATATGACATAATTGATAAAATACAAGGTATCACGGTCGACAACGCAACTGCAAATACCAAATTTATGTATGAACTGGGCAAACAGCTGCCGCCACACTTTGATTCAGACAATCAACATTTCCGGTGCTTTGCTCACATTTTAAACCTTGGTGTACAAGATTTATTAAAGACCTTAGCATTACACTGTGAGTCTGACACTAACGCGCAAGATCAGCAGTATGAAGACTATGCAGACGAAACTGAGGATGAGGAAGATGAAGAATATGCACCAAATATTGCTGACTCGCGTACATCTGTAACAAAGTTACGCAGTATTTCCAGTAAAATAAAAAGAAGTGAGATAGTGAAGAAGAAGTTTCAGTCTGCTTGTGAAGCAGCTGGCGTGCCATCAAATCTAAATGCCATTCTTGACTGTCCAACGAGATGGAATTCCACACATGATATGATTGAATTTGGTTTAAAAGTGAGAGCGGGCATTAACATATTGTGCAGTTCTGTCACCGAATTGAATGATTTTCAAATCACAGCTAGTGAATGGCAGGTACTCGAAAAATTACATAAATTTCTAATAAACTTTAAACTTTTAAGTACAAAACTTGGTGGAGACAAATATGTTACATTACCGCTAGTCATTGTATCATTCAATCTCTTGCTAGATAAAATTGAATCCATGGTAAAACAGTTAGATGAGAAACCTAATCGATCTGAAGTGGATGAAAGGCTCATTCTAGCTTTCCAAGCAGCTCGAGACAAAATGCTTAAACATTATAAGAAGAGCAACTGGATTTATTGTACTTCTTTAATTTTAGACCCAAGGCATAAGGCTCAGACTTTTGACCTGACAATGTGGGGGAAGCAACTTAAAACAGAAAGTATGCGCAAGTTCAATGAACTTTATGAAGAATATAAAAGTCTACACTCACTGAACAAATCTCTGGAATTACCAAAAAAAGAAAATAAAGTATGTGATGAAGATGAAGACGTAATAGACTTTGATAAACTCTATGAATGTCCCTCGACGTCATCTGGATCTTGTCTTCAAGGCTTAGTGATAGACGAGTTGGAGGAGTACCTGAAAAAACCAAGAACTGCCAGCTCGGAAGACATTTTAGATTGGTGGAGGACGCATGAGACAGAGTATCCGACTTTATCGAAGATGGCCCGTGATTTTCTCTCAATACCTGCAACTTCAGTACCTGCTGAGAGATTATTTTCTAAAGCATCATTAGTAATTAGAAAACATAGAAATAGGTTAAGTGATGAGTCAGCCAGATGGTTACTTTGTATTAATTCTTGGTCAAAAGAATTGATATAAAGTAACATAACCTAATGATGAAGCTGTTGTGTACTGTTATGTTTGATTTGTGTTGTATTTTATTTTTTATTGAAATAAATGATAAATCGTAAAACTCTTTTATTAAATTTCATATAAGTTGAGGGTTCAATCTCTTTCTAGACAGATATTGTTCTTTAAAATACAGTCAAGTTATTGTAACTAATTTGTTTTTTTACATGTTTTAGCAAATGTAAGATTATAAATCATAAATGTTTATTAAGAAACAGTTACTTCCATGGAAAACGACATATAGGTCAGTTGATTTTTCGAATTTCTTATCAAATCTTCAGTCATTTATTAATCTGCTTGATCTTTACTATGGCTATGTTAATTCAAGCTCACAATGTTCCAATTCTAATACGTTTTTCTAAGATTTAAAAACTTTAATAAATAGTAATAGACTGATAGGTAATTGCAAGACTTGCAAGACTCTTGCTGCAAGACCAAGACCAAGACCAAGACCAAGACTGGGAGCGCAAGACCAAGACCAAGACCAGGTGTATTGGCGCAAGACCAAGACCAAGACTGGCTAAGTCTCGTCTTGTTCTTGCATTTGGGCAACACTACGCCGAACGACAATCCGCCACTTGCATCCATCGGTTGCCGCGACTCTCACGATGTCGTCGGTCCACCTAGCGGGAGGCCTGCCTACGCTGCGTCTTCCGGTTCGTAGTTGCCGGTTAATTTATTTGTGGTTGGCGCAATATATCTTTTTCTTCCATATGTACTTCTTTATTAGCCTTCATCTCAGTAGTCACCCCCCTTTCTAACCATATTATCATTCACACATTCCATCCATCGTTTCTTTCGTATTCCCCTACTCTTATAGTCATCAACATCCATACTCAAAGTTATGCTTATAGAGTGGTAAAAGCTATCAATTATTTAATTTTGATATATTCAGCACGTATTCATGTGTCAATTTATGCATTTTTGTATAAATTGCTTCCCAATGTCAGTGCCGACAAATTGAATTACCTATTCACCAAAATTGTATACAACGTTCAAATTGTTGGTTATCAGATGGCTTTATTTGTATGCAAATTCAATTATCTATTTCACAGTTTAAAATTGGAACAGTCAGCATATGAGTGTGTTATCAATCTGTATGACATGAATGTTGGCGCAAATAGCGATTTATTTTTATTAACAGATTTTTTTTTATAAACGTTCGCCACTACTGTTACAAATATGATAACTATTGCATATTTTTATGTCATAACTTTTATGAAACAAAAAATTGTGGTTTTTTACGTCTATTTTTGGGCTTATATCGGTAAATATCAGGCTGAAACAGACTGGGATAATCGAAAACAACCCGCAATTATATACACATTTCTATAAAATACCACTGTTAAAAAGGTTATCGTAATTCCTTACTTTGGAGATATCTCAGCCTGTTCCCCGGAACTGTTGAAGAACCAGCTGAAGTACGTGGGAGGTGGACTGGAATCCACCACGCACTGTAGGACCACTGTCTCCATCTTGAGTGCCCCGTATACCTCGCCTTCATTCTGCGTCTTGCACATTGGAGCGTCTGGGTGAGAAGAAATTATACACATGTTAATGTTACAGTCAAGATTTTTTTTTCTTAACTCTTAACGTGCTTTACAATTTGGTTTTAGATACACAAAGAAAACCCCTCAGGTTTTATCTTTAGGCTGGCTAGCTGTTCATTTCAATTTTATAAAAATGTCAATTTATTACTACAAAGATACATAACAATACTTTTATAATTACAATAATAATTTATCGGTACATTATTACACACGTACTATAGGAAAAAATTGTGTAACGAAACGTTTTGATTTGTACATATAACTTTTCGAACTCGTTCGTTTGCAAGTCTTCAGGAAGGTGAGAAAAAAGACACTAAATATTCTATTAAAATAATTACATTTTATTAAAAGGACTAAACTGTTTGTTATAATTCTAAGGTCTTTTTTTTCGAATTATGTCGTTGTCAATCCGTGTTGTGTCTGCCACAAAAAAAAGATTGTGTGGTTTTATGAAACCACGGTAAACCGTAAAAGTGAAACTTTTTTTCATATTATAGACATTTAACTAAAAATTTCACTTTATCCCTACTCCGCAGCCGACCGTCACGCGACATGCAACACACAGACGAAAAAGTTTGAAACGATGTAATAAAAGTTTCACTTTAAAACAAGCAATGAGTATTTATTTATCAAAAGTGTCTATGCGTTACTTTAAGGTACAGGTACACATGACACGATAGGTCATAGTGATGGTGACACACCATGTTCGTGCCGTGTACAATCCGTTCGGCATCTACCTTTGCTGAATCATGTACGGGTCGGTTCGGCACAATTCGAGCTAAGCCGAGCGGCTTTTTTCCAAATATATCATATATCTATAGATATAATTATATTGCCAGATCCTGCCGATCCGAAGATGTGTGAATGAAGAAGCCAAGTGCACATTACAGCCGCGTTTTTATTCAAAATAGTGCGGTGAGGCTAGTTTGCTGTAGTGTGCGTTGGCTCATAGAAAATGTACAAAAGTGAAGAAGGAGGACTTTTGATGGTTGCTTTACGACACGGCCAGCCCTAATCTGCTTAAGCCTTTTATCCCAAACTCTAAACGTTTGCAAAATAATATGACAAGTAAAAAATATACATACTCCTTACTAATAAACGTTGTATAGTGTCTGTATAGTTACACAACGCTTTGTCTTCTTATTTCGAAAGTCAAATTACTGACGGCTGAAAAGACAAATCAGTGTGAAACTATTTACCAGAGGGGCAATTCTCGTAATTTTTAAGATCGTTCACAGTCTGATCTCAGTCTCAATCTGTCAAAAATACTTCAAATTCCCCTACATTTTGACAAGTTTTTGACATTTGTTTGTCGCCGAGATGAGACTGCGACTAGATTTTGAACGTTTTAAATTAGCAGAATTGGCCTGCTGATATAATACGTTTATTAGTAAGGGGGTAAAAGTACGATTAATATATAATTATGTTTTTAAAGTTCTAACTTTTAATAACCCACGCGTGTATACACAAGTTACATCCACGTGCCTCCTAACGAGCGCTGACATTTCTATGGGTACTCGCATCATGCAGCTACACATAGGTATATGTGTAGGATAACTGAGAACCACCTAGATCTATGAATAGCTATTTAAATAGAGCAAACTGAATATTTCCAAATCAACGACATGTAACGTCGCCGTTTATCTCATCACAAGACAAACCACAAAACCTATCTCAATTTAAATTAGGTCCAGCGTATAAATCTGCTCACCCTGACAATTCTGGGCTGATTCAGTGCTCAATCTGCTTGTAATCCCGGCGGGTTTCCACAAACTGCCGCAAACAACGTCTACAGACCACATCCATTTCATTTTGAATCTGGATTTCTTCCAGTATTCCAACAAGTCGAAGCAATATAATATGCCGTCACGTATGTTCCCCGCAGGTAATTTCATGCAACCAGTTTTCGCTTGTGATTGTATTTTTCATGCTATGTGTTGGTTCTGATCTTCTATACAGATAGTGCCGTCCACGAAGACGCGCGTGGGGCGCGTCTCATTTTAACCGACTTCAAAAAGGAGGAGGTTCTCAATTCGGTTATATTTTTTTTATGTTTGGTACCTCAGTACGCCGTCATCTATAGATCGCTTTAGAAAATTATTTTTTATTTAAAAGGATATACTTCCAGACTGGTCCCATTTTTGTCAAAATCTAGTTCTGATGATGTGATCCTAGAGAAATCGAAGGAACTCTTCAAATATTATAGGCACACCTACAGCAATTTGGGTATTATTTATACTCGTGCATTCGTGCAGTCGGAAAGCGCTATTTGGTGAAGTGGAACTGATGATGAGGACCACAGATGGCCACCGGAACTACACAATAATAAGTATTTCACGGGTTGCGATTAGATTAATTTAATATGGTTGCCAAGCAATTTATGCTCGTCACAATGCGAATGGTGAAATGGAGCTAATGGCGGAGTACCAAGAGAACTCCTAAACAATTAACGACCCTGCATCGGGAAAAGCAGTATTTTGTAAAATGCGATGAGCAAGTTGAAATTAGGCTATTGTAACTTAGATACATTATAAACAAACCCACTAAGAAGCGAGAAATAAAAAACTGTTTAACAAAAAAAACCGACTTCCAAAAAAAACACTAAAAAGTGAAAAATAACTTTGTTTTCGGAAATCTGTATCAATAAACTAGAATACTGATCCAAAGACACCGACTTCCGAAATTAAAATTATTTTTCACTTTGTAGTGCTTTTAATACTTACAGTATAAGTATGCAACATTCCGCTAGGTACTATTATAGTTTTGTTGATACACAGTAATTAGTGATTAGTGGATAATTGGTTTTGTCCCAATCTCTTCCTAATCGTTAGTGGTATCGCTAATTAATATGTGGATGGCACTATCTGTACATAAAAATACAATAAATAAAATTGAAGTGTCTGTTGGTAATGTCAAAATAACAGCTTTTTACTAAATGCTTAAGAAAGTATATCCGGTACTTATAACACTTGCGACTTGACAACGATGCGGACGAGTACTTCGACGCCTAAGTGTCCTTTTGTTTTCGTATTTATTTGTTTTAGTCATTTAATTTAGAACCTAGTATAAATAGTTAGTTATACTACAAAAAAAAAATGAAATAACCTTAAAGACGTCTTTCATCGTCAATGATTTTTCACAAAAAAAAAACAAAAAGGAATCACAAAAAAAAAAGAAACTGCATTTTTTTCGGCATGATTTATACTATTATAAAGCTGAAGACTTTGTTTTAACGCGCTAATCTCTGAAATTACCAGTCGGATTTGTAACAATCTTTTTGCATTTGATAGCCCAATTATTGAGGAAGGTTATAGGCTATTTTTAGCATCACTATACGACCCTTAAAAGCTGAGCAAAAACAAAAAAGCGCTTAGCGAAAACGCATTAACAGCGCGGGCGGGCGATGTGATGCGCCGGGGTGGGACGGAGGAACAAGAGATTTCACGCGCAGACACAAGCTAGTATAGTAATATTGGTGAAAATGCTACATGTAGATCTTTATTCCCCAGATTTAAGCCGTCTAAGATTCCGTCCAAGCGCTGCTAAGTACTCACAATTGATCTGCAGTGACACCGGGTTGCTCGTGGCACTGCCTTCGTTGTTATACGCCAGACAGCTGTAGTCCCCGGCAGCTGCCCTGGTCACACTCTGCAGCACCAAGCTCTGGTCGCTGAGGATGACCCCAGCGCTAGCATTGTGCTGGATTTCTTTCACCTGCGAAATATTCCGGGCTTTAGTCGAAGTGCAATAACATTTCAGAGCTATTAAGAGGCAAGTTTTTATGCTTGATTCGATCATAAAAATCTTGTTCGGGAAATATTAAAATAAATGGATGCTGTTAAAACTTTGAAATAGGATTTTATTGAGTGTAATTTAAAACTATTGGAGATTGAAGAAACGCTTGCTGACGTCACAATTATTAAAGTCGTAAGAAAAGGAACATCATTACATTATGACGATGAGATAGGTACCTGTACCCACTTATTATATAGACAATGGTGTTCGAGGATTGAGTCTGGTAGCGTGAAATTGGAGACATTTATGTTCTGTAGTTTGCTTTAGCCTAATGACTGTCACGGCTTTCTTCCCCTAAATATTATGTGGGTAATATTATGTGGCATTTAATCACAACAGTTATTAAGAATACAGACTGGCGATACTTGAGGAAAGCCTATATTCATCAATGGACGTATAACGAAACGAAACGATAAAGTGAAACGTATTTTCTTTCTTTCTTTAGACATATTTGAACTGAGAAGATAATGATCATACGAGTTATTCCGGTCTGATCCACTGAACCCCCTCCACCTCCCCGTCCCCTGGATCCCCGCTAAATCTTCTTCACATATTTAATTCGAGCGTCAATTTGAAGATCCAAAGGGATCTTATTTATAAACGTTGCTTAAAGTAAAATAATGAACGTTTATAAATATCCGCTTGACTGTTGAAAAATCAAAATTTGATTTACAATAATATAATCTTATAATATATAATCACTAGTTACGCCCCGTGGTTTCACCCGCGTAAGTTTCGATCCTGTAGGAATATCGAGATTAAAAGTATCCTATCTGTTAATCCTGGTTACAAGTACACGTATGCCAAATTTCATCTAAATCCGTTCAGTAGTTTTTGCGTGAAAGAGTAACAAACATCCATCCACCCATCTTCACAAACTTTCGCATTTATAATATTATTAGTAGGATTTGTGTCTCATTAGCCAAAGTTGCTATATAATAAGCTCCCTCATTTCACGTAACCTGCCTTCTACGTATAATTATGTATAATGATGTTGTTAACTTATTATACTGTATTCATAATACTCACCCCTTTGTACCACGTGAGTTTCTTCGCCTTGGGGTTCGCTTTGACACTGCACTCGAAGTACACTCCATCTCCTTCCTTGATGTAGCTGGGGTTCAGGTTTGAGCCCAGTTTGAGAGTCACAATTGGGACATCTGTCAAAAAAATAAATTATTAGATACAACCAACGATGGATAATGATAGTAACATTCTTCTACTATCATTGAAGTAACGAAATGCCAAATTTCGACCCAACCAGATCTGTGCAAGATGCTCACATCAATTTATCAACTAGAAAAGAGCTGATGATCTTCAAACGGCTGAACCGATTTTCTTGAATAATATGTAAGAACACTCTCGATCAAGTCACCTTTCAAACAAAAGAAACCGCATCATAATCGGTCCATTCGTTTAGGAGCTACGATGCCACAGACAGACACACAGATACACAGACACACAGACACGTCAAACTTATAACACTCCTCTTTTTGTCTGTCAAAAATGAATTATTAGATATAAACTAACGATGGATGATGATAATAACATTAGGTATCAAAGGTTAGAATTTGTAATTTAGCTAGCATTGGTACAACGAAACTTTCAGAACAATCGTTTGACTACTGTAATGAATGAAAATCTCTTATCACAAAATTGACCGTCAAAAATAGTGGATTACATAGTGCGGTTTATTCATAATCGATGATAAAAGTTAAGTGACGTTCAAACGTTGAAAATGTATGGTTAAACAGTCAAGTTGCTTAGTGAAATCACTACTTAACTTAAAGCAACGTTTATAAAAAAAGGGGGAAATCTCCACGAAATGGTCGGTGTTCACAAAGGTACACCCACATTGAAGGACATGCGATATACTGAATCCACTCCACTCTAATCCTAGATGGAGATAGTGATTTTTTAAGGGAATCATTTTAATTTGACATGAAAATTCAATTTAATCTGAAATGTATGTAGGTAATGTAAAATGATTGTGATAATTTATGTTTGTGTTGAATATTTTGGACCTACCTTGACATTATTTTTTATTTTATTTTATTATGTTTTTTTTTATTGATAATTGAATATTTGACAAGTTTTGTATGTAACTCCTATCTATTTCTATATGAATTAATTATGCAATCAATCAATTTAATTCAATTTATTGTCATTGTTATTGAATGTGGTTACCTATTCCTAGGCCTGTAGCCTGTGTAGGCCTTTGTTCAGCAGTGGACGTCTTCCGGCTGATGATGATGACCTATTATTATTTGCTTTAGTTCTAAACTTATTAATATTTGCACACCATGAAAATATGGTTAGCACAACTCCATGTACAGAGGCCAGCACATCAGGCTACCCCAATCTGTCAAATTTCTTTGATAGATTTTCAACTTTATTAGAAAGGAATAAGGTTCATATTCAATTGGGAAAAATTGACAGATTGGGGTAGCTTGATGTGCTGGCATCTGTACTTATAACACCTTGCATGCATTGTATTGTATGTACACACATATTTGAGCAAATAAAATTATGTGAATCTGAATCTGAGTGGATAGTAAATAGAGACGATGGATTTCGGAGGATAAGAGGAATAAAATTAATTGTTTAGCAAATTCGGTATGTAAAGAAAAAAAATCCTACGCTGATTCCCAAACCATTTCGAGATTTAAGGTTTCTTAACTTAATTTTTCTATTTTTAGTGCTTAAAATTATAAGATGAAGTTTATTTTAACATAAACACTTAATACCACTTGACTTTCATTTGACCTCCAAATGACGTCACAAGTAAGCAGATTGAGAATACTTTCAGTGCCTCCTCTCATCATATGTTAAAAAGTTAAAGTCATATAATAATGTCAACTATAGGGATGACCATAATAATATAGGTATGTAATACAGTCGTGCGAAAATTTCGGCCTTTGAATCGATTCAAATCAAACATTGAAAATCTATTCACACATAAAATCTAAATCCCGAATTCTGAATTATCGTTAATCAATCATTATAATGATAGCTTAAATAAAATGCATTCCCTTTAAATAATAATATATTAAGTAGAAAATCATTCGAACTATTTTGTAACCACAAATGATGTTGCAAACTTGCAAATATAACTAGGTACTGTAGCTACTTGTTATTGGTTTGATTTTGGTAATGACATATTAATAATACCTATTATTTAATTTAATTATCAGTCATTTCTGTCCCACTGCAGGGCAAAGGCCTCCCTTCCCTCCGTCCACTTATCCCTATACAAAATTAATAACTGTATTAAGTAAATGTTCAATCGATTATGTCGATCATTCCCACCTCTAAGACTGTCTAGTGTCATGCTTGAAGTTTCTGATGGCAAACAAAAAACGTCAAATTTAGAATTTTTATTACTGTGTTATACGTGGCATAGATATTGAACTCTTCAGCCTACTTTTGAAGCAGAATTTAGAAAATTTATTTAAAATTAATGGCTGCTTAGAAAACCAAAATTTTGAAATTAGTTGCATAGAATAACTAAATCGATAAATTAAAAATATAAAAAAAATACCTGAAAAAAACTTTACACACCCAATTGGTTACCATACCGATATCCCTTGGTAAGACTGGTTGTCAGACTTTCGGGCTTCTGATTACCCGTAACAACTGTCAAAGATCTACGAATGGCCGCCGGGATCAACGGCTTAACGTGCTTTCCGAGGCACGGAGGGGTCTCAGCTCGGTATGTAAAGATGGTCACCCATCCACAGAGCAACCGCGGCAAGCTTAGCTTAACCTGATCGATCGACCTGTGTGGCTGTTATTATTTAGCCACGGGCCCCTTTAATGTACCTATGCTGTCAACTTTAAAGTTTTGTTAAACCGATTTTGATAGCATCCTTTCAAAACAAAATTTGGGACTCAGTGATCCGTTAATCACAATAATTTGTCAATTATTATTTGCATACAAAGTTATGTTGCCATACTGATTTAAATACCGCCATTATTAAAACATGTATTCGTTTTAAAGCTAAATGGTTTGTTGATTTTACTCCTACCATCAATATTTTAGAAAACATTAATTTACATCATTTTATTTCAGAATGTATGTATGTTTTGTTTACGCTTCAAACAGTTATGTAAACCGAAATAATCAGTTATCCTCATGTTGATTGCACCTTTTTGTGCACTATTTTAATGAATTTGAGATTAAATTGTTTATTAGTGAATATTTTTTTTATGTCATGTGTAAGTTTAATTCAGATCAACAGAGAGAAAAGTGCTGGATGTTTCACTTGAGTGACTGTTAATTTTTGTTTCATTCTACGTTCACACGACAAGTTTTATTCTGTTTCATGTCTAGCACCGAAGTACCCTTCCAGACAACATGCAAGCACAAAGAGTATATTTATTACATCCTATCAAATAAGGATCGCATGCCATACAAAAGGATTTTGTTAAAGTTCAATTTTAGATCTGTAGACCATTATTTATTTTATCAAGTACTTGGTACTTGTTGACAGGCCTACGCCACAGTATAATTATATATACAGTATTGTAACTTGGCCGTATCTTGGACATAAATACCTACAGCCGCGCGGTACGTAAATATGCGATAGGGCTGCCCGCCTCCAGCATTTGAATTACATTTGCCTACTTTGTGTTTCCATTTAGTTTTGTGACTGTAAATATACTTTATTTTATATAAAAAAATAAAATAAGTACTTTGTGAATTGAATAGGAAGTGTGCAATAAAAATAGAAGTAGATTTAATTAAAAAACCATGTTTATGTTTGAATAACAAATCGGTCTTATAAATTTGCGATCGAAAAATATTTGCGCCTTGACTGAGATGTACGAAACGCTTTATTATTAAATTTTAAAGTATAAAAAATCCGCATTCTAATATAAAGCTTAATTAAAAATTGTTTTGGGAAACATGGACAAGGTGGAGAACTCCAATCTTTACAAAATCAACACTTACCTACTCAACTACAATGCAAGAAACAGCTGACGAGTAATTTTAATAACTTTTTATCTCAGCTTATTAACGTCTCTATAAATTAGGTACCTACAACTCGCAACAACTCAAAACAAAAATTCTTTGGTCACCAATGCCAAGCTGAACAGCTGGCTACGAATGTTTTAAAATCACGACCCTCTCAAATATCTAAATATTCTGTGAATATCTCATGAGTCTAGCTGTTGTCGTCGTTATTAATACCGAGAAAAAAAAACGGTTTTTAGTGGTATAATTGTTGTTATAGCAGCAGCAGAAATACTTAATCTGAGAAAATTTCAGCTATCTAGTGACAGACAGACGGTCAAATTAATTTTTTTCTAGTAATATTCATACACACAGTACAATAAACAACTATTATTAATAATAAAATAACACGTCTTTACTTTGAATTATACAAACTAACAAAACAAAACACACATGCCCCGAGGTTTTTAACACAAGTGTAAGTACCTACCGTATCATGATTCATGAACCGCCTATAACTACCTATTTCACTCTTGTCAATCACTTTCCTTTACTCTATTCACTTTATTAATCCAGACATCGTTTTTTTCGGGAGATAAAAGGAAATACTTATCCATTAAAAAGACACATTATGTACCTACCTACTAGTAAGTAAAATTATTTTATAGTCTTACCTTTCAGAGTTTCCAGGTAATCTAAAAAAAGTTATCCCTGGATGCGTTATTGACGAATTCATGCAACCAAAAACAGCACAATATATCCTACTCGTCATATTAACTATGTACTTATTTTTAGTGAAAAAATCGCGCGGTAATTGTTAAAAAAACAACACACCGACCGTTCGTCACTGCGGCACAGTCGCGACTGTCTTCCTGCCGAGCGAATGCCGAGATCGAGACGCGTAGGCATAGCTCGCGCATCGTCCGTTTGTATGAAGATGGAATACTGTATATATAATTATATTGTGCCTACGCTGTCCTCCCATACCTACTGTAATTAGAAAACATTGTAAAAGCCAACTATTTTTAAAAGAGTAACCGTGGAGTTTCTTGCCGGTTCTTCTCCATAGGAAACGACCAATTGGAACCGTTCACCTAGCTTCTGACGTTTCATAAGTGCCCTTGTGTGAAATAAAATATTTTGATTTTGCAATTCTCTTTGAAACTCAAACCTCTCAGCTAGATACTATGAAACAGCGGGGCAATTAAACAGCACGCCTACAATGGCATTGCCATTCATTTTGGCAATTGAACAACATTCATCGCGTTATTTACGTTGTCAGGCAGACAAATTTTTCAAACATATGAACCAATGGATTAGGAATTTTCTTCAAAATCGTTCGGATTGTGATTGAAAGCGTACTACGCAAGGGTGCAGCTCAGGATACTTACATTGCACATTGAGGAACCATCGGTCTTCAATAACAGCATTAGGTACCCTTGGATTCTCGGCGCGGCAGACGAGATACTTCTCATGGTCCTCGGCCATCGGCACCAGGTTCAGCGTACTGAGCGTTGCGTTGTTGTCAGAAAACTGTGTAAAACATATCGGAATGTTATGACCAGACATAAATTAAAGTTGAACAAATAAGTTATGATTAGTTTTCAAAAATTTCTGGTTTTAAGCAAAGATTTAAATCGTTAGATTGACCCGAACGCTTCTAAAGATGGTGACGTTTCTGATTCGTTGGTAACTTTGATGACCTAAGTACGGTGAGGGCAAGCCCAAAGGTTTGTTAGTTGACAAAAATAACTAACAATCGCGAACAATTGAGGCAAATGAGAGGTTGCGAATTAAAATTCTAAAAAAATAAACAATAACATTTATTTGGCAAAAGTTCGTTAAACACAAAACACATTTTTATTAAAGAGTATGTTAACTTAAAATATGTTAACAACAACAGTAGGTATGCGCCTCACGGCTGCGCCGAAGAAACAAAAGACAGATGCGGTATGACGCTGGTTTTCTAATGAACCTTTAGAGACGAGCGACGGATAAAATCCTAAACCAACAGTTAGGGGGCAATCTAACTTATATTAACATTTCAGCACAAACAGACCACTGGGCATCAAAACTGATTCGCAAAACCCTCCTAATATGCAGATAGTAAAGTAGCTTTGCATGCTCTAAAATAACATAATATTATCTACAGTAACACAACAAAGCTGCTAGTCCTAATCTCGCCAAAGTACTAAAATGTTGCTCCATAGCTGTCGGCAATAAGTTTTACAGCTGGACCAGTGCTAACGTTTCCATTGTATGGGGTTCCTGTTTTATGGGCTTAGAAACTGAATGTTGTGCCAAAATAAGTGTTAAGTGTACTTTAAAGCGTGTATAATGTTAGTAAACTACGGTTTTGGGAAGATAATGCCAGGCTTGGCAGGGATATTAGCGATCGTAGTTGGATTTTTTGTGTACAATGGTGTTATACCTAGTGGCTATTAAGGCGTTGATAAAAAACACGGCATTATTTTTTACTTTAATTATGTCCTAATCAGATACAAGACCAACTGACCTATTCTGTAAAAATCGTTGTGTAAAACGTGAAAACTTAGGTGCAGTGAACGGTCAGTAGTGTTAATCACTAGAATTAAGTGAAGTGACAGCTTACTTCAAGCTCACTTCAACTAAGTTTTCATGCTGAGATTTTTACAGAATACGCCGGCTGGTAATGAGGGTCTTATAGATTGAAATAATATTAAAATCTACATTGTACTACATACATTGTAATCCGTTAATTTGAACATCCCCAAATAAAAATATCTGACGTAGGAACAGTCGTCTACTAAATAAAAATAAAAAGTATTAAAAGCAAAACAAATAATTTGGACAATCAATCACAACAGTGTCAGGGCATTAGTCATTAGTCGAAAGCCACACGAACGCTGTGCTCGTCTGTACATAAAAATAAACATGTAATAAAATAACAAATGACTGTCTGTAGGTACGTTGATCGAACGATGTTTAAACATGTCACAAATTGATATCTTAATTTAAAACTGTGTGAGCAATTATTTATATTTGTATAGATATTTTTTTCTGTCACAGCAAAGTGTGATGGATTGAGATGAGAAAATGTATAAAAACTTTTCATAATTGTTTACATGGAGCGACTGCCTATCTGACTTCCAGAACCCAGTTACTGGGTAATGCGATACCCCTGGAAGCAAACCCAATGTAGTTGGGAATAGTTAGGCATGTTCATTAATAATATCTTTCATAAAAACGATAATAGATTAATTTCTTAGCACAACTTGCGGATTAAAAACCCATATCTACGTGAACAAAACTGAGGGTAAAACTACAAAGTTATACAAATAAAGATTACTCATGTGAACAGAATGCTCATAAACTGTCAAAAAGCTTGAATCCGTAGAACGTACACCATCCAAGGTTTGCATGTTTAAAATTAGGAAGGGAGGTACAAAAATAGTAGAAATAAATACTAATTTGTCTAGACAAAGTTGGAGCTGGCTACGTAATAAAGCAGTGTGTAAAACTGAAATATTTGCACATCAAAACTACATTCATTTTTCACAGTTACTTCCTACAACGGTGAATTTCCCGGAGCAGGTTTGCGACACGATTTATAATATTTTGGTTGAATTTTCATCTTTAGATATTTGTAAAATTCAGGGGCTCGTGGCTAAATGATAACAATCGCACGGATCAATTGAAGGTTAAGCTACGCTTGCTGCGGTCGGTTCATGGATGGGTGGTTTGCTACCTGCTTAGCGAGACCCCTCCGTTTCTCGGAAAATAAGTTAAGAGCCTATACTACCTCAAATGGCTTAGCATGATCCTCCGTTACGTCGAAAATACTGCAGCATTAATTTTGAAATAAATATATGGTAAATTTGAGGATTAATGTTAGGTCTTATGTTAGACGAAAACACGATTTCATAAAAAATTCTCGATAGAAAAAAATTCCAAAGTTACCTCTAAACCGAACAATAAACCGCTGGTATTCCAAAAATTCTTCAAATTAGATCATGAAACTTTGTATACTAACCGAACTAACTATAGAGCAGGTCTTATGTTATTTTTTTTTTATATACCAATATTTTCACCGTAAAAAGCAAATACCTAAACTATTGGCGCTGCCTGCCGCCTAGCACCGCACTCTGTCTCGCTCTCACTCACTCCGCGAGCAGTATCGTGCGAGCGAGATAAAGAGTGAATTTTAGCTGAGGTAGTGTAGGCTCTTAAGTCCTGGCTGTCATTCGTAGATCTTTGAGAGTCGCTACGGGTAGACAGAAGCACAAAAGTCTGACAATCAATCTTACCAAAGGCTATCGTGTTACCCAGTAACTAGTTTATCGAGGCCATCATCATCATCATCATCATCATCATCATCTAAAGCCCGGCTTAAGCCGCTGCTGGGAATACGCCTCTTTTTTCTTGTGCTTGTGTGTGTGTGATTCAGCTTCATCCTGGTTTTACCCGTGATGGCAACAATGTCGTCTTCAATATGTTATGTTAAAATACTGGTATTCAGCTGCATCTGGTTAGACTGGAAGCCGACTCAAACATAGTTGGGAAAACGCTAGACAGATTAATTGTATTAAATAAAAACTGTTGCAACAATGTCGTCTTAATTTGCATTTGTGACTATTCAAGATTACAGTAAAAACATGAGTCGATTTGAATATCGATTGAACAACACCTACTTTGATATTTTATGTACAACTGCAAATGTAAGTTTGTAATCGCAAAAAAATATTTTTATGTGAGAAAAATACAGATGAATAATAATTTTCGGACTATTTTCATTACTTGTGCTGTCAGGCCTCGCTTCTTTCCAAAATTTCATGATTCTAGGTCAACGGGAAATACCCTACAGGTTTTGATTTATTCGCGAGTATCAAAATATGTCGCATAAACGGCCGCATTTTAAAATTGCGTTGACTTAGAAGCTTGATTTTAGAGCTCCAATGGACCGTACACCTACATATTTCGTACTAATTTCAACTGGATACCTCCACGCGTTCCTGAATAGAATCTTGACAGACCGACGGACTAGCGGACGGACGGACAACGAAGTGAACCTATAAGTGTACCGTTTTTTTCCTTTTGAGGTACGGAACCCTAAAAAACAAAGCGAATATTTTTTTATTTTCAAACAGTCCAATTTCTACGAAAAACCTCCGTCTGATACAACTCATGGCTATCATTTTGCATTTATTCGAAAACGTATCGGAAACTCCATTTTGTTTTAATATTTTTTTGTAAATACGTAATTGGTTTTCCCGGTACTATTGAATATTGGAGTTGATTAAAATTGTAAACGGCACAGTTGAGCAGGTAGTGAATTTGTGATAAACTTGCTGAATGATTTCGGCTAGTGGACTGTGATAGGATTAACTTATTGAACAAAGTGAATGATATTTTTATTGTTACACACTAGCCTTTGTTTGTGACTTTGAGTTTATGGATTTTTGAAAGTCAGTGACAAAAATATGTCATTAATATGTCACCGCCCTACGAGTCCAATTCAACAATGCCTACAGGGTGTTGTTGGGGTTGCCCCGATACTGCAGCGCTTCAGGGATGTTCGCTGAACCTCACGTGGACTGCTTCTACACGGTGATGCGGAAGCGGTGCGCATCCTTGGTCCGTAGGGTGCGGGGCAGCGCCAACAGCATCCTATCTACGATAGCAGGCTGGCTTGATTATGTGATTGTGAACCACTGCTGCAAGGTTTCGGCTGGGCCTGTCACCTTGCAGTAGTGATTTTGCAATCTGTTTTTATTAAATTATTATTATCTGTATTAATAATATAGTTTGTAAGCTTGTATATTGTTACTAACACTATGAGTCTTGTTGCTCAAAATAAAAATGATGAATAACAAAACGGCACTATGCACCACCTCCTAGACATTAAAGAAAGGTACGTTTTTAAGGAAATTCCTAATCCATTGCTCCATGTCTGCGCTGCATCGACACTGGCATATCGTACCTAGCAGCTATCGTAGCTAGCTATCACGTCGTCCCAAATTACTATTAACCTGCTTACTGTATTACGTGGACACTAAAATACATTATTTTTCTATAAAGGGTGAAATTGAAAACATGCGACAAACCGAAATGGGAGATTGTACTCATCATTATGAACAACTTTTACTAAGGGAACAAAGCTGCAATCGCGAAAAAAAATCAGCTGTTCCCTACATTTTGACGAGTTATACGAACATAAATGTAGGGAACAGCTGGTTTTTTGGTTTAGTTAGAAATAGGTTCAACTTATGCACTAAAACACTAACTTTATGACTTATACTGACTGGCACTATTTGGAGCGCAGCGCGGTAGCAGGCGGAGACTGACGTTTATTCACTGGAGGATAGCTCGCTACTAACTGGTTATGTTAAGAGACGGTCCTTTTATATTTTCAAACTATTGCATAATGATTTAGGGTGGCAAAATCCCATGTGCGTCATAGCGTAACTATGCACAAAATCAACGATAAATTCAGCTCCAAACTTCATTACATTGACAAAATACCTTGAGTGTTCGAACGAAAGAACACACATGCAAATAAACAGCGTTGTATTCCGGCAAGCGCCGTGATTGGTTCTGGTGCGCGGTGGCCTTTTTGGCAACGCCCACCACGGTAAACATTTGCGTGGTGTCATTTTTGAGCTTGAGTTACATTTCTTGACTTTTGTTATTTATTTATTTATTTAAACTTTTCGCACAAAACAACAAATGCGATATTCGGTCAAGTTGAAACTTGCTACCGACAGTGGTTAGTTTCTCGAACGTGCTAGTACTTTGGGCTATTGATAAGATTCAATAAGATAAAATAGAGCTCGTACTACTGTGCTTCGTCTACAGTAACAGTATTATGTTTGAAAAATTTGTCTGCTCAACAACGTAAATGACGCAATGAATGTGGTTTACTTGGAAAAATGAAATGCATTACGTATACGTGTGTTTTGCAAGTACCCCGCTAGGATATAATAATAATAAAATCTTTATTTCAGACTAAGTCCAATATTATAATCAAAGTCAAAGTCAAAGTCAAATCATTTATTTCAAATAGGCACTTAAAAGGCACTTTTGAACGTCAAAATTAAAAATTAAAAAATAGAATTGATTCTAGTCACCCATTCCAAAATGTAGTTTTCGTGCGGAGAAGAATGGGCAAGAAACTCCACCGTTACTCTTTTAAAATGTTTTACAAGTTTTTGTATACATTCATTATATAATTATATGTGAAGACGATGCACCTAAAATAAAATTTAATCTACCATTTGATCTACCATTATGTGATCCCAAGTAACACAAAACAACATTATAAGAAGCGTACAACAGCATGGACTTACGTGCAAAGCAGTATATGAGCACGATATGTAGCACTATATCAGTCGTATAAAAGTCTATAAGTGTCTTCTAAGCTCAATTTGGGCCCCAAATAATACAGCTTTGAGCATTATTAAATATTATTAGTGCTGCTAACCAGCGCTTATAATGTTATTGAAGACAGACATTAGTAAAGTTGTTAGACAGCATATTCTAATGTAAAAAGCATTTTTTTAGACGTTATTACAGCTTATAAACAGCTTTTTGAATTACAATATCAAAGTTACGTTTTATTCTAAGGCTGAACGTTTTATTTTCTTTACATAAAAGTATTTGAAAAAACTTATCGAAACTTATGTCCGATTTGTTGTGCGAGATGTTTTAATGTGTCTTCATTGAAAATAATTTATCATAAGGTAAGTCAATCATCAATTTTATTTTGTTTTGAATGCAAATGAGCTGGGGGTATTAGTCTTATGTGAAAATATATATATGTTTGTGGCTTATAATTCACGCGCCCTCACAGAAATGCTTTTTTAATAAAAATAGGGACAAATTTAGAATCGACATCTGACACCTTTTGTCATTTTTTTAACGATTTCATTAATTTTAACTTATAAAATTGCTTCTATCGATACTTCGCTTATAAGAAAAACATAATAAGTAGTATTTCATACATATGTGTGTTATAATTTTATTTTTTATGTTAGAGAAAATAGAACGCATATGGCGTCATATAATATTAATGTTTTAAACTTTCAACTAGTGTCTTTTAATGTTGTCAGTCTTATTATATTATAAAAAAATAGCTTAAGTCATTCAACCTACATATAAAATATCTAAGTGATATCTTTAACATTATTGTAACACTTTTTAGGCATGTTATAATTTTCATTACCCTTAAACGTCATAAAAATGGATTGCAATAGTGTTAATCAGGGTACCGAAATAATAATTTAGAATCCCTTAATCACATGATACCCTACTCCACGTTTTTCATATTTTATCTGTCTCCAGTTAGGTAATTTGACAAGTGTAAGTATAAAATCATTATATATAAATAAATATAAATATATATATAAATGAGTTGGGGAATTCCCTGAATCATGTGCCCGAATGCGGGGAGATCCTCTATAACACACTTGAAGGACAGTAATGGTGTGAGACAGGGCGATAGGTCAAAAATAATCCAAATTTGCACTCAATTTTACAAATCTTTATACTCAGACGACGACTCAACTTTCCAACCTGCAGATGAAGTCTACTCATGCTCTGATGATGTCCCAATGATAACTGGCTTTGAAGTTCATAAAGCTCTTATTAGCATGAAGTACAATAAAAGCCCAGGAGAAGACGGTATTACAACCGACGCACTGCGAGTTGGGGAGCAATTTTTACTACCACACATTTGTAATCTATTTAACTCAATTTTAAAATCAGGCATATTTCCAAGTAATTTCTGTCATTCCAACATAATTCTGCTACATAAAAAGGGAGACAAATCCGATATAAGTAATTACCGTCCTATTAGCCTTGTCTCACATCTGTACAAAGCTTTCATCAAGGTCCTCGAAAACCGAATTTCCGACCAAGTAGACCGCCACCAGCCTCCTGAACAAGCTGGTTTCCGCCGCGGCTTGTCCACTACCGACCACTTACACTCTTTGAACCAGCTGATAGAAAAGCACGAAGAATTTAACTTACCGTTGTACCTTGCGTTCGTGGATTATTCCAAAGCATTTGATAGTCTATCACATAAAGCCATTTTTAAGACACTCTACAAACAGGAAATTGATCCCACTTATGTTAAATTACTGGAACGAATTTATCTTAACAGTACAGCTGCCATACGCTTAGATACTACTGGCCCATCCTTTCCAATTCGAAGAGGTGTCAAGCAGGGGGATCCGCTGTCTCCAAAACTCTTCACAGCAACGCTCGAGGAAGTCTTCCAAAATTTAGATGTACACTGGCGGGACAAGGGCATTGTCGTTGGAGACAGAAGATTAACTAATCTACGCTTCGCCGATGACATTGTCCTTTTCTCATCTTCGGCGGCTGAGTTGAGTCTTATGTTGGAACAACTGAGCCATGCCAGCCTCGAGGTCGGACTCGGAATGAATATGACGAAAACGAAGTTAATGACAAACAGCATGAAATGCAAAGTGGACATTGGGGGGGTGGAGGTTGAATATGTCCATGAGTACATATACCTCGGCCAAATAGTCTCTTTCCAGGCGAGGCAAGATAAAGAGGTTGCTCGACGCACCGAAAACGCCTGGAAGAGCTATTGGTCGATGAAACACCTAATGAAAGGATCACTTCCACTTTCCCTAAAAAGAAAACTCATGGACATGTGCATCCTTCCGACCCTCACCTACGGAGCACAAACTTGGTCGTTGACGAAACGTCAAAAGTCCGCACTCGGGGTCTGCCAGCGAGCAATGGAACGAAGTATTCTTGGAGTCAAACTCACGGACCGCATTCGGAACAGTATACTTCGTTCCAAAACACAAATCGCAGACGTGGGCAACACAGCCGCCAAACTAAAGTGGAATTGGGCAGGCCACATCTGCCGCATGTCGCAACAGAATTGGGCAAAAGTAGCCACTGACTGGGTTCCGAACAACAGGAATCGGCGACGCGGTAGGCCCAGAAAGAGATGGCGTGACGAATTGGACGCCTATTTAAAGGATTGGCCAGATGTAGCAAGAGACAGGAGAATATGGAAAAACGGAAGGGAGGCCTTTGCCCTGCAGTGGGACATAACAGGCTAATAATAATAATAATGTGCCCGAATAGAACGAAAGGGACGTGCGACTTAAATAAAAAATTATACTAAAAAAAAACTAAATAAGACTCAAATAATATAATAAAATAATAATATATTAATAATATATTTATATATTTATTATAGTTTTAGTAATAATTTAGTTTGTACTTATTTAGTTTTCAGGTAAATTACCTTCTCTATTAAGTCCTAAATAAGCTCAATTGTTTTTTTCAGATGCTTTTAGTGCAAACGACCGAAAGGGGGGGATCAACTAAACTGTTCATTGTTCCAAGCGGGTGGGAAAGTCAGCGTCAAATGCGATATCCAAAAAATCTAATGAGTCTGCATTAGTAAGGAATGAAAATTCCAAGTCTCGCGCAGATTGGCCCGTGTTGCCTTGTAAAGTGAAACGGACGGGTTTTTTAACCTATGCCGATGCTGAAGAGGAATTATCAATTATGATGCAGCATAGCGACACAGATACCGGCCCCGATATCTATGAAGCCCAAAGAGAAACCCAGCTCGCAATGTCAGGATTACCAGATTTCAATAACATGGCTGACGAAAATAATTTTCATTTTCAAATCTTGAATGTACTACGGAACCACTTGATGGAACTTCTTGACTAGTGCTTGGCTCAAGAGTATCATTGTTTGGAACACGTTTTTCATTACTTAAACCAGATAAAAAGTTTGAATATTCCGTTTTTATCTTTCTCTTTACTCCACCTGTTCTCTTAGTCTTTTTCCACTGTTTATTCATGACAACAACGTGACACGTGCGACATAAATTTACTAATGAGTATACTAACGCACATATTAAAATAATCATACTACTCACCGTTTTACGGCCAAATTATGACCTATAGTAATAAAATTACATTTTTATTTATCTAAATAGTGCTGAAAGCTTTAAAGTAACAATAAAATAAGGAGGTAACAGAGCCAAAACTTTAGTAAATGTTTGGCTAATGCTTAGCTGTAAATAAGCATAAGAAAAGATCATAAAAATGCGTTTAATCTTAAAAATGAGTTAATAAATCTAAGTTCACTATAAAATATTTCGACAACGTTTATTTAATGTATTAGGTTTCTTATTTACTAATATAAGGTCTTAACCTTTGTGTTAGTATAAATGCTGTTTAAGGTGCTGTATATTAAAAGTAATTAATGTTTTAGTATGATTATAAGCCAATTAACTTTATTTTTTAGACCATACAATAGCTTAATGCATTATAAATTTTACCACATTCTACTCAAAAGCATTTAAACTAAGTCAAAACTGATGTAAAGTGATAGTCTGGCTTTAAAACGTAAATCAGTCTTTACTTCAGTGAATATACAGATTACGTGTTACTTGGGATAGATACATGGTGCTCACATATTTACAAAGATTGTAAAATTTTACTAGTATTTTAAAAAGTGTGCGAGTTACATTTGTCACAGAATGTAAAAAACAATGAATTTTAAAAAAAAATACATGCGAGAGTTAGAAAATTTGCACACGAATAAATTCTTTCAGGATATGATGGGCGGTTAGTTATTTTTACCACAGTTTGAGCTATATCAATCATTACTGATATGAGAGACAAAATCAAACTGGTTGCTAATTTATACATACACATTTTTTTTAAATACATTGTTTTTTACATTCTGTGACAAATGTAACTCACACACTTTTTAAAATACTATAAAAATTTTACAATCTTTGTAAATATGTGAGCACCATGTATCTATCACATAATTGATTTACCAGTCTTTGTTATATGTATAATTCTTTTTACCATTTGTGGTAGACAAAATTTTATTTTAGGTACATCGTCTTCACTATTTATATGTATAATGAATGTACTTATACAAAAACTTGTAAAACATTTTAAAAGAATAACGGTGGAGTTTCTTGCCCATTCTTCTCCACACGAAAACTACCTTTTGGAAGGGGCGACTAGAATCAATTCTATTTTTTAATTATAATTTTTGACGTTCCAAAGTGCCTTTTAAGTGCCTATTTGAAATAAATGATTTGACTTGACTTGACTTGAGAAGAAAAAAAAATTAACGGTTTTAAGACCCGTTTAGTGGCACTCGTCCCACTCCTGGGTAAAGCCCTCCCCCCATTTCTTCCATCTTTTGTGAGCCCACGCGTCCTGCTTCTAGTTTTGACGAAACCTATCCAGCTCGCCCCGCCATATCCTACGTGGTACTATTATTATTAGGTCATCTATTATTTCCATCTATTTTGCCCGTAATTTCTCACCCCTGAGCAAAGACCCCCCTTTTCGTTTTTCCATTTGTCTGTCTAGTGTCATTGGGGGTCAGTCCTTTCGGAAGGAATGAACTTGGTCCCACATTCTTCGTCTTGGTTTGCCGCGATGTTGCCCAGCTTTTAACGGGACACAATCAGTGGCTTTATTTACGTTTAAAAATTCTCATAAACATCAAAACCTGAATTATAATGTAAAAGACTACCTCGAAGATAAAGAAATTGTATTTTAATTACAGAAAATATTTGTATATTAATTCAATACGATAATAATAATTATAATTACTATGACATTATTCATTTGCTTGACATTATTATTATAATTTATTAGTTCAGATTTAATTAAATTGACTTATCTATGTATATTTTCAATGACAATGTAGCTTAATAAGATAAATTAATAAGAATAATTGTGTCATAATGTTCGTAATATATTTGCACACCTCACATGGTTATAATACAGTGTACCTTATGAACCTTTTATAACATCCTCTGAACCTGTGTTATGCAAATAAATGATTTGACTTGATTTGAAACTATTACCCTTTTGCCTAAAAAAAAACAGTAGTGCTTATCCTGGTTAAGGGCCTATACTACCTCAAATGGCTTAGCATGATCCTCCGTTATGTCGAAAATACTGCAGCATTAATTTTGAAATAAATATATGGTAAAGTTGAGGATTAATGCTAGGTCTTATGTTAGACGAAAACACGATTTCATAAAATTTTCTCGATAGAAAAAAAATCCAAAGTTACCTCCAAACCGAACAATAAACCGCTGGTATTCAAAAATTACTTCAAATTAGATCATGAAACGTTGTATACTAACCGAACTAACTATAAAGCAGGTATAATGTTATTTAATTTTTTTTAATTACCATTATTTTCACCGTAAAAAGCAAATACCTAAACTATTGGCGCTGCCTGCCACCTAGCACCGCACTCTGTCTCGCTCTCACTCAGTTCGCGAGCAGTATCGTGCGAGCGAGTTAAAGAGTGAATTTTAGCTGAGGTAGTGTAGGCTCATAATCGCTACGTCAAGTTTAGTACGTAAAAAGTCGGCACTAAGACAATGGGACAGCAACAGTTAGTTGTTCACACAAGGCGGTACGTTTGCTGCTCTCAGTAAAACTTCAGTTTCTTTGTGTCTGTGCCGTTTCAAGTTTTACTTCAAATCTTACTCTTTCGAATGTTTCGGAAACATTTCCTGTCGAATTAATTGTGGAACGATTTGCGATTTACTTGTGTATTTTTCAGCTAATCAATTTTCTTCTATTACTTACTGAGTGAGTCTTTGAGGTGGCGCGAGAAGCACTTAATAAAAAGCAATTACAGGCACTTTTGAACTGACAAGGAGTCTGTCAGTCAGAAATATGAAGCTAGTTACCTATTCAACAACGTAAAACTTTCCAATGGAGATTAACCTTCAAACGTGGATCCACGCGAGACAGAATGACTTTTTAATTAAGGCATTCAATCAGTTAAGAAATCACATTAGTATTTCATATACAGTGGCCTCCGAAAGTTAGTTGACATTTTTTCACTTCTGCTGTTGATGCCCCATCATGATTTAACCTTTTAGCGGTCGCACGTAACCTAAAAGACCTATGGGATATTTCAGAAATTTATAACACTAATTATTTAATAATCATTTATTTTTTTTTTGTATTTATCACTTAATCATTACCTACACACACAAAACAAAATTGTAAAATCAAAATAATATTCTAATCTTCTTTGGATTAATCTATACTAATATTATAAAGCTGAAGAGTTTGTTTGTTTGTTTGAACGCGCTAATCTCAGGAACTACTGGTCCGATTTGAAAAACTCTTTCAGTGTTAGATAGCCCATTCATCGAGGAAGGCTATAGACTATATATCATCACGCTAAAACCAATAGGAGCGGAGCACCAATGAAGAATGTTTCAAAATCGGGGGATTTTTTTCCTATTGAGAGCTTCCGCTGCGTGCGCTGCGTAAACGGTTAAAGTTTCGCAAAAATCATATATAACAGAATTGTTTCCCTTTAAAAGCTTTAAAAAAAAGTCCGCGACAGCATATGTCTATCTTTTAAGGTTAGCTCACTATAATACTAATAATAAAGCTGAAGAGTTTTTTTGTTTGAAACACGGTTTGAAAGCTCTAAATCTCTGGAAGTATTGGTCGCATATATAAAAATATTTTTGCGTTTGATAGCCCAGTTCTTGAGGAAGGCTATATTCTATTAAACTTGACGCTAGGACCCTTAGGAGTTGAGCAAAAAGAAAAAAAGTCTGAAGTTTTCGCCAAGCGAAAACGAAGTAATAGCGCAGGCCGGCGACACGTTGCGACGGGGTGAGTCGGGGAAACAAAAAAATTTACGCGGACGATGTCGCAGGCAGAAGCTAGTAAGCAATATGACGGTCAATTAGATTAGACGCCGCGCGCCTGCTTGAAGGTAAAAAAAAAAATATCAAGTACTTCTAAGGGATTAAAAGAAAGAATGAAAAAGTATTTATTGCGACTCGTACAGGAGGATCACAAACTAAACTAAACACAGTCTAAATTAAAATACCAAATTATATCTATACTAATATTATAAAGCTGAAGAGTTTGTTTGTTTGTTTGAACGCGCTAATCTCAGGAACTACTGGTCCGATTTGAAAAACTCTTTCAGTGTTAGATAGTCCATTCATCGAGGAAGGCTATAGGCTATATGTCATCACGCTGAAACCAATAGGAGCGGAGCACCAATGAAGAATGTTTCAAAATCGGGGGATTTTTTTCCTATTGAGAGCTTCCACTGCGTGCGCTGCGTAAACGGTTAAAGTTTCGCAAAAATCATATATGACAGAATTGTTCCCCTTTAAAAGCTTTAAAAAAAAGTCCGCGACAGCCTATGTCTATCTTTTAAAGTTAGCTCACTATAACCTCTTTTATGCTAACCAAATTTGTTCTAAAATAATGCATTATTTGCGAAGGTGTTTTTATAAACATGGTATTACGAGTAGGTAATCCTTATCCAAATAAATACGGTATTCATCACATGTATTTAATTTTGAACAAAATTGCCTCTGACATCATTTGATTTCAATGTATATCTTAGGAGATATCATAGTTTTAAAATAATACTAATAATAAAGCTGAAGAGTTTGTTTGTTTGAAACACGGTTTGAAAGGTCTAAATCTCTGGAAGTATTGGTCGCATATATAAAAATATTTTTGCGTTTGATAGCCCAGTTCTTGAGGAAGGCTATATTCTATTAAACTTGATGTTAGGACCCTTAGGAGTTGAGCAAAAAGAAAAAAAGTCTGAAGTTTTCGCCAAGCGAAAACGAAGTAATAGCGCAGGCCGGCGACACGTTGCGACGGGGTGGGTCGGGGAAACAAAAAAATTTACGCGGACGAAGTCGCGGGCAGAAGCTAGTAAAAAATAAATTTTAAAAAGTAACAAAAATAAAAATGAAACGGAAAGTCCTATACGAGGCCAAAAGGCTCCTATCTCAGCATGATGCTGCGATATTTAAAAATAAATATCGAAATAAAAATAATATAAATATATATTTTTTATGATAAATCAAAAGCAGTTCAATTTAGTCAATATAAACGTTACAACAGTCAAACATTTGGATCACTAGAATTTTAAATCATAATGTGGTGTATCACAGCTGAAGTGGGAAAATGTCAACTATGGAAGCCACTGTATGTCAAGTCAAAGTATTTGAGCTGCTTAAGTTACTAAACTCCATATTCCTTAACATTCGGACTATCACAACGAGCGCCTAGAATATTAATCTCAAAGGTAATTTTATGCAAGTCACAAGTTTTAACTTAGCCACATTTTGACCTACTTACAGTCGTGTTTACCTCACAAATAAGCATAAAACTTGCCTGTTAAAAGTTCAACAGTCACGCAATTTTGTAAACTGGAATTTAATTCAAAACTTCAGTCTTCAAGCTAAATAGGAGTATTGGAAAACGGATGGATATAATGTTGGGTTTCGATATATATACCTAATAACAACAATAGCCTCCCCGAGCGATTTCGGTCACGGTGGCCAATCTCAACGGAGATTAGTCAGGTAGGCAGGAGATATTATTTGCGCAGACACAGGTGCACTCCCTCTTCCCTCACTCTCATAGTCTGACGGGACGGCAATCCGACATGACCGGAGAGAGATCAGGCGCAGGACCAACACCACCTGTAGGCCAATTCTGCTAATTTAAAACGTTCAAAATCTAGTCGCAATCTCATCTCAGCGACAAACAAATGTCAAAAACTTGTCAAAATGTAGGGAAATTTGAAATATTTTTGACAGATTGAGACTGAGATCAGATTGTGAACATTCTTAAAAATTACGAGAATTGCCCCTCAGATCCCTTTCCGGTCGAGTCGATTGCCATCCCATCGGACTATGAGAGCGAGGGAAGAAAGAGTGCACCTGTGTGTGCGCACACACTTGTGCACTATAATATCTCCCGCACCGAAGACTGCAAAGATTGGTCGCCATGGCTGAAATTCGGTAATGGACACGTATTTTTTGTTTTTGTAAATCAATGAATATTGAAAAAGATAAAACGCATCAAAACTTGGGAGTGGGGGCTCGTGACGTCAGAACGTACTAAAAATTATACTAAGGTGTGACGTATTGCAGCGGGATTGTCCGAAAGGGTTACCGCTACCCCGGAACACAAAGGGCTAAGGAAGGAACACGGGTGGGTTTTAGACAGTAAGAGTCTGACACTTCCTTCTGCTCCACCCAGAGCGGGAGGGGTCATTTGATGATTTCCCATCCACAAAAAAAAGGGTCCCCTTTATAACCTGTATTATAGGAAGATAGATATGACAAAAACATATTTTTAGATATTACAATGCCACAAAATTCACAATTCAAAATAAACAGTGGCAACAGCAACACTCTCAAAACTATGCACAACTCAATGAAAAGAATTAATTGCCGACGTGATAGCACATTGTCTACCCGCGATTTGACCCACATACTCCCATCACTTCACACAATGGCCGCCACGCTCAGTAAACTTTCATAAATGATGCGAGAAAATTTGCAATTAACACATTTTCATCAAATTTCCAGCTAGAGGATAATTTTAGTCAATTAACAACGCTAATAATTATTTATAACAAACACTAAATTGTGGTATCCATGTAAATCTATAGTAATATTATAAATGCGAAAGTAAGTCTGTCTGTTTTGCTGTAACCTTTTCACGACTAAACCTCCGGAACGATCAATATGGGATGACTAAAGTTATGTGACGTTTAAACGTCAAAAATGTATTGTTAAATAAACAGTCGCTAATCACTACTTAACTTTTAGGAACGTTTATGAATAAAAGGGGAATATTGCTGAATTCATTAATTAATTATGCCGTTGAACTTGGCAGAGAAGTAGCCTGGGACCTGGGGAAGCACATTGGCTACTTTCACCCTGAATACCTTTCATCATATGAAAAATATTTTAAATACAAAATCCACGCAGATGAAGTCACGGGCAACAGCTAGCACAATTATAATTGAATAGCAGCTTAATTACGTAGATAATGAAATGGTACCCAGATTAACTAATTTCCAGTTGTTAAATCAACATGAACCGCAAAGTTCAGGGATTAGGTTACTTTTGTTAAATAAAACGAAATTAACAATCTACTTAATTAGGTATTTTTTTGCTCTCTTTGTTTAGCGCGCTGAACTTTCCTTTGTCTAGGAAACGTAGGAGTCTGTATCTTGATTGTGCATCCCCTTCCCCACCCGCGGTGGTCATAAAGTTAAAAAACTGTTATTATTATGGACCAAGTCCGTCAGAAAAAGTAATATAAAAGAAAGGGCAGGAAACATCATGGTTACTCTTTTCTTTAATCATAAGCTGTTGGTCCGATGGGATTTCCATCGGCAAAATGAAGAACTTACAAACTATAATTCCTTAAATAACGTTAAAAATCCCCCCTTACAAACCTATCTTTAGAGCTCACCATAAACGGTACTCTTGTGCAAAATTGTATGCTTCCAGCCCCAGGAGTTTAGGCTGTGCGTTATCTGTCCGTGAATGTATTTAAGATTTTTATTTAGTGGATTTATACATGCATGCTCAGACATATATTTGGATTTATAACTCTACAGATGATACAGAAAAAAACCTCGGGTAAATCAATGTTCATAATCTCAGATAATTTACATTCCATCGCTACTTAATCAGTTATCTACTTTGGTTAAATGTATCTAAAGTTGATTTTTGAGTGATCATTTGTAACAAAAAGGTCCATAAAAGTTTTCGTTTTCCATGGAATTTGAACTTTGTTTGCAATGGAATTTGAACTTTGTTTGCAATGAAATTTCAACTATGTTAAGTATGACATTCAGTTTGTTGTTCCATAACCTGAAAAGTATCTCTAATTTCTGGCTCTAATATAGCTCTATGTTTATAGAAGAGACAAAGGGGAATCTTCCAAAAGACCAAACGCATCACTTTATGGAAAAGAAAACCAGTTCATTTCTACTCAAACACTTTCAAGTTGTACAGACGCCAGCTCATCAAGCTAACCCGAACCTGTCAAATTCTCCCAATCAACCGTGAACCCTATGCTTTAAAGTTGAAAATCTCTTAGAGAAATTTGACAGATCGTAGTAGCTTGATGACTATACAAACGCCAGTTTATATAGTCATTGGCTGGCAAGCTGGCGTCTAGGTTGATGTTTATTTACCATAACCTACCGAAAGTAACTTGACATCTCAGTTCTCGACAGATATCACAAATTAATTCAATATTTATAACAGACTAGTTTCTGTCCGCGACTTCGTCCGCGTAAATTTTTTTTGTTTCCCCGACCCACCCCGTCGCAACGTGTCGCCGGCCTGGACTATTACTTCGTTTTCGCTTGGCGAAAACTTCAGACTTTTTTTCTTATTGCTCAACTCCTAAGGGTCCTAGCGTCAAGTTTAATAGAATATAGCCTTCCTCAAGAACTGGGCTATCAAACGCAAAAATGTTTTTATATATGCGACCAATACTTCCAGAGATTTAGAGCTTTCAAACCGTGTTTCAAACAAACAAACTCTTCAGCTTTATTATTAGTATTATTTTAAAACTATGATATCTCCTAAGATATACATTGAAATCAAATGATATCAGAGGCAATTTTGTTCAAAATTAAATACATGTGATGAATAACGTATTTATTTGGATAAGGATTAATACCATGTTTATAAAAACACCTTCGCAAATAATGCATTATTTTAGAACAAATTTGGTTAGCATAAAAGAGGTTATAGTGAGCTAACCTTAAAAGATAGACATGTGCTGTCGCGGACTATTTTTTTAAAGCTTTTAAAGGGGAACAATTCTGTCATATATGATTTTTGCGAAACTTTAACCGTTTACGCAGCGCACGCAGCGGAAGCTCTCAATAGGAAAAAAATCCCCCGATTTTGAAACATTCTTCATTGGTGCTCCGCTCCTATTGGATTTAGCGTGATGATATATAGCCTATAGCCTTCCTCGATGAATGGGCTATCTAACACTGAAAGAGTTTTTCAAATCGGACCAGTAGTTCCTGAGATTAGCGCGTTCAAACAAACAAAGAAACAAACAAACTCTTCAGCTTTATAATATTAATATTAGTATAGATAAAGTTATTAAATGTCAGTAGATTTGTAATTTAATCATAAATTATAATAATTGCGACGATTCCCCAACGTGTACTTCCTTAATTAGTGGTTTATTCATTACAAATCGTGTCGCCTCATTTTCTGGTTTGTGGTGTTGTTAATGTCCAAGTTATATCACAATATGCGGATGAGTGGAAATTTCAATAGTCATGTTATTTGTTAATCTAATATTGTTTAATTTTCATCATCACTAATTTCGAAAAATAAAGGACTATTTCGACCGTAGCAATTAACATTTTCGGATCTACATAATTGCAAAAATGTAGATCTTATAGTCGACACCACATACTTATAGTCGACCTCGTAATTGTTTTACTACCTCTAAGAGCGGTTCTGCACTACATCCGATCCGAAATCCGAATTGAGAATATTCTAAATACGGACGGACAGAGTTCGGATCTAGTTCGCAACTCCGCATACAAATAGGACTGTGATCACTTAGGCCGGCATTTTTCGGATTCGGATCGGATGAAGTGCGGAACCACTCTAATGTTGAATGTCACTTGCAAGTCATAAAATGACAAGGTCAATTATTTGTCTATGTGACAGTTTTCTAGTTCTATAATAGTATTATCCTAAACAGTATAAGTAAATTCTTCAATCGGTTTTGGACTTGTATGCTAGATAGGAAACCCCTCATAACGATTCCACCATAATATTGAGTATTATGTAAGTAGGTATTAAATAAAGAGAAAATTTAATATGACCGAGTAAAACAAATCAGCTATGATTCTGGCAAAAGTCATGAAGTGCCATAAACGAGAAATATAAAGGATCGAACCTAACTTGTGTAAGCTATAATAACCGAGTTCTCACATTCCCACAGGAGCATAAAGAAATAGTACTCAACTTCTAACACGAAATCGTGGAGCAGCGGTATCTATAATAAGATAACTTTGCAGTCACTCCAAATGTTGCCTACCTCAATTTAATAGGGTTGTTACTTTTCCAAACATCGCATAATTCTTTCGAAATCATCAAAATTTAACCAACGTTATTAATCTCCGCTCAATTGCTCATATAAACTTAAGTCAACACACAGCGAAAACTAACATTCGTGGTAGGGTTTAATTAAAAACATCCACTATTCAATCTGACATAGGCACGTATTTACATTGGGAAGCAAATAGTAGATTATTGTACGGAGCAGATTATTAATGCTGAGCATATTTGTCGTGTGGTAGTTCAATCAATGTGGGTTTAATCGTAGCTTAGGTTTGTAATCAGCACTAGGCGGTGTAACCGCGGAGAGAGAGAGTAATTGGCGCGGCAGCTGATTACTGAGAACCGTGTAAAGGCTTCGGGAAAAGTCTTTATTGGATATAATAAATGTGGAACAAAGAGTTAAGCGGCAATCTTTCTCTATAATAAAAGGCCCAGTTCACAGGCTGATCATAATTATGTAGAAACGAAGAACCCCCCCCCCCCCCCCTAGAATACTCATTTTATCACCACTTAAAAAATAAATCGAAAGGATATGGTTTTGGATAACGGTCCCATAGAAGCTTGGCCCAGAATTAGACACAAATTAAAAAAAAACGTATTGAAGCAATAATAGTGTTTCAAAGCCCTTTAGATTATAGTTAGTCGTAAAAATTTGTGAAGGGCCATAAGACCCTTCCAAAATCTGATGACTTCAAACATGTATCAAAAAAATGTTCAAACTTGTCGATCGCGGAGTAATCATTGTCTTCCAACAGATTGAATTTCACTCATAACTAACGACTGTATCCCAAAGTCCCGGTATATAGAATGTTGGATCTCCGATGGAAACATGGCAAAATCAGAGTAGTCCGAAATGCTATACGATGTTTTCCTTCACCGTTTTGAGAGCAGTGATGATGAAATTATTTAGGTACACAAAGTAAAGCGCCTGCCAAGTTCGAATCTACGACCTCCAACTCGTAAGTCGCGGCCATTACCCACCAATGCTCTCTGTCTTTTTTTGTGAGGAGCTAATTTGATTGGTTCATTTTTAAAAGGTCACTCGCAATTTGTAGGGTCAATATTTGGGCAACATAGTTAATGAAGTTTATGGTACATAATAAGTTTACGTCGATATTCAAAACTAGATATAAAAATGTGCTTATTACACGTTTTGGCAGTCGGGTGATAAGCTTTGATGATTTCTACATATAATTCTTTTTGACGATGGCCGGACTTTATGTCATTTTCAGGTCTTACAATTCCTGCCATACTTTTTCATAAATCTTTATCAAAAGCACGAGCGTGCAAACGTTACTTTTACTCCGCGCGTATGTGCTTTTTCTATTGGAAACGATCACGTAACGAACATACACTTACGTTCTTAGCACTCCTCTTGAGCTGCCTGCCGGCCTTCCACCACGTGACTTGTGCCTCAGGCCTGGACCCCACGGCCCTGCACTCCACCTCGTAGTTTCTGTCTGCGGAGAGCTGGGCCCGCTTGTTCAAGATCTGGACGCTCAGTGGCCTTACTGCAACAAACTGAACTTATTGGCAGGGGATCGATGGTAGGATTGAAGTGGTATGAAATGCTGCCTTAGATGTGTCTTAAACGGGTATTGGCTTGAACTTGGGCGTTCACAAAGTGGCAGGGTTCAAAATGTGATACAGTCTTCAGTGAGATTCTTTTGATTTAGGTACATATTTATTTTCGCTCTTTTTTTAATCCTGTTATCTATAGTTACTCGTTAACGCCCAAGTTACATACTGGTTTTGGCATCACTGTCCAAATGGTCCGGTAGTCCAAAGATAAACTAAATAGATAATTAGGTACTAGTTTTTCAAACCACTGGATTCAATTAATGTGTCAGCATTTATTTACCATCGTTTTTTTTTAACACAAATTAAGGCCCACTTTCGCTACAAATCACTAAAGGCAATTAGCCCTTAACTAATTTAAAACATTGTTCTATTTCTGGCAATCAAATATGTGAACGTATTCCAGCATTACATAATATATGCGGACACGCCCTTTGTGCTTGAAGGCTTGGCAGCAAGTTCTGTTTACGTTTTTATTTTTGATTTCGTTATTTCTGCTTGACTATAGTATTCATTGTTTTTGTTAGTATACTGGCGTGCGGCTGAAATAATATGGTAAATAATTTAATTTATTGTTTTGTGTTTCGTAATTTTGGTAGGTACTGTATAAAATCAAGTTCTTCTGACTGAACAGACTGCTGTGCTGCTGAAAGTTTGTTGCACCACTTCTTCTCAGCTAAGTACTACGAATTGGTCATGGGCGGGCGTTTTGGGTACTGTGTCATGTAGTTTTGACGTTCAAAATGTGCTGATTCTCAGTCTAGTTTAAACAAATAACTTATTGATTTTCATTAAAAACCGTTTGAAGACGACAGAGGCATAATCATCTTTTAAATACATTAAAGTTAAATGCATTTGAGTTATTTTTTCGTTATCTTTATATATGTTACGGTAAATCTGATTAATTGAAAATTATTAATATTTTTACAAAATTATTAATAATAACCACATGTTTTGGTAAATGTGAATAAACGATCGAAATTTATTACTTTTAGTAGTAATTATTAATAATTCACGACACATATTGGTGAAAGTTATAAAATAAATAAAAACCCATGAAACGTTAACAAAAAATAAACTATTGAACATATTAGTTAAAAATAAACAGTTAAAAATGGGTAGTATTTAAACGCAAATAAAAAAATATCCTTTTTCTATGCAATAAGATTCCGAATTCCCATCAAAATTACTGATTGCACAGCAAAATATTCAACTCAAAATATCACTAAACACACTACAATTTATTTTCGCAGCGTACAGCGATTTTTACGTCAGGTCGACGGAGCCCCGCTGCGCGGGGCTCCTATTTCTGTCTGCAGGGTTTA
The DNA here is from genome assembly GCA_949316385.1 of Globia sparganii. NCBI lineage: Eukaryota > Metazoa > Arthropoda > Insecta > Lepidoptera > Noctuidae > Globia > Globia sparganii. The sequence continues at coordinate 21,272,517 of OX438671.1, forward strand.
AAGGAACCTAACCAAACCGAACCTCGGGGTGCCCCTGACGTCGTTTGTGATAAATTCAAGCTATCTCAAACACTGACTTATTACATGGACCACGGGCTGTCGGGCGTTTTTACATATTATTATTTTTTGTTAACTTTTCATGGGTTTTTATTTATTTTATAACTTTCACCAATATGTATCGTGAATTATTAATAATTGCTACTAAAAGTAATAAATTTCGACCGTTTATTCACATTTACCAAAACATGTGGTTATTATTAATAATTTTGTAAAAATATTAATAATTTTCAATCAATCAGATTTACCGTAACATATACATTAAATTTAAATGCATTTGAGTGATTTTGGCGCCAACGGGCCTAAGCGAAGGGCGCCTATGAGCAACTTTTGTCTCGGCAACTAATTTGTCTCTCACATCAAATTTACGGGTTTTGTATGAAAGTGCGCGGGCGCATGTAGCGACGCAACAGCTGGGAGACATTTTTTTCCGCGGGTTTGGATCTATTTGTCGCCCGTCCATTGGTTGCAATGCAAGTGCGCACACGGCGACAATAAAGTTGCCAGCTAACCAGTTGCCGCTGAACCGAAAACTTAATAAAAAAATAGTGATGCTCCCTTATGTACATTGTCCAAATCTCGGCGAGGAGCCAGCGACAGAGGCAAAAATATTGCTTTGCAACTAAGTAGCGCGTGAGCGTCTTCCCGCCTTCAATAAAAATAAAATAAAAATAGTTTATTTCAGACCTTGATCCATATGATGTTATCAATACACACTTGTAAACTATGTTAGTAACAGATTTAAGTAATACAATATATTTTTTAATTCATGTATCTGTTGCACTCACCTGACGCAACGGGTACATGTAAGTACAAGTACCCGGTGCGCCATAATATCGCAACGTGGCTTCCCACTGATGACTTTTTTCGTTGACGCTCCCATGCACTCTGCGCATCATGGACGCCATCCTTTTTAGAAGGATGGCATTGAACCCACTAATATGTGTTTCGGCAAACATTCCTGATGCACTGCAGTAACGTGGAGGCCTCGACAACATTCTGAAGGCATTATTATAATGAACTCAGGACGTTGTATACCCTTTGAACTCACAAAGTGCACGTGTATAGAGATTGGCAAAAAGCCTTAAAAAGAGTCATTTTAACTTCTGGTGTATAACGTGCAAACCTGCGGACCAATATATTGCATCGAACAGCCAACGCCCTCCATTCTCTTTCCATATCAGCATCATCTTTTAAGTCCCCAACAATGAGTTTGCTGTCAAATATTACATTAAAGTTCATTAGACACACTGTAACAACAAACAAAAATAGATATACATTTTAGGAGATGACAATAAATTAAGGAACAGAGGCTATCCACTATCAAGCCTGCGTTAATTGAGGGAGTGATCCAAATCATCAGATTTGTATCACTCTCTTTGACTCCCCCAATTTGATGCCCATTAATATATTATTACAGGTCACATATATAAACATGACTGTCACAATAATAATATAACAAGCGAGTTTTTGTCGGAAGCAATCACTAACGCTTCAGTTAATCTGTAACAACCTAATAATAGTCGCAGTATATCAGACGATGTCGACAAAAAAATATTTCTCGTTCGTTTGTCTTTGTTCCAAATGCGAGATAGGATGAATAAAAATAACACGCCTACTAGAAAAAAATATGTGTCCGATTGTTATTGCTGTAGCTACAAAAGAACGTTAAAAATGTTCCATACAATATATTTTTTTTTTATTATAAACAGACAGGAAAAAACAGAACAAGAAATAGATACAAAGGTGATGCTTATTTCATAATAAATCTCTTAAAGCATACCTGCGATAGGACAATAAATAGAGATATGTAGATAGCGTATGAAAGAATAAAGGTGACAAAAAAAAAAAACATAAATATTATGAGATTATACTTACATAAACACAAATATACATACATCCTTCTAAAATAAAAATCACTACAATCGTAATAATTATAACGTAATCAAAATAATAAATACATACACAACTATGATGAAGTGGAAAGATAGTGTTCTTTTACTCTTCTTTTAAAAACTGCAACAGTTTGACAGTCCCTAATTTCGTCCCTAATATTACGTAGAACAAAACATTATTTTTTCCATTATTCGATACATCAACATCATTATCGTCATTTCATGCAGACGGTTCTCTTCCACTGGTGCACATAGGCCTACACAAGCGTCGCCATCTAGACTGATCCATAGCATAACAAGATTTCAACACATAACTTTATTCAAATTCTTTTCAAAGACCCTTCCTAATATTATTGAATCATAAATACCCATATCTATGATATTCATAAATTCCATTTCTCTCGATACAAGTTTTCAATTTACTTTCAAAAGTTTTCTGATCGAACTCAAACTCAAACACAAAGCATTTATTTCAATTATACCATTTACTGGCACTTTTGAATTGTACAAATTAATTAGTCGATCAGTTAGTCAGAAAGTTGAAGCTAATTGCCCATTCCAAAACGTAGATCTCTTGGAGAAGAACGGGCAAGAAACTCTAAGGACACTCTTTTAAATCAAGATATTACAAAATCCTGGGAACATAATTCTTGTTGCTTCTATATGTGAGAACAATGTTATGAAGAAACAATTCAAAATAGGTATAAGATTAAAAAGAAGCCCTGGCAGCTAAGAGATGATCATGAGCATGTCTTGCTCAACGATGATCAACAGACGTCTATATTTCACAGGTAAATTTCCAGAAAATAGTCGAAATCAATTTCAATACACCCATCGCAATATTATTTGCACGATTCTTAGGCTTTGCCGTCTGTGTATCCCGTAATTGAAACCGACTACCGGATCTGCTCAATCGGAAATTCCAATTGAGTGCCTGCTTATAATACCTCCAAAAATGACCACTTACCTTGAAGATGTACAAGGAAATGTATCATTTACAACACAGAGGATAATAGTTTCATATTATTGTGATGTCATCAATATTTTAGTCATAAAAATAGACTCGCCTGTATGAAGACTAAGGTTTATCGCCCAAGACGATATTGCAAAATACCGTGCTATGAATTCAAATCACCAATGAGTAACCAGAGTGTCGCATGACATAATCAGCCTAAAATGTTCCTACTGGCGGGCCTCCTCTCGATGAGAGGGAGTGGGCCATAACCCATCCAGTTGGTAGATGTCACACGTCTTCGAATTTTTGGTTCTAGAACATACCGGTTTCCTCACGATGTTTTCTTTCACCGTTTTGAGAGAAGTGATGATGAAATAATTAATACACCACTGCATGCACTGCTCAGCCAGGGTATCACATGGAAAATGGCGGTCCATACACGACGCGACTTACTAATGCAATATAAACTAGTTTGTGATTGTTTGCATCGTGTACGAACCACCACTGAACTACTATTGATGTGACTTTCTGGTAACTCATTGGTGATTTGAGTTTGTAACACATTACTTTTGAGTAGGGTCGTGGTCGAAAGGCCTAACAACAGAGAAAAAACATAGCCATGTTTTAAACTTCCCAGCTGGCTTGCTTCGTTTTAAAAAGCCTAAATAATCTGTGATGAAATTTCGTGTCCAGTTATTTATTTATTGATATTGCATTTACAACGACTTATTCACTAAGACGTACACAAACAAAAATCACAAGATTGATTGATGTTACTCGCATTTTGGTCAATGAATTTCAAATTAACAAATGCTAGAAATTTGACAGCAGCATTTGCTGATGGAATATATAGTCCATATGACTCGGGCAGCGGGATTGTCCGAAATTGTTACCGCTGCCCCGGAACATAAAGGCTAATGAAGGAACACGGGTGGGTTTTAGTCAGTAAGAGTCTATCACTCCCTACTTCTCCACCCAGAGCGGGAGGGGTTATTTGATGATTTTCCATCCACAAAAAAAAGACTTAGCTTATAATAACTTTGGAGTCAAAATCATTAAACAGATGTCGCGCATGAAAGTCTAACTTGCAATCATGCCATAATTTGGCAGCCACCCATTGTAAAAAAAAAACACCCATTGTATTTACTCTATTTAAATGTGAATAAATGAATTTGAATTTGAATTTGGTCATGTCCAAAAAGTCCGTCAAACGAACAGCAAACCCAAATAAATCAAAACAAGAAAAAAACACCGACTGACTTATCCTTCTACAAAACCCAATTAACTAAAAAAAAAAATACTGTAAGAGAAACACAACGATCTCACAGTTAAACTGCGTAAGCAGTTTTGTGGGGCAATGTACCTAACTATAAGAATTTTTTTTAGTGTATAATTCATTAAATCATCATCATCATCAACTCACAATTGATATCCAGAATCAGTAGCTTAGCTTCTGGGGCTGCGAGGTTGGTATTAGATGCCTGACAGACGAGCCTCGCGTTCAGGTGCTGTCGGCCCACGTTGGGGAACGTCAGCGTGTTCACCGTCACGCCGTCAGGGCGCTGCTCGAACGAGTCGTCTATCACGGTGTTCTCGAGGTACCAGGTGAGACGTGGACGAGGGTCACCTGGGGAGAAAAAGAAGATATTATGGTCTGTTCCAAAAGTATCTGGTAAAAAAGTAAACAAATGCAGCAGAAAATATACCTGGGCTAATATGTAGTGCCACTTACAAATGAGTGTTTGGATTTGATTACCACTATATCAAAAAAAAAAAAAAAATCTACTGTTCCCTACATTTTGACGAGTTACGCGAACATAAATGTAGGGAACAGCTGATTTTTTTTCGCGATTTCGGGTTTGGTCACATACTAAAAGTTGTTCTTAATGATGAGTACAATCTCCCATTTCGATTTGTAGCATGTTTTCAATTTCACCCTGTATATGATGTGAATCGCACAATTTCAAGCATATAAAATAGGCCAAAGGACCAACTGATTGATATAAAGTGCATTATAGTACTTTGTAAATAATTACGAAACGGTTGCATTAAATGTCACAGCAACATGCTGAGTGACCCCGTGGCCTTGTACAGAACATTTTTTTTTGTTGACTACTGTTTCGATTTTTTTTTTGACGTTACAACGTCATAAATCCATGAACACCGGCTGCACGCACGAAAAAGTGTAACGTTCCGCCTGAGCCTGAGCGTGCAAGCGAGAGCGCGGAACAAGCGATAGAGAGGCACGATCGGCCCAAGCGTTGGCTTGTGACACATTTATTCATCAATGTTTCTTTATGACGTTATCACGTAAAACTATCGTCCGTAAACCGACTTTACAGACAACCAATTTTTTTTTTGTCATTATAATATTAAGTTTGTGTAATTATCTTTCTGCACGTTCCTGTTCTACTTTCCTTCAACGCCAATTAGGGTATCGCCAACATTTGAGATACTGTCAAAATGTGTCATGTCTTGTGTCTGAGAGCAACGAAGGCCTTTTTTTTTGTGGATGGGAAATCATCAAATGACCCCTCCCGCTCTGGGTGGAGCAAGAGGGAGTGTCAGACACTTACTGACTAAAACCCACCCGCGTCCTTCCTTAGCCCTTTATGTTCCGGGGCAGCGGTAACCATTTCGGACAATCCCGCTGCCCCGGCAGGCTACGGCGCTTACGGGCCCCTTCCTTGATGCTGACATCTCTTTGAGGCGCGCGTGGAACATACGCGCCGTCCGGCACGGGCCTGGTCCTGATAGGACGGAGAGTTACCCATTACTCTCCGCCCGCAGATGATGCGGTGATGGCCTAGTGTTGCCAGTTGCTACTTACGAGTTGTAGGTCGCGTGTTCGAATCCAGACAGGCGAATTACTTTGGGTAAATCATTTCACAACCACTTTGAGAGCATCAAAACGGTGAAGGAAAACGTCGTGGGGAAACCAGCATATCCTAAGAGCGAAACACTCCCCTCTCACCGAGAGCAAGCCTGTGTGAACATTATAGGTTACTCGAGGCAATATCAGAACACAAGCCTGTGTGAACATTATAGGTTACTCGAGTCAATATCAGAACACAGCAATACTGCTTCCCCGAACGAGAATTTAAATCGGAGCTCAGCTACTACTATAACGTTACAGCAACATGATTCCTCCATAAATATTTCATTATTTCCTAGTTAAGTATTTGTAAATTGCTCCTGAAGTCTTCAAGACACACCTGTTGAGTTTAAACATGAAACCGAATGTGTTTGTCGTTATTAATGACGGTACTTAACTGACAAATACAGGCGATTTACGTGCCCACAGGGTCGCACGCCGAGGACATATATTTTCAGCATCCTCAAGATTACCAGGATCTTCAAAGTTTGTTTTGTCTATGCTGCTTTCAGAGATTTGTTGTTTTTTTCAGTTTGTTGGATATTAAATATAGTCTTTTGTCTGTTTCTTTTATAGTGATTGATATGAAAAAATAATGCTAAATGTTTATATTAGAACCTCCTCCTCCTACCTCTCATAAAACCGCATTTTTCGGCAAAAGTGTGCTAGGTATGGCGCCAAAAATATATAATAGTATACCAGCAGCTATTAGAAATAAAGAGTGTCTGGGATCCTTTAAGAGGTATTTGTTTAAATTCCTTTTAGATAGATGTTACTACTCCATCACTGAGTTTACTGCTGATAGACAGAGGTATGACGATTCCGACTTGCTAATTTAACACTTATGATTTTATTTATTTATTAAGTATGACTGTGTTTATTTATCTAACATTGTAATGACCAGCTTACCTAACTGACATATTTTTAATTGTTTTTTTTTTTTTCATGTAATCTATTGGCATCATTGTAATTGATTATGTTAATTTTGTACGTCATATACTGGCAAAACATAGTGCATATATTTAAACAATAATACCTGTAACCATACCTATGTTTTACAAAATAAATGATTGATTGATTGATAGAAATGTCTCATTGGTCTGGTGGTCGCAAGAGCTACTGCTGAGCATGAGATCCTGGGTTCGATTCCCTGGTCAGGCAAAGTGTTATTGGGTTTTTTAATCTGGAATTTAGTAGTAGCCCGGAGTTTTGATTTGTGCCCGTTTGGTGGTAGTAGGCTCGCCCCCAGTTACATAGGACTTAAACATAATTGGTGAAAATTTGTACTATAAGTACAATTCTGCCTTAGCCTTCGGGAAATACAGAAGGCCAATTCTCGTAATTTAAAATGTTCAAAATCTAGTCGCAATCTCGTCTCAGCGACAAACAAATGTCAAAACCTTGTCAAAATGTAGGGAAATTAGAAGTATTTTTGACAGATTGAGATCAGACTGTGAACGTTCTTAAAATTACGAGAATTGCCCTTCTGGTGTGACGTTATATTTATATTACAGCTGAAAAAAAAATACTGCGGTAGTACGGTTATCATAATAACAATGATACTAATCATAAAAGAAAGAAAAATGCGTTTATTAGCATCACATAAAAAAACCTTAAAACTACAAAAACAGAAAACAAAGATTATATTGCCAAAAGGGCCTCAGCTCAGCATAATGCCTCAGCTCAACACAAGATTTGCCACCTGACGCTGATTTTCAGCTGCAACACACGAGTGCCATACGCTGAAATAACAAACACATAATACAAGTGTGTGTCCGCTAAAATAAATTAAGATGATAATAATAAGAGATAATATTAAGAGGATAATTAATTAGACTTAGAATTTTCGCTTAAGATTTATACCATTCGAAAACAGCGTAAAAGTTGTTTTTGTTTGTGTCATACAACTGCCCCATTGGTCTCGTGGTCGCAAGCGCGACTGCTGAGTATGTGGTCCTGGGGTCCATTCCCGGGTCGAGCAGTGTTTTGGGGTTTTTTCCATTAGGAATGTCTCGGTAATAACCCGGAGTCACACCCCGGACACTCCGTACAACGCGCGCAAAATAATTACCTACTACTACTACATAGCCAAATGACGTCGGTACACGTGCAAATGTGTGCGTAAACTCTAGTAGGGTTGGTTGTCGTGCGGAGCGTAAAAAAAAGGCGGGAACGACGACGACGCGACTAGAAAGGACTAGTTTGATTGTTTATCTAATTAGTCGGGTTCGTAATGAAATAAAAATAATATTATAATAGTTAAGTAATAAATGTAAAACTTTTTAACAATAACTTTAATTTCGGATGTCGGTGTCTTTGGATCTGTATTTTAGTTTATTGCCACCGACTTACGAAATTAAAGTTATTTTTCACTTTGTATTTAGTGTTTTTTTGGAAGTCGGTTTTTTTTTTTTTAAGTTTTTATTTCTCGCTTTTTAGTGGGCCTGTTTATAATGGATCTAAGGTACAATAGCCTAATGTCAACTTGCTCATCGCCTTGTACAAAATATTGCTTTTCCCGATGCAGGGACGTTAATTGTTGAGAAGTTCTCTTGGTACTCCATCATCAGCTCCATTTCACCATTCGCATTGTGACGAGCATAAAATGTGCTTAGCAAACATATTAAAGTAATCGAATCGCAACCTGTGAAATACTTATTATTGAGTAGTCCCGGTGGCCATCTGTGGTCTTCATCATCAGTTCCACTTCACTAAATGTTGCTATCCCAGAGCAAATACCCATGCAAATAAGGTACTTAGCTAAATATTGCTTACACTAAAATATTTTCGTTTAAATGACCTACTTAACTATAAATAATCGGTTATTATATCGCATGGTATTAAAATGCGATATCTTACAAACATTTATGTAAATACAAATTCGGAAAAGTATCACAATATCGAACCATCGTGATTAAAACTCAGATAAAACTTTTAAATCGCAAAATTATGTGCTCATGTCAGCAGTACAGTGCTGCGGTTCTTTGTGAGCGCCCCGAGCTAAAGAACCGCCGATAATGCCGCGGATGTGCGGGGTGAGGTGCGGTATCTGATGTCAGCGCGGGGTAGGGAGTGGCCATTCTGTACGAAGTACTATTAGGTATTCTGTGCCGGAGTTTGGAAGGTCATGCCTCGAATAGCACGTAAAGCCGTTGGTCCTGCGCCTGATCTCTCCCCGGTCGTGTCGGATTGCCGTCCCATCGAACTCTGAGAGTAAGGCCGCTATCCCACTGGCGTTTTACGAGCGTTGACGTCAACGTCGCCTCTGCACGGCATAGACACTGCGCGTCTGCGCGTGACAAGCATTAACGTCAGGTGAAAGCGACGTTTACGTCGCGCACATGATACTATTTGAGGCTTACAATCAGAAACATAATGGATTCCAACGAGGAAGCACTACTGATGGCTTTACTACTTCGACGCAAATTACGTAAAAGAAAAAGAAAATCTCATCGTCAATTTTGGGAAAACCCTTTATAGTCCAATCAATCACAAGAAAGTGAATATTTCGCACTGTACTCTAATAATATTAAAAATAATGAATCGGAATTTTATAAATATATGCGAATGCCAAGGACTACATTTGACGAACTTTTACAAGTGATTTAGTGACATACAATATTTAGACACTAATTTTAGAGTTTCAGTGTCAGTGTCAGGATGGCGTGATTGTACCTGTTGCCAACAAACGCGACGTTAACGTTGCGCAGACGTGACGTTGAAGTCGCGTTCAGCGGACGTTAATGCTTGTCACGCGACGACGCGACGTCAACGTCGCGTCTGCTCAACGTTGACGCTGCGCAAACGTTCGAGAGAGGCCGACGCTCGTAAACCGCCAATGGGATTGCGGCCTAAAGGAATAGAGAGTGTACCTGAGTTCACGCACACACTTGTGTACTATAATATCTCCTGCGTAGGTACGGTTGAGATTGGCCACCATGACAGAAATCGGTCGGGAGGATAATCCATTATTAATCCCTAATATCAACGATCAAAAGAAACCTTACAAGATCAGAAAGTAATAAACATCAGTAGACTTGGTTCTACTACATCAATCAGTAAACTCCTTAAAGTAGCTGAACAACGTAAATATTGACTATTAGCTGCTGCCCGCGACGTCGTCTGCGTGCATGCTCTACAGCACCAAAAATACCCAAGATGCCAGTGTCGCTATAGCATTATAAGTACACAACTTTTAAAATAGCATTAAAATATAAGTTTTTTTTTTGCAAGTAAAGCAAGTGAAGAGAGTTATATGGGAGTCCTGCTGAGTTCAGTCATAAGATGTGACTCAAGGAAATAGAGAAAATAATGCAGGAATACATTCCAGGACACAAAAGAGTAAAAATACGTACAAAGGTATCATACTTTACAACACTTCCCTATAAACTACGTTGGTAGTTATGCTGCCAGGAGCCAAAATGTAAAGAGAGTCAGGACTGGTGACGCGGGAGCAAGCGACGTACAGTTGCCCGTGTGAGAAGCAACTCGTCCTGAGGTCGACACCCGCTGCCCTGCGACTTATTGATGGTCATCGCGAAGCAAACACTCACGGGGAACTGTACGCGCTTGAACTGGAACAGGAAGTTATGAGGTATTAGGGGAATGCGTGGTATAAATACTGCCTCGCCGACGCCACAACCCGTCAGAATTTCCGCCTCAATGGTGTGTCTGTGGAGGGAGATGACTTTAACGGCCCATTCACGACCTTGCCGCGGTGAGCGGCGGCTAAGCGCGGGGCGGCGAGCGGTAAGAACAAAAGCATGAAAATGTTTGAAGCACGCCACGAGTCGCCGCTCACAGCGAAAACGCGCGCGGTTTTGTCGGAGCGAATCGTTGCAGCGGCGCGCGGTGCGGGGAGCAGCGAGATCAAAAGTACTGGCGAATAAGTGCGACGCGACGCCACGAAACACAGCGACCCGGATAGCGGCGTAGATGTGACGGACTCGGCGGCGAACTTATAAACAAAAAAATTTAGACGATTTTGTGGCGGTAATGGATATAGAGTATAAGTATAGAATATAATCAAATGTTTCCACACCATAAAACTTATCCGGATATTTTCTGTAATCTTCGTATAGGTCACGAAATTTGCCATTTAAATATCGATCTTTATTCAGTTTGTGCACTCCTTCTGTCATACTTGTTTTAAAAATATACTGCTTTCTAAACACAAAAGAGATAATTTTGATAACGCCATAATTTTGAGCACGTTCTAACTACCTAAATACGTCCACCTCGACCGCTGCCGCTAGCCGCTACTGAGGGTACGTGGCGTGTAAAACGCACGCCGCGCCGCCTGCCGCGCCGCGCGCCGCTTAGACCGAAGTCGTGAATGGGCCGTAAGGCGGTTAACACAACTTCGGAGGAGATAGGTTCCGAAGAAGCATAATCGGAACACCGACCTTCAGCTTGATGGTATGCGCTGGAAGTCCACTTGCTGACAGGGAGCTCAGAAATTCCACGGGATAATGTGTGGCGTCATCTTGCTCGACAACAGTGTTTATCGAGGTGTAGACCACTTTATTCCCCTCAATTTCCGAGAGAATGCATTCGTTAATCGCTGCAGCCTGATCATTTTTGGGCATCAAAATGGCCCGCTCACACATCCAAAAATTCTGCTGGTGCGGTATACGACTGATGTCCCCGTATACACAGTGAATGAGTTCTTCTAAGCTGGATACCACTCTACCGAGAGACTCTGGAAGCATCACCTGTCTCTTCTGGTAGAGTGCCTTCGCCAAGACTTAGAAGGACATCGGAGAAGTCTTGAGCACGTGCATTGCCGCCGAGCCGAGCTCTCATATTAATGGTCAAGCGTAGCGTACGAACTCGTGACCACAACGAAGATCGTTTCAACGAAGCATTCACCTCGTCAGCCCTCGAGCCCCGCGTCACCACTGGAAGCGTTTGCCGAAAATCACCACTGAACAGAACTGTGACACCACCCATCAAACGTTCGTTCCTGCGGATGTCCTGCAGGATTCTGTCTACGGCCTTCCTATTGGCTATCGTACACTCATCCCATACGATCAGAGAGCAATCCTTGAGCACGTGTCCCTTATCGCTGTTACGTGACACACCACAAACAGGCGTTTCGGCGCTTCGATGGGAATTTTAAACATGGCATGTGCTGTCTTGCCACTCGGAAGCAGTGTGGTAGCGATTCCCGACGACGCTACAGCAATAGCAATTTGGCCTTGCCTCCTGACCTCTGCAAGTATGCCAGTGGTAACAAATGTTTTTCCTGTTCCACCAGAAGCATCCAAGAAAAACATTTTACCCTGGTTTTGCCCAACGCTTTCAAGGACGGTGTCATAAATTTGCTTTTGCTCTGAAGAGAACAAAGCGACATGGTCATTTCGTATGGTGGTCATTTCGCGTTATACTCCCGATTTTCACGGTCTTGATACGGTGATGATTAGGGAGCTGGTAACCCATATTCGATCAGTGGATTGCCGCCGATAGAAAGTACCACATATTGAAGTGAACTGAGACAGGTGTTCAGCACCCGTTCATCAGTTACTTCGACTTCGTCTCCAGTAGCGCGCCTCAAAGCTCGTCGAAAATCTTCAGACAGATGATGGCGATACTTCTCTCACAAAGCTACCGGGTTCGCGACTCCACAAAACACCAAGATGACGGCAAACAGATGACGCATGCGGGTGGGACTGTCACTGACGCTCGCCTCCGCGAGGGTGTCATGAAATGAAATGATCATCATCAATGAACATAACTTTTTTGTAATACTTAACACCGCATTTTTTTTAAATTGTCTTCCTCAACTCTGCTCAAGATTTTGAGGGTTTTGTTGGAACTTGAATTTGTCAAAACGAACTATACGATACAACTTTTATGAAGAAAATGCACATCACCATCTATTAATTTTAAGAATAACTAACTACTTACCTCGCCAACATGATCAAATTTAAATTATTAATTTCCAAAAAAATGTTAACATGTAGGTAACTTGATTTGATTTTTATGAAATCTCATAGATGGCGCTGTTTTAAAATTGTCTTTATACTACTAACATTCATTAAACTATATTTCTCTGCCCAAGTTACTTAAATGGCGTAGTTTTTATAGTGTAACGTCAGATAATAGCATGGCTTACTCAAAAACAACATTTAGATATGGATCGTTAGATTACACGCTGTCACAGAATGCGTAAGAAAAATAAAGATTCACAGCTCCTCCCCCGTAGGTGATAGCGTGATAATATGTAGCCTATATGTTGACCCGACCTCTTAGTAATATTCATGCAAATTTTGAAGACAATCCATGCAGTACTTTTTGAGTTTATCCCGGACAGACAAACAGACAAACAGACAAACAGACAAAAATTCTAAAAACTGTATTTTTGGCTTCGGTATCGATTGTAGATCACGCCCCAAGTATTATTTTTAAAAAATATTCAATGTACAGTTTTGACATTCCTACGATTTTATTATATGTAATAAAATAGATTATACCTATTGTATTGTATTGTACTAGCTGACCACGCAAACGTCTTTTGCAAAAAAAAATAGATAGTAGCCGATTCTCAGACCTACCCGATATGGACACAAAATTTCATACAAATCGGTCCAGCCGTTACGGAGGAGTATGGTAACTAACACTGTGACACGAGAATTTTATATATTAGAAGATAATCCGACACGTGTCCTTTGTACACGTGTATTTTTGTTTTGAGAGCAGTATTACATAATATTAACTGAGAGACTTATAAGGTATACAACAAATTACGATATATGTAACTGTCAGAATAAATAAAAATAACTCAACCACAAATGAAGGATCAGTCCCTAATAAGAAAGCTACCTAAGAGATTTAAAGTAGACACCAAAAGTTCTTACAGTGACGAAAAATAAGATAAAATTAATGTTTTGAAATTGCGAATGTCGTATCGCGTCAGACTGTTTGACACTCTTATCTCTGTCAGACCTCTAGAGGCATCATCACTGGAGGATTTAAGAATTCATAACGGAGTATTTTTAGTTTTGAGAATTCTTATACTTATGAAAGAAAATGTTATTTGAACAATAATTTAAGCCTGATTTACAGGATGTGGTTTAATTACCTAAGGCATACCATAATTTGAACAAACAATAAAAGTTGCACCGTCTAAACTTGGTGAGACGATGCAATGTTTTTATTATTTGACATTATATATCCAATTACAACTCTTTATTAGTGGTTGTGATGGCAATCGTATCATTTGGTTTTAATATTTTATTATTTATATTTTTGATAGATTCTTTTGTATTTTGTGAATGTGAGAACGTTGTAAGCCTTGTAGACTGTAGATTTGTAGACCATTTTCTATTTTATTAAGTACCTGGTACTTGTTATCAGGCCTCTGTCCTCCCATAGGTACTCATTAACACTGTAATTTGAAAACATTGTAAACTACAATTATTTTTAAAAGAGTAACCGTGGAGTTTCTTGCCGGTTCTTGTCCCATAGGAAACGACCAATTGGAACCGTGCATCTAGCTTCTGACGTTTCATAAGCGGCCATATAGGTTTATATGTGTTCATGAAGAATCCTTAATGATTATAATTAAAGTTCAATGGTTTGAGATCTAACTCGACGCTATGCTCATAAAGAATACATAGTGATTATTAAAGTTTAAAGGTTTGAGGTCAAGCTCGATAGATGGCGTTGGCGTCGAGTTAGATCTCGCTATGGTTTCGTTACCACGATTTGGTTAGGGTCTTGCAATTTTAAGAAATAAAAAAGAGCAAAAAGCAGAGAGCAGCCAGCTTAGTTCAGAACGCAATTGTGGTTTTATTTTCAACCTTATTAGTGTTCACACAAATTCGTTAGTTCAACCTAATGCCAGCTCGGCATTAAACATTGGTCCTTCGAGCCGGATAAACTTCGGCTTTTTGAGTTCACCCGCCCGTGGTACTCGCAGTGGATTGCTGCGGCTAAAGTACACGGTTCCTCGCATGGGCAGCGACAGCTTCGTTCAGTATAGTGAACGGGGTCAGCAGTAGCAGCGGCGGAAAAGTGACGTCATAGAGGGCGCCACTTGCATCCAGTTCAAGCGTGAGGTGACTGTGTAGTACGTCACCCTCGTAGTTCAACGTGTCGTCATAAGAAGAACGTCACGCCGAGTTCAACGTGACATCAGAAGACTGACGTCACATCTATAGTTCAACGTGTCGCCACCAGGGTGCGCCATCGTGTTGTGTGAGTGAAGTGAAAATTGTGAGTACACTTACTTTATAAACAAAGGCAGTTAGTAACAAGCAATTTTAGACTTTATTTGTTCAAAGAGTTTTACTTTGAAGATTTTGAAGAATTTTGGACTTAGAAAATTTTACGTTTAGTTATTAGAGACTTGTATTTTATTTGTGTATGTTAGTTTAGGACTTAGAATAATTTCGTAAAAAACGACGGAACGGGGAACCTATGCCCGATTTCCGCCAGATTATAAGTTGTCTCAAAACACTTGTAAAATTTTGAGCAACTATCCAATTAGTTCAATTCTCTTAAAATATTTGTCTTGTATTTTATTTCAATTGGTTTGGTTGATTGTTTCAATATGGAGGGATTGATCAATGTTTTAAGGGGGTTGCAAAGTGTTATTATTAAAGGATTCGCAAATTTTAAAAAGAGTCCTAAAGAAAGATTGACTGTCGAATACATTGAAACTAGACAGGAATTACTAGAAAAAGATTGGGAATCGTTTAAAAATACTAATTCTAAACTTTATCAGAGCTTTAAATTAGATGATATTGATCAAAAAGTTGTTGATATTTATGATACAACTGAGGACACTTACATTGTTTATAAAAGTTTAATGAAAACAATGATCAACAAAATTAGAATTGTAAGTGAACCAGTACCTCATGGGGATGGTTCTTCTAGTAGTGCTGTTAAGTCTGCCCATTCACTGGTAAAATTGCCCAAGATTTCTATTCCAATGTTTTCTGGCAAATATGAAGAATGGACGACTTTTCATGATCTTTTTGTATCATTAGTTCATAAAAATAATTCATTAGATAATGTGCAAAAACTGCATTATTTAAAAAGTCATTTAACTGGTGAAGCTGAGCAATTGATACGGAATACTCCAATAACTGATGCCAATTACAGTCAATGCTGGGATCTATTATTCAGGCGATACAGTAATAAAAGATATCTCGCCAACTGTGTTTTGAAACGGTTATTCGGTATTAAACGTATGCAGGTTGAATCGGCGACATCATTAAAGGAGCTTTCAGACACCACCAATGACTGTTTAAATGCATTAACAAACTTAGGTATAAATGTGAGTACATGGGATGTTATTATCATACACATAGTGACATTTAAATTAGATCCTGAAACGCGTAAGCAATGGGAATTAAGTGTCAGTAGTAGCGATTCCAACAGTGATTTTCCTACCTTTAATCAATTTAAAGTATTTTTAGAGCAACGTTTCCGCGCGTTTGAGTGCATAGAACCAAAAAAGGGTTCAGGTCACCAGTTCAATAACAATAATACTCCTAAAACATTGTTAGCCACTGACTCGTCATCGCCAATGAAATGCGAATACTGTTCAGAGGGTCATAAACTTTGTTTCTGCAAAAAGTTTGCCAAACAATCTCTCGAAGCTAGACGGGATTTCGTTGGTAAGAACAAAATTTGCTTCAACTGTTTAGGCAGTAACCATACTGTTTTCAACTGCAAGAAAAATACAAGTTGCAGAGTCTGCCAGAAGCGTCACCATTCCTTGCTACATTTGGACAACAAAGGTCAAGACCCTGAAACAAAGCCTACTACTGATAGTGCTAATCCTTCAACTAGTACTACTCAGATAGTCTCTTGCTTATCTACAGGGAGAGTAGCAAAGCCCAGACAGGTTTTATTAGCCACTGCGCTAGTAAAAGCCTCGTCAAAGACGGGTGAATACCACACGGTCCGAGCCTTACTCGATCAAGGTTCGCAGGCTTGTTTCATAACAGAGGCCACAGTGCAGTATCTTAGCCTGAAAAAGATCCCAGTTCAAGGGCTTGTGTCGGGATTAGGAGATAATAGGTCAACCATGACAAAGCACATGGTACAATTAACTATTAAATCTCGTGTCGACCCTAGCTTCAAGTTTTCATTAAGTGCTTATGTGTTAAAGAAGATCACCTCTTACTTACCTGAGCGAAGTCTTAACTCAGACACCTTCGACTGGTTACATATTGAAAATCTATGTTTAGCAGATCCGGAGTTCAACACACCCAACAAAATCGATATTCTGTTGGGTGCTGATGTTTATAGCTGCATCATTAAGAAAGGTTTAGTGAAGAATCCTTCTGGTACACTGATCGCACAGAGCACTGCATTAGGGTGGGTCCTGTCGGGTGCCGTTGGTCCTGGAGACACGGCTAATTTAAAGAACATAAATGTAATGCATTGCAAGGTTGAGGATATGTTAAGAAAATTTTGGGAAATCGAAGATCTTAGCACTAATAAAAAGATATTTACACCAGAGGAGATGAAATGCGAAGAGTTCTATAGTGAGACCACTAGGAGAGATAGCAATGGCAGATACATAGTTAGGTTACCTTTCAGAGATGAAGATCCTCCTTGCAAGTCGGGAAATTCACGTGGCATAGCTAAATTAAGATTTAAAGCATTAGAAAGAAGATTAGTAAAGAACAAAGATTTAAAGGAAAAGTACACAGAAGTTATAAATGAATATTTACAGTTAGGACATATGAGGCACGTGAAAGAAGATGATACTAAGAAGGAAGAAGCAGTGTATTTGCCACATCACGCGGTCATTAGGAACGACAAGACCACAACTAAAGTTCGTGTTGTTTTCAACGCCTCTGAAAAGAACAGCAAAGGAGTGTCACTTAATGATACGCTCATGGTTGGTCCGTCACTGCAGGCGGATTTACGTCACACGGTTTTAAGATGGAGGATTCATCCCATAGGACTTGTAGCGGATATTATTAAAATGTACCGCCAAGTTAGGGTAGCAGAAGAAGATGCCATGTTCCAAAGGATACTCTGGCGTGACAGTCCAGACAAGGAGATCCAAGATTACGAACTTGTTACCGTGACCTTCGGAACAGCTTCTGCGCCGTATCAAGCAGTCAAAACCTTGCGTCAGATAGCAGTCGATGAAGGTACAACTTATCCAATTGCTGCAGATAAGGTTTTAAATTGCTTCTACATGGATGATCTAATGACAGGATGCAATAGTGTAGAAGAAGGCATAGAAATATATAGGCAAATGATAGAATTATTAGGAAAAGGTGGATTTATATTACAAAAGTGGAACAGCAACAGTCAAGAAATACTGAAGAAAATAGATAACCTTGAAAGAAATAAAGTACAAATAGATCAAACTAGAACAACCGAAAATAAGGACCACACAATAGGACAAAGAGATGTTATACAAAATTATGAATTAGAGAAAGAAGAGAAGGGGTTAGAAATCAAATTAGATAGCACAATCAAAATTTTGGGACTTACCTGGAACCGCAACGAAGATACCTTCCAATACTTGGTGAATCTTCCTCCGCTGACGACTGCACCTATAACTAAAAGATCAATTATTTCGGATATAGCTCGATTGTTTGACCCACTAGGCTGGTTAGCTCCTAGTGTGGTTTTAGCAAAAACATTCATCCAAAAATTATGGCTTGCAGGTGTTAGTTGGGATGAAGAACTAAGCACTCAGTTAGTAAAGGAATGGAATATTTACCGTGATGAGTTGTCACAACTTAGTAAAGTACGGATACCTCGTTGGCTTGGCACTAAGTCAACCGATGATCTTGAGCTGCATGGCTTCAGTGACGCCTCCAAAACAGCATACTCAGCCGTTATATACCTGCGGATAGTAGATGAGGTCGGCAATATCCATATTTCGTTGTTAGTTGCAAAAACCAGAGTGGCTCCCGTCAAACAAATTAGCATTCCTCGTTTAGAGCTGTGTGGAGCAGTTCTACTGTCAAATCTTCTGACAGAAACAGCAGCTGTTTTAAATATTTCGAGGGACAGAATTAAGGCTTGGACAGATTCTACTGTGGTGTTAGCTTGGCTCAACAGCCATCCAAGCAGATGGAAGACGTTTGTAGCCAATCGTACCTCTGAAATATTGACCAACATGAAAGCATCTCAATGGTTTCATGTAAAAACACAGGACAATCCAGCAGACTGCGCCTCCAGAGGTATATTACCAAGCGCACTTATAAACAATAGCTTATGGTTTTCCGGACCATCATTTCTCAACCAAAAAGCTATAGTACACAAAAGGCCAAATGAGTTAAATACTGACTTGGAGGAAATAACAAAAGTTCACGTTACGACAGTTCCAGAGTGTTCCATGTTCGAACGTTATTCCTCATTACAAAAATTAGTTAGAGTTATTGCTTATTGCAGACGATTTTTTAAAACTAACACATTTAAAGAAAAATATTTACAGAAATTAGAATTAGAAGCAGCTTTAGAATGTTGTATAAGGCAAACTCAAAGAGAAATATTTACAATAGAATATTTACAATTACAAGACAAAGGCTATTTACAATTAAAATCGAGTAAGCTTAACTCACTCTGCCCATATCTTGATGACAAGGGCATAATCAGAGTTCGAGGTAGACTTGAGAAGGCTCCATTAAGTGAAGAGATAAGGCACCCAATAGTACTACCAAACTCTTGTCATTTGACAAACCTCATAGTGGCAGATGCTCACTTAAAAACTCTGCACGGGGGTCCTCTGCTGATGGTGAATTATTTGAGGTCAGCCTACTGGGTTATAGGAGTCAGAAATTTAGTCAAACATCATGTGCGCAAATGTGTAATATGCGCTAAACATCGCGCTAGCATCAAGAATCAGATGATGGGGTCTCTTCCATCTGTAAGGTGTTCTCCAGCGCGACCGTTTTTGCATAGCGGTGTTGACTATGCTGGCCCTATAAATATTAGGACAACGAAAGGTCGCGGACACCGTTCGTACAAGGGCTACATATGTTTGTTTGTGTGTATGTCCACCCGTGCTCTTCATTTAGAAGTCGTCAGCGACATGAGTACCCAAGCCTTTCTAGCTGCCTTCAGACGTTTCGTGTCTAGGCGAGGTCATTGTGCCAAAATATGGAGCGACAATGGCACAACGTTTGTTGGGGCCTCCAAGGAATTGCAACAATTGTCATCTATTCAGGCATCAATAGCAGAACAAGTCGAGGCCAATGGTACTGAGTGGCACTTCATTCCCCCACATAGCCCTAATTTCGGCGGACTTTGGGAAGCAGGGGTGAAGTCTACAAAGTTTCACCTTAAACGAGTAATCGGCGATGCTACCTTGACGTACGAGGAAATGAGCACACTTCTCAATCAAGTGGAAGCTTGTCTGAACTCGCGTCCAATGAGTATCCTTAATGTTACTGATCCTGGTGAACTGTTACCCTTAACTCCTGGACATTTCCTGATAGGAGAGCCGATAGTCAATGTACCAGATGATAGAGAAAGCACAAATGTCAGTTATTTGTCTCGGTGGAAATTCATTCAAGGGATGGTACAGTCATTTTGGAAACGCTGGTCCCAAGAATATTTGTCCAATCTTATGAACCGGTACAAGTGGTCTTCAAAGGTTCCTGAGCCAAAAATTGGAGACATTGTTTTAATTAAAGAAGACGAGTTGCCGCCAAGTCGTTGGTTGTTGGGTCGCGTAATAGAGAAACATCCTGGTGATGATAATATCACGCGTGTAGTCACATTACGCACTAAGACCTCTACTATTAAGAGGCCAACATCCAAACTTTGTATTTTACCTGTTACAGATCAATGAATTTATTTTGTTTTGACTATCTCACATAATGTTAGTAGTTTAAGTTATTTTAAGTAAGTTTTTATTTTGTTAATTTGTTTAAGATTTTAGATCAAAAACTATAAGATCAAATTGTTTGCTACCAATTCGGACCCATAGTGTAATTTAAGAAGGACATTCCGTCAGTAATGTCCTTGGTGGGCGGTATGTTCATGAAGAATCCTTAATGATTATAATTAAAGTTCAATGGTTTGAGATCTAACTCGACGCTATGCTCATAAAGAATACATAGTGATTATTAAAGTTTAAAGGTTTGAGGTCAAGCTCGATAGATGGCGTTGGCGTCGAGTTAGATCTCGCTATGGTTTCGTTACCACGATTTGGTTAGGGTCTTGCAATTTTAAGAAATAAAAAAAAAGAGCAAAAAGCAGAGAGCAGCCAGCTTAGTTCAGAACACAATTGTGGTTTTATTTTCAACCTTATTAGTGTTCACACAAATTCGTTAGTTCAACCTAATGCCAGCTCGGCATTAAACAATATGAAATAAAATATTTCGATTTAAGAAGTAATTTGTTGCTTCAATTTTATATTGACAACAGTTTCTGGAGTCGTTATTTTTGAAACTATTGGAAATACGTGTTCAAAAATCATTCATTCTCAAAAATACGTCAAAATAGTGACACTTTCTTAGATGTCTAAATAAACATTGAGATACGGTTCACAAAATTTATCAAAATAATCACTTCCATGTTAACCCACATTTTTCCAATCCTTTCACATATTTCTTACCGATAAACCATCGAAACGCCAGCCAAGCAATACATAACAATATTTCCCAAATAATTTATGAGCAACCCCTATTTATCAGATTGCGAGATGCACAATGCCAGCACATCAACGCGCCATGATTATTTGGCAGATACACAAAAATATCTACAATACTAGGGGGGGAGGAGGTGGATTAGATTTTTTCCTCAACCAAACAATAAAATGATTAGTTGACCTACTTCTGAAAATTGAGGAAAATGTGTCTAATGACTAATGCTTGTTTGGGAAAATTAACTATGAAACTGTCATGGTTTGTGGTTTCGAAACACGTCATTTTGTGATTATTTTTAGAGTTCCGTACCTCAAAAAGAAAAACGGAACCCTTATAAAATCACTTCGTTGTCCGTCTGTCTGTCCATCAGTCAAGACCCTTTTTCTCAAGAACGCGTGGAGTTATCATATTAAAATTAATATCAAATACTCAGGGCTGCAATCCCTTAAAGCAGTGACAAATTCATACTTCTAAGTCAACGTAATCAAAAGATACGGGCGTTTATGTTTTCTAAATCAAAACCTATAGGCTACTTCCCGTTAACCTAGAATCATGAAATTTGGCAAGAAGCAAATGTCATAATTATATCACAAGTAAAGGAAAAAATCTGAAAACCGTAAATTTGTAGTTACATTACAAAAAAAATATTTTAAAACTATTTACATAGGTACCTACAAATTTGTACGGAGCCCTTGGTGCGCGAGTCTGACTCGCACTTGACCGGTTTTTTTTAAGATCTAATCTAACTAATCTAATAATTAAGCATATTGAACCATAATGTAAATTACCACCAATGCTGTAAATTAAAATAAAGATTTGTAGGCCTGAAATCGCCAACACACATTTGGCAAGCGATGCGTTTTCAAAGTTCATTATGATAAACGAATATGTTTCACCTAATAATAGGTATTTCATATTATAATTCTCTATTTCTTGATAAATATAGCCCCGAATGATTAATGATATTTACATATAACATGGCGTCTGAAATGTAGATGTTGAATTTATTTCTGTAAATAGTTTTCACAAAAAAAAAACGACACGTCAATAAAAAAAAAACAAATAAACAATGTTTAAAAACAAAAAAAACGCTGCATCTTTTAGGTTCATTTTATTTTATTTCCAATATTAATTGATCTCCTCATGACTAACATAGTTTTAAGATAATGTAATAGTAACAAAATAAGGACATTTAAATAGTATGAATTAAACGATTTTTTAACAACATGAAATCGTACTTAGAAGCTTTATCAAACAATGAATTAATCAATTGGAAATAAGTACCAAATGCATTTCAAAAACTCGAATACAACAACAATGGCTGAACAATAATGGGAATCTAAAAAAAATCACGAATACTTCAAAATCACGAGACCGGTATAGTGGAACTATGAGTGAAACTTATTAGATGCATAGCAGTAGAAAACGTAGATGTTATTGGTATCTTTCAATTGCTGTATCAATATAGCTCTGTTATCAATTTGAATAGCGTTGTTTCGTAGCCACAGTATGGAAATCAATGTCAAAACTACAGAATGTAAGTAAAAAATACTTGTTCATTTATTTCTAGCCCGAGTGTTTCCACCATAGCTACAGGGCAATAGGTTTTTCAAATACAGAACAGCATATAAATTCTGTAAAAATCTCACCTTGAAAACTTAGGTAAAGTTAGCTTGAAGTGAGCTGTCATTGCACTTCATGCTAGGGATTGACACTTTTGACGGCACCCTTCAAGCTCTCTTCACTTAAGTGTTAACGATTAGATTTTTACAGAATAGCATTACAGAAATGAGCGCCACTATAACCCACTATTTGCTGCCAATTTCAGATCACGGATATCTATAAATTATTAATTACTCCTTTGATTACATGGTTTCCTATTACATGAGATTATAAATCACTGCCGTAATTGGTAACATCTTTTCTATGGCCCCTACGAGGGTGATATGGTCATGATCAAACCCTCTATAAACAAATAAAGATTATAAAAAAAATCTCTTCTATCTTTTCTTTTCTTTTTTTTAGGTGTTGCACTATTTGTAAGTATAATAATATGACCATCTTCCTATCAATCAATCAATCTAGCCTTTTCCCAACGATGTTGGGGTCGGCTTCCAGTCTACCGAATGCAGCTAAATACCAGTATTTTAGTATGACTGGTCAGACTTATTGGGCTTCTGACTACCAGTAACGACTGTCAAAGATCTACGAATGACAGCCGGGACCACCGGCTTATAATAGAATAGAATACTCTTTATTACGTACACCATACAAATTACAGGCATAAATATAGACTTTTTACAAAGGGTGAGACAACGGGCGGTCTTACCGCTAAGAGCGATCTTTTAAAGACAACCTTTGGATGGATTAAAAAGGGGGAGGAGAGACAAGTGCAAATGTTAGTCTGGTGTACCTTTTACATAATACAATAAATACATACATATAGTATATTATACTAATCTAAATAAATATATACATATATAATAATAAACATAGATCAGGAGCAGAGAAAATATTTATATCATAGCTTTAAAAGTGGACAAAGATTGAGCACGCCTTACCGACACGGGAAAGTCATTCCATAACCGTAGGTACTGCTTGAACATTAAAAGATTACCATGCTTTCCGAGGCACGGAGGGGTCTCGATATGTAATGGATGGTCACCCATCCACCTGTTACCATTTAGCCACGAGCCCCTCCAGTCTTCCAATCATTCATTCACACGATATTAGGCAGGTTTTACTTCGGTCCTAATGACGTCGTAATGCGATCGCCGTTATAGTGTTTTTGAACTCATCACATCAGTTTGACAGCTGAAGGTCAGGGTGATCCCTGACCTTCCAATATTGTTTAATCAATCTTAATCAAATCAAGATTAAATCTACTATTATATTATTAGCTAAATAACTAGGATCACTAATCCAAAAGGTAAGCCTTTCATGTCCAAGAATTTGATTAATTAGATTACAAGGTGAAGATTGATGAATAATTTTATTCACGATCATAAAGGCGTTTAAGAAAATTGATATTTTTGTTCATTTGCATAGACTCGAATACGATCGTAATAGTCAATTTAAAAGTTGTATTTCTTTTAAAGTATTACTTGAAAAATATGTACCTACTGAGCAGTGTGGATTTAAATGATAAAATATTCTAATCAAATAAATGCTTTATGTAAAAAGAATCAGTTTAGCACTAATCGCAATTTATATAAAGGCTTGCTGTAGCACATTTTTCTTTTTTTACGTTGCTCATAACTATTATGTTTAATATTTTCTTAACGCTTTGTGCACTAAAAAACTAAGTTTATACTACAAATTGCTACACAAGTGGCGAGCACTAATTTCCGCGCTGCTCACAATAGAAAAAAATAAAAGCGAAATACCCACCAGCAAATGCGGGAAATTCTAGCCACAAAAACTCGGTGAATACACTCAGTATTATGGTGCAAACTTTTTGTTATAGAGTCAAGAGAAAATGGTTTTTTTAAGAAGATCTTAATCCAGCATTGGACTTTATAGGATATACTTGATCGCAAAGCTTTTATGGTCCTCTTCACCGTGTGTGGTGACGCATAAGCAAAATCTTTACACTGTTCGGATACGACATGATTGTGCATTATCTTGTAAAAACGTTACGGCGGTGCGTGTAGACTGTGCCGCCGTAAACATCCTTGACGCTCTGCAACGCCCTGGCAATCCCATCAGTATTCTGAATGCATTATTAAATTGGACACGAAGGACTCCATACGACGCCCGCGAATATCTCTTCCACGAGCTGCACGTGTAGAAGGTGGAACAGAATGCTCTAAAGACCTTTAGGTCTGAAGTACAACGTGCGAACCTGTGGGCTTATCATATTCGCACGCACGGAAAGAGCCCTCCGTTCCCTTTCAATGTCAGCACTATCTTTAAGGTCAGCGGTGATCAAGTGACCTAGGCAATTAAATTGCTCCACTCGCTCAAGAAAACACCGTTTAGCCGTATGGGAGGCACATCAAGATGGTACTGGTGATATAATCCATGTCTATCTTGCTCTTAAAAATGCCACTGAAGTCGCGATTGATGTGGCCACCTACCAGGTCCAACTCTTTTAAAACATATTCCATAGACTTGAATAGAAGAAGACGCTCACTATTACTTTCAGCTTCCACCAATGACGATAATTTCAATATTTACTTAATCATTTATTCCATTCCAAAATGTGTATCTGTACCTAATTAGGTGAAAACTTATACATATAGTGAGGTCATTATTGATCTTGTCGGGCATAGCAAAGTAGGTATTAGCAAAAAGGAAGCTTTGAAACTTAAACTATCAGCCTACATACAGTATCAAATGTTATTAGAATCTTATCACTACCTCGGCTGTCAGCCTTGCTTCCACTCTTGCTCACCGTCAAAATTAGCCATACATGAGTACACCACACATCCAGTTCGTGTCACAATGAGAAAAGAATAAAAGAACAGGTGAGACTTACCTCCAAAGCACTCGCAGGCCAGTTCCAGGGTGTCTCCCTCATTGTAAGGCTCCAACAGACGCGTGTGACTTCTGGTCTTTGCGTCCATTATTGTGGGCCGGTTTGGTGGAGCTGAAGACAAAATAAATAGAACGTCAATTATAGTTATAGAGAAACAATCTTGATATCATAGAAATAAGATTTGCCAGCGTTTTATGATACGTAATGACATAAATGAGATATGAGATTATAGTAATTTGTTTCTATATGCCAGCCGCAGATTTTAGTGACTCTGAGCCAAATTGCTCAAGCACACATATTAGGTAGGTAAACTTACAATTCGATCTATCACAATTATAGTGCATTTTGGCGTGATTTTGACACTTCGAAGAGTAAATTTACGCGAAGTTTCGTCCCTGTATCGTAATGAGCGTATACTAACGTAATAGGCAAACGGTATGTTCCACATACCAGTCACTCGCACAATATAAAAGAAAATAATAGAAACACGGTTGTTGGCAATAAGCTCGCCCCTATAATATGTGTTTGGGAACGGCCCCGACACACGAGTCGAGTTGTAGGTCATGGATTCAAATCCAGGCAAGCGCTTTACTTTGTGTAAATAATTTAATCACCACTGCTCAATAGTGAAGGAAAACATCGTGAGGAAACCGTCATGTCCTAGAACCAGAAATAACAAGATGTAAGCGACGCAACCACCGTAAGAACTTTTTATAGAAGGATAATTTTTTTTTGCTTCTCTTTTAGCCATCAAATTGATGTACACTTTTTTTATGGTCTTTTTTTTTTGTGGATGGGAAATCATCAAATGACCCCTCTCGCTCCGGGTGGAGCAGAAGGGAGTGTCAGACTCTTACTGACTAAAACCCACCCGTGTTCCTTCCTTAGCCCGTTGTGTTCCGGGGTAGCGGTAACCCTGTCATCATCGTTTAAAACCCATTAATTAGATTTTAAGTTTATTTATTCGTTTTTGCTGTTAATCCGTCATTTTCTTTCTTCGAACCTATTAAGATCACTACAAAAGACATGTGACATCTATCAACCCGCACGGGTCCCGCGTGATAGATTACGGCCCACTCCCTCTCTCGAGAGAGGAGGTCTGTGTCCAGCAGTGGGAACATTATAGGCTGATTATGATACTTTATAGGACTTAAACGGGCCAAATGGAAGTACTATAGGTACAGACGCCCGAGCTACTACAATCTGTCAAATTTATTTAATAGATTTTCAACTTTATCGCTGGAGTATAAGGTTCAAAGTTGATTGGGAAAATTTGACAGTTTCCGGTAGCTTGATGTGCTGGCGTCCGTACGCCTCTGCATAACACGCCTGAGTCACGCCTGCGTGATATTTAGTGCGCCACGCGCGTCACGGCTGTGTGATGTTATCTTGGAATTATACTCCATTGCAAGTCACTAATATTAGCATGTCAGTTCACAGACGTAAAGTAACTGCCTTAAGCTTTCACGTAGATTTCCTCGATCAGATAGTAAGTTATCGATCGTTAACTCAACACATTACTATTCGTTGTGGCACGCAGTGCGGCCGTAAATCAAACGGCTCTGTATTAATATCGCCTCGGGAATAACATAGTTATACTATGTGAGCCTACCATACGATCTCATCGTCTTAGACAGGATAAGCTTTTAGTTACAGATTAAATATACAACAAAAATTTTGGGATGCATGAAGAAGCCTCCTCGTGTAGCGCAGTTTGTTCCGCCAGTTACTCAACTGAACCGAGCGCTCGGCGCATCCTGGACAGTCACACCCAACACCTTATTTGACTGGCCAATTCTTCTCTTGCGGTGGTAGGGCTAACGCCCGCCTGATTTGCGACCACCCTCCCACCGAAGTCCAGCGTCAAGCAGCATGCTGTGTTTCGTCGATGCGTGGGAGTTCCAGTGCCTTAGGCATCTTCTGGACACGCTCGTTCCATCATAGACCTCATCCATTGCTTTCCATCAGGCGTGATCTAGGTCAAGAGCGGGCCCATTCAGCAATAAAAAAAAAAATTAGAACCAAAGAAAATTGCTTCATGTTATTCCTTTGCAGTTCAATTCCCGTATAAACTTTTTTTTAAAACGTTTGCCACCAAACGTTGCTATTGGAATTTCTCGAAACGAAAATTCCTAGCGTGTGGTTCTGCGTTTTTCAAACGTGAATGCGTTTACAAACACAAATCTGACGTTCACAAACTGCAGGTACTTTTCTTTTACAAACAATTGAAAACGCGGTTTTCAGGTATTTCTTTCAAATCAAACTATACAGGTAACATTCTCTATTTTTCTTGTTTTTTTTTTTTCAGACATAACCGCACGGGTCGATAAAAGGTTAAACTACGCTTGCCGCGGTTCATGGATCGGTGGATGGTGATCCATTACATATCGAGACCACTTTTGTGCCTCGAAAAGCATGGTAAGCCGTTGTCTCGGTTGTCATTCGTAGATCTTCAGCATTCGTTACGTGTAGTCAGAAGCCCAAAACTGAGATGTAGTAACTATAGATGTGTATTGTATACCTATTAATCCGTGTAGTTAATCTCAATATAATCAGTATCTACTCAGATCTCAGGTGTTTCACTTGTCTCCAGAGTCCCATCCTTACATGGCGACCCTGCCATATTTGGGGCCGTGGCGATACCGTCACCGGATATCATATATCTAGTGTTGCAGCTTCAGACTTAACTTGATTTAATAAAATTGAAAATAAAATGAACAATATCAGTGTCAAAATAAACTCACCTACGATACCTGTAATTTCAAAAAACTAGTGATGCGAAAATGTGTCGTTCCAACGTGGAGAAAGAGACTGTGTTCCTCAACCAAAACGCAGCTGGTTCAAATCAGGGGCATGTGGAAGCAGTAAAGGAGCACATATCGAATATTACCCTTATACTGATAATCATCTGCGTGTTGTTGAGCCTCGGCGTGGTATACTTTTTATGGAAGCAGTACAAGAAATGCCATTTACAGTGGATCCATGAGGCGAATCTCGCTAATGGACAGAGAGGTGGTTCTATCATTCGGCGACGACGACCTAATCTTTATCCCGACATAAAGATCGACGAGGCTACAGTTTGAAGCAGTGAAGTGAGTGAAGTGTTTAGAGGTCTATCCAATTACAGTGAAGTGATAATTGCGTAAGTTAGTAACTTCTGGACAAATGGACACGCATGGACAATACCTAGTATTTATCATGTTCATTTATTAAATAAGGTTCATAAAAAAAAAATAAAAAAAAAAAAAATTTGGTATGTATAAATTAATGGCAGTATTTTTAAGCAAGTTGTATGAAGAGCTAGTACAAATAAGGAGATATTTAATTAAAATCGGGCCATCACGTAGACAAGGAGATATTACAGAGAAAAAACTAGGTGAAGCTCATGTAATTATTAAACAATACAACAATTACATAGCAAACATAAATAAAATACAGAGGACTACAGAAGAATCAGATAGTATCACAGAATGTTGTGAGAAAATTAGTGACTTATATACAGAAATAACTAAGTTATGTCAAGGAACAGATAGTTGTGATATTTCTATAAAAATGGAGTTTGACTTAAGAGTTGCTTTGAACTTATTACCGGTTATGACAGACGAAATTTCAAATACAAAACAATTGATAGACGGCATAGATTATTACAGTTCGGTCTTAGACACGAAAGCGCACGAAAATCTTATTAACTTCGTACTTAAGAGTAGGTTATCACAAGGAGCAAAATTAAAATTAGCAACGAAATATGACAATGTACAAATGCTTTTGTGTGACATGAAGAGAATTTTATTACCACAGAAATCTGCAAGTGCGTTGCAAAAACAACTTCTCAACTTTAGGCAAAATGAGATGTCAGTTGATGATTTCGGGAAAAAACTTTCCGAAATGTTTGTT
This sequence comes from Globia sparganii, assembly GCA_949316385.1. Classification (NCBI taxonomy): domain Eukaryota; kingdom Metazoa; phylum Arthropoda; class Insecta; order Lepidoptera; family Noctuidae; genus Globia; species Globia sparganii. Next base: position 21,302,254 of record OX438671.1, read on the forward strand.
GACCTCACGATTTCACAATCAGAGGGTAATTCAGAAAAATATGAGCTTTTAAAAACAATAAATGAAAAACAGGCAATTAGGCAGTTTAGTGATGGATTAAGGAATCGCAGGATTAGTACAATTCTGGCAGCTCAGAAGTTTCAATGCTTAAAAGATGCTGTTCAGGCAGCGTTAGATGAGGACAGCACAACGACCAGCCAAAATGCTGAAATTTTAACAATAAGACGTAATATGAATTATAAAACCAATTCCAGGCAGACAGTGTACTACAACAACCAGAGAGGCTACAGTAGAGGTGCGTATAGAGGTGGATCTAGACAGCGTGGCTACACCCGTGGCTACCCGGCACGTGGCAGAGGCCAGCAACAGGCAGCTCATGTGCAGCCAGGCGCCGCTCCTACAGCAGGCAACCACCAGTCTCGAGGTAGAGGCTATTATCGAGGTAACTCTTTTAATAATAAAAACAGGGGAGACAAAGCGGGTCGTGGACATGTTCGCGTGATCACTGATGATGAGTCACGGCCACAGCCCAGCACATCATCATATGATGCCAAGGAAAGCGGAAGTGAGTTTTTTCGTTTCTAAAAGTTATAAAATCATGGCTAGTGAAAGTAGTTATCACGTAGAGTTATTAGTTAATCACTTGCAAACATTTAGTTGGTTAATTGATACGGGCGCATCCATTTCAGCCTTAAAGTATAAACACGTACAAAAGTTCAATATCCCCATCTGTAAGGAGAACATAGCTATAAATGGGATCGGAGGCAGAGTCCAAGCAATCGGATACGTAAAGTTACAATTACGGACTCACGAACAAAACATAGTCCATAAGTTCTATGTATTTGATAACTTGCCGTGTAAGGCGTATGGAATTTTAGGGCAAGACTTTTTAAGCAAGTACTCATCGGTCATTGATTTTCATAACAATGTTTTATCATTATGGTATAATGGAAACCAGATAACTTTGAAATTATATAATTCCAAGGATTACTTAATGACATTACCAGCTAGGTCAGAATCAATACACTATGTAAATACTAACTTGAAAGACGAATGCGTGATAAGTACGAAAGAAATATGTGAGGGAATTTTTGTCGCGAGTACATTAGCGGCTCCGGACAATGGTAGAATACCATTACGTATTTTGAATACAACAGCCAATGACGTCACATTGTCAGAAATAAATCTCGATATACAGAGCACCAGGGATTACGATATCTGCGTTTTTAATAAAAATGTGTTAAATGCAGAGCGAGTTAAGCATTTATTTTCAAAGTTAAATTTGAGTAATTTAAATAAAGAAGAAAAAAATAACATAGAAAGTCTATGTGCCAAATATTCAGACATTTTTTATTTGGAAGGAGATAAATTATCAACTACAGACATTTATCAACACTCGATTGCTTTGAAACAAGACACTCAACCAATTTACTCAAAACCATACAGAATACCCCATTCTTTAAAAAAAGAAATTAAAAATCAAATTGACAAAATGTTAAATGAGGGAATTATAGAACCATGTCAGAGTGAATGGTCCAGTCCGATTTTACTTGTACCTAAAAAATCGGATAGCGATGGGAACAAGAAATGGCGCTTAGTAGTTGACTACAGGAAACTGAACAACGTTATACAGGATGATAAATTTCCTCTTCCAAATATTACGGAAATATTAGATTCCTTATCAGGCTGTATGTACTTTACACATTTAGATTTGCATCAAGGTTATTATAACGTAAAATTGGATCCCGACTGTCGTAAATACACTGCATTTGATTCCGGGAGATTTCAAATGACTAGACTTCCTCAAGGACTTAAAACGAGTCCTAGTTCCTTTTCGAGGATGATGACTATGGCAATGACAGGATTGACGTACGAAAAATGCCTAGTTTATCAAGACGATTTAGTTTGTTTCAGCCGAAATCTAACGTCCCATATTAAAAATCTTCAAGACATATTCGAAAGGTTACGAAAGGTTAATTTAAAATTAAATCCTCAAAAATGTAATTTCTTACAAAAAGAATTACTATTCTTAGGTCATGTTGTCACTCCAGAGGGTGTCATGCCAGACTCCAATAAGATAAGTGTTGTGGAAAACTACCCAGTTCCCACAAATACAGACGAAGTAAAAAGATTTGTAGCATTCGTAAATTATTACAGAAAGTTCATCCCAAATTTCGCAGAGAAAGCATATCCATTAAATTCACTGTGCAGGAAAAATGCCATATTTAATTGGGACAAGCAATGTCAAAAAACATTTGAATTACTTAAACAATGTGTCATTAAACATCCAGTATTACAATATCCCGATTTCTCAGAGAGTAATCAATTTATTTTACAAACTGACGCGTCAGGTTATTCTATTGGATCGGTATTGTGTAACGGAAACAGTAGACCAGTAGCATTTGCTAGTAGGAGTTTAAATAAAGCCGAGAAAAGATACCCAACAATCGAGAAAGAGTTGCTAGCCATCGTTTGGTCGGTTAAGCACTTCAGACCGTATTTGTATGGCCGTAGGTTTACAGTCCAAACAGATCATAAACCGCTCATAGCTTTATTTGGAATGAAAGACCCTTCAAGCAGATTGACGAAATTTAGATTGATTTTGGAAGAATATGATTTTGTAGTGGAATATTTGAAAGGAAAAAATAATTCAGCAGCGGATGCAATGTCACGCTTGCGTATAACATCAGAGGAGCTGAGAGAGATGAATGAGAGTGTTATCAATGTAATGACACGAAGCCAGAAGGCCAGGTTACAAACACAGGGTACTGTTACTTCTGACGACAATCGGCCTGATCACCCGAAAGTTGTAGAAATGATTAGTAAACCAAAATATAACATTGAATTACGTTTTATAACAGAAAAGGAATTAGAACGATATCGTAACTTGAATGAGATAAAATATGAAAACAAATGTTATTGTTATGTACCAACAAGAAATACAATTTTCATAAATCCAGCGTCTCGATCGCAATTCTCGCCAGGCGAATTTGTGAGAGAGTTGGAAATTATTTGTAACAAATATAACATAGAGGAACTATATTTTATAAAAAATAAGAATAGTAATAATAATTTCATAGAAAGAGTAATAAGTGAGGTACAGAAAATAGATAAATGGTCCGGACCACGACTATGTATATTAAAAGATATAGAGAGAATAAACAACAAAGATGATCAACGAGTGATCATAAATGACTTCCATCTATTGCCCACCAGTGGCCACGCGGGCATTAGACGGATGATAAATAATATTAAAAAATATTATTTTTGGCCAAGACTAGAAGCAGATGTAACAGAGTTTGTAAAAAGATGTGACAAATGTCAAAGACAAAAACATTCGTCACATCATACGAAACAACCTATGGTAATCACGACTACGGCAACATCAGCCTTTGAAAAAATTTTCATGGACGTGGTAGGTCCATTGGATAGAGATTACAATAATTTCATATATATATTGACCATCCAATGTGAACTGACTAAATACGTTGAAGCATACCCAATGTTATCAAAAACCTCAAGTGACGTAGCTAGAAATTTAGTTAATAATTTCATTCTCAGAAACGGAATTCCAGGAACTATAGCAACAGATATGGGCTCAGAGTTTTTGTCAACTACAATGAAAGAGGTATGTACCCTATTACATATAAATAGAATACAGTCAACGGCGTATCATCACCAGAGTATTGGCGCATTGGAAAACTCCCACAAGCACTTAGGTAATTATTTAAGAATTCAAACAGGAAATCACACAGAAGCATGGAGCACATGGCTTCCTTTTTGGTGCTTTTCATATAATACATCAGTACACACTGAGACACGATTCACACCTTTTGAGCTAGTATTCGGCAAAAAATGTATTTTACCAACGAACTTAAATTCAGGCCAAGTTGATCCTTTATACAATTTTGATAGCTACCCATTAGAATTAAAATACAGAATACAAACAACACAAAGAGAGGCACGAGATAATTTAATAGCCAGTAAAGTAGACAGAAAATTGAGATACGACCGCAACGTTAACCCAGTGTCATACAAACCGAATGATTTAATTTTAATAAAAAACGAAACAGGTAATAAGTTCCAAAGCATTTATCAAGGTCCATATACTGTCATAAAAGAATGTTCGCCAAATGTTGAAATTATGAAAAATAATAAAATATACTTAATACACAAGAACAGGACAAAACTGTACACGCCACCTGTTTCTGGGTTATAGTTAATTAAGCACAGGTACTATATGTGTGTGAATAATAAGATAGGAGATTAATTTAGAAATATTATTGTGAAAAAAAAAAACAATGTAATAGCATTATTATTATTAATAATTCATGTCTAACCATAATATAAATAATCATAAATATGTAATATTGTAGCGTAAAATGAAATTAAACTGTAGTTCATTTCATTTTTTTTATTGCGGTGAAGATGAGATGTAGTAACTATAGATGTGTATTGTATACCTATTAATCCGTGTAGTTAATCTCAATATAATCAGTATCTACTCAGATCTCAGGTGTTTCACTTGTCTCCAGAGTCCCATCCTTACAAAACTCTGACAACCAGTCTTACCAAGGGGTATCGTGTTACCCAGTAAATGAGTTGTGAAGGTCAGATGGCAGTCACTCCATCTAAAACACTGGTATTCAGCTGCATCCGGTGAGACTGGAAACCGACCCCAGCATAGTTGCGAAAAGACGGCAGATTAGATTAGATTCGATCGATACCTACCATGCCGAAACGAACATCAATCAATGATAACAAAAGAATCCTTTAAAGGTTGTTCGCATATCTAAACCACCAAAAAAAATAATATCAGTTTTAGGGCAAATTTTTCCAATGCCAGATAATTTTATGCGAGGAATAATTTATTTATTTATTATTTATTTATATAAATAATTTAATTAATTTATTATTATTTATATTTATTTATTTAATTTTTTCATTTTTTATATTTATTATTATTATTTTATTTTTAATTTTTGACAGTTCTTCAATACAAAAACTATTAGACGTCAATATTAATCCACGAATAACAATATCTGTCGATTGAAAAATCAGCTCTAAATCAAATAGATGACCGCCATTCTTCCGATAGTTAATAATAAATAATAATAATAATAAATTTTTATTTCAGAAAAAAAAAGTTATTTGCTTTTCAGGGCAAGGCAAATTAGTAAATGAAAATATGTCATTTTCGATTCGACTAACCGTACCAGTTGTGAATAGCTATGCAGATTTTCTGACTACATTTTCTTGAACTGAAAACTGTCATTTTGAAGATGTGTTCAACTCAAGTCTAATCACGAAACAGCACACGCATATAGACTTTGAAGTCACCACAACATTAGCCCATTACAAGTGACAAAACATTTTGACATTCATTCGTTTATCTCCATAAAATCAACCCACAATATGGCAAACTTAAATCAGATTATCCCTTCAAAGTCCCATAACGGACGGCAGTCAAACCCCAACCTCAGTTATAAGTTAAACCACAAACCGCGTCACACAGTGAACTACGCAAAACGTTTAGCCAAAACTTTTATCTGATTCAATTTAACGGGTTCCGTGTGAAAATGTTATAAAGGAACAAGAAAACTTTGCTCTTTGTTAATGTGGATTTATCAGTTCCAAGTCTTAATGCAAGCCTTGCTTTCAGGCCAAGGATGTTTGGAGTAACGTGGAAAGTTATATGGTGATGTCTCGAATCCATTGTGATTTAGAAGTTTTAAGAGACAAAAAAAAGTCCAGAGGTGTCGTGGGATACACGGTTGGAACGAAGTTTATTTCGCTGTATATGAAGCTTCTGCCTGAAGAAAACACTTAATAGTCTTCTATCAGGCGGAAACAAAGTGCACGCCTTCAACGGTTGGGTCCTGCGGTCATGCCCGTTTAGAAGTACTCTTTGTCACATTAAAATGGACTCAGATCTTGACGCCCTGAATAGGAGGGTCCGTATGCTGCTGATGGCATATCTAATGCATCACCATCGGTCATCGGTAATCAAATTGTTTAGGTATAAAGTGGGGAGGTTCTGGCTTTATAAGCACTAAGACCCTCTACAATTGCAAGCCGACGTGAGGATGCATCGATATGTGGTTACGGTGGACAAAGACCTTACCTCGCTATCTCTCAGCTGGATTGCAGGCTTGATTAAGAAAGCGGTACTTCTGGATAGGGCTCGCATTTTAGGAAGTTCCTCTCTCTAGAGCACTGACTTATAGCTTGAACCCTTTTTCCGATACCGTTTATATGTATACAGGGTTATTTGAAAAACACCAGCAACCTCTTAAGAGGTCATTGTACTCATCATTATGAATAACTTTTACTATGGGACCAAACCTGAAATTGCGAAATAAAGTACAATGACCTCTTAAGAGGTTGCTGGTGTTTTACAAATAACCCTGTATAATGAACTAAAGGAAATTATAAAAATATTTAGTCAGTTCATTCAATTAAAGTGATGATAACAAAAAACACAGATAGGTACTATAGCAAAACTGTCATGAAGTCATGACGGTCAAATGTTACACTTTTTTCCGTCTCACTCTCATTCGCCAAGTGTGCAGAATATAACTTGCGATAAAGAACGTCGTTTCAAAAATGAAATGGATGTGAAAATATCCGTCGCAGAGTGCATACGTCAATCTGGATGAAGCCTCTTCTGAAAAATAAAAGTATTGTTGATTGTTTGTTTTGGAACGGTGGACCGGACACTTGATTTTTATCGTTTGTATGTAAATGCAAGCTGCTCTATCCGCATAGTGATGGTTTATTCAATCGAAAATCCCGCAGAAAAGGCAGTTTTGGTAAATTAAACCCTTTGTGCCAACCCAATGCAATGTTTCTCGAATTTTTACACTGTCACCACTACATACACAGTCAGTTAAATTAATTGTTAAGCACATTGACACCCTACGTAAATTTTCTGTCTTATAGCCATTTCTGAAAATAATAATGTAAAGGGATGGGGGATCCTGGTGTCCTGAAACACAGGCCACTAGCCTAGCTTAGGCACCAGTCTCCCACAATATATACTTACCTGAACTATGTGTCATTGTCGAATCTGACCAATGTAAAAATGTATATTGTGATGAGAAAATAAATTGATTGATTGATTGATTGCTGTCAAAGAATGACAGTTGTAACTAAAATATTAAGATGAATGAACGGCTCGCCAGTATAGATAAACCCTGAGAGGTTTTCGTTATGAGGCTAAAACCAAATTGTAAAATAGGCGAAGGGATAAAGAAATAAATCATAGTTGTATTCACAGCTGTATAAAAAAATAGTCAAATAAACAGCGGCCCTTAAACACGGACGAAAATGTTAAAATATTCTGTTTTTATATCGCAGCGCTCACTGAATGTAAACCGAGAAAAATGAGCTTCTATGTTGTTGTTAAGCGATAAACTAGCCACCTGCTGTTTCTCGCACTTTCGCAATGTTTAAACTTAACATTATCACTGTATATTTACTGCGCCGTACTATCTCAACAAGAGTTATTTTTATCAAATGGGATTTAATTTCAAACTCACACTAGGAAGCAGAGAAAATTTGTAGGTAGGCTGATAAGAAGACTACAAAGGTTTTAGATTTTTGAGCTTTAGTTAATACGCAAAAATCTAAAACCTTTGAAGTATTGTGTCATACAACATCAAAACTAATATTATGTCAATGATTAGCTTCTTAGAGCAAAATTTAAAATGTTCGTACCCTAGAATCAATACTTAGTAGTTCAACATTTAAAAAGTTCGTACCCTAGGACCATTACTTAATAGTTCAACATTTAAAACATTCTTACCCTAGAACCAATACTTACTAGTTCAACATTTAAAATGTTCATACCCTAGTACCAATACTTAATAGTTTAACATTTAAAATGTTCGTACCCTAGAACCAATACTTAGTAGTTCAACATTTAAAATGCTCGTACCTTAGGACCAATATTTAGTAGTTCAACATTTAAAACGTTCGTACCCTAGGACCAATATTTAGTAGTTTTAAACTCAGGTTTATTAGATTTATAAGAAGAGGCTTCAGAAGTAAGTTGTTCAAAACAGTATTAATGTACCCACTGCAGAAAGAACCAATGGAATAAACAAAGAAATATCAATCAGGCTAAGCCTTCGGTTTCTGAGAGAGTGATCATTTTTTATATACAGTTGTTAAATCTCATTTTGTTGTTATGATTAGGTAACCGAAATAAAAACAGCCAATCATTATGTAGGTACTATTAGATTGGACAACTGATTTAATTGAATAGGTTTTCAGATTAGATATATACCTAAATTATTCAGAATTTCAGCTATAAAACATAATCGACCTATAATGTTCTCACTGCTCTGTGAAAGGCTGTAATCTACCACGCCGGTCCAGTGTGGGTCGGTAGATGTCACATCATGTCTTCAAATTTTAGGTTCTAGTACATTCCAGTTTCCTCACGATATTTTCCTTCGCCATTTTGTTAGCAGTGGTGGTGTTAAGGGCTTATACTACCCCAAATGGCTTAGCATGAACCTCCGTTATGTCGCAAATACTGCAGCATTAATTTTGAAATAAATATATGGTAAAGTTGAGGATAAATGTTAGGTTTTATGTTAGACGAAAACACGATTTCATAAAATTTTCTCGATAGAAAAAATTCCAAAGTTACCTCCAAACTGAACAATAAACCGCTGGTATTCAAAAAATACTTCAAATTAGATCATGAAACTTTGTATACTAACCGAACTAACTATAAAGCAGGTCTTATGTTATTTATTTTTTTTAATTACCATTATTTTCACCGTAAAAAGCAAATACCTAAACTATTGACGCTGCCTGCCGTCTAGCACCGCACTCTGTCTCGCTCTCACTCAGTCCGCGAACAGCATCGTGCGAGCGAGATAAAGAGTGAATTTTGGCTGAGGTAGTCTAGGCTCTTAATACGCAGTAAAGCGGTGGCGCCTAGGTTCCAACCCACGACCTACCACTCGTTACCGTTAGCCGGGGCCACCAGTGCTACATGAAGATTAGATACTATAATATTATTTATATTCAGAATGTCAGCTTTATAAGCCCTTGTATTTAAGTAATAACAGCCGCACAGGTCGATCGGTCAGGTTAAGCTACCCTTGTTGTGGTTGGTTCGTGAATGGGTGACCATATACACATACCAAGACACATCCGCGCCTAGGAAAGCACGTTAAGCCGTTGGGCCCGGCTATCATTTGTGGATCTTTGACAGTCGTTACGGGTCATCATTAGCTCGAAATTCTGACAACCAGTCTTAACAAGGGGTATCGTATTACTCAGTAACTGGGTTGTGGAGGTCAGATAGGTAGTCACTACATGTAAACGTGCTTTCCGAGGCACGGGGGGTATTAAACCACCAACTCCCGCCGCCGCCGCCGCGGCCGCCGCGGGCGCCGTTGGTCCTGCGCCTGATCTCTCTCCGGTCGTGTCGGATTGCCGTCCCATCGCACTATGAGAGTGAAGGAAGAGGGAGTGCACCTGTGTCTGCGCGCACACTTGTGCACTATAATATCTCCTGCGTACCTGGCTAATCTCCGTTGAGATTGGCCACCGTGACCAAAATCGGTCGGGGAGGCTATATTTTTTTACATGTAAAATACTGGTAACCAGCTACATCCGGTTAAACTGTAAGCCGACCCCAACATGATGAGCTTTATAGGGCCTCCAGAAATTATTAACGTTTATTTTTTTTAACTGCCAACAAAAATGGTAAAGAATAATGACCCGTATCAAGTTAAAATTTCCCTTAATTATACAGGTAACATAATATTAACAGCGTGACGTTAGCGTGGTGCGTGCGTGGCGTGTGCGTGGCTCGTGCGCGTGAAATAATCACGTTACAAGATGTTAACCAGTTGTACACATTTAAATTTGAACATCTCATGTGTACATTCTCGTGTGTACATTAATTGGGGATCCGTTAGACTGAATTATAATTACGCAGTGCGGCACAGTGTGTCAAGTTTGTGTTGAGAATATATTGCTTACGTGATTTTATTTAGAAGGTCTGTTCATTTTTCAGGCTTAGTTTTCCTGAGGGATTGAGCAGGGAGTCTACAGCAATATTTTCATGCTTAAATTATTCCACGTCGAGTATCATATTTTTTGTCTAGAAAGACTACAGTTTTGATCCTTGAACCTGTCTAGCTAGTTTTAGTGCTCATCTTCACTAAAAACTTTCCTTATTTATTGTTCACGACGCTGAAGAAAAGTTAATGGGTGACTGGTAGTCACCCTTTAAATTCTTTTTAAAGCCCAAAAATCCTGAAATAATAGGTCTATAAACTCTGCTAACTATAATTAGGGAGTGTAATTTAATACAGTGGAGCGTCGATTATCCGAACGTCGCTGAACCGAACGACCGCTTATCCGAACTACCGCTTATCCGAACTACTACGCCCGCTCGACCCGCGCGTGCCTCTCTCGCCTCCCGCGCTACAATGCTCGCGCACTTGTCGCGACTTGTCAATTATAGGTAGTTCGATTATCCGAAAATACCGGTTTTCCGAACACCCATGTCCCCCAATTAGTTCGGATAATCGACTCTCTACTGTAATGACAAACTATGGTTATGGCAACAGAAATAATAGTGGCGCTAGACTTGCAACTTGCGTATGAAAACAAGTTGGCAGTCTTAAACTTTTTTTTTTAAGAAAAGCAGCAAAGGATGGACCTAGAGGTCACCAAATGGTATGGTAAAAAATAAATTGGACTGCATACTAATTAATCTTTAAAAAAGTGTCATCAGTGTAAAATACCATAGCGACCATAGATTGGTGAGAGCGACATTCAAGCTACAGCCTTCAAAGAAGAGTCGAAAAACCTATCGAAACAATGCAAAAAGTATCCTGAATAATTAAAATTAAATAAATATATATAAAGAATCATTTCACAATAGTTTAGAACATCTTATTGACTGCCAGCAAAGTCACACGGTGCAACGAATTAACGATGACATTGCTGCTGCTATAAAGTGCAGCCTCAAAAAAGCTCATACACTTTCAAAGTAAACGAGTAAACTCTCTTTTAAATCGTCTAATAAAAAAAAAACCCGATGTCAAGACGACAAGATATACAAAAATCAAACCAAAAACAAGAAGCATGAAAAATGAGTTAAAAGCTCTCTTTAAGCTTATTTATTTATTTATTGGGGAAAAACAAAACAATTGTAAAATATGTTTTACAAAAAAAGAAAAAAAATACATATGTCTAAGTCTACAATAAACAACGTTTCCACGTATTACTTGTGAACAATAAGAATTATATAGGTAAGTATATATTACATTCAAATACTAAGTAGGTATCTTAAACTTTTAGCTTAGTTAATAATCATACTTAATTTTGTTTTTGACCATCGCACAAACGATCAATATTTTTTTTCTTGAAATTGCTTTGAGACAGAAAGAAGATATCTAAATGACAAAAGTGCTTATTATAAATTTTTACTAGTCGACGCAGTGGAGCTCGCTCACCAGCGTGTGTTCGGTTAGTAGTCGTTGCAAATATATACTCCAACTACAATAACCACAGTTAGAAGACAACCAAAAAACATATGTTACAGTCCGGAAGCTTAAAGAAAGCTAATGAATAAAGAATTGAGATAAAACTTGGAAAGAAGGACTAAAAGTTATAAATAAAACATACCTACATCAAATGAAATACTCCAAATTGCAACTAAGTTTTATAAAAAATTATACAATTGCGGAAATCAAGAGCTCACTTTAATTATATCAAGAGAAACACCGTCAGGAATACAAAACATAGATTAAGTAGAGGTTTCAAGTGGAACAGCTAAATTGAAGACAGAAAAAAGCCCAGGGCCCGACAAAATGACCAACGAAGCCCTGAAATTAGAATGTCTCTATTTAGTGAGCCCTTTAACACAGCTCATCAACTTGGTGCTGAAAACAATAACTACATCAAAGCAATGGACTGAATCGGATATAATTGTATTGTATAAAAAGGAGATCCAAACAATATAACTAATTATCGTCTTTTCATCCACGCCGCAAGTCTGGAAGTAAACCGCAGAAAAACCAATATTATGACGAACTATATACATTAAAACATCCTGTAAACATCTATACATATAATAAAACACTAAAAAAACTGTGTCTGTACATTGAATATATTAAAAAAAAAATGATTGAGGGGGGTTTAGAAACAGTAATAGAGCACGAATCCAAAAAAAAAAAATTGTCTGTTTGTCTGTTTGTTTGTACACGCTAATCTTCGGAACTACTGGACGGATTTGAATGATTTTTTTTTTGTTGTATAGCTATTAAGTCTGGGCAACATATAGGCTATAATTTATTTTGGAAAATGGAACACCTGATGCAGAACCGCAACAGACCAGCTAAAGTATAAGAGATACAAAAATGGTACCATAGCAAAAACTGTTCCACGTGATGAGCATTTTCTGCTGAGAAAATAAATTTGAAGATCTGGAACACCTGATGTGGAACTCCAAGAGCCCAGCTACACTATAACATATATAGGAATGACGTTTTAGCAAAAGTTGTTCAATCTGATGAGCATTCTCTGTTGATTTATAAAAATCGAAGATCTGGAACACCTGATGTGGAACTCCAAGAGCCCAGCTACACTATAACATATATAGGAATGACGTTTTAGCAAAAGTTGTTCAATCTGATGAGCACTCCCTGTTGGCTTATAAAAATCGAAGTTCTGGAACACCTGTTGTGAAACTCCAAGAGCCCAGCTACACCATAACACATATAGGAACGACGTCTTAGCAAAAGTTGTTCGGTCTGATGGGCATTTCCTGTTGACTTATAAAAATCGAAGATCTGGAACACCTGATGTGGAACTCCAAGAGCCCAGCTACACTATAACATATATAGGAATGACGTTTTAGCAAAAGTTGTTCAATCTGATGAGCACTCCCTGTTGGCTTATAAAAATCGAAGATCTGGAACACCTGTTGTGAAACTCCAAGAGCCCAGCTACACCATAACACATATAGGAATGACGACTTAGCAAAAGTTGTTCGGTCTGATGGGCATTTCCTGTTGACTTATAAAAATCGAAGATCTGGAACACCTGATGTGGAACTCCAAGAGCCCAGCTACACTATAACATATATAGGAATGATGTTTTAGCTAAAGTTGTTCAATCTGATGAGCACTCCCTGTTGGCTTATAAAAATCGAAGATCTGGAACACCTGTTGTGAAACTCCAAGAGCCCAGCTACACCATAACACATATAGGAATGACGTCTTAGCAAAAGTTGTTCGGTCTGATGGGCATTTCCTGTTGACTTATAAAAATCGAAGATCAGAAACATCTGATGTGGAAATCAAAGCTATCACTAATTTCACTGTATAATTATAAAATAACATAAGCTGGGAGTACCTCCACGCGGTGAAGGCGGTAACAGTTTAGGACTAATCATTGAAAATTTGACTCTACTGCCCAAAACTCCTATTTATTTTTTTATTTTATCGAATAAATATTCCTTCGGGCTTATGTTATTTGAGTATTTAATTTCCTTTGACATTTATCTTCGTGACACGGTAGCCTACCCGGTAACGCAGGGAAGCAGTCACTTAGATTTTAATTGATCAGGTATCTTCACAATAAAACTATAACCATGCCTAGAAAGAGGTCAAATCCTACGCAATGTTCCAAAGGAGCTAAAAGATTGAGGATCATAAGATCACAAGAATCTACCGAAGAGCGTCAGGAGAGATTTGATGCTATTCGAGAATATCAGGTTGCAACTTGCTCCGTGGAAACCTCTTCGGATCGCGAAGCACGCCTGCGTTCTCAGCGTATCTACGCATCGACTTCTAGGTCTCTAGAGACAAGTGGGGAACGTGATGCACGACTGTCCGCTAATCGTGAGTGACATGCATTGTCTCGCGAATCGGAAACGTTTACCGATACAGAATCACGCTTGAGTTCTCAGCGTATTCGCACATCTACTAACAGGTCTTTGGAAACGAGTGATGAACGTGATGCGCGACTAACTGGTGATCGAGATTATCATACATTGTCCCAAACACGCACATAACAAAATATTCATAATCAGTTAGAAAGTGAGAGAGAAAAAATTGCTGGAGTACGGCATGAAGAGACAGAAGAAGAGCGCAACGAACGTTTGAATTCTGATCGACTTCGACATTCTCTGAACAGAATGTCGATATCATCTGAAGAATCGGATGTGTCTCAAGATATCGCCGTAGGGCGTAGCGACCTTCCTTGGGTTGATAAGGAACGGAGTGCATTTACGTATACTCCTATGATTGACTACGCCACATATTCCGCGATCGGAGGTATGGTTCAAAATTGTACTTTTTGTGAAGCTGTTAAATGGCAAAAAGAAACAAACGGTATGTGTTGCTCAGGTGGAAAAGTACATATTGAAATATTACAAAATCCTCCAGAAATATTAAGATCACTGCTAATCTGTGACTACAGTCAAAACATTTCTTGGACAACATCCGTTCGTACAATAATGCCTTTCAAATGACATCTTTTGGTGCGAAACAGATTTCAGAAGGCCCATTTATGCCAACATTTAAAGTGCAAGGCCAAGTTTACCACGTCATTGGTTCATTATTGCCTGAAAATGATCCCAAGTTTCTCAAAATATATTTCGTATCCAATTATCAAGAGCAGGCAAATATTAGAAATCAAAACTTTCAAAATATGTTGCATGAAGTAAATCCCTACGTACACAGTTTTAAATCTGCCTTAGAATCTGTCCCCCTGGACAAAGCAACAGTTATAAGTTTGAGATTGATGCTGATAAACGACCTGCTACTGGACAACGTGGCAGATACAATGCTCCAGTAACAAATGAAGTTGCAGTGGTTTTGGCTGATCAAGAATGTGAGCGGCGTGACATAGTGTTATAACAGTATAACATATATAGGAATGACGTCTTAGCAAAAGTTGTTTAGTCTGATGGGCATTTCCTGTTGACTTACAAAAATGAAAGATCTGGAACGTCTCGAATCCGTTGCTTTCCCGTCCCCGGGCTCTTAAAATTCGATATCAGACGTTTCAGATCTTCGATTTTGACGACCCCGTTGTCGCTGGCATAAGCAACAGGATCCGCGTACGAAGTCGCGGGCAGAAGCTAGTAGAACACTAATATTATAAATGCGAAAGTTTGTATGTATGGATGTATGGATGTTTGTTACTCTTTCACGCGAAAACTACTGAACGGATTTTGATGAAACTTTACAGTAATATAGTTTATACATCAGAATAACACATAGGATACTTTTTATCCCGATATTCCCACGGGATCGAAACTTACGCGGGTGAAACCGCGGGGCGCAGCTAGTAGAAAATAAAACGCTTGAATATGTTGGCACTTTTATCTATCTGGGTAAGCAAATTTCGTTTAAAAAGCAGAGAAACGAGTAAGAAATAGAGAGAAGAACTTTAATTGCCTGGAAGAAATTTTGAAGACTGAAAGGAATTGTGAAGAGCGATATGCCGGTCAAAATTAAATAGAAAGTCATGGATACCTGCATGCTCCCATCATTAACGTACGCTAGTCAAACTTGGAAGTTCACATACCGAATGTAATCGAAAACTAGATCACGTCAAAGAAGCATGGTGAGCTGAAGTATATTAAAAATTAAAAGAATTAAAAAAAAAAACCCATACAATTAATTATTAGAGATAAGACAAAGGTTACTGACGCTCTGTGCTACTGTGAAAAATTAAAGTGGCGCTGAGCTGATCATATAGCTAGATTGACAGATAACCGATGGACTCGCAGACTGACATCTTGGAACGAGCCATGAGGCACCAGACAAAGAGGTGTCGATCGGCAATATAGTAAAAGTGGCTGGCGAACAGTGGATGAACACAACGAATGACAGGGAGAAATTTCAATCTCTAGAAGAAGCCTTCACCTTCAATTAAATGAAGGGTTGTTACTGGCGCAAAAGTTAAAATAGTTATGCTTAACTTTATAGAATTTATGAAATTGTAGTTAACTTAGGTAATTAGTTTAGTTTATTTATACTTTTCTGTAATTGTAATTTTTGTAACTTTTTTAGTAAGAAATGCAAGGCTTTTTTATTTTATTTACATACACTACTAGCGACCCGCCCCGGTTTCGCACGGGTGCAAATAATTTGTCATTTTAATTTAATGTTTTTTTTTAATTTGCCGCCAGCCCTTGCCGCCGATACCGCCGCAACCGATAGGTCCCTGCATTTTCAATCTGTAATATCAATCAATCATTTCAATCTGTAATATCTTCGAAAATATTAATTTAAATAACATGCTGTAAAGGGCCATATTAATCTATATTAATTGCACAATGTATTTAAGGTACTTAATTGGTTAAGGATTAATGCTGTATTGCTTAAAATCGCTTCGTAAATAAGCCATCATTTCTCGTAAAAAGTAAAGGGAAAAAATGGTTATTGTGGGTTATCCCTAAGAGATAGACATATACCATCGCGGACTTTTTTGTAGACCTTTTTAAGGTGTACAATACTGTAGTACATTGTTTTGATGTATCTCATAGGGTTCAGCCAGCGTTTGCAATGTAAGTGCAAAAAAAAGGCTTTATTTACGACATCACATTAGAAACCTCTAAAATTATCAGTGTTTCTCTACTATATTATACATGTATTATACATATAAACCTTCCTCTTGAATCACTTCATCTACTAAAAAAAACCGCATCAAAATCCGTTGCGAAGTTTTAAAGATATAAGCATACATAGGCATATAGGGACAGAGAAAGCGACTTTGTTTTATACTATCTAGTGATGTATAATTATTATAGATCTGTTTGTACATTAGTAACTTTTTTCCAAGCAATGATAATTACACATATCTAAAAATAAAAACAAATGTTATGGTTTTAGGTAATGTAATGAAGAAAACAAGTCCCTGTAAAATCTGAAGCATAATGCATGGTGTAGTTACAGAAACAAACTGATTCCTTATTAACAGTCCTCACAGGCTTCTACGCCACAACTCGACTGTGCCAAGGCGGCATAATCCATAGCTCCTGCCTAAGACACGTTCAGTCTTTGTTCTCTCGCCTCCGAAACGCTTTGTTCCCACATAATTACATCGCTTATTGTAACACTGTATCTATTTAAAAGGTAGGCAATAATTTACGCCATTTAATGTTGTATTATTGCAGGAAATTGAACGCGGTAGAATCAGGATTTTTTTTTTTGGGTAATTTCAAGAGGTGAGTAGCAATTGATTAAACATGCGATTAAGGTACGATTCAGACCAACCGGCTCGCATCGGGCCGGGCCGGGCGGCATTTTACAATGCGGTAAAGAACATTGAAATGTATCAACAGTAATTACAGTTCATATTTGCATGCAACTTACGCATAGGTAGTTACCACTAGAGATGGGCGGGTGGGTAAAAATTGGAAGGAAAGGTAAAAAAGGGTAAAAAAAGGTAAAAATGATAAAATACCCTTTTTTACCCGGTATTTATTATTAATACCGGGTAAAAAAGGGTATTTCTTAATTTTTACCTTTTTAAAAAATGATTACTATCTATAAATTATTTAAATAGCTTCGTCATCAATACTACGATTTACCATGTTAATATTGACCTTAAGCATTGAAGATAAAACATTGATTTTAAATAAAACGAAGTTAAATATCTTTTAAATCTTTAATCAACATATATTTTCAAATAAACTGTTTAGAATTCATCTCATCTGCCTAGTCTTTTCCCAAATATGTTGGGGTTGGCTTCCAGTCTAACTGGATGCAGCTGAATACCAGTATTTTACATAGAGCGACTGCCTATCTGATCTCCACAATCGTGATGGTAATTGAAATAATGGTTGCAGATCTTTAAAAAAGTCTATCCACAATATATTATGTTCCACTAGGCTCCGAGAACTTCTCCACAATCGTCGGTTTCAGGTCCATTTTCTCTCGAAAACAAGTCGTTGGAGAGCGCAGAAAAACGGTCTACCTCAAGGCACCGCTTCTTTTTAATATCTACACCAACGACCAACCGTCTAACCCTAACACGTCCCGCTTTCTCTATACAGACAAACTTGCTCTCACGTCACAAGCCACCACCTTTGAGGAGGTTGAGGCCCACTTCTCAGACGCTCTTTGTAACTTAGCCACATATTACTTCGCTAACTCATTCAAGCCCAATCCAAGCAAAACCCAGTCTTGCATATTTTATCTCCGCAATAGAGAGGTGGGCCGTAAACTTAACATCGTTTGGGGTAGGGTGTCCATCGGGCACAGGCACTTCTCTAAATATCTTGGTGTTACCCTAGACAGGTCTCTAACATTCAGCAAAAACTGCAAGATTATCAAGCAGAAGGTGCAAACTTGCAACAGTCTTCTTCGTCGACTGGTCTCATCGAAGTGGGGTGCTTCGCCTGACGTTATACGGAATACTGGTCTAGCGCTATCTTTTCTGCGGAAGAATTCGCGTGCCCCGTGTGGAGTCGTTCTGGTCATGCAAAGCTGGTGAATACAGCTTTGAATGAAACGTGCCGGATCATCACTGGTTGCCTAAAACCGACCCCGGTACAAATGCTGTTTCCACTAGCAGGAATCCACTACTGGTGGCGCAGTAGTTCGCAGAGCGGTGGCAAGCTCAAGCGAAAGAGCCAAAATGGTCTACGTCACACGACACCCTTTGCACTTCCTTGAGCTTCCTTGTGCGACAAAGGCTGAAAAGCCGAAACAGTTTTTTAAAGTGTGTCGTCCCACTCACTGAGGAACCATCACAAGAAAGACTGAAGTTGTGGCGAGACAGTGCTTCCTTACCCAAACCGTTCGTTCCACCCGCTGAATACCTCCCACCTGGACATGAGTTACCTTGGGTAACCTGGAATTCTTTAAACAGACACCGGACCTAGGTTGGCCGAAGCTAGGAACACCTGTTCAGGTGGAGTTTCATAGACGACTCCGCCTTGGAGTGTAAATGTGGTGCTGTTCCACAAACGATGAGACACTTAATATCGTGTCCTGCGTGTCCTGTCAGCTGTACGTTACAGGAATTGGTGGACGTTGGTGATGGCGCCAAACAAGTAGCTGAATTCTGGACCTAGTCCATTTAGATTGCTATCGACACGCTAAGAAGAAGACCAGGCTCAAAGCTGATCCAGAAATGAATACTGCCTTTGCTAATTTTACTGTCAGCCTTTCGATTTCTTCCTCTTATTGCCTTTTGTGATGACGACGATGGCTGATTCAGATTGTGATTATTCTGAATCCAGCAAACCAACCTGGGGCGCTGGGTGCGAGGATGTCATTGTTAAAATAGGAGCGTTAGTAGTATTGGTGATATTTACGTCAGTTTGATTCTTCAGGTAATTTTTAGCAACAGAGATATTTTTTTAGACACTAATTATTACATTTAACTAAATGACCTCCCATTTTGTTGACATTTGCTATTTTATATTTATGATCACAATACTTGCAAATTACTGATTTATCAGGACCCACACTATAGTGTTTCCAAATTTCATCTCGTTTATTTCTGCCTTTTCCCATTATCTAAAAAAAAACAGTGAATTTAATGAAGTTAATAATAAGTGCAAAACACATTTAACATATTATATTTAGCTTTTGACATAGTATTTCTTGACGGTTGTTACTTCGATCCCGAATACCGATGTAAAAAAATCAAACTCAAATAAAAAAGACGTTAGAAAATAACACGTGGGCCAAGTTCTTCTAGACTTATAAGTCCAAAATTGATTATAATTAGTATATAAAGAACCAATTTTAGCGTTATTGAAAATCTATTACAGAAATTTGACACATTGTAGTAGCTTGATGTGCTGGCGCGTCTGTACTATGAATTAAAATTGACATACCTTCTTTTATAGTGTTCTAAGAACAAGACTTCACACAATTCCGTTGAAAAAAACTGAATATAAATCGTATCTATTAAAAAATACAATAATTAGTTTCAGTTAAACTGATTTTAATTTTTACCCGGTATAAATTAAAAATGGGAAGGTAAAAATGGGTATAAATGGGTATTTACCCATTTATACCCATTTTTACCGGGTATATTCCCATCTCTAGTTACCACCGTCAGCATCCCGCGATGCGTCGCAACGAGTCGCAGAATGCATTCGGCTGTCGCGACGGCCGACCGGCAGACCGGCTCCGGCTACCACGGCAGCCGACGCGTTCGGCTGCCGCGACACGCGTACGGCTCCGTTCCGATGCGGCGCGACGCGAGCCGGTTGGTCTGAATCGTACCTAAGAGGTTGATCCATTTCTTTCCTTATTACATCGCTAGGTTTTCTTTGATTGAACAAAAAGCTACGTGGCGTAAAAGATTAACAAGAAAATACATTGTATTGTGGCAGCTCTGGACAGAGAGAGGTGGCAAGAGAGTATGGTATATATTCTTAGATACTCCTACTTCCAACCTACCCGGTTCGAGTGACAGTTTATAAAATGGCGCGCTGCGAACGAACGCTTTGTGTACTTGCTGCTTGGTTTTCGGATGCCACAGATGTATTCTAGGGACGTTATAGTGTTGATTATGGTCATGTTATATAATTCTTATGTACTTATTATTTACCTATGTACTTGTTGCTAATTCAAAATAATTTGTAAGAAATATAACTTTATAGGTTATTTAGTAATTTAATATACTCCGCTTCTGGTCTCTAAGAATATAATATAGAAATAATTATGTTTCCTGGTGCAGTTCGGAAACTTCTGTCATCAAAACCTGATCTTTCCCACGGCACAGTTTATAAAGATACAAATGTGATTGGACAGAATACTAATATGTCTACTATGATAACGTTGTTGCCTAGGGATACGTAATACCCTTGTCGACAGATAAACTCGGAAATCTGTTTTCATAGTACACAGGATGCAAGAAACCATTAGCTCGCTAACAAAGCCTGGAGGAATTTCCATGAAACAAGGTAAGGCTAATCCAAGGCAGGGACACACCACACGGAAGACCAAATATGTATAAGAATGCATACAAAACATTTAATTTATGCAGGTGCCCCCGATGTCTTACACATTGGGCTCGAAATAAATCCGGACCCCTTAACCTCAAAGAACAGAACAACAGCTGTAATCGCCCGCATAAATGAATAACGGCCCGTATCCGGGCCGTGTCCGGGCCGTGTCCGAGCCGTATCCGAGCCGTATCCGGCGCATTTGGATTCTGGACTCAAACAATCCTGAAAGGGAAAGGGTTTCTTAATGATGTAAGGTGATGGACTGGCGAGGTCCTTTTTCACGCGTGTTTTGGCTTCAGAAGACAGTTGACCATCGTGTGAAAGACCATTATTGCGAAAATATATTAAATTTTAAGAATTTAATACATCTTCGCAATAATATTATATAGTATCACAGCACAAACTAGGTTAGTTTTAGGTGACAGTATTACCTCGAGCTCAAAGATGCGATTATGTTCTAATATAATATATAAAATTCTCGTGTCACAGTGTTAGTTACCACTAGCTGCGCCCCGCGGTTTCACCCGCGTAAGTTTTGACTCCGTGGGAATATCGGGATAAAAAGTATCCTATGTGTTATTTTGATGTATAAACTATATTACTGTAAAGTTTCATCAAAATCCGTTCAGTAGTTTTTGCGTGAGAGAGTAACAAACATCCATCCATCCATCCTCATAAACTTTCGCATTTATAATATTAGTAGGATTCTCCTCTGAAACGGCTGGACCGATTTGTATGAAATTTTGTGTGCATATCGGGTAGGTCTGAGAATCGGCTACTATCTATTTTTTATTTTTCTTTTTTGCAAAACGACGTTTGCGGGGTCAGCTAGTAATTTATAAAATAGTAGTTATACACGTATATAAAAGGTGTAACAGAATAATCTCAAGTGCTGAAAGTAGTTTGTTCATAATTGACTACTGAATCGATTTCAGTAACTTTTAAATACCTATAAGTATTTTTTTTTAAAAGTATGTATTTTTTCATACTAACCGCCGATTGAGCCAAATAAAATTAAATCTTATTTCAAAGCATTATGATTCAATTTTAAACGCATAAAGTAATGCTAGTGTCAACATGATTTTCTTAACAAACATAGCAAGCTTTAAAAAATAAGTTTTCATCATCATATCATCATCATCAGCCGGAAGACGTCCACTGCTGAACAAAGGCCTCCCCCTTAGACCACCACGCCGAACGGCAATCCGCCACTTGCATCCATCGGTTGCCCGCGACTCTCACGATGTCGTCGGTCCACCTAGCGGGAGGCCTGCCTACGCTGCGTCTAAATAAGTTTTGGTCATTGAAATGCTTTTAACTCAATATTCTAATTGGGGTGTATGATTATAAGGTCTTACGTTAATTATGTTACACTTTGTATTTACAATTCAATATTTAATTCAAAACATAAGGTGTATTGATATGTTTACGCATCGCATTGCAGTGAACGAAACCCATTAGTTTGACGTTCACTATTTGATTGCTTTTCAGTTTGTCTGCTACCATCGCATTCGCTACCGCTGATAGTTGTAAATTCTTTTAACTTCTCACTATATTATTATTTAAACATATTTACAAACCTACAAGGAAACAACAACAAAAAACACCCAGGTACCAACAGCAATAAGTGGTCAAACTTACACCAAACAGCGACGTAACTAAACAACACAATCGTGTCCAGAATTTCTGCCCGTCACCTTCCTTTGAATACGGCCCCAAGACGTCCAAAATAAGAAATTTGTTCACGTATGAGTCCAAAAAAACGTCCGCAGACGTTAAATTTAATCGAGCAACTAGTTAAGAAGAGAGGGCACGTACACGCACGTGCAACGGACGAAATGGGAAATTGTCCTTTTGCGAAATAACCTATTCATAGTGCGGAGCTAATGTGCCGTGAAAACTACTATTATGTACAGATGTATGGGAATTACGTTTATGTGTTGTAATATTTCGGGGTTCACGAAACGGCTGGTAATTTTCGCAGTAAAAGGTTAGAGGTATTTGAGAAAAATTTTATAAATTTGATGTTAATCCGTTGAGGTTGGTATAGGATTAGCAATTTCGGCTGATTATTAAGGCTTTCATGGCAGAAATTTATTTCCGGCGTATTTTGTATTCTGCAAAACACAGCGTATTTTATTTTCGCCACCTAGATTAAATTTATGTTTTAATCACGTCAGTACGTCCCAAGGGAACAAAAATATTTCAACTGGATTATTATTGCACCAAAAAATATCACTGTGGTTAAAAAAGCATAGCCTGTATTTTTGAGCGCTGAATTCATGTACCCTACCCTCTATTTTTCCTTCCTTATAGCACGACGTTGTCGCGTGCAACGAATGCCACACCACTTGCAATGAAGCCTTTGCCACCACAAGGCGCACATTGTACCCGACAATCTGTCATTTATACCAGAGTAAAACAATTAGAATTTCACCACAAAGCTAGAGAAAATGTCTTTGGAAAAAACGCTTTTGAAGTTAGCAATATTGGCATGTGAACGAATATACTCGACCTTTGAACGGAAAGGATCGCTTCAAATAAGAAGACGAATGAGTTAGCTACATAAAATATACTCAATAAATAAATATAAGTTATACATATGTACATAAATGTATGTAACATAAAAGGAAAAAAATTACGGATGCGACCTCTACGCGCGGTCTTAGAAATGCGAGTTTCTTTTCTGCCGTGAGCAACCACTGTGACGAATTTACTGAATTCCCATGGGATCTTAAAGAAATGGGATCATCAAGTTTAGACGCGGAATCGAGGGGTGACCTCTGATATTGGGATAATTTATAACATACCAATATTTTATGAATATGGATTTATTTGTGGCATAACACTTTATTTGTTTACACGACGATTTGTTGTTCTTTCTCGTGCAGATATTTATAGACACTTTTCTCAAACGACCAATGCAGAAACGTTTAATTTATAAAGGCAAAGGAGAAATGCCATCAAAAATAGGGTGCCCTGTACCAAACGAAAAGTCTGCTGTCACAAACAAACCTAGTGTATTTAGAGGATAATTTAATGCCCTTCCTATTGTTAACGATTTTTTAAGAAAAAAAGAAAGAAAAAGTATTTATTGCGACTCGTACAGGAGGATCACAAACTAAACACAGTCTAACACAGTCTTGAACACACTAAACACAGTCTTGACGTGGATTCTTGCAATTTGTGTTTGAAGACAGTGTCTTTGGGTTCGCATTTTCATTATTTGCCACCGACTTCTGAAATTAAAGTTATTCTTCACTTTGTATTGTCTTTTTTGGAAGTAGGTTGTTTTTTTTTTTTTAACTTCTTCTTTAAAGAAGAAGTTTTTATTTTTTAATTTTAAGTTGTACTTACCCCACACGCATTCATATAACACTACTTGCTATGTTGGCAAGAAGTCATTATAACATCATAAATATAAACTAAGTGGCAAAAATACGTATATATTATTGAAGCTAACTCAAAAACTAACAAAGCAAAATTAATAAAATTTATATGAGACCACCCCTGAGGCATACCCTATTAATTAAAAAAAAATAACTTTTGAAATCGATTCACAATTGCTGGAGATATCGCGTTACAAACATACAAAAAAAAACAACATACAGTCGAATTGAGAACCTCCTCCTTTTTGAAGTCGGTTAAAAATAGGAGTAATTTTGTGAACTTCATTTAGTTTTGACCTGTTCCCTCGCAAGTTGGTATGGTCCCATGGCACTCTTCTTTGGATTCATAGAGTTGAAATGGATACTCCGTATCGTAGAAAGTCAAGGTTTTAGCCAATAAAGAATCAATTTCCTCTCAGCCTTCATTTACGAGAAATAAAAAGACAAATAAAAAAAAAAACATCACTGATTATAACATTATATTCTAAGTTTTTACTTTACGATGGCTGTGGAACGTACAGTGAAATAATAATATAATTGGCTTCCGAAACTCCTCCGAGTTTCATTAATAAGGCGTCGTTAGACAATGTCAGGAAGTTCCTTTTGTTTCTTCGTGACGTTCTCGACTCAAACTTCAATCGTTATAACACGCGTTTTATTAGACCGAACTTTTAAAACACACTTCTAAGCGGAAAAGCAACCGTTCCTTTATGAATATTTACAATTGTTCCCGAAATACTACTTCAAAAGTTTTCCATTCCCGAGAGTCCAGAACGCAAACTGAAGATAAATTAAAAATGCAAAAAAGAAAACGAGCGTGATAAAAATTTCTTTTTTTAATATTCCATTATTCGTCGGCAGAACGTCGAATGGAGCCGAAACGCTCCGGAACTAATTTCGTTTCGGAATTATTGAAAATGTCTGTAATGGTATTTTCGGCGGACGTCTAGAAATGGAAAAGTTCTTTGATCGCACACGTTTAATGAAACACAAAAGACTCGACGTGTCCCTTTTACGAGAAAAAATATTATATAAAATATTAAGACTGATTCAGTTCCATTTTGCACAAAGTTACCGGATTTAAGGCTCCAAGTTTTGTAATGAATAATAACTGAATAAGAACATTTTAGGGGAAATTATGTGCCGTTTCACACTTACTTTATGCAGCATTCAATTATGTGTAGCTTATATTCAATGCTCTCAAAAAAGAAAATTAGAATTTGTTCTTTATAAAATGAAATTGTTTAGTAAATTATTGCAATTAACAGAAGTGTAGAAAACTAGCTTAGCAGTTTGGAAGAATAACAGTGGAGTTTCTTGCACATTTGTCGACACACGAAACTAGCTTTTGGAAGGGGCGACTAGAATCAATTTCATTTTCTCGTAAATTTTAACTTTCAAAAGTTCCTTTTATGTGCCTATTTCAAATAAATATTTGACTTTTTTTTGTATCATTTCCTACATAGACTATACAAGCACAATAATAAGCTTGAATAAAAGAATTTTCATGCACGTCATAAACGCTTAGGTACGTATGTTTTTCAAATATATTGAAATTATTTCTAATTAAAATAATGATATCATTTTATTACGATTTCATTTTATACTTTATAGCTGCGTACGAGCTCCTCCGTCCTAACTGACCTCTGTGGCGGACTGTCACAAACGTGGCAACCTGACACATTGATACTGATATGAGTTTGCCAAGAGGCCCCGACATGGGTACGTGTTGTACAATGTGTGGCAGAAATATCAAAGTTAACCCTCAATGGAAACCTTTTCAATAACCTAACCTACCCCGACCGCAAGTTACAAAATCACAAATTACAAAAACTATTAGGTCCAGTATTATTTCATACTAGCTGTGCCCGCTACTTCGTTCACGGCCATGTCGGAAAACAAATTGGAATACATGGATTATTTTTTACGCAAAATTTTATTTTTCAGAAATAAAAGTGAGTTAGCATACATTTCTCCAAGCCAATGAAAGTCCCGTCAAAATCGACAAAGCCGTTTCGGAGAATAGCCATAACAAACAGACAGACAAAAATGTAGAATTGTTGTCATCATCTGCATTTAGTAAAAAGCTGTTATTTTGAGATGACACACTGACTTACCTATTTTACTTTTTTTTTTTTTTTAAGATTAGATAAAACCACGTGCTCTATGACCATAAATGTTCTAACCAAGTAGCTGGCTCCGACATGCTTCGAAGTATACCTAAATAACAACTATCAACTAAATAGTCTACATTTAATTGGAAATACTAATTGCATACTAATTGGCACGTCACCTTGTCATACATCACAGAATCTCGTTTTAATTCCAAAAATAATATTATGGTCAGACAAATGATAATATTAATATTAATTTGAAAGGATATACTTAACGTGATATCAAAAGTATCTCGTTTGTCGGGCTAAAAATAGATTTAATTTTATTAATTATCGTCTGGTTCGAAGTGGAGCGGGAATAATGTTCCTGGAAGGACTAGGGGGAGGCGTTTGCCCTAGTCTAGAACTTTCCCTAGAACACAGGCCTCCTCGCTATGAGAGGGAGTGCCGGTTTCCTCACAATGTTTTCCTTCACCGTTTTGAGAGCAATTGTGATGAAATTAAATACACAAAGTAAAGTGTCTACCGGGGTTCGAACTCATGTCCTACAACTCGGTAAGTCAAGGGGGATAATACTAACCCACCGTTGATCCTTTGGCCAGCAGAGGGGAAAAACAGGCTAAATAAAAAAAAACGACTTATTTACTGTCAGATTTGATAAAAGAGGGGGTTATTATTTTCAAATTTTCCAGTTACTATTTTACAGTTTCAAAATGAATAAAAAACCGAATGTCTGCCAATTTCTACGGTAGAAATAAAAGTTTATTAGAGCAATCAGTTATTTCATGCAGTATTGTTCAATTACTTTTTCATAAATAAACAATGAGTTCTTTTGTAATACTTTAACTTATTCATGCATTACCCCGTTAACGTCAATGACCTTTTCGAATGGAGCTGCACCAAACTGTACACGAAATATTACCATAACTACCACAGTAGATGGATTGTTGCCATATTTTTCAAAGGTTAAAAACATGAGTTTTAATTTTTTGCAGGGAAAACACATTATTTCTACCTATGTATGCAAATATGTACATTCATAAACTCACGCCTTTTATCATTTGGTAAGCAGAACGCCACCTGCTACGATTACATACTTACTTGATGTATGTGTGACTGCTTCATTGGTTTAGTAGTCGCAAGCGCTACTGTTGAGCATGCGGTCTTGGGTTCGATTCACGGGACAGGCAAATTGTTATTGGGTTTTTTCATCGAGACATTTTCAGAAGCAGCCCGGAATCTGTATTTTTTCCGGCTTTATGTCTATACGCTCGCTCTCTAACCAAACTCGACGTAACGGTATGTATTGAATATTTTGCAAAAACAACTCACCATAAAGGAAACCATTCTTAGAAAGGCCTCCAGACTGAATTTCAGTCATGGTGATTCTTAGTAGAGAACAGGCTACTGCGCAGGAGATATTATAGTGCTCAAATGTGTGCGCAGACACATATACTCTACTTTTTTCCTCACTCTCATAGTCCGATGAGACGGCAATCCGACACGACCGGAGAGAGGTCAGGCGCAGGGCCAACGGCTTACCGTGTTATCTGAGGCACGGGGGTATCACACCGCCTACTTCCAAACTCCGGGCTATTAAAAAGAAATTTCCAATGAAAAACCCAATAACAGTTTGCCCAGTTTTGCGTCAAACAGCCTGTTGTGTTTCGTCGACGCGTGGGAGTTCCAGTGCCTTAGGCGTCTTCTGAACACACTCGTTCCATCATAGACGTCATCCATTGCTTTTGCAAGCGTGATCGAGATTAAGAACGGGCCCATTCAACAATTAAAAAAACGTTATGTATGTAATATCTAACAATGCTTTTAATAATACGCAACCCCATTAAAAATCTCTCCCAACAACCCTTGCATCTATTTCCTAACCACTCAACATCTCGTTCAACTCATAATCGTAAAACAATTGAAATGCGCTCAAGCACCGGTTGTAAACGATCCCCCACTTATATACCCACTGCATTGGAATCTTTCCAATTTGTAATTGCCGTACGGCTGTAGCAGTGGAAACCACTTCAGACCTGTTACTGATTGCTACCATTATCGCAGGTAGAACGTGACCGATACGTACTTAAAGCCTATTTTTTTTGTCCTTTGACGCTTGCGATACGGTACTTGGTATGCGGACTGGTATTTTCTTTTGCTTTGTTATGTTCAGTAAAGGCTTTTCTTTATTTCATTCTTTCAGCTTGAATATTGGATTCGGTTAATCGGATATTTGAAACATTGGCCCCGATTCTGTTGTTCACAAACTAAACTAAATTTAAGTTCAGTGCATCTTTTTCTTTCTATTTCATTATGAAAAGGACAGAAGATAAATATTAGTTTAGTCCTGTCAAATTAGATAATCCATAGACAAGTTTAGAAGTGATTAAAAAATTGGCAACTAAAAATACGTCAATTTACGTCAGGTGCTGACTAATTTGACAGGACTAAACTAATATTTATCTTCTGTCCTTTTCATATTGAAATAGAAAGAAAAAGATGCACTGAACTTAAATTTAGTTTAGTTTGTGAAGAACAGAATCGGGGCCATTGTATCAGAAAGGTATGGCCAAATTTCAGGGTATAGTATAGACCATCAAACTGAATAACTTTCTCCATGGAACCAACATCGTAATTGCGAAAAAATAAGTAAGTTTAGTACGGGACAGTTGATAATTTTTTCGAGATTACGAAGTTGGACCCATGGAGAGAGTTGTTCAATTTGACGGCCAAACCATTAAATATGACTAAACTTTCTGATGCACTTTGCATCCAGGATATGTTACCATGGTTTCACTACCTACATGATTCTGAGCAATCTGTGTTGAAATTTTTTGCCGGTTTTACTAAAATAAAAATTTTCTATTCCATACATTTTGACCACGTAAGGTCCGGCGTTTCTAAATTTGCCAAAGATGTAAACAACAATGGCCGCTCGAAATTAAATAAAACCGATATACAAGAACGTTTATTTTGAGTAATGTTTGTTTTCATCTAGTTAGCTTGGAGATTTAGACGAAAAAAAAAAACATTACTTAATAAATGTTTATTTATTTATTTTATTATTTATGTACACACAGTAAAATACATAAGGATATGACAATTATAATTTGAGTACAAAGGTACTGCTTATTTCTTAAGAAATTTCTTCCAACAGACCTGCGAAAGAAGAAGTAAAAAAAGAAATGTAGACAATAGTGTGTGATAACAAGAAGAGAAAAATATGAATGTGTGAAGTCTAAAACTAAAATATTAAATAAACTTACACAATTAATGCAAAAAATAACATATGTATACTTAAATAAATACATAATCTCTATACTCTCAGTATAGAGGAAAGGTAATGCGCTTTTAATCGATATTTAAATAGTTTTTAAATCACGAATGCTAGGCGGAAGTGAGTTCCACAATCTTACAGCATGGACAGAGAAGGAATAAGAATAGTAGCTTGTTTTATGAGGATGAGATTTAAGGAGGGATCTTAGGTGTGATCTACACTCTGTGATGAGAGACCTTTGAGCCCTTTCTAGACCTAGAAAGGGCTCAAAGGTCTCTCATCAAAGTTATGTATTTTAAACCCTTTCGATATCCTACAGACAACCTATACAAGATTAGTAATCTGCTCTCTGTTAGGAAATTATACGTTTTGAACATAACCATACATCGGCACAAGACCCTCTCATTTGATCCATCAAATCTCGATAAAAGACGTAAAGATATTGTAGCCCATTCCACACGGGTCCGAACGGTTTTTGCCAGCCGTCAGTATAATACTCAATCAACTTATGTTTATAATAAATTGAACCTCAAATTGAACATTTACCCCATGTTGCGGTACGAATGTAAAAATACACTAACAGAATGGCTAAAATCACAAACATACGACGAAATTGAACTTATAGTAACCAGATTAAGCTAATGAATTACCTTTACCTAATCATAACATACATCAGTTAACCAAACATTAACACACACACTCCTACTCACCACACGCCCCACACAGACACACCCTTACACACACTCAAACACTACACATACATGAACATGCTACAACAAATTGTGTAACATCCTAGAATTTAAATTTTTTCTTTTCTTTTTTTTATAATGTCTCAACATTGTAGAAAGTAACCCATGGGAAGTTGCGAGGTAACCCCATCACAAGTATCCTTATAACTTACCGGGGCTGCCTCAATTTTGTGCTGTTGAACAATTGTATGAGAAACAATAAAAACTTTTTATTTTATTTTTTTTTATTTTTATGAGGATGAGATTTAAGGAGGGATCTTAGGTGTGATCTACACGGTGCGTCGCTAGGGCGAGTATATCTTGCTTGGCTTGTATATCGATTTTATTCAGTTTAAAGCGGCCATTGTTGTTTAAATCTTTGGCAAATTTTGAAACGCCGGAGCTTAGGTATTGTACATTTCAATGAAACAGCAGATTTTTTATTTGATAACCGACGAATAATGTCTACGCTAGCGGGTCTAGAATGTTTTCAATTCGTGGTTACAGTTTTTGAGTCGATGTCCCACCACCCTATAGGTTGTAAAAACCAAGCATTTCACAATACCTGACACAGCATGCAATTAAGTCAAACATGCAAACTTGGTTTGGATGCGCCGTCGGAAACTCGCTGTGACATAAATTAGTACTGTTGCACTTGGCAATGTCTGGCAATAGGCCAATTGAACGAATAATGAAGTCAGATGGTAGGTTTATGACTGAAAAGATACGATTCATCACTGTCGCTTAGATGCAATACTACGATCTATTGTCGTACAATGCTATTTAATTTCTGGTCCTTTAATTGGCTGCTTATTTGTTTGGGTAAGTTTCAGTACACATACACACATACTCAGCCTATAACGTTCCCACAGCTGGGAACTCCTCTCTGTGAGAGAAAGTGGGCCATAATCCACCACGCGGGCCCAGTGCGGGTTGGTAGATGTCACATGTGTTCGAATTTTTGGTTCTAGCACATGACGGTTTCCTCACGTGTTCTCCACAATGTGTGTTTTTGTCGATGTGTTTTTTTTTTGTTGTTCTTGTTTTCGAAGTAGCGGTACTATTAATTTATTGAAGCATCTACGGGATCGCCCGGTTAAAGAGCTGACAACCTCCTAGGTTGACCTATGAGATGACATTCACAACATAAAAACAAACTACAGAAGAATGGCGAAGAAGAATGGATAGTGTTGGGTAACTGCGTTCATTAATTTGTATTCTGTTGTATTTTATTTGAGTTTTATAACTTTGTTTAAATTTTACTTTTAGTTTATAAGCGACTTATATCCAATGCCTTGTTTCTTTAAATGGTATGCACACCTATAATGTATATATAAATTAGCAGAAATACCTTTCCAAAATATTTGTAATCCTATATTGAATATATATGCTGTTGGTGTTCTTTAATCAATAAATAAACTCTACATATGTAAAGTGGGCAATTGCGTATTAAACAAATTAATAAATAGCCTCTTTTACATAATATCAAGTGAATTGGTTATAATGATGACGAATCATTGCTTCATCATATAAACATTACTATTTTTTTTTAAATTACCGCGTTAACTCTCAGTTCAAAGCCGCAAGCTCGGAGATTTCCTTAGTGAGTTAGCGTAGCTCGAACTTAGCCATGCATTGTGGCGCCAAGATTCAATGTAGCCATTGCAACAATAAATTAGTACTGTAACCTTTTTACATTTTCATAATTCATAACTATGAATTATATACGGCGACTGATAATTAGTGACCGATACTTAAACACTTGCTTGTAGTCATGATAACAAACAACTTTTACTATGGGACCAAACCTGAAATTGTGAAAAAAAAAATCTGCTGTTCAGTCATTTATGTTCGCCTAACTGGTCAAAATGTAGGTACTGAACAGCAGATTTTTTTTCGCGAATTCAGGTTTGGTCCCATAGTAAAAGTTGCTTGTTATCATGAGTACAATCACGTGTTTAGGTATCGGTCACTAATTACCAGTCACCTTATAGATGTACATAATAAAGAGCATACATATTCTATTCTAAGCGTTGTGTCCGTAGAACATGTCACCTATTATGAAGCGTAGCATTAAGCACTTAGACCATGTATGCACTGACAAGTGGCTTGCTTAGCGCCTAGACTCCTAGGAGTCGCGTAGCGTGTTTTTGAGGCTCTAGAACAGGGATCCCCAAACTATTTTGGACAAGTGACCCCTTTTCCAAAATGAACTCAGATCCCCATGGCCAAATTACCTACTTTTAAGATCAACCCCGTCGACCGCTTTGAACCGATATCGACCACTTTGGGAATCCCTGCTCTAAAACCTAGTGACTTAACATTCTTCAAAACACGCTATGCGATTAGCAAAGATGCCAAGCACGCAGTGCAGGTGGTTACGAAAATTCTAGAGCGTTCGTTTCAGTTCGCTACTTGCAAGGTGATTCGTTAAGAGCCTATACTACCTCATGCCTCAGCTAAAATTCACTCTTTATCTCGCTCGCACGATACTGCTCGCGGACTGAGTGAGAGCGAAACAGAGTGCGGTGCTAGGCGGCAGGCAGCGCCAATAATTTAGGTATTTGCTTTTTACGGTGAAAATAATGGTAATTAAAAAAAAAGCATAAGACCTGCATTATATTTAGTTCAGTTATTATACAAAGTTTCATGATCTAATTTGAAGTATTTTTTGAATACCAGCGGTTTATTATTTGGTTTAGAGGTAAAATTGGATTTTTTTTCTATCGATAAAATTTTATGGAATCGTGTTTCCGTCTAACATAAGACCTAAAATTAATCCTCGACTTTACCATATATTTATTTCAAAATGAATGCTGCAGTATTTTCGACATAACGGAGGATCATGCTAAGCCATTTGAGGTAGTATACGCTCTTAAGCTCTAGGCGCCAAGCAGGCCAGTGCGCAGTGCGTACGTAACCTAACAGAAGCTAAGTGTAATTTCAAGCTAAAAAAAAAATGTTGAGTCACACTACATTTTATTTAGATACACATTTAATGGTTTCGCTAAGTCACACCTAATAATCGTTTTGTACAAGACTCTCGCGGCTCGAAAGAAGTCAAGCCTTGTAATTTTCACGCGATAAGAAACAAGTGACGCACGCAGAAAACAGCCAACAGACCATTCCGATGAAAACAGAATAGGATCGCAATTATGTACTCGTAATATTCTATTTCACAAACGACATTACCAACATGTTTTATTAATTGCATTGAAATCGCCTCGTCAGCTCTCATTGTTTGCGAGAATAGATCATGATTAGTCGTTGAGTGATGACGCTGACAAACGGACAGCTTACAAATTATATTTATTGTGTTAGCAATGTTGACAGTTGGATTAATTTGGGTTTCATTTTTATTGTCTTTTTTATATTTTATGGTGTTAAATTATTCACAGCATTATAAATGCGAAAGTGGAGCTCACTGTGTTGGGCTTAACTGCCAAACTAACAGACGATAAAATTGTGCTTGTTACGTAAATAAACATGGATACTTTTCAAGCATAAAATTAAACCTGAAACTCGTGAAATATTTAGCTTGCGTATAAATTTAGAACTTGCTTACTTTCAAAGCATTAAAAACGAATATTTTATAAGTTCTAGCTTGAACTAAGCAAGTCATAACAAATGATTAGTTTTCCTTAGATAATTAATTCCGTTTTATTCCCCGCAGCCATCCCTGTTATCTCCCGACACAAGGTATTTTACTTAACCCACGAGACATTCCTCAGTGGCTGCTACAGCCAGGCTTTAAACAACCACTATTTAATTACGCACGACGTGACAAAGGGAACTCATTAAACAATCTGAAATCCACAGGGAAATTAATTGGGAAAGAAGTGGATGGTTTTCTTATTGGATCGATTTCTTGGGTAATACGGGTGGTGTACCACACACTACACATGCAGCTGCAGTTTGAACCCACAATACGGGTACCTTCAACTATTTCAGCACCAATCGTAAGACTTTGATCTTCCTCAAACTTTTCGGGCGTGAAAAACTCGTGGGTATTTCAATATCTTTCAATAGAGTGCGGTGCGGCTACTAACGCGTCCCTACTATTGATGTCACACTACTGACCTCAAAGAAACCGTAATTTATTTGAGGCACGCCTATGAATAGTCCTGAATTTGAGTGGTTTTATAAAAAGCGCGGCACGCCTGATGTCCGGTCCTAACTCATCGCATATTCAATTTCTTGTGAACCCCTCTCATTTATATACATGAAATTTTTTCTTGGTGTCCCAGTCAAATTCTTCATATTTAATTAAAATTCTGAAGAGAAGACTTATATTTCTTGTTATAAAACTAGATTTATCATTTTAAATTGTGACAGACGAGAGCATGAATAAAACTTTGTACTTAAACTAAATTGATGATTTTGAAAGTTGTCTAATCAAAAACAATCTGTTTCTATAACACTTAAAAGTTAGTACTTACTGTTTAGATTTTATTGTGTTTTCTCGTAACTTTGTTACGAAGAAATTTATTATATTAGAGTTTAAATCAAATCAGCCTAAAAACATTTTGCGTCCTAAACTTTTTTTATTATAAGAAAGAGGTTTTATTACATTTTATTTTTATTTAGATCTAAAACAACATGAAATACAATTTAAAGATGAAACAATATTTGTAGTGAAAATTCAAAATACAATAAAGATGCAAAACCACTGTTAGAGACTTAAATAAAACTAAAAATAAAATAAAATTCAACTGAATTTACTGATACAAATTTATGTTAAGAGAGAAAATAAAAAATATATGTCAATAAAATTAAAAAGCTTACCTATTAGTTATAACAGTCTAGTTATACACATCACTGAGAAACTCGTCAACTGTATCTGTATAATAGCATTTTTCTATCAGGAAGGGCTTAAGATGGTTCCTAAACGGACTTAAATTATAAATGGACTTTAATTGTAAAGGTAGCTTTCAGCATGACTACTTTCAAATCCGGTTGAATCGTATATTGTAGGTCGTTACGCCTTGTAGCTTCCCGCTTTATTTCTTTCCTCAAGTGTCTCGAAATTTTGTAGTTTTTTTCATGAGGTCTGTGAATAGAACTAAAATATACAAGCAAGAGTATATCAGTAGTAGTAATAGTATTATTATATCAATACACAGCCTTGTTTATAAAAATATATACAGCACTTTTGTAAAGGGCTTCGTGTGGGGTCAAGATATAAATAAGAAGGCATTTGCAGCAATTTTTATTTCCCATTTCCGTCGGCTAGATAAATGCCGTCCCTTAAGACCAAACCCTGGAGTTCAGGACCAAAGATCGATGTTAGGCGATACATATTGCGGGCTACGCTCGTAAAATTCAGATAACCCTTAATACGTTAAATAAATAAATTCTGTTCGTGTGGTATTACTGGAATATTGAATTGGATGCTGTAATAGATATTAGGTGTCTTGATTAATTTTCGATAGTTTATGTAGGTACAGTAACAGATATTATTTCTTTTATAAATAACTTTATGGTAAAACAATGGTTTCCGGACTCACTTTTGTATTAAGTCACATAGTTTTGTAAAAAGTCTTGGTGCTCTATTTGATGGGAAATAGAGAACTAAGTCTTTATTAATAAGACCATGAAAATATTTTACTATTCATTTTTTTTTTGTATTTTACTATTTTATATGAAAATATTTTGATGGTATAAAGTTAATTAATAGAGAACAGAACTTACGAGTCCGAAGTCCCAGAACCAAAAAATCAAAGACAAGTGACATCTACCAACCCGCAATGAGCCCGCGTTGTGGATTACGCCCAAATCACTCTCATAGAGACCCAAGGCCAGAGCCCCGTGTCTTAGCAGTGAGAACATTATAGGCTGATTATGACGAAGTTAATCCAGATTTACCTAATCTGCATTTAATTATCTACGACTGTTTCTTCCCGGTTTATGAAAGAGGATTTGAATAATATTTTAAAAGCAGATTTTATTTAAATTTTACTTCTGTTTTGAGTTCGTACTATAAATTCAGTGACAGATGTTTTTCTCGTAAATTCTGAATACAATATTCGCAAACCTCCATAAATTAAAAAAAAATATATGTTAATTGTATCAAGCAACAAAATGATTATGTTTAAAAGAAAGCTTTTTCAATTACTGATGTGCATAATATGCCTTGCGTATTATTAGATAAATTTTAATGAATATCTGAATAACATATTAAAATCATAGTTATATAATTTTTTTAATACAGTTGCTCAAAAAGTGGCGTATTGCAGGGACGTATAGCGTTCGGGATGTGGGCTATTACATATTCGTGCTTTTTTTTTACCTTTCCCGAACTCGTGCGTTCTCTTTCCCAACTGTCAAAATCATGTCTATGAAAAACCAACCATGAAGTTTTTACTAAAAAAAATTCATAGAAGTTTTTATGATTCATGCAAATACGTATATTTTTAAAAAGAAGCTACTAATATGTTTCAATATCAGATTTAATGATTTGATTGAATAAGTTAGGTTAGGTTTCATTTCATTTCATCTCATTAAATTTCATTTTCATTTCATATCAATAAAAAAATTCTACTGAAAACTTGGCTGTATGGGCATAGTTCCCTTTGCCTACCAGAATGGGTGAAGAAAAAAAAATCTCTGCTTATATTCTACGGTTGGCGCCATTTTTCAGAAATTTTCTTTGCGAGTTTTAGTTGTTTGTTGCACAAAATGAGTAATTTCGACCCTAGTTTTTTTGAATTAACACCACCTTATTTTATTAAATTGCTTCATTTTTTCGCAACTGTATTAAAAATAGTCGTTCAGTACACGTGCGAAACCGTCATTGCAACTTGTTCCGACTGTCAACCCTCGCCTTCGGCTGCACCTCGGCTCGGGTAGACATTTGTCGGAACTCTTTGCAATGACAACCTTTCCGCACTTGTAATGAAATATACTATTATCTGTCTGTATAGTTAAGTTAAAATGTTGCTCCCATGTTAAAATTATATTCTTTAACTACATTTTTTATTTAATTTATTATTCTACACTAAATTGTGGCTAACTATCTAAGTACCTTTTTGTGTAGGTATATGCCGTCTAAGCATACTGACAAAATTATTATCATTAACTATTAGTGTTTGGCATGATATTGTCATATTGAATGTATTATTTTGTTAATGCGACATTTAGTTACCTAAAGTATTTTTATGCCCTGTGCGGAACATATCAACATTTCTTTAAATAACATCTGAATAATTTTACCCTCATCATCATCTGCCTAGCCTTTTCCCAACTATGTTGGGGTTGGCTTCCAGTCTAAGCGGATGCAGCTGAATTATTTATTTTACATGCCCGCCTATCTGACCTCCACAACCCAGTTACTGGGTAATACGATACCCCTTGGTAAGACTGGTTGTCAGACTTTCGGGCTTCTGACTACCCGTAACGACTGTCAAAGATCCACGAATGACAGTCGGGACCAACGGCTTAACGTGCTTTCCGAGGCATGGAGGTGTCTCGGTATGTAAATATGGTCACCCATCTACAGACCAACCGCGGCTAGCGTAGCTTAACCTGAATGATCGACCTGTGCGGCTGTTATTATTTGGCTACGGACCCTATGTTCACAAAATGAAAACATTAATTTAAATATGAACTTAAGACAAGAATAAGAACTAACCAAAATATCGACAAATTATACTAAAAACGTAGTTTTTCATATAGACGTTGGTAATAAGTTACATTCCATTTACAAGTCGACCCTTTTCAGCAGACCGACAAACACGTTCTAGAGCGATAAATAAAAATAACTTCAGCCTTTAGACGTTAGAACGTAAGACCTTTACATAAATATTATTTATAAAGTATAGAATATATTTATATTACTAGCATATTAAAATATTTCGTTCACTCTCCTTACAAGTAGAGAATTAATAATTTAAATTCACAATGAATATATTACTTAGGAGTACCTACTATTATGTATTCTGTGACTTAGAACTGATTTTTATTCAAAGATATTTTTTTTTTGTGGAATAAAATTGTCTTCTGGCAGATTTGTATGGCAGAACTGTCAAAAATTCAAAATTATTCCACGGATAAAATATTTTGGCGTTGAAAAACTCAGCCTAAAACGATTATCCAGTTTGAATTAACTTATTTTGTACCCACAGGGTATATATCAAAGCATTCGAGACTAGAATAATAATATTCTAAAGCCTCCCCTTTTCCAAGGATTGTCCATTTGGATGGATTCAAGCTACTTTTCTGAAGCACATCAAAATCACAATAGTGCTTTACAATACGTGTGAATTAAATAGCCCATTATTGCACGGCGTGAAATTAGCTCCCGAGCGTAGCGAAGGTGCTAACGCCGTGCATTAATATAGACTACTTAAATTACCCGTATCGCATACTATTTTATAGCTCTTGTGACTTAAACCCGCACTTGGTCACGCTTTTCTGTGTAAAAATGGACTACTTAGGACACAACTGGTTACCTTTTAGTTCTGAGTTTAAATTGATTAATTATACGAGTATCTAAGTACTGAAACCGTTGCATTTGTTAACATATCATAAGTAATTCATTATCTGTCGAAAGAGACTGGATCCTGCGACACAGGGTATCCTAGTGCGGGATCCAGTGTCACACCTAAATATTGTAACACTTGTTTATGAATCAATAAAACTTATTATTATTACAAAGGCGTGACTTAAGTGCGGGTGTAGGTCACACAGCAGTTCTATAAATAAACAATATACTTAAACGTTATGTAATACTCACTAATAACAGTAAAGTTGACCCTCAGGTTCCTAGTGGGTGAGTTCTTAAAGTCGACCCTGCATCGGTAGACTCCTGCATCCGTTGACACCACACTGTCCACAAACAGCACGGCCGGGTTGGCGGCCGCACGGAAGTAAGCGCGCGTACCGAAGCCCGAAGTTGAGGACCAGAGCTTCGGCTGAGACGCCAAGCGGCCTCGGACGTCGTAACTGGGGAAGAAGTATGTATGCTTGAGGTTAATGAATAATTATTAATTTAAGACTTGGTACCTAGTAAGGATACCTAGTAGTGCATTGACAAAACTGAAAATGTTTTTATTTTATATTTAAAAACCAGTTTTTTGATCAGCTTGTTACACTTTTTTCAAAATTATTTTATTTTTATTTTATTTATTAAGGGATAATAAACAACTACAACATATATAATACATAATGCTAACAAAAGTTTAGGAAGTAATGTTGCAGTCCACTGCATTATCCGCAATAGGACATATTAAAAGATCAGAGGTAGCCACTAGACGAGCATTATCCAAATTAACAAATATTTTGAAACATTTAAGTAAGTTTTTTTTATGGCTAGCTATAGCTACAAAACAAAATCAGACCAAAAACAATTTCATTAAGTTAAATTATGCAATAAATGAATAAAATATTAATATTACAATTAAGATAATAATTTTATAATATTAGATTTAAATTTATTTTTCGTACATGCAAATATATCAATGAAATTTGAATTATAGGATTCCAACATTCTATAAATAGGGCAGCGTAAACCAGAATTCGTACGACAAGAATTTAGCGCGAAAAGAGTACGTGCACGAACCTGACGTAAGTACATGAACCGTTCGGGGGACAAAATAACATAGCTTACTCGTGAGGTCAACGGCATCAAAATGATTGTGAACTACCATGAAGCACGTTGGCCTCCAGGTATTTGCGCCGGTTCTCCAAGCAGATAAGCTTGTACTTATCAAGAAGTTTGTATGACAGATAAGTCTTAGTCCCATAACATCTGTAGTAGGTACATAGCACGGAGGTACTTGCGCTGAACCCTTTCTCTTTCAGCCACATTTTTGGTAGAATGGGTTCCAAATACTATGGTAACAATACAGTATATCTAACTAACGATATTCAAGAAATATTAACATTGAATGATACGTTTTTTTCTAATAAGTCAGAATTTCTTGAGATAGGAAATGTCGACTCCATCTAGCTTATTTTTTTTATATGACGTGTAAAGTGTTTCTGATATACCTAATATTTAGAGAAAACAATTTCATTTTATTTATATTGCATATTAAGATCTAAAACGAATTATGAATCGATTATTGTACCTTATACTTATTCCTAACTGACTGAATACAGCTAATTAATATCCAATGGATAGTGAGTAATGAACCGAGCAGATCTAACTGGTCCTTATCGCCATCCAGAGCTAGTTAGGCGGAAAGTGGTACTTGAAATAGTACCGTCGTTAACTTCTCTATCCTCAAAAGCTTAGCTAGCGTAGGATTATGTAAGGATAATGATCGGAAAAATATCATTATTGTTAACTCAATCTATTTATAAGGAAAGTTAAGATTTTATATAGCCCAAAAACCATTTTGAGAGCAGTGGTGAAATAATTTACTCAAAGTAAAACGCTTGTCTGGGTTCGAACCTACGATCTACAACTAGATAATAGCGGCCGTTACGAAAAACATCGTGAGGAAACCGGCATGTCCTAGAACCAAAAATTCGAAGACATGTGACATCTACCAACCCGCACTGGGTCCGCGTGGTGGATTACGGCCCACTCCCTCTCATAGAGTCCTAGCACTGAGAACATTATAGGCTGATTACGTATAGCCTAAAACGCGTTTTCAATACAATATTGCTTTCCTCGTTCACTGCATTTTTATTTGAATTAAGTAATGTTGAGTGGAGTTAGAGATTCAATATTTTATATTAAACTAGCGACCCGCCCCGGCTTCGCACGGGTGCAATGCTGATACTAAATACACTACATATAAACCTTCCTCTTCAATCACTCTTATCTATAAAAAAAAACCGCATCAAAATCCGTTGCGTAGTTTTAAAGATTTAAGCATTCAAAGGGACAGAGAAAGCGACTTTGTTTTATACTATGTAGTGACTAGCTGACCCCGCAAACGTCGTTTTGCAAAAAAAAAAAATAGATAGTAGCCGATTCTCAGACCTACCCGATATGCACACATTCATACAAATCGGTCCAGTCGTTTCGGAGGAGTATGGTAACTAACACTGTGACACGAGAATTTTATATATTAGATTAACTAGCTTCTGCCCGCGACTTCGTACGCGGATCCTGTTGATTATGCCAGCGACAACGGGGTCGTCAAAATCGAAGATCTGAAACGTCTGATGT
This sequence comes from Globia sparganii, assembly GCA_949316385.1. NCBI lineage: Eukaryota > Metazoa > Arthropoda > Insecta > Lepidoptera > Noctuidae > Globia > Globia sparganii. The sequence goes on from OX438671.1 coordinate 21,343,852, forward strand.
CGAATTCTAAGAGCCCGGGGACGGGAAAACAACGGGATGCGCGAGACGATTCGAGACGTTCCAGATCTTTCATTTTTGTAAGTCAACAGAAAATTCCCATCAGACTTAACAACTTTTGCTAAGACGTCATTCCTATATATGTTGTAGTGTCGCTGGGCTTTGGAGTTCCACAACAGGTGTTCCAGATCTTCAGATTTATTCTCACAGCAGAAAATGCTCTTCACGTGGAATAATTTTTGCTATGGCACCATTTTTATATATATATTTATAGATTCTAAGGCAGATTTAAAACTGTGTACGTAGGGATTTACTTCATGCAACATATTTTGAAGCAGTGAAATCAGACTATTTGTTCAATTGCGGAAAGTTTTGGTTTCTCATATTTGCCTGATCTTGATAATTGGATACGAAATATATTTGGAGAAACTTGGGGTCATTTTCAGACAATAATGAACCAATAAGGTGGTAAACTTGGCCTTGCACTTTGAATGTTGGCATAAATGGGCCTCTTGAAATCTGTTTCGCACCAAAAGATGTCATTTGAAAGGCATTGTATACAGATGTTGTCCAAGAAATGTTTTGACTGTGGATGGTCACCAATTAGCAGTGATCTTAATATTTCTGGAGGATTTTGTAATATTTCAATATGTACTTTTCCACCTGAGCAACACATACCGTTTGTTTCTTTTTGCCATTTAACAGCTTCACAAAAAGTACAATTTTGAACCATACCTCCGATGGCGGAATACGTGGCGTAGTCAATCAAGTCATTCATAAGAGTATACGTAAATGCACTCCGTTCCTTATCAACCCAAGGAAGGTTGCCACGTCTTACGGCTATATCTCTGTCGGATCGGATGTGTCTCTGTCTTGAGACACATCCGATTCTTCAGATGATATCGACATTCTGTTCAGAGAATGTCGAAGTCGATCAGAATTCAAACGTTCGTTGTGCTCTTCTTCTGTCTCTTCATGCCGTACTCCAGCAATTCTTTCTCTCTCACTTTCTAACTGATTATGAATATTTTGTTGTGTGCGTGTTCGGGACAATGTATGATAATCTCGATCACCAGTTACTCGCGCATCACGTTCATCACTCGTTTCAAAAGACCTGTTAGTAGATGTGCGAATACGCTGAGAACGCAGGCGTGCTTCGCGATCCGAAGAGGTTTCCACGGAGCGAGTTGCAGCCTGATGTTTTCGAACAGCATCAAGTCTCTCCTGACGCTCTTCGGTAGATTCTTGGGATCTTATGATCCTCAATCTTTCAGCTCCTTTGGAACATTGGGAAAGATTTGACCTCTTTCTAGGCATGGTTATAGTTTTATTGTGAATATACCTGATCAATTAAAATCTAAGTGACTGCTCCCCTCCGTTACCGGGTAGGCTACCGTGTCACGAAGATAAATGGCAAAGGAAATTAAACACTCAAATAACATAAGCCCGAAGGCATATTTATTGATAAAGTAAAAAAATAAATGGGAGTTTTGACCAGTAGAATCAACTTTTCAATGATATACCATCGTCACCGAAAATCAGTCCTAAACTGTTACCGCCTTCACCGCGTGGAGGTATTCCCAGCTTATGTTATTTTATAATTATACAGTGAAAATAGTGATAGCTTTGATTTCCACATCAGATGTTTCTGATCTTCGATTTTTATAAGTCAACAGGAAATGCCCATCAGATCGAACAACTTTTGCTAAGACGTCATTCCTATATGTGTTTTGGTGTAGCTGGGCTCTCGGAGTTCCACAACAGGTGTTCCAGATCTTCGATTTTTATAAGTCAACAGAGAGTGCTCATCAGATTGAACAACTTTTGCTAAAACGTCATTCCTATATATGTTATAGTGTAGCTGGGCTCTTGGAGTTCCACATCAGGTGTTCCAGATCTTCGATTTTTATAAGTCAACAGAGAGGTCTCATCAGATTGAACAACTTTTGCCAAAACGTCATTCCTATAAATGTGTTATGGTGTAGCTGGGCTCTTGGAGTTCCACAACAGGTGTTCCAGATCTTCGATTTTTATAAATCAACAGAGAGTTCTCATCAGATTGAACAACTTTTGCTAAAACGTCATTCTTATATATGTTATAGTGTAGCTGGGCTCTTGGAGTTCCACATCAGGTGTTCCTGATCTTCGATTTTTATAAGTCAACAGAGAGGTCTCATCAGATTGAACAACTTTTGCCAAAACGTCATTCCTATAAATGTGTTATGGTGTAGCTGGGCTCTTGGAGTTCCACAACAGGTGTTCCAGATCTTCAATTTTTATAAATCAACAGAGAGTTCTCATCAGATTGAACAACTTTTGCTAAAACGTCATTCCTATATGTGTTATGGTGTAGCTGGGCTCTTGGAGTTCCACAACAGGTGTTCCAGATCTTCGATTTTTATAAGTCAACAGAGAGTTCTCATCAGATTGAACAACTTTTGCTAAAACGTCATTCCTATAAATGTGTTATAGTGTAGCTGGGCTCTTAGAGTTCCACAACAGGTGTTCCAGATCTTCGATTTTTATAAGTCAACAGAGAGTGCTCATCAGATTGAACAACTTTTGCTAAATCTTCATTCCTATATATGTTATGGTGTAGCTGGGCTCTTGGAGTTCCACATCAGGTGTTCCAGATCTTCAAATTTATTCTCTCAGCAGAAAATGCTTATCATGTGGAACAATTTTTGCTATGGTACCATTATTGTATCTCTTATACTTTAGCTGGTCTGTTGCGGTTCTGCATCAGGTGTTCCATTTTCCAAAATAAGTTATAGCCTATATGTTGCCCAGACTTAATACCTATACAACAAAAAAAAAATCATTCAAATCCGTCCAGTAGTTCCGAAGATTAGCGTGTACAAACAAACAGACAAACAGACAAACAGACAAACAGACAAACAGACAATTTTTTTTTTTTGGATTCGTGCTCTATTACTGTTTCTAAACCCCCCTCAAGTATTTTTTTTTTAATATATTCAATGTACAGACACAGTTTTTTTACTGTTTTATTATATGTATAGATATGTGACCTAGGGTTGATTTTCTAATGTCAGATAACTGATGATATCCGTAGAATTGTATGGAAAAGCTGTCAAATATTTAAAATTATTTCTGTGCGAAATATATCTGGCGTTGGAAAATTTATTTGTTGATAATAAATTAATTTGTTGAATACTTCATTATCTGCCTAGCCTTTTCCCAACTATGTTGGGGTCTGCTTCCAGTCTAACCGGATGAAGTTGGATACCAGTATTTTACATGGAGTGAATGCCTATCTGACCTCCACAACCCAGTTACAGGGTAACACAATACCCATTGGTAAGACCAATTGTCAGACTTTCGGTCTTCCGAGGACTCGTTACGACTGTCAAATATCCACGAATGACAGCCGGGACCAACGGCCGTGCTTTCCGAGACACGGAGGGGTCTTGGTATATGAAGATGGTCATCCATCCAGGGACCAACCGCGGCAAGCGTAGCTTAACCTTAGCCCTTTAGGTTCCGGGGCAGCGGTAACCCTTTCGCACAATCCCGCTGCCCCGGCAGGTATTCATCGTTCTAATGTCAATTTGTAAATGTGACCATCAACATCTGTCTATACTCCATTTACAAAAAGTTTAGACATTTAAACAAACTTTTTTTACCGTCTGTTCAATCGATTTTGACGTCTATTCCGTAGGCATAATGTTAGCATTAAAAGCAGTAAACAGTTGTTATTGTAAGCACTTATTTTGCTTTTAATGCCCTCCTTGTGACTATGGAATAGAAGTCAAAATCGGTTGAACAAGCTGTAAAAAAGGTTTGTTTAAATGTCTAATCTTATTATGAATGCAGTATAGCCTTTTCCCAACTATGTTGGGGTCGGCTTGCAGTCTAGCCAGATGCAGCTGAATACCAGTATTTTACATGGAGCGACTGCCTATCTGACCTCCACAACCCAGTTACTGAGTAATACGATACCTACCCGTAACGACTGTAAAAGATCCACAAATGGCAGCCGGGACCAACGGCTTAACGTGCTTTCCGAGGCACGGAGGGGTCTCGGTATGTAAAGATGGTCACCCATCCACAGACCAACCGCGGCAAGCGTAGCTTAACCTGATCGATCAACCTGTGTGGCTGTTATTATTTAGCCACGGAGTACCATTGTGCCGTTTTTAATTATGTATGTTGACTTGAAAATTGTTGAAAGAGCATGGCCCGTTATTATCCATACAGGTCTACGTATTGGAATGGGCAACTAGCTACAACTTTCTAACTGACCGACTCTTTGATGACTGAAAAGTGCCTGTAAATGGTTCAAATGAAATAAATGAGTACAGAGAAGAGTTAAGTAACTCGGCTAAAAGTTAGTAAGTACACACTGCAGAAACGAATCAACTGTAAAGTATCTAGTAAAAGACATTAAAACACACAAAGTAGTTTTGCAAATGCAACTTCCCAGAAAACTGCAATTCCTCTTTCCAACAAAACAAATACACTTGTAAACCCGATGTTTATCTGTATAAAACCAGTTGATAAAACGTCTAAGCCTTTTAGTCTTCGTTGAAGTCTGTAGCGAACCTAAAGCAATCAATATGCGTGCTTTTAGCATTCAATCGAGGAGAGAGCTGCGACCGGCAACGATTGTCGTACATAAGTTCAGTCGTATCTGACATTCCGTACAATCATGAGCATAAATATCTTACACTTACGGGAAATTCAAACAAGAATTTCTTGTAAAATAAAGATTGTAACTTTGAGAAAGGGCTTCATAATAAAAAAGAAGGTTTCGAAAGTGCTACCTTCGTAAAATAAAAACGTAAAATTTCAATTAAAACTTTAGAAGAAAAACGCTTTTGAATCTTACGTAAGCTTTAAGGCTTCCACGACGCTACTCAAATATGATGCAGCCAATCACAAACTAGTTAGTTAATAACGCGCTAATACGTCGCGTCGTGTCGTTTACATCAATAGTAATGCTGTGACATACTGGCTACTAAACATATCGATGTCTTGAGTTTATAATAAGTTACTTTTGAGTAATGTTGTTGTGCACGAATGTCTTCATTCTCCTGCCTTTATCCCAATTTATGAGTATACTAGGTGTTATTTAAATGGTGTCGGACCTGAAAAGAAGCCATTTTACTCATCATTACGAACAACTTTTACTATGGGGCCAAACCTGAAATTGCGAAAATAAAATCAGCTGTTCCCTACAACTCGTCAAAATGTAGGGAATAGCTGATTTTTTTTTTTGACATCATTTAAATGACATTTTCATTTTCTTCCATATTTCTCTATTAGTTGTCATTGACACTCGCTTTCTAGCCTTATCATCTTTCACAGAGTCCCTTATTTCTTTGGTATTTCCCTACTCATATAGCCTTCATATTTAATTCATCCTCTAAACTTTCCTGACGACATTTTCCTCATTCCTCCGTATCAATGTCTGTACCATGGCAACCGCACACAGCCGTAGTTTATCTTCGTGCATTAAAAGGACAACGTATATTCTCCAGAATATACATAAGTTCAGCTTTGTGTAACAAACATTCAAGTGTCTGAAATCTCTTTCACTTTCTTTCTGCTACTTTCGGTGTCTCCATTAAATATGCAGTGCCGGTCTTATTGTGCTTTTTACGTGTCGCGACCTTTTCTTACTCGTTTGACATTCCATGATATTGGCCCCGATTCTGTTGTTCACATACTAAACTAAATTTAAGTTCAGTTCATCTTTTTCTTTCTATTTCTACTACACATCTACTAACATTCGTCTTGCATACTTAACCTAGATATCAGTCAAAATAAATAAACTACAAAGTGTCTTAAATGATACCTTACTACATTCTGTCATAGCGCTTAGTACATAAATTATGAAATGATAATGTAAAGGGGTGGGGGATCCTGGTGTCCTGAAACACAGGCCACGAGCCTAGCTTAGGCACCAGTCTCCCACAATATATACTTACCTGAATTATGTGTCATTGTCGAATCTGACCAATGTAAAAATGTATATTGTGGTGAGAAAATAAATTGATTGATTGATTGATTTCATTATGAAAAGGACAGAAGATAAATATTAGTTTAGTCCTGTCAAATTAGTCAGCGCCTGACGTAAATTGACTTATTTTTAGTAGACAATTTTTTAATCACGTCTAAACTTGTCTATAAATTATTTAATTTAACATGACTAAACTAATATTTATCTTCTGTCCTTTTCATAATGAAATAGAAAGAAAAAGATGCACTGAACTTAAATTTAATTTAGTTTGTGAACAATAGAATCGGGGCCATTGTGTTTTTCTCTTCATAGCAGTGTTTGTTGTAAAATTCAGTCGTTTGACGTTTTCAAGATTGTTGAGTGCGAGGGAAAATATTTATATTAGCATAGAAGTTTTTTGGAAGTGTAGTAACATTGTGTTACGAGTTCGTATAAACGACTGTTACTCGCAAAGTTATGACATTAATTAGAGCCAAGTGTGTGTAATATTGTCTTAGTTTATTACGTGTTTAGGACTTCTCCTTGTCATTTCATATACAAATAACTAATTAATTTCTACTTTAATACTGTTTTAATTAATTATCCTTTTTTGTGTTGAAAACCTCTAAACGTTTGCCTAATTTTTAACCGACTTCTAAAAAAGAAGGAGGTTCTCTATTCGGATGTTTAATTTTTTTTATGTATGTTCGGAAATAACTCCATCATTTATAAACGGATTTTCAAAATTATTTTTTTGTCCGAAAAATGTGTATTCCAAAATGGTCACATTTAAATTTTGTAAAGATCTGATGATGAGTTTCGGAGACAGACAACGAAACTTAAATAAATGCCAGTAAATCAACCGCGATTGCCGCTATCGCATATGTATGCATTTTTTACGCAATCACACAACATAACATCATGCCTGTACCCTCTAAAGGGGTACGCAGATGTGTTCAGTATTGGTATACCTACTCTCGTATAATCGGTACACCCTCATTTCTCTATAGCAAGAAGTGTTTATGAATTTGTATGGTGTAGGTACAACTAAAAAGTGAAAATTATAAACTTTTTTACAAAAAAAAAACAACCGACTTTCAAAAAAAAAACACCACAAAGTGAACAAAATTACTTTAATTTCGGAAGTCGGTGTCAAAAAACGACTCTGCGGAACTAACGACACCTACTTCCGAAATTAAAGTTATTTTTCACTTTGTAGTGTTTTTTTTTGGAAGTCGGTTGTTTTTTTTTTTGTAAAAAAGTTTTTTTTTAATAGCATATATTTTAATCATTGAAGTCTCGATGATTAAAAATATGCATAAAGATATTTTTTTTCCAGAGAGAATAGACAGTATTTATTAGAACTCTGGTTTTGCTGTTACATTTTATTAAGCAGGGATATGAAGTGCATATTTTAATCAAATATCGTCAATGGAACAAGATGTTCTTTTTTTTTTAAAAAAAAAAGAAAAGAAAGAATGGAACAAAATATGCACAAAGGTACCTATGTATTTTCATCCCAGAAAAAATAGACTAGAATATTTATTCAAACTCGTCCCGCTGTTCCATTTAATTTATTAATTCGTGTCACTTCAGAACGCGCCAGCCTCTAGCTAGTTATAAACCCGTGATCCGACATATAAAATGCAATGTCGATATTTTATGTATCGAAATAAAACAAGAGCAATAGGTGTGACTGGCAAAACCTTCCACTCTAGCGCCGCCATTCGGATATTTTATTTAAATTTAGTTTACCCATAAAAAGAAACGAGCTTGAAAATATGGTTCGCCGAATGGTACGGAAATAACCGTACCGGTTTAATGCACTAACCAAATAACTAAGTACATTTTAACTTATTCTCTGTCTGTTAAAAGCTTTGCTGTAAGATTTTCTTCTTTAACGTGGGAGTGTTCAGAAACACAGGCATAAAATATAAGCCATAAGCCGTACCTTTCTACTGTTTTGACAAAAGGATTTCCTTATAAAAAAAGTGTTACCTATTGTAAAGTCTCTGTTGCCTCTTAGGCACATTTTTTGGTTTAACAAAACTGTTACTTCGGGGCGAGAGGCTTTTAAATTGAGATGACATGATATGAGATGTATATTTCTCAGCTAGCTTATTAGCCTTTCAGTTAACAGCCTAGCTGTGGTACAGCTACAAGAAATTGGAGTTTCTGAAATGTTTATAGTCCTTGGCAGTCCTTTCGGAACTAAATGTCTAGGCTAGGCAAGTAGTTAAACATTATCGATGTTATCTGTTTGATTGAATGACTGAATATCATTCAGGCCGCTAGTTGAACAGCGCCGTTAAGTAAAAAGGCTAGGCAGGTAACTGAAAAGCTAATTAAGCTACTTGGCAGCGACATATATACTAACTATATAACTATATTAACTTGTGAACAATAAAATGAATATTTGTCCGCGTATAGGTACATTTTATTGAGGCTGACTGTACTTAACAAGATGACACATACCTGTATAGAGGCTCTCCATCAGTCTCCTTGAACCACAGCACCATGGAGACATGGTCCTCGGCCGCAAGGGGCTGGATGTCACACGGTAGTGCAGCCTTCTTGCCCAGCACGCCTTGTGCATGTGCTGTGGGAACTGAAACAAAGAAACGAATCATTATTAGATGTTATAGCTGACCCCGCAAACGTCATTTTGCAAAAAAAAAAAATAGTAGCCGATTCTCAGGCTAGGTAACTAAAATAAATAAATTGTTTATTGGACCAAACATTTTTGTACTGACGCCAGCAGGTCAACCTACCCCAATCTGTCAAATTTCTTTGATAGATTTTCAACTTTAGCACAAAGGAATAAGGTTCATATTCAATTGGGAAAATCTGACAGATTGGGGTAGCTTGATGTGCTGGCCTCTGTACAATCCAACAATTACAAACAACTAACACTGTGACACGAGAATTTTATATATTAGATTATTACATGATCAAATATTTTTGAAATAGCTTGAAGATGTTTGAACTCAAATCGCTAAGAAGAAGAAGAACTTCTTCTAAGCGATTTGAGTTCAAACATCTTTGACCGAAAATTCAGCTCATCATCAAGCACTTGAGATCTGAGCCATCCGTGAACCCCATCTGTGGAGATTGTCTTTGCTCCGGCCGGCTTGGGTTCGAAGTCTATTTAGATTTACCATTTGTGGTAGACTAATTTTTATTTTAGGTATATCGTCTTCACATATAATTACATAATGAATGTATACAAAACCTTGTAAAACATTTTAAAAGAGTAACGGTGGAGTTTCTTGCCCATTCTTCTCCATACGAAAACTACCTTTTGGAAGGGGCGACTAGAATCAATTCTATTTTTTTCATTTTAATTTTTGACGTACAAAAGTGCCATCTAAGTGTCTATTTGAAATAAATGTTTTGACTTTGACTTTGACTTCCAAGTCGGCCACGGTAACGCGTGCCCACGTGGAAGGCTCAGAGATGGTTCGATAAAAAGCTTGACAGTGGGTATCCATTGTGATGACGACGGATAGAGAAGTGTAACACTCAGAAAAAGACATGTCTAACCTTTTCCCAACTATGTTGGGGTCGGCTTCCAGTCTAACCGGATGCAGCTGAATACCAGTATTTTACATGCCCGCCTATCTGACCTCCACAACCCAGTTATTGGGTAATACGATACCCCTTGGTAAGACTGGTTGTCAGACTTTCGGGCTTCTGATTACCCATATAATATAATAAAACGTGTGCCGTCGGAGGACAGCGGGGTCAGGAATGAAGTTCCTTTCGCGATACTTGCTTAAATAGGTACACACACTCGTACCTATATAATAGAAAAAGACAGAGAAAGTCGCATATAGGCTTTGGTCGCTTTTTCCTTACGTGACGATGTCTACCAGCCAACTTTTACTGCAAGCCGCGTTAAGGAACTTTGTTTCAAAAAGTCATCATCATCATTATAATCAGAATCATCACCAATCTATTCAGAATGATGCTGATTTTGTGTAAGGATAGTCACAACACAAGATATTAAATAATAATGCCTACCATCTACGATTTCCTCGTACTTAAGCTGGGAAAAAGAACCTGCGTATGTCGTTGTTTTTACCTAGCCATAAAAATAGCCATGTGATTAAAGTAATGTGACCCGCTAATGGATACATTACTCTTGTACCCTTACTAATACACGTGTAGGTAGATAATGCATAGGTAGGTGCGTGCTTAACAGATCACAGAAAATGTAAAACTCGTAGGCCCATATTACAAAACGTCACTCATTATTCTAGCATTACTTTAATTAATTAAATAATAATAAAAAAATAAATAAATAAAAAAATAATAAAATTGAAAAATTAATATAAAGTATTATTTTTGCTTTTTTTAAATTATTTAATTTCTTGATGGATTTATAAATTTTTAATTGTATTGTAGATTGTATTTTTAATCGTGTTTTATTGTATTTTTGATTGTAATAGAGATTTATTTAACTTAACAATTCATAAAAAAATAAAAAAAACCCTACTTATGAAGAATTTAACTTTGTAATAGAGCATTGCTTAAGATAAATTCTAGCTAATTAGAATGTATAGAGCATTACTTAAAACTAGATTCAAGCCAAGATTTTTGATTGGTTGGAACTAGTTTTAAGTAATGCTTGAGTTTTGAGTGACGTTCTGTAATACGGGACTTAGAAAATTACAGTTTTTACCTTTTCCGTGACTCCAGAACACTCAGTAAACATTAGAAAGAATAAGAAAAAGAAACCGGCTATGTGCGAGTCGGACTCGTGCACCGAGGGCTCCGTACAAATTTTTAGGTATGTTATTTTTTTTATGTAACTACAAATTTACGGTTTTCACATTTTTTTTTCTTACTTGTGCTGTGTGACATTGCTCCGTGATTCTAGGTCAACGGGAAGTACCCTATAGGTTTTGATTTCGGAACATATACGCCCGTATTTTTTCACTGCTTCAAAGGATATTTCCAGATTTGATATTAATTTCAACTTGATATCTAACTCCAAGCGTTCCTGAGAAATGACCTTATAAGGGTTCTTTTTTTCCGCTTTGAGGTACGGAACCCTAAAAATAGGATAAAAATATAAATAATACAAATGTATTTTCAGTTCATCTTGATCATGAACTGAGCAACCTTCTACGTCAAGCATAAAATGTAAACTGATATTATAGCCGAGTTCAGTCACCTCAACATAATTCGCGAAAAAATATCAAACATATAGCGACAAGACTCATTTGTAGTAATAATCATAAAGGTTATTCGATACCAGCCGACTTTTATAGCGGTATCTAATGTAAAACATAAATAACATAAAAATATACCTTCATCATTATACTCGTATTCAGCCAAGGATTCTTAGAGAGAAAGAAAGAATGTACGTTTATTTGCGGTAAATATGACACACACACAAAAGAAAATAAACAAAAAATATATAATATGACGGAGTAGGTACGTGTGTCTCGTTATTATCAGGCATATTTTAGTTACTCAATCAGAGGAAGGGCTCGTGGCTAAATAATAACAGCCGCACAGGTCAATCGATCAGGCTAAGCTACGCTTGCCGCGGTTGGTCTGCGGATGGCTGACCATCTTTACATACCGAGACCTCTCCGTGCCTCGGAAAGCACGTTACGCCGTTGATCCCGGCTGTTATTCGTGGATCTTTCACAGTCGTTACGGGTAGTCAAAAGCCCGAAAGTCAGACAACCAGTCTTACCAAAGGGTATCGTATTACCCAGTAACTAGGCTGTGGAGGTCAGATAGGCAGTCGCTCCATGTAAAATACTGGTATTCAGCTGCATCCGGTTAGACTGGAAGCCGACTCCAATATGGTTGAGAAAAGGCTAGGCAGATATAGTATAACATTTCACCAGATATGTTTAATTTATGTTATTGATAAGTCCAATATAAACCTATGATTCCTAAAATCATCAATAATCGTACACTAGAATAACTGTATCTACGCAGTGACGTCGCTCTACTCTTAAGCAAATCTTAAGCCGGGTACTCACGATGTTCGCGACCTAACTGTTCTCTGCACCTCTAATGGATACCCAGCTTAATATCCTTCTTACTTATAATCCAATTAGTTTTAAGCATTCTTTAATTGTAATCTGCTTTAAACTAACCAAAAGTATCATTATACCATGTAAAAAAACCAAGATGGCATCTTCAAAAAGGGCTTAAACTTTTTACATCAAAACTTAGACGACTGTATTTCATTTAAACTAAGATGAACAAAATCTTATTATAGCAGATGAAAGTAGTATTTAAGAACAGACGAATAACATTGCTTGTCCTTTTGATACGATTTTTAATCTGACTCGCGACGGAGTTCATTTTATCTGCAACGTATTTTAAATTTTGGTATTTGAAGTCCGGGACATTAATTACGAAATATAAAACACACTATGGCGAGAAGTTTAAAAGAGCAAGGTCAAGATTCCAGAACTGTAGATCGATTCTGCAAAAATTTCACCGCGAAAAGTTAGGTGAAGTGAGTTTAGAGTGAGCTGTCAATAGAGTCAAACACTAGCATTCCATCAAATGGAATGACAGCTCAGCAGTGCTATTCTGTAAAAATCTAAGGTGAAAACTAAGGTGAAGTGAGCTGTCATTCCACCTGATGTTAGGGATTGCCTCCATTGATAGCTCACTTCACGCTCACTTCACTTATGTTATCACGGTGAGATTTTTACAGAATCGATAGGCAGTTCACCTAAATTTCACGGTGAGATTTTTACAGAATAAACCGGCTGGTCATCTCCGAGGGGCTTGTGGCTACCTAATAACAGCCGCACGGGTCGATCAATCAGGTGAAGCTAAACTTGCCGCGGTTGGTGCGTGGATGGGTGACCATCTTCATATACCGAGACCCCTCCGTGCCTCGAAAAGCACGTTAAGCTGTTGGTGCCGGCTGCCATTCGTGGATCTTTGGGAATCGCTACGAGTGGTCAGAAGCCCGAAAGCCTGACAACCAGTCTTACCAAGGAGTGATAGTATTACCCAGTAACTGTATTAACTGTCCCGACTTCGCACGGGTGGACATTTATTTTTAAAACATTTTATTTTTTCTTGCCATTAGAAAGCCTATATTAATCAGTGATAATGTAGCATTCAAATGGTGAACTAATTTTTAAAATCGGTCGAGTACTTTTTGAGCTGATTCGTTACAAACATACATACAAACCTTTCCTCTTTATAATATTATTAGTATATTAGTATAGATGTGAATATAGCCTGTCGAATGGTTGTGAATACCTATGCTGATCTGAAATATAACGTATCTTTTAAAACGTTCATTAAATTTTTAAAAATAATTCTTACTTACAATAATTGCAACACAAACAATATAAAGTCATCTGTTTCGGCTCAGCGCAGCCGTGCCTGACGCTCAGTCGCGCGCGACATGTCTCACGGTGTCCCGTATCACGTGTCGTGTCGTGTCGCCATGAGAACAGGCTACATTCACCCGATCCAGTTACACTGGACACCAGTTTTAATTAAATGTTTTTAAAGCCTTTGTTCGGCTGTTTTATTTGAGGCTTTTTAGTTCTGTTTAATGAAAAGCTGGATTTTGGTATATAATGAATTTTGTTTCCAGAAAAGGTTTTATACGGAAAATATAACTTTATTTATAGTATCTGTAACGTTATATTTTATTGTTCGAAATAGATAACGTTATCAGCTATTTCACTTTAATAAATGTTAAACGATTTTATGTATTCTTGAAACTATCCAAATTAAATTGTATTCACTCTCGAATCTCATAAAAAGCATAAGAGCCAATAGAATTAAATTATACCGCCTCTATTTAGTTCAAGCTAATTACATTAGTTACTTTCTAGTTTACCAATAATAGAATAAATGCTCTTCAAAACGCAGACAAAATGAGAATTAAATATAACTAAAGCGGCTGGAAATCGACCTGGACATTGAATTACTTACTTGTCTTAAAAGTTTGTTAGGCAACTAGCCACTACTGCTCTGTCAGGGTCGCGGGTTGTTTGAAAGAGTTACCGTGGCCCCTGGCACAGGCTACTGAAGGAATACGGGTAGGTTTTAGTCAGTGAAAGTCTGACACGCCTTTGCGCTATTTGGTAATTTCCAAGCCAAAAAAAAGGCACCTACTGCTCGTTTTGTCTTAGGATGCGTATAGATCATCAGCCTTTTCCCAACTGTGTTGGGGTCGGCTTCCAGTCTAACCAAATGCAGCTGAATACCAGTGTTTTACATGGAGCGACTGCCTATCTGACCTCCACAACCCAGTTACTAGGTAATACGATACCCCTTGATAAGACTGGTTGTCAGACTTTCGAGCTTCTGACTACTCGTATCGACTGTCAAATATCCACGAATGACAGTCGGTACCAACGGCTTAACGTGCTTTCCGAGGCACGGAGGGATCTCGGTATGTAAAAATGGTCACCCATCCACAGACCAACCGCGTCAAGCGTAGCTTAACCTGATCGATCAACCTGTGCGGCTGTCATTATTTAACCACGGGCCCCTCAGGATGCGTATAGATATAACACATAAACTTTTGTAACTTATCAATGTTTTATACCATGTTATGTTATACAGGGTAGTAGGAACCTGTTACCAGTACATGATTCTGAACACCCTTGAGTTGAAATATTTTGTATGTTATCAAATAAAAATCTGCTGTTCCATACGTTTTATCCGCGTAGATACTCCACTTTTCTATTTCTATGTAACAGCAGATTTTTTTCGATTCTAATTTAATATAATATAGATGCTAATTTCTACGCTAGGGTGCTTAGAATCATGTGCTGAATTAAAAGGAAATGCGGGTGGTCTTATCTCCATAGAAACGCTCTCGCCTGTAGTCTGGTTAATGACCACAAAGCAATATTTTTTTACAGAATAATTAAATATTAACACTAATATGTCCCTATGTTTTTCCTTTTTTATGATACATTATTTTTATAAGCACTAGAACCAACAAAAAAAAATGCTCAAAATTGACGATTTAAACCGCTGTCAACAGAGGCCTAGTGTACAAATTTGACGACCATTAATGAAAAAAGAAAAACATAGGGACACAGTATATATCCTTTTTATGTAGTATATGAAATATCTTTTAAATTGCTCCAATATTGGAGGAGGAAAAGGCGAGAGTCGAGCCTCGAATTAAGACCTTTACTTAGGCTTATTAAAGTGTCTCCGACCGCGTGGTTTCAGTCTGCGCGTGGAGGTCCTTGCTACCTGTATAACGTGGCCATAACATTAGAGCATGTTGTTGATTATAGGGCTCCGAATGACGCTATCCTATCCTTCACATTGGAAATTGACATCCAGCCAGATAGATACGGGCAGCGGGATTGTCCGAAAGGGTTACCGCTACCCCGGAACACAAAAGGCTAAGGAAGGAACACGGGTGGGTTTTAGTCAGTAAGAGTCTGACACTCCCTTCTGCTCCACCCAGAGCGGGAGGGGTCATTTGATGATTTCCCATCCACAAAAAAAGAAAGAAAAAAAAGCCAGATAGATACGTAGACATATGCAAAGCATAATCAGCCCACAATTTCCCCACGGCTGGAACACAGGCTTCGTCTCTGCAAGAGGAAGAAGCCGTAATCCACCACGCGGGCACAGTGCGGGGTACGTGGTACGAGTTGGCAGAAAAAAAAACTCTTGACAATTTATTGTTATACCTCAGTGGTCTTGCAAACCGTGCACGGGGTGGCCCAGTTTTACCTCGGTGCCAAACTGTGTAAAATTCTGAAATTTCGCTGCACTTTCGCTTACAACTAAACTGAAACAATTTTCATGTAAACTGTGCATTTAGCGATCTGTTTCAATATGACAGTGTACTTATTGTATGAAACAAAAACTATATTGTTACATTTATAGTTTGTACTTTTGTAAAAGACTAAAACATTTTTTTTGTTGTTAACTACATAAAGTAAATGAAGCCCTGGTTTCAGCGCAATCTGAGTATTTCCAACCATGGATTTAACCACAAACACTAGTGTATTAAATTAAACACATGTGCTACTAAGCACTTAATATAATTTGGAGGCTACACTGTACTATCCTCTGTAATTGACTAATGATACAGACGGAATAATATTATAATGCAAACACGAAAGGCTTTTAACATAATGTATCAGACAAGATATTTCCAGTAAATTAATTATTATAACACCTTTAAATCTACCTTCACAAGTTATCCTAATGTGGTAGTTAATTACACGAAAAAATCTACATATTTCTAGATATAACATATACTAGAATAAACTCTGAGTATAAATAAACAAACCTACACATTTAGAACACTGCCCCGTTGCCATAAATTTACATTCTGTGTTAAAATTTATTACTACATACATAGATTCATTAAACAATCTAAATATTTTATTTCACATAAACCTACATGGGCACTTATGAAACGTCAGAAGCTAGGTGGTTCCAATTGGTCGTTTCCGATGGAGAAGAACCGGCAAGAAACTCCACGGTTACTCTTTTAAAAATAATTGGCTTTAAAATATTTCCAAATTACTGTATTATCATAGATTCCGTGACTTTTTACGAACCTACTTAAGTTTACTCCAAAATATCTTTTGATCATCTCAGAATACGGCCCTCAATATCCATTAAGTAGCTCATTAATTATTAATCTCATAACGTGAAGGGGTGATAAATCAACTCAATTAACAAGCCTTGCCTTTTCAATTCACTGTTGATTTGATTGTAAGCGATAAGTATTATTTTGATTCCGACAGCCAATCATGACGGACGAATTGAAACAAACATTTGTTGACGGATTTCCTTATTTATCGAAGATAACTCTAGTAACGAAAGTTTCAGAGAGGCTGAGAGGAAACGGATTTGAGGGACAATAAAAATAATCTTCCATTAATATGGTAAAAATACTCTTTATGCTTCCAGTCTCCGTTTATTCGTGTACAACAGAGTCTTGCTATAATAAAAATATTTATTCTACTTTTGAAGGCAAATATTTATGCATTTCTTCAACCGTCTTATTTCAACTTTTGTCTCGAAAAAAAACTAGTAATATCGTTTTCTTTTTTATCTGAATTAATAATTAATTTTCTTTTACTGCGAATCGGAAGAAAAAAAAAACATGACATCTATTTACGAACGGAATTGCGGATGACAGCCCTCATTTGTATTTGTCATTTTACTGTTCTATAAAAATATGATTTGGCGAAAACATTGTGTGCCAAATATAAAGAGATATTTTAATATCGAAGATGAAGATTATGAAGAAGTTAAAGGAGTGTTTGATATAGTTCTGGCAGAGAGCCAACACCACATAGACGACAAGGCACTTAATATTGTTGCCATACATGGCTTAATTGCTTGCTAACCGGGTTTAAACTTGGTCGTGCAGGGTATAAACGAATTAAGGCGACGCGATCCTCCGTGACTTGGTGAAGTTTAAAAAGTAAAAGAAACGGACAAGTTTTTCAAGCTGCAAGGCGACTAAATAATAAATTTCTTTTCCGGGAGCTAAAATACTTTATTATGAACTAGTTTTTGCGGATCTGGAATTTATTAAGTGAAAAAATAAGGATATATTGCGGTGCCAAGTGCTGGTTTAAGGTTTTGGTATGAAATGCTGCTGAAATTTTACTGAGTAATGAAACTAGTGATGATGATGATGATAGGAGGCTTAATCGCGATGAAACTGATGCAGTTCCATATGTGAAAGGTTCCATAAATGTGCTAAGCGTAACTAAACATCATACAAGCTAAATGCATGTAAGATGCAGTTTGAAAGTGGTGCCAGCAACAGAATAAAG
Source organism: Globia sparganii (assembly GCA_949316385.1). Taxonomy (NCBI): domain Eukaryota; kingdom Metazoa; phylum Arthropoda; class Insecta; order Lepidoptera; family Noctuidae; genus Globia; species Globia sparganii. The sequence goes on from OX438671.1 coordinate 21,361,597, forward strand.
ATTTATAACTATCAGCCATTTCTCGTTGTTAATACCTTCACTAGAAAAAACAGCAGAAAAAATGAGAGCTTTGACAGAAAAAATAAAGAGAGATGAAATGTATGAATAATGACGTCAGCTCATAAAAATTCGACCCCAATTAAATTCAGATACGGACAGAAAGAAGATAATACAGACACTATGACATATTGAAAAACAGCCAAGAACCAAATCATAATATGGGAACATAGATCTCGGGGCAGACAGTCATAACAAATGACTTACGGGGGTGGCGGCGTCGCTAGATGTATTGGCCTAATAATCGAACTTGGCACGTGTGTGGGTAATCTCTGTGTTTTATTAGTCTTCCCAAGTGAAGGAAGATGGCTAATACTGTGATATTAGTGCCGTAGATGAACTATTATTAATGCTATTTATCCTGTCTCTTGATAGTATACAACTTGTAGAGTTGTTTCCTAAAAATCACTTCAAACTTAGGACGATGTTGATGAATGAATCCCCATGTTTTACTTTAAAAACAAGGCACCATCATCATTTCAGCCAGTAAAAAGTCTTTTGCTGGACAAGCATCGCCACTTCGACCGGATCTGTGCTTCCCGGATCTAGCGGAAAACATGTAAAATCAAGTGAATTCGTCAAAATCTGTGAGTACCTACACTACAATGAGTTTTGAAGTAAACTTAGCTTGCGGGCCTGCGGGCGGAGAGTAATGGGTAACTCTCCGTCCGATCAGGACCAGGACCGTGCCGGACGGCGCGTACGTGTTCCACGCGCGCCTCAAAGAGATGTCAGCAATAAGGAAGGGGCCCGTAAGGGCCGAAGCCTGCCGGGGCAGCGGGATTGTCCGAAAGGGTTACCGCTACCCCGGAACACAAAGGGCTAAGGAAGGAACACGGGTGGGTTTTAGTCAGTAAGAGTCTGACACTCCCTTCTGCTCCACCCAGAGCGGGAGGGGTCATTTGATGATATCCCATCCACAAAAAAAAAAAAAGGTAAACTTAGCTTTTCAACAGTTTATGACATTTTCTCGCTGATGCTGGCTTGACTTGTTCAATCAATAAACTCGGTCTTTTATAGTGCACTTTTAAATTTGCATATTACCGACCTATATTTCCATTTTCATTCTTTTCCTTATAGCCTTCAAACTACCCTTGCAACAACACGAATTCGGAGCAAATCTTGTATCAAAATCTTTGCCATATTTTATAAAGCATAAACCGAGTCGGTTTATTACATAGACTTGGCCAGCGGGACAAAGATATCTCAGTATCTTTCAACTGTGCCAAGAAACTCTCCGATACCTCCGATACAAAGGCGGAGACCAAGATCTCCCAAGAGGGATCCTGAGGGATGCTGAGTTATCCTACTTTGGCCGACGAAGTGCCGTAAGCACTCGACGTCTTGTAACCATGTAGGACAAGATAACTGGACTAAGATGGTTGCATTAACAAAGTAAGCCGCGTTTGATTCAAATATGATACACAAGATGTTACTGGTTGTAGTTTTGTTTCATATTTGGCTTCAATGTAGCTGCAAAAAAAAACCTGTGTGAGGCCAAAACGCGCTCTGCCGGGGCAGCGGGATTGTCCGAAAGGGTTACCGCTACCCCGGAACACAAAGGGCTAAGGAAGGAACACGGGTGGGTTTTAGTCAGTAAGAGTCTGACACTACCTTCTGCTCCACCCAGAGCGGGAGGGGTCATGGGATGATTTCCCATCCACAAAAAAAAAAAAAAAAAAAAAAAAGGCCAAACCAAAACGCGCTAATGTGATGTTAGGGCCCGCTGTGATGCCACGGATACACTGTGGACATCTATAAATCCTACTATGGGATTTAAAAATTAGACACAAAATATAATTTGGAAAAAAAAATTAAAACCGTAATTATGTACAATGAATATTATGATAGACCCACGCCCGGCGAGTCCACGCTCCGATATCACTTGTCTAAGTTATAGACTACTAGCGGCCTGTCCCGGCTTCGCGCGTGTGGACATTTATTTTTTTTCTTGCAATTAAAAAAGCCTATATTACTCAGTGATAATGTAGCGTTCAAATGGTGAAAGAATTTTTAAAATCGGTCCACTACTTTTTGAGCCAATTCGTTACAAACATACATACAAATCTTTCCTCTTTATAATATTAGTATAGAAGTATAGATGATGAGATGATCATTTAGTTTTCCCTTATTTCTCAAACTTTGAGATTAAGTATAGCGGTGCAGACTCAAAATACAATCGACGAAAAAAAAATTATTCAAATTTTAGTATGATTCATTTAATTCCCAGAATTCTGCCTGTCGAAAGCAGACAATCTCAAAATCAAACTATTCAATTATTTAACTAACATTTCCATCTGCAGTAACCACATCGATTGCTTCGACGTCAAAGATTATCAAGTTCATAACTCCTTCGAGCGAAACAAAGGCGATTACAGACCGAAGTAAATCCATCCCTTGGAAACCTCAAACCTACAGCTAAACCACTGGAACAATGTATAAGAGGGTTTCAGAACTTTAAACGCCCTTCAAACTCAGTTTATTGAATCGTGGGTAGATCGATTTGCTTGTCTATTAATTAGTCATTACACTGACGAACTGAGACTTAACATCGTTGAGCTGGCGATTACATGCTCGTGACATACGCGCTGACAGGTTGGTTAACGACTTTTATAAAGTTGGGAGCGGAGGGGAAAAGAAATGACTCGCAGAACTTGTTATAACTTCTGTTGTGTTGGATTTATTGTAACCGCTATATTTATCTTACGTTTAATGTTGAAATACTCGTAATATTTTTTTCCTTACCAAAATTTGGAACAAAAAGATCTGAAACCCTAAACGAAAACTACATCTGATTTGATTTATTTAATTATGAAATACCTAATACAATATCATTTTAAACTTACTAGGTAATATGTGCCGATCGTGTTAAAAAAATTAAAACCACAGCATAAAACCAATTTTCAAAACTCTCATTTTTAGGTTTCCGTACCTAAAAGTAAAACCCTTATAAGATCACTTCGTTGTCCGTCTGTCTGTCCGTTGGTCAAGACCCTTTTACTCAGGAACACGTGGAGTTATCAAGTTGAAATTAATATCAAATACTCAGGGCTGCAATCCCTTAAAGCAGTGTAAAACTCTAAGTAAACGCAATCAAAAGATACGGGCGTTTATGTTCCGGAATCAAAACCTGTAGGATACTTCCCGTTGAACTATTTACATAGTACCTACCTACAAAGTTCCTACGGAACCCTCGGTGCAAGTCTTTGAAGACTCCGACTCGCACTTGACCAGTTTTTTTTTACATCAGCGCCAAACGAACAAGCATGACACTTTCAAAACAATGCAAACACAAGTTTTCACCTCCCACGTGCATCACATACAACCGACACAACTTCTAAAAAACGCCACAACAAATGCGAGCAGGCAATACATCTTACTTCCTCGCTCTGCTAGCCATCGTTCATTCCCGTGTGTGCCGTCGTCAGCTACCCACGTGTGTCGTAAATAAACGATACCGCTCGGTTCTGTTCGGAACTCGTCGTGCAATTCCGTCGGTGGTCTGATGGAAACTTACAACTACCGTCCGTCTTTACATAATGATGAACGACGCGACGGTGAAGTAAATGGGAGTTGGTTCTGGTAAAGGAGTTAGTTTGAACGTTTCTTATTGGTTGTAAAAGGAATCATTGAAGGTTGAGTCTTGAGTTGGACGGTGTTGTTTTTCTTTTAAGTGTTTTGGTGAAATTTTTAATAGGTAGTCTGTTCCTTTGCTGCTATCCAGCGTCATAAACCTCTCACATTGATCTAATAAAAATTGTTAAAATGTATTATTTTATACAGTTTCTTAAAATTTGACTACTTTTTGGAACCCAACCAGTTATTGAATAAAATACCACTTAAGTATTTCCCCAGGGTGGCTTTTATGGGAACAGCGTAAATATTCATCGGTTTCTCATTCTAAAATGTAAGTGAAAACTTAGGTATGTGGTGGATACGTTGTTGTTGTTTCTAGTTTACCTACTATGCTAATAAATCGATGTAAAAAAAAATAACATATTTTTTTCTTTTTCTTCTGTATTGGTATCATATCCAGGATCAAGTGTTCCAGAGGGGGGGGGATCAAGTCAGACATATATATGGGACACATGATATCATTCCCTATACGAAGTTTTCATGGGCTGGTTACTAAATTTATATAACGATATCATAAGCAAATTATACTTAGCATAGCCAATGAAATTCCACGTATTTCAGTACCAAGATATTTGAAATCAGATCAATATTTACGAAATAATGGCAAAAAAACAAAAGGGGGGATCAAGTATCCTCAGTTTCCCCTACCATAGCGGGAATAACCACCTATTTGTGTAGCATTAGGAAATTCCCTACACCCAGCCGAGGTTCTAATTACGACTTGAAGAGGAAAAACAGCGATCTCTATTCCTGTTTTTCTTCGGAGAAATGTTAGTACACAAACAAGCAGCATCTCTGTTTTACCATTCTAAGAATCAAGATGGTAACTTGAAACCTCAACAACACTAGAATCTTGTTTAGTATGGTATTCCATTATTCTTTAGTATAAGCGATCTAAGACTGTAAATTATAATTAAATATAATTTGAAATAAATACCAATGTGAAAACACTCACGAGTTCCTCTCACAATCATGGCCGACGTTGGGTCGAATTATTTGAAAATGGATCGTTTTTTTTTTTTTTAATTAAATATGAATAGAATAAGACTAGGTATACTCGGTGAATATACATAGGTTTATGTGTATAAAACCTTTCGGAGTAAAACTCTGTGATAATATTATGAAAGAAAAGATTGCAATTTGCAACCTATAATCCATTGCGTAAGTAAGATGCCTATTTTGGTACCCCCTCCAATACCCCCTCCAATATGTGTTGTACATCGTTGGATAGCTCTTTTTAAACTGAATAGAAGCTACAACTTGTCCGTTCAGAGTTATACTGTACCAAACATGTCATTTTAGCAATACACACATTACCAGGGGCCCAAGTCTGCTATTTTTATAAATTCGTCATTCCAACACCATCCCATTGTCATTTTGCTAAAAGTTCGTAATCTGCTAAATTCATAATGGTCGATCAATGGTCGGAGAAAAACTACTACTATATTTCATGCTAGATTTCATTTTATATATACTTTTACATATTACGTATTGTTGTTTGCAATCTGAAGTAGTAAGAAGTGCGTAAATAGCAATAAACATTACATTTATTAATTTTTTATTATGTACGAGATTACCCTTTTATGCCATTTCTTTCAATGGAGTGTCAGTGGTTGACCATTGGAAAGTCATAATGACGCCATTATATTAGTAGATTACCAAACTTGTCAAAATCAACAATTATGAAATCAATGACAGACCATTCTGACACTATTGTAATAGCAGACTTGAGGCCCAGGTGTGAGAAAAGTTTTTTTTGCGATTTGTGGCTTTTCCAGTACTCTAAAGTCGTGCTTCCTATGAACCGAGATATGTATCTACAATGTTATCTATCAACAATGTTATCTATCAACAAAGTTTTCAGCGAAACGTGCTATCTAGGAATAGAGAGTTCTATTAGCCATGCTTTCTGTATGCCGTCGTATCGTATAAGCGTGTTTTCTATCTTAGGTTCCACACTCGTTGAAGCGTGCATCGACTGTTATCTTCTATCTTCTATCTATATACAGGGTTACTGGTAACTCGACCACTTCCTTGCAGGAGGTGATAGGGGAGCTAAAATGTGTCAAATTTAACCCCTATATGTATGGCCGAAAACTAATACTTTTACAGTTATTTGAAATTTTAAATTACTCCAAATTTTCACACTAAGCTTTTATTTATAGCTAACATTCTACACAAAGCTAACACAGTAAAATGTCTAAAAATATCAAATAATTTCAAGAAGTTTTTGTAATTATTTGTACGAGTAGTTGCATTTTTTTTTTCAAATATCTCTTAAATTATTAGGTTTCGGCCATACATATGGGGGGTTAAATTTGTCACATTTTAGCTCCCCTATCACCTCCGGCAAGGAAGTGGTCGAGTTACCAGTAACCCTGTATATATAAAAATGAATTGCTGTTCGTTAGTCTCGCTAAAACTCGAGAACGGCTGAACGGATTTATCTTATCTTGGTCTTGAAATGTTCGTGGAGGTCTAGGGAAGGTTTAAAAGTTGAGAAAAAAATCGAATAATTCCCGGGAAAACCCTAAAAACAGCCCTTTTCTATTTCCCATACAAACGTTTTCTAAATAAAATGTAGAGTCAATTTGAACTTTATTGCAAAATAATAATAACACTTCATGCTTCATTAAAAAAATGTTTTTTTATTAAAGACGGATTCGTTTTGTTTGTTTTAAAATTAATTTATACAAAAGTTTACGTCTTTTATTTATCGATTGAGGCAGTACGAAGTCTGCCGGGTCAGCTAGTCATAAAAATAAAATATAAGAATTACCGTTTTTCTAGCTGACTGTTCCATTTTCCAAAATTTGTGTATGCAGTTAACAATTACTCAAAAAGATAAGGACAGTCTTCAATACGTTTTTCTGTAGCTACAATTGTTAAGATACTCGTAGTTTCCCTTACTGCCTCGTCTCAACTTCCATCCTGTATTACTCAGATCGGACAAAGAACCAAGACAAGGGTCATTAGATTTCTTATACAAAATCTCAATACCTTTCTAATGATATATCATGGAAAATCATCATCATCATGATCATGGATCGGTTGGAAATGTTTCTCATGTTTATAATTTTCTCTTTTATTTTCATTTATTTTTGTACCTGCGTATTTTTTATTAATTCTTATTGCATAAAACTCGACTCATAATTATTGGGAGAAGACGCTGACTCCTGTAACACAGGTACAAAATAAACCAAGCGCAGAAGTCAGGGCCTCACTACTTTTGTTAAAAAATATTTATGTCAATAAAGAATTTAATTAGTATTATATTATTATTATTTATTTATTGGGGCAGGTAAACAACTTGTAAACATTTCATAGCATCATCCTTTAGAAGAACTAAGTGGCCACACATACACAAAAAGCGATTTTACTAAATACTATGTATAGATTAAAAACATAAAGGATACACAAAAGATTTTTTTGCTCTTGAAATAAATCGAAGTTCAATTAAAAAGGGCTAATAATTTCTGTCTCTCAGATTTCGGCGAGGTAATTGTGTAGCGATAGGTTTTATTTTGAGGGTCAACAACATTCATTGCGTTATTTACGTTGTTAATCAGGCACATTTTTCGAACATATGAAGCAATGGATTAGCAATATACTTCAAAATTATTCAGATTGAGACTGATAGTGCGTTGCGCAATTAGGGTACTGGTCTAAAATCGACGTTGATCAACACCAGCGTTCGGCGTTAATCATCTAGGTATAATAATATCCTTGAAGTCTGAGCACATTGGTACTACAACCCTATAAGCACTAATCCGTGTTCCCTCCCACATGGTCCAGTGTATAGGCTATCGCTTCCGGAGGGAGTTACCCGAATTAGATTATGGAAATTAGTTTAGTTCGCACTTGATTACATCATACATCCACAGCGGACTGCATCCACCTGCATCTTGATTACATCATACTGCAATTTATCAATTTGTACATTGTTGTAACGTAGATGTTCTGAGTGTGAACATGAAGCGAGTTTGGCATCGAGATATACGATGCAAGATATGGTTTATTCTACCTACGCCATTTTAAATTTAAAAGTACAAGATACAAGAATATAGCTGTTTACTTTGAACTCAAGGGACTATAGGCCGACCGCTTAACTGAGACGTTGCCTGAGGTAGCTGCGCGGTGCGGGAGGGGTGATAGTTGTTACAAGTTGACGAATCACTGAACTCACGCCACACGTCACCACACCCCTCCCGCACCGCGCTGCTACTTCAGGCAAAGTCTCAGTTAAGCGGTCGGGCTATAGTCACTAGATTTCCCTACGCTTAAATCTGCCTAGCCTTTTTCCAACTATGTTGGGGAATGGTGTTTTTTTTCTACATTTTTGATATTTGGTGAATTAGAAAAACGAAAATGGTAAAAACAAACTGTATAACATATATTATCACAGCCAGGCAACTTCGTGGCTTTACTAGTTTATATACTACTCATAAACTTTAAGATTGATTTGCATCGTACCGCACTAGACTTTATAAATATTCTTCTAAAGAACTATTCCAAATGATGTCCCTCGTTCTACATACAACTTTATCGACTCATAAACAGCTGCCGACGTTTAGACCCAGCGCGACCGAAGAAACTATGAAATCCTTGGAGTGAGGTGAGTTTTAAATCCCGAGACAGATCGAGTCGGCGCCGGCGCGGCGTTACAATGTGGGACACTGCCTCACCTGGGAGATTGAAGCAGTAATTTTGCCATATAGCTATGTTTAAGTATAACTTTTAGAAAGAAATGGTTTAGAACCATAGACCTATGTACAGTCAGCAAAGCAGATAAATAGGCAGGGTCGTCGAATATAGTTGAAGTTTAATAAGAAACCGATTGATGTTTTCGAATGAAATTTATTTAATTAATAGAAAACCAAACAGTTCATGTATCAAATCAACTTTCATTCGAAAACATCAATCGATTTCTTACTAAACTTTAAGACTGTGGAGACTGTGAACAGTAGTTTTACATTGTTTAGTTTAAAAAACTAAACAATGTAAAACTACCGTTTCTAATAATATAAACGTATGATCTTGTGAAGCACAACTTAACGTGCTTATTTTCTGCATTTTGATTCTAAATTGTATGAAATAACCAAACAAACGATGAGGGCGCCACTGTGCGGTCAGCATAGTCTTAACTATATTCGACGACCCTGCATACTTATCTCCTTTACAGGCTGTACATACGATTACTTTACGTAGATGCTGATTACTTTTGGATCTTTTGACTCATTATAACGTCGCCCTTGAATAGAATACGCTTTATTATGTACAGCTTATAAATTACAGACATAAATGTCCTCTCTTTGCATAACAACATCGTTCTAAGACCTACCCGCTCTATGTGCTGGGGGGCAAATATGAATGTAAAACATTGTTGAACTTAGGAGACTCGCTATCTTCTGGGCTATCAAGCAAGTGTGGTAAATATAACCTCTTTTCGTGTTTATTTTTCACAAAAATGACTGTGTATTGTTTGAAAAATTAAGAAAATGAGAGAAAGTCTCCTACATTAATGTCTAGACTTTACGTATTTATGTGTGTTTTTTGACAATATGTGTATGTATTTTCTGAGCAAACTCTCCTCAGAGTACTGTTTAGTTTATATTATTACTAGCGACCCGCTCCGGCTTCGCACGGGCGCAATGCAATTTAATAAATTTAATTAAATAATTAATAATTTTAATTTAATGTTTTTTTTTTAACTTGCCGCCAGCCCCTGCCGCCGATACCGCAGCAACCGCTATGTCTCTGCATTTTAAATCTGTAATATCTTCGAAAATATTAATTTAAATAACATGCTGTAATGGGCCATATTGATCTATATTAAATGCACAATGTATTTAAGGTACTTAATTGGATAAGGATTAATGCTGTATTGCTTAAAATCGCTTCGTAAATAAGCCATCATTTCTCGTAAAAAATGGGTATTGAGGGTTATCCCTAAGAGATAGACATATACCATCGCAAAATTTTTTGTAGACCTTTTTAAGATGTACAATACTGTAGTACATTGTTTTGAAGTATCTCATAGGGTTCAGCCAGCGTTTGCAATGTAAGCGCCAAAAAAAGGGTTTATTTACGACATCACATTAGAAACCTCTAAAATTATCAGTGTTTCTCTACTATAATAAACATGTATTATACATATAAACCTTCCTCTTGAATCATTTTATCTATTAAAAAAAAAACGCATCAAAATCCGTTTCGTAGTTTTAAAGATTTAAGCATACATAGGGATATAGGGACAGAGAAAGCGACTTTGTTTTATACTATGTATCTATGTAGTGATGTTCTATCCGAACATACGATTGCTATTCCAAATATGGGACTGAGGCTCTCCTAACTAGACACCCGATAGCACTTTGTCTAACCTGAGAACTGACCACTAAAGGCGATAGTCAGAGATATCCTCCGCATAATACATAGCAGATACATACATTTCTATGTATGTATCAAGATACCTAATCTTATTACGATATCTTCTGATATAGTAATAAGATTAGGTATCTTGATGTATAGTGTGTGCCTTTGATTTGGGGCGATTCAAATTGATTGTATTCCCAGGCGATTGGTATTGGTATACGATAGTGGAATATCAGCCTAATATCGATAAGGGCTATTTTACTTTAACACATGAGATATGCAATAAAGATTTTAACTTGATTCGTGCCTTAATATCAACCCGAACTAAAACCAGATTTAATCTAAAATTTGCTTTTAAATGGTTAAATATGCTACTTTGTATGACAAGCATATTACCCATAAAAATAAAATTAACATACGCATGCAAATTAGATTGTAGAATTTTGTGGAAAACGTTTTTGTTGTTTCCCCAAATACAAAAAATAAACGTGGCCATTTTTAGAACGATTTTTTTGATGAATTCTAATTTTAATTTGGTTGTATTTACATAAGCACAAAACTTAGAACGAATCTTTAAGCCAAAATTTTTCTGTGTCGCAAAAAGACTCATTTCTGCGAGTCTGCGACCCTCAACACAAGAGCCAACCACACAATTATTACTCCAATCATCCCATCACAAGATTAAGCTACCAGTCCAAAATAAAAAATAGCGGGGTAACGTTTCACTCTATGAAACGTCGACGGACTTAAGTCAAAAGACATTCGGGCTGGTTGCGTTTAACACGACGCAACAAATCACAAACTAGTTGATAACACGTTAGTAAGTCGCATCGTCGAGTCCTGGAGTGGAGACTGCGAATCGGCAAGCGTAGTGTGGGATCCCAGCTAGAGATAGATCGACGACATTAAAACGGTGTCTGAGACAGACTGATGCGGAGGCGGAGGACAGAGTGTTGTGACGCAGCATCGCATCGCAGCGTGTGCGGACCACCATTGAAATACTAGTGCTGTAACATTCAGGCTTATACTAATCGGTGATTTGTGTTTGTAACACTCTACTTTTGAGTACCATCGAGGACGACGAGCCTTACTCTGACATTTGAAGAAAATGGACAAATTACCGCAGCTGAACTTACTTTTGTTCATAAATTCGCTGAAGTTATCAACCTATCTGGCTCAACTTATCTGGCTTGTCTGGCTGAAATGACATCGAAACCACTATTTCTATGTCATTTGTTAGAAACAAGAATTCAAACACATTTTCTAATTTATTGTTGGATGGGGACACATTCAAAACGAAGAGCTCCCCTGAGTCTATGTACGAAGCAAAAATATCTACAATTTAAGAAGAATATAAATTAGATCGTGTCATGTGTTTTATGTTGCATGACACTGGGGCCTTACTCTTCAAACCAATTTTAATTCCAATCTAAAGCCAATACGATTCCAATGTTAATTTTACAGTCACGTGATTCTCTAGGCTTGAAACAATATTGTCAACATTAAAATGAAATTGGGAGATTATTTTGTTAAGTTGTACGTGAAGTTAGATATGTTACACTGCGCATAAGTTCTCCAATTTCAATGATAAAGTCAAGTGATTTTAGAAGTGAATTCGGACTGCAAGTTTGTTTTTAACAATATTGTTCGCGTTTGGTTCTTTTTACGCGACTGCCCAAAAAAAGGAGTGTTTTGTTTTCAGGGTTCATGTACGTTTGTGAGTTTCTTAATTCCACCATAACTTCTAAACGGCTTAACCGATATCAATATGTGTGGTATCGTTAGAAGCGTTGCGTTATCCTGCGTAACATAATAAAAAAGGCCAAAATTTTAAATAATAAAATGGTTAGCCATGGTTCATGAAAAAAAACTGTTTTTTTTTTTCATAAAAATTTTACTACGGTACGTATACTATCATCGTCTAGAGCTTGCTTAATACATAACAAAATATATAACAATATAGTATTCAATATGCATTCGTTCACTAATAACATAGCAAAAGTAATTAAATAAATATACTAATAGGTACCAAAAACCTATAGAAAAAAATATTTAAAAAATTGGCTTATTCGTTTCCACGCTTGCTTCTTGAAGACAAAATTTATTTCTAAACTAAATTATAATTTCTAAACTAAATTATAAATGCGAAAGTTTGGATATTTGGATGGATGTTTGTTACTCAATCACGTCAGAACGGCTGAACTGATTTTAATGAAATTTGGCACAGATGTAGATTATAGTCTGGAATAATATATAGGATCATTGGCATATTTAAAAAAGGAAGATATATGAGGCGCTAACATCACAACCACTAAATTTGGGCTCGGCGCACGACTACATGCATCAAAACTCGCACATCTGTGATCACAGTTGCAAACCTACAGTTTCGATAATCAAGGACAGAGATAGCAGCCGGCACTGTAGTGCGAGCGAAATCGCGCTAGCCACCGAATGTTGGCCGAATGTTTACGATTATGAATGACCTTGCATGTGGTAGCGTCGCGTGCGTATCGTGTTTCTCACGCAAGTTTGAAATATCTGTCTCGCTCTCACAAACATGGCGAAGCAAACATTAAATATCATTATAATTTTCAACAAATTAATGTTTTTGGCTGTATTTACTGGTGTGTAAGTAATGCCGTGTATCTTATTTTTCTTTCTTGTATTATAAAAACACTGTTTAGCTGCACCAAAGTCATTTTATTTATTTATTTAATACTTCAAGCACATACATGTACTTACAGAGGCGGACTTAATGCCATAGGCATTTTCTACCGTGATACAGAGACAAACTGAGATATTAATGCGTATTTATTACAAAAAAAAAAAAAATATTGAGCTGTGTGATCTACGATGTTCCGTGCGCGACTGAGTGCCTACTAAGGGCAATCACCCAGATTAGTAGAACAGGCGCTGTGACTGTGTAACGTATCTACGAAAATATTACATCAATGCATAGGATACACTTTTTATCCCGGGAATATGTTCCCTTGGGATAATTTTCGATATTCACGCGGGCGGAGCCGCGGGCGGCACATAGTAAGTAAAAAAATATGTCACTAATAGGTATGAAATAAATAAAAAATTAAAAAAAACACACCTGCCTTGCAGAAAGTAAATAAAAAAATTAATACAAGATAAATAATTTTAGTGCTGAATTGGCACAAGTTAAGTACTAAATAAATTAAAATATTTACTGTGCAATTAAACCGCCACTGTGCCCAAAAGTGGAAAACTGAAAACCGATCTTTATTGCAGTCCGGGGAATGCTTCCTTGGAACAGTTCTTTACAGGTCCCCGGACTTCGTTGAAAAGACTGGTTTTCAGCTTTCCACTTTTGGGCAAGTGATAAATAAGTTAGAATAAGTGTAAAAGTGGTAGAATAGGATAATAAAATTAAGACCCTATCTACGCTCCAGGGCGCAAGTAGCGTGGGAGTCGATACGGACTATTACAGTTTTACTGAGTAGGATTTTTATTTTCTAATTAGATTTAAGTGCTTTGTATTGTTCTAATTAGCCTTCTAACTTGTTTTTATTATTAGTTTTCGTATTAGAATCTAATAGGAATATATAACGTAGAATTTTTGAGAATTTTAATGTAGGTATGAAAAAAAATTATAGAATAATTACGTGTAACTTAAGGTTTTTACCAATCTTACCAAGGGGTATCGTATTACCCAGTAACTGGGTTGTGGAAGCCAGAAAGGCAGTCGCTCCATGTAAAACACTGATTCAGCTGCATCCGGTTAGACCGGAAGCCGACCCCAACATAGTTGGGAAAAGGCTAGGCAGATGATGATGTTGATAAATTTGAGGTTTTTTGTTTATAGAAATATTTGCATGATTTTAGTGTTAAATGAGAGGATTATGTTTAAAACTGATATTCCCGTTTGAATTATGTAAATCGGTCCACCGGTTTTAGAGATAGAAATAATTTTGTGTAGTGAAAACATGCCAGTCCGATTTTAGTAAGTTGATGTTCTAGAAAGTTTTTATTGTAAGTATAGAGATGGGATAAATGTTGTCATGTAATACGAAAGAAGAATACATACTACATAGGCTACATAATATAATGAAATTGTAAAGGCATAAAGAAAACAGGGCTTTAAAGTGTCAGACCCAAGAGAAAATTACATGTGAAAACTGGGTAAGTATAATAAAAGTTTTCCAATTTTAGTTACAATGATAAATGTCCTCAAATAAATCCTTGTTCACTCTATAATTTGCTTTAAATTCGTATTCATTCAAAAAAAACGCTTAGTCCGTATAACGCATCATCCGACGCTCATCTCGTCTTTGTTTCAATTTTTTTTTTATAAGAAATACTTTAAACACTATATATTACTGCTTATCGTGCCATATTATACACATATTACCGACTGAAAAACACTTTAAAACGAAAAACAATTTCTAAAAAGTCATACTTTTGTTATCGGAAAAATTTCAATCAACAAACAATCCTAACGCAATATTGGCGCAATACACTGCTGTGAAAATTACCTACGCCAAGCCCGATGCCAATTTCACTTAGTTCCCTAAAATGGACATCCAATTTCAAAACAATTTAGCGCTAGCATCGAACTCAAGAGTACAAATCACAATTCCAATGTCGATCTATCGGAATTAAATTCAAGAGTTGTAGTGTAGTAGTGTAGGGACAAAATTGTGATTTTACAAACTCATAACCTCGTTTTATAAATGAACCATAACGGAACTATTACCCACTTGAGGATGACCAACCTTGATACCTATAATTCTAGTCGGGAGACTGACCGCTTTGCATTTGTGTCAGTTTGTTTTTGTAATGAATTGAATTCCATATTGTTTACATTATCATGATTTATTTAGACTTAGTAAGCACTTAGCAACAGCTGCCACGAATCACATTATAATCTTCCATACATCTTAAGTAGGGATACTTATTTTCAGTCTCTTAGCGACCTTCAGAATTACCAACAGTAAAAACAGCGCAAAAATAAAATTTTCATTCTTAATACTAATTCATTAATTGTTTATGACGATGTAAGTTCAATCTGGTAAAGTGGGGTTACCTTGACGGAACGGCAGCTGCAGGGGGTCGATATGGTGCTTACAAATCATGCTCCATCTCCTATCCTGACCTCTGTGTCCCAAAATATGCAGCCAAAGTGACCTCTGCGCTGCCACCGACGACGCCGTGGAAGTGGCGAAGTTTTGGGCCAACAAGATCGAAAATACAATCGTACCAGCGACACGGAGAAGATGAAGAATTCATTGTTCGAGTTCAAAACTACCAGATTTTCAGCCTCGTGGATTCAAAAAAGAAGGTATACCTACAATATAAATTTAAGTTTTTCATTTAAGAAAAGGTTCTATACAAACTTAGGCAGTGTTTTTCATTCTAACTAAAGTTCAGCATAGACAGAAGATTTCTTTGTTACAAAAACTCCTTTAGTAATGTCCTAATGAATATGTTGATTTGGTAATGGAAGAACGTTATACTGCTCTAGTTGTTTATCTACGAGCACAACTAGAAATAGAATTTCTAGGAATCTCTGGAGGTTATTTCATCTTAAGAGCAAACTAGTCGCGAGCGCGAACTCGTTGGTGGTCATGGACAAAAAGCACGCTGTCTCGCCTGGCTTCGTGTCCGACAGTGCTAGTATCAGTAATGAGCAGTTAGACGCTAGTCTACATGAACAACGTCTAGTTCTCACACACAGAAACACCGTTCCGAAATGATGGGCGCGTAAAAAAATTCGAAAATTGCTTCGGAAGATCGAGTTTTATGAAAAAACCACTGCAGAAATCAATTACAAATAAAGTTTATTGATCTCTTTGATAACTGAGCTTTGTTGTTACGGACTTGGTTTTTAAGATTATAAGTTCTTTTATTACTTATTCACACCCAAAGTTACGTTAAAAATAGCACTAAAAACGAATCTTTGTTGGCTCATAAGTTTTTAATGGCTTTTTATTTTATTATTCTGTTTCCGTACAGACACAATTAATAATAATTCAAAACGATATCCTGTTTAACTTTGGATGCACAATGTCAAACAGTGGAGTAATATTCTCCCAAAATTTGTATAGAAAAAATATCGAAAAGTGGGACCTTAACGTGCTCATTAACACTGTTGCTCTTTGTGGTAGGTATAGCTGGTATAGCACGGCTTATAATACTTAAACTAAGCTTGCTGTGCCACCCCTGCTACAGTCTATTCACAGTTATTTACCTCTGATTTTGCATCACTTTCCAAATCATAGTCGTCTTTATTCTCGTTCTTATATGATTACTGTGTAGTGTTGTTTTCACTGACAAGTCTGTCAAAATCATTTTGATCTTTATTCTCGTTATAATAAGGTTGCTACTGTCAGAGGTAAAATGGAAACGGAATGTAAACCTGTCTCTTTTTAAACACAAAAACAAAACAATTTTAAAAACATTATTTTTTTAAAGCACTTTTGAATTGTCAAGAGGTCCGTCAATCACTAGACAAAGCTAGTTGCTCATTCCAAACCATAGCAGGTTTCTATGGAGAAGAACAAACGAGACTTTTTCTTTCTAATTTCAGTCAGAGAAGTTAATTGTTTATCAATATTTAAATCACAGCTGTCATTCTTTGATAAATGTATGAAGTGTCTATAACACGGCAAATCAACGTAGTGTGTCAATTTGTTTAATCATTAATTTCCCTGGCTTTACCTAGTATGGTTTTCTGCAAAGAAAATTTGTTTATCTCTTACTAAAGGTAAAAATAACCGAGGAATGAATAGGTCACGAAAACATACGTTGAATCCTCGACTGCAAAACAAGTGAAAATAAACTGCAAATAACAATCTAGCATTTTCTAACAACTATTAATTTTGCCATGACAGTGTCCTGCTTTTCAATACTGACAGAAAAGATCATAGATCAAGTCCAACAAAAAATAAAGAATAGTTACATGTTCGAAATTCGCCAAACTTTTAGTTCGAAGCTTGTAAAGCCTAGAATTGAAAAGAAAATAGTCGAACCACGACTTGTTTTTTTTTTGTGGTTTTCTACGCTCATGTTTAATGTCACACTCACAATCTTTAAACATAAAACAAAGTCGGGTTAGTTACAAACACCATTTATAACTCAAGAACGACTGAACCGATTTAATGATCTTTGATTTGTTGAATAGCAGAATAACTATCAAAAAATGGTAAAAATTTACTAAGAGTAATAATAAAGGTAATTCATTTTCTCATACATTCGTTCTTATTGATTCTGAGGCGGGACGAAGTTCGCCGGGTTAGCTAGTTATAAAAAAATACAACAAAAGTAATTTGGTTGTCTGTTTATTTCTCACGGCATCACAACTTAATCACAGAACTGAACTAATGACAAAGAGGTACTTACCCTGAAGCCTATAGAAGGACATACGCTACTTTCATCCGGAATTTATCTATACTTCTATACTATAATATTATAAAGAGGAAAGATTTGTATGTATGTTTGTAACCAATTCGCTCAAAAAGTACTGGACCGATTTTAAAAATTCTTTCACCATTTGAATGCACACATTATCACTGATTAATATAGGCTTTTTTTTCCACCCGTGCGAAGCCGGAACGGGCCGCTATTGATAAAATACAAAATACACGCAAACAAAGATACTTTTCAATAAAGCTGACACATCAGAAACTCCACTTTCAAGAGACATGTAATTGTAACCAATAACAATACAGGTATCAACTGTCGGACTTAAGCCGGTTACGGTCATGGCAAACACCGGATACCGGCTGGCAAGTGCCGGCAATACGAACCGATCCGGATTGTTTACGATCGGCTGCCGTGTCGGAGGAATAATCTCGCGGTCCGCCGCCTCGGACGAAATTGTCAGCTCAACGACCGACTGTGTGATCAATTGCGAAGGAAAGGTTCTGGCATTGACTTTGCTAAACATGCTATGAACTACTCCACATGTCTAAAGCCTCTTGACCAGGGGAATCTAATTTCACGTTAAGAAGCTGAACAATCTTAACTAGTTTGTGGGCGAAGCTACAAGATTGTGTCTATGCTAGATTGCTAGTTAATCCTTCAGTGATTTTGTCTACTTTGGGCAAAGTGTAGATAATTAACCATCAAGCTGGCGCGCGGTAATTTTTAACGACAGCGGTCGCGTGTAACCTAAAATAAATACCTATGGGATGAACGTTATAATAAATTTTATTAGAGCAAAAGAAGGTTATATGAAATGTAACATTCGATCACATGAAATTAAGTTATACGTTTTATAGCATAAGAAATGAACGTTATTTCAAGTAATAATTTAGACTATCTGTTATTATGCCATATATATTACACACCCGGGATATTTAGGGATTTAAAACACTAATTTAATTATTTTTTTTTGTATCTAACACATTACCATTACCTACTTTAGGACATAAAACAAAATAATATTCTAATTTTCTTTAGATTAGTAAGCAATTTGCCATCATAAATTTTCTTATACCTCTTACTTTCGCGTGCTTTCAACGTTTGCGCCGCGACTAAAACAAATGCTAGCATAGATCGCAAATGCGATCTTCTCTTTCGATTTTCTTTTTATCTACTGACATTTGAACGATGCTGAAATAAAATGTGATCCTGATCATAAAATCTTTTTCGTGCGCGGTAGAAGGTGACCTAAGTCCACGCCTACCTGCGCATTAGCAGTGACAACGGTGAACTCATCACTTAAAATAATACCCACTTATCCTCTAAATATCTATTAAAACCAAACACGATATTAACTTTTTAAACTAACTGTAGCATAAAAAGTATCCGACCTTATTTCAATAACTTTCACCTAGGTCAGTCCAACGCTAAAACCATTTTAAACAAATAATTTCTAAGTCCGTAACTTTTAAAAGTTCTTTCTCGTCTAAATCGATTTATTTTGCCCGTCTTCCCGTTGAAAGTCCGTTTGTGAAAGGAATTTCTATAATTCAACCCTCAGAGTCTTACAAACTTGTTTGATTGCTCATGTCTTTGCCAACATTCGGAGGGTTAAGAGCTGTAGTGTGTATGGCTTGAAACTAATTGAATAGCTCGTGTTTCACGAAATGCTTTTTAAAATCTACATTCTCTTGAAAGCTGGATTTAGATTAGTGGACTGCGGTAAATTGCATGTGGATTATTTTGTTTGAAAACGAACGTAGAATTCTTTATATTCATTTACATTGGGATTTCGTTTATTTTTGTCTAGCACTAATTCATCATAGTTTAATGTACCAATTAATACTGCTAATATCTGTGAAGTAAAAGTATTATATTTACATACTGTATCCTGCAGAAATTCTGCCATTTGACACCCGGCAGTACTCTCTCAATATTTGTTGAAAGATATTACTAGTACGAGTAATATTGAACAACAAAAACATCAAACAAAACTTGTTACAAAAATCTAATACGCCATGTTTACAAGCAACCACTCACAGCCTCTCCAGAGATTTCCGCCACAATACTCAATCAGCCAGCTCAAATACCATTGATTGTTCTATCAAAACATGAAGCTGGCTACCGTTGCTAACTAGTTATACAAATAAACATAACAGAAGCCATTTCTTTTGGTCTTCACCTGTCATCTGTTCGGTCCTCAGCTGTCATGTGACAGTGTTCACGACGTCAAAGGGTCTGAAGGAGACGGCAATCTTTTGTGAGTCATTTCAACAAATATTTCGTTTTGACGACACGGAATAGGTATGACAGGAAAAATGTTATTTATAGTACATAATTGAGTGGCCATTTTTGTGAGTGAAGAGCATGTTTTAATGAGAAAAAATCGGAATAATTTCCGTAATAGTTCTGAAGTCAAGGTTTCTGGGTAATCTTGTTTGTTGTGATGTGAGTTTTGGTCTGAGACAAATATCTCGCTATTAGCATATTTTATGTACTTAAATAGGCAAAACACATTAAGAAAATTAAAAAAATCATCATTGACTTGTTATTGTATAACCTTGTAAGATCCTCAAAGCGTCTGAATGTGTTTTATAATTTTGCAGATTGAAAGTGAGTGAGTGTAGTGTCATTATTGTTATTGATTTTACCAAACCCCAATGCAATATATAGGTACTTAACAAGTTAAATTTTCCCTTTGTAACCACCATTTTATTTTCGACTGATGCAAAAATAAGAATCTAATATAAAGCAATACTGAGTTTATTTTTCTTTGAAATCATCTCGGTAAAAAATAACATAAATCGACTTTGCTTTTGACATCGACTTTGCTGGTTTCAAAGAACACGACTTATTATTTTGATTGACTGCTAATAATTTTGTACTCGTAAAACGTCTGACTTTTGAGCCTTTGATACTTGAAGATTCCATTTTTTTTTTTACTTTATTATGTCGTCAAAATCACTTATTACCTGCTACGTGAATATTTATTTTATATATTAGGTAAACGAGCTCTGTTGCCCAACGCTAAGGCTAATACTACAGTAGGGTGGAGCGGACAGAATTAAACTGCTAAAAAAAAAACATTTTCATAGAAAAAATTATCTGCTTGTCGAATGACAATACTTGAATAAAATCTTAAATGAATTCACTGTCAGACAACGCACAGCCTAAACCGCTTGATCTAGAAGCATCAAATTTAGCACAAGAGTTCCTAAGTGTGCATACACACGAGTGATGCCACTGCAGCTGAATATTCACCGTCGGCCGCCGCCGACACGCATTGATGTCTGTCGCCGACACGCATTGATGTCTGTCGCCGACACGCATTGATGTCTGTCGCCGACACGCATTGATGTCTGCCGTCGACACGCATTGATGTCTGCCGCCGACACGCATTGATGTCTGCCGCCGACACGCATTGATGTCTGTCGCCGACACGCATTGATGTCTGTCGCCGACACGCATTGATGACTGTCGCCGACACGCATTGATGTCTGTCGCCGACACGCATTGATGTCTGCCGTCGACACGCATTGATGTCTGCCGCCGACACGCATTGATGTCTGCCGCCGACACGCATTGAAGTCTGCCGCCGACACGCATCGATGTCTGTCGTCGATACGCGTCGACGGTGGCAGTTGCCTCTGTCATCGATTCGTGTCGCTCGTGTATATGCACACCTATATAGCGTATATGAGTACCATAGGGATGATCTTTATTAATAAAATTCGTCTACTAAAAGATTTAAACAAGGCATGACAGTTTGTATGGAAAGACGACATGTTTGCCGATTGAAAATACCACCACACTCCTTGTAAAATCCCAAAAATACAATTTACACAATGCCGCTCCGCTATGCTCAGCGTCGCTTATCTCCGCTCCGCTCCTCGCTACAACATCACCCAAACGCTTGACATTTTCGGTTCGATCTCAGGGTGAGCAAATATTTGATTAGGTTTTTCTTCTTCTCCATGCGGCTTATACAAACTAATATGACGGATATAAATCGCGACGGTCCCTATATCCGGACGAGAATAACTTTGCTAACGAATAATACATAGTATGGTAATGCAGCTGTTCCAATTCTACCTACTTCAGGATATCAGCTGGTAGCAGAGTCGTAGTTTAAGCGGTTCGTAATTTATAGAACTCAGGATAACGTTTGTGTAATGTCTTTATTACTCGCTGAATTATTTGGTTTAAAAAACCAAAGAGTTAGTAAACCTTTTCTAAATATATCTTTAGGTGTTTAGCCCTGTTTATAGAATACATGGGGCTTTGATTTGGTAGTAAGTTAGGAGACCGCATAATCACACTAATATTATAAAATTGAAAGTTTGTGAGTGTGTTTATATGTTTGTTACTTCTTCACGCTCAAACGGCTGAACCGATTTCGATAAAATTTTGTATCGATATAGCTGACTCCCTGGATTAAGATATATGCTACTTTTTATTCCGATATTCCCACGGGATCGACATTTATGCGAGTGATACCACGGGGCGTAGCTAACACTTAAATATAGCTCTGGATTTCACAGTTGCGCTGTTTGCAAAGGACACTTTAAGGTTTTAATGAGCAGTACCTATTAACAATAAAAAATAATATCCTATCTGGCCGTTTGAACATAAATTAAGCTAATAACGCAATTTTGTACTTTTATGTCTTAATAAAGCAGTGGTGGGCCGGTGAGCAGTGTTAGCCCGAAAGCAGCGGTGGCTCAGCGGTATCAGCCCCGACTTACGAGCTGTAGGTCGTAAATTCGAACCCAGGCAGTCACTTTACTTTGTGAAGGAAAACATCGTGAGGAAACCGACATTTCCAAGAACCAAAAAATTCGAAGACATGTAACATCCAGCAACCCTCATTGGTGATAGCCGGCAGGCTCAACTGTCCATATATTAGACGCTGCAGTGACTTGCACGTCACCTACAGTCGTCGGCTGTCAATATGAAAATGTTTTGTGTGCTTATTGTTTTGTGTTGTACCTATTGCAATGTAATGTATAATGTATTCAGTGTGTTTCCAGTGTAAGATTTGTGCTAGTTAGATTAGCCATGCTATTCTCTAAGGATACAGCCTTGCGGGCAGCGCTGTCGCGGTGTGTTTGACAGTTGCGACAGCGCTGTCCGCAAGGCTGTATCCTTAGAGAATAGCTCCCTAGTTTCCAGTGTATATTTATTTTCTGTGTATTGATGAGTCCTTGTTACTTGATAAATAAATGAATTATTATTATTATTATTATTGGGCCCGCGTGTTAGATTATAGCCCACTGCCTGTCAAAGCAAGGAGCGGAGGCCTATGTCCCAGCAGATGGAACATTACAGGCTGATTATGTATGTTATAACATAGTTATTATATCTAGAATAATCTGTCTTAAAATTATTCAGAAATGCGAATAGCATAACAGTTTGATCTTGAAGTTACAAAAAGAATAGAACACTCTTTATTATGTACACCATATAAATAAAACACTCTTTATTATGTACACCATCTAATAATAGAACACTCTTTATTATGTACACCATCTAAAATAGAACACTCTTTATTATGTACACCATCTAATAATAGAACACTCTTTATTATGTACACCATATAAATAGAACACTCTTTATTATGTACACCATCTAATAATAGAACACTCTTTATTATGTACAGCATCTAGACACTCTTTAGAATTTTCACAAAGGGTGACACAATGGGCGGTCTTATCGTTAAGAGCATCTTTCTTTTTTAAAGATTCATAAAAAACACTATTCAAAACATTTTAAGAAAATATGTAAACCAACACATATACCAGTCTCAAGCTAGCCTAGCAACACTTTCATAACAAAATACCTGCACCGGTACATAGCCTTAATTCCCACATCCCCGTATACAGGGTGAGCTAGCGCTACCGCAACTAGCCGCCACAAAGTACGATTGATTTGCAAAGCAACTGCAACGTACCTGTAACACAGGTGTATAGGTACCTGTAATGCAGGTTTACAGGTACGTACGGTACCGTGCAATTCCTCAAACTACTTAGTGTATTGCTTTATTAATTTTCGCTACTGGATTGGCTTGAGGTGAAGAGAAATATGTAGGTTTGATACTAGCTACTCTGGTGCCTTAAATTTCTGTTCTGTTGAACACGTACTGGGCGTATTATATATTTAGTGACCTTATTTTGTCGACAGTATAGGTACTGGTAGGTCACTAAATATATAGTATATATAATATGTATACATAAGACCTTTATTGTAATACCTGTGTTCACGAATAAAGATTGATTGATTGAATATTTAACCGTCTTTCTACCTAAAGATGATGGATAGATTGGTAAGTAGGTACAACCCTCCAATAGAGATGATTATATATATAATTGAATAGTTATTTTTAATTGAGTCAATATTTGTTAATTATTTCAAGAACGCAGCCAGCGTTCTTGAAGCGTTCTTGTTTATCCGTTCCAAGTTATAGACAAACCGAATCAGGATAAAATGAATTATTTTTTCAAATATTATCTTACTATTTGGGGGAAAATAACAACAATAATATTAATAATAATATTTCGTTGTAGTTTATTGCACTCAATAATTATCAACTTGTCTATAATAACATCATTTTGGAACATTGCTGGTGCAACCAATCACCTGTAACTTGTATGTACCCGAATATCATAATATTAATTACACCGTAGTTATCATTTATATTCAAATGAAACAAGAACAAATACTTTCATGCGGAAATTGGACTTCTAATTGTGAGGTGTGTGGTACAGTAGAGGATGCACAGCATGTATTGGTGGGATGTGTCCGATATACAAAAGAAACGCACTTCTCAACTCTTTGAGATTATCGAAAATCGATCTTGGAATTTTCCATGGTATTTTAGCCAAGCCTACGTCTAAAGCAGCAAAAATATTATATACTTTTTTATTAGGTAATAAACTAGATTAAGTAAAGTTTTGTATGATCAAGATTGGTTTATTTCGTTTAATTAGTAAGTTGTTATTTGTAAAAGCACGATGGGATTGACATCGTCGCATAAGCGTTCAAAAATCCCTTAAATAAAAAAGATTTAAAAAATAACAAATATTTCCATCTTACGATTACGATGGGCGACCGTGGGGTCCCCCCTCCCTGAACCGGTTGAAGCGGTGCGTTGGCGCAACATTGCTTTAATCTAAACCTCTCCTTTTAATTTTTCCTTCATATCGGTACCTATTACTCGGAATGGACAAACATTCCAGTTAAACGCCACAAGACGTTTTGCTCCAAGTAAAAAGATGATGTCATAACTGTTGGTTGTTGATAACCTTATAACAAGTTATAAGGTTCCATACATTTTTGCACATTGTCTTTTGTGTCCACACAAAAGTTTTGACACAACATTTTTGAATAGCATCAGTAAGTTTCGTTACAAAACGATTTAATACAATCTAGGGATGTGACGTGAACGTAAATGTGAATGTGACGTGGACACGAAACATAGTACCTACGTAATGTTAATGTACTACATGCGAGTATGTTCGTTATGTATCGTTAAAATCGCGTCGCATCAGTTTTTTATAGAACCATTGTGTACATTGGCTCTTTTACACCACTCAATCCAAATGACAAGATTATATTTAGCTTTGATATCCGAAACATTAAAAAAATTAAAAGGAATGTTTATCTCTATTTTTATTTAACCGCAGGTATATTCAAACATCTATCTTTTATATATGTAGGATCAGGAGTGCCGAGCGGTATATCGTCAGGGTTTGGAGTTCCCGTTGTATTGGGATAAACAAGACTGTATAAGCAATTACAGAGTTTTTATTAACAATACACAATAAAATAACGGTACACGATACAAAATGGTACACAATAAAAATAAATGGCAATTAATAAAAAGATAAAGCAGGTAAAAACAGTTAGGCGAACAGACTATTAAAGTCACAGTTCGTACAGTGGCCAAGCCACCCAATTGCACAGTGTATCCGCTTGCTATAAGCAAGTTAAATACAGCTATGTGAATATACAGCAGCGCTGTACCAGGTAAACCGACAGTTTTGTCGGGAGCAGGGGAGCTCTTTATTGAGTCAAATCCGAAGACAGACTGAAGAGCTTATTTTTTTTTTTTTTTTTTTGGAAATGGCATCTCGCAGTTCAACCTGTAGGAGGTTGTCGACTGCTTAACCGGACTTTCCTGTGGATGCCTTGAAGTTAAGGCCTCCAGCCAGGGCTACTGAAGAGCTTAGCGAGTGCACGCTCCTTTATAGGACGATGCCCCCACTTTGCAATCCCTCCATGACAACTCTGTCCGTTGACGCACGGAAGTACGTCATGCGTTTACTTGATACAAAATGTGCTAAATCTAATAAGATTTTACATTATAAAGTAATCAAAATACAATAATACAAAGTTAATCATTTTAAAATTAAAGCAACATGCCATCATTGTTTTGAACAAAACTATTGGTCACACTTATCAAAATAAGTTGCCAAAAATCAATTAGTGGTACATAAATTATATTTCGATTTATTAGACAATAACTGATAGTAAAAATCACAAGAAAATCGACTTATAACATAATACCCACTATTGTGATTGATAACCAACTCCGACATATATATACTTATGTTTCTTTTTTTAAGAATCTTTCTAGAAAGTATTTTACTATAGACCAAGCTATTTCTTCTATAGAAACAAAGGCGACCATAATTCGATACTCTCTCCGATAGCGTACAGCTACCTGTATAAGACACTAACCTATGTACCTGACACGCGAGGTGACGTGGGGTCGTAACGATAAATAGGTAACACAGGTACTCATTTATCAGACAAAAGGTCTTACCGTTACGTAAACAATTTACTTGGCGGATATTTTAGTATTGGTTTTAGAAAAAAAAAAATCTAGTTATCTTTTCTTTAGTCAAAATATTACTAAACTATAGATAGCTTAGTTTAGTCATATTTTGACTAAAATTATTACTAATACTGAGCTACTGTTAAGTATGAGGTCCTGGCTTCGATTCCTAGGTCAGGAAAACTGTTATTGGGTTTTTTCCATCAGGAATTTCTCAGCAGCAGATCGGAGTCTGAATTTGTGCATTGGAACATAGGTACAAACAGGCGTGATGTTACGTCATGCCATTCAGCGTCATCTTTGTTTTTTAATTCTAATATAATCTTACCTATCTATAGTACAAAAAACTCAAATAAATAACATATGGTGAATTAAAATCTAATCATCTGAAACAGGGTTAGACCTACAAGATACTTAGGGAGCCATCTCACAATTAAGGCGTCCTGTCAAGAAGAGCTGCTATCCACATCAAGCCATTGAACCAATTCTAAGCCTACAGAGAGCCTTTTTATAATCCTAATAATTATGATCTTTTTCTGAACAGAACATAGTACGAGTACCCCAACAAAGAAGTATGGAAGAAAAAGTCATGTTGCACCAACCCCAATAAAATTGAGATAAAGACAGTCGAATTAAAGTGATGATGACATAGTACCCCAGCAAGAAATGATGCAGCGGGATTGTCCGAAAGGGTTACCGCTACCCCGGAACACAAAGGGCTAAGGAAGGAACACGGGTGGGTTTTAGTCAGTAAAAGCCTGACACTCCCTTCTGCTCCACCCAGAGCGGGAGGGGTCATTTGATGATTTCCCACCTACAAAAAAAAAAGCAAGAAATGATGATAAGGTCCCACAATCACTTATCACGAAACACTCGTAAACAGAGTAGTGATGGAACATTCTCTCCGCTTTATTTTGGTCCCAAAAACTAAAAATTCTTTCCCAAAATAAACAACACACGAATTCATCCATCAAACATTTTTGAGTCCACAGAGCGTCATGCAAAATGCCCTAAAATGGGTTTGAATCGATTCCCAATACCGATCACTGTAATGAAATAGAGAGTGTGTGTTGGTTCGTTAACCCTCATTCTTCGTAGACGGCTGCTTAACGTCACCCGCGACCAAAGAGTCGCCTGAAAAACAAATAGTCGATCGCAACCAACTGTAGTTATAAGAAACTCCGTACAA
Source organism: Globia sparganii (assembly GCA_949316385.1). Taxonomy (NCBI): domain Eukaryota; kingdom Metazoa; phylum Arthropoda; class Insecta; order Lepidoptera; family Noctuidae; genus Globia; species Globia sparganii. Next base: position 21,389,079 of record OX438671.1, read on the forward strand.
AGTTGTTTAAACAAATGCGCGGCGATGTGTGGTGTGAGGGAAAAGAATGGAGCGGTGCATCGAAAATAAAACTATCAAAATAGTTTTAAAATAATAGTAAAATGATTGAGTATGCGTTGCCGAATATTAAATATTCAAAATTGTCATTCAAAGTCTAATGAATTAAATTATGAATGCACTTACAATCTGGGCGTTAATTGCATAACATACTATCAGTAGTTTTGGATTTCATTTTGACAGTTCAACAATATCATTGCGTTATTTATGTAGTTGACCAGACAAATTTTCAAACATATGAAGCAATAGATTACCGATGTCCTTTAAAATGATTCAAATTGAAACAATGCTGCTTAGTGGTAGAGACTTCTATAAAGTTAGTATTCACTTTGACAGACAAGAAACTCTAATAGGTACCTACTATCAAGCTACTACAACTTGGTTCGAAGTTTTCCTCTTAAATATCACTTGGTTCCAGACCTCTAAGCCTTAGGCTAGTTTCAGAACCGCGAATGTTGTACAGAATTAATTAAATTGCGAAATTCTATCAACGCCAAATATTATAAATTGCTTATTATTCTGTTCTTTTGAGGTACGAACGAATTAATTAAGTATTTTGAATTCATATTTAAGCGATACGAACTACGATATCTGTAATTAGATAGGTATGTAGGTATCTACATTTAATTTAATTGCAATTTCTAACATGGAATTACTGGTCGAAAAAATACTTAACTTGTAAATGCTCTTATTGTTACTCAAACCAAATTCAAAAACTACAAGAAAGAGGTATCAACAGAATCGCTTTCTTTAACAAAACACATTGTCGTCTGTCAAACCGATTCCGCGTTCTCACCCGCTCCCTCTTATGCCCCACACGGCTTCATAAAGCTTTGTTTACATAAGTGACCCCCAGCGCCGCGGGAATACATTACCGGACTTGTGAATGGACAATTTCAATGTTGATATTGACATTAAAATAATTATGTTTACATCCACAGACGATTTCTTTCAATTTTCGGTAAGAAGGCATGTTTGTATGGCGTTATATTAGATGTATCGGTGTCGGAGCGTCGATGTATTATGTGCACAGAATTTAGGTTCAATTGGGTATTCCTTTAATATTTTGTTTATATTTTTTCGTAATTGGTAGCAGGATAAACATTAATTACAAAACCTCAACGATCTTTATTATTTTTTCTGTTGCCATTTTGTTTATTATAATTTATCTTTCTTCTGAAATTGCGTCGGTATCGCGAACGATAACAAAAGAGAAATGCGCGCAACTGAAACTGTGGCTCGTGCTAAACATAACAAAATTTAAATCAACACAAATTTTATTAGGAAGTTAAAGAAATCCGTGCTGAGGAAATCCAGCGGCGCGCACCTTTAAGTTCCCAACATCGATCCTTACAAAATGTTACGCAAAAACAATTTATTCCGGAGAGGATCCCTTCGGAGCGGCTTATCGGGGGTAGGTACTTCATTTGTTGGCGAGATTTGAAGTCCGCTATCTTGATGGGGTTGTTAAAACCCCGCCGACTGTGTAAAGTGAGCGTGAAGCTGCTGCGACACAGACATCAAATAATATCTTATAAATTATAATTTTACTTGCATAGATTTGTTCGTATATTGTGCTCTGAGCTTTTGAGCGAACACAGAGAATAAGTTCCAGACTTTACATCTGTATAGCTCATTAATGTCTCAAGTGATTGCCTCATTCCAATTGTCTCTGAATGTCACGCTAATTAATAATAGGCAGGGGAAAAAGTTTTTTCGTATTTTTTATACAAATTCAAGAAAAAAAAATCGTAGTTTATTTACATTTGATTATAATATATACGAGTATGTGCCATTTAGTAGGTAGTGACATAATCCAATTGCTGTAGAAAATTTTGGGACACCTGATAAAAAAACTGTGACAAATAGTTGACAGTCCTCTCTTGAGGTTAACCTAACACTACCAAAGAATTCTGAAGAGACCGAAACAGGTACAAATCTGAGGGCGCAGGGTGAGGGTCAGGAATATATGATGGATGCCTTAACACTACCCAACCAAGCTCTCTCAATTTTGGCTGTGTGACTAAAGATGTGTGTGGTCTGGCGTTATGAAGGACCACACCCTTTCTGTTGATCAATTTCGCCCGTTTTTTCTCAATTTCGTGCTTGAGTCTCATCTGCTGTTGGTAGTAGAAATCCGAATCGATGGTTTTGCCCGGCGGTAAAAGCTCATAATGAACGATGCCCTTCCAATCCCACTATACAATCAGCATCACCTTATTGCGAGTTAATCCGGATTTCGCTATAGTCTGTGGAGCTTGAGTGCCCTTTGATCATTATCTTTTCCGCGTGTTCTTGTCGTAGGTAATCCACTTTTCATCACCAGTGATCAATCTTTTCAAAAATGGTTCGGTTTTATTACGTTTCAATAGAGAATCGCAAATGAGTACACAATTCTTTAGGTTTCTTTCAGTGAGCTCGTGTGGCATCAAATATCGAGCTTTATAGTGTACCTTTTCAAATGGGTCAAAACTATGTTGTGGTCAACCCCTAACTCCTCAGCTATATCGTAAGTAAGGCATCGAATTTTTACGTAACAGGGCGACCAGAGCGAGCTGCATCTTTGACATCAAAATTCCCGGGTTGAAAACGCTTGAATCAACTTTGTGCTACTCTTACTGGCACTGCGTTAAGTTCATAAACATCACATATTTTTTTCGCGACTTGTGTCACTTTCCTCCAGTTTTTGTAATAAAACTTCAAAATATATCGGATTTCTTCGTGAAATTTACTCATTTTGGCGGAAAGAAAAATAATTGAATAGTGGCGGGAAATCGTTTTTATTTATTAATTTTCTTTTTTTAAATGTCATCTATTTAATGGTATCAAAACTAGCCAGATACAAACAGTGCAGCTAAAGAGATTTTACTACAACTTTATGCCTATAAAATACGAAAATACTTTTTCCCCGACCTAATATTTAATTTACTTTTTCTTTCTTACCTACTATAATGTAGACTTTATAATTAAAGTTAGTCACTTTCTAGACAAAGAAATAGAATATAATTCACAGGCTGGAAATGTATTGCCAAAGACTTGCCAAACAATACCCTCCAATCACAACACAAAGAACTTTATCTCCCGAACTTTTATAGACCTACGAATATAAAACACAGTTTCTTATGTTGTTACCGTAATTACATTGCTAGCTACAGTTTCGAGTTTATTTCCGACATTACAACTCATCCAAGGAGCATTTTAGTCGCCACCGATAAAATTTAAGCACGTAGTTAAGTTAACTATCATGCGACTTGCCAAACTTAGATCAAATGTGACTAAGACACTACTAAATTCACTATTACTGTTATAAACAGGGGAATTGTCGGTAGTTTCGGTCCTCTAACCGCTAGCTATCGAGGACCTAATTGTTCAATTAAGCCAATCGACTATTTCACTATTTGGGACATCTTAATTATGAACCAATTTGAAAGTAATTAGGCATCAAACGGGTATGGAATTTGTAAATTAACTTGGCTCGAGGAACCTTCGAATTATAGTGTGATTGAGTTTAATGTGAGAATTGAACCGAGAACACTTGGGAACTAATTCAAAGATGAGGTCCTGATACAGGGTGGGCCAGAATGTTTGGTGGATTTGAAAAAAACATTTAAATAAAGCAAAAATAGTACACATACAAATTTATACTTAAATTAAAGTGAACATTTGGGAAATTTATTTTTTTAAAAGAATATCTTTCAGATTTTCTTTGAAGGATAAAATTAGGAATGAAATTGTCCGGAAAAGAACCGAAGTTATCGACATAGCTTGCAGGGTGAGCAAACTGAAGTGGCAGTGGGCTGGCCATGTTTGTCGAAGGACCGATGGCCGGTGGAGCAGACGAGTCCTTGAGTGGAGACCGCGTATCGGCAAGCGTAGTGTAGGACGTCCCCCAGCTAGATGGACGGACGACCTAAAGAAAGTGGCTGGAACGGACTGGATGAGGAAGGCGGAGGACAGGGTGTTGTGGCGCAGCCTGAGAGAGGCCTATGTCCAGCAGTGGACTGCGATAGGCTGAGTTGATTGATTGATTGATTGAAAAGAACATCATCCAGATGTGCACCATTGCGCTACCTCGAATTGGTAAAGACTCGCTGGCACATTGCGCGTGGTTAGCGGCCATTTCTTTTCGGACATTGGGCTTCAGCTGGGCAATTATGGTTAGATTATTGCTGTAAACTCGACTCTTCATTTATTCCCACAGAAAAAGATCCGGTGGTGGTAGATCTGGACTTCTGGGTAGCCATGGAATATCACCTCGCTAATGACTGCCAATGAGTCATTAGATGTATGGCACGTTGCGCCGTCTTGTTGAAACCATGTCGCACGATTGCCTTCAAATTCTTGCAGTTGCGAGAAAAAATATCTCGTAACATTATATGACTGTATATCGGTCGGAATTAACAGTCACAGATTGCCCTCGCTGATCCTCAAAGAAATATGGACCGATGATCCCGTGTGCTGAAATGACCGCCCAAACTGTTACTATCGTCGAATGCAGAGGCTATTTGTGTTTTGAACGTGGATTTTCTGTGGCCCAGTAACAGCAATTTTGCTTATTGACGTGTCCATACGAAATAAACGACAAACAACAGTGCATGAATAGCCATTTTTGCAATATTTTTTTACACAGAATGCACGCTGCGCACCCGTGAAGCGCTCCATGGCGACTAAATTTCCGAGAATCGAGCTACTTATCCCCACCGCTTCCTCATACCGTTTCAATTCAATAGTATATAAAAAATCGTACGTCTTTCTGGTCCATCCTGTATATGGTAAGGTATATTTCATGTTTGCAGACAAGAATTTATACAGAACATGCAAGATTACAGATAAAAAAATTGAGACAGGAAGATTCCCACACAAAAACAAAAAGATTTTCGCATAATAGGTATTACCTTACAATTTAGTAGGTAATTTTATGCGAAAATCTTTTTTGTCTGGCAAAGCAATTTATTTATTTAAACTTCTTGCAACATAAAAGATAAAAAGGCGGACTTATGCCCGTTTGCTAACACGAGGCGACACATTAATTTATTTCATTTACTAGCTGAGCCCCGCGGTTTTACCGGCATTAGTCTCTATCCCGCTGGAATATCGGGATTAAAAGTATGCTATGTCCTAATCTAGCTCATGGTCTACCCACGTATAAATCCTTTCAGCCGTTTTAGCGTGAAATCGTGACAAGGGACTCGATATAAAGGGAACCATTCAAACAAACATGCAAAAAATCAAATCTATTCTCTTTATCATTATTAGTTTAGATATCGGAGAACTTTATAGCCGACAGTTAGTATAACATTATTATAATTATGAATAATGGTAAGTGTTAGTGAAAACGGGCATAAATGCCTTAAGCAAAAGACATTCTCTACCAGCCAACCAATGGCAGCGGCAAATGTTAGAGTCAATCAATCTGCTTAGCCTTTTCCGAACTATGTTGGGGTCGGCTTCGAGTCTAACCGAATGTAACTAAATACCAGTATTTTACATGAAGCGACTGCTGGCTTGCCAGTTACTAGGTAAAATGGTACTCTTTGGCCAAGAATGATTGTCAGGCTTTCGGGGCCCTCTAAGTACCCATAAAGACTGTCAAAGATCTATGAATGACAGGTGACCAACGGCTTAACATGCTTTCCGAGACACGAAGGGGTCTCGATATGTAATGGATAGTCAACCACCCACGAACCGATCGCGTCAAGAGTACCTTAAGCTTCGACAGACCCGTGGGGTTGTTATTATTTAACCACGAGTCCAAGCAGGTGCAAATGTTTGAGTGTGGATAAAATAGTTTCCATAGAGAAAAAACAAACTAGATTTTCAATCAAAAACCTTTGTATGTTCATCCCTTAGTTATAATACAATTGTAATCTCTAATCTATTCTCGTACAACAAGCACTCCTTCCACAGATGTGTGTAGGTTTAAAAACTAGAGTTGATGTAACCCACTCGTGTCAGCTGGGAACCTCATCGCACAAACGGAATTAAGTAAGCCATTCCACTCAGCTGTAGATAAATTACGTAAAACACAGCATCTGACGCCCACACGTATTTTATTTTTAGTTATAACTTAAATTGAAGACACAAAAAACACTTTTGACTACGCTAGATTTGTTTAAGGTAAGCCTAACACAAAAGTAACAATAAAAAATGTTTGGAATCTATCTATAGGTACAAATACTAATAAAGCTTAAGAGTTTTGTTTGTTTGAACGCACTACCGATCTGGAAGTACCGATGAAATTATTTTTGTATTTAATAGCCCAATTCTTGAGGAAAGCTAATAATAGGCTATTTAACATCAATCTGAAAGAACGCTAAGCGAAGTAAAACGCGATGCGATGCTAGGGAGTGGGTCGAAGGACCAGCCGGGTGATTCTACTAATTTGCAACGTTACACGTTCAATTGTGTTTTAATAACAGTTCGATTTCGATCGCCGTTCGATAGTTATTTATAAAGTCATTCTACTATTTCCTATGCCAACTGGAAACTAAACCTATGCTGAATCGCAAATGAATGGTAGCGGGAACGTAACAGCGGGTAAACTGAGTTACCAGCATGCCAAATAGTATGTTTTAATAATACCACAGATAAAAAGTTGAACCTAAAATATTACATTCATGTCACCGAAAGTATTTTCGAATACAAAATTATATTTAGACCATTCGATTCTAACAAGTGTTAAAATAACAGTAGAATGTGACTAAACGTCACGCTCATGTTCGATTTTGTTAGCAGAATATATTTTGAAATTATTTCGATCGATCGTTGGCTTAAACTAAAACGTAACCGCAGTTGAATCGTTATTCAATAGTAGAATATGAAAACGCTTATAAAACAGCCGTGATTCATCTGTGGTTCCATTGCGATTTTTGAACAATTTTGTTAGTAGAATCGGCCCAGGGAGTCCGGGTCGACGGCGCGTTGTATTCCACGCGCAAAGAGATGTCAGCACTAACTGATGGGGTTCGCTAGGGTCGATGCCTGCCAAAGTCGCGGGTTGCTCGAAAGATACACCGTGGCCCCTGGCACAGGTAATTGAAGAAACACGGGTGGGTTTCAGTCAGTAACAGTCTGACACGCCCTCCCGCTCCGCCCAGAGCGGGAGAAGTTATTTAACAATTTCCCACCCAAAAAAAAGGGGAAGTGGGTCAAGGGAACAAGAAATTACACGCAGACGAAGTCACGGGCAGAAGCTAGTAACTAAAGAAAATAATAGTTTTTATCAATTACGTTGTGTCATATTAATTTAATTCCTATAGAAATCATAAAAAGCATCAACATAATAACAGTCGGCGTAATGCTATGTACGCCGTAATTGTCATGTAGGTACATTAGTCCTTTAGTTATTAATATTCTTCTAGGATCAGTTTAATGTACCTACGTGATGTGGCTGTGCTTTTTTAAATAAATAAATAAACAGTCATAAATTGCGGAACATTTTAATTTGAGACTGCGGCCTGCGACAATTTGCAACTTGGCGGGTGTGGGTGTAATGGGCTATGCGCGCTCTACGATTTTAATCGTTGCGATTTTGTTATAAAATCGCAAACACCAAAGTTTTTCAAGCGAATTCTCAAGCGATTTTTTTCTGCAGTGCGCGCTCTCTAGTATATTAGTATTGTCCACTGATTGGCGATTATTTATCGCAACGATTAAAATTCGTAGTGCGCGCATAGCCTAAGCGCATTATGACACTGACGATTTGTGAGCGTGTTTTAGCGAGGCGATTTGTGAACACACTCTCCACGGGTACGAAGCGAGGTAACTGCGACTACGCGACGTGTTTTCCACATTTCCACAACATTGTGCACTCTCTCTTGTACCTAAACTTACGTCAATCGCTCTCGTTACACAAACGCGGCAAACACGTTGCGCACACGTGGCGAACGCAGCTAGTGCGTTGAATAATCGCTTCGCTACAAACACGCTCGCCAATCGCTAGTGTGATAAGGGCCTAAGAGGGGTAGTTGCAGAGCAGGCTTAAAGGGTGCAGCTGTATCCAAAACTGTCAGAGGGTGTAACGAATATTAAAATTTGTTATAACCAAGCGCCGCTCCTACGTCTGCCGTCTCCTGTAACATATGGCATCCTATTTCATCATGAGCTGTTTGTTACAAAATGTTAACGAGCCTGCATAACGGCGACAATAAGTATTATCTAAGAAGAGACGTGAAACCCGTTAATCTACTAACACAGACTTGGTACAGCTAACAAGAATGTTAGACACGATTAGACGCGGCTAAGCTAATGAAAATATTAAGTTAGTATTTTTTATGGGAATAAGGACTATGCCAGAAGCGAGGTGGTATATAATTGAAAGAGTTTTACATATTATGCAAACATTATGTGAAGTCTTGAACGTCCGTAACTGTACTGGGGAAGTATTTCTACCATACAGCATTGCTGCGTAACGTAAGCTTATACCCGAGTTGCGGGTGCAATGCAATGACACACACAACGCCGATTCAAATTGTTATTAGTAAGGGCTATTTAGAACATTTAGGATTAAAAGTGGAATAAAAATTAAAACACAATCTGATACACAAAAAGGGACCAAATTTCTATTCGTCATGTTCGTGAACGGGCGCCGTCAGTTGGGACTGGTCATCTCTTAGCTGCCTCGGCTTATTTAAATTATTTTATTTTTTAACTGTTTTTTTTTTTCTATTTGCTGTACTGTGGACTCTTTTAACGTGTAGGTACGTCTTTTTTACATTGTTCTCACATAATATGTGTCGGTGTGACACACTTATGTGAGTGTCCATGGAGTTTCTTGCCCGTTCTTCTCCATAGATAACTTGTACGCTTTGGGATGGGCAACCAGCTCCATAATAATTCTTACTGACCGACTCCTTGAAAATTCAAAAGTGCCCGTAAATGGTTTCATCACCATCATAAATCATCATCTGCCTAGCCTTTTCCCAACTATGTTGGGGTCGGCTTCCAGTCTAACCGGAAGCAGCTGAAAACTAGTATTTTACATGGAGCGACTGCCTATCTGACCTCCACAACCCAGTTACTGGGTAATACTATACCCCTTGGTAAGACTGGATGTCAGACTTTCGGGCTTCTGATGACTCGTAACGACTGTCAAAGATCCACGAATGACAGCCGGGGCCTACGGCTTAACGTGCGTTCCGAGGTACGGAGGGGTCTTGGTATTTGAAGATGGTCACCCATCCACGGACCAACCGCGGCAAGCGTAGCTTAACCTGATCGATCGACCCGTGCGATTACTAACCCACAAGCCCCTCGAAAGATGACATTTGGAAAAATAAACATTGAACCAGCCGGTTTATTCTGTAAACATCTCACCGTGAAAACTTAGGTGAACTGAGATGTTATTCCATTTGATGGTAGGGTTTGACTCTATTGACAGCTCACTCTAAGCTCACTTCGCCTAACTTTTCCGAGCCGCTTAATTGAAATAAATGCTAATGAAATAAATAATTTTCGAATAAATAATAATCGAATACAAAAGCAAAAATACAATCCTTTTAGATGCTATAAAACCCGACTTTCATTTACTGAATCGCTAACAATAAACTTTTGGTCTGAATGTAAATTCTAGCTGTTTCCCGATTTTGTACTCCGACCTCACTCTGAGTTAAGTAGTTTAAATCCATTGGATTTGCTCCAACCTTTAATAAAAATTTTATGCTTATGATTGTCAAAATATCTTAGCACGAAATTCAAAACAACATTGGCAACAAATCGTTCCGTTTTAAATCTTCCACTGGCTTTTGGATCGACGCGAAAAGTTTTTCTCATCCATTATCCTCTGTTAGCCGTCATGTCCCTTTTACCGCAGAATTATCATCCTTCACATAATTCAGCTGTCTTTACTTTGGTGTTCCCGTATCATCATACTTGAATTAGTGATTATAATTATTGCCTTTCTGTTCATTTCTAACACCGTATAGAAGAAGAAAATACTTGTACTGACTTCTTTCCAAGAATACCGGGATTCAGCCTATGATTATGTATCCCTCAAACTTAAAATTATTAGTCGAGTATTAAAAAAATGCTGTTCCACACGTTTTCATCACATAGGTTTTTTTTTTTTCTTTGATAACCGACGAAAAAATTTCTACGCTAAGGCCTGAGTTCACCGACATTTAAACCACTTAGGTATATAAACAATTGGTTTATGTCAAATTTCCTAAGGAAATTTTAATATAGCACTGTTAAATATTTAACCAGTTGATTTAAATGTTGGTGAACTCAAGGCTAAGGGGTCTAGAAACATGGGGTCACACAACATTTTATTTATGGTTACAATTTGCGCGACGAAGTCCCTACCACTCTGCCACTGTATATCTTCAATTTGCAATCTTTTAAACTTCTGAACAATCTGGTTACCTACATTTTGTTACAAATATCCAGGATCTCTTTAACTAGATTTCCGTCTCCAGATAAATAAAAGTTACAGTGTAATTTCACAGCTGAAGTAAAAGCATCCGGAAGCCTTAAAATATATGGACCTGTAAAAATAAGCCACTTGCCTTCTTCGGTCCACGAGACCAACGAAGCATACTTCGTTGTTTGTTAGTGACACTTGTTCATAATACTTGGAAGAACTCGCTTTCCCAGTACTCAAGTTAAATGATAAATGATTTTATTTCTGTAAGTAGGTTTGTACAAACACTTTTACACGTCAATCATGTTTTTAAAAACGAGATGAGGTCGGCGTTCCCTATCTGACTACTCTGAGAAGAAAGGCCGAAACAAACTCAGAGGTCACAGTCTCTTTTAAAGTCCAGACATAATCTTGGTCAGCTCATGTGAAGAACATGTAGATTGGTGTCTGAAGTGGTCTTTTGAGGAAAGAACCACACAGATTGAGTGGACCCGTCCAGTCAGTGCACGCATTTGTCAGTAATCAGTAATGAATTCTGTGCAACCGTTCAGGTACCACGATTAAGCCTAACATGATCATCGCCAGTCTATGGCAGTCAGAATTCCTTGCTATAATCGTCCAAGCCGATTCGTGGGGCTTAAGAATACGTCTGATATAATGTCTACCGTTTTCAAAACTAACTAAAGTCTGGTCGTTGGGCAAATGCGTTCCTGAAACCTGTCAGTGTGTCAATTCCAATAGCGAATAAAGATCAAATTCGCAAAAACGTATTCGTTTGTATGAAACTGCGTCAAAAATGCATTCTCTCGTCGGCCGCACAGTATTAGCTAACTACCAATTATTATGTCGCCAACATAATAAATCCTGAAAGAAAGTTTCACCAATTTCATTACTAAATGTTTCAAACAACTCGCTTTCATTGCATCCGTTCGTTCCTACTAAGTTATAGTAACGCGATTCTTGCTGACACCTCAGCGAGGTGGCTCCCCCATCCTGCCAGCTGTTCTCGAGCGGCCAAACTTTTAGCTGAACTGCACCTTGCGTAAACATTGTACCAATGACATGTTTGTTCTGACAACCGCTCACTTTGTTGGCGCAAGTTTGGATCGAATGGAAAATTAAATGATGTTGGAGCAGTTTGAAATGTTTAGTGTTTTGATAGTCTGATTTGGTGTTGGTAACTTAATTATTTTTCGCTAAGTACCCTTAAACTTAATTAATTACAAATGGCGTTGACTACAGAATGAGCCACAAAATGCGCACCGTATTAATTAAGGGAACAAAATTAAAAGTAAGTACCTACAGTTAGGATACTTTACCAAATTAATAAAGTAAAAGGAGAAGTACATCATTCGTAGAACCGTATTATATTCCCAAGGAAATCCCTCAAGGCTCAGAGTTTCATAACGGTGGAAAATACCAATGAATTTTCTTACACCTCGAGATTCAAATTTTTAATTACAACTTGTTAACAGTCTCCATCAGTTCAATAGAACTCGGCAGAAGTTCCGACAGGCAAGCGATGCTGTTAGGGTGGCTTCCTATTTTTGGGAATAAAGTCCTAATTAGAGAGCTCAGCAGTTAATTAAGAAAGGTACCGTGGCGCCGGCGATCAAATTTTAATAAAACTCTAATTGTTTGCTCGGCAAATAAGGCCGCGATGAGCACTTAAGTGTAGGCACGCGCCCATAAACGACCTTTATTTCTATATTAACTGTAATCATGGAAGTGGCACACAAAGATTCGCGAATAAAGAACACAATGTCACCTTATCACGGAAAGCGAACTGTTTTTACTTTCAGCTTTTGTTCAGTTTTTGGTAATTAACTTCATTGTTATATTTAAATTAAAAAGCTACAGATTAGTCCTCGGTTCATAAACTTTCGAGATGAACCCTAAAACAAACTAGACTAGTGCTACATCCCGCATCGTTAGGATCACAAGATGGAGCGTCGCGATGTGATGAACTAGCAAACTTGAACGTGCACTCAAGTTTTAGTCCTTTAGAGAAGTTCTTCCGTCCGGTCAGAAGGCGTCGTCGCAAATAAATGTTACATCTTTTGAATGAAAGCAGCATTGACGCGCTCGGAGCGCGACGTAACTAGTTCAATGGTACCTCAAAAGAGCGGCGCAAAATGACTTGAACCATTTCATGACATTAAAGAATCTAGAAACACGGCGTGGTGTGGAAAGATTGCTATCAAAGAACGTTTTAAACGGCGCAATAAAACTATTCAAGAGAACAGCGAAATGAAGCTTCATTCACGTCAAATTCGTGCCGAGCTCACAGTTATTGCAGCGCCATTAACAATTCAACATCAAAGAATTCGAGTGGCGCAGCGTTTTGTAAAAATTGTACAGACTTGACGCCTCGGCCGCCATATTTGATAAAGCGAATTTTATTATTCGAGATAGAATGCAATAAAAAGTGCCATTCATCCTGTTTGCCGGCAATATTTTGTAAACATAATATAACACGGAAACTATCTGTATTCCCGGCGGCCATGGCCTAAAACCGGCCAGGACCAAACTGTGACGAGGGTGTACTAACTACATTATTGTTGAACTCTAATTTATTATCTACAAAGTGGATCACATTCAATCTTTGGGAGAGCGAGTGGAAGCTGAAATATTTAGCTAGATAATTTTAGACGGCAAACAGTTTCGGGATGTCAGTAATACGATTATCTCGTTTTATCTGCGACAAATTGTGAGAAAGATTTACGCTCGGAGCAACATTTTATACTCTTTGTCTACATACGTTATCTAAAATATGTCTCGTCGGCTTGCTGTGGTGAGAATATTTTATGATGTATTATACGGGGTCGCTTGTCGAACCTGAAAACATAAATTCCTTGGAAAAAATCTGAAGTAGGTATGTCTGGTTGGCTGGCGTATTTTCTTGATAAAATTAGTTTGCTAACAAGTGGTGTCGGGATAAGTGCGCGTGCAGAAATACGTGGGTCTAAAAGGATGGTACGTTTTGATGAAAAGTAGATGAGTCGATTGAATTAATGATTAACTAGACCACTCCCGAGAGCCTCTTGAAGGCTAAGCTATTTCAGTATGGCTGAGCTTGGATATATGTTGAGATGGATTAGAACTGCAAACTGATGCGGCATTTTATTTACAACTGGCAGGTATAATAATAGCGGGGCGGGCATTATTGTTGCAACAGCACAGCCAGGCAGTCATCACATTATAAATGAATGGTTTTTTGCTCAATGCTTTGTTCACCGACAAGAACAGTTCTTCAGGAAAATGCAAAGAGAATTAAAAAGAACCCCACAATCATATTTTCTTTGCGGATAGACTGGAAAAAAAATCATTATTTAATTTATAGGTGAGACTACAGACAGCCAACATATTTATTTTCTAGCTAGTGCTCAACACAAACAAAGTGAATTACCATTGTTCAATAAGCTCTTTATTATTCCGATAGAGAACAAAATATCAATTCTGTTCTAAGAGTATATATTTTTTCGTTGAAAGTCGTTTTTAGACTGCAGATTCTGGGTTATACGCGCCATGCAATATGCTGGTTTTTTAGAGCTCAATTTAAAATAAAACGTGTGGATCCTTGTGAGGGTCGTAATTCGCGTGTGGTGACTGATACTCAGTACAGCTGCAAAGTGCAGTGTTGCACAAAAACTCGGTAAATTTTTCTGCTCAGAAAAATATACCGAGTTTTTATTTGTATGTTAATCAAACTCATTTGTCTTTGCGATTTGTGTGAAAGCTGCGGGCAGGACTCCAAGTTCTAGATTGAGGTTCTAAAATACTGATTTGACCTTTTTTTGTTAGTAGCCGTAAAAAATATTTAATAAAATTGCTTGTCACAAAGTATCTAAGTTAGGTACTGCCACAATCTTACCGCCTAGAAAATCCACTGTCATGTTGACACAAGTTAAGGTATTCTTACATTGATAAATGAGTCAGTCAGCTTAGTAAGTAGGTAACCGGGCTGCTTGCCCAGTCTGCAGTGCTTTACGGATTTATTTTAGAATCGCCACTCGCGTTGAAATTGCAGAATGAAACGTTTTAAAATATTAGCCGCGATTATTTTAATGCAGCTCGACATTGCTAACGAAGCGATATAAAATAAATATTAACAGTAGGTACAGTCGGAGAACCGAGATAATATCCAGCCGAGAGTAACTAAGTAAAAGGCCGCCCATTGTATGTTTTGTAGTAATAATTGTTTTTTTTTGTTATGTATTTTCTGGTGTACAATAAAGTATATATAAATAAATAAATAAACTACATAAGGTGGATATTTTTCTTTGTCAACTGGCAGTTCTAGAATACCGAAAAAACCTGAACGATTTCTTGCCTAATTTATTATACAAGTATTAGAAATAGGAAATAGTCTCACTCACTATAATTACACACTTCAATGACCATCAAAAATTAAATAAAAACCGAAAACACAGAACGATTCAATTGTTAGTTACTACCATAGCAACTGCGTAACAAACTTTTAATCAAAATCGGAATAATTTTGAATGATATTGCCAATCCATGGCGTCGTATGTTCGAAAAATCACTGCTCACTATCGTAAATAACGCAATGAATGTTGTTGAACTGTCAAAATCAAAGCCATTGCTACTGTAAGTCATCATCTGCCTGCCTTTTCCCAACTATGTTGGGGTCGGCTTGCAATCTAACCAGATGCAGCTGAATACCAGTGTTTTACATAGAGCGACTGCCTATCTGACCTCTACAACCCAGTTACTGGATAATACGACACGCCTTGGTAAGACCGGTTGTCAGACTTTCGGGCTATTGATGACCCGTAACGACTGTCAAAGATCCACGAATGACAGCCGGGACCAACGGCTTAACGTGCTTTCCGAGGCACGGAGGGATCTCGGTATGTAAAGATGGTCAACCAACCGCGGCAAGCGTAGCTTAACCTGATCGATCAACCACGCAAGTTACTGCGCACTACTCGAAATTTTAACAAACTATTAACAATAATTAACCCAGTGGTTCGGTACCTACACCTGCTACATTTACGTGTATACAGGTTACCAAACCGACACCCAATTTCCCATAAAAGGTGACTATAATTTCCAAACCAGTAATTTGACCGAGGTCACAATGGGGACAAGTTATACTGCGCGATTAACATAGCAATAAATGTATATTAGTTCATACATTTTAAATGAGCGGAGGAAATAATAATTTGGTGATAAGATGGCCGCTTTATTACTGTTTCCGGATATTGTATTTTATGGTTTTCCCTATGAAGCGGACTTATTTTGGTGCGATGTCGTCTGTTGACATTATTTCAAACAAACTCGCTAACGACGCTTAACAAGGAATCACGTGAAGAATCTGAAAAGTTATTAGGGAGCATTTTAAGGACAGCATACTTGGGTTATTTAGCTTGAGTTGGTAGCGTGAAGGCTTCTATGTTTACATTAAAACCTGTCATTTTATGGTGTGTTGTGACAATAAAACATCGCGAAGCACAGAACCGGTCGAAGTGGAGATGCTTGGGGGAAACCTTTGTCCAGCAGTGGACGTCTTTAGGCTGAAATGATGATGAAAGCACCGAGAAATTCATTCTCACCTAAAAATAATTAAAAGTAATCTATAGTTTCTATACATGTCATGTTTGAAGAAGTTAATTTATACAATTCACATGAATGCTTTCTCGTGCTAAATTATCCACAGAATAACATTGATTTTAATTAATAACATATCCATAATTATGTAGCTGTTTATATCTATGCATTTATTACATACTAGCGGTCCGTCCCGGCTTCGCACGGGTGGAAAAATAAAGAAAAAAAAAATAGCCTATAATAATCAGTGATAATGTAGCATTCAAATGGTGAAAGAATTTTTAAAATCGGTCCAGTACTTTTTGAGCCAATTCGTTACAAACATACATACAAATCTTTCCTCTTTATAATATTTATTACTTATTACATATTATAAATGTCGCTTTTCGTGCCTGCTTATCCGCGTTGTTCATTTAAACTTCGCAATGGATTTTGGAGCGAGTTACGCCATAATTTAGAGATTTTTTTTCCGGAAGGTTTATGAGTGTAATACATTAATATAAAACTTACATATAAACTAGAAATCTCGATATTTTGTCAAGTTGTAAAAACTGTGCGAAACAGGGGCGAGACCCTAGTATTATTAAAATATAAATGCTTTTACATAATGTCCTATATAAAATATTTTGGTTTGAAATTATGCGATGATTGTATGCGATTTCCGATGTGGTCAAAAATTATTGCATTTTAAACAATTACATTTATGTGCTACTCAAAACTCAATAAATAATTATTATGGAATTTACGTAAATAGCTTAAATTAATTAGTACAGGTTAAATACAGGGTAAGGTACCTAATTAGAAGTTTTTCGGTAATATTCGGCTGAAATATTCATTTTCGTTTAATACTTTTGGCTGTGGCCGAAGAAATGAAGCTGCGGCAAATCATTACTTACCTACATTAATTTCTTTAGAGAAATTCCATCGTTACGACAACACTGAAAAAATGTTTCTCTCATATAATGTCAGATCGTTTATTAATAATTATGCCTCTGAGAAAAGCGTAAAGTTAACTTTTGCGTTTAAGCTTAGACCCCATATTGGTTTTACTTCTACCAAACAAAAACCTATCGAAAAACAAAACAAAAAAATATTTTTCGTTTTCGACACGTCATTGCAATAATTATATCTAAATTTTCGCCACACCTACCTGTAACTTGTCCTCGTTTGTATAATCTAAGTACTACTGTAAGACCTCATGAATTCTTAATCTTCTTCTTAGTGTGTCGATAGCAATCTAAATGGACTCGGCCCAGAATTCGGCTACTTGTTTGGCGCTATCAGCAGCGTCCATCAGTTCCTGTAACGTGAAGCTGACAGAACACGCAGGACACGATACTAAATGTCCCATCGTTTGTGGAACAGCACCACATTTACACTCCAAGGCGGAGTCGTCTATAAATCTCCACCTGAACAGGTTTTCCTTGCTTCTGCCAACCTGGGTCCGGAGTCTGTTTAAAGACTTCCAGGTTACCCAAAGTAACTCATGTCCAGGTGGGAGGACTTCAGAGGGTGGAACGAACGGTTTGGGTAAGGAAGCACTGTCTCGCCACAACTTCAGTCTCTCTTGTGATGGTTCTTCAGTGAGCAGGACGACACACCTTAAAAAACTTTTTCGGCTTTTCAGCTTTTGTGGCACAAGGATGTTGTCATGCAAAGGGTGTCGAGCGTCGGAGAACATTTTGGCTCTTTCGCTAGAGCTTGCCACCGCAATCACTACATAGTATAAAACAAAGTCGCTTTCTCTGTCCCTTTGAACGCTTAGATCTTTAAAACTACGCAACGGATTTTGATGCGGTTTTTTTTAATAGATAGAGTGATTCAAGAGGAAGGTTTATATATATAATACATGCATGCATGTGATGTCGTAAATAAACACATTTTTTTGCGCTTACTTTTCAAACGCTGGCTGAACCCTACGAGATAGGTCAAAATAATGTACTACAGTATTGTACACCTTAAAAAGGTCTACAAAAAAGTCCGCGATGGTATATGTCTATCTCTTAGGGATAACCCACAATAATTATTTTTTATCCTTTACTTTTTACGAGAAATAATGGCTTATTTACGAAGCGATTTTAAGCAATACAGCATTAATCCTTATCCAATTAAGTACCTTAAATACATTGTGCATTTAATATAGATAAATATGGCCCTTTGCAGCATGTAATTTAAATGAATATTTTCGAAGATATTACAGATTTAAAATGCAGGGACATAGCGGTTGCTGCGGTACCGGCCGCGGCGGCGCGTGCTGGCATTCTTGAAATACCTTCAGTATTGCACCCGTGCGAAGCCGGGGCGGGTCGCTATAGTTCTTAATAAGATTCTATTTTAAACAAAATAGTGAGAAAGAAACAGCTTTACATAAATTTGTACATGAATCTATGAAAACCAATTCGTTTGCAAGCTATATAAAATATGTTTTGGCAAACACAAGCTGTAATACTTTGAGGCAGGCAAAATATTAAGTTCAAAATTGTAAGACGGGGTTCAATATTTTGTTAAAGTCAACCGACCACGGCAGTTATTTATTTTTGAGCGCTTAGCTCGCAACGTTCGCGTAGATTTCCGATTTTCCCACACGATCTTTTAACACTAAGGGATGATTTTACCAAAGTCAGATATTTCTTACACGTGGAATAAAATTGACATCTGACAGCCCTAGTATGGAAAAACTGTCAAAAATTCAAAATATATCCACAGGTTATGACTTATATTTATTTTATTTATTTATATATACTTTATTGTACACCAGAAAATACATAACAAAAAAAATAAACTATTATTACTACAAAACATACAATGGGCGGCCTTATCGCTACTGACGCTAGATACTGTGTTTCTAATATAATTGAATGTTGTGCAGTGGAACTTACTGATCACAAAATCATCATAATTTGTATCTATAGGAGCCCACAAAGTAGGGAGGTAAAGGGTAAACTTGAGATATTTTTTAATAACCTAAACATTATTTTAAAGTCTTTCTCGTTTCACGCTAGTAAAAAACTAATTTTATGCGGTGATTTCAATATTGACCTTTTAAAAAACACGACATGTTTAGAGCAATTTAAGCATCTATTAATGGGTTATAACCTTAAATTTGAAATAAAAATTCCAACAAGATTAAGCAGCGGAACCTGCATAGACAACATAATTCACAATGTACGAGGGTCGAAAGGAGAAGTTTTGGAGCTAGCGGTATCCGATCATACGGCTCAACTTTTAAGGTGCCCTGTTAGACAGACATGCATGATAAATTACTGGTTTTCAACTAAACGAGATTACTCAAAAGAAAATGTTCAGAAATTCATAGAACACATCAAGTGCATCTCTTTTGCTGACGTATATGAGGAAAATTATGATCCCAATAAGGCATTCAAGTTATTCTATGATTTGTTTAGGTTGCTGTATGATTTGTGCTTTCCAAATATAAAAATACGGATATCGACTAAAGTAAAAGCAAAATGGATTAGTCGTGGCATTAGGATATGCAGTAAAAGAAAAAGGGAATTGCTGTGGAAGTACCGGTTATTGCCTAATAAGCAAAATAAGACAAATCTCAAAAAGCTATCAAATCGGCTAAAGAGAATTATAAATCTCACACAGCGAGCCCATCACAGTCATTTTATACATTCAGCTCAGAATCTGTGTAAAGCAACATGGAAAGTTATCAACAAAAACAAGAATAAACATAATTTGCCAAATGAAACTATAATGAAAATTAAGTCAAATGATAACATTTTAACTAATCCTCTTGAAATAGCACAAGCTTTTAACAATTATTTTGTGGATCAAGTGAACCCAGTTAATAATTTAAACATTAATAAAAATACACCAATACAAAGTAAATGTACATCTATGTTTATGTTGCCTACAGTACCCCTTGAAATTCATAATGTAATTATGTCTCTAAAAAATACGTCTAGCACTGGGTACGATGATATAAGTACAAAAATTGTTAAACAGGTATCCGCAATACTTGCCCCTGTGTTGAGTCATCTTATCAATATGTGCATATTGCATGGTTATTTTCCGGAAGAATTAAAAATAACCATTGTAAAACCACTTTTCAAAAAAGATAGCAGAGAGAATATGTCCTGCTATAGACCTATTGCTTTAGTGCCAATTTTTTCAAAAATATTTGAAAAAGCAATTTATAATCAACTTATTTCATACTTTGAGAAAAATAGCTTATTCGTTGATAACCAAAAAGGTTTTAGAAAAAACAGATCAATTAACATGGCCATCTATGATTTCTTGCATATGGTTAGCAGCAGAGTGGATAAAAGACTACCAACTGTAGCGCTTTATATGGACATGTCAAAAGCTTTCGATCGCGTAGATCATAAAATACTGATAAATAAACTTAATGCATACGGAATTAGAGGAAATATATTAAATTTAATAGAATCTTATCTATCTAATAGAAAGCAAATAACGACAATTAGTAGAATTCGTAATAAAACCGAACTCACATATAAATCTAGCCAAAGAACTGTAACCTACGGGGTACCACAAGGTAGCGTACTCGGACCGCCTCTATTTATTATCTATATTAATGACTTTCCTACAGCGTCAACATATCCTATGACAATGTTTGCGGACGACAGCACTTTACTTTTTAATAATGACGAAATAAGTACGTTAGAGGCTGACATTAATTCTAATTTAAAATTAGTTGTGAATTGGCTGCAAAATAATAATTTGATTATAAATCTAGACAAAACAGTAATAATGAAATTTCAACAAAAAGTAAATTACAGATTGAACCTAAATATTAAACATAATGACAAACTTATTAATGAGACAAATGTAACAAAATTTCTCGGATTAAAGATAGAAAATACATTAAAATGGAATTCACATATTGACAAAGTGTGTAGTAAACTGAACCAATACTCCTATGCCTTGCATATGTTGAGTAAAACAGCCGATCGGACAACAGTATTAACAGCGTATCATGGTCTAGTGGCCTCAACCTTAAGATATGGAATTATATTTTGGGGAAATGCAACGGGTAAAGATACAGTTTTTAAGTGCCAAAAAAGATGCATTAGAGCTATCTATAACTTACAGACAACTGACAGTTGCAAACCGTTTTTTAAAAATTTTAAAATATTAACTACGCCATCCTTGTACATATTTGAAACGTCCATGTTTGTTAAAAATAATTTGCACAAATTTACTCGAGTAAATAGCCAGCGTCGTTGTGACCGGCTACAAACAGTTGGGTATAAAACTGCACTAGTTAGGAACAGTGTTTTTGCAATGGCTCCAAGGATATATAATAAATTACCAAAATGTATAAGAAGTGAAGAAAATGTCCACAAATTTAAAAGTAATTTGTTTTTGTTTTTAATTGACAAGACGTATTACTCTATTGAAGATTTTTTAAATGACAAATTATGATATGTACAAATCCTATAATATTATTTTCCTTTGACATGCATGCAAAATTAAATTTAATTAATTGACATGCCTTCTTGACATATTTTATTTAACTTGACTTACTTTTTTTAATAATCTCGTTTTTTTTTTTTAATTTTATGATAATACAAAAATTACTATTTGTACACCAATTTCATTGGTAGAACATAGAGCTCGACTACAATAATATGTATATTTAACACCTTTTATATTATATACCTATGTTCACAAATAAAGATTGATTGATTGATTGATTGATTGATTGATCGCTTTCTGCGATCTCTTCCAGGCAACCTTGGAATGGACAGAGATTGCGTGGATATATAAAAATGGGGTTGTCAGTGGTGCAACATAATATACTATTATAGATACATAGATAATATAATATAATACATACAAACTGTATAATAGATACATAAATAAATACATACTTATTCTAGGTATAAAAGTTTGGTATTTATAATGTAATGCCATATTTTATTACAGTAAACAACAAGGACAAGTAGAAAAAACATTATCTTAAGTAGAAATAATCATTTAAAACATTTCAACGCCTGTTTATCAACGCTGCTAATACCAAGCATAAAACACCAGCAACCTCTTAAGAGGTCATTGTACTCATCATTATGAACAACTTTTACTATTGGACCAAACCTGAAATCGCGAAAAAAAAATCAGCTGTTCCCTACATTTGTCTTCCCCCCTCCAAAAAACAATGGCGTATTCATTCTTTTGTTACAATTGTTAGTGTAAAATGACTATGGCTGGTGGGCGTGGCCTCCGCTGCAGTCAGTACAAACGGGACGTGACCCAGATCATAAAAATCGACATTTGCATTTAAGCTTTTTGTTTATCTCATCAGCTCAAACTTAAGCGAACTCCAGATTTTTAATCTGACCTATTTTTGACATCACGTGAACAGTTGATTGGTAATAAGGACTGAACGGTTCAGTGTGCAAACGGTTCATGGAACTGAAATTGTCCTTGTGTTTATTCTAGATGCAGTATTGATGTTTACTGTCGATTTGTGCCGGTTCCAAGGAAATAATAGCGTTTCAACCGGATGTTTCTTCTAAGCGAACGTTTGTGAAAAAGGATAAACACGAATAAAAATTCTATGAGTAAAATTGGAAGAAACTGACACTTAATTTGTCTACAGGGAGATAACTGAAGGGTAGACCAACAAAACTACTCAATAAAACAACATTTTTTATGTCACAACATGAAGTTTTACGGCCATGGTGAATAGTTATCGTCCCGAGGAGAGTAGCCTAGTCAAATAATAACTAAGACATAAGTTTTTATCTCAAAAATCATCTCTATGGCATCACGAGTCAACCCAAGAGTCGTTAGAATACCCATTAAAAGTTACTCAGAATTAGTAATCAATAGAGTTTCAAGTTTGAGACTCTAGCACGATTGTAGAGATGATAGAGCACAGTTCAAAAGTAAGAGACATTATTAATGCGTCGGCTGGCTCTCCGTAGAGCCGCTTTGTGAGGAAAAATATTCAAACTTAAATCCCAGTTTTAAGTTAGGTGGGACAATTTTCTCTGCGGAATAATTCTTCACTTTTTCTGTGTGTGTCGTGTATTATAAAGCTAGCTTTTGTTGGCGGGTTTGCCTGGGTGCTCAGTACTATAAGTAGGAGTAAAAAGGCAATCTCTTTCTTCATGATTTAGTGTTCTCTCAAGTTAAAATGATTTACAATCCATTAAGTTTGAAGGGTAAAAGATCTAAACTTTTTCGTCTATTTTTTTTTTGTTTTTTCATTCGCCTGCGTACCTCATCATTTTCGAAGTGTTTTCCTACAGAAGCTGGCGTCAGTTTCCAGTCATAAAGAACATCAATATTTGACGCGAAGCGACTGCCTTCTGACCTCCCCAACTCAATTACAGCGAAATACCAATAAACTCAAACTCAAACTCAAAGCATTTATTTCAATTAAACCATTTCCAGGCACTTTTGAATTGTCAAAATTAACTAGTCGGTCAGTTAGTCAGAGGGGCAATTCTCGTAATTTTTTAGGACGTTCACAGTCTGATCTCAATCCGTCAAAAAAACTTCAAACTTCCCTACATTTTGACAAGTTTTTGATATTTTTTTGTCGCCGAGATGAGACTGCGACTAGATTTTGAACGTTTTGAATTAGCAGAATTGACCTACCGAAAGTTGAAGCTAGTTGCCCATTCCAAAACGTAGATCTCTATATTCTGAGGTTACACCAGTGGTCACCTTTTGGACTGATGACTACCCAAAACGACTTTAACATAACATAATCAGCCTATATTGTTCCTAGAGCTGGAAACACAGGCCTCCTCTCTGCGAGAGGGAGTGGGCCGTAATCTACCACGCAGGCAGGGGTTGGTAGATGTCACATGTCTCCGAATTTTTTGGTTCTAGGGCATGACGGTTTCCTTTCCAACGACTTGCATTTGTAGCCATTTGGTTGTGATAAAAAAAAAGTCGAACATATAAAATCCTCCTTCTTAGAAGTCGGTTAATCATTAATTTCAAAATCAAAATCAAAAGTCATTTATTCAAACTAGGCTGAGAATCAGCACTTTTCGAACGTCAATTACAAAAGACAGTCCCCCCAAAACGCCCGCCCTTCACCACTTCCTAGTGCTTTCGCTGGGGAGAAGAAGTGGCGCAACAAACTCCCCAGCAGCACAGCTGTCTGTTCAGTTAGAATTCCTAACCGATTCACTTTTTTCATAGCGGTTTTTGTTTAGCGGTTTACTATAGAGTCTAAGTTGTGTATGGTTGGTTAAAGGTGCTCCCTTAGGCAGGTTTTTTGTGCAAAATATGCATACCCATGAGGATGCGTGCAGTGGTGGCCCGGTGTCTGCTGCGACTTACGAGTTGTAGGTCGTTGGTTCGGACCCTGACAATTGCTATACTTTGTGTAAATTATTTCATCACCACTGAAAAAACCCAATAAAATCATGTGCAAAATCCTTGTCTACGCGCAAGAATTTATTAAAAATAATAATAAGTGTTAAATATTTTAAAATTTTAGGTATTTACCTACTTAATTCAATGTTTATATTTTTATTTTGACTACTTATTTAATTGTAGTAAAATATCTAAATAATGCCTTATAAACATAAATTCGATCGTTCGTTTACTAAAATTTAAATTCTTAGACTTACTAGATAAATAGGTGATAAATAACTGTGTATTTAAAAAAAGAATGTAGATAAATTAAGGTTGTTGAGAAAATTGCGCTAAAAAACTTATTTTCTGTTTTCACCCCGCGAAATTGATAGGGACTCTTAAATAACTAAGCCTCTGAATGACGGTAGAAGAAAAAAAACATCCATCTATGGACTTAGTCATCCCGAGCACAGCATATCGATCGCCCATCTCCCATACATCACCCAAGCATGTTCCCGACTACCAACAACCAAAAATTGCAGCAACAAATCATCCAAACTTGACACCCAACCCTCAAAATCAAACTACAGCTGAACAATTCACAATTCAAAATGGCGGACATGAAACCGGAATCACGGGTCACAAAATTTATTTCACTATTAATGTTTGGAACCACTGGAGGCCAGTTATTTATATCAGTAATTATCACTTGTTTGTGTCCAGTTAAGTTCTACCCATCCCTCTATTTGGGCAGACAGTCGTAACATTTTATGGGCAAACTTAGATGATCTATGAACCTATAGCCAGTGGGCAAGGATACAACAGTGCGGCCTTGATAAGGTCAAGCGATAGTAATGAAATAGAAATAGTTTGAAGTCGACTGTCAATAACGAAATTCTCAGTCTAATATTCCTTGCCAAAATAAAACGATTTGGATACATTTTT
Source organism: Globia sparganii (assembly GCA_949316385.1). NCBI lineage: Eukaryota > Metazoa > Arthropoda > Insecta > Lepidoptera > Noctuidae > Globia > Globia sparganii. The sequence continues at coordinate 21,414,325 of OX438671.1, forward strand.
ATTTTTAACTTTTTTCTTAGGAATAAATATTTCACTAGGTACCTTTTAAATAGATTACTCATGATATCTTTTCTTATTATTTCTAATATTAGCTATTTACTTTTAGGTACATCGTGAGTATCGTGACCCTATCTACCCTTTCAAATAATTATTACAAAGTTTACCGTCTCCTTTTAAACTCAAACTCGCATGAAGCCTATCTTAATTTTCCATTGAACTTTACAAATTCAAAAGTAAAATCATGTTACTTTACATTATGCAAAAACAGTCGGACTTACACTCAAAGGATTTCGTACCACCGTATATTATTAAACGATATTTTCTAAAAACGCCGAAAGAACACTATTCTTGTATGATTTTTATTTTATTTGTTGTTATAGCAGCCATAGTAATACATACTTTGTGAACATTTTGGCTCACGGTTAAAAAGTTACAGTCCTGTGACAGACAGACGGACAGCGAAGCCATTATAATAGGGCTTCGCTGGCACTCTCTGGGAACGGAACCCAAAATATACTGTCTTTTTGCAATACAACGCATTTAAACATTTAAAAAGCTCTGTTTAAATAACTATGGGAGTTCACAGAGTATCACATCATCATCATCATCATCATTTCAGCCACAAAAGACGTCCACTGTTGGACATAGGCCTCCCCCAAGCACCTCTACTTCGACCGGTTCTGTGCTTCTCGCATCCAACGGGTTCCTGCGGCCTTCACAAGCTAGTCGTTCCACCTTGTGGGAGGTCTTCCAACGTCTACGTCATTCGGTACGCGGTCGCCACATCGGAACCTTTCGGCCCCATCGGCCATCTGTTCTGCGAGCAATGTGCCCTTCCCACTGCCACTTAAGTATGGCAATTCTTCGGGCTATGTCGGTTACCTTGGTTCTCCTGCGGATCTCTTCATTTCTGATTCGATCATGCAGCGAAACTCCAAGCATAGCCCTCTCCATTGCCCTTTGGGTGACTTTCAGCCTTCTAATAAGACTCATTGTGAGCGACCACGTTTCAGTGTCATATGTCATCACTGGCAACACGCACTCGCACGAGTCCACCACACCGCACCGCGCCGCACCTTGATCTTAACAAACATCTATAAGATTTTTATACTGCGATACGAAAAATATTCCACCAGGAAAAAACTTTAAACGGTTTTTTTTTGTATATACAGGATGGCCAAAAACTCGTGGATCAAACGAAATAGGGTGATAAAGGAGATAGTTTCCAACAAAAAATCTTTCTACAGTATGGCCATAATGCAATTACCCTAAACGTTATGAATATTTTTGTTTTATTTAAATGCGTTACCAAAATTTTTTTTCACTTTAAGAGCACACTGTGAAAAAAATAATTACTGCGAAAAAGATTTTTTGTTGGAAATGGCCTCCTATATCTCGCCTCTATTTCGTTTGATCCATGACTTTTTGGCGACCCTGTATACACCGCGAGCGCTCTGAAAAAGACTGCAATAAACTATTATTTCAGTGGCCAGGGTCTCGGTATTTACAATATCCTGCAGCATCTGGCCAGGTCCTTTCCGTTAGCTGAAAGCATACATTTCCCGATATTATAAGTTTTCCGAGTTGACGCAAAACATGGATAAACCTACTTAGAGGAGCTGCCTTCCAAGATTTCCAATAAATGGGGATTCAAACGGTATAAATATTTAACTTCCATACCGGGAAGTTTTATTGCTTCGGAGTTTATACTTCGTAGTGACAGTTTTATTACTATTTTAGTCCGTAAACGTTTACTGGTGAACATGGACGTCACTTTAAGTAGCTATTGCTGTTATTTTCATTGTTTTGTTCATTTATGTGTGCATGTAAAATAGGTTCATGAGTAAATGATGCATTAATTAGCATTCGTGTATACAACGTGTAACGTTAAATGCGCAAAACCTCATATACCCCAATTAGAGCATTGAGTTAAAAGCATAATACAATGACCAAAACTATTTTTTGAAAGCTGTGTTGATCCTAGCATTACTTTATGCATTCAAAATTGAGTCTTATTGCCTTTAATTTTTTAACTTAATTTTTTTTTTGGAGCAATCGGCGGATAGTATGGCAAAATTCATAATTTTTGAAAAAAAAACTTAGATTAAAAGTTACTAAAATTGATTCAGTAGTCAATTATGAACAAACTATTTTCAGGTTTTGCGCATTTAACGTTATACGTTCTATAGTTAAAAGCTCATCCAGCACACCCATAGGCAGTCAGCAAAACCACCTACCTGATGAAGTGTTGATCTGCGATTGTTTTAATCACAAAGTGAAAATCAAAGTCAAATCATTTACTTCAAGCAGGCAATTAAAAGGCACTTTTAAAAGTCAACATTTACAAGAAAATAAAATTGATTCCAGGCGCCCCTTCTAAAAGGTTGTTTCGTATCGAGAAGAATGCGCAAGAGACTCCACAGTTACATACTTTTTAAAATGTTTAACAATATTTTGTTCCAGCTTCTACCCGCGACTTTCGCGTGGAATCGTAAAACACCATAATACACTAAAAGAACATATACCCCATGTTACTGGCTAATAATGTAGCTTTCTACATGTGAAAGAATTTTTAAGATCAGTTAAGTATTTTTTTAGTTTATCCGTTACAAACAAACATAAAAAAAATCAAATATTTTCTCTTTATAATATATAAAGTTTAGATGAGCACAGCATAAACTATCTTTAAACCTCATAATTTTACTTAGTTCTTACTAGGTATACGAAATAAGAAGTTGAAAAAAAAAATAGTTTATTCTGCAATAATAAAACGCACTGTATACAAGTTATTATTGACGTCATCACGTCAACGCCGACTGTCGCTGAAAACCAGCGCTGGGTCTCTGTATCATAGGGTGTTAGCATTATGCTGAGTGATGGCCGTTTTGCGTGGATGTGACGCATATTTTCCCCTAACTTGTTCTTTTTTTGTATAACTTGTGTTCTTTCTCTGCGTCATGTTTACCGCAAGTAATTTTTTTTTTCTTTTTATACGAAAAGTATAAAAAGGAAAGTATAGTATTTGAGTCACTATAGAGAAATTGCTGCAATCACCACGCTTGGCAATGGGATAGGTGACTGACGTATGTTGGTAACTAGCAGACAAAAGAAAAAACCATCTGCGATTTGCAACGATAACGATATTTTTAAATCACAATTTTTGTCGATTCAATTTAGTTTGTAAAAATGCTCTTTTTTCTTTGATAAAATACTAGAAAAACATTCCGAAAGTCTTGGTAAGAATAAGAAGTTAAGCTAAAGAACCTAAATTTTTCTTTGAACTATTAATCCTTACAAAGAAACCTCCGTTTATTTTAATTTCTTTAAAATCTGAGGCTTTGCAATTTAAACTTTTATAATAATATAAAAAGGGTATTTTTAATATCTAGGTCTTCTTTACATATTAGATTAGTTCTAAAGCGAGCAAACTAAATCTTAAGAATTTGAGATAAAAGTAATATCTTAATATTATGGCCAATTTGTTGAACATAGTTTCTGAAAATATTTGCTGAAAGAATATTAGCTTAGGGCAATTCTTTATAAGTAATCATAATTATCTTATCTATAAAAAAACCTTACACGTGCCCTTATTCGAGCACTTGTGAGGTTTTTTTTGTAGGTACACAGCCTAAAAATCTTTTTGCCCTTCTACGGAATAACTTAAGAACACAATACTTAACTACTAAACTTGCAACCACTTCACCACACAGATGGTAATCTCAAATTAGCATAAACAATACATACTCAGACAGACGTCGTCCCCACCTGCGACATACTCACACAATACTCATGTATTCATGATAAATACATAATAATATTTGCATGTATATGTGCCGAACATGGTTCTGTCAGCGGTACCGGTATCTCTATCGTAGATACCGGAACCACAGAATAGATTGGCACAGAAGGTCAGCTTCAATCAACAAGCGGCACGGCACGCACACATAGACACGCTCCACGTACAGCGAGTGCAAGCGCACTCGCGACATAAGGTCTTATTTCTAGTCCGTCAACGAATATACGGACCCGTCCAAAAGTAGTTTATCCGTCCAAAAGAAGTAAGAAATTACAATTTTTCAAAAGGGTTACATCACATCGCGAGTAGGGACAGCTGTCAAATCATGTTGTCATCCATTCTTAGTTCGGACTCCGAACTTATCTTACTTAAGTCCGTAAGTGCTACGGAGTAAAAAACTCCTATAACTAACCACTATAGATTTCGTGCTTAAGAAGTCGACCCCTTGGTATTCGTTTGAGAACGTCGTAAGTACGCGTCTTTTGTTTTCGCTCGTTTTAAGAACTAAACCTTCTGTACTATATATACTATATTCTGTGGCTATACCAAGGTATTGGTCCCGCAGTAGTACCTACTCGGCACGTCGAAATAATCAAATCTTGTGGAAAAGGAAACCTGGTTTAAGAAATACCTCATAATGTGGAAACATAAGGTGGCAAGTTCAGGGCTAACACGCTGTTTATACAATAGGGCTACAATAAAAAAGCGCTTATCATTATTAGATTTATCCATTGCAACATAGCCATTTTATTGGCGTAATAATACAGAGGGCATTCCTAACAAAAAAACTCAAGTTAGGTATATGATAATAAATAGTATCGAAAATAAGTACGCGACCATTAAAAAACTACATTTAGTCGCGACAAAAATGTAAGCACTTTTGTGAATAGTTTGTTTTAATTTATCCGTGTATATATAAAACATTGATCAGGCAGGGGCCATAGTTCTTCCATAGTTCTTGGTAACCAATCCATTTTAACCTCAAAAACCCATAGTACAACTTTTTATTTTTCCAATATTGCAATAGTCCTACACCAACCGAGGGTTATCCTTGGGTGCACTTTCATAGTGCATTTATTTATTTATTTTATTTATTTATTTATAGTTAATTAAAACGGTACAACACCAATTACATTAATTAACATAGAGACAATTTACGTTGCATATAGGGATAATCGTCGGTTAGTGCCACATTTCATTAAAATTTTCTAAGGGGCCTCTGCGAGTTGGCTTCGGCCCCTCGTACGCCTTCCAAAGGACCGGGACCCCATGGTCCCGAGATATATAAAATAAAACAATAATAATAATAATAAATATATATATATTTTTTTATATTTTTAAATGTTTTTATATTTTTTATAACTTAATATTTAAAAATATAATTTATATGTATATAATGAAATAAAGGAATAATAATAATAATATCATTTATTTCAGGTACCACATAACCCATATCAGACAACATCTTTAAAATTACAATTATTATTTAACATCAAATTCAATTACATTAAAAATTAAATTTGTTTTGAAAATGAAAATTTAAAAAAAAATGTCATGTAGAACGCGATATTGTTGTTAATATAGGCTGACCATTTTTAACAATAAAAGCGGCTGAGTGCGAGACAATATTTAAGACTACCTACGTAATTTTCGAGCAAAAACATCGAAAAAAAAACACGTTTCTTGTCCCTTTAATCCTTAACTTTATTTTATTTTTATCATTTATTTCTATACTAATACCACAGACACCATATGAGCCTTGATGCCTGACAATATTTTATTTTTATTTTACTTGTGTCTATCTATTACGGTTCAAAAGATACAGCTCTGTAAGCCTGTAACAGATGGACGGATGGACAGGGGTCTTATTAACAAAGTCCCTTTGTATTCGGAACCGTAATTTGAAAAAATCTAAACTCGAAAACTTAATCATTGAAATAATCAAAATCAATTCAAATTCTTTATTTCAGACCAAAGATCCACATAGTGTTAGTATCACCTTCGCCCTTAGAGCATTAAATAATGCTCTAAGCCTTAGCCTAATTGTTAGTAAATCTAATATATAAAATTCTCGTGTCAGTGTTAGTTACCCCTCCGAAACGGCTAGACCGATTTGTATGAAATTTTGTGTGCATATCGGGTAGGTCTGAGAATCGGCTACTATCTATTTTTTTTTTTTTGCAAAACGACGTTTGCGGGGTCAGCTAGTAATCTATACTTCTATACTAATATTATAAAGAGGAAAGATGTGTATGTATGTTTGTAACGAATTGGCTCAAAAAGTACTGGACCGATTTTAAAAATTCTTTCACCATTTGAATGCTACATTATCACTGATTAATATAGGTCTTTTTTTTTTCTTTTTTTTTTTTCACCCGTGCGAAGCCGGGACGGGCCGCTAGTTATATAATAAATTAATTGGTGACATTGACGTCGGTGCGCACACGTCTACCCGCCCAGTGTCTAATAAATGGACCATCAATTTTGTCCGCCAGTGTAGCAAGTATGTTGTTAGAACTACCCCTGAAACGCCGCAACATAGACGCACATCGCTTGCGCATGACGTCATAAAAGATTAAAAGTCATCTAGCCTCGCTTCCGCAAACATACCAGCAATGCTATTCTGTAAAAAGATCACCGTGATAATTTAGGTGAAGTGAGTTTAAAGTGACCTGTCATTCCACCAGCCGATCGATTCTGTAAAAATCTCACCGTGATAATGTAGGTGAAGTGAGCTATCTACAGGGTGCATTTGAAATCATGGGCATTATTTTAACCTAAGGTACTACTTATGATACTAATTGCATTAGGGCTACTATTACGCAAATCAAAAATATTATTAATGCAAGTATGGAAAACCTTAAAATGTAGTAAGTCATACAAAGTATCAAATTAGTTGCGCTTCTCGATAGCAAATGCGTAGGTACACTACGCCGTACGCGCGTCCTTGGGCGTGAATTCTTTGACCCCGCCCGACTCACGTGACATTCGTAAGTTGCCAATGAATTGATTCATAATAAATTCCAATTTTCCCTTCGTACTTTGCCGGCTTAGGACGGTCAAAACTACGTCAACTAACATACATTAAAAAAAAACATTTACGTACCTAGCTTGTGGATTGTTTTGAAAAAACCTTATTTGTCGGTAAAGTGACAGAGGGTAAACGGGTGCTCTTCCACGAGCTTGTGCATGTGCTGGCACGTGAAAAGACGAAAAATCCAACAGGTTCTGAGTGGTTCTGGTGGAATGAGACCCCGTGAAGGAATAGGGTCGTTCGGGTAGCGCCGATGGAACATTTCACGAGTTCATACTAAATTTCTTGTGCGATCGTAAATTACAACCATTTGTGGGTATTGTTGGTTGGTGTACCTAGCCTGCACATTACGCGGTCGAGGCATCGTGTACACAAACACACAACTACTACACTAACACTTAATACACTGCAATCCAAGCACCGTATGACGCGAGCGGCGAGTACGGCGATTACGTCACGGGATCAATAAATCAATTACGCGTCAATGCACCTGCGCAGTCGTTATGACACTGGTTCGGGTTCCGGGTTCGTGACTTCGTGTTGCGGCGGGAAGCATACCCCGCGCGGGGGTGATATTCGTATTTTTGCGAGTGAGGGAGTGGGACGGAGAGAGTTCAGGGAATCCCGCCGGACGGAATGTCTTGTAGCCCATTGTTATTATTACTTGTAAGGAAAAACCCGCGCGCGCGCAGGTGATGTTTGTTTACATTTCGTAAGATTTTGATATTTCAACAATTATTGGCGTTAACGAAGTATTTTGTTTTAATTACTTTAAGTGTTTATTTGCAATAATAAGCCTTGTGCAATTTGATTTACTACATTTTTAAGGTTTTCCTTACTTGCATTAATAATATTTTTGATTTGCGTATTAATAGCCCTAATGCAATCAGTATCGTGAGTAGTGCCTTAGGTTAAAATAATGCCCATGACTTCGATTCCACCCTGTATAAGGGGCGATGCCTAACATCAGGTGGAATCACAGCTCACTTCACCTAAGTTATCACCGTGAGATTTTTACAGAATAGCACTGCTGATGCTAAGGATTGACACTAATGACAACTCACTTCACCTAAGTTTTCACGGTGAGAATTTTACAGAACAGCATTACAGATGTGCTAAAATCGGGGCCCCGATTGTTGTTCACCAACTAAACTAAAAATAAGTTCAGTGCATCTTTTTCTTTCTATTTAATTAAGAAAAGGATAGAAGATAAATATTAGTTTAGTCCTGTCAAATTAGCGCCTGACGTAAATTGACGTATTTTAGTAGCCAATTTTTTAATCACGACAAAACTTGTCTATGGATTATCTAATTTGACAGGACTAAACTATATTTATCTTCTGTCCTTTTCATAATGAAATGGAAAGAAAAAGATGTACTGAACTTAAATTTAGTTTAGTTTGTGAACAACAAAATCGGGGCCAATATCTAGGCAACCCCAACAACACCCTCAACGCATTATTATACTGAACGCGCAGAGCGTTGTAAGCCTATAATACGTTCGATTGCGACGAAAACGCAAGCTCATGTGAATGTTATTTTGATAATAATGAGGATGTCAATGCGTGTTAGATTGATGTCATATGAACGTAGCCTAATGAGTCCTCCGATGAATAATGAGCACCTAGCTCTATAGTATCTCGATTAGCGTGTCAAAATATTCTGTAAGTGAGCTATTAACAATTAAGAGCCTACACTACCTCAGCTAAAATTCACTCTTTATCTCGCTCGCACGATACTGCTCGCGGACTGAGTGAGAGCGAGAGAGAGTGCGGTGCTAGGCGGCAGGCAGCGCCAATAGTTTAGGTATTTGCTTTTTACGGTGAAAATAATGGTAATCAAAAAAAAGTAAATAACATAAGACCTGCTTTATAGTTAGTTCGGTTAGTATACAAAGTTTCATGATCTAATTTGAATTATTTTTTGAATACCAGCGGTTTATTGTTCGGTTTGGAGGTAACTTTGGAATTTTTTTCTATCGAGAAATTTTTGTGAAATCGTGTTTTCGTCTAACATAAGACCTAAAATTTATTCTCAACTTTACCATATATTTATCTCAAAATTAATGCTGCAGTATTTTTGACATAACGGAGGATCATGCTAAGCCATTTGAGGTAGTATAGGCCCTTAATTGACCGATAACCGATGTCCCCTATTTACAGTACAAGACAGTAAATATGGGACATCGAGTATCAGAGAAAAGTTGGACTTTATAGAGCGTTGTCCTTGTCTCTTGAACCCTTACGGCGGTCTCTTTCTAATGCCCGATGTGCTATTTTAACACACAAGTATTGTGGGTCTATGAAGTCAGGGAAATTAACTGATTTCACCCATTACCGTGTTATAGCCATTGCATACCTATCAAAGAATGACAGTTGTGATTTCATTATACGGACAATTTAGTTGGTAGTCAATTATCTTAACAATTAATTTCCTTGTAGAACTTTACGAACATTAAGAAAATTTTAAGTATAGACTCTAGGCTTGTCTAACAGCCTAACACACAGTTGTAAAGTCAGCAGAAATAATAGGTATAGAATCCTAAACGTGAACGATTTCGATATAATTGGGAACGTTGAAATATTCCACATCGACAGCGCGTAGATAGATTTATTATCGTACATAATACATGAACCGTATTAGAGTCACTAATTCAATACCATCTGTGTTAGACAAAGTTGTTTACTTTTGTATTTGATGCTGGAGCCCGGGAATCAAGTTGTTTGTTTTTTTATTTACCCACAAAATAATTATTGTACAAATGTCTAATTTTTTTAAAACGCCCAACAATATTGCCTTATGGATAATTAACAAGGAGTGGAACAGAGAAGGCTAGGAAAAAAGTGAATTATTTTATTTTTATGAGAATAAAGTTACTTCAACCTCAGGTATTATATATCAGTGATTGAAGAGTATTCACAGAATGTATAAAACAAACATTGATGAAATGTTATACTCAATTATTTAATAATGTGATAATTATTTACAGCGCCACAGAGTACTTATTGGTGGATTCTTAGGTATTATCTTCGACATCATCATTTCAGCCAAAAGTCCTTAGTCTCCCCCAAGCATGAGCACTTTGATCGGTACTGTGCTTCTCGCATCCAGCAGACTTCTGCGGTCTTCAAAAGGTCATCGGTCTATAGAGGTATGAGGAACAGGGTGTAAAGTTCACTCATCCCCCATAGAAAAAGGAGGAACCTCCGAATAGACGGGTGTTGTGTCTGGTGGGCAACTGTCAATACTCAATATCTTTATTGCTGTACCATAATTCACGATTGACGTGGGGTTATTGTATACAGCGTTATCATAAATACCTGTTTATATTTATGTAGGATGTTAATTTGAATGCATCATAACTTAAAAAAATAAAAATGTACTGATAGGATATGAACGCAGCGATGAGTGAATGGGAGAGTAACTGAGTGAAGGAGAAAGGGGAAGGAAGATGGCGAGTGAGTTACTAAGATGTGAAGACGTTTATTTTTTTGTAAGAAGTTTTTTAAAATAAAAAAAGAAGTTCCAAGAAGAAGAAGATCTTTATTTCGGTCCTCCACACACCCCTACATTTATATAAAACTAGCTTTTGCCAGCGACTTCGTCCGCGTGGAATAATGACTTCCGGAAATTGAGGCACTAACTCTCATAGAGTTTAACCGATGTGCTCTTTCCTCTGCCGATTCTTGAGAACGCGTATTTCTCATTCAACGCGTTTTTCAAGACAATAGCGGGTGGACGACGGCGTCCGCTTGGGTCTTGAATAACTAAAAATATATAACTTCGTCTAATATATAAAATAATATATAATAAAACCTACTTCACTTAAAACTAAATACCTATAACTACTATAATTAATAATACCTATACCTATAATTAATAAAAGTACCTACGCTTTTACCTACTTAATATTAAAAAAAAACTGAACATAAATTAACCAAAACTTACCTACTACTAACTAACTACTACTAACCTATTACTACTTCACCTAAAAAGAAATCCTGTTTTCCCAACATTTCCCTTCACTGCTCTGCTCCTATTGATCGTAGCGTGATGAAAAGTATACCATAACCTGCCCAGGAGTATGAAGAACCATTGTACCAAGTTTCGTTGAAATCCGTCGAGTGGTTTTTGTTTCTATAACGAACATACAGACAGACAGACAGACAGACAGACAGACAGACAGACAGACAAAAATTTTACTGATTGCATTTTTGGCGTCAGTATCGATCACTAATCACCCGCTGATAGTTATTTTGGAAATATATTTCATGTACAGAATTGACCTCTCTACAGATTTATTATAAGTATAGAAGATAGACTAGCGGACCGCCCCAGCTTCGCACGGGTGCATTTTTTTTTCTAATTTCCGAAATTTTCTTTCATACAAACCTTGTCCTGGCAATATTCGCAATAAACTAATATTGCGATTATAAATTGAGATATAAACTATCCTATCTTTCAAGTTGGATGAAACTGCAAATAGTGTGCAAAATTTTATTAAAATCGGTTCAGTAGTTTAGGAGTCCATTGCGGACAAACAACGTGACACGTAATTTATATACTTATATTAAGATTAAGATTAAGATATTAAGATAAGACAAGCATTTTTTTTGCTAATTTTATTTTTATTGTTTGGCGGAAAAACAATTAATACCACTCAAAGTTTTCTAACAAATTAGCGAATTTAAGTGTCACCGCTCGTCGTAGAAGTACGTATAGCGCACAGCGGTCCTTGACCGACTGCCCATCAGCGCGGCCGATCGTAAACGTTCGCCGTAAGCCATGCAATTATCTTACGTACGTGTTTGTCATAAGGTGCAATTTCTCCTTCATACTTTTACGATTTTTGGTTAGGACTATAACTTAGGACCGTCAAAATATAAATTTTCCCTGTTTTCAGGCGCTTTTAAAAATTGTAATCACCTATGTAGGTACAATAATTAATAAAAATTCAAGATAAAAACAAAAGTAAAAAAGTCTGTAAAACATACTGCAATAATTGCTGGAAATGGAGTCCATTTCTCTCTAAACTTCTTCTAAGACGTTTCATTAATTAATTAATTGCGTTTAACCGTAGCATCATATTATCTGTGACCGTAGTCTATGCGAGCACTTCTCTATCACTTTTACATCGTCAAAAGCACTAATATTTTTAAGTTTTATTCCTTTAAACTTTGCGCTTCATCGAGATAAACAAGCCGTTTAATTTCACACCACAAAAAAAAAATACAGATTTTCACCACATCTAACCACTATCTCTCACCCGAATCCCGATTACGGAACATTTGGGAAAAAACTTTCATTTTATAACGCTTTTTTGTATCGATCGACATCGCACGCGCACGTGTATTGCCTATAAGCGTGCGTATCTCAACCGTTTGGTGTAAATTATATGTAGGTACAGCAAACTGCACGTCACTGGTTACACTTTAAGCTTGAGCTGGCCTCACGTAGTACAGAGTTTCAAAAGAATAAAATTCCAGCTTATACTGGTTTAGTTACCATTGACGTTCTGCCTATCGTACCTACACTACACCACCACAACTGCTCATACTGTAACTAACAAAAAGCCTGTACATACCAAAGCATCGGAATATTTCAATTCTCCTCAGTCATAACTCATCCGCCGAGCCTCATTGTCGCAGAAGACAAATTGAGGATACGTCATCATTTGCAACGCACTGGGTATATACCGAAGATTTGTGCGAAAATCTTCACTCCTAGCTATACTGTAAATGAGAAATTATTTCCACTTCTGTTATAGTTTGTTGAGGAATAGCTTGCATCTGGCATGATACTTGCCAAATGATTTTAGAGTTTTGTTATCTTATCAATCGAAAGATAATATTTTCTATACATTTTTTGCAACTGCTAATTACTATTGTTATTAATTAAACTGTGTCACTAAGGCCAGGTTAACACCAACGCGTATACTAGGCCGCCGACTGTGCGCATCAGTACAAAATGTATGAAAAAAACAACGTCAGCCACCAACTGATTGTCTTTTGTTTTTCATACATTCTCACAGTTGATGACGGCCGACTGTACGTTTGGCGTGAACGCGGCCTAAAGCTACGGTGTCCTAGAATAGCGTTGACCGCCACATAGCGTCTGCAATTTACCGGCGTATGACGTCACTGAAAAGTTATATATGAAAGTATGTTGGTGTGTTTTCCTATAGAGTGTTTTTGACACCGTTAAGTCGAACCCCATAATTTTCGAGACCATTATGTGGCTGCCTCCGATCTTCTAGGACACAGTAACTTAAGTGAAAAAAGATTAGAATCTCATTTTAATAGTAGTCATGCCGCTTTGAAGCGTTACATATCATCCATTGTTTCTTTTTCAAGATGGCGCTGACGCTAACGAAATAACTATTTCTTTTCTTTATTTCGCGGTTCTCTTATTATTCTTTTCCTCAGTTCGATGTTCTGAAGAGGTTAGGTACCAGATAGGTGGTGGTAAACCAGTTCTACTTAATTAGGTAACTAATGAGTTAGATTATAGTTCACTATTGTGCCTTTTTGTTAAGACGTGGCAAGCTCCTATTTATGCAGAGGTGACCTAATTTAGCAAGGAAAATACAATTTAAGGTGTCCAAGGTAATGTGACAGTGCTTACACATTTTGCGAAGCCCTTGCGTCATATTTGCAAACAGGTGCACGCGCAAATACAACACGTAGGTACTCTGTGAATCATGAGTATACCTAGCTAGCAAGTGTGCTAGCAAAACTATCAAGACAAACAAGGGAAGTGTCACAAATCGGGAGAAAAATTCAATTTTGACAAAATTGTATTTTACCTATCTTCCCCGCACAAAAACAACACGTGTATGTTTCCACAACAATACCGGAACATATCACGTCTCCACAATAAAATGCTTCGAAACTTTTGTGAATACAAAGCGCTTACCGTGATATTTGGCGTTAGCATCACCCCGACACCTCCGTTTGCACCCTTCAAGGGATTACAAAAGATACGACTACCTTTTTATTTTACACTCTTTTCTCCCCACGCCATATAACACCCCAATTTACATATTATTCGGGCGAATAATCATTTACAAAGTTTAGGGTATAAATGGGCATGACAGTTGAATTATGAAGAGAATGCTATTTGTCAGTAGAGAGAGCTATTTGTTGAGCAAAGTTTGTTTTTGTGGTTTTTATCTACAATGGAATATGGTAAGGACTTCTTTCTTTGAGGACTTTTTAGTGTATAGGTTGTGTAAGCTTAGATGATGAATAAACAAAGTGGGAATATAACAATACCAATATACTAAATACCGGTTCGGTTCCCTTCAAAATGGTTGAGCTGGATGGTGCTGATCCATGCGTCATGTTCGTGAACGGGCGCTGTCAGTTGAGACTGGTCATCTCTTACCTGCCAGGGCTTCTTTTTAATCTTATACCTATTTTGAATTGTTTCTTCATAACATTGTTCTCACATATAGAAACAACAAGAATACTGTACTAAGGATTTTGTAATATCTTAATTTAAAAGAGTGTCCTTGGAGTTTCTTGCCCGTTCTTCTCCAAGAGATCTACGTTTTGGAATGGGCAACTAGCTTCAACTTTCTGACTAACTGACCGACTAGTTAATTTTGACAATTCAAAAGTGCCTGGTAATGGTTTAATTGAAATAAATGCTTTGAGTTTGAGTTTGAGTTTGACCAATACCGTCAGCCACGACATCCTGTTAGCCATTCTGTCCTATGTTATGGTATTTCCCGATGCACTGGAATAGTGCTCATCTTACCTTCAGGAACGTCAGCAGTCCGTTCATGTTAAGGATTCTTCTTCTAGCTGGTGTAATTTGGAAATTGGCGTTCCTCAAGGCGGTATACTTTCTCCTCTTCTGTTTTCTATTTTTATTAATCTTATAACTTCCGAACTTCAGTGTGCGTATAATCCGTATGCAGATGACTTGCAATTCTACTGTCAAGGGAAAGTTGATAAATTACGACACTATCGACAAATTAAATAAGGAATTGATAGCCATGAAAACCTGGGCTGACAGAATTGTTTTAGCTGTAAACTCTACGAAGTGTCAGGCGATCATCATTAGCAGTTCTCGTAGTATTAGCAAGATAGATGGAACAACCTTGCCGCCAGTTCTCTTCAATGGTACGATCATTCCTTTTGGTACTGACGAGAAGGACCTAGGCTTGCACATTGATTGTATCCTGAGCTGGTGGACTTAAGTCGGTGAGCCAGAAGATTACTGGAATGCTGCATGCTCTGTACCGTTTGAAAAATGTATCATCATCAAGTACAAAGACAATGCTTGTGCAGTCCCTTTTTTTCCCTATCGTCGACTATGGTGATGTGTGCTACTATGACCTGAATGCAAATCTCCTTGACCGTCTTCTCAATAAGTGTATTCGATTAATTTTCAATCTGCGTAAATATGATCATGTCTCTAGGTATCGGTCGCTTCTAAAGTTGTTGCCCATACGCCAGCGCAGAGAGCTATGGGCGCTGACTACCTTATTTTTATTTCTTGACTCTCCCTCTTCCCCTGTTTATCTAGCCCCCCATATTCACTACACTTGCGCCAAACACAATAGAAATCTATGTTCATCTCACATTCGTCTTCTCCAATGTCCCTCCCACTCACCGCACTCACTCTTCCTTCTTCGTTCAATCCATCTCTCTGAGGAATGCGCTCTCCCAGGAAATCAGGGTGGCAACCAGCCGATTATCCTTTAAAGTTAAGGTTCTCGAGCACTTCCGCAAGAAGCTGGTGGTATCATCACAACGCTAATATTAATTTATTTATGTATACTTATTTGTGCTTATATTTATATTTGATACAGTATATATTATATTTATAGTTTTAATAGGTTTATGCGTATCTTTACATTTAAAATTTTATTCCTCAATTCAATCACGATTGCACCTACTACTGTTTGTCTCTGTATCACCTAAAGAATGACTGGTAGAAAATGTCTATGGCATTAAGTCCGCCTCTGTACATTTATGTGCTTGAAGTATCTGTCATCTAATGTTGTCCCTAATCAACAATATAATGATTTTTTTAATATGTATTGTACGCAATTTGATAACACTTTCACTCCAAAGACATTCTCGGTTAATAGTAATGCTTCTTTCAGTGACTGGGCCACCATTGGTATTCATAAAAGTAGAAAACGACTTTATGAGTTGTATGATGAACGGATTTGTATAAATACTGCTGAATTTAATTTATATGTTAAAAATTACTCAAAATTATTTAAAAAAGTTTGTTGTATGGCCAAGTCACGTTACTTGAGTTCAAAAATTAAAAATAGTAGTAATGTAATTAAAATGACATGGAATGTCATTAATAGCGAAACGGGAAGGTCATGCAACCGAGGTAGTGAGTACAGCCTTGCTATTGATGACAATATAATTAAATCAGATTCTCAAGTCGCCGCGGCCTTTGAAAATTTCTTTGCTGAGATTCCCGTATCGACGACTAAATCCCTCAACTCATCACCCTCCGCTGCAGAGTCTTTACTTAAAGAAAACGTTCCAGTTTGTGATTCTGATTTTTCTTTTCAATATGTCACTTGTAAAGATATTATTAAAACCTTTCACACGTTAAATGTTAAAAAGACCCCGGATCTATGGGGTAATTCTGTGGACGTTGCGAAGACGATTATAAACATTGTTGCACCTACTCTAGCTGTTATTTTTAATAATTGTATTGACTGTGGTGAGTTTCCTGATCTTATGAAATACAGTAAAATAATACCTTTGTTTAAATCGGGTAGTACATCAGACCCTACTAATTATAGACCAATTTCAGTGCTACCTACCTTTAGCAAAATTTTTGAAAAACTTATTTTAGATCAAATGCAAAGATTTTTTAATAAACATAAATTACTACATAACAAACAGTTCGGTTTCACAAGGGGTCGTTCGACTACTGATGCCGGTGTTGAACTTTTAGAACATGTTTATAATGCATGGGAGGATAAATGCGATGCTTTGGGCATCTTTTGCGACTTGTCCAAGGCATTCGATTGCGTTTTTCATGAAACATTAATCAGGAAACTGCACCACTACGGAGTCCGGAATGCCGCTTTAGATCTTCTTACTTCATACTTAGGTAATAGGATTCAGAGAGTTGATGTTAACGGGAAAAGATCACCCGGATCAATTGTAACAATGGGGGTCCCCCAGGGGTCAATTCTTGGTCCTTTTTTGTTTCTTATTTATATTAACGACTTGCCTTACCTCATAAAGGATAATCATGATATAGTGTTGTTTGCAGATGACACTTCACTTTTATTTAAACTCAAACGTCAGCAGCTGGTTACTGACAATATAAATAGCGCCCTCGATAAAGTAGTTAACTGGTTTAATGTTAATAACCTACTTCTTAACGAGAAAAAAACTAAATGTATTAAGTTTACCATACCTCACGTTAGACAAGTAAAAACTAGTGTGCTTATAAAGGATGAAGTGTTGAATCCCGAAGATACCACCGTATTCTTGGGCATAACTTTAGATGCCAAGCTTCAATGGGGCCCCCATATAGATAAATTATCAAAAAAGCTTAGCTCCGCAGCATACGCCGTTAGAAAAATTCGTGACTTAACTGATTTAGAGACAGCCCGTTTAGTATACTTTAGTTATTTTCATAGTGTGATGTCGTACGGTATTCTGTTGTGGGGAAATGCCGCCGATATTCAGATAATATTTGTCTTACAAAAAAGGGCAGTTCGTTCAATTTATAAATTAAGTCCCAGACACTCCCTCAGAGACAAATTTAAAGAGATTAATATAATGACTGTGCCTTCTCAGTATATTTATGAAAATCTTTTGTACGCACATAAAAATATTAATCTGTTTAAAAAATACAGTGATATCCATAATATAAATACTAGGAACAAACACAAATTCGTTGTTCCTACAACCAGGCTTAAGAAAATAAGTGGCTCGTTTAGATGCCAATGTATACGTTTTTATAATAAACTTCCTAGCCACATTCAAGATCTAAGCCTTAATAAATTCAAATCTTCTATAAAGCGGAAACTATGCCAGAAAGCCTTTTATTCTGTTAAAGACTATATTGAGGATAAACATGCTTGGGATTGAGCTGCTCCAATAAATTTACACAGTGAATCTTGTTTGGTTTTTTTTTTTTTTTTTTTTTGCTTATTATTTATTTTATTTTCTCTCTTTATAGACGTGAATATTTACTTTGTAAAGTATAATATTATTTTAATTGTCGTGAAAGTGAGGACTATGTGGGTCTTTTCTATCTTTTTTTTATGTTTTCCTTCTTAGTTAGTTTTATTCATGATCTGGCAGTTTGAGTAATTTACGCGGCCTACCTAAATGTCCATTCTTTGGTATTGTTTGTCGAATCGTTGAGCTCCTCAAGTTCTGAGTTGAGCTGCACATTTTTTTTGACAAATGGGAGCACAGACTGGACAGGTCCCCTCAATCTGTGTGGTTCTTTCCTCAAAAGACCATTTCAGACACCAATCTACATGGTCCTCAAAATGATCTGACCAAGACTATTTCTGGATTTTTATATACACATTGACATTGATAAATTTTACATATACAGTGACATGAATATTTACTTTGTAAAGTATTATGTTATTTTTAATGACTGTGAATGTGAAGACTATGTGGGTTAATTTTAGTTTGCCTTTGTTTTTTTCTCAGATAGTTTTAGTCATGGTCTGGCAGTTTGAGTAATTTATGCGACCTACCCAAATGTCCTTTCTTTGGTATTGTTCGTCGAATCGTTGAGCTCCCTAAGTTTGAGTTGAGCTGCATGATTACTGACAAATGCGTGCACTGACTGGACGGGTCCACTCAATCTGTGTGGTTCTTTCCTCAAAAGACCATTTCAGACACCAATCTACATGGTCTCCACATGATCTCACCAAGATTATGTCTGGACTTTAAAAGAGACTGTGACCTCTGAGTTTGTTTCGGCCTTTCTTCTCAGAGTAGTCAGATAGGAAACGCCGACCTCATCTCGTTTAAAAAAAAATATGATTGACGTGTAAAAGTGTTTGTTCAAACCTACTTACAGAAATAAAATCATTTATCATTTATCTATATATATATAAGGAGAAACTGACTGATTGACTGACATATCAACGCACAGCCGAAACTACTGGGACTAGCAATGTGAAATTTTGCACTCGGCTTTCTTTTATAATGTAGGAGAGCACTAAGAAGGGGTTTTTGCAAATTCTAAATACTTAAAATAAAAAGGATAATAAAGTTCAAGGGGTAGATTTTACTGCTTGCTTCCATTAACTCGAAAATGGGTATAAATGATCTTTAAGTCATAAAAATGGAAACGTAGCAAACGCTTTTTTAAAAACACAGACAGAAAGACAGTTTCATAATTGAAACATCTTAGGTAGTGTAACTTAAAATTGGCCCGAATAATTATTTCTATACATAAAAGATAAGTTCGTAAACATTTTCCGAAAACTTCCTTTCAAGAGGAGGTGGAGAGGGTGTTAAATTTTTTGAGGATAGTACGAAATCCTCGCTGATGAAGTCACAGGCAAAGTGCTAGTTAAATAAATAAATAAAACTATACTAACAGTGTTAGAATATAAATTCGATTTTTTTTTTACCTTCAAGACTAAAAAAATCAATAAAAAAGAAACAATTATTGAAAACAAGATTTATTTACCTTTTGAATTCGTCGTCATGAATAATTTACTCTTAACACGGGACTAGACCAAAAATCGCCAAAACTACTCAAAAATACTTCTTCGCCTAATCTAAAGCTGTATCATATTCTGACAAATAAATGATTTAGACTAAAAAAGTAAAAAAAAAAAAAATTGTTTTCATAAATTGACAAAATGCATGGGGCTGATGATTTTTTTTTTTTCGTGAATTGAGGGTTGGTTCCATAGTAAAAGCTGTTCATATTGATGAGTACAATAACCCCTAAGAGATTTAGGATAAACAAAAACATAAAAGCTATTAGAATATTTCTTCACGCTCGGGGTTTGGCAGAGAGCTACGGAACGGAGTAGTCTGGGCATCTTTGTCGACCGGGTTAAAAATACAACTATCCGTTCCATCAATAAATAACTGGGGGGAAATTCTCGTAATTTTAAGAACGTTCATTGTCTAACCTCAGTCTCAATCTGTCAAAAATACCTCAAATGTCCCTATATTTTGAAAGTTTTTGACTTTTTTTTGTCGCCGAGATGAGACTGCGATTAGATTTGGAAGGTTTTAAATTACGAGAATTGTTCTTCTGATGTCACTTGAAAATCTGCCACGCCTAAATGGAACTGGGCTGGATATATCTGTCGTAATGGGCCAAACTTACGACACGTTTAATGGTAAAAACATTGCGGCAGGCCGAGACGGAGATGAGGGGTAAGCTGAACTCCTTTTACAAAGATTGGCAACTCTGGACAAGGAAAGGTGAAATGACAGCTGGGCAAACGTCCCCGCTCCCCGTTTGCCCAGCAGTGCAACAATAGTGGCATATGAAAAAAAACTATCTATCTCTCGATGCTTATAATAATTTGCAAGAAAACTAACTTATAACAAAAGACTACGTCCACAAATTACCCTTGCACGTTGTATAATACCTTCATACCTGATTCTATTAGTCACTTATACAATCTGTAATACAAATGCATACACAATCGATACGGCTTCACCTGGGGACCTTACCTTGTTAGTGATGTTCGCAAGTTTTCTTTGCAAAGAAAAAAGGAACCGTTCGAACTGGAGGTAAGTAGATCTTTTTTCAAACTGTCCCCGAAGATTCCAAGAGTTCCATATAACAACTGAATTTTATTGCGGGCCGGTTTAAATGTGAAGTTTATAATGAAGGCCAATTCCCGTAATTAAAAACGTTCAATGTCTAGTCGCAATCTCATCTCAGGGACAAACAATGTCAAGAACTTGTCAAAAATATAGGAAAAATAGAGATAGTTTTGACAGATATAGACTAAGATAGACTGAACGTTTTTAAAATTACGAGAATTGTCTCTCAGATGTACTTATATGAATGTAAACGAAGCAAACGGAGTATCTAAAGATCGTAGCAAGTGGCGTTCTGTAGTTTCTGCTTACCGTTACCCCAATGAGAAGAAGGCGTGAGTTTATGTATGGTGTATCGATTCGTTTGTTATTATTCAGTACCGACTTAGGAATTCTGTGAAATAACGGTTTAATTATAGAAGCATGAATGCGGAATTATAAAAACAACCAACTTCAAAAAAAAAAAAACACTACAAAGCGAAAAATAACTTTGATTTCGAAATCGGTTGTTTTTAGGGTTCCGTACCTCAAAAGGAAAAAACGGAACCCTTAGGATCACTTCGTTGTCCGTCCGTCCGTCTGTCAAGACCGTTTTTCTCAAGAACGCGAAGAGGTATCAAACTGAAATTTATATCTAATACTCAAATCTACTGTCTCTTGGAGCTGTGAAAAAATCAAACTTCTAAACCAAAGCAATCAAAAGATACAGCAGTTTATGCCGCAAATTTCCGCAAATTTTCGAAACTCGCACGGGAATCAAACCTACAGGGTAATTCCCGTGAACTTAGAATCTTGAAATTTGATACGAAATAACGTCTTATAGCACAGATGAAAGAAAAATTGCGAAAACCGTAAATGTTTAGTTACATCATATAATAAAAAATATTTTTGAAAATTTTAAAGTTACTACTTCTTTTCTCATGAACGCGTAGAGGTATTAAATTGAAATTCATATCAAATACTCAGGTCTATAATACCTTTAAGCTGTAACAAAATCAAACTTTTATGTCAACGCAATCAAAAGAAATAGCAATTTAAGCCGCATATTTTCAAACTCGCAACTACTCGCGAGGGAATCAAAACCTAAAGGGTACTTCCAGTCGATCTAGAATAAATTCCGAAAACCTTAAATTTTTAGTTATATCACATATATTTTTTTTTCAAATAATTGTAAACTTATTACCCTTTTCCTCATAAACGCGTAGAGATAACTCATATCAAATACTTAGGTCTTCAATGTTCAATGTGGTACTATTCATACCTTTTCCAGTCACCATTTACAGATCTCGTTCAAATTTAATTCATAATTAACATTTTTGTACCAGATTTCTAAATAGTGACAAAAAAACTTTGTAAATAAATCACTTTGATAAAAAAAGCTTACCCTCATTCGTCAGCAGACTTTTGCAAGGCTGCTGCAAGGCTAGTGTAGGTATTTCAGTATTATTATAAAATAAATGATATGTGTTAACATAAAATAAAGGATTACTGAAACGATAAAGAGACATTAATTTATGCTCCTCCAGCTTTCCATATTGTAATGTTATAAATTTCATTTTGCAATAATAATACCATAACTATGACTCGATTGTCGTGATGGGTGAACTTTTACTTATATACCTACAGGTTTGTACGGAACCCTCGGAGCGCGAGTCCGACTCGCACTTGGCCGGTTTTTTTTTTTGTAAAAAAGCTTTTAGTTTTTCACTTTTAAGTTGTTCTTACCCCACAAAAATTCGTATAACAGTACTTGCTATGTAAATATCAGTGACAGGAAGTCATTATAACATCATCACTATAAATTAAGTGGCAAACATAATTATATACCTATATTAAGTATTGAAGCTAACTCAAAAACTGCCCAAGCAAAGTTAATAAAATTTATATGAGACCACCCCTGAGGCATACCCTACCCATTAAAACATTTTTGAAGTCAATTTACAATTGTCGGAGATACTGCGTAACAAAAATACAAAAAAATAAAAACACAGTCGAATTGAGAACTTCCTCCTTTGTGAAGTCGGTTAAAAATAATAAATTGCTTTGATAGTAAGTCACGTACGTTTGAACCAAAGTAAACGTACTTATAAGTAAGTAAGTGTATTTGCCAGAGTAAATGAATGTGTCGTAACAGGTGCTGTGTGAGCAGGATGTTCTATTAGGTATATTTATTTTTATATTATACGTTTTTTACTCTATAAGTAACGGATATTTTATATAATTAATACATATAAATTTTATTCATAAACATAAAACGATATAGTAAATTAAATAAATATACAGTCAAAGGTCACAAAACAACCCGCCCCTGATCGTTCCCGGCGCAAAGGTGCCCATAACACTCGCCGCATTGCCTCGCTGAATAGCGATGGCCAACCTCTGCACCAAGAACGACCCAGAGCGGGAGTCACCGGTTGCCTCCCTGAGCTTACGGCCCAATTCCACCACAAAAACCTTCGCTGCGCTACTCCAACTACCCAGGTTTTTATATTTGTTTCCGCACTATAGGGAAGAAAGAAAATAGCAACATATTATTCATATATTTAATCGGAATACCCTGAATGCTGCTCAATCGATTGTAATATCACTTACCCTAAAAAGTCAATGTATCGAAAAAACTGTTACTAACATCCACTAAACTATCACATGCCATTAAATACGCGCATAATACATCCTTAAGTAAGTTAGAAAATGAAACAAAAAGCTGGAGATTACGCGGAATCCCCCAACGACGCTAAAAGTACGACACAACTCGCGGGAAGGTTGACAAAAAATCCTAAAGGGTCGGCCTTATAAGTTAAGCAGGTGTTTGGTTAGTCGCAGCAAAATTCGCAAAGTTGCCGGACCGACATATTTTTGCGGATAATCTGATAAACGTGCATAGACGTATGTAAAGGGAAAAGGGAATTTGTTACGTTTTTTTGGGACTTGATTTTTCCATTCAGGGTTTAAGGTAACATTTATTGTGAAAACGTTTTTCGTGAATCGATTTAGCATTCTCTGGCTTTCGTTTAGCCGGTTCGATCCGTACATCGAACCAATATTTGTATGACCAACTGGGTATTCTTTTGGATCGAACGTTTGTGTATTTTGTTTGTGTTTGTAGGTATCCACTATGCAGAAGAAATCACTGTATCCGTCGAGATAGTTCTGGACGCGAACTGTTATTTTAAAAGGAAAAACATTCGTCCAAGTTGGAACAACTCTGGAACATGTTTCAAAACATGCAGTTTTTGACAAGTCTACTCGCAAACGGAAAGTTGCGTTTCAACATTTCTCGTTCAGATAATGTTATTGAGTTCGATTCTATCAGCAAATTCATTCAGTAAACTGCTATCTGCTAACCTAATAAAAACAGACTAAAGTAAGCCTTTCGACTGCGAATCTACTTATTTGATTTATTAATCGTTTAGGTGGGCACATTCAAGGGTCAGGAGGGTCGCACTGGACCAATATTTTTGCTACTCCGTTTAGATTACACCGACCGGACCCCACTCCTGGATCCAACTATAATAGCCTTCTATATTTCACGACGTTTTATTGTGAATATACCTTTTCCATGGAAGAATTTTTTTTATGTATTTAATAATATACAGTGCTACATACGAGAGCTGTAGACCAATTTTTAAAAAGCTAAACGTTCTCACTCTATCTACTTAGATTTTGAAACAGCCACGTTTGTCAAGAAAAACTCTTACTTCTTCTCCACCCGTGTATTCTCCACAGTAACCGAAAACAATAGATTTACAATTAAAACTTTTTTATAAAAAAAAGACAACCGACTTCCAAAAAAAAAAACACTACAAAGTGAAAAATAACTTTAATTTCGGAAGTCGGTGTCGCTGTTTGCGCATTGTCGTTTTTTGACACCGACTTCCGAAATTAAAGTTATTTTTCACTTTGTAGTGTTTTTTTTTTTGGAAGTCGGTTGTCTTTTTTTTATAAAAAAGTATTTTTCACTTCTTAGTTGTATCTACCTCACACAAATTCATATAACACTACTTGCAACAGGGAAATGAGGGTGTATAACGCTAGTGTTTACATACTCTTTGTGAGGGTGTACCATGGTATACTGAACACATCTGCGTACCCCTTTAAAGGGTACGGGCGCGATGTTATGTTGTGTGATTGCGTAAACAATGGAAACATATGCGATAGCAGCAATCGCGGTTGATTTGCTGGAATTTATTGAAGAGTACCGTTGTCTGTCTCTGAAACTCATCATCAGATCTTTACAAAATTGAAATGAGACCTTTTCGGAATACACATCTTTCAAACAAAAAATAATTTTGCAAATCCGTCTATAAATGACGGAGTTATGCCCGAACCCGTGAACCCGTGAAATACTTATTATCTAGTAGTTCCGATAGCCATCTGTGGTCTTCATCATCAGTTCCACTTCACCAAATGCTTTCCGAGAGCAAATACACGAGTTACTATAAAAAATACCCAAATCGCTATAGGTGTGCCTATAAAATTTGAGGGTTTCCCTCGATTTCCATGGGATTCCCTCATCAGATTCCAACTTGGTGACAATAGAACCAATTCGAGAGTATACCCTTTCAAACAAAAAAAGAATTTTGAAAATCGGTCTACAATTGGCGGAGTAATCGCGTAACAAACACACAAAAAAAAAACAAACCGTCGAATTGAGAACCTTTTTGAAGTCGGTTAAAAAGGGACTCCAAATTCAAGAACCAATTGTATATTAGCACTCTCAACTACAGAAACATCTACCTACTTTATGTCAATTAAAATATATAACCATATAGGTACCTAACCATATTCCAAAAGTAATAAGAGAGAACCATTTAATTTTTACAGAGAAAAAACTAAAAACTTGGCCTTCTCCAAATATTTTTATCATAAATATTTATAAAGATTTTATTTTATTATAAGGGTAAATAAGTAAATCATTTATTTTTTTTAATAATAAGGTAGATTTACTTAGTTCTTTATTAGAAATGTTGATATTGTTGTGTTGTTATTTTATTTTACTTAAATTGCTTATTAGAGTATAAGTAGTATATAAGTTATGTTTTACACCCACGTGTACCTAATAAGTATTGTAAATATTCGTATGCCGCTATTAGCGGCGGATGTGTCCTGAACTTATCCATATATCAACCAACTTTGTACCTACCATATCCAACGAATAAATGTCTTTGTAGTTATCTTGTGCTCGCAAAATAAGTAAATTACGTCACGATGTGAAAACATACTTTGCTATTTGAAAAAGGTTTTGAAAAAAAAACACTTTTTTGCCTGTTATTTTATAATGCTACGTATTTTGTTAAACATAATTATGTATTTTGAGTGTACCATAGTTTACGTCCAGTATTCGAAAAGAATTTCATAACAAAAGTGAACTCAATCTGTGCAGAGCAAGCTTATCAAAAATTTCGCGTATTTTTGTTAACATCGTCTGTATTACTTCGAATGCAACCTAGAATATTGTGTTTTAAAGTTGGAGATCAAAAGCGTGTTTTCGAAATATGTAAAACGAAATATTTATTTTCCGGAAAAATGTGACGCAAAAATTCGTATTCGTATTTCATGATATTTTGATTACATATGTTACGTAAAATTTTTGCAATTTTTTTCATACAATTTGGATTATCATTATTTAAATCCAATTTATTTAACGCTCCCGTCCCAGATTTTTACGCTTTCTAAATAAATAACATTACAAAAAATATATTCGTGTAACAAAGATATCACCTACACAATGATAATATTGATCACACTTCAACGTTCATCAATTACCTACTTAAGACCTCTTTCACAGGAACTTGAAGTATGGCCCATTGTGTACAGGCACCAACCATTATATATTTTTTCTCCCCATTACGCCATATCACACATTGGGATCTAATAAATAGCCGCGCAGGTCCCAACGAGGGTAGTTTACGACTCAAGTCGATACAGATAGCACAGTTTCCGATACCCCCATACTTGCGACTTGCGAGGTTGATATCATCGGTCACCTACCACCTGATTTATAAGACTTAACCGCGCTCTATGACCTGGTGGTCATTTAGTGGGACATGGAGAACGTTTTCGTGGAGATGAGTGCTGTTTTTGTTATGGTTAGTACTTAAGGTAAGTACGGTAAGCATTTTGGGAAATAAGGGATTTGTACATTTGACCAACTAGGAAATACGGTGGTGATTTCTTGATCAGATTCAGAAAATGCTAAAACTGTCTGATCAAGTTATTTTGTTAAAAAAAAGTTGCTGATGCTCCTGCTCCATATTATAATCAAGTCTTTAAAATATTTAAGAAGTATGTCTATAATTAATCTTCTATATAGTGTTGTTGATTAGAATAAGGTTCACAAATCATTCAACATAAGCATAACATATTTGACATACCTTTATAATAAGCTACCTTCTTCTTGGCTAGATTTGCCTTTTAATGCGTTTAAAGCTCAAGTAAAATCTAACCTTTGTTCAAAGGAATACTATTCCATCAACGACTACTTAAACGATAAGAATAGTTGGTCGCCCTGATTAACTCAAGACAATGTTTATGTTCTTTCTCCTGAATTAGCTTACTGACAGGTTATATGAGTTCATATAATTTTTAAATTTTTTGTTTTTAGTTGACTGTATAAGTCGATTCAGTTTAATTTTATTTTAATTTATTATTGACATAATCTACTCATTTCAATGTTTTCTAATGAGCTGATTGCAACATATGTGGTTAGCTAGCGACCTCTACGATTGATCACATTTATCTTGCCTGAGCAACCGGCAGCAAGTTCGTCATGCTCCCTTAGATGTCACTGCTTGCGGTAGCGTCGGGGGTCGGGTCGCCTCCTTCCCTCAAATATGGCGAGGGGGGTAATGGCTGATCTTTGCGTTATGCTCGTGAACGGGTGCTGCTTGTGGTGACTGGTCGTCTTGCTGACCTTGGTTTTACTGTTGTTATTACTAATAACTTTTTTTTAAATTTATTTTACTTCGATGGTCCTAGTTTACCATTCACAGCTATGTGAACTGAACCTAGTATTGCATACATATGTAAGCTGTCACGCCCTTTATACCTGGAGGCTTTTATTTAAGCAGCAAGTTTTTGTTTACATTTTTAATTTTTGCTTGAGTACGTATTGTTTTTATTGTATTTGTGGGTATATTGGCGTGGCAAGCTAACATATGGCAAATAATTTAATTTAATGTGTTCTGTAACGTCAATAACTTTGCATATCTAGTATTGTATACAATTAAATATTTTCTAACTGAACAGACAGCTGTGCTGCTGGGGAGTTTGTTGCGCCACTTCTTCTCCCCAGCGAAAGCACTAGGAAGTGGTGAAGGGCGGGCGTTTTGGGGGACTGTCTTTTGTAATTGACGTTCGAAAGTGTTGATTCTCAGCCTAGTTTGAATAAATGACTTTTGATTTTGATACATTCTTTTCTTTAAGGTTTTCCTCTATGTTGGTAAACAAAAAATGTCTTCATTGACATTACTTCACGTCAAATCCATGCCACGTTGGAAGTCCTTTGGTTTTTTAACGATCTAGTTTTCTTTATTATATCTTACATTGACAAATAAAATACTCGTATGTTTAGTTTATAAAATAATAGTCTCGAGCTTTTTAAATTCTTATAATAGAATTTTTTTAAACATCGCCAATCTGAATCGATTGGCAAACCAATAACCTGGCAAGACTCGCAGCTATAAACTGGACCCACCACTCCTTTGAATTCGATGGCGCAACTGGCAGCCGTCCAGTATCGCAATGTAGACCACTCGAGGAATGCTTATCTGTCCCGCCTTACGTGAAATATATCACGGCTTTGTCCAAACTAATGTTTTAAGCTAAGCGTGGTAAACAGCCTTATGTAAGAAAGTCCTAATTTGGACTGAAAAGAGTCTTAAATTTTATTAGAGGAAAAGTTTTGTAAGCTCAGAAATTCGGTGTACATGTCAAAGAGAAAAGCAGTGACTCATCATGAAATAAGATTAGGGAAACTCATATAACACTTTGAAATACTTAAAGAAAAAGTTAATATCTGCTTCGATGGGCTTACAGACCTTTTCGAACGCCTAAGTAAGTTAAAAATAGTTGAATACTTTAGACCTTTTTCCAATCAGTCATTTTGAAGGCCCACCCGAAAAGCGGATTCCAATAAAGATTAAAGATAGCGCTGATGAAATATTTAAGTCTGCATTCATCAAGCCATCATTGAGAGAAACTTTCCTTCTAAGAAAATGCTCCTTTGACTAGGTACCTACGTACCTATCATTCATGATTACCTTGTAATTTATCTGGCTGAAAATACTAGTGTATTTTATGTTACGACCCTTAATTAGCTTATTCTAGAATAAATAACGATTAACCTAGACGGGTAGATCTTTATCTGTCTTAAAATGGCATGAAGTGCCAAATAAGAATAGATAAAACTGTTGCAAATTTCATCATCTGGTTAGACTGGAAGTCAACCCCAACAAAGTTGGGAACAGGCTAGGCAGATGATGATGAAAGCCGTTGCTAACCAGGCAGGTGGCTAGCCAGGAAAATAGTGGTGCTGACTATCCAGGTTGAGAGGGCCGTGTCTTGTGGACATAGAAGACTTCACAAAAAGGAGGAGGTACTATGTTCGGATGATTGTATGTTTTTTTTTTTTTTAATGTTTGTTTATCGAATAACTCCGCCAATTGTAAACCGATTTTCAAAATTGTTTTTTTGTTTGAAAGGGTATGCTTTCGAGGTGGTCCCATTGTCACCAAATCGGAATCTGATGAGGGAATCCTATGGAAATCCAGGGAAACCCTCAAATTTTGTAGGCAAACCTATAACGATTTAGGTATTTTTTATAGTAACTCGTGTATTTGCTCTCAGAAAGCATCATTCAGTGAAGTGGAACTGATGATGAAGACCACAGATGGCCATCGGAACTACTCAATAATAAATATTTCACGGTTTGCGATTCGATTAGGTACTTAAATGTAGTTGCTAAGCACAATGCGTATCGTGAAGTGGAGCTGATGGTGATTTCTCAATTAGCTCCAGTTCTCCTGGTTCTTACAGGAGCTCTCCTCAACAATTAACGTCCCTGCATCGGGAAAAGCAATATTTTGTAAAAGGTGATGAGCAGTTGACATTAAGCTATTGTAACTTAGATAAGTTACAAACTGGCCTACTAAAAGTGAAAAATAAAAAACTTTTCACAAAAAAAACGACCGACTTCCAAAAAACACTACAAAGTGAAAAATAACTTTAATTTCGGAATTCGGTGTCAATAAAAGAAAATGCGGAACCAACGACACCGAATTCCGAAATTAAAGTTATTTTTCACTTTGTAGTGTTTTTGGAAGTCGGTAGTTTTTTTTTGTTTTTCCATAAGTACTAATTCCCTACTAGCGCTGCAAACATTAATTAAAAATAATGTAGTAATCACTCAATTCGTGCCTTTGCCTATTATAGTCGAGACCCTGAAAAAAGAAGACCTAGAAGACAAAAAAAATGACTTTATACCCCAAAAGGAAATACGCACGTACATTCAAGGCCCAATAGTAATAAATATCACAAAGCATTCCGAATTGTATACGTAACTTCTTTTGACGGAAGTATCATTTGAATTCCTTGTCGTCGCATCCATCTCAGGATGTTCACGCACGTGCAGCCAAACGATCTCCTCCCGAATTCTCTCTGGAGCTACGACGACTCGACGAGAGACGATTTAAGCAGGCTCAGATCCGCTCCCAAAGAATTGTTTCCGTAGCAAGCTGAGAATTAAACGACGTATCTTTAAGTCACCGTAAAACTCTGCGATAAGATTCCGAGCACTTTCGCGCAATGAGTCGCCTGGCTAGCTTTGCGACAGTATTTTTAGTCCATTTTAGGCTAAACCGTAGATATATGACCGTCATTAGCTTTGCACAAGTATTTCTAGGCTTGGACGTATTTTATCACATAAGCCTCTGTTTTGAACACAAAAGCAAGCCGGGTTCGCACGGCTTGTATGTCTCTTTTCATACTTTTTTATTAGGTTTTCGGGGTTCCGAGGTTCCTAGTCGGATCCGTAGTAAAGCGATTATTGCTGATTTATGGGACTGCCAGCCTCGTTTTATTGTGGTTCATAGCTGACTCGTGAGTCTCCTGGCTTATAGCTTTCGCGTGGCAGTTATCTTATCCGGTTATATGGTATTGGGGTATGTTTTGTGATCCTTTAGCACCGAAGTAACAATACTACACACAGATAATTGTGTATAACTTCACCAAACGAAATTAATATACAAAAATTCCGGTAAGGGTTGATTTTCCAATTTGCAAATAATGTTTATTCGTGGAATAAAATTGACGTTCCTCAGTTATTGTATGGAAGAATTGTCAAAAATTCAAAATTATTCCTCCGATAAAATTATCTGGCGTTGAAAAAATAGAAGTAGAACTAGTGGCCAGTAATTATTAAAAAATTATAACACATGACGCTGACTTTTTCAAAAGCGCATAGTGCTTATATACCTTATATATGTATTATTTTCTTACGGGCCCCTTCCTTAATGCTGACATCTCTTTGAGGCGCGCGTGGAACACGTACGCGCCGTCCGGCACGGGCCTGGTCCTGATCGGACGGAGGGTTACCCATTACTCTCCGCCCGCAGGCCCGCGATTTTTTTTTTTTGGCGCGTGAGAACCTATAATTGGTTTTATGTCTCATATACAATTGTAATGCATCTGTTATAGCTGTTGGTTTTCCTGTAAATTAATAAATAAATCAATAAAATAATTCCTAATTTGAAAACTGCCATCAAAGTACCTATTCGGAGCCGTAAACATAGTATCATGTTAGTATCATGTTTTGATCTAGGCAACGTCTAGGCATTCCAGTTACGAACCAGGCAGCAAGGTAATGCAGCTTCTATGAAACGTCAAGCAATCAATCAAATGTTGTGTACATAGTATACAAATATAAACATATCTACGTATCCTGCCACGTTGGTAAGATATTTCATAGGCCCACATGATTTACCGAATACATGTATGATATCAGCAAACAAGATCCCATAATATCATATTCTAAATATGCGCTTCCTTATAGTTAATCTATCTTCTATACCTACTTATAATAAATCTGTAGAGAGTACATAAAATATATTTCCAAAATAACTATCAGCGGGTGATTAGTGATCGTTACTGACGCCAAAAATGCAATCAGTAAAATTTTTGTCTGTCTGTCTGTCTGTTTGTATGTTCGTTATAGAAACAAAAACCACTCGACGGATTTCAACGAAACTTGGTACAAATGTTCTTCATACTCCTGGGCAGGTTATAGTATACTTTTCATCACGCTACGATTAATAGGAGCAGAGCAGTGAAGGGAAATGTTGGGAAAACAGGATTTTTTTTTAGGTGAAGTAGTAATAGGTTAGTAGTAGTTAGTTAGTAGTAGGTAAGTTTTGGTTAATTTATGTTCAGTTTTTTTTAATATTAAGTAGGTAAAAGCGTAGGTACTTTTATTAATTATAGGTATAGGTATTATTAATTATAGTAGTTATAGGTATTTAGTTTTAAGTGAAGTAGGTTTTATTATATATTATTTTATATATTAGACGTAGTTATATATTTTTAGTTATTCAAGCCCCAAGCGGACGCCGGCGTCCGCCCGCTATTGTCTTGAAAAACGCGTTGAATGAGAAATACGCGTTCTCAACAATCGGCAGAAGAAAGAGCACATCGGTTAAACTCTATGAGAGTTAGTGCCTCAATTTCCAGAAGTCATTATTCCACGCGGACGAAGTCGCTGGCAAAAGCTAGTACTAATAATAAAGCTGAAGAGTTTGTTTTTTTTTGAATGCGCTAATCTTTGGAACAACCCAATTCTTGATGAAGGCTATTTAACTTTACGCTAGGACCCATAGCAGCCGGGCAAAAAGAAAAAAAAGGCAGAAAGAACGCTACGCGAAAACGAAGTAATAGCGCGGGCAGGCGATGCGATGCGACGGGGTGGGTCGGGGAACAAGAAATTTCACGCGGACGAAGTCGCGGGCAGAAGATAGTAAATACATAATTATTATAAAAAAATCCCCTTTTTTTTGTGGATGGGAAATCATCAAATGACCCCTCCCCTCCTCCCTGGGTGGAGCAGAAGAGAGTGTCAGACTCTTACTGACTAAAACCCACCCGTGTTCCTTCCTTAGCCCTTTGTGTTCCGGGGCAGCGGTAACCCTTTCGGACAATCCCGCTGCCCCGGCAGGCTTCGGCCCTTACTAAAAGTCCCCCTGCAGCTTCTGTCTTCTGAATGCGATAAATTCAATACGGTTTAAACCAATAAACGGAGTGATCCATAAGGAAGGTTTAGGTGATAATTCATTAAAGTTTTGTGCAAATTTGCTGAAATATGACGATAATAGTTGGAGATGTCAGAAAAAATCATGCCGACTGCTTTACTGGCGTGCACTGTGTAAACATTGGATAAAATTT
The DNA here is from genome assembly GCA_949316385.1 of Globia sparganii. Taxonomy (NCBI): domain Eukaryota; kingdom Metazoa; phylum Arthropoda; class Insecta; order Lepidoptera; family Noctuidae; genus Globia; species Globia sparganii. The sequence continues at coordinate 21,447,350 of OX438671.1, forward strand.
GGCACACAGATAGTTTAAAACTTGTATTAACACATAGGGTGCTTTACATCCAGGTAGTACCGCTGTTCCCGTGGGTTATTTTCCGACTTTCATGTAGGCAAAAGCTAGCGGGGTTATAAAATGAATGGAAGAGATACTGCGAAAATCACCATGCTTGGTAAAAACCTTTGCCTATTATCCTAACATAGAGGGCTCCTAAGATCTTAGTTGTATTTTATACCCACTATCAAAGGAAGGATATCTTTTTTTCCCCTAAATGTTAACATTCCTAACAAGTATCTTACAAAACGACGAAAATAATTGGACTAGAAAATCGCTTGAATGTATCGCAACTGAAATAATCTCCTACAAAACAGAGTATTAACATTAGTATTCCTCGCACGCCGCACGATATATTTGAAACCTTGCAATACCAGCCCACTTTAAATGCTTATTCCATTCATTATTACTTCTACGATACCTTCAGTGTTTTATTTAAACAAACAAGCAAAAACTGCCATGATAGGGGTTTAAACTGATTAACCTCGTTTCATTTGCAATCACGTGATACAATGTCAGTCTTCGCCAGTTTACTCACAGAATTGTAGAGCTTACTTCTGAAGTCACAAGGGTTGGAATTGCTTAAAGTCAATAAACAAATCACCTAAATAGTTAATGTAACCATTCATCAATGTGGATCGAAAGTAGGCTCTGTATTCACAGATTATTTACTCCAATTAGACTTTACTGATGACTGTAGTGGATTCCAAAATGGACTCTATGACCTTATTTTATGAATCACTATCGAATAATGGGTTATTATAGCTCTTTTTTACATAGACTATACATAATGTTTCTAATGGCCAATAATTGGTTGAAATCTATGTATAACTTTAGAATAATGGACGTGATTCGACACGATAGATTATAATAAGGCAATTCAGTGACCTTATTTGCTGAAATATAAGCAGAACATGTTGGATTTATTCGGAAAATCAAAACTTTGTAAATGTTGAAAAGGTTGAAATGCTGATTAGCCAATAATTACTCATATAAGTGACATTTGACCATAAGTTAAGGCAAAAAAATGCTGAAAAAAAGTCGGAAAAGTGAAAAACGCAGAAAGTCGGTATAGTCACTTCTGCAGTTTAAGAGGAGCAGAAAGCCGGAAATCGTTAGTGTTAGTCCGAGATGAAAACTTGAAATCGGTTTTTAATAGAACTTTTTTTTAACTCTAGTGGCAATTGACTTCTTCAAAAACTTACTTTTACCACTATTCCACGAGATGATTACAAAAAAAATATCATGCACTTATAGTAGCCAGGTTTATAAATGGCACATCGAGAAAAAGTACCTCCACGTATAGGTACCTTATTATATTCTAATACCTATATAAAATTCTCGTGTCACAGTGTTAGTTACCATACTCCTCCAAAACGGCTGGACCGATTTGTATGAATTTTTGTGTCCATATCGGGTAGGTCTGAAAATCGGCTACTATCTATTTTTTTTTTTTTTGCAAAACGATGTTTGCGGTGTCAGCTAGTAATTTTATAAAACAAAGTCCCCCCCGCCGCATCAGTCTGTCAGTCGAAACGCGATAAACTCAAAAACTACTGAACGCATTTTCATAGGGTTTGTACCAATGGATGGGACGGAGTGATTCAAGAGGAAGGTTTAAGTGTATAGTTCATAAGGGTTTGTGAAAATTGGCTGAAAGATGTCAATGATTGTTGCAGATGGCGGAAAAAATCAGGCGGCGTGCGTCGCGTAAACCAATAGAGTTATATGAAATTTCCGAAATGGGATATTTTCCGACATCCACACGAACGAAGTCGCGGACAGAAGATAGTTCATAATAAAACCAGTGAAGCGTCCTCGAACAAGCTCGGTGAATGTTGTCATACTAAGCAATTTAAGCTTACAATAAAACGCTTGGAATACAGATTGCTGATAACAGAACAATGTAGGGAACTAATCACAGCAGGAACCTTTTTATAATGAATAAAAAGAAAAGCTCTTGATGAAACCTTTGTTCTCGGCTTATAAAATATCGCGCGAAAAAAGATTGAAAAAACAATTCAACAGTTTTGTCTAAATAATAAAAGAAAGAAATTAATATTGATTGCCAACTTTATATTCAAATCACAACCGTCATTCTTTGACAGATAAATGAAATGGCTACAATACTTGATTCCCCGGCTGTATTTACAACGGACGAGGTGCTGACAAGGGAGAATTGAACAGAAAATCATATAGAGCTGACCTCACGTAACATGGGACCATTTCAGGCAGAAAAAAGGACAAAAATACAAAATATATGTAGGTACTTAGGAGATGAAAGCCGAATACGAATAACTTCTGGTACAAGCTACTCAAGTTCCGAGGAAAAGGTATCGGCCGTGGTTAGAACATTGAAAACTTCGATGTTTGCGCTTTCAAAATGAATGGACCAGCGGGTTTATTTCCACAAATCTACCTTACCTGAAAGTTGTTCACATTCATGGGTTATTTACTTACCACCTAAAAATATTATTACATCTTTCTGTCTCACCTTAGCATAAGCATACATACTCAGCCTATAATGTTCCGACTGGTGGGACCAAGGCCCCCATTCTTTGAGAAGGAATGGGCTGTAATCCACCGCGCGGGCCCAGTGCGGGTTGGTAGCTGTCACAAGTCTTCGAATTTTTGGTTGTAGGGCATCCTGGTTTCCTCACGATGTGTTCCTTCACCGTTTTGAGACCTGTCTTACTTTTTATGATCCTATCTTAAGTAACGATTTCAAGCGCACTTATTTAAATCCCTTACTATAATTTTGAATGTAATTAAAGTCTAGATAGCTTAACTCGAGCTAGAACTGAATCGATTAAGGTTCTCGCTACCGAAATAATGCGGTTAATAAAAGTCGGCTAATCGCCGAATAAAAATCGATTTGCGAGTGGTGCTTGCGATACGAGAAAACTTGGCACGGTTATGTAACCAGCTCTTATGCATAGTTCATTGGGTAAATATCTAGTACTTATTGAAAATAATCTAGGTTCTACTGAGAATTTTACCTATTTAATATTTTTCTTGCAAAAATACAAAAAATATGAACCGTTAGGCCAGACACTTGTGGCTAAGTATCCGCCGTAATAATCAAGGAGCTACGCTTTCCGTGGACGGTTCATGGATTGGTGTCCATCCATATCGCACCGAGATCCCTCCATGCCTCTAAAAGAACGTTATTTCCTAGGTCCCGGCTGTCATTTGTAGCTTTTTGACAGTCGTTACAGGTAGTCAGAAGCCAGAGAGTGTGAACCAGTCTTACCAAGGCAGTGGTGTGAACATCAGCTGTATTCAGTTTGACTAGAAGCCGAACCCAACATACTTTTGAATAAAGACCCTGTGGTTTTTAAACTCGAGCCTGGCTAAACGGCTCACAATACTGTTAATGTGAGCCGTCTAGCCAGCTCGCGGTTCGTCAGCATTGTTTGAAATTTAGGGAGGCGCGCCACACAAACTTTAAAGAAAAATTGTTTGGCTCGATCGTGTAGCATGAAAGACGAGCCGCAAGCTACATCGTGGTGATCTTTACAGAGGTTTTGGGCTTGTTCGTCGATCATGTTTTTGAATCAATTAGTGATAGTTATGTGTAATAAAAAACATTTTGGTGTCGTTGGTTCCGCATTTTCTTTTATTGACACCGACTTCCGAAATTAAAGTTATTTTTCACTTTGTAGTGTTTTTTGGAAGTCGGTAGTTTTTTTTTGTAAAAAAGTTTTTTATGTTTCACTTTTTAGTGGACCAGTTTTTAACTTATCTAAGTTACAATAGCTTAATGTCAACTGCTCATCACCTTTTACAAAATATTGCTTTTCCCGATGCAGGGACGTTAATTGTTGAGGAGTTCTCCTTGTAAGAACCAGGAGAACTGGAGCTGATTGAGAAGTCACTATCAGCTCCACTTCATGATACGCATTGTGCTTAGCAACCACATTAAAGTACAGTCAGCAAAGGAGATACGTATACAGGGTCGTCGAATATAGTTGAAGTTTACTAAGAAACCGATTGATGTTTTCGAATAAAATTTAATTTAATTAATAGAAAACAAGCAGTTCGTTTATCAAATTAAATTTCATTCGAAAACATCGATCGGTTTCTTAGTAAACTTCAACTATATTCGACGACCCAGCATACCTATCTCCTTTGCTGACTGTACCTAATCGAATCGCAAACCGTGAAATATTTATTATTGAGTAGTTCCGATGGCCCTCTGTGGTCTTCATCATCAGTTCCACGTGTTCTGTTCAGTTGCTATAAAAAATACCCAAATCGTTATAGGTGTGCCTACAAAATTTGAGGGTTTCCTTCGATTTCCATGGGATTCCCTCATCAGATTACGATTTGGTGACAATGGGACCACCTCGGGAGCATACCCTTTCAAACAAAAAAATAATTTTGAAAATCCGTCGACAATTGGCGGAGTATTCGATGAAAATTCGATTCATACAAAAAAAAAACACAATCATCCGAACATAGTACCTCCTCCTTTTTGTGAAGTCGGTAAAAATAGTGCAATAGGGAAAGGTGTATGCCTATCAGCAGGTATGTAGCAAATGAACGCTATAGTAAACATGCTTGGAAAAAGGGGTGGTAATAATAGTATTCGCTTTAGATACTCAAGAGTACAAGACGCTTTCTATCTTCAACGGACCATCTATAGCCTTTTACAAATCTCTCGTAAAGTCGGCAGTTACTTGCCAACTCAAGCTCAAAGTATTTATTTCAATTAAACTATTTACAGGCACTTTTGAATTGTCAAGACCACTAACCATCTATTATTCTGTTACCTAAGTACAAGTAGTTATATTATGGTTGCCTAAATTAATATCTGAACAATCCAAACCATAGATCCTAAACATTTGGTACAAAATTAGAATAAGAAAGAAAAAAGAAAGAAAAAGTATTTATTGCGACTTGTACAGTCAACAGCAAAAGTAGATGATGAAAATCAGAAATTCAATACTAATGAACGGCGTTCGCGTCAGAACTGTGTGGCGTCGAAGTGTCGTTATGTAATTCTAAATTATACCAAACATCTACTACTTCGACGCCACACAGATCTGACGCGAACTCCGTTCATTAATTAGTATAAAATTTCTGATTTTCATCATCTACTTTTGCTGTTGACTGTACAGGAGGATAACAAACTTAACTAAACACAATCTAAATACCAAATTATATAAAAAGTAACAAAAAGAACAATGAAACAGAAAGTCGTATACGAGGCCAAAAGGCTCCTATCTCAGCATGATGCTGCGATATTTAAAAATAAATTTCGCAGCGCTGGTATTCTGATAGGGCCCGCTGTGGTGTCACGGGCAGTTACAGAAATAAAAAATAATAATAAAAGAAATAAATAAATAACATAGATTACGTAAAATATTATCAAATAAAATATTTATTTTTTAATCCCCGCCAGACGTAACCTTATTACTTATCTATGCCTTGAGTGTCATATCATAGACTATAGACACTCTGTGGCATTATACGTACTACTCTTAGTCCCGTATTACAGAACATCACTCAATACTTAAGCATTACTTATAACTAATTTCAACCAATCAAATGGCTTGAATCTAGTTTTAAGTAATGCTTGAATATCCAGTGACGTTCTGTAATACGGGCCTTAGAGTAGGTACTCTCAGAAATATACGAGTGGGTACTTGATGATCAAACGAAGTTCTTTATAACGACGAGTATCGATCATAATTAAAGACCGTTGGTTTTTCCGAGGGTATTTGCGATTATATTGATGTGGAAGCACGTTATACAGGCTGGTCAAAAAGTCGTGGATCAAACGAAATAGGGACATAAAGGAGGTCATTTCCAACGCATTTAAAGAGAGAATTTTTTTTGGTAACTTTTTAAAATTTTAGGGAAAAAATTAATTACTCCTGAAATTTGGTACCCAGAGCCGTAATAGAACTTTTGTAGTGCTGATACATTATCTAGTAATAATACGACACCGTTTGTTTTATTGTTTTGTATCACATTTTTTTTCAAATTAGTCTAATTGTAAAAGAACTCGGTATACAAAAATATTCATAACTTTTAGGGCAATTGAATTATAGCTATGCTGTAGAAAGATTTTTTGTTGGAAATCACCTCCTTTATCTTCCTATTTCGTTTGATCCACGTTTTTTTGACCACCCTGTATATACAGGGTGGAAAATTCAATGGTCCCTGAAGGGAAATCACTTTAAATTCTTAAGATATATTAATTTACTTAAAGGAAACATTCCTTTATTTTTAAAAAGAAACAAAACTGCATTCACATATTTCTCGACAAACTTATCTAAACCGGGAATCAAACCAGCAAAAAATAAATACTTTCTATTTTACTGCACTAGTCGATACAGCCAATGTTAAAGATACAAAATAAAGATAAATTTCAATGTCTGGATAAGTACAAACGGGACGATTTAATGTCCTGCAAGAAGTTCAGACCTGACGCCTCTAGACTATTTTTTATGGGGCCGTGTAAAAAATGTTAATTGCAAAAAATCTTATGAGACTGTAGAAGAGGTTGGTTGAGGTAGAAAATGTTATTAATAGCATACACCAGAGAACTTCGCAGAAGTCTACACGAAGTGAATTTAAAAATAAACTAAATTTATTTATCCGTAACGAGGGGTCTCATTTCGAACAATTTATCAGTTAAATTATTAAAGTGTAACAAAATTGTAATTTTAAATAGTTCAAGTGTCTTGCTAGGTAATAATTTTATTTAATGTTTACGTGTCCTAGATAATAAAATTTATGATAAAAAAATAATATAAGATTTCATGATCTTTTTATTTCTAAGACCTTAATTATTCTAGTCCGACTTGTCCGGTTTTTTTAAGCTTCAGAAAGTGATGAAAAATAATTCACTACTCTGCACTATTGCATGTTCTGTACTCACAACATCATTTAAAAGTAGTTACAAGTGCCTGTATACTACATAGCTCGGTCCATTCGACTGTACATAAACACTCATGTACTCACATATATGTTTGTATTACCAGTTCAGTGCAGCAGTCCATTCTATTCGGTACAAGAGTAAATTTGCAGATACATTACCGCCACGTGTGACTTCGAATTTTATTTTATGTAGGTACGAATGCATTTTACTGTTTAGAAAATTTACGCCTCGGAATGTGAATGTGGTAATGCAAATGTCATTTTGTTATGGATTTAGAATTTAATATTAGATTGATTTAAAATTAGCTCTGCCTTATAATAACGCAATCGAAACCACACTATCAATCACAATCTAAATCATTTTGAAGGACACTTAATCCATTGCTTCATGTGTTCGAAAAATGTGTCTGCACAACAACGTAAATAACGCAATGAATGTCAAAATAAAAACCATTAATATTGTTAGTGTTGTAGCGGTATCTACAAACGCCTCATGGGAACTACGCATCATACTGACGTCACACGAAATCCTGCATCTCGCAAGCAGAGTTTACCGCACAACCAACATATATACAACGGCCCGACATAAATCATCGGCCAGTTGCCCGCCAGACACAACACCCGTCTGTTCGGAGGATCCTCCCTTTTCTACGGAGGATGAGTGAACTTTACACCCTGTTCATCATACCTCTATATCTACATGAAAGCCAGGTACTAGGTAGGATATGCATATTTTTACTACGCGCAGTATGAGCTATTTCAAAACAGGTTGTGTTGATTCTCTGAAACAGAAGGAGAAAGCTTTGAAGGCGATGATCATCTATTTAAAAAAAAAAACTTGTTAATAAGCGATATGAAGGTACAGTCAGCCTCAATAAGATGTATACATAGACAAGGATTGATTTTATTGTCTACAAACATTTTTCCATAATATCTACTTTATCAATGTAAGGTAAGCATTATTAAATAAAGTAAGTAAGTATACAATATGTATTAAACTTTCTAGCCAGAACTTGGTACAATATTATGGAACAAAACTTGTCGACGATAAAATGAACCCTTGTCATCATTTACATCTTATTGAGCCTGACTGTACATAGCTCATAAATTATAAACCTACTGACATTGCTAGAAAATATGAGAGATTAGGCCATATGATTGATTGCCGGTCAAAAGGTTGCAAGTTCAAAGTCCATCCGTAGCAGAATTGAACGTGAACGACTATAAGTATGCTCCAGTAAGAGTATCTAGTACGTTTTTCAAATTCTGATATTTTCCAGTATCTAGTTTGACTAGACCGACCCCAACATAAGTACTTAGTTGCAAAGGCTACGAAGCTATTTACATACTAGCTCTATCTGCATACCAAACGCAATCCAAGAAAAGAGATTGCAAATCTTGACCTACGAGTATATATCTACTATTAAGGGCAGGTATTCATTCATATACATACATATTTAAAGACAGAAAGCAAATTTATTTCGAATTTGTCATAAATCACACAAACTTTTCCATTGCAAAGAAAAACGCGTAGCAATTTGCTACGAAACTCGTAGCACCGTAGCCTCGTAGCAAGTACTATAATCACGGTTTTTTATTTAAAAAAATGATGTCCACACAGATGGACCGATAGGCGCAGCGGTTCTAAGATAAGCTTTTGTGTTACGAGTTGTGGGTTGAAATCCTGTATGGAACAAATTGTTTTATCTCCAGATTGCGAATGAACTGTAGATATAGTTGTTACGAGGCTGTGTATTCGTAGATGTCAAAACTGTAATTTGTCATTAAGACAACTTAAAGAAACAGTCAAACCAAGTATGTTTTAACATGTTATCTCATTTTTAAAGTCATTTAAACAGCAAAACGAGTAGATATGTAAGTATAGCTAATGCCGTGCTGTAGTTTCTAGCTTCCTCCATAGAGAGGTGTGAGCTTATACATATGTTTAAAACTTTGAGGCAAACTAAATGCCCAAAGGCGCAATAAAACTTCCATTGTGTCTGGTTCAGTATCCTGTACCCAATTAAAATAAATAAAACAACATTCGAAAAATCCCAACCCTTAATTTAAAAGAGTCGAAAAGTAACAATAATAATTTAAGAAGTCGCAAAATGAAGGAGGTTACGGCGCCATTACTCCTGGGAGCAGGTACTACCCACTCTCTCCAATATATCATACTTGAGTAGCCCACAACGAATTAATGTATCATTGCTTAGATCTTCTCAAGTTTAATTTGCTTCAGCTGCTTAATTAAGTACATTCGTAACATATTGCGTGAGACACCTACACATTTCGTACATTTTTAATTATGTTAGGTTCCATGTTTTATTATTTTTGAAAGTACGAGCGAATTTAAATTAAAGGATCGTTGTAAAAACAAAATTAGTTTTGCAATTAAAACATACGCACTGTATAATATGAGAAGTGGTCCACATTGCAGAAGACCGCATAGCTTGGAGACGCGTCGTATTGGTTGCGATCCTCAGCATTGAGGGAATGACGAAGAAGAAATAGACGTATGTTTAATCATTAACATACGAGATATCCCTAACAGGGCAGCGGGGTTATTACGTAACACACTAGCAGTAAAAATATATAAAAAAACAATATTAACATTACCATATTTTTTATTCGGGAAAAAGACGTGAATTTGCGATGATACAAAATTAGTTAAAGCAAGCTAGGTCAACTGGCCGAAGAGTGTATGTATCAATAACTTTCGACATTTAGAGGATTATTTGCAATCCTCCTTTAATAGAACTCCTCTCAACTGTGGGAAAATCAAAATATGATTTATAACAACAGAAAAAGTAATTGTCTCATTAATCACAGTTGAGCTCATATATTTTAAGCAAGAATGACGTCAACTTGATTCATTCGAAAGCCTCTTTTTTTAGCCTGATTACAAGAAGTTCTTTATCAAATTCAAAAAGTAATTCCAGTAAAATGGAATATTTAATTTCTCACAAAATTATTTTTTGCTGGTATTCAAAATCTGTGAAGATCACCCATGGACACGGGCTGTGTGTCCATAAATCCGGTAAGCAGCTTTCATGAAATAAAAATAACCAAACGAAACGATGAGTTTGTGAATATTTGAAGTACGAGTATTTGTGTTCGCACATACTTGTTAGGATTTCATTTAACTAAAAGTTCGCAATAAAAGCTCAATAACTACGACATGGTAATCAAATTAATGAAAATAGGAAGGCATTTTGTATCGAAATATAACATTTATAGTTAAGAGAAACTTTATAAGAATCCGAGTAATTACTGACAGGTATCTGAAATAAAAGGGAGATATTCTCAATAGAAGGTTATTCCGATGGGCTTATATTTTCCTTCTGTCAAAAATATTTCAGAGAGGTTATAACAGCGACTTTCTGTTGACAGGAATGGACAGGAAAACCGTCAAGATATATATTACACGTATTTCTTCCTTTAATTACAACATTTTGTCAATTTCTCGTATTACACCGCTGGGCAAAGATCCTATTCATTTTGCGACAAAGATCCCATTCGCGATAACGATAACGACAGTCATTTTGTTAGATAGTTACCATAACCCAACACCATAAAATCAAGGGACAATGGTTATACCTAGTAGTGACATAAACTAAAGAACCGTAGTTATAAAAGATAATAATTATCTAGAACTATCACATTTAAATCATAATTACAAAATTAATGACGCGAGATAAAATGAACTAAAACAAATTAAGCTACAGGAAAATGTAATAAAGTGCACTTTATTCAATTAGCACAAAATCACGCTCAAATAGTGCACCAGAAAGTAATTAATAAGTAATAATTAACACCAAACTATCTGAAGAAAACAATATTAGCTGTTAGAATTTGGTACATTAGTTCTTGAACTATAGGGATTATGTATAGAATAATAACATTTTTTTGATGATAATTTACACAAGAGTCAAAATAAAAATCAAAATAATAATTTTAAAAAAATTGTTGGTGAACTTACTTGGTTTGTCCAGGTCGCTGATAAACTCCTCAGTTTCCACATATCCTTGGATCCTGTCAGCGAGCACTATAAGTACCAGCCACAACACTCGGCTCACACACACTGACATACTAACACAAGTTGATCCCATCGTCAATATAACAACACTAAACAAAAGCTAATTTAATTTTCAACAACATTTTCTTCTGAAGTCTGTTTTAATTTACATTCAAATAAAGTACAACGTTTAATCCATGGAAAACTTGTTGATCTTCTTTTTAATTAAAACTCACTCTTCGTTGTAAATAAAATGAATAAATTACGTTCTTTTATTTGGCTAGAATAAATATTGGAGATAAGTAAAACACAATGGCTCGTCACGTGTTGTACGTCTGTAAACAAATCGCGCTTTGACAGGAGAGCTCGCGACGCGTGGAGTAACGTGCGTACGTCTCGACGCCGCGGGCAACACTGATCGAAAACCGATAGGGCAGCGGTAACAATCGCACGAATTTTGAAAATGTTTACAGTCAAATATTTTTTCGGTTTTCAAATATTAAAATTCAAACACGAGAACTATGTAGGCTCGCTCGGTTCGCCACCGCCAATGATCTGCGAACATTCTTAACATTTTAGACGGCACGGGACAATCTGTTGCCTCCGTTAAGAAAATAGCAGTGTATGTTATTCCACGTAATATTTTCTTTATAACTCCCTAGGCCAAAATAACGATATATATTACATCCTATAATTTAACCAGTACGCAACTACACAGCTATAGGTTTTATGGTAATAATATTCAAGAGCAATGTAACGGCCAATAAAGTGTTGAAAGTTTGGAGAATATAATAAAACACTTGGGAGGAAGTTTCATTAAAATTGGGTCACAAATATCAGAGGTTAACTGTCACCAGCAAAACGTCTTTATAAGTTTGTGAGTTGGTGAACATTTTAGTTTAGTACCTGAGTACAGTCGGCAAGAAAAGTGGGACGGTTAGATAAATAGCACGTTATTAACATAGGTACTTGCATGCCTAGTGAGTGTTGTGTGTTTTGTTTCTACGCCTACTGAAATATTGTTTTGACAACTCATTTGTTTTTTCTTCTTTAAGAGCTTCGATTTCTTTGTACTAGAATAAAGAAGTTGTATAAAAACAGTTATAATAATTTGATTCGTCTCCGTTTCAACTGTGTGGGAAGTATTATTGTATTTATTCTATACTAGCTTTTGCCAGCGACTTCGTCCGCGTGGAATAATGACTTCCGGAAATTGAGGCACTAACTCTCATAGAGTTTAACCGATGTGCTCTTTCTTCTGCCGATTCTTGAGAACGCGTATTTCTCATTCAACGCGTTTTTCAAGACAATAGCGGGCGGACGCCGGCGTCCGCTTGGGGCTTGAATAACCAAAAATATATAACTACGTCTAATATATAAAATAATATATAATAAAACCTACTTCACTTAAAACTAAATACCTATAACTACTATAATTAATAATACCTATACCTATAATTAATAAAAGTACCTACGCTTTTACCTACTTAATATTAAAAAAAACTGAACATAAATTAACCAAAACTTACCTACTACTAACTAACTACTACTAACATATTACTACTTCACCTAAAAAGAAATCCTGTTTTCCCAACATTTCCCTTCACTGCTCTGCTCCTATTGATCGTAGCGTGATGAAAAGTATACTATAACCTGCCCAGGAGTATGAAGAACAATTGTACCAAGTTTCGTTGAAATCCGTCGAGTGGTTTTTGTTTCTATAACGAACATACAGACAGACAGACAAAAATTTTACTGATTGCATTTTTGGCGTCAGTAACGATCACTAATCACCCGCTGATAGTTATTTTGGAAATATATTTCATGTACAGAATTGACCTCTCTACAGATTTATTATAAGTATATAGATATGTAGGTACTAATTTAGCTTAGAATGACAAAAATAGGCTATAATGTTCCCATGGCTGGGACACAAGTCTCCTCTCGGTGAGAGGGAGTGAGCCCTGATCCTTTCTTATAAAAAACAAACACATTTACGGTTCACAAAAACAATGTTTCAAGTAAAAATAGAACCTTCCAGAAATAAGTATATCGTTTGTACTGATGAAAAAAATAATTGTATCACAAGTACCAGAATTAGACAAAAATATTTAGGTTTTGTAAATTCCAATCCTGTTGCAAATTGTAAATGCCTAAATTCGCTGTAATATTCGTCCGTATCTTTCTAAATATGACTTAGGGAGGACTTACAAGGGTATCCGTTATTTTATTACAGAGTTCGCGCGCAAATCGTTAGCCCGCCTACGGGCAAGGGATTGTACGTATCTTGGTTATTCAATTTAGTAATTTAAAAAAAACACAGTTTATGTCTATGAAAGTTACTAAGTAATTTAACTTTCTGTGTATGTACATACGGCTACACATCAAGCTATACATTTCCAGTTTTAGCTGACCTCGCATTGTATAGGTTTTTCGTACAATCAGATGTCAGCTTATACTGGATATACATAGCTTAATGTGTAGCCGTGCGTACCTAAAGGTCAATGATCATTTACGTCAAAAACTTCAAAGAAGACAAAAAGTAAGAATAAGCGACTAAGTAGTAAGAATTATTTTCTTTTTGAAAGTGAAAAACAAAGGAAGGTATTTACAACGCGCCTTATTAATTAAACGGCAACTAATTAATACTGTATCATAGTCTCATGATGTTTCCTACTTCATTATTTATTTAGGTAAGTACGTGTTTTTTTTTTTTTGACGAAAATAAAATTATACAGGGTGAAATTATGAAAAACCGAAATGGAAGATTGTACTCATCATTATGAACAATTTTGACTAAGGGACCAAAGCTGCAATCGCGAAAAAAAAATCAGCTGTTCCCTACATTTTGACGTGTTATGCGAACATAAATGTAGGAAACAGCTGTTTTTTTTTTCGTGATTTCAGAGGGTCAATTCTCGTAATTTTAATAACGTTCACAGTCTGATCTCAGTCTCAATCTGTCAAAAAATGATTCTAATTTCCCTACATTTTGACAAGTTTTTGACATTTGTTTGTCGCTGAGATGAGACTGCGACTAGATTTTGAACCTTTTAAATTACGAGAATTGGCCTGCAGGTTTGGTCCCATAGTAAAAGTTGTTCATAATGATGAGTACAATCTCCCATTTCGATTTGTCGCATGTTTTCAATTTCACCCTGTGTACAGACAACTGTACAGGTTTAATTTCGTTTTATATACATAATTAGTTTCGCGGCACGAGTCAGCACTTTTATACGATATTTAAATTGTAACTTTCGCATTATAAAAACACTGCATTTTGATCACTGCACTTTATCATTGGTATCAATTAAATACTCGCCGCAGAAAGTTGTGTTATTTATCATCTAATACGCGATCTTCCTGCCTGTATCAACGAGAAGCAGTCATCTATCATTTATCATCTAAGTGTAGGCGTGAAAACCCCTACAGCCTGTATAGACATAAGTACAACAACATAATCCAGTCTATAATGTTCCCAGTGCTGGGACACAAGCCTCCTCTCTGTGAGAGGGAGTGGGCCGTAATCCACCACGCGGGCCCAGTGCGGGTTGGTAGATGTTACATGTCTTAAAATTTTTGGTTCTAGGACATGCCAGTTTCCTCATGATGATTTCTTTCACAGTTTTCTGATTGGGTTTGATAACCCACGACTATAACTCGTAAGTAATACAGGGCCATCACTGTTCTATATATTCTACCTGTATTGTGATCCTGACTTCTGAGCTAGTTTACAAGAGTCAGTGTATTCTTTTGTATATGAAAACACCATGTGTTTATCTGCATCACCCAAAGGTTGTCTGGTAGAAAATGCCTATGGCATTAAGTCCGCCTCTGTACATTTATGTGCTTGAAGTACTATATAAATAAATAATAAATAAAACATATAAGTGTATGAAACAATAACAGCATGTGTTAGAAGAGACAGTCTAAACTAGAAGATACACACATCAAAAGTGTCTAGGGATCAACATATATTTTTGCAATAACTTTTCTCCTGATTGATATTAATTAAAATTTTCTTTAAGGATTCATCAAATAAAGTGTTTTCGTTTGTCACAGTAACGATAAACCAAGTCACCTTTGCATTAATAAAGAAATTTGCCATTTTCCTAATAAAGGGATTTTTGACATTTGAACCACTAACACAAAAGTTCGAAAAAAAGACTGAAATAACAGTTTTCTCTAAAATTTTATTGGGTAACTTAAACAATTAATAATCCGTGTTTCTACCGCGAACACTAACAACACAAGAACATCGGTTTGGCATACTCAAAATGAGTTCATCCAAATCACGCTGTGGAATGGCCGCCCATGTTCGTTGCAACAACAAAAAAAGGTCTTCTTGCGACTGGATACCCTCCATATTCGGCAGAGCTCTTCTCTGTAGCATATCCCATGCATGCTCAATCGGGTTCAAGTCTGGCGACTGAGCAGGCCAGGGCAGGACATTGATGTTAGCTGCGGCGAGAGTCTGTCTTACAACTCTTGCGGTGTGCGGTCGTGCATTATCATGCATTAACTGAAATAAGGGACCGATTTGCACTTGTAGAGGAACGATGACGTCTGATACAATCGTCTCAGCATAAATTTGAGCGTTGAGGTTGCCTCTGATCCAAATCAACTCAGTTCTTCCGCCGATCCAAATACCCGCCCATACCATGATGGTTCCACCACTATAAGGATGGACTTCCTGGCAGGATTTTAATCGCTGTTGGCGTCCAGGGGTTCTCCAGTGTCGTATACGTCTTGTATCCGGTCTCATACCAAAACGAGACTCATCAGAAAAGCACACGAAACGCCATTGTTCTTCTGCCCAATTTCTGTGTTCAAGAGCCCATTGATATCGAATCCTACGATTGTGCATTGCTATAGGTGGTACCCGTAGCGGTCTTCGGGAATGAAGGTTCACTTCATGCAAGCGGTTTCTGACTGTTTGGTCGCTAATTAAGTTCCCTGAAGAGTGATGAAGCCTCACGGCTAACATCATGGCGGTTATTGTTGGAGCTCTTCGAGTTAAGATTTGAATGTATCGGTCTTGTCTCCGTGTGGTGCAGCGATACCGTCCTCCATGGCGCTCAGCCACGGTACCAGTGCTTCGGTAACGTGTCCAAAGTCGACTGATAACACTCTGACTTGTATTCAGAGCTAAAGCCACAGTACGTTGCCGGGAACCAGCTTCTATCATTCCCACGGCTCTGAGCATTTCTTCCCTGCTTAAATGACGTCGCCGCTCCATAATAACGTTAGTTTTAATCAGTAGTAGGGAAACAGTAGCACTAATAATGTCTTCAATGCGTTGTATGTTTTTATAGGGAAAATATTGACAGCTGATTTTCATCTTTTACTCGAATTTGATTCACAGTTCCTGATTCAAATTATGAAATGCACCAAAAAGGATCCATATAAATTTATAAAATCATAAATTTATTACAAAGCCACATCTCAATCTCAAGAAATCCGCATAAAAATGCTTGATCCCTAGACACTTTTGATGTGTGTATTACTCAAATAGCAAGTTTTGAATATCAGTAGGCCAATTCTCGTAATTTAAAACGTTCAAAATCTAGTCGTAGTCTCATCTCGGCGACAAAGAAATGTCAAAAACTTGTCAAAATGTAGGAAAGTTATAGGTATTTTTGACAGATTGAGACTGAGATCAGACTGTGAACGTTCTTATAAATTACGAGAATTACTCCTCAGAATGGTTACTAGTTATTTACTGAGTATGAAGGTTCTTATGAATACGGTTTGGAGGGAAAAGCGCCCCAAGACAAGGCTAGACATTTATTTCAATTAAGGCTTGTCAGTAATTAATCAGAAAAAGTCGTGCGTTCGTAAAACTAGGCCATCGCGTAGAAGAAGGACAATCAATCAACAAACTTACATTCTTAAAAACAATTAATTCTATCTTTTGGTCAATGGTCCAAGAGAACTCAGAATAATAGCTACATAATAACAATACCTAGGAATAATCCTATATATTATAATCTTAAACATTAGCAGTAAGTATTGGTCATAATTTGACTTACACAATAACATAATCATAATAAGCAATAATTAAGGTATACTATCAAATTATTTAACTTAAGTGTCGATCTATTCCACATAACAATGAACGGCACTAGAACTAACCAACTGAACATCTACCGCATAGACTAATATAGCCGCGGCATGCAAACTTAGAACAAAAAAAATTCAATCGTATACTCTATGGTTGGAAGAATAGAACATGACAGATCTCCTCGCCCCCTTCTATCATTCTTCACCCCTCTTACACCCGGTGCCAAAACTATAGACAATTTACATATGCCACTGTCAAATTAAGGCGGTTGTTGACTAAATTTTTAGTATTTGCTGTGTTTAATTTACATATTTCTCAGTAGTTCCCCGGTAATACCGATGAGCTCATTTAAGAGCTCATTGGTTTTTTTTTCTGCTAACAGCAAAAAAACATGAGACAGCCTCAATTACCCCGTTGTTACTGTATTCGGTACAGTACCAACGGGGTAATTGAGGCTGTCTATGTGAGCCTTTGCCAATAACTCAACACCCAAATAAAAAATCAAGCTGTCATGTTCTAAACTTCCAACTTTTGACAATCTCTACTAACGATTTTTTCTATAGGGGAGTGGGTCGTCTGATACGTAGTATCTCTAAGTAGTCTGTGCGAGCAACTGATTTGATAACGTCATTACAATCCGTTTTATAAACTACGAACGTCTTGTACGTCAAACATCTATCGCCATTTTGTACCAATGACAGATCATATATTTTGGCTTAATATCTTCAAACATTGGAAATAATAAACAAATCGTATGTAGTGAAATCGTTTAAAAACATAAGGTTATTAAGCAATTTAATAAGAGTTGATTCGTAATTCTTAAACATCATTAAAAATAATGTCAACATCAACCGACAGTAACTATTATAGCAATCGTTTCAAACAGCATATTATATTAAAATAGCAACATTATATAAAATCTAAGAAAATCTATAAGTATAACCAAATATTACTTAATCATATTTTATAGTAATAATAACATTTAAGTGATTTTGACAAGTTAAGACTGTTTTTTATTGTAAACACAATATCTAGTCAAATTAGATACTTCTACGTTGGTCCCAAGTTTCGTTAATGTGACAGCTGCCACTATCAAACAAACAATATTTTAATATCATAATTTTATCAAAATTAATTATCTAAAACGTGCTTATCGAAAATGTTTCTGAATTTAAGGACGAAATAATGGTTCTGTGTATGTAAAATAAAATCATGTTTGTAATACCAGAAGTGTTAGGCAGAGGTGCAGCCACATTTTGAATAATGGCATAATGAATAATCCTGGATAAAACAACACTTTATATAAGGCCTCTCCAAATTAAAAAAAAATACCGACAGTAGAATATATTTCCATTAATTTTGTTAATCAACAAAATCATCTCTACCCACTGAGCCATAAAAATTCGTATTAATAAAAATAAATTAAATTTGCCAATTTATTTTACATCTGTTTTATTGAAATAACGGCGAAATTTCGCCAACTCCGAAGTTAAGTTCGGAAACATTTTTTTCTGCTCCTCAAATTATTCTCTTTTCCCTATCTAGTTTTGGTTAATATTGCTCGTACAAATACTTTTTATTATTGTTATAAAGTATCTTCTGGCTGCCTCAGAAGACTGTCGGCAAAACTGCTGAGCATAAAGTCCTGAGTTTGATCTCTGGGTCGAAGAAGGTGTACCTAAAGTGTATTTTCGTCAGGACACTATCAGCTCGGTGTCCAGAAAGTCAATCCTCGTAATTTAAAACGTTCAAAATCTAGTCGTTCAACTCTGCGACAAAGAAATGTCAAAAACGTGCAAAAATTTAGGGAAATTAGAGGTATTTTTGACAGATTGAGACTGAGCTCAGACTGTGAAGGTTCTTGAAATTACAAGAATTGCCTCTCCGATATGTGACTGTAAAACTCGCAATAGTGTTGTCCTTCTTTGTATCTCTTCAGGGCTAGAATAATATTTACTTTTTCAGGGTTCCGTATTTCTTTTGCCTTATGTCGTAAAATGACAATTGTTATCTCACTTATTCCAAAATGACAAGCACTTTGTACGTTCATTACGGCGGCCATTGGCAGGCGGATATTTAGCTGTCAAATTAACGGGCTTAATATATAGTAGTGATACTGCCGCTGCCGACAGCACGGTACAGCGCTGCAGCGCGTTTCATTTTGTTTCTCATTCCTCGCCTCCTCGCCCCACTGTCGCAAAACGAGGTGAGTTTGCTTGCTTTTCTAAAAGGCAATGTCATAGGCCAAATCTGCACCTTACCACTGATAAAGGAAAACAAAACATGAATGGTCTTAATGCAAATTTCGGCTAAAATACTCCGATTCTACGACGAAGGCCGACAAAGTCACGAGTGCGAGAAAATTAGTTTCAGAAACACCCTTTTTTTTTTGAGGATGGGAAATTATCAAATGACCCCTCCCGCTCTGGGTGGAGCAGAAGGGAGTGTGAGACTCTTACTGACTAAAACCCACCCGTGTTCCTTCCTTAGCCCTTTGTGTTCCGGGGTAGCGGTAACTCTTTCGGGCAATCCCGCTGCAGCGGCGTCTGTACAATCCATTATTTTTTATTGTGTATGACGTAGTGCAATGGCACCGATGAAAATGGCTACATGGCATACTAACGACGAGGATACTGGGATACTAACGAGGTGAGTTTGCTTTTCTAAAAGGCAAAAACTGCACCTTACCACTGATAAAAAAAAAAATTAAAAGTCTTAATGCAAATTCCTTAGTTTGCTCCACAGAAACACCCTAGCACGAACATACCTAATAAAATTATAAAAAGTATAGGTTTAAATAGCAACGTAGTCCCTCAGTAGTCATTTATTTATTTATTTATTTATTTATTTATTTAATACTTCAAGCACATAAATGTACAGAGTGTCACGTTCCTTTTTTTGTTTATTCGTTTGATTTTAAATAAAACGATATTATAACAAAAAGGCAACTATATTTTAAAAAACTTAGCAATAATCAAAAACGAGAGGGTAGAAGGTAAGGCCTGGTCAAAGGTCGAGCTTCGTAGGAGGCCGTCAATACCGCACTCTCCTGCTTGGTGCCAGTCGGTGGCGTCGGTGATGGCTTCGTGGTTAGTCCAGGAGGATATCGTTTCTCGATGCAGGGTGCCGTCCAATTAGCCAGCTACGCTGATCATCAGCCGTGTAGAAATTCCCAGTACGGGAAGAACACTAGACACTTATTAATTCTTTGAGTAACAAAGTATATTTATGACTTGTATATGTTTCCAGGGATTTTATCTAGTTAATAGTATTATACTTATATCGAGTACGAGGGTGCAGAGATAGGTACTGTTTAGAAAATTTAGTACGCGTGGTTCCTCGATAGCCGGTTGAGTGCCACTGACGGCTGCCGCCGCGGAATGAATGCGCTCGCGCTTCATGTAGGTGAGAGTTAGGGATTTCGATAATATATATAAAACCGCGCGCCACAAGAAGTTGTTGTGTCCGTTTGTTCATAAGTAATTAAATTTTATTTGCATTATAGTTAATTAGATATAAATAGATTATTTAATAGTTTTAAATATTTATAAATTAAGTAGGTAAGTAAACCGTGACAGTACCCCCCTTCCGAGACAAGGATTTTTCCTTAGCAAAAATCCTTATCTAGCACAATCACGTTTTCAAATCTTTGATATGCCAGGCTCCTAAGTCACGACCAGACATATCCTCTAATATATATACTAAGGGCGAGCGTTTGTCCTTTATCCGGCATTTTTGGAACTTCGGAGCGAGCTTTTTACTGAAGTAAGCATCCTTATCACTTTGAAAGTAGCACTTTTTCCAAACTATGTCTCCTATTTGAAACTCAGCATCCTTACGTCGCAAATTATAACGCTGCGTATTTTTTAAATGACTTCGCCATAAAGCAGTCTGCACATCATCAAATATTTTACGGAGGTGACCCAAATTGGCAGCATATTTATCACGGGGTGAAAAAATTAAATCCTTAGGTGAAGTATTCTCCAAGTAGTGTGAGCCACATGTTACGAGTTCTCTACCATGAACCAGAAATGCAGGTGTAAAACCAGTTGTTTCATTGACAGAGTTATTCATCGCGAACTGGATTTTTGGTAAATTGAGGTCCCATGATCTATGATCTTCTTCGACAAAAGCAGAGATTGCTGTAACAACGGTCTTGTTATACCTTTCCACAGTGTTAATTTGTGGAGTGTACTTTGGCGTAAAATGAACGCTTGGGACCTTATATTTAGAGAAAAGTCTGTCCAATTCGCGACTTATGAATTGGCATCCGTTGTCTAGTATGACTGTTTGCGGAATGCCATGTACGAGGAAAACGTTTTCTTCTAGATTTTTAGAAACCAAGTCTGCAGTAGACCTGCGAAGAGGAAATAAAAGGCAATATTTGGAGAAACAACATGTTACAACGAATATATAAGAATGTTGTTTCCTACTGTTTGGTAAGGGTCCCACTAAATCTATAGATAGTACCTGGAATGGTCTAGAACAGTCCTTGGGTCTACCCATTTTTCCCAAGGTACCATGTGTTGGAAGTTTGTATGCCAAACAAGTTTCACAATTGGAAATGAAGTTAATAACGTCTTGACGCATACCCGGCCAATAATAACGAAGTGCAAGTCTTTTGTACGTCTTGAACACGCCGAAGTGACCAGATACGGGCTCATTATGGTTTTTAGATATAACTTCATTACGTGACTCACATGGAATTACCGTTTTCCAATCGAATTCCGATAAAAGTGCATTACTACTTTTCATGAATCTGTATAATGTATTGTCCTCTATGCGATAATTTGGCAAACTACTTGGGTTTTCAAGACAACCCTTGTAAATTTTTAAATACCATTCATCTTTTGTGCTAGGTAAGGGAGATGAGGCTGACGTAATTTGCGCCAATGGTATAGTTCTAGATAATGTATCCGGTATTATATTATCTTTTCCCCGTCTATGCTTTATAATAAAGTTGAATGAAGAAAGTCTCACACCCCATCTAGCGAGACGACCTGTTGGATTTGAAAGAGACAGGAACCACTTTAGTGCAGCATGGTCTGTATATACAGTAATGGTTTGACCATTCTCCACATAACAACGCCAGTGTTCAAGAGCTGTAAGCACTGCTAATGCCTCTCTTTCTGTGACACTGTAGTTTCTTTCAGGACCAGTGAGTGACCTGCTCATATATGCAACCGGGTGCTCTTCACCATTTATCTGTTGAGCAAGCATAGCACCTACGCCATAGTTACTGGCGTCTGTATGGACTTCAAAGGGAATACTGAAATTAGGACAAGCTAACACAGGCGCATTGACAAGACAACCCTTTAACTGCTGGAAGGCAGCGTCAGCTTCCGGAGACCAGAGAAAAGGCGGAGCGTTCTTTTTAGTGGAAGTTAATTTGTTTAGAGGTCCAGCTAATGTACTAAAATTTTGTATAAATCTCCTATACCAAGAAGCTGTTCCAAGAAATCTTTTTACCTCCTTCCTAGTGGTAGGCGTTGGATAGTTTAAAATTGACTCAGTTTTCGCTGGGTCAGTACGCAGACCATGAGCATCTACAACATAACCGAGGTAACAAAGTTCATGTCTAAAGAATTTGCTTTTTTCTAAGTTAATTGTTAGGTTTGCACCTTTTAGTTTTTCTAGGACCCTAGTAAGTAGTTTCACATGCTCAGAGAAAGAGTTACTAATAATGATGATGTCATCAAGATAAGCGAAGACTTTTAGTTCAAACTCTGGACCGAACAATGCGTCAACTAGTCGCTGTTGAGTTGCGGGTGCATTAGTCAGTCCAAAAGCAGTGACCTTGAATCTAAATGTGCCTCTTCCAGGAACGTAAAAGGCTGTCTTATCCCTATCCTGTTCATTTATAGGTATTTGCCAAAATGCTTTAGATAGGTCAATGCTAGACAGAAACTTAGCGTCTCTTAGGTTATCTAAGATTTCCGAGACATATGGCAGACTGTACGCATCCTTCCGCGTAACGGAGTTTAGCTTTCGGCTATCGAGACAGAACCGAGCTTTGCCGTCTTTTTTGCCTACCACTAGTACGGGGGAAGACCAGGGACTCTCACAGGGTTCAACCACATTGAGCGACAACATTTCGTCTAACTGTTCAGAGATTATCCTTTGTTTTTCTGGTGAAAGTCGGTAACAACGCTGTTTAATAGGTTCAGCGTCACCAGTATTGATCCTGTGCTCAATAAGAGAAGTTCTGCCCAGTCCTTTATGTTCAAAGGAAATATCTATGAACTGGCTGACTATATTATCTGCTACATTTTTCTGGTTTCCTGACAGTAAGTTGTATGAATTTAGGTAGTTAGTAGTTAATAATGACGAACTTTCTAATGACGGGTTATCGTTTGCAAACATTAGTACACTTGTTAAGTGTTTTGGACATATTTTAAATTTTCTCCAAAAATCTATCCCTAAAATTAAAGTAGAATCTATTTCAGGAATTACATGTGCTGTAATAGAACCCAGCACATTTTCAAAAGTTATCGGTAACTGAATATACCCAATCGAGGTAATTTTTTGGCCGCCAGCGGCAGTAACTGTGATTATGTTATCAGTATTGAGAACAAGTTCGGATTCCATTAAGGGTATATGCGAATTACTACCCAGTATACTCACAACAGAACCAGAATCCAGCAAGCCATACATATTTATATTTCTTTTGGTATTTATGCTAATATTTACATAAGGACGTGGGTCATTACGAGGTTTACTATTGAAAATCGAAGCAACTTTATAGGACTTGAAAAAATTTTTGATTGTCAATAACCATTTATTCCAATCCGAGTTGTCGAAACGTTTAGCTGTTTGGTTACTTCGATTTTCATAAATTAGTTTTTTGACTTGTCTGATTGTTTCGGGCTACATTTTGGACACTCCGGTATGCGGACGTCCTTCATTCCACACTTAAAACAGAATATAGTACGCTCTGCGGTACATTCTTTCATAGAATTAGTATCCACACGACAGCGATGACAATATTTTTTGTTTTGAGAACCTATAGCGTAAGTTTTGTTAGTGTTATCATTTGCCGTATTATCGGTTTTAGGAGTTGGATAATTAGAATTTCTAGTATTATTTTTTACATCCTTTGTATTTTGGTATGCAAATTCTGGGGCCAACGAACAATAATTAGCGTTTGGAGGTTCCTTAAAATTATCGCAACGAACCTTTACACGTTCAAAGTTCCGACAAAGGGTACGTAAATGATTTACAGAGGTAATGTCAGGGCAAGTGGCTAGTATATTTGCGTAACACGGTCTTATGTTGTGCAAGATTATGTCGAGTTTGTCTGTCTCGCTCATAGGTGCGCTAAGTCGCGAAAACATACCCTCCATAATTGCTAGATAAATAGTTATATTTTCAGCATTGCCTTGTGATCGATTACGAATTTCTGACAGCATGCGATAATCGTAATCCACAACATCAAAGTCGTCTTTGAGTAACACTAACAATTCCTCCCAAGAGTTAACATGCGACCTGATACTACGAAACCAATGCAGTGCATCTCCAGTAAAAATCTCTGTTGCCGCATTCATAATTTTAGTATCACTGACGTCTTTAGCCGTTCTGAATTCATTCAAACGCTGAATAAAGGCACGCACGCACGTTTTTCCGTCATACCTTAATTTAGAAATATCAGAGGATAAGCCACGGTCACAAGTGACGGAGATTTTAGTTAGTCCCTCAGCCGAACTGTCTGCTTTAGAAGCCGCTACGCTTTCGACTACAGGATAAGATGATTTTATTATTTCTGTAAATTGTGCTGATAAAACATTATATGTTGATTTCAAATTATTCAACAACTTATTTTGATCGGGAGTTAGTGGAGTAACAATTCGTTGTAGTCTAAAATGTAAATGGTTTAATAAACTTTGCGTTCTATCTACCAACGATTTCTGTGTATCTGACTTAAGTGACGTAATATTATTCTTTATTTTTTCTAAAGTTTCAGAAAATCCATTACAATCCTCCACAAACTCTAAACAAGATTCATAAATATCTTCAGATGGATATTTTTGTGTTAATCTATTGATTTGACGACGAAGTTCTGTAACATTATCTACTGGTACCTCACCTCGAATTGTAACCTCATATTGGAGTTCAGATTTGTGTAACAGCAGAAATTTTATCGGAAAAGCCATTTTACTAGCTGGGTATGTTGTACAATAAAATAATACAAAAATAATAACAATACGGTCGAACCGAGAAAACCTCCTCCTTTTTTGAAGTCGGTTAAAAGGTCAACCTAAAGACAGGTAGGTACCGAACAAGAAAACATATAGAATAAATGAGTTATATAACAAAAAAAAAAAAACAGACACAGAGCTAGGACGATCACGAACACCAACCAGTACCACACCAAAGAATGCCTAATAGCTACGAGCCAAATACGTAACACCGACCTTTGACCTTTAGAAAACCACGTTCTTGGGCGCCATTGTCACGTTCCTTTTTTTGTTTATTCGTTTGATTTTAAATAAAACGATATTATAACAAAAAGGCAACTATATTTTAAAAAACTTAGCAATAATCAAAAACGAGAGGGTAGAAGGTAAGGCCTGGTCAAAGGTCAAGCTTCGTAGGAGGCCGTCAATACCGCACTCTCCTGCTTGGTGCCAGTCGGTGGCGTCGGTGATGGCTTCGTGGTTAGTCCAGGAGGATATCGTTTCTCGATGCAGGGTGCCGTCCAATTAGCCAGCTACGCTGATCATCAGCCGTGTAGAAATTCCCAGTACGGGAAGAACACTAGACACTTATTAATTCTTTGAGTAACAAAGTATATTTATGACTTGTATATGTTTCCAGGGATTTTATCTAGTTAATAGTATTATACTTATATCGAGTACGAGGGTGCAGAGATAGGTACTGTTTAGAAAATTTAGTACGCGTGGTTCCTCGATAGCCGGTTGAGTGCCACTGACGGCTGCCGCCGCGGAATGAATGCGTTCGCGCTTCATGTAGGTGAGAGGTAGGGATTTCGATAATATATATAAAACCGCGCGCCACAAGAAGTTGTTGTGTCCGTTTGTTCATAAGTAATTAAATTTTATTTGCATTATAGTTAATTAGATATAAATAGATTATTTAATAGTTTTAAATATTTATAAATTAAGTAGGTAAGTAAACCGTGACAAGAGGCGGACTTAATGCCATAGGCATTTTCTACCAGTCAACCTTTCATGCTTCCTTTCATTCCTTTCCTTTCATTCATGCTTATTCTTTTTCAAACAGTTCATTACGAAACTCTAAGATAAAGAAGGAACAAAAATATAAAATCCCATATAATGTGTTCGTAAATATAATAACCTAATCACTATATAAAGTGTCACTCACGAAAATGTCAGGTAGAAATAATGTTATTTTATATATCCTGGGAGTAAGCATGCAGTGACTGATTGTGCCACTCGCATCATTTTGCGAGTAATCAACATTTTGAAACTCATGTGACAGCTGTCAACTGTGCACAACATAACATAATTTACGGAGCATGCTAAAAACACGTATATTTCATAAAAAAAAAAACAGATAAAAAAGCGGGCATCAAGGGATACGAGATACCGGATACATGATTTGAAATTGTTTGGAGCCATTATAAAACATTTAAGGCCCCATTTACACGGCGCACGTTTCTTGGCTGTGACATGTACCAAGAGAGATAAGTCACCAGTGTCGTCGGATATAGCTGGAGTTTAGTAAGATATTGATAGACGTTTTCGAATAAAATAAAATTTAATAAATTAACTGTTTGTTTTCTATTATTTTAGTAAAATTGTATTCGTTAACTTCCGTCGGTTTTTTATTAAACTTCAATTAATATCCGACGACCCTGGTTACTTATCTCCCTTGGTGACCATACAATAAAATGGAGTTTAAAACTGAAAGCTCGTCATAGGTGGCAACACTGCTCAAAATCTACAAGCCGCGACTGTTTTGTTTACTTTCATGTCAATCACAAATTAAACGAAAACTAGATTAATATTAATAAGACTTTGAGTGTAGCAATATTAAGAGAGGAGCTAAGAAAAGGGGGAAGAAGCAGCTTTAGTGGAAAAGACAATAAATTATGATCGTTTTATAATTTATAGGTTACTCCACCAATTATATTACTTGTGGGACCATTCCAGTTGAATATGCTCCCGTTTCTCCGTTGTTTAGGGGATTACAACAGGAATAATCTGATCAGAGTTGAAAACCAACTCGAGTAGTCATGCTGAGATAGGAGCCTTTTGACCTCGTATAGGACTTTCTGTTTCATTTTTCTTTTTGTTACTTTTTTAATTTTTTTAGTTTTTATTTTGGTATTTTAATTTAGACTGTGTTTAGTTTAGTTTGTGATCCTCCTGTACGAGTCGCAATAAATACTTTTTCTTTCTTTTCTTTATTATCTTCCTGTGTGAAAAACTTCACAGATGTTAATTCTAGCACTGATCTAATATATACACACACACCTCTACTATAAGTTACGCAATATGCACAAGTGCCTGTAGGCAATAAAAACGGACTTAGTTCTCTTAGGAGCATCACCTGTATACGAATTTAAGCCATAAAAGTCTTCAGGTTTAAAAAGAATAGCGCATAGTCTCGACGAAATATCGGGTTTCCAATTTTGTTTGGAGAGTCTTCTCCCACAGATTTCACCTTTGACAAATACATAGGTCCTCGTATTTTCGCAATCAACCTC
The DNA here is from genome assembly GCA_949316385.1 of Globia sparganii. Lineage (NCBI taxonomy): Eukaryota > Metazoa > Arthropoda > Insecta > Lepidoptera > Noctuidae > Globia > Globia sparganii. The sequence goes on from OX438671.1 coordinate 21,475,052, forward strand.
TTATATATTCATTAAATATGAGTAAAAGCAGTTGCTTGTTCTCAAAAAAAAATATGGATAGTGGCAGCTAGCTGTCAAATTCTTGGACAATGGAGCGCAGCGACATCTGATGTGATCAAGTGGCAGTTTTTATGTCCCCATTGAAACAGTAACTTGTATTGTTGTTTTAATAATACAGATCTAAATGAGACATGCCGAATTATTACTGGTTGCCAACCCCGTTGCGAATGCTGTATCCACTGACTGGCATCGCGCATCCAGAAATTCGCAGGATTATAGCCAGCCGCATCGAGAAGCCGAAGCTATACGATGATCCACGCCACTCAAAGCACAACATTAATTCAGTGCCACAGAGGCTTAAAAGCCGCAAACATTTCCTTGGGTGCGTGAGTCTAGCCAACGGCAACCCCTCCACGGATAGATGTGATCTTTGGAGAGAACAGCTTAAACCTCCTGATCTCTTTATAAAACCATCAGAGTCTCTCATCTGGGCACAAGTTACCGTGGCCTACTTGGAAAAAGTTAAATAGACTTCGTTCCCAAGGACAACCTCCACAATTGAGGGTTCATGGAAGGCTCAGACCTCCGGTTCAGACAATGGTTCATCTCCCATCTTGCACCGTATGTCACCTGCACACGTGAAGACCTAATGGCTGCATCAGCTAATGGTATCCGGGCAGCGGGATTGCCCGAAAGGGTTACCGTTACCCCGGAACACAAAGGGCTAAGGAAGGAACACGGGTGGGTTTTAGTCAGTAAGAGTCTGACACTCCCTTCTGCTCCACCCAGAGCGGGAGGGGTCATTTGATGATTTCCCATCCACAAAAAAAAAAAAAAAACTGAATTTCGGACCAAACAAAATTTAAAAAACTATGTATATTTTTCTATTTTTGCTATCGACACGCTAAGAAGAAGACTAATGGTATGCTACTGGCAATTATTAATCGCACCGCGTAAATCAGGCTTTAGGGTTTGTTAAATATGGGGCTCAAGACAAAACAAATGGTAGTTTTGTTCTTGGTAGTTTTGGAACAGTAAATTGATAAAAAGTGACGCTCTCCAAAGGTAGCGTTAAACGATTGGTGACCGGACTAGTGGGCGCCGGCAGTCGGTCGCCGGTATAGTTAACACGCCCAGTGGCCTAGTTTGCAACGACTACAAGTAATTCAAAACAATATTTATTTTATTTTTTTAATGAAAAAAATTGATTCACCATATTGTGAGGTGTGTGGCACACTGGAAGATATTATACATTTACTGACGGAGTTTGTCAGATTTCAGTCTGCAAGAGAGGATTTTAGTTAGAGAGCTTAAGATAAATATAAACGATGTTTGTATGTTCCATCATATTTTGTCGACACCTAACTCCGGAGCTGCTTATAGTTTAGTTAAGTTTGTATTATTACGTTTTACGTTATAAGTTCTATAAGTTCGTGTACTATTAGTATTATTACGTTATAAGGTCCGATGGGACTGGCATGTACAATTGTATAATAGTCCCTAAATAATTATTAAAGATTAAAAAAAAAATTATAATAATAAACTTTTAAAGATGCCGCATGGTCAGTTTTACCTAAGGAACCGTATATGATCTGAACAAAATCCGTGCTGTGTGATGTTGCTCTGATCAGAAAGATTGGTTACGTTAGCTGGAACAATTGCTAATAATCGCTCACTTTTTTGCTAAATTGGTCCTATTTGGCGTAGCCGCAAACACAGACTTTCCTGATAATTTTTCACTACGCGCTTTATACTTTTTATATGTTTTCTTTATCATTTTTCTTTTTTTCAAAGAGAAAAAAAAGAAAATACGTTTATTTGCGGTGAACATGACGCAAAAAATAACATAAACAAAAAAAAAATAAAAGGTAAGGGAAACATGCATCACATACACGCAAAACGGGGTGTGTAAACGGCTATCGTTTACTTGTAGTTTAATGTGTTGTGTGTTAGTCTGTGCTAAGTGAATTTATTTTCTTTCTTTTCTTTCTAAGGCATATCGGCCATGACGCCACTCAAAAGTAACGTGTTATTAACTGGAATCACCAATGAGTAGCCAGAACATCACAGCACAAGTATTTTAATGGTGGTCCGTACACATCACGACTTACTTAAACGTTATTAACTAACTAGCTGCGCCCCGCGGTTTCACCCGCGTAAGTTTTGATCCCGTGGGAATATCGGGATAAAAAGTATTCTATGTGTTATTCTGATGTATAAACTATATTACTGTAAAGTTTCATCAAAATCCGTTCAGTAGTTTTTTCGTGAAAGAGTAACAAACATCCATCCATCCATCCTCACAAACTGTCGTTTTTATAATATTAGTAGGATTTAACTATAACTGAGCAGTCAGTCAGTCAATCGTTTCATACACACATCTGGTCTGACCGTTCAGGCCTGTTCAATTTTATGGTAAACTAGCTTCTGCCCGCGGCTTCGTCCACGTGTATGTCGGAAATTATCCCACGGGAACGTGGTACCGGGACTAAAAGTAGCCTATGTGTTACTCGATTATATCAGCTACCTGCCAGTGAAAGTCCCGTCAAAATCGGTCTAGCTGTTTCAAAGATTATCCGGGACAAACAGACAGAAATTTTGAAAAGTTTTTTTTTTATAAGTAGCGTACTTACTTTCAAAACAATAAATTATGCATTTAGTCAAAAGCTGTTATTTTGTATTAAAAACAATCACTTCAATTTCATTCATTTGTATAGATGTATAGATGGTACACCTCATTATACGGAGAGATAAAATTGAACACAAATAACGTATAACAAGTAATTTTCTCCACCCCTGATTACTTTTACGAGCCCATCAAGCAGCCATCAGTCAATAATGAAATTTTATTTAAGAACGTCTAAACATGCCTCGTTCACCTACCGAGGCGGCCTACAGGATCAATTGAATTCAGTACAAAGAAAAACACAATTGTATACTGAAAAATCACGAAGGGATCCACGGGCCAGAATAATAGCGTTAAATAAATAATATGGGAGCGTCTCAACTTAATTTGGCAGACCTGTTATGTATTATATGGTGGAGTGGCCTTGAAGGCAGCGGTGGCGGGAGCGAGTAGTGCTCTCACTTCCAACTTTAACAGCGATTAGTTCTACCTTGTATTCATAGAAAAAGCAAAAGTTACGCGTCTCTACGAAATTTATACTTAGCATTTTTTTTCCCCACCGAAATGTAGACGGATTTGTGTAAAACTTCGCAGTTTGCAATTTCAGTTTCTCATGGTGGCGTGAGTTACTCTGTTTTTGTGCATAGTAGCAAAAGCGCAATGCTTTCCGTAATAAGCCCAAAATGCGAGAAAGATTTGAGTTTTTTTTTTTATTTTACGCAAAATACTTTCCTAGATTTTGTAAAAGTAGACCCTACAAAGTGTCGTAATTGTTGCAGATAACTTGACTTACCTCTTTAGACGAAGTAAGTTCCGTTAGTAAGTAGAGATTTAAAGTAACTTATGATTTGCACTCACTAAGAATTTACTTTTTAGTAGAAGACGATCTATTTAGCCCTATCGGTATGAGTCTTTATTTTATTTTTGTATTTAGCACGATTAAGATTAGAGGTGATATTATAAATATTACATATATATTTAATCACAACATGAACACCAGAGGGGCAATTCTCGTAATTTTTAAGAACGTTCACAGTCTGATCTCAGTCTCAGTCTGTCAAAAATACTTCAAATTTCCCTACATTTTGACAAGTTTTTGACATTTGTTTGTCGCCGAGATGAGACTGCGACTAGATTTTGAACGTTTTAAATTAGCAGAATTAGCCTACTGTTGTAACTTATTTTTCCACAACACACAATGACAGAACGTTCGTTTGTTTTCTTTCATGTCACCTAGCATCTCAAAATATTCAGTTCTAAAGAGTTCCTACACTTGATGCTATGTAATCTTTCAACAGTAATAAGATACTTACTTAGCTTCTATGCTTCACCGAGCGTTCTCCCAAACCCCACCGAGATTTTCCGCAGCGCAGATCACATGTCCCTGAATCCTTGGGAAAAACACATAAGCCAGCTCCATAATTGGTAATATTTGAAAAGGCATTGTTCGGACGAGAGGCATGCAAGTAATATCAAGTAAGCGAGCAAAACAGTGGCTCCATCAATCAGCTTCACAGTATCAAAGTTAGTTTGAATTCAGGGAACAAACTGGTACGGTTTTAAAAAAAGAGGGAGGCAACTATGCAATCAACATCCGAGTTTTTACTGAAATATGCTGAGACAGTTATAGTAGTGACCAGAATAACTGGCCTTTATGAACATAATATAGGTACAAAAAACCCAGACATTGATTAATGAAAAACCCCTGCACAGCTTTTTGGTGTTTACAATTTTTATCAAAAACATATTAGTTCATTGCAAAGAATACCTTTTACAATAATTGTATTCGCAGCTATGCTTATAAATAATAACACATCATTGCACAGATTAACAATTCTGCGAAGCCATTTCAGTGAGATAACTCTGGTTTAGAGGCCACCGATTGGAAGAAAGGGAACTCGAAAGCCTTTACTATGAAACAACCTACCATACAAATTCTATCGGTGATTTCCGTTACTATCGCTGGCTTTGTTAGCATTGTGAATATAATTCTAAAAAAAAAGCAGTAATGGATAGGGAATGAAACACGATTTTCAATTGTTTGTTTATTTTTATTGGTTTTTAGTGGGTGTTGGTAGGAGTACCAGCAACATATGAAAGGTTTGAATTATGGGTACAGCAGAGTTGATGGCTGGCGACTGAAAGAGCAACAATGCTGTAACAAGATTAAAATTCCACACAAGATGGATCGAATTTGATAAGATCCTCTTTGTACACAACATTTCCCTTTTACCATGTATATTAAGTATTGGTTTAGCGAAGTCTTGGTGTGACATAAGACGCGTATTTTGGTCATTTTGATAACTTAATATTCACGTGTCTAAAAGACGCGTGAAAATTTGGCCGCCATTTTTAATGAGTGTTAACTTTTTGCTCATAAGACAGACTAGACTTTGCCCTCGGCTCGTACCAAGGAAACTTGGGTAATGTACTGCCAGGAGAAAAAGTACCTTTGCTAACTAACCCCAGTCCTAACCCAGGTGTAACCAATCAATCAATTGATCTCAATCAATAAATCTGTGTGCCAAATTTCATCGAAAAGGTCATAGGTAACATAGAGACAGAGTTACTTTCGCATTAACATGGATTATTGTGGCTTTAGACCGTATTTGATTAAACGTATCCTTGACAACATTTACTATATGCATTCTATACAACTTTTTAAGCTTTTCACATACGAACTTCTTGCGGTTGACCACTATTGCTCCCATGCCCGTTATCTCTAAGTTACACTAGGCGACATCTAAATAACTGCCGAAATTAAAATCACGCTGTTAGATTTTCAACGCTCGGCGACATTCAAGCCCTTGAGAAGTTGAGATTCTTATCAGCGTTCATGTGAGTGGCTATACAGGGTTATTTGAAAAACACCAGCAACCTCTTAAGAGGTCATTGTACTCATCATTATGAACAACTTTTACTATGGGTAAAAACCTGAAATCGCGAAAAAAAAATCAGCTGTTCCCTACATTTATGTTCGTAGGTATATCTCGTCAAAATGTAGGGACAGTTGATTTTTTTTCGCGATTTCAGGTTTTGTCCCATAGTAAAAGTTGGTCATAATGATGAGTACAATGACCTCTTAAGAGATTGCTGGTGTTTTTCAAATAACCCTGTATAAACAACAAAAAAATAAGTTGAACGCAGGATTAGAACCCCGAGCGCCCAAGCCGTAAGCGGACACGTAACCGACTAGGCTATTTAGCCGCTGGGCAGCGAAGAACCTTACTGGTATAAAGCCGAGTTTGAATTTATAAACGTATTTTTTTCCAAATCGATTGAGCGTTGCGCGTTACTAACTTTAAGGGGTGAATACCCTAAAGGAGTACAATTATTACTTACACGAAGTCTCATCCCAAAATAAAATCCCAAGGTCGTGCCCTCCCCTTGTTAGTGCCGAAAGTCAATAATCCAAAAGCACCTTTCTCAGCGATGCGATAAGTGATGATGCGGACGATGATGGGGGACGTTTATTTGGACAAAGAGACTCAAAGTACTGGAGAATACTTTAAAGTTGCTTTTTAAGACACCACTATATGGAGTATGAATTATTTTTTCTGACTGAAGCTGCGAATAATCTTAAAATAAAAGCCGAGCCATTTTTTGGGAATTCTGAACAGGTGATTGATGATAAATTATTATAGTTTATGAACAAATCTTCAATATCGACAAAAATAGCAGATTACATTAAAACTTCTAATTAAATTAAATGAAAAAGGCAAAACGTTACACAAAGCGTCGTTTTCTGAGACGAAAATAAAAGGATTAAAACATTTTGTGTCTTCAAAAATCTAGCCAAGCTTACCTACAAGTTCATGTAATTTAGAATATAGCGAAATTGCACATTTTAAAATTAAAATGGCATATTCAGCTGAGAGCCAGACGTCTTGGGTACGACTTTGGCATTATTTTCATTATTTCACTGATAATGGTTTATTGCTACGCCTAGTTTATCTTACCTGAATTTGTAATAATAAGACAAGTTTTACTGAAAAATATTTCAATAAATCTAAAAAGCGCTAACTATGTAATCAAATTATTACTTTCTCAAAAGGTCCCAGATTGCATTTTATAAAAAATTAACGCAACAATCAACCTAAAACTAATATTCCTTCTACCCCACTATAATTTAATCAATCTTAGACTAAAACCCACTAAACAAAACCACAACCCACAGGCTAAACAAAAAATCAACTCCTCCGCACATGAAAAATTCATAACGTTCAACTCCATTTATCCGGAGATAACTAAATATGATCAAAAAACAAATTAGGGTTCACTCCATCACTCGTTTTAACATGGTTAGTAACAACACAATATATTAGCCATGCAGCTCTTAAGGCTCTTCGGGGCGAGCATTGTGGGTAGGGAAGGGAAAACAGAAACAAGGCGCTAATAAGGATGTGTTCCGGAAAATGTTCAACTCTATTGAACATACAGGGTCAAATTAAATTAGCTAGCGAAACTCCGCAGACATGATAGGTATCGACATATATGACGACTAGCGGCCCGCCCCAGCTTCGCACGGGTGCATTTTTTTTTTCAAATTTCCGAAATTTTCTTTCATACAAACCTTATCCTGGGAATATTCGCAATAAAATAATATTGCTATTATAAATTGAGATATAAACTGTCCTATCTTTCAAGCTGGATGAAACTGCACACAGTGTGCAAAATTTTATTAAAATCGGTTCAGTAGTTTAGTCCATCGCGGACAAACAACGTGACACGTAATTTATATATATTACTAGCTGACCCCGCAAACATCGTTTTACAAAAAAATAAAATAGATAGTAGCCGATTCTCAGACCTACTGAATATGCATATTAAATTTCATAAAAATCGGTCAAGCCGTTTCGGAGGAGTATGGTAACTAACACTGTGACACGAGAATTTTATATATTAGAAGAAGATAAAACAAAAACAAATAAATACTCTTATTTATTAAATAACTAGAGGATCAACGGCTACTGGTAGGTACTGTAGTTACTTGAAATTATGAGGTATTCCACTCAGAGCACTGATTTCACCCGCACTTGGACGAACTGCAACTGAGGAGTTGAGGACTTCCAGTAACCCCACTGAAACAAAATGAGTTTAGAAAATCGTTTCTTTTTTTTTTTTGCTTTATCTCCATTAGATATTGATACGCATCACATCTGCTGATCTTCACTAGCTAAATTGATTTGTCCCGGTAGATATTTTTTTGTACTCATAGGTGCAGATACATTTAATCAAGATCTATTAATTAAAGTAGTTTCATCCAATCAAATGGTTGTTAATCTCGTTTTAAGTAATGCTTGTATCTTGCGATGGGTTCTGTAATACCTACCGGGCCTAGGCACTCACCTAAGTAAGTATATTTCAACATAGAAGAAAGAAAGAGATAAAATTTGTGTAGAAAACAAAATACCTTCTTACAGAGTAGCGTAAACCAAAATTGTCAAAACGTTTAACTTTTGAGTACGAACTCAATAGATAAAAGTTTTGAAAATTTTGTATATTGTTTGATGACAGTGCAGGTCACACTTTATTAATGGTCACATCAAGGCCAAAGACAATAATATAGCAAAATGATAGATTTCGTCAAAATTAAAAAAAATTAAAACTGTTAAAAACACGCCTAATATTATTAATGCAGCATCCTGGGGTGTCGTCTTAATTGGTTTGGAAGTTTTTAACGTAATTTGTCTGTTCTAATTTTCATTAATTGCTTCCTCGTTTAGTTTATTTTGAGCTTACCAAATAGAGCTCAATGTCCATTGTACAGACGTCATGATGTTTTCGACGACTGTCGATGAAAACCAGCGCTGACATGGCTGTTTCGTGCTGTGCATATATTGTGCCACAGGCTCACAGCATTATGCTGAGCGACGGCCATTTTGCACGGATGTGACGCATATTTATCCCATCTGTTTTTTTGTGTTTTATCACGTCTGGTGTCAATGCCGCTGTTTCTTTCTTTCTACGAACTATTTCGCTGGGAAAACTTAGCAAGTCTCTAGGACCACAAATTGCAATATAACTAATAGGAAATTTAGATGTTTACGTTAGAGTTCTACTATGGGTCTCCCAAAGACCACACTGCACCAAGTTTGGGTTAATAGGTGCCTTCCAAACAAACATTTTGGTTTTAAAGAAATAAAACATGGCCGGCTAACAATCTTTGGGCAATTTTCTGAACCATTAAATATATTTCCCCTTTTAAGGCTATCTTACAAATTGCCAAATAAGATAAACCGGCGATAATATCCTGTATTTCTTTTTGCATTTACTGTCCTTTATTTGGAAATCGAAAAGAACGGCAACGACAAATTAATACTCCAAAATTAGATAATTTCACAAAAGTTTCGAATGTCTGATAAATTACGGCTCATCCCTTTCTGAGAAAGCAGAAACCAAGGATCTTATTATTTATAGGTACTATAAACAAACTTTTATTTAAGATTATTTACATAATAATATATACAGAGTTATTTGTAAAACAGCAGCAACGTCTTAAGAGGTCATTGTACTTATTATTATGAACAACTTTTACTAAGGGACATTTTATGTTCACATAACTGGTCTAAGTGTGCGGAACAACTGATTTTTTTTTCGCGATTTCAGGTTTGGTCCCGTAGTAAAAGTTGTTCATAATGATGAGTACAATGACCCCTTACGAGGTAAACGGTGATTAAAATTTCACCCTGTATAATTACTTTGCAAGTAATATCAAAAGGCAAGTGCAGCATTTCTTTGTGTTATCGACAAACGAGAGTTGGATACCCGTTCGCTATAGAATGGTGATCAGTTCTCAGAGCTAGAACAAAAGATCATGAAAATGCAATTTAGTTGAATCGTTAATACGAATTGAGTCTACTTTTAATTTCTTAGGAAATCGTGAAAATGACTAATTAAGTCAGAAAATAAACTTCTTTTTACCCGTCTGGGCGATAACAAAGACAGGATTATGTTTTATAAGGAGATTCTTTATACCCTTGGAGCATACAACGGCTGGATGGACTCGTCTAGGTCGCTTGATGGTTATATAGGCTAGGGTTTGTTTATATACGCGTACCATTATCACTATCACTACGTAGGTAGTATAAAACAAAATCGCTTTCTCTGTCCCTATATCCATATGTATGCTTAAATCTTTAAAACTACGCAACGGATTTTGATACGGTTTTTTTTAATAGATAAAGTGATTCAAGAGGAAGGTTTATATGTATAATACATGTATAATATATTAGAGAAACACTGATAATTTTAGAGGTTTCTAATGTGATGTTGTAAATAAACCCTTTTTTTTGCGCTTACATTGCAAACGCTGGCTGAACCCTATGAGATACATCAAAACAATGTACTACAGTATTGTACATCTTAAAAAGGTCTACAAAAAAGTCCGCGGTGGTATATGTCTATGTCTTAGTGATAACCCACAATAACCATTTTTTTTCCTTTACTTTTTACGAGAAATGATGGCTTATTTACGAAGCGATTTTAAGCAATACAGCATTAATCCTTATCCAATTACCTTAAATACATTGTGCATTTAATATAGATCAATATGGTCCTGTACAGCATGTTATTTAAATTAATATTTTCGAAGATTTTACAGATTTAAAATGCATGGACATAGCGGTTGCTGCGGTATCGGCGGCAGGGGCTGGCGACAAGTTAAAAAAAAAACATTAAATTAAAACTATTAATTATTTAATTAAATTTATTAAATTGCATTGCACCCGTGCGAAGCTGGGGCGGGTCGCTAGTTATTATATAAAACAAAGTCGGGTTATTTACACCATTTATAGCTCAAGAATGGATGGACCGATTTTTTTGATCTTTGGTACTATGTGGATTTGTCTCCGTCTCGAATAGCAGAATAACTATTAAAACTTGGGGAGCATTCACGAAAAAATAAATGAAGATAATTAATTTTCTCATACTTACATTTTTTATGGAACAATTTATTGAATCCGAGACATTGTCTAACGTACTGAGATGATACAAAGTTCGCCGGGCCAGCTAGTGTTAAATATTGTTAAAATTTGTATTATCCTACAATTACCATAAAGTATGCTCATGCCGCCTATGATACAGGTTTTTCCTAGTACAGGCATCATTATTATACCTTTGTAAATTATTTCTAAGACTTTATGTAAATATTTTACCAATTTTAATCATCATAATCTGCCTAGCCTTTTCCCAACTATCTTGAGCTCTGTTTCCAGTCTAACCGGATGCAGCTGAATACCAATATTTTACATGGAGTGACTGCCTATCTGGCCTCCACAACTTAGTTACTCGGTAATACGATACCCTTTGATAAGACTGGTTGTCAGACTTTCGGGCTTCTGACTACCCGTAACGACTGTCAAAGATCCACGAATGACAGCCGGAACCCACGGCTTAACGTGCTTTCCGAGGCACGGAGGGGTCTTGGTATGTAAAGATGGTCACTCATCCAAAGACCAACCGCGGCAAACGTAGCATAACCTGATCGATCGACCTGTACGGCTGTTATTATTTTACCAATTTTAATACTGTATAAAATATGTATTATTATTATTATTTAGTTTTATCTTTTTACAAATCTCCGGGCCATGGGGTTCCGATCCTTTGAAAGGCGGACGAGGGACAAGTTAAATTGAACCGACACAAGTGAACCGTATGTTATGAAGAAATCTCATTTCTGGAACTTTTTCGCGCAACTGTCCTTTCGCGCAAGTGGATTCGCTCAAGTTGATTCGCGCCACTTGCGCGAATCCACTTGCGCGAAAGTTTCTTTCGCCCAAATATCCATTCGCGTTAAAGTCCAGTCGCGCAAAAATTTCATTCGCGGAAATGTCTTTTTGCGCAAGTGGATTCACGCAAGTGTCTTTCACGGAAATATGATCCCCATTTTAAGTGTAGGAAGGGAACACTGGGGTGGATTTTAGTCAGTAAGAGTCCAACAGACCCCTCCGATGTCCACCGACACAAGAAAACTTCAATCTCTTACGAGACGTCATGCGCATTGGCCGGCCAAACATGAGGCGAAAGATTGGTGCAGCGTCAGATCACGTTACGCCGGTCGGAGCTCCGTCAGGCCATGGTGGCGGAAGTGCAAAAGAAGCTATTGAACCCTACCGCCTGAATACAATCGAGGCAGTCCGGCCAGTGCTGGACGACTGACTCGAAAGGAAGCACGGCTCCCTGACGTTCCGTTTCAAATGATATGATTAATATAACCTTGAATTTTGAAAGTGTCATGATCACGTCTTTCAAAAAACATGTAAAAAAATTATACTTTGCCGATTCTACAAACTAGAATAGAATAGAATTTTCGTGAATCAAAATTGACTTGTTTGTTTTATTTCTTCTCACTTAAGTACCTAGTCGATTCTCGACGACAATATGGGGCATATGCAATAGTATCTGTCATGAATAGTATTTGAAGATTATTGTAGGGTCATTGTTCAAGACGCTCTCTAGACTCAACGAGCGCCGCAGTCTGACGGCGCGGATTACGCTGTTAGAGCAATAATGATCGTTCGTTTATGACATGTCAAACAAAATAAAGTACCTAGTTTTAGGTTATTTCGATTTTTTTTTAAATCTCCGAATCCGGGGGTTTTGTTTACAAAAATAACTTTTGTAGGACTTAATATGCTAAGTGTAGTCTATAAAAACAAAGTTTGACTTAGATGCAGCATGGTAGGGGGGATTCCATACATCCATGAGCACTGTCCTTTGATATTTTCGGGTAGCTTGATGTGCTGACGTCTGTACATAAGCCCTTCACGCATTAGACATCTAGAAGAGCATCGAATCATGTCCTATTTGTGCTCCATGCACTTCTATTCAAAACAAGCACCCATAATTACGTGATGATTGACAAAATGTCTTTTGTTATTACAATGTTAACGTCAAAAGTTGATCACGTGACTCAATCATCCACTTTGAACGTTAATCTCTCGAAAACGTGACACTTTACGGGGTTTGGTCTTATTATGTTAGCGTACAAATTACGGGGAAGACATCTTTATTTAATCAGCCTCGTTAGCCTCGTTAGATTTAACGAGGTATAAATATCAAAAAAATATTTAGAGCTGCCCACGAAGCAGTCGATAATGCTGCCAAAAGTCGACCGGAATAACTCGCAAATTGTTGAAATATTTTAAAAAAATGTGATAATTTAATTAATTGGTTTAAGTTTTCTTTTTAACCCTGAAATACAAACTTATTTTTGCGACCTGACGCGGCTGTAATATGTGCTTTCCTGAAAAGTGTAACACACAATGTACCTAATTTAAAGAACACTAACAGATACTTGATGAACCAAACCATGACCAGCCAAAGATGTGCTTTAAGAACCCTTATACCTAGGTAGGTATAAGGGTTCTCACCTTCTCATTAGGTAATGAGAAGGTTATGAAACCCCTGACCTAAGTGGACCTTTTGTGTCTTAGCTCATAGATTGGTTTTGCATGATTAACTGCGATAATGAAAATGGGTAGCCGGTCGTCAAAAAAACGGTCTCTAGGTTAATTTTTAAAGTAAATTAATAAAAGTGTTTTAAATGTGTTAATTTAGTCTAATATAGTCAAACCTAGTTATTAAGTATTCTAAACAGTGATTGTAAAGTGTTATTTGTCGCGAAAACTTCGTAAAAACAAAGGATTCAAAACCGGCTGTCAACTCAACGCACCAACGGTGACGGATTTCAAATTATCATCGATCCCGGGGAGTATTTTGTTTTATCTATGTGCTTGTAGCTAACATTTACAGACCACTGAACATCACAAAGTACTGCTCAGGTCTCTGAGCTACGTCCATCACACACTGGCACGGTTTATGTCTCCTTTTGCTTGACAACTAGTGGAAGCAAAATCGACGACGAAAACATTCGCCCAGACAATAAACACTACATAATTTACTACACAAAAATAAGATAATTATGGTTTAATAATTAATTATTCATAGGTACTTTAAGGCTCTCATGTGTCATATACTTGTTACTGTCAATCAAGTTTGTTTGTTTTACATTATAAGCAGTATTCCTTGTAACTTCACTTCTATTTAACTTTCCCATCTAATCCCTTAAAATAATTTTAAAATCTATTTTGTTAACATTTCAATAATTACTTAATTTTTAACTTAATTTAATTTAATTATTTTCTTTTCTTTTTCCCCTTCTACCTCCTACTAATCTAAATATTGGAACATCTTTTCTCACACTGTTATTTAGCTGCATAACTTCACACATTCCAGGTGACTGACATTTCAAAGAAAATGTTGACCCGCAGTGCTACAATCAAGGAGATGGAAGCAAAACTAAGAGCTACCTTGAAGGAGCTGGAGGTCTCTGAAGCGATGTGTAAACAGCTGCTCCGTGAAAGGGAAGACAGTGAAGTGGAAGTGGAAAACATTATTTTAAAGAACACCTCCCTCAAGAATGAACTGTCACAGCTACACATGCAACATATGGACTTAACTGACCAGCACAGTCAACTCCAACATGTAGTGTCAACATTTCAAGAGTGTAGTGACACCCACGAATTGGCATTGAAACGAATCTCAGAGCTTGAACAGAGATTGTTTGAGGCCCAAGAGGCACTATCAATCTCTGAGAGTATCAAAGTCGATAACCAGGTTGCTCGCACTAGTAATCTTTTTGATGAGTTGGTAGGTAGTAAGTCAAAATCAGTGTGTGAGCCAGCTGTAACCATAGATTTGACTGGTGATGATACCATACCATTATCTCCTATTGTTATGAGTCACAACAAATTAAAAAAATATATTAAAATCAAGAAGTTCATTAAACGGTCACAGAGATCAATTAAAAAACAAAAACTCTTAAAATTAAACATTTCGCTTAGAAAAGAACGTGTTGTCTTATCAAAAAGTTTAAATATTTGTACTATTGAGTTAGATAAATGTAGGGAAAAGTATGACACGGATATTCAGCTCCTCTATAATGATATATTGCATAAGGAGCATTTGCTGAAGGATATTTTTGAAAAATATGAAACTTCACAACAACAATTAAGTGACCACTTGTTGGAGGCTGGAGAACTACTGGATTTGGTGAAGTACAATGCTGAGAGGTATGAGTCTCTGACTAATGATCTTTCATGCAGCTGTGCCAACCAACCACCACCTCTTCAGCATAAGTCTGACTTGCCCCTTCCGGTGTTAGCTCTTCCAGCAGAGACCACACAGGTAAATAAATCTATATTTTTTTTATGACGAATTAGGTTCTGGCTTTGGAAAAATCTTACTCAATTACCTTAGCCATAGTTTTACCAATCATAGTTACCATAACATAAGTTTTAAACAAATGATTAAAAGAATTGCCAATACAAACCTGGATAATTATTCTACAATGGTTTTGCTATTAGGTAATAGCACTGGTATTACCACAAAGGACCTAGTGGATGGTGTCAACACCTTATTAAATTTAAACATAGGTAAGATAATGTTGTGTGCTTTTCCTTACTCTGATACTTTATCATATAACGAAAATAATTATATTTTTAAGTTGAATAGAACTATTCACAAGCTGACATGTTATCATAGTGACAAATTATTGTATTTTGACACTAACAAGTTTGTTAGTGGTTTTAAGTTAACTCAGAGAACTTTATCTCTGTCTGGGGAATGTAGACATCTGATTGCTATGTTGATAGCATATAATATTAACGAGGTTATAGCTAATATAACAAATTCTAGGATTAGTGACGAGACTGTGTTGCCTAGTTATACTAACAACATAGTGATTAATTATGAATTGTCATGTTGTACGAAGGAGGATCCCCCTATAACACCAACATCCTTGGAGACCACTACCAGTCAGATAGGGCTCTCTCCTCCTGCTGGAACTTGTACGGGCAATCTAGACTCTCCAGTTGTAGTTGTGGAGGTCACTCCGGATAATTATTTAAACTAGTCAGTGAGACAACAGAAGTTACCCCTTTAAATAACCAATTATTATTACAGAATAACAAAAAGGTATCTTCTGGCAATATATTTAATAACACTAAAAAGCCAAAGGGAGTGCAACATAATTTAAAATTATTTCATCAAAATATCCAAGGTTGCGCTTCCAAATTATTGGAAATAGAATTGTTTTTGGAAAACACCAAGTTTGATGTAATTTGTTTAACAGAGCATTGGCTGAAAGATCATCAAGTAATGTCAATTAATTATGAAAATTATTGTGTAGTTAGCCATTTCAGCCGAAAACGTATGATACATGGCGGGTCATTAATATTACTTAAAAATTCTATTAAATCGAAAGAACGAAAAGACATCGTCGGGCTGTCTGTTGAACACACCATTGAATTGTCCTGTGTTGAGCTTGATAAGCATGTTATAGTATGCGTATACAGACCTCCCAGTTACCAGAATCTATCTGTATTTGATTCTGTAATGGAAGATGTGTTAAAGAAACTTAGTACTAGTAGTAAATGAATAATCGTATGTGGAGATTTTAATATTAATTTATTGGAAAATAACTTAAATACTGTCAGATTGTTAAGCCTTTTTAGGTCATTTGATTTGTCAAATGTTTTTATTGAACCAACCCGAGTGACAGCTTCCTCTGCCACTTGTATAGATAATATTTTTTGTAATTGTGATTACTTACACAAACAAATTGTAAATAAGTTGCCGTCTGATCACAGTGGACAAACAATTACATTTAGCTCCTACATGCCGTTACAAAAAATTCAAATAAGGTTTAGGACAATTACATGTAAAAATTTGGAAAAATTAAATAATTCTTTGGCCAGTAAATTATGTGACCAGAATTTTAATAATATAGGTGACCCAAATGAGTTCTATGCCGAGTTCTTTTCACTGTTAAACGACCAGTTTAATAACACTTTTCCACTAAAAACTAAAAGCATTTACACAAAGTTTTTATTTAGTGACTGGGCGACTCCAGGTATTCGTAAAAGCAGGGAAAAACTTTTTGAACTTTATGGCTTAAAGCAACATTTGAAAAATGAAAACTTTCATCGGTATGTTGCAAAATATTTAAAAACTTTTAAAAGTGTGTGCCAAATAGCTAAAGCTCTTTATATTAGCAATAAAATAAAATCAGCTGATGATAAAATAAAGACTACCTGGCAAATAATAAATAATGAAACAGGTAGGAAAAAACAGCGTAATACTGAATTTAATTTAGAGACTGCACATGGCCCCATCAACTCAGATGTAGAAATAGCTCAGGAATTTGAAAATTTTTTTGCGAATATTCCCTTTAAAACTACTGAAGCTTTAAATTCATCCCCCACACTTTCTGCTGCCTTGCTTAAAAAGAATGTAAAGCCATGCCCTTTGGAGTTTAGGTTTCAGCATACAAATCCCCAGGCTGTTATAAAAGCTTTTAAAGATCTTAAAATTAAATCAACAGAAGATCTCTGGGGAATGTCTGTAAAAGTATGTAGATCTCTCATAGAAACCATTGCGCCTTATTTAGCTTTCATATTTAACACCAGTGTTGATCAAGGAGTTTTTCCGGATCTTATGAAACATAGTAAAGTAGTTCCATTATTCAAATCCGGTGACAGTAAAGAACCCAACAATTATAGGCCTGTGTCGATTCTGCCAGTTCTCAGTAAGGTGTTTGAAAAGCTTATGCTCAATCAAATGTTACGTCACTTTAATAAAAATTCCATCTTTCATGAACACCAGTACGGTTTCACCAAAGGGCGTTGTACTACTGACGCCGGTGTTACCCTAATAAAGAACATTTTTAACGCCTGGGAAGAAGCACAAGATGCCATTGGAATCTTTTGCGACCTCTCTAAGGCGTTCGATTGCGTAAACCATGAGACACTTCTGATGAAACTGGAGCACTATGGGATTAGAAAAAAAGCACTTGATTTGCTAAGATCGTACCTGAAAGATAGAAAGGTTAAAGTTCAAGTAAACGGCATAAACTCATTAGGGTCTGAAATGACAATGGGCGTTCCTCAAGGTTCGTTATTGGGTCCATTCCTCTTTTTAGTTTATATTAACGATTTACCCCAATTACTACAATTACAATTACTTCAAAATCAACCAAAGATGGTGTTATTTGCAGATGATACATCATTGATCTTTAAAATAGACCGACGGTCACAAAATCTTGACGACGTGAATAACTCTATTCTTCAGGTCCAAGATTGGTTTACGGTAAATAATTTAGTACTTAATGAAAAAAAAAACCAAATGCATTAAATTTAAATTGCCTAATGTTAGAAGCAGCGAATGTGACATCATATTGAATGGCCAAAAACTAGAGTTTATTGATCAGACAGTTTTCCTAGGAATCACGCTAGACGAGAAATTACAATGGGGGCCTCATATAACATCTATTGCGGGGCGGCTAAGCTCGGCCGCTTATGCTGTTAGAAAGATAAGACAGTTAACAGATGTAGAAA
Organism: Globia sparganii; assembly: GCA_949316385.1. Classification (NCBI taxonomy): domain Eukaryota; kingdom Metazoa; phylum Arthropoda; class Insecta; order Lepidoptera; family Noctuidae; genus Globia; species Globia sparganii. Next base: position 21,493,076 of record OX438671.1, read on the forward strand.
CCGCGCGTTTGGTCTATTTTAGTTACTTCCACAGTATTATGTCATATGGCATTTTACTGTGGGGTCGGGCTGCTGATATTGAATCCATTTTTATTTTGCAAAAGAGAGCTGTCAGAGCCATTTACAATCTACGTCGTCGTGAATCTCTTAGGGAACTATTTAAAAAGGTTAATATTATGACGGTACCTTGCCAATACATTTATGAAAATATTATGTATGTAAGAAAAAATCAACATCTTTTTAATAAAATAAGTGATAGACATAATTTTAATACTAGAAATAAAGATAAATTAGATCAACCTTTTTTCAGATTATCTAAAGTGCAAACATCTTTTATGGGGTACTGTGTTAAATGCTACAACAAAATACCTTTTGATATATTACAATTAAATGAAAGAAAATTTAAAACTCATATAAAAAGTACACTTTGTAAACAAGGATTATACAAATTGGAGGATTATATCCAAGATAACAATGTTTGGAAACATGCTGGTCCTGCTCCATAGGACAATCTAGAGTCTAGACAAAATCAAACTGGTTGCTAATTTAATTTATACATACACATTTTTTTTTTTACATTGTTTTTTACATTCTTTGACAAATGTAATTCACACACTTTTTAAAATATTAGTAAAATTTTTCAATCTTTGTAAATATGTGGGCACCATGTATCTATCACATAATTGATTTACCAGTCTGTTATATTTTTAATTCTTTTACCATTTTTGGTAGACTAAATTTTATTTTAGGTGCATCGTCTTCACATATAATTATATAAACAATGTATACAAAAACTTGTAAAACATTTTAAAAGAGTAACGGTGGAGTTTCTTGCCCATTCTTCTCCACACGAAAACTACATTTTGGAATGGGCGACTAGAATCAATTCTATTTTTTCATTTTAAATTTTGACGTTCAAAAGTGCCTTTTAAGTGCCTATTTGAAATAAATGATTTGACTTTGACTTTGACTTTGATTATATTTCTCTGATTTAATGCATACAGTACGATACCGAACTACGGTTGATTGCAGTTCACTTTAGAAATGTACACGCTTGGGCAAGTAGCGAAAGTTACTTTCATAATATTATGTTAGTATAATATTATTTTTCTCTTTTCTTTTTTATGTGCTATATTATCAATTAGCTTTTGCCCGCGGCTTCGCTCGCGTTAAATTCGGGGTAACACGGTTAAAAAAGTAGCCTATGTCATTCTCCATCCCTTCAACTATCTCCACTTAAAAAATCACGTCAATTCGTCGCTCCGTTTTGCCGTGAAAGACGGACAAACAAACAGACACACACATACACTTTCTCATTTATAATATTAGTATGGATAGATTATTATCATCTTGGTCGTGTGTGATAGTCCATTGAAATGTATGGCGAGAGATATTGTGTCTTAAGATAAAATATTATATTATCTTAGCCGTGTGCAGCGCCCCATAATGAACTCCACTGCGGGTGACGTAACCTACGACAAACTTATTATTTGCGGTTGGTACAGTAATCGGGTATAGGGATTGAACCGCAAAATTAAGTTTGTTTTTTATTGTATATACTTTTTCGGGATAAAAAGTACCCAGTGTGGTGCCCAGGATATTAAAGAATGATTATACCAAGTTTCATCGTAATCGAACCGGTAGTTTTTGCGTGATGCCTGAACAAACAGACAGACAGACAGACAGACAAAAGAATTTTTAATCACATTTTTGGGTTCAGTTTCGGTCTAGTAACAACCCCTTTTTTTTTGTGGATGGGAAATCATCAAATGACCCCTCCCGTTCTGGGTGGAGCAGAAGGGAGTGTCAGACTCTTACTGACTAAAACCCACCCGTGTTCCTTCCTTAGCCCTTTGTGTTCCGGGGTAACCCTTTCGGACAATCCCGCTGCCCCGGCAGGCTTCGCCCTTACGGGCCTCTTCCTTATTGCTGACATCTCTTTGAGACGCGCGTGGAACACGTACACGCCGTCCGGCACGGGTCTGGTCCTGATCGGACGGAGGGTTACCCATTACCACACCCCGGACACTCCGTACAACGCGCGCAAAATAATTACCTACTACTACTACATAGCCAAATGACGTCGGTACACGTGCAAATGTGTGCGTAAACTCTAGTAGGGTTGGTTGTCGTGCGGAGCGTAAAAAAAAGGCGGGAACGACGACGACGCGACTAGAAAGGACTAGTTTGATTGTTTATCTAATTAGTCGGGTTCGTAATGAAATAAAAATAATATTATAATAGTTACTAAATGTAAAACTTTTTAACAATAACTTTAATTTCGGATGTCGGTGTCTTTGGATCTGTATTTTAGTTTATTGCCACCGACTTACGAAATTAAAGTTATTTTTCACTTTGTATTTAGTGTTTTTTTGGAAGTCGGTTTTTTTTTTAAGTTTTTATTTCTCGCTTTTTAGTGGGCCTGTTTATAATGGATCTAAGGTACAATAGCCTAATGTCAACTTGCTCATCGCCTTGTACAAAATATTGCTTTTCCCGATGCAGGGACGTTAATTGTTGAGAAGTTCTCTTGGTTCATCATCAGCTCCATTTCACCATTCGCATTGTGACGAGCATAAAATGTGCTTAGCAAACATATTAAAGTAATCGAATCGCAACCTGTGAAATACTTATTATTGAGTAGTCCCGGTGGCCATCTGTGGTCTTCATCATCAGTTCCACTTCACTAAATGTTGCTATCCCAGAGCAAATACCCATGCAAATAAGGTACTTAGCTAAATATTGCTTACACTAAAATATTTTCGTTTAAATGACCTACTTAACTATAAATAATCGGTTATTATATCGCATGGTATTAAAATGCGGTATCTTACAAACATTTATGTAAATACAAATTCGGAAAAGTATCACAATATCGAACCATAGTGATTAAAACTCAGATAAAACTTTTAAATCGCAAAATTATGTGCTCGTGTCAGCAGTACAGTGCTGCGGTTCTTTGTGAGCGCCCCGAGCTAAAGAACCGCCGATAATGCCGCGGATGTGCGGGGTGAGGTGCGGTATCTGATGTCAGCGCGGGGTAGGGAGTGGCCATTCTGTACGAAGTACTATTAGGTATTCTGTGCCATTACTCTCCGCCCGCAGGCCCGCGCCTACGGTGGCCGGGACCCTGTTTTATAAAGCTGACAATCCGACAAGTCCGACATATCTCAAAAAGTGACAATTCGACAATTTTTCTGTTTAATAAAACTTACAGGCGACAAAATTGTCACGGTAGAAAATTCACAAATCCGACATTTTTCTGTTTAATAAAACTTTTTGAGCGATAGGTGACAGGTGACAATTTGTCGTGAAAAACTTGTCAAATCTGCTTTATTAAACAGAAAATTGTCATGACATATTGACATATTTGTAGAATTTTCAGACAATTCTGACAGGAGCGATACCGTCTGTCGCGAAATTATAGTTTGAATTATGAAGGTGTAAGAAAGTGTTAATTGATAAAATTGTTCATCAACTTGAACACGTTACAAGAAGAAACTTAACACTTACACCCGATAAAGTAATTTATGCGCTTTGCATTGGATAGGTTGTGGTTCACAGTACCACGTTATTGGTGATGCACATGGGCTTAATAAAACAATCGTACCTACATCGGTACCTACAAGGGTGTGTGTTATGCCCAAGCATACATAAAAAAATATATAAACATCCGAATTGACAACCTTCTAATTTTTTTAAGTTAAAAAAATACGAATTGATGACGGATAAACTAGTTAAAATAAACGAAACTTTACCATAGTCCTTTTGCGCCAATTTTGCCATGTAGTCATAAGTCATAACCATAAATCATTTAATCATTTATTAACATAGGTACAATAAATAGTTGTTATAAAAAATTACAAGCGCGCTATTTTATACCAGAAGCCGTACAAATATGATGATATTAATAAATTGATAGTGGATGTCATTGATACCTACTAAAATTGCTTCCTATAACAAAATTATTTGCAAATATGTCAAAAGTCGACATAATTGTCACGACAATCCGACAATCGTCACCGACAACTGTCTGAAATAATTTGACTTTGGTTTTTTGACATCTATCGAGTTTTGTTAAACGCGTTTTTAAATGACAAATATGTCCAGTTTTGGCCAGCAATGTGCAGCGCACATTTGAGCGGGCCGGTTTGCACGCGACTTTTTTTCACTAAACAAACGTGACGAAATTTCATTTGCCTTGTACGACTTGTTAAATAAAGAGAACAGCATAGATATATTATGTCTTAAGTAAACATTCTTGCTTGAAGGTACTGAAAAAAACTTTCGCTTAAAGGGCTTTACAACTGCAGCTTATTGTTCAAGAAAAACTTCGAAAAGCTCTGAGGGTGCTATTATACTTCTAAAAAATGAAATTGAATTTAAAATTATACAGGAAATACAAAAAATAAGTGAAACATGTGTGTTTGAATGTTGTGGTTTAGAGTTGACTAAATACGGGATATTATTAATATGTGTTTATAGAACTCCTTCGTCAAATGTACCGATATTTCTTAGTAAACTCGAGACCCTATTGAGGATATTGTGCCGTAATACGAGAAAGAAAATTATTATATGTGGGGATACAAATATAGACATTTTAAAACAGTCGAAGGAATGTAGGGAATATAATTACTTGTTACAAAATTATAACCTAAAACATGTTCTCTTGACTCCTACTAGAGTAACAGAAAATACACAAACTTGCATTGATCACATCGTAACCAGCATAGATGAAGGGTGTGCAGAAATACATAATTTAGGCTTATCGGACCACTCAGCGTAATCTTATAACTGGGCTGTTACAAAAATACAACAACCAGTTTTAAAATGGTGGTAAATAAATGATCCTGAACGCCCCATGCAGTGAACACACACATCAAAAAGGTTTATTAGTAGATTCGCACGAATTTACCGCCCGAAGCGGGCGAATCGTCACTTTTAAATAATTTCATTTTTTGATTAGGTGACTAGCACATATTTTGTTTGGTTTTTATTCTGTAAAATAAACAATAAGTAATCTGTATTTCCACCGAATAACACAATCGCCGCGATTCGGATACTCAATATGAGTTCATCCAAATCACGTTGCGGAAGATTTTCTGGTGTGTGTGCGGCATCCATATTAGGCAGAGCTCTTCTTTGAAGCATATCCAATGCGTGCTCAATAGGATTCAAGTCTGGCAATTGAGTAAGCTATGGTAAGACGTTGATATCAGCTGCGGCAAGTGTGTTTGCAGTGTGTTAACTTTGGCAGTGTGTGGACGTGCCTTATCATGGATAAACAGAAATGAAGCACCAAATAAGGTCCGGACAGGATTTTCAAATATCATGATTGTTACTGGTGTATCATGCATGAATACAATGGTTTGTATGCATGGATTACATTGCATGATTATAAACGTTCTTGGCGTCTAGGGGTCCTCCAATACCGTGTACGCCTAGTATCTGGACTCATTCTGAAGCGATGTTCGTCAGAAAACACACGAAAATCCGCTCTCAATTTCTGTGTGTGTATGTAACGATCTTGTCTGACTCAAACTCAAACTCAAACTCAAAGCATTTATTTCAAATAAACCAATTATAGGCACTTTTGAATTGTCATGGGTCGGTCAGTCAGAAAGATGAAGCTAGTTGCTGAGTGTGGTGATGCGAGCTCGTACTCCATATCGCTGTGCCACGCTGCCAGTGATGTGGTAACATTCAAAAACTATTCCCTTTTCAAATGACGAAATTTACTAACAAGTAGACTGTATGCTTAGGAGTTACAAAAAACATCATTAAAAACCTGATTTTTAGTAACTATAGCAAAAACGAGCTTGGTCCCTGGACACTTTTGATTTGTATTTCGTCGATTATAAAAAAAAACGCTGTTCGGTACATTTTGATCGCGTAGACATTGCAATTTTCTATGAAACAGATTCAGATTTCTTACTTTTTTTGATAACCGACGAAACATTTCTACCAGTGGCGAAGGGTGAATTTATGACAGAGGTAAGCCGGAGCAAGAAAAAAATGTCAATAAACCGTTTCATTATATTTCAATGATGAATTGACTATAGAGTGGTTGAGTTCTAAATTTTCGAAGGGAAGCCGGCGGGAATCGAGTTGTATGGTACCTTCGCCACTGATTTCTACGCTAGGCAATCTACAATAATGTGCTGAATTCATGGTTGCAGTTTGCGCGTCGACGTCCCGGTCACCGTGTACCAGTGTAATATATTTTTAAATCATTAATCTCAGCGATTACTGCTCAGCAAAGGGATGATGCAAGCTTACATTAGCACTAACAGCACTATTATTTATTTACAGGGTGGGTTTTGGTCAGCGGCGGCCTTAGGGGGTGGCGAACAGGGCAATCGCCCGGGGCCTCGCTCTTGCAGGGGCCTCGCGCAACAACCCAAGCAAATTTTAAAAAATATAGATTTTTTTTTAATTTAAAACTTTTGATTTTGATCCTTAATTATTTAATAATAGAAAAAAAATAACTGAAGTTTACCCCACTATCGAAATAGTCCTGAGAATTATTGCCACCACACCTGTTACAGTTGCATCTGCTGAAAGGAGTTTTTCGAGGCTTAAAATTAATTATTAAAAAATAGGTATTTGAGGAATTTGATGACACAATCGGCTTTCAATCGAAAATGACGTAGCTCATTCGTTAGATTATTGTGCTTTAATTAAAGATTTTAGTTTTAGGAAAAGCCGTAAACATCTATTTTAAAATTTTTCATCTCTGTAAGTATTTGTTAATCTTTCAATGTAAAATATTTTAAAACTCAAATTTTATTTATTTGTATAAAATATTTAACATTTCCCGTCAAACATGACAAATACCTAAACCAAACAATTAGACCTACTTTCGAATCACATACTTTTCACGAAGGACAAAGAGCCTCGCAAATACCTGCTGCCCGGGGCCTCGCAATGGGTAAGGCCGCCGCTGGTTTTGGTCCATACTGGGGAGTGCAAACCAGTTGAAGGGACGTACGACAATAACGGGTATTTCGGGTCGCAGTGGTGGTTAAAACATCCATACATGAGACAGATGTTCTATCTTAGCAGCCTTAACCCTTCTACGACCACACGTAAACGATAGCGACCTTTGCGCTGCCATCGTCAACGATGTCGTGGAAATGGCGAAGTTTTTGGCCAGCCAAATGTAATATACTGCACCGTGAAAAGTTAGGTGAAGTGAGCTTAGAGGGAGCTGTCAAGAGTATCAATCCCTAGCATCAGGATGACACTGACAGCTCACTCCACGCTCACTTCACCTAAGTTTTCACGGTGAGATGGTTACAGAATCGCACTGCTGTTGTGTTATCGACACGACGAAGATCAGTTCGTAGGGCATTTTCCCTTAGATTTAGAGGACTTTTTCAGGGAGACTTTGTTTAGGGGATTTTTAAAATAAATGACTTGTATAAAGTGTTATTTGCAGAGGACACTTCGCTTTTATTGAACGTCAGCAGCTGGTTTCTGACAAAGTCAATAGCACCATCGCAAAATTAGTTGACTGGTTTAATGTTAATAACTTACTTCTTAACGAGAAAAAACTAAATGTATTAATTTAGGATACCTAATTTTAAACAAGTAGAAACTATATAGGGTTCTCATAAGAGTCATGAAGAGTTGAAACCCAAAGATACCACTGTATTCCTTGTTATAACCTTGGATGCCAAGCTTCAATGGGGACTCCATATAGATAAATTGTAAAAAAAGCTTAATTATGTCGCATACGCTGTTAAAAAAATTTTAGTTCAGTATATATTTTTAACATGTGATGTGGTATGGTATTTTGTTGTGGGGAAATGCCGCCGATATTCAGACAATGTTTATTTACAGAAACGAGCAATCTTTCAATTTATAAATTATGTCCCAGACACGCCCTCCGAGACAAATTTAAACATATTAATAATAATGATTGTGCCTTCTCAGTATAGGTATTTATGACAATATTTTATATGCACATAAAATTAATCAGTTTAAAATATACAGTGATATCCATAACATAATTATACTAGGAACAAACACATTGTCAACAAGGCTCTAGAAACTGGATGGATCGTTATGCCACATTCATTAATAAATTCCAATCTTTTATAAAGCGGAATCTATGCCAGAAAACCTATTATACTGCCAAAGACTATACTGGAGACGAAAAGAAATGAATTTACACAGTGAATGTTGAATTTTATTTTATTTTGCTACTTTACTTTTTTTTTCTAGTTCCCTTTTGACTTAGACAATGACGTGAACATTTATTGTATAAAGTACCTATTAAGTGAATGTGAGGACTATGTAGGCCATTGTTTCCGTTTTGATCATGGTTTAGCAGTGAGTAGTATATGCGACCTGCCGACGGCCTACGGTCATAAAGGACATTCATTTTCCTTTAGTATTGTTCACCGAATCGTTGAACTTTAAGTTCTGAGTTGGTCTGCACAGTTACTGTCCAATGGGTGCACTGACTCGCCAATAAGTGTGGTTTTTTCTTCAAAAGACCATTTCAGACACCATCTTCATGGTCTTCACATGATCTGACCAAGATTATATCTGGACTTTAAAAGAGACTGTGATCTCCGAGTTTGATTCGGCCTTTCTTCTCAGAGTAGTTAGATAGGAAACACTGTCCTCACATATAGTTTTTTAAAAATATGATTGACGGTAAAAGTGTTTGTGCAAACCTATTAACAGAAATAAAATCATTTTATTATTGCACATACAGTCACGAGCATAAATATATTACTTTGGACAGCTCGGCGATAGTATCTGATTTCACGATTCATCGATATAACTGTCGTCGAGATGACGGCAAAAAATATTTGTGGTGTGTGTATTTGTGGAAGACACAATCTACAGCAACAATATCTATACTTATAATAAATCTGTAGAGAGGTCAATTCTGTACATGAAATATATTTCCAAAATAACTATCAGCGGGTGATTAGTGATCGATACTGACGCCAACGATGCAATCAGTAAAATTTTTGTCTGTCTGTCTGTCTGTCTGTATGTTCGTTATAGAAACAAAAACCACTCGACGGATTTCAACGAAACTTGGTACAATTGTTCTTCATACTCCTGGGCAGGTTATAGTATACTTTTCATCACGCTACGATCAATAGGAGCAGAGCAGTGAAGGGAAATGTTGGGAAAACAGGATTTCTTTTTAGGTGAAGTAGTAATAGGTTAGTAGTAGTTAGTTAGTAGTAGGTAAGTTTTGGTTAATTTATGTTCAGTTTTTTTTTTAATATTAAGTAGGTAACAGCGTAGGTACTTTTATTAATTATAGGTATAGGTATTATTAATTATAGTAGTTATAGGTATTTAGTTTTAAGTGAAGTAGGTTTTATTATATATTATTTTATATATTAGACGTAGTTATATATTTTTAGTTATTCAAGCCCCAAGCGGACGCCGGCGGCCGCCCGCTATTGTCTTGAAAAACGCGTTGAATGAGAAATACGCGTTCTCAAGAATCGGCAGAAGAAAGAGCACATCGGTTAAACTCTATGAGAGTTAGTGCCTCAATTTCCGGAAGTCATTATTCCACGCGGACGAAGTCGCTGGCAAAAGCTAGTTGTATAATAATTATATTTTATTCTATTGATTAGAACTATATTTTTGTAAAAATCGCCTTACAGGGTGCATGTTTTAAACTTTTAATCTTATTCCAACCTCTGTAAAACATGTTTGCAATAAACTGATTTAATTTGATTTGAAAGTATAGTGTCTACAAGAAGAAATGGGAAAAAATATAAACAAAAATATGCCCCAACGCGGGAAATAAACGTTCTTATGAAAAGTACTCTTTATGAAAGTCAAGGATCCTTCAAGATTAAATAAAATCTTAAGTGATGAATTTAATTATAAGATAATTAACCTTTAATTTTTGTTTTATTAGCAAATTAAATATTTAGGGAAAAAAATTGTTAAGTCAAAGAACATTGCTCTAATCATCCAATGAAATTAATCTGTGCGATAATTCCAAATTTATTTTTACTTTAGGTATCAATTATTATAATCGCACGGACACTTCAAAATCTCGTTATCAATTTAAAAAGGTGTCATCTCTCGCTCGCTCTCTTAAGGCGCACTAAACCTTAAAATCAGAAAATATTTTTTCTTTTTATTATGCTGGGAAATCGATACCTATCACGTCTGCGGAGTTTTTCTAGCGATTGACTCTGTATGTGCAGAAGCATTTTTCCAATTTAAAAATGTTTAATATTTTATTACCCACGACACCATATACAGGGTTATTGGAAAAACATTAACGACCTCTTAAGAGGTCATTGTACTGATCATTATCAACAACTTTTACTATGGAACCAAACCTGAAATCGCGAAAAAAAATCAGCTGTTCCCTACATTTACGTTCGCATAACTCGTCATAATGATTAGTACAATGACCTCTTAAGAGGTTGTTAATGTTTTTCCAATAACCCTGTATACATATTTATATATCCTAGGTTCGATTTCCAGATCAGGCAAAGTGTTATTGTGATTTTCCATTAGGAATTTCACAGTAGCAGCCAGGAGTCTGGATTTGTGCCGTTGAAGGTAATAGTCTCGCCCCCATTAAACAACTGGACTTAAACGTAACTGAGGAAATATGGGTGTACCTACTACATAGGTACACCTCAGCATACCCTTGTTACGTGGCAACAAGGCGTGATGATAAAAATTATGATATGCTGAACATATTCATCCTTATTACTATACAACGTGTAACGTTAAATGCGCAAAACCTCATACACCCCAGTTAGATCATTGAGTTAAAAGCATAATACAATGAACAAAACTATTTTTAAAGCTATTTTTATTAAGAAAATCGTGTTGATCCTAGCATTGTTTTACGCATTCAAAATTGAGTCTTATTGCCTTAAAATAAGACTTAATTTTCTTTGGCTCAATCGGCGGATAGTATGGCAAAATACATCATTTTGAAAAAAAAAACCTAGTTATATTAAAAGTTACTGAAATCGATTCAGTAGTCAATCATGAACAAACTATTTTCAGGTTTTGCGCATTTAACGTTACATGTTGTATATATTTATTCTCCGTGGAACTGTCGCCGCCTACTTACATTAATTATAATTTCACTGTGTAAAGCGTGATCTTCTTTTTTCTGTCTAGCCAAGTTCCCAGGAAACTTTATAGTGCACAAGTGTATTGAACTGCAGTGCGATTCTGTAACCATCTCACCGTGAAAATTTAGGTGAAGTGAGCTGTCAGTGTCATCCTGATGCTAGGGATTTGTACTCTTGACAGCTCACTTCACCTAACTTTTCACGGTGAGATTTTTACAGAATCGATTGGCTGAACTGTAGATGAACTTCCTCACTCTCATGGCCGTCCCCTCCGACTCCGATGGGACGGCAACATTCGGAATCATTCCACTTTGTCCCACCGAGCCGCCCCACTGGTAGGGCAAAGTGGAATGCCTAGAATTTTAACTATGTACAGTCAGTAAAGAAGATAAGTATGCAGGGTCGTCGAACATAGTTAAGGGCCTATACTACCTCAAATGGCTTAGCATGATCCTCCGTTATGTCGAAAATACTGCAGCATTAATTTTGAAATAAATATATGGTAAAGTTGTGGATTAATCTTAGGTCTTATGTTAGACGAAAACACGATTCCATAAAATTTTCTCGATAGAAATAAATTCCAAAGTTACCTCCAAACTGAACAATAAACCGCTGGTATTCAAAAAATACTTCAAATTAGATCATGAAACTTTGTATACTAACCGAACTAACTATAAAGCAGGTCTTATGTTATTTTTTTTTTTAATTACCATTATTTTCACCGTAAAAAGCAAATACCTAAACTATTGGCGGTGCTTGCCGCCTAGCACCGCACTATGTCTCGCTCCCACTCAGTCCGCGAGCAGTATCGTGCGAGCGAGATAAAGAGTGAATTTTAGCTGAGGTAGTATAGGCTCTTAAAGTTTACTAAGAAACCGATTGATGTTTTCGAATGAAATTTAATTTGATAAATGAACTGTTTGTTCTCTATTAATTAAATCAAATTATATTCGAAAACATCAATCGGTTTCTTACTAAACTTCAACTATATTCGACGACACTGCATACTTATCTCCTTTGCTGACTGTACCTACACTAAACTTTTAAAATCACAGATATACGATTTGTTCTTACTGGTTCATTGAAACCTAAAATCACAAACTGAGTACGATTTGTCCTCGTAAATAGAAAACGAAATACTGTTTAAACTATTCAAAATTACATATTAATAATCATTTAGATCCCCGCCCTGGGACCTGGAGGCAAAGGTACCTACTCATTTCACTGTACCGGTGGCGCGAGGAAACGGGGGCGCGAGGTGAGCGGCCGATGCAGCGCCAGTTTGAGCTCGCAGAGATCGCAGCTTTGAGAGGTCCTGGTGGCGGAATGGCGGGACAGGCTCTTACACCCTACCGCCGACCTCATCACCATCAAGGAGATCCGGCTGGTACTGGTGAACTGGCTCGGGAGAAGGCACGGCTCCCTGACGTTTCGGGCGGCGCAGATGTCTCGGGGCATAGCTGCTTCGGGAAGTACCTGTGTCGCATAAACAGGGAGCCGGACGCCCGGTGTCACCACTGCGTGGACTGCCGGAAGGGTATGGCGCGGCATATGCTGTCAGAAGGTACGGCTTGGTAGGAGTGCCCTCATCTCTGGATTAGGCAGTGCCCTGTCGCCGGCCATAGTAACTTCGATGGTCTGCAGCGATGAGACCTGGTATGCGGTGGACTCCTTCTGGGAAACGGCTGCGGAAAGGTAGAGGGAGATTAAGTCCTCTCTCCCGGCCTGCAGCAGACGCACCAGGCGTCGGCGGAGGGCGGACAACGTCCTTTTCGGGCCCCCCCAAAAGAGTCTAGGGGCGGCAGATGTCGGGTCGTTCATTCAACCGGACCAGAGGTGGCCGCGCGTAGTGTTTCACGCGCGCCCCTCTTTGACGTCGCGAGGGGAGTCAAACTGAGGGGGCCCGCAAATTTGGGTCAGTACCAGTCGGGGTCGTGGAAGGTGCGTACGTTCCCGTGATTCTTGGCGTGAGTGTGGGAATGGAACACCGCGATGGTTTTTAATCAGTAAGAGTCAGACCCCTCCACCCTCCCCAGGGCGGTGGACATCCATGAGGATTTTCCACCACGGAAAAAAAAGGAAAAATATGGTTAGATTATACATAAGGTGCTTATTTTCACAGTATTATGTCTTATGGTGTTCTGCAGTGGCGATCGGTAGCTTACGTAGATAGAATCTTACAAAAGAGGGCAATCCGCGCAATCTATAAAATAGGTCTTCGCGAGCCTCTTAGAAACAAATTCAAAGAAATTCATATACTAACTCTGCCTTCACTTTATCTTAGAAAGTATGTATACTTCCCGTAACCCAAAGGCTGGCTTTTACCTTGGCCAGAGGCTAAGCATTGCCATAAAACGTGGTAATGCCGCCTGTCTCTTGGGTACAGTACCAGTCGACAGCGATGCGGATGAATTTTTTGACGCTAAATTTTTGTTTGTCAATAGTTTTAGTTATTACACTTTATTTTATTAATAACCAACCGTTTACATAATATAACCTAACATTTAAAATAATTATATGTACATGTATATGAAAAAATAAGCAAAAGAATCATAGTGCATCAAAAAAATCGTCAGCATCGCTGTCAACAGTAACAGTGCCCAAAAGGCTGGCAGCATTGCCACGTTGTATGGCGATGTTAATTCTTTGGCCAAGAAATAGGCCAGCCCTCTGGCCACGTGAAGAGTCGACTAACCGCTTGGCCATCCAGCCGTTTGCTGGACCGATTTTGGTGAAGTTTGTTATGGACATACTTTGAAATCTGAGGGCCTTCCTCAGAGTACTACGCTACGACTTAGTAAGTGAACCAAACCGCGGGCGGAAGATCGTTATAAATATAACAAGCAACTTATAATTGTAGACCGAATAAAGAAAGAAAATAGTAGAGAAAGAACAAAAACACAAAAAAAAACAAGTCACATCCACGCAAAACGACCATTGAAGCAATGAAACAAATGAAAAAAATGAATTAATAATGTTAACAAAATAAAATAAATACCGCTCTATTATTAAGTAAGTTTAAGCTGATAAATAATTCAAAACGAACTAAAACTATTGAAAGTAGGTCGCCTATCAAATTATCAAACAACATTAAATGCTTACGAAGACACCATTTTCACAGACTTGTAGCTTTGATTGCTGAGCCATTAAAATAGAAGAACTAATATTAAACCTTAATTTACCAACTGACGTATTAGGTCTCCGCGCAGACTTCAATTAACGATAATTATTATGAATCGTTAATATGATTTTACAAGGTGGCTCCTAGACGTAGAGTATTATATTATCTGTGCTACTAGCTACTACATCGATCAAAAACTTTAACGTATCATTATTTCATTTATTAGATACATTTTAAATCCTACATATACAAGTTGTAACAGAATAAACGCAAGTCCTGAAAATAGTTTGTTCATAATTGACTATTGATTTCAGTAACTTTTAGTATATGTGTTTTTTTTTATATGTATTGTGTTTTTTTTTTTATATGTAATGGCTCAATCAGCGGTCAGTATGGCAAATACTGACCGCTGATTGAGCCATTTCAGTAACTTTTAGTATATGTGTTTTTTTTTATATGTATTTTGCCATACTGACCGCTGATTGAGCCAAAGAACATTAAATCTTATTTCAAGGTAATAAGATTAAATTGTCGATGCATAAAGTATTGCTAAAGTCAACACGATTTTCTTAATAATAATAGATAGCATAAAACAAGTTTTAGTCTTTATATTATGCTTTTAACTCAATTTTCTAATTGGGGCCTATGAGGTCTTGCGATAATTATGTTACATATTATATTATTATTTATTTACTTCAGACACAGCGATCCATATATGTTAGTAGTAGTATACAGGGTTATTTGTAAAACACCAGCAACCTCTTAAGAGTTCATTGTACTCATCATTATGAACAACTTTTACTATGGGACCAAACCTGAAATCGCGAAAAAAAAAATCAGCTGTTCCCTACATTTATGTTCGTGTAACTCGTCAAAATGTAGGGAACAGCTGATTTTTTTTTTCGCGATTTCAGGTTTGGTCCCATAGTAAAAGTTGGTCATAATTATGAGTACAATGACCTCTTAAGAGGTTGCTTGTGTTTTACAAATAACCCTGTATAGTTATCAGTTGGTATACAACGTGTAACGTTAAATGCATGTAACTAGTTTGTTCATAATTGACTACTGAATCGATTTCAGTAACTTTTAATATAGGTTTTTTTTTAAAATTATGTATTTTGCCCAACTATCCGACGATTGAGCCAATGAAAATTAAGTCTTATTTTAAGGTAATAAGACTCAATTTTGAATGCATAAAATAACGCTAGGCTTAACATGATTTTCTTAATAATAATAGTTAGCTTTTAAAAAAATAGTTTTGGTCATTGTATTATGCTTTCAACTCAATGCTCTAATTGGGGTGTATGAGGTTTTGCGCATTTAACGTTACACGTAGTATATATTACATTTTTATATAAAAACGTACCTAATAAAAACAGTAAAAAAATAGAATAAGAGGAACCTTATAACAATACGCCCCGTGTCCAGCTGAAGTAACATTACTATTCTAAATTATGGATAAAATAATATAAATTACAAATCAGTAGGTACATTTTGTTTCACGAATATGCTGACAGCTACCAAAATACAGCTCGAGGACAGTAAGCCGACGTCTGTGGGTGTGATGTTAAGCATGTCAACGCCATAGAACGGAACATTCTGGAACAGTTTAGCACCGGTAAATGAAAAGTTGTGTGGAAATTGGTTGTCATGGTATGGTGATACAGAGGGATGAGAAAAGTTTTGAGTATGATGGTCTATGGCTACAGGTTTATCAAATTGTCTACCAACTTAAATTGTCCATATATTCAAAAGTTGGTCTGGTGGTCGCAAGCGCTACTGCTGAAAATGAGGTCCTGGGTTTAATTCCTGGTAAACCCAGAACCTCATGTTCAATATATGACATTATGTTATCTTATTTACAAATCACAGCTGTCATTATTTAACAGTTGTATGTAATGGCTACATATACGGCAAATTGACATAGTGTGTGTTTTGATAAACAAATTGAAGACTATTTCAAAAACCACCTTTGTCAAAAATTTCATGTTATGAGATAGTTACGCCATCTTGTAGAGGAATTCATTCCTCTTAGTTGTTTTATTTAGTTGTATTACTACTTGTGTTCTTCGTTGTTGACACTTCACCCGAAGCGACTCTAAATCGCATATATGAGACAACATTATTGGGCTGTAATAAGCGAATTGCCCGGGGCTATATTTTTGCGGTGTGAGAGGTCTGCAGTAAAATGAATCGATAAAATACCGTGGATAGATTCGGATGCTGTTACGAAGAAAAAGGATTCAATTTAGGAAAGGTTTAGGCAATTTTTCGGCGTTTTATAAATTGTTATTAGATAGTTTGTTTAAGCGTTACGGTTTAGTCCCAAAATATCATGGCACTATTTTATTTTGTACATACTATTGACATCGATATTTGTAATTGTTAACGGTTTTAATCATTCAAATATATGTATTTTCTTTCTTTTTTTCTAATCATTTGCAGCTCATGTCTTGTGATTGCCCGTTGTATATAGGTAGTTCATCATCATTATCGTCATCTGTTCAACCCAAGCATCGCCACTTCGACCGGCAGCGTATTTGCGTAACATGCTATCAGTAGGAATGGGTTTCATTTTGAGAGTTCAACTACATTCATTGCGTTATTTACGTTGTAGAGCAGACACACTTTTCGAACATATGGAGCAATGGATTAGCAATAAGCTTCGAAATGATTCAAATTGAGAGTAATAGTGTGTTACGCAATTAGGGTGCGGTTCTGTGTTTCTCGCATCTCCACAATGTTATCGGTCCACCTTGTGGAAGGCCACAGTAGGTAGTCGTACGTGGTCGCCACTCGCTTTCGGACCAATCGGCCATCTGTTCTGCGAGCAATCTGCCCACTGTCACTTAAGTTCGGTAATTCGGGCTATGTCAGTCACCTTGGTTTAGATACCTGCGGATCTCTTCATTTTTGATTCGATCACATAATTATACATGGCTATATTTTCTAAATTGAATCCTATCGAAATTCAGTCCATGATAGTGTGCCGTTTAATTTTGACGGAAACTAGTTGGGCGTGACAGTCATTGTGTGGTTTACTGCAATTTTGATCGACTTTTACACTTTTTCATGAGCTTGCCACCTAAAACATAGAACAGTTTCCATTTACCACCATAAAGGAACAGAAATAATTATTTCAATATAAAACTTTGTACGGAAAAATGCTTCAAAAGCGACCAGACATGATGAATTTGTTTCGGTTTGTCCCAGCATTTTGCACAGGGCGCAGGTGTCCATGTATAGTGCAAATTCGCCGCCGTATTTGATGT
Organism: Globia sparganii; assembly: GCA_949316385.1. Taxonomy (NCBI): domain Eukaryota; kingdom Metazoa; phylum Arthropoda; class Insecta; order Lepidoptera; family Noctuidae; genus Globia; species Globia sparganii. Next base: position 21,510,565 of record OX438671.1, read on the forward strand.
AGCATATCGAAGTATCGAATTAATATCGAGTAACAACATTTTCGGTATGGTACCTGTGTGAGTTAGAGGGGCGTGTGGCTAAGTAATAACAGTCGCATGGCTCGATCGATCAGGTTAAGCTACGCTGGCCGCAGTTGGTTGGATGGGAGACCATTTTTACATATCAAGACCTCTCCGTGTCTCGGAAAGCACGTTAAGCCGTTCGTCCCGGCTGTAAGTGGACCTTTGTCAGTCGTTACGGGTCGTCAGAAGCCCGAAAGACTGACAACTAGTCTTACCAAGGGGTTTTGTATTACCCAGTAAAAGTTGTGGAGGTCAGATAGGCAGTCACTTCATGTAAAATGCTCAGCTGCATCTGGTTAGACTGGAAGCCGAAACCAATATTTTTGGGAAAAGGCTAGGCAGATGGATGACCTGTGCGAGTTAGACGATTGACTGACTTTTTTGAGATTATATGTAGTATTTATGTCTGCTTTCTAATTGCGCCGTTACAATCGCAAAAGTTTGTTGTTCCCTTTTTTTTTACATAATATTAAGGATTTGCAATTCTTTTTACATAACAATTCACCAACTAAATTGAACGTGATCAGTATAGGGATCTAAGCCGCGTTCAAGAGCTGTCATCATTGTTGTAGAATATTGACAAAGACAGGTCTTGAACGCGGTCTAGATGTTCAGTTTCATTGGTAAAATTCGCCCTAAGTGATTTACTTTCCGTACTTCGCGCTTATTTCGTGTAAGAACCAACTATTTCACAAAAAATTAACTTGTAAAGACTTTTTTATGTAAACCATTTCAGGCTTTATTAACATCTCCGCGTACAGTTTAAGTGTTTACCTGCCTACCTTGCGAAGCCAGCAATTTTATGCCCTTCTTAAGGGGTGTCTTCCACGAACAACTTTAATATTACGAACGTCCGTCAAAAGTAGACGCTCCATCAACAGTATCTGTTACAACGATACGACTGTCGAAAACACGAGTCCTTATTTATCATACATTGCAGATTTTGTATTAGAAATGTCGGAGGAAGTTCGTTGAAAAGTGGTAATGGATTAAAAAGTCTGGTGGATTAACATGATCAGGTGGTTTGGTTTCATAGTAAGAATGAAGAACCAAGTTAACTTTTAATCATTGTTGAAATATCTATTCCCGAATTCGTTTCGAGTGTACAACTTCACTGGCTGGCCGCTCCAGTTTGTTACAAAAGTTAAAGACATTTGAATTTGTAACAGTAGCCGTTCTACAAGTTGTAATGGTAATCATTGAATTATAACAAAGGAATGTAGTTTTTATGCTAATTTATAAACGAGGTAAGAATTTGAACATTTTAAGAAATTGTGACTATTTATTTCTTTGGTAGAATATAAAACGCAATTCACTGAATAGATTATTTGATTCTTGCTTTAATTAGTTAGTGATCTTATAAATGTTATCCTATTATAATATTACACATATATTACTATTATTATTATTATATGTTATTGTATTATATTATTTTGACATAACTAATTTCTCAATGTAATTGTACTAATATAAAAGATAATAATAATGTTAATGCATGCTAATTTATGATGATAAGGGCAGGCGAATGATAAAATGTTCAAAGGTTTGAGATCTAACTCGACGCTATGTTCATGAAGTATACATAGTGATTATTAAAGTTCATAGGTTTGAGGTCAAGCTCGATAGATGGCGTTGGCGTCGAGTTAGATCTCGCTATGGTTTCGTTACCACGATTTGGTTAGGGTCTTGCAATTTTAAGAAATAAAAAAAGAGCAAAAAGCAGAGAGCAGCCAGCTTAGTTCAGAACACAATTGTGGTTTTATTTTCAACCTTATTAGTGTTCACACAAGTTCGTTAGTTCAACCTAATGCCAGCTCGGCATTAAACACTTGTAAAAGGCTGCTAAGTCATAAGAACCTACTGGCTACTAACATAACACCAACATTGTACACTTAGTTTGCAATAAACGTTTTGACTTTGACTTATTATATTTAATATTATAATCGAGCAAGTTTGTGAGGTTGGATGGATAGATGGATAGATATTTGTCACACTTTCACTCAAAAACTACTGAAAGGATTTTGATGAAACTTCACAATAATATAGCTTATACATCAGAATAACTCATAGAATACACATATAATTACTAAGATTGTAGTGATATTTATTTTAGAAGTATGTATGTTTATTTGTATGTATGTAAGTATATTCTCATAATATTTGTTTAGTTTTCTATTAAGTAAATTGTTTATGATATTATGTATTTTTTTTATGTAGACAGCGTGTGAAAGATCACACGCTGTCTACATCTCTCTATTTATTGTCCTATCGCAGGTATGCTAGAAGAGATTTCTTATGAAATAAGCATCACCTTTGTACCTATTTTTCTGTTCTGTTTTTTTCCTGTCTGTTTATATATGTGTGTACATAAATGGTAAAATAAAATAAATCCTACTAATATTATAAATGCGAAAGTTTGTGAGGATGGATGGATGGATGTTTGTTACTCTTTCATGCAAAAACTACTGAACGGATTATTATGAAACTTTACAGTAATATATTTTATATATCAGAATAGCACATAGGATACTTTTTATCCCGATATTCCCACGGGATCAAAATTACGCTGGTGAAACCGCGGGGCGCAGCTAGTAATAAATAAATAAATACTTTTTATCTCGATATTCCCACGAAATCGACACTTATGCGGGTGAAACCACGGGGCGCTGCTAGTTCTCAATAAAAACCAACTCTATGACTGTTATTTGCAGCCTATAAAAAACGCAAGAAAGCCACTTTTATCTGCTGTTTATACTAAAAGACAACTTCAACGTTCTAAAAAAAAGCCATCTTACCCTACCCATTCCTTACAAACACGTAATATTGACACTTAAAACCTCAGTCTCCCACAGAACCGAGGGGAACAAAACATCGGCATCTCTTTTGCAAATAACAAACGTTCAAGATACGTGTCCACTTTGAAACTCGACTATGTGAACCATATTTTGAATGGGAATTTGCAAGCATATCAGTAGGCCAATTCTGCTAATTTAAAACGTTCAAAATCTAGTCGCAGTCTCATCTCGGCGACAAACAAATGTCAAAAACTTGTCAAAATGTAGGGAAATTTGAAGTATTTTTAACAGATTGAGACTGAGATTAGACTGTGAACGTTCTTAAAAATTACGAGAATTGCCCCTCTGATACTTGGTTGAGTATTTTTAAGGTAAGAAAAGGTCACTGAACTCTTGACACATTTCATTAAGATTCTAAAGAAAAAAAAAAAGTAAATTTGTTTATTCTGCACAAACAAAACGCACAATACAAATAAAAAAAATACATCAAATATACAAATATATTGTGTACCTATAGTCTTTTGGTTTTCTATTTTTTTCAGCATATTGTGAAACTGCGCTTTGTTTTGTGTTCTGCTTACAACGGTGCATTTTCTCAGGATTACAGCTGAGGCTCCTTAATAATGATTGATGAAGGAAATGGTGTGATGACTGGTACCTAGGACCTACCGATTTATTTTTTAACTTTTAGTACATTATATACATCATTATTTTCATTAAAACCGTTTAGCTTAAAAATATTTTTTTACTTATTTTATTTTCAAGTTTTTAGTTTTGACGTGATAACGTCTTATAAGCACCGGCTGCACGCACGAAAAAGTGTCACGTTCCGCATAAGCCTGAGCGTGCAAGCGAGAGCGCGGAACAAGCGACAGAGAGGCACGATCGGCCCAAGCGTTGGCTTGTGACACATTTATTCATCAACTAGCTGCTGCCCGCGACGTCGTCTGCGTGCATGCTCTACAGCACCAAAAATACCTAAGATGCCAGTGTCGCTATAGCATTATAAGTACGCAACTTTTAAAATAGCATTAAAATATAAGTTTTTTTTTTGCAAGCAAAGCAAGTGAAGAGAGTTATATGGAAGTCCTGCTGAGTTCAGTCATAAGATGTGACTGAAGGAAATAGAGAAAATAATGCAGGAATACATTCCAGGACACAAAAGAGTAAAAATACGTACAAAGGTATCATACTTTACAACACTTCCCTATAAACTACGTTGGTAGTTATGCTGCCAGGAGCCAAAATGTAAAGAGAGTCAGGACTGGTGACGCGGGAGCAAGCGACGTACAGTTGCCCGTGTGAGAAGCAACTCGTCCTGAGGTCGACACCCGCTGCCCTGCGACTTATTGATGGTCATCGTGAAGCAAACACTCACGGGGAACTGTACGCGCTTGAACTGGAACAGGAAGTTATGAGGTATTAGGGGAATGCGTGGTATAAATACTGCCTCGCCGACGCCACAACCCGTAAGAATTTCCGCCTCAATGGTGTGTCTGTGGAGGGAGATGACTTTAACGGCCCATTCATGATCTTGCCGCGGTGAGCGGCGGCTAAGCGCGGGGCGGCGAGCGGTAAGAACAAAAGTATGAAAATGTTTGAAGCACGCCACGAGGCGCCGCTCACAGCGAATCGTTGCAGCGGCGCGCGGTGCGGGGAGCGGCGAGATCAAAAGTACTGGCGAATGAGTGCGACGCGACGCCACGAAACACAGCGACCCGGATAGCGGCGTAGATGTGACGGACTCGGCGGCGAACTTATAAACAAAAAAAATTAGACGATTTTGTGGCGGTAATGGATATAGATTATAAGTATAGAATATAATCAAATGTTTCCACACTCATTCTTGTGTACTCATAAAACTTATCCGGATATTTTCTGTAATCTTCGTATAGGTCACGAAATTTGCCATTTAAATATCGACCTTTATTCAGTTCGTGCACTCCTTCTGTCATACTTGTTTTAAAAATATACTGCTTAAAAGAGATAATTTTGATAACGCCATAATTTTGAGCACGTTCTAACTACCTAAATACGTCCACCTCGACCGCTGCCGCTAGCCGCTACTGAGGGTACGTGGCGTGTAAAACGCACGCCGCGCCGCACGCCGCGCCGCGCGCCGCTGCTTAGACCGAAGTCGTGAATGGGCCGTAAGGCGGTTAACACAACTTCGGAGGAGATAGGTTCCGAAGAAGCATAATCGGAACACCGACCTTCAGCTTGATGGTATGCGCTGGAAGTCCACTTGCTGACAGGGAGCTCAGAAATTCCACGGGATAATGTGTGGCGTCATCTTGCTCGACAACAGTGTTTATCGAGGTGTAGACCACTTTATTCCCCTCAATTTCCGAGAGAATGCATTCGTTAATTGCTGCAGCCTGATCATTTTTGGGCATCAAAATGGCCCGCTCACACACCCAAGAATTCTGCTGGTGCGGTATACGACTGATGTCCCCGTATACACAGTGAATGAGTTCTTCTAAGCTGGATACCACTCTACCGAGAGACTCTGGAAGCATCACCTGTCTCTTCTGGTAGAGTGCCTTCGCCAAGACTTTGAAGGACATCGGAGAATTCTTGAGCACGTGCATTGCCGCCGAGCCGAGCTCTCATATTAATGGTCAAGCGTAGCGTACGAACTCGTGACCACAACGAAGATCGTTTCAACGAAGCATTCACCTCGTCAGCCCTCGAGCCCCGCGTCACCACTGGAAGCGTTTGCCGAAAATCACCACTGAACAGAACTGTGACACCACCCATCAAACGTTCGTTCCTGCGGATGTCCTGCAGGATTCTGTCCACGGCCTCAACGGCCTTCCTATTGGCCATCGTACACTCATCCCATACGATCAGAGAGCAATCCTTGAGCACGTGTCCCTTATCGCTGTTACGTGACACACCACAAACAGGCGTTTCGGCGCTCTCTAAATCGATGGGAATTTTAAACATGGCATGTGCTGTCTTGCCACTCGGAAGCAGTGTGGTAGGGATTCCCGACGACGCTACAGCAATAGCAATTTGGCCTTGCCTCCTGACCTCTGCAAGTATGCCAGTGGTAACAAATGTTTTTCCTGTTCCACCAGGAGCATCCAAGAAAAACATTTTACCCTGGTTTTGCCCAGCGCTTTCAAGGACGGTGTCATAAATTTGCTTTTGCTCTGAAGAGAACAAAGCGACATGGTCATTTCGTATGGTGGTCATTTCGCGTTATACTCCCGATTTTCACGGTCTTGATACGGTGATGATTGGGGAGCTGGTAACCCATATTCGATCAGTGGATTGCCGCCGATAGAAAGTACCACATATTGAAGTGAACTGAGACAGGTGTTCAGCACGCGTTCATCAGTTACTTCGACTTCGTCTCCAGTAGCGCGCCTCAAAGCTCGTCGAAAATCTTCAGACAGATGAAGGCGATACTTCTCTCACAAAGCTACCGGGTTCGCGACTCCATAAAACACCAAGATGACGGCAAACAGATGACGCATGCGGCTGGGACTGTCACTGACGCTCGCCTCCGCGAGGGTGTCATGAAATGAAATGATCATCATCAATGAACATAACTTTTTTGTAATACTTAACACCACATTTTTTTTAAATTGTCTTCCTCAACTCTGCTCAAGATTTTGAGGGTTTTGTTGGAACTTGAATTTGTCAAAACGAACTATACGATACAACTTTTATGAAGAAAATGCACATCACCATCTATGAATTTTAAGAATAACTAACTACTTACCTCGCCAACATGATCAAATTTAAATTATTAATTTCCAAAAAAATGTTAACATGTAGGTAACTTGATTTGATTTTTATGAAATCTCATAGATGGCGCTGTTTTAAAATTGTCTTTATACTACTAACATTCATTACACTATATTTCTCTGCCCAAGTTACTTAAATGGCGTAGTTTTTATAGTGTAACGTCAGATAATTGCATGGCTTACTCAAAAACAACATTTAGATATGCATCGTTAGATTACACGCTGTCACAGAATGCGTAAGAAAAATAAAGATTCACAGCTCCTCCCCCGTAGGTGATAGCGTGATAATATGTAGCCTATATGTTGACCCGACCTCTTAGTAATATTTATGCAAAATTTTAAGTAAATCCATGCAGTACTTTTTGAGTTTATCCCGGACAGACAAACAGACAAACAGACAAACAGACAAAAATTCTAAAAACTATATTTTTGGCTTCGATATCGATTGTAGATCACGCCCCAAGTATTATTTTTAAAAAATATTCAATGTACAGTTTTGACTTTCCTACGATTTTATTATATGTATAGATATTTCTTTATGACGTCATCACGTAAAACTATCGTCCGTAAACCGACTTACAGACAACCATTTTTTTTTAACTTATCTCTATGATCCGCCATGCACTGCGTGTATTTGTAAAACCCTTTCATTTGATACCCACTATCCATATTGAAACAAATCAATCAATCAACTCAGCCTATCGCAGTCCACTGCTGGACATATGCCTCTCCCAGGCTGCGCCACAACACCCAGTCCTCCGCCTTCCTCATCCAGTCCGTTCCAGCCACTGTCTTTAGGTCGTCCGTCCATCTAGCTGGGGGACGTCCTACACTACGCTTGCCGATACGCGGTCTCCACTCAAGGACTCGTCTGCTCCACCGGCCATCGGTCCTTCGACAAACAAATATGAAATTAGAAATATATAAACAAATATGAAATCTGGCATTTTGTGCCGGCGGACATCTTATATTTAAAATGTTTCATAGTGTACAGTATTTTACTAGTCAAGCCCTTTCATTTGATACCCATATTGAGGGGGTCGTAAAAAAATATGTAATACGCCATCTTGTAGCGGTGGCCATCTTGGTTTTACAATGATACTGATTAAATTAAATTGTATTGTCATTAAAACTAAAGGTGTGTACCAAATACCAGATCAATCTGCGAACAGGAAGGGGGTAAAATTTCAAATACCAAATTTGACCCAAATAAAAAAATAAATAACAAACTGGGCAACCTAAATAAAACCGTTTAAAAAGCAGAGCTCATGGTCCCTTTCGCCCTTACTGCCCCATCTCAAAAATTAATTCTGTATAACGGTCACGTATACAGGTTGCAAAAAAACTTAATCGACTTAGACAATAATAATGTAAGAAAGAATTTTACAGCCCAGATCATTATTGCAGAATATATGACTCTAAGAATGGTAAGGCAACGTTAGAATAGCCTTTTAGATAGAGCCGTTTCAGCTTTGACTTGAGCTGTCTCGAAAGACGGCATGCAGCTATCATCGTGGAGCTCAATCTTATTTTAGAAAGCTCAATGTTAGAAAAGGTATCTGAACTTTTGACAGATTTCTATTATTTATTCAGATTTTTATTTTTGTATTTGTGTATCTAGTTTTAACAGGATTTTTTTTTTCATTGTTCCTCTCAACCGAAGCACCTGCCATCTAATCTCTTCACCACCTTTGGTTGACTGGTAGAGAATGCCTAAGGCATTAAGTCCGCCTTTGTACCTTTTTGTGCGAAAAGTTTAAATAAATAAATATATTTCTAGGACGGGTTTCATTCTGAAAGGCACGTTTCATCGTTGTATTAGTTAATTTGGGGGATTACATCGCTGACAATAATGCTTGGCTCAATGCTGGTCCTGCTCCACAAGGACGTATAAACGAATTAATTACCTTTCTAAAATATTCGGAACTGCTGAAGATTGAAAAAGTATCTTTGCCTTGTATAAATTCAATAATTTAGTACCTATTGTATTATATAGGTGCCTAAATTATAACTACGGTGGCGCGGGCGCTGGATGCAGGGACTGGTCATCGCTTAGCCACCAAGGCTTATTTTAATTTCTGTTTTTTTTTCTTTTGTTACGGACGCTTTTAACATGCACGTCTTTCTACATCATCCTCACTTGTATAATTTCAACATGACTGATGTAACCAATATTTTGTAACAATTTTATGACTTAAAAGAGTTTCCGTGGAGCTTCTTGCCCGTAAAACGTTGTAAGTAGGTACCTATGTTTTATAGCATAAGAAAATTATATTATGTGAACGTTATTTCAAGTGATATTATACTTTTTGTTATTATGCCATATATTACACGCCCGAAGCGGGTGTGTACGTTTGATATAATTACAAAAGTTCTAATGATCATATGACCTAATTTCATTTAATATAAATACTTTTCTTTAATATAAGCTTTGGAATGGGCAACTAGCTTCATGCTTCTGACTGTCAGACCGCAATTCAAAAATGCTTTGAGTTTGAGTTTGAATAATCATGGTATATTTGATATAAGTGTGGGTATGTAGAAACATATATTGGCCAGGGGGCCTACCACTACCTCTTATAGCAGTATTATTTTAATCTTACTTCAGTATGGGAAAGAGATGGAGCTGCATGTCCTGTATTGCTCCATCTCTTTCCCACACTGAAGTAAGATTAAGATAATACTGCTATAAGAGTGGTGGTAGGCCCCCAGGTTTCTAGATACCAAATCGTTTAATTTAATGTTCATGGTTCTTATTGATCAGCAAAAAAGAGACATCCTTTGACATGAGATTAGGTTACAAAATATAGAATAGGCTTTCAGAAGATATTTCAAATAGAAATATGGCCTCAAGAACCTAATAATAATTTTCTACTTACGCAAGTAAGTATCCTAATATTTCGTCGTATAAATCAGACCGAAAATAGGCCTACCTTTCTAAGAAAGAAAAATCCTGAAACATCGCGCAATAAAACAACATTTTAACTTGTATTCCCAACTCAGAGTCTCGTTACTTTATATGAAAGACTCCCAAAACTCGTTCCTTCGCGTGATTATAATAAAATAAAAATAAAAAGTACATACGCGGTCTGGGGGGAGTGCGTATTACCGGCGTTTCGCGTAATACCGGCAGGCGTCAAGGTCCCTTGTATTATGGTAATGACAGGCATGTGGTGTTATTGCCGCGCAAGAAGACAGACGGGCTATTTCGCGTACTGCCTAACGTATGACGGTATAAGTCGGTAAGATTGAACGTTTATGTAGATAGATCGTAGGGATATATCGCACGGTATATTTGTCTAGGGAAATTTCCATACGGTTGCGGTTAGAAAAACTTGGAGTACATCTGTTACAGTCTCGAAGTAGGGCACTGTCTTCAGTTATCAGATTACCAAGTTACAAAGTTTAAAGTTTTCTTTGATTTTATGAGCAGAGGTAAAACATTTATGCGATTGTTTCACAACTTTATGCTTTTTTTATTTATATGAGTATTGGTTTGATCAGATTTATCATGCTATTATAAAATTTATGTTGCATGGACTTAATGCCACTAAGAAATATTTTTGAGCATAATATTTTCAGGACACGCTTTGGACACGCAATGGTACACAACGTATCCCAAAAAGCTACTAGATGTCGGCGATATCGAACAGACTTTCTTTACTCTCGTTCATTACTTCATTAACACTGTAATGAATAATGATTAATGAGGAAACTCAACTTCTGCTTAGGCAACTATGCCTTTATGTATGTATTTGTTATTAACATTCATAATTATTGTTCCAGGAACCAGTTCTATCCATTAAGTATAATCAGCCTATCGATTCTGTAAAAATCTCACCGTGATAACATAGGTGAAGTGAGCGTGAAGTGAGCTATCAATGGAGGCAATCCCTAACATCAGGTAGAATGACAGCTCACTTCACCTTAGTTTTCACGGTGAGATTTTTACAGAATAGCACTGCTGATTACGAATAAAGAAAAGTTTCACTTTTTTATTTCTTTCATTGACACGAGTACGTACAGTCAACCTCAAAAAAATGTATACATCGACAATTAGTCTACAATATTGTATCAATATGTAGCCACAAAACATAGCAAACATTGGGTACTTTATTGTAGCTACACATAGATACAGATAAAGGACATAACGGTTTCCTCACGTTGTTTACCTTCACCGTTTAAAATTCGAAGACACGTGACATCCTTTTTTTTTATTTTTCCAATCCGCACTGAGCCCGCGTGGTAGATTAAGGCCCGCTCCCTAGAGGAGGCCTGCGTCACAGCAATGGGAACATAATGGGCTTTTTATAAACGATTTTATTTCTGTAAATAGGTTTTAAAGCTATATTAAGTCGGCGTTCCCTATCTGACTACTCTGAGAAGAAAGGCCGAAAAAAAAGTCCAGAAATAATCTTCGTCAGATCATGTAAAGGCGGTGTTGGTGTCTGAAATGGCCTTTTGAGGAAAGAACCACACAGATTGATTTGACCTGTCCGGTCAGTGCACACATTTGTCAGTAATCGTGCAGCTCAAAACTCAACGATTTCACGAAAAATACAAAGAAATGGCATTTTAATAGGCCGCGTAAATTACTCAAACTTGGTAGTTTGAGTAATTTAAGCGGCTTATTCAAATGTCAACATGTTTTATAGATACATTACTATGGAACACAAGTTGTAGACAATAAAATGAATTCTAGTTGATGTATACAACTTGAGGCTGACTACTACATAATGTGGCTACAAAATGGAACATTTCACCTATCATTCGTTTCCAATGAATGTAGTTCGACGAAACTCGACTGCTAATAACTCGGCTGATACAAAGATAACATTACGTGCGAGCGATCACCACTTCGGTTGATTGGTTCTGTACTCTTCAACTACATATAAGGCTTTGTTTGGGTTTCTTGTTTTTGCTTTTTTATACACGCACTTTAGTTTTGGGTGAAGTGAATAGTGAGGAAGTACTTTTCATTAGGCTGATATCAGACTCTCCACATTTGTCTTTCATTCGGCATCTTTCACTCGAAGTCATCATCTGCCTAGCCTTTTCCCAACTATGCTGGGGTCGGCTTCCAGTCTAACCGGATGCAGCTGAATACCAGTGTTTTACATGGAGCGACTGCCTATCTGACCTCCACAACCCAGTTACTGGGTAATAAGATACCCCTTGGTAAGACTGGTTGTCAGACTTTCAGGCTTCTGACTAGTAACGACTGTCAAAGTTCCACGAATGACAGCCGGGACTAACGGCTTAACGTGCTTTTCGAGGCACGGAGGGGTCTCGGTATGTAAAGATGGTCACCCATCCACAGACCAACCGCGGCAAGTGTAGCTTAACCTAATCGATCGACCTATGTGGCTGTTATTATTTAGCCACGTGAAACATAAATTGAAGGAGTCATTCAAGCATGTTGGATTCTGGCATTTTTTTCAGTCTCGCTAATTTCATAGAAAATTAATTGAAATAAATAAATAAACGTCTATGTAATGTTATTAGTGTCGTGTGAAAGTGAAATGAAACAAACATGAACATTCAATGATAAGAATTAAAAGCTGCTACCAGACGCTCCACTTGAGCGTCTGGTAGCAGCTTTTAATTCTTATCATTTACATTTTCTTGCGAAAGACTTCCGAAATGAAATTAGGCATTCTCAACATAACGGGGCCTATTAGTGATATGTATTGCGGGTAGATACAAAATACGACCAATGATTACAAAAAAATACAAAAATAGGCTATAGAAATAATCAATCATTGGCAAGCCCGGATTTTAAGAAAAAAATTTGAAAAATCCAAAAATGCATGGCTCCTAATGCTCATTTGATCGTATTATAGAGGTATTAGGAACAGGGTGTAAAGTTCACTCAACCTCCATAGAAAAGGGAGAATCCTCCGAACAGACGGGTGTTATGTCTGGCGGGCAACTGCCCGATGATTCATGTCGGGCCGATGTATCTATGCTAATTGCGCGGTAAACTCTGCTTGCGAGATGCAGGATTTTGTGACGTCAGTATGACGCGTTGTTCGCATCGTTGTAGATACCGCTACATCAAAAAATAATATATAATAGATATTATATTATTTAGTTTTTTATTAATTATAATTAAACTACTTTGAATAAAAGAGCCATTTTCGATGGGTGCGTCTCATCGGCTTACTCCCTGAGTACCCCGATCCCCGAGGCCCCCGTCCCGGAGGACCCCGAAATACGATTAATATGATTACATTTACTTTTTCTTTTTCCTATTGTTTTCAAGTTGTACGGTCGACAATCGACATAAAAAGTTCTTAAATGTATGTGTTTGAAAAATATAAGACGAAAGTAGTTAATTCATTAATTAATTAGTTGTAAATTCACCAGATATGGCTCCAGCCGACTTCTTTCTTTTTCCTAAACTCAAATTACCACTTCGTGGCAACCTTTTTCATTCGATAGAAGACTTAAAGGAGAATTAAAGTCAATAAAAAATGTTTTGATGATTGGATTATTCGTCCCAGTGATAGATTGTGTTTGTGTAAATTGCAAAACAAAGTTATATATTGTTTATCATATTTAATCGGCATCGTATTACCCAGTAACTGGGTTGTGGAGGTCAGATAGGCAGTCGTTCCATGTAAAATACTGGTATTCAGCTGCATCCGGTTAGACTGGAAGCCGACCTTAACATAGTTGGGAAAAGGCTAGGCAGATGATGATTAATTAATACCAAAGCGTCGTCTATGATAATATACATTGACAATAATTATCATTATATCAAGTGCGTATGTCTTAATTAATTACACTTGTTAGTACATTATTTGTATTGCCTTATATGTTTAAAACGAAACAGTTTACACTTCAGATGTTAAAATTCAAGTGAATATTGAGTGTAAATTAAGTGACAAGTGAGTTTCAAATTATACTTATTTAGTGTTACTGGTCTGCATCCGGTTAGACTGGAAGCCGACCCCAACATAGTTGGGAAAAGGCTAGGCATATCGTCGACCGTAGACCTCAATTGAACCTACGGTCGACGATATGATGAAGTGTTAAACATCCAAAATTAATTTGATAACCTTGTTATGATTTTGATTTATATATTTTAATTATTGGTTATATATAATAAGTGTTTATTAGAAGAAACGGGTAGACAAAACGTCATGAGCATCGACTTCTGATTTAGCTTTTGCCCGCAGCTTCACCCGCGTGGAAGTCAGAAATTATCCTAAGGGAATGTACTATCCTATGACCTGACCCAGATCATGGCTATCTGTCTGCATCCAAATCTGTTAAACCGTTAAGGCGTTAAAAGATAACATTCAGACAGACAGAGTTACTTTCTCATTTGTGACATAAAAAGATAATTTTAAACGATAAAAGATACTAAGAAGTAACCTTTGAAGGATCAAATAACTAGTGTCATTTAGAGTTATTTTTATCAAACGTAAAAATAGTACATTACGAGACGTGTGATTTAAACTTAGTCCATTATTGTACGGCGTAAAATTAGCGCCAGAGCATAGCGAGGGTGCTTGAATTTCAGGCAGCAAACAGTCAGTCCTTTTTAACTGTGCGCGATATTCGTTAAATACCACTCAAAACGGACGCTTCATAGAAAATTAGAACTTCAGAATGGACCATGTTAACCGCAGTTACGGCCAACATTTTAAATAAATAATCTTTAAATAATAAATGTAATGATTAATTCTTTTGTAGTATGATAATAAATAAATCCGATAAACATGATATTTTAATTTTGTATTTGAAAAAAGTAATTATAAAAAAATCACCTGTTACTTGCTGAAGCTTAAAATAAGCTTCACCTCGAATAAACATACAATCACGTCTAAACTCTCATGTCCCAACAAATCAGCCCCTTGTTAGCGAAACTTCACAACTAGCAAACTAACTCGTTACGCTCATCCAAAAATGTTTTCCTGCAATGTAACTCTGCATTCTGTCTGAATATTTAACTACGATTTGACGGCGACTCTGATCTGTCTGGAATAGGACCTGCTTTCAATCTATCTAGCTAAATGTTTGGGCAGCAAGAAATACTGCAGGAAAAGTGTTTTGTGCTGAGTTAAAGTGGATAAATTAATGCTGTTTGTTTGATTGTAATTGGAGTGATGTTTCAACGCAGTTTATATCTGGTTATAGAGTTGAATGTATTTCCTGTAGCAACTCAAAATTCCTGATAGTACATTGCCTTAATTATGATTTGATAAACGTCGTGAGTTACTTACAGCCAGTTTTTTCACAGCTATCTAAATAAAATTTTTCTGACAGATGGGCAAACTTTTGGAAGCAATTGTTGTCAAAGACTGACAGAAAAACATTAGCGAACAAAATCACTAAACATGAGTTCAACAGTCTGTCATCATAATTTCAGCCGAAAGACGTCCACTGCTGAAAATAAGCCTCCTCAAGCACCGCCGGTTCTGTACTTCTCGCATCCAGCAGATTCCTGCCGCCTTCACAAGGTTATCGGGCCACCTTGCGGGAGGCCTTCCAATGCTACGTTTTTGGGTACGCAGTCGCCACTCCAGACCTTTCGTCCCCATCGACCATTTGTTCTGCGAGCCATGTGCCCTCTATCCCTCCCCACTGCCACTTAAATTTGACAATACTTCGGGCTATGACCGAGGGTGTCGTAGAAGACTGAGGGACTTACTAGTTACTAGTGAATGGTGGGGGTTACTACCCTATTGAGATCGCCAACCCGCCTGCCAACCGTGTTCTTTATAGCAAACCCACCCCCAAAAATTACAGGCATTATCGAAATGTCAGCTAATTTGATAAGTTCATTAACCTCTCGGAAGCTGGTGGTGTAAAAGACAGGGACCTCACTTTGTTTGAAGTCCCAAACTAAGAACAACTATCAGTATACAAATATTAAGTTTGCAGTCGGTATCGAAACCGCAAGCCGCAGGAGTAGATGTTGCGCTAGTACCTTCACGTTTAGACAGCAAGTTTACTATCCGTAAGTTTTCTATTGGCAGCCATAACCACATCCCAAACTAAAGAAACTGTTTACCTGATAAGGAACTAAGACGATAAAACATAATCAAAAGTGACTTGGAAACTTCATAAATAGGTGGCATGCGGCTTCTCGCAATGAATCTTGCAAACCTCGGGCAGTTAATTTAATCAAGGGAGAATTACGGCCCCGGCTACGCACTGGGGCCCTGGGGCCTGGGGCCGCTAACACCCACGTGATAGAAAAATGTGGCTTTTTAAGACAATGGGGTGATGGATGGGAAAGTGGTGGTAGGTATGTCGATGTGTGTGGCAATAATAGAGGCTGTATTAGATGGCCAGGGCTTATGTCCTTTTGTTTAGTTCTGGTTCTGTAGAATTGTTGCCTGTCTGTGTTGTGTGTCTTATTGAAAGGGGAAAGGTAAGTTTCAGGAAATGAGTCTTTGGAAGACGCTGATTGTGTTCCTGAAAACAACGTCTCAGCTGACTTGTTTGCGATGTTTAGAATAATCTTGAATAATATTGATTAACTGTGTAGGGTTAGTATTATGTAGCTTTTCGAGAAATCTAGGAAGATGTCAAGTCTAAACAATGTTTCGTATTAAATGGCCCAAGAAAAATAGGGCAATAGATCGCATTATTTTTGTTTTACTGAACCAATTAAAAAAAAAAAGCTAAAAGAGAACACACACACACATGTGGACGCTGTGGATAACAGGTGTACCTATATCAAAGAAATTAATGGTTCGGTAGCCCGGCAGAGAGCTGCTTGAGCAAATTGGGCCAAACACATTCTTGTATTGAATATTCAATTTTTTGCCCTCTTCAATTTGCTATAGTAGACTATTTGAATTTGGGCAGTATAAGTTGTAACATACCACGTTAATTTATTATCGTTACAAACAGAAAGATTAATTGTATTGTATGGGCAGGATAAATACGTAATTTAATTTGTTTCGTGTAAAAATACTCAGACACGGGAAATAAGCTACAACAACGGTCTTATATTTATCTTGAAACCTAGTAGATTTATCTCACATACAACCACGCTTTGTGATAGGGCGTTCCATTGCCAAAACACAGCTAAAGTAGAAAGTAAATATCCTATACCCTTTCTCGACCTTTGCAATATTCGCGAAAAAACAAGGATTTCCATTTTTCCCCTACAAGCAGGATTACTTAGTAACTCATCGGGCACTTCGCACTTTCCCTTGACCCTTACAACTTACACAAAATAAGCAACTCCATTTTTACCCCAAACCTACTTGACAGCTCATTTCAGCGGCAGGGGAACTGCAAAAGATTTAGGACCTGTTTTGTTTGGGACAGACAAATTCAAAAACAGTACAGACTTTGTATATTTTTTTCTGATAGATGAGTTAACCAGCACTTTTACAAAGAAATTCAAGAAGTTTAGTTTAAAGTTTTGGCCTAAAATGCAGTGGAAAGAGTTTTAACACAGCCTACTCTTGCTAATACCAACGTACATAGCTTGTTCCAACTAACAGTATCAGATCATATTAAATTAGTATCGACTTCCAATTAAATAGATGCAGTTGAATTTCAGTATTTTACACAGAACGCCTGCCACGAGACGTTTGCAACCCGAAAGCCAGTTCACACGGCGAAAGCGGTTACCGAAAGTTCGTTGGGTTTCTAAACTTTCGGTCCTTTGGCTAGCCTTAAAGTCTATCAACGGTATTCGTGTGACAACCGGCATGTTCATTAGTCACTGAGGTACTTCATTTGAGGTCTGTGAATGACCTATTTTGTTTGGCCTCTTTACATAGGTATTTTTGTGTCACGAATGTACTAACTACCTACCTGATTGGGAAAAGCAAACAAAATAGTTTAAAAGACATACTTATAGGTACTTACCCTAAATTATTTTTCTAGAAGTATAGTATTGTCTGAATGACAATTTTAGATTGTAATCGAATTATTAATAAATTACTTTGAAGCAATTTCATTAAAAGCCTATATACAGACTCTATTTAAACATAAAAGTTTGCCTATAATAATAGGAGCAAGATGTAATGTTTTTTTTTTTTAATCACGTTGTCAAATTGGTTACAAATTACGTGAAAATGTATGTAAAGAATTCGAGATTTAATTTCAAACCAAAGCCTTTATTAACGACATAATTGTGCCTAATGTACTCGTATGTAAATGACAAAATCAATTCTTCAACCAGTATAATGAACTGAGGCAATGAACTTCCAAGTTACATAACTTTATCCCGTGTTGATGTACACAGTATCAACGGGCGATTTAGCTAAGTACATAGAGTACTAAGAGCGATAGAGTGGTACTCATCATCGTTTGTACCCGATGACGGTAGCGAGGTCCCTATCCTGTTCAAGACGACTATGCAAATGAATTCTAGTACAGACGCGTAAAGAAGTGTACTTAAACTTTTACTTAGACTAACTTGCGTCAGGTTATACTCGTATTTTAGGGAAACTTCTTCATGTAGCCGGAAAAAATAGACGTTAGCTTTTAAGATAGAATGCAATCTATCTTTGTGATAAAATTTCATAAAAATCCGATCAGCCGTTTCTGCGTGGTTGAGTGACAAACATCTCGACAAACTTTCACTTATTTTGAGTAAGGAACAAAAACTTTTATAAGCATTGTGTAATGAAGTCGGGTTATCTAAGTAATAGGATTGGCCCGCATGAGCGCGCATCTAAGTGGCGTTAAGATGAACAAAGATTAGTCGCGTTAAAAAATATTACACTTACTCGGCCATATTTACATTATTAAAAGATTTTTTTAATGAAGAATAATTAGTGAGAATGAGCGTTTAGGCGAAGAATTTGATACTCGCCGGTCTATTCTCTAGGTCTGTCTTAAGTGAAGTGTGCTTGAAGTGAGTTGTTATGTCAATCTCTAGCACCAGAACGCCAATTCTCATAATTTAAAACGTTCAAAATCTAGTCGCAGTCTCATCTCGGCGACAAACTAATCTCAAAATGTAGGGAAATTAGAGGTATTTTTGACAGATTGAGACAGAGATCGGACTTTGAACGTTTTTAAAATTACGAGAATTGCCCCTTTGGTGGAACGGCAGCTCAACTCAAACTCACTTCACCTACGTTTTCACGGTGAGATTTTTACAGAATACCAGTGTTATAAGTAATTGAGTTAACCCAATCTATAATGCAGTAATTTGTATTTTAAACATCAAGTTAAACATGTCGCGTGACAGTGTCCACAATTAATCAGTCAACATTGTCAGAGCAATCGCTTTCCGGGTACAATGAATAATTACAGAGGACACTTGTGTTGTTTATATTATTACTAACTGATCCCGCAAACGTCGTTTAGCAAAAAAAAAAAAATAGTACCCGATTCTCAGACCTACCCGATATGCACACAAATTTTCATACAAATCGGTCCAGCCGTTTCGGAGGAGTATGGTAACTAACACTGTGACACGAGAATTTTATATATTAGAAGATTATTTTATGAACTTCTGAACGCATGATACAATACTGTATTGATGTTTGATGTATCGGTTTAATATACTGACGTACAATAAATATTATGAGCGTACTATGTAGGACGTAGGTATATGGCTAAAATTAACTACCTCACTGCCTAGTACAGATATCGCATGCAGGGCTGGTAAACATAAGTTGCAAAATTTGGTTGCCAGATCTGACAAAAGGGGTCTTATGTTTCTATTGTATTTTTGTTGGTATACTGGCGTGTGTCTGCTGACATAATAATGTAATTTAAAATGGTGTCTTTCGTAATGTTAATTACTTTGCATACTATTGTATAGAATCAAGTTTTTAATTGAACAGACAGCTGTTCTGCTGGGGAGTTTGTTGCGCCCACTTCTTTTTCTCAGCTAAAACACTAGATAGTGGTGAGGGACGGGCGTTTCAGAGGACTGTCTTATGTAATTTTGACGTTTTAAAAAGTGCTGATTCTCAGCCTAGTTTGAATTTGAAAATTTTGTATTTTGGCATCGACGCGTTGGCGATTAATAAACTTACCATTTGAATAAAGCAAGCCTATTTTCCAATAGAAGCAATACTTATTCTATCATCTTATTATTCTCCAGATATTCATGCACATAGATGATCTTCGTTATATATCTAAAGCAGGAAAATAAACAACAAAAATAGCAATCGCTTATAATTCCGAGCGGGTAGTGTGGGGTCAAGCCTTCCTTAACTTAACGAGCGGCACAGAACGCGTTTAACAAACGAGAGGCGATATTAGTACCTACAGCCGCATTTGTATAACACGACACGACCATATTGCTTATAAAGGGTGGGCAGAATTGTGAAGATGGATGCCGATAACGTTAATAAGCCCAAGTTATTGGTAAGCGGAGGTCCGTAGTAAGCATCTAGTAACAATGGAGTCTTTTCATACAGAGGAGGATTGGTAATTTCAGACTTATTATCCATACTAATATTATAAATGCGAAACTGTGTCTGTCTGTTATCTCTTGACCCTTAAACCGATGCACCGATTTAGATGAAATTTGGTTTACAGATAGTTTGAGTCCCGCGAAAGGATATAGGATAGTTGTTATTCCAATACTCCCACGGGATCGAAACTTATGCGGGTGAAACCACGGGACGCTACTAGTTTTATTATAATTTCAGATTTCCTCAAAACGAAGTCATCTTTCACCCATATCAGTGACGCATTAAATAAACATAAGAAGCAAAAATGTATTACAACAGGTACTTAATCGTTATTTTTAAATCACATGTTGGGTACAAGTGTGGTGGTGGTTGTAGTGGTATGTGGGGTTTGTTTTTTTTTATTTTTGAGTAGAATAGAATACTCTTTATCGTGTACACCATATCATTATTAATTATTTGACTGTGTTTAGTTGTTTGTGATCTTTCTGTACGAGTCGCAATAAATACGTTTTCTTTCTTTTTACAGTGAAGAGAAATCGTAAGAAAACCTGCAAGCAAATGAAGGTCTAATATCGCCAACACGAAGCGAGCTATCGTTTCCCCTCTGTTTAACAAAAAGCTTTTGCCAAACATTGGGACAGTTACCGACTGATATTATATTGTTAATTGATGGCAGCATCTCCCTGGGTACAATTCCAAAATAACTTCTGCTTATTTGAATTTTCTTTTACCCGATCGGGACTTGAAGGGCCCCCCTGGAGGCTCCTTTTACAATCTTTACAAACTCGTAAACCCTACACGTGATGGCCTCTTCGAGTTCTATCAGTGTGTCTGTATTTATGGCCAAATATTTGCATAATATTCATCTGCATATTTTATAGTCATTTTGCTATAAAACAGAGACAAAGCAAAGATTATGTCCCTGTCTCGTCTCAAATAGCAGTTTAGCTAGTTTAATGATAGACTCGCTCGTCATGCTTTTATTAGCAAGGCGATGTTGTTTTGTTTAATATTTTCTTGTTAAAATACAAGTGATTAGTTATTTATTTCAACGGAGAGAAGTAAAAAAACATTACAGTATTTTCTCAAATTATTAATTTCACAAAAAACAAATATTTTCAATGTCTGGAAATTTCACTAAGCACAAATTCTTGAAATTTAGGAGCCCTTTTTAAAATGAACACATACTCATCCGTTCTAAGAATGAAGGCAAGCACTGGAATTTGGCTGAGACACCTGGTCTAGAAATTTTTTTTAATGTTATGTTGGACACCGATTTGATGAAAATTAACATTTCTGGGAACCACGATTACATTCCTCAACTACTTAAAAAGGGCAGCTAGTTCCTCGAATGAAATTAAATTCAATGATCAAACGAACTTGTAAAATGTCCAGGATCAAATAACTAGACCCTACTCAGGGTCAGAACAAATAGGATCTATAGTTTACGCACCCATTCCTCCATGTTACTATTCTTTGTGCCAAATGTCAAGCGGTTCCCATCGTCCGGAGCATATTCCGTTACATTTTACACCGTTCCGGTCGACCGGGCCGGCCCGGAGGTCATTACCCATCGGCTTTTCCATTTTACTGTTTCGGCTGTTGTTTTCCCGAAATTTTTCGGCCATCATCAGACCGAAGTTGCCATACTTAGCGACTTCCGTCCTAACCATTTTTATGACATACAAGATGACGGAACCCGAGGCGTTAGCCGCAATTTGGGGTTTGTTATCCTATATTTATTATGATTTAATTCCTTTTGGAACTCCGTTTTTTGTCCCGAATCTTTTTTGTTACTGCTCATAAAGTCTTTAGGAGTTCGATCCCCGGCCTTTTTAAGATTTAAGGATCAACGTACCTATATAAGTTGTTTGATCTTCCCTATTGAATTTTTTGCCCTCATTCGTGATTACAATACCCTAAATTTCTGAGTATTAAAGGAATCAATGTCTATCGTTTGCTCTCGATATTAAATGCGTTCATTTTATTTTATAACATATTATTAAATTTTTATTCATCTGAGAAGGTTTTTCCGCTTGTGAATAGATAAAGAAAGAATATTACAAATCTTATCTGATTGGCAGATCATTTCACTGTATGTTATATCATCCTTAACAGTTCTGCTCATGTTTCAAAGTGCTGCCAATTTGCTGACTCATTGTGACAATTGCTAGGACGGACGATTCAGCAATCAACATATTGATAGTGGGTTTCAACAAGCCTACACACGACGCTATGAAACGCCGACTCATGACAATTTTTTTAGAACGGACTGAGTGTGATATTGCACCAGACGGCGACCATAAATCTCTGGTGGAATTAAATCTTGCCTCCGCCAAAGAGGGTGAAAAGTTAATAGTCACCTACTTTATTCAGGAATACTTTATTCAAGGTAATAATATGAATACATGGCTAGCACTTGTGCGCTCGATCTCACCGCGAGCACGTGCCTGTGCCCGTCGCGCACATTATAATAATCGATGGCATCACTTACCAGCTTATGAATATTTTACATCCCTCATAAGACTCATATGTCCCCCCTTCACCCCCTTTCACCCCTCTACTGGGTAATGTCCGCCCGTAAATTGTGTTTTGAGGGTAATACGGCGTAACTAACGCCCTTTTTGCACGAAATGATCAAGTTGCAGTTCATCAAATTATGCGCGCTTATTAATACGTAATGGGTAACATTACTCTCTCACGTTACATGTCTGTAGGATTTGGGAAACCACCGGTGCGAATGAAAGGATTCTGGTGGAAATTAATTAAATCTTTTGTATGACGGTATTAATGGCGCCCTGAAACGCATAGAATTTTATGCTATATTGAAATTATTAATGTTGTATTCCATAATATAGTTATGTTGCAAATAAATATAGCTGAAATATTAGTTAATTTCATTTTAGTTGTTACTTGTATTATTTATTTGGTTGAAAATTTTAATTTGTTAAAATATTTAATTAATTTTTAATTACGTTACTAATGATTGTTATAAACGGCGGCTAAAACAGTGTTTCAAAAGGAAAGCAGTAGCGTTTATTTTTGTGCGTCAAAATCAACAGACTGCAAACCCACAAAATGTGGTGCCACCCTGCCTCTAGCTCACTACGAGACTGTTATTGAGAGGCAAAATAAAAACTGAAGCAAAGCTGGCAGCAAGTTGAGAGAAAATAAAACGAAGATGACATTTACTTCTAAACATCTTCCAAATAAACTGAGCAGAAGAATTTATTTTAGGAAATAGTTACAATAAATTCTTTGGGAGCACTTTATAAATTTTACATGAGTCGCAATCTGACACGCTGCCGAGTTATTACGGAATATTTTTTCACAGTAAACATAAGAAAATATATGTTATTTGTAATACGTTACATCAAAGAGAGTGTTTTTTTATGTCAATAATATTATATTGAAGTTCAAATATACGTGTAAGTCCGGAGTAAGCGGGCTAGAGTATTTTATCTCCAGACGGATGGTTCTCGAATACTAATCTCGTGTGCGATGAGTTTGCTACAAGTTACTTCGCCGTATTTTAGAGGTCTATTTATTGCGATCCGAAGTTATTCTGTGTTGTCGTGCGTTATTAATATCGTCTGTAGCTTTCACTGTCACGCTTCTTTCTTTTAATTTTTTTGCTAAGTAATTGGGTTGACTTAAAACGAACGAAAGAGTGTATATTCAAATTTTGTAAGCTTACTTAAAATCTGTTGGAAATATTTATCTTAGTAACGACTAGTCAAAGATATCTGTCGTCAAAGGCGGCTCTCTTAAAGCCGCGACCTTATCCTCACCTCGGAAACTTCAAGGTTGTCAAAAGGTACTTCGGAAAGTAGTTTACAGGAATAATCAAGATCTAAATATCGGAAAATTTGAACTAAAACCGGCTTGATTTGTCAACACCGTTTAATTTGTGATAGTAACCGTTTGTGGTAGTTCGCCGAATTACCATTATTTAACTCGACTTTGGTCTCCAAAGATTTTAGATCTGTCACCAATGATTAATGCTTATATTGTTATGCCCTTTGAAAACTGTCTAAAATCCATACTTCCATGCTTCTATAATAATCTTAAAAATATAAAATACTTTATACATAATCATAAACATAACAGACAACCCATATCACTTGCAAGTAAAGTTAGAACAACTAGTAATGGAAAGTGGCAAAATAGGACTACATATCTACATAATATTATCTCGAAAACTAAACTGATGATTACCACGAGAAGCAACGTCAATAATGTTATAAATTAATATGTAAAAGAATACGTTTAGGTACCTGGGCCAAATAATTGCCCCTGCACAACTCACATCTAAAGAAATAAAAAACAGGATAACCGCATCTTTTGAAAGATACTGGTCGCTAAAAAAACCCATTTGAACCACTCAAAATAGAAAGTTGCATATTTAATTTCTGCATTCTTCCTAGTATGTTTTACTGTCAAACGTGGCCTCATCATAATCATATAAGAAAAAAAAATGTAGCAGACGTAACATACACAATTAAAAAACTAAAATGGAAGTGGGCAGGTCATGTCATGAAGATGGGCCAGAAAAGTAACAGAAGGAAAGAGAAAGACTATTATATGTAATGAACGTTATACTAAATGTTTTTAGAGCAAAAGAAGGTTATATGAAATATAACATTCGATCACATAAAATTAGGTTATACGTTTTTATAGCATATGAAAATTATATCATAAGAACGTTATTTCAAGTGATTTTATACTATTTGTTATCATGCCATATATTACACACCCATTTTAAAGATGGGAAGGCGACTTGAAAACTACTGCGGGAGGGAATGGAGGAGAAAAACTCACGACCATGAGCTATGAAAACGATTGGGAGGCCTGTGCTTAAGAGGATTATTGATTGATTATAAATTGCATTCTGGGTATTTCTGATGTCTTAACCTTTAATTTAAATAAATTGTAAAACTAATTTTAAAATTGCTAATAAAGGCTATTTGACGTATATCTATTAAAAACGTGAAAGTTACTCTGTCTGGCTATCTTTTACCTTCTCACGGCTTAACAAATTTGGATAAAAGGCACTCGGATAGATCCTGACCTGGGTTAGGACAATGACTGACGAATGATATGTATGAGCAGTACGTTCCAGTGACATACGAGTATGTAATTTCCCTTTCCTCTATGCGGACAAAAACTATAATATATAGGTTCCGTGAAATTTATTTGAATCAACGCAGTTTCAGGACTACAAACAGTTATCTTAGTTTCAGACTAACATTACTCACACATGCTGTTTTGAAACTAGCTAAATATTCATTACATCACAAAGTCATACAGGATGAGATATGAAATGGGATGTATTTAATAGCACTTTAAATTTGATGAAAACAGCTATAAAATTGTATATCAGCACTTTAAAATAATGATACATCTATAATTTAATATTATCACTTTAAAATAATGGTTTGCACTATAACTGTATCGAAAAACAACTCCGAAACCAGTTAGTTTGTGAACACACATTAAAATCTCCACGAAGGGGATGGCGGGGTCTGAGGTCTGAGTTCGCTCATGACTAGAGATGGGAATATACCCGGTAAAAATGGGTATAAATGGGTAAATACCCATTTATACCCATTTTTACCTTCCCATTTTTAATTTATACCGGGTAAAAATTAAAATCAGTTTAACTGAAACTAATTATTGTATTTTTTAATAGATACGATTTATATTCAGTTTTTTTCAACGGAATTGTGTGAAGTCTTGTTCTTAGAACACTATAAAAGAAGGTATGTCAATTTAAATTTATAGTACAGACGCGCCAGCACATCAAGCTACTACAATGTGTCAAATTTTTGTAATAGATTTTCAATATCGCTAAAGTTGGTTCTTTAAATACTAATTATAATCAATTTTGGACTATAAGTCTAGAAGAACTTGGCCCACGTGTTATTTTCTAACGTCTTTTTTATTTGAGTTTCATTTTTTTACATCGGTATTCGGGATC
The DNA here is from genome assembly GCA_949316385.1 of Globia sparganii. NCBI lineage: Eukaryota > Metazoa > Arthropoda > Insecta > Lepidoptera > Noctuidae > Globia > Globia sparganii. Next base: position 21,536,519 of record OX438671.1, read on the forward strand.
GAACTAACAACCGTCAAGAAATACTATGTCAAAAGCAAATTATAATATGTTAAATGTGTTTTGCACTTATTATTAACTTCATTAAATTCAATGTTTTTTTTTAGATAATGGGAAAAGGCAGAAATAAACGAGATGAAATTTGGAAACACAATAGTGTGGGTCCTGATAAATCAGTAATTTGCAAGTATTGTGATCATAAATATAAAATAGCAAATGTCAACAAAATGGGAGGTCATTTAGTTAAATGTAATAATTAGTGTCTAAAAAAATATCTCTGTTGCTAAAAATTACCTGAAGAATCAAACTGACGTAAATATCACCAATACTACTAAAGCTCCTATTTTAACAATGACATCCTCGCACCCAGCGCCCCATGTTGGTTCGCTGGATTCAGAATAATCACAATCTGAATCAGCCATCGTCGTCATCACAAAAGGCAATAAGAGGAAGAAATCGAAAGGCTGACAGTAAAATTAGCAAAGGCAGTATTCATTTCTGGATCAGCTTTGAGCCTGGTCTTCTTCTTAGCGTGTCAATAGCAATCTAAATGGACTAGGTCCAGAATTCAGCTACTTGTTTGGCGCCATCACCAACGTCCACCAATTCCTGTAACGTACAGCTGACAGGACACGCAGGACACGATATTAAGTGTCCCATCGTTTGTGGAACAGCACCACATTTACACTCCAAGGCGGAGTCATCTATGAAACTCCACCTGAACAGGTGTTCCTAGCTTCGGCCAACCTAGGTCCGGTGTCTGTTTAAAGAATTCCAGGTTACCCAAGGTAACTCATGTCCAGGTGGGAGGTATTCAGCGGGTGGAACGAACGGTTTGGGTAAGGAAGCACTGTCTCGCCACAACTTCAGTCTTTCTTGTGATGGTTCCTCAGTGAGTGGGACGACACACTTTAAAAAATTGTTTCGGCTTTTCAGCCTTTGTCGCACAAGGAAGTTGTCACGCAAAGGGTGTCGTGTGACGTAGACCATTTTGGCTCTTTCGCTTGAGCTTGCCACCGCTCTGCGAACTACTGCGCCACCAGTAGTGGATTCCTGCTAGTGGAAACAGCATTTCTACCGGGGTCGGTTTTAGGCAACCAGTGATGATCCGGCACGTTTCATTCAAAGCTGTATTCACCAGCTTTGCATGACCAGAACGACTCCACACGGGGCACGCGAATTCTTCCGCAGAAAAGATAGCGCTAGACCAGTATTCCGTATAACGTCAGGCGAAGCACCACACTTCGATGAGACCAGTCGACGAAGAAGACTGTTGCAAGTTTGCACCTTCTGCTTGATAATCTTGCAGTTTTTGCTGAATGTTAGAGACCTGTCTAGGGTAACACCAAGATATTTAGAGAAGTGCCTGTGCCCGATGGACACCCTACCCCAAACGATGTTAAGTTTACGGCCCGCCTCTCTATTGCGGAGATAAAAGACTGGGTTTTGCTTGGATTGGGCTTGAATGAGTTAGCGAAGTAATATGTGGCTTAGTTACCAAGAGCGTCTGAGAAGTGGGCCTCAACCTCCTCAAAGGTGGTGGCTTGTGACGTGAGAGCAAGGTTGTCTGTATAGAGAAAGCGGGATGTGTTAGGGTTAGACGGTTGGTCGTTGGTGTAGATATTAAAAAGAAGCGGTGCCTTGAGGTAGGCCGTTTTTCTGTGCTCTCCAACGACTTGTTTTCGAGAGAAAATGGACCTGAAACCGACGATTGTGGAGAAGTTCTCGGAGCCTAGTGGAACATATATTGTGGATAGACTTTTTTAAAGATCTGCAACCATTATTTCAATTACCATCACGATTGTGGAGATCAGATAGGCAGTCGCTCTATGTAAAATACTGGTATTCAGCTGCATCCAGTTAGACTGGAAGCCGGCCCCAACATATTTGGGAAAAGACTAGGCAGATGAGATGAATTCTAAACAGTTTATTTGAAAATATATGTTGATTAAAGATTTAAAAGATATTTAACTTCGTTTTATTTATTATCAATGTTTTATCTTCAATGCTTAAGGTCAATATTAACATGGTAAATCGTAGTATTGATGACGAAGCCATTTAAATAATTTATAGATAGTAATCATTTTTTAAAAAGGTAAAAATTAAAAAATACCCTTTTTTACCCGGTATTAATAATAAATACCGGGTAAAAAAGGGTATTTTTTAATTTTTACCTTTTTTTACCCTTTTTTACCTTTCCTTCCAATTTTTACCTTCCCAATTTTTACCCACCCGCCCATCTCTACTCATGACGCTCGGACACTAGACCCCGCCCCGTGTTATTTTTAAAGTGCGTTTATATATTCCCCATATTCAATTAAATTCGGTTCCTTGTTTTGTGTGTGAGTTTTGTTGTTAGTGCTTTTAAAAAGCATATTCTATGTAAGTGTTAAATTAAAGTTCATGATTGTCAAATAAGAAAAACCGGCCATGTGCGAGTCGTACTCGCACAAAGGGACCATATAAGAAACGTGTTTTTCAATACAACTATATACTACGTTAAACAGTACTTTAATATACCTATTGCGGTTCAAAAGATACAGCCCAGTGACAGACAGATGGACAGCGGAGCCTTAGTAATAGGGTCTCGTTGGCACCTTTTGGGTACGGAACGCTAAAAAGCACAATTTGTATATAAAAAAGAAATAAAACACATTTATTTAGCACAGACTAAAATACACAGTATACCAGAGACATACATCAGATAAAAACAAATAGAAATCAAATATAAAAGTGTAAAGTCCGATGTAAGAAATTAGCAGGAAAGTGTCCCTCACGACTGCGGCAAAAAGGCCCAGTTCAGCAAAAACACCAGACAACTAGTGCCTGACGCTGGTTTTCAACTGAACAGAGGTGACGAATGTAAATCAGTGTTATACTGCAACGTGGCGCGTGAATGCATACCACTATTTTAAGTCGGTCAAACCGTTTCGGAGTAGATCGATAACAAACACTATGACACGAAATTTTTATATATTAGATACTAGCTGACCCCGCAAACGTCGTTTTGCAAAAAAAAAAAAAGGTGTATGAAAAATAGATGTTGGCCGATTCTCAGACCTACCCGATATGCACACAAAATTTCATACAAATCGGTCCAGCCGTTTCGGAGGAGTTTAACCACAAACACCGCGACACGAGAATTTTATATATTAGATTTTCTGAAAATCAAACAAAACTCTTTATTGGACGACCTTACACAAAGTGACATTGGGTTATACGTTTTGAAAAGAAAATGCAGGAAGCAGGTAACCAATTAGTAATCTGTATTTCCGCCGTTAACGCGTATAACACAATCACAGAGGCTCGGCATACTCAATAGGTATGATTTCTTCAAAATCACTTTGTGGAATGGCCGCCCACGTCCGTAGTAACAGGCGAAAAAGATTTTTTGACGTCTGTACGGCATCCATATTTGGCAGAGCTCTTCTTTGAAGCATATCCCATGCGTGCTCAATAGGATTCAAGTCTGGCAATTGAGTAAGCTATGGTAAGACGTTGATATCAGCTGCGGCAAGTGTGTTTGCAGTGTGTTGACTTTGGCAGTGTGTGGACGTGCCTTATCGTGGATAAACAGAAATGAAGCACCAAATAGGGTCCGCAAAGGAATGACAACATTTGATACAATCGTTTGCGTAAGTCTGTGTATTGAGATTGCCTCTGATCTAAATTAGTTTATTTCTTCGGCCGATCCAAATATCTGCACATATCATGATTGTTCCATCACTGTATGCATGGACTTGCTGGCATGATTTTAAACGTAAAGTATCTGGCCTCATACCAAAGTGAAATTCGTCAGAAAAACACACAAAATGCCACTCTTCTTTTGCGCAATTTCTGTGTTCACGAGCCCATTGTATAAAGGGAATCTGCGATTGCAGGACTTAATAGGTGGTACACATAGCGGCCATTGGCAACAGAAATTGACTTCATGCAAGGTATTTCATGGTTTGATCGCTTATCAACATCCCGCAAAAGCTATGCAACCTCGTAACCAAACACCATCGCGGTCATTATGTGATTTCATCGAGCAGTAATTTGTATGTAACTATTTTTTCTGCGTGTGGTGATGCGAGCTCGTCCTCCGTGTTGCTCAGCCACGTTGCCAGCGATGCGGTAACGTGTCTTCTTATAACACTGCGCAGTGCCCAGAGCGTTTGCCACAGCACCTTGCCGAGATCCAGCTTCCAACATTCCACGGCTGGGATAATTTCTTCTCGGCTCAAATGACGTCTTCTCTCCAACGCAAAGAACGTTGTATTGATTCTTCTCAGAAGTGTGGCAGAAATTTTACTGATTTGGCCTCAAACCCGTTGCAGGATTATATAGAATAGATATGACTTGAGAGAAGATTTTCATCTTTTAACCAAAATTCAAAACCCTTTTAAGCCCTTTTCAAATGACAAAATTTACTAAAAATTATCCATAGCAGTTAAAAAAACCCAGACCAAACCAAATTTTTAGTTACGAGCAAAAACGTGCTTGATCCATAAACACTTTTAATATGTGTAATTTTTAAATCATTTTGTAATCCACAAGACTATAAATAAGCTACCCTTTAAGTGTTACCTACATAAATTAATTTAATTTAATATTCTCTCCACCTCTTCTTAGGCAGACGAACTGTCAAAGATCCATGAGTAATTAATAATATAGCAAAGTTGGTTTTAACAACATAACATATTAAATAAATACTTGGAAATACTTCAACTGAAACGTGGAGGAAAGTTCGGTACTTTTAATAATTTATGTAACAAATGATTTTCCAGCTGATGTTTTTGTTTCCGCATGAGTACCTAGGTTTGAATCTTCTGTGGGTGATGTTTTTGATAACTCGGCTTGAATTATAATTATACATAATTTTTGTCTGTAGAATTGGGATTGTTGGAATTTAATTTCGAATACAACCTATCTGTTTTGTCTGAAATTGCATTGATTTTTACTAATTATTTTGTAGAGGTCGTGTATATCTTTGGCTGTTTTTTAGTTAAATCAGTCACAACACTGTAAGCTTTAATTATAATATCAGCTCCACTGCAGAGCAAAGGCGTCTTCACACAGAGAAGGCACGAACATCACCACACTTTCTAAAGACTGGTTAACTATTTCAGACTTCTATTGACTATAATTCCCGATTCCCGAGCAGGCCGGCTTTAGACAAGGTAAGTCCTGATCCGGGCAAATCCTCCAACTGTCGCAATATATAAGATATTAAAAAATTAACCCTAGAAACTTCAAGAGGTGCTTTAGACCATTGAACTGAATAACTTTTACTGTGGGACCAACTTTGAAATCACAAATAGTCCAATAACTACTTGACGAAAATGTATGAAACAGCTGATCGAGAGGTTCCTATACTGTGATGACCTCGCCCTGGCTACCCAAAAAGACACATTTGGGGACGCCGAAAATATCCTAGAGGCAGGCTTAGAAGTTCTCGGAAAGTGTTACACAGATAACGCTCCCAGACCGAATTCTACAAAAACTCAGGCATCAGCTTTCCATCTCCGCAACCATTAGGCAAGACGCACTCTGAACATCAATTGGATGGGTGTCACCATTGAACACTACAGTAACCCTTACTACTTGGGATAGGGTTACTGTAGTGCTCAATGCCCCCTACTCCCTACTTACTTACCTAACCATTGTCTCAAAATTAAGAAAAAGTCGGTTCGGTAACAACTTGCTCAGGCGCCTAACTTCAACCACCTGGGGTGCTTCACCTCATGTTCTCCGGATTAATAGCTTAGCACTCTTAGCCTGTTCATAGCCTGACTGATTATATTTCAGAAGAACTCGGCAAAGGAAACCAGACCCTGGGAGTCTTTCTCGATTTAGCCAAGGCCTTCGACACGGTGTCTGTTTCTGTTCTTCTGAACAAATTAGAGATCATAGGAGTAAGGGGAACGCCGCTGAAACTTTTTACTGACTATTTAGACAACCGGTACCAATGTGTTAGAGTAGATAATATTACGAGCGACGAGCAGAAAAATACTGGTTTTGGTGTTCCTCAGGGGAGTATTCTGGGCCCCACCCTCTTCCTTATTTATATTAACGACTTGTGTAATCTAAATATTAAAGACGGCAAAATAATATCATATGCCGACGACACAGCGTTAATATTTAGCGCTAAAAGCAGTAGCGAACTGTTCGAAATCGCTCAACTAGGTTTTAATACTGTGACTAATTGGCTTCACAGCAATCTACTAACGTTAAATGCCGACAAGACAAAATATATTCACTTCTCCATGCGCAAGCCTCTTCTTAACATTACTAACCCTTACCTATATGCCCATCAATGTGGAAACCGTACAATCACTATGTGCAATTGTCCTTTTATCCACAAAACAAGCAACATAAAATACCTGGGGGTAATAATGGACGAAACACTCTCTTTTAAAAAACATATTGAAAGCCTAGTTAAAAGAGTGCGCAAACTAATATATGTTTTTAAAAAATTGCGAACATTAGCAGATTCAAAATTAATCACACAAGTTTATTTGGCCCTATGTCAATCTATAATTCAATACTGTATCACTTCTTGGGGTGGCGCACCAAAAACTAATTTGCTTCCTCTTGAAAGAGCTCAGAGAGCAATTTTAAAGGTAGCAAACTTCCATCCCTTCTTTTTTCCCACTGATCTGCTATATAAATCCTGCAATGTACTAACTGTTCGCCAGCTTTTCATTATGCACTTAGTATTAAAACAGCACACCATGCTTGCCTACAATGCCGACAATACTACCAAGAGACGGAATGATCTAGTATGCATGTCTAATGCAACCTCAAAACATGTCTTTGTAGAAAGATTTTTAACATTCTTAGGCCCATTCCTGTACAATAGATTAAATAGAAAACTAAGTATCTATAAACTAAATTACTATAGCTGTAAGAAAATTGTACTTAATTATTTACTAACCATCGACTATGCACAAACAGAAGACCTACTTAGTGTCTGCAAATAGAACTGCTAACATGCTATTTTACTTTTTATTTACCTAAGTTTTTAATTTAGCTTTTTTAAGTTATAATCATTGTTAATTTATTACATTAAGTATTTATGCACTTTCTAGCCTGAAGCACAGGTTCAACCTAGTTCAGGCAAATTAGCAACTGTGCGCTATTTTAATTGTTAAGCTATTCATTGTAAATGTATTCCCTTTTTATAAATAAACGATTATTATTATATTATTATTATATTATTATTACTCTGTTTCTCTGCGGGCAAATATGCGTGCCCAGTATGACACCAGCTCACGCCGAGGAAGTAGATGTTGCTGTAAATGAAATCTGCCGCTCGATTACAGGCTGCCTGCAACCGACCCCGGTCAGCCCACTATATCCCACAGCTGGCATAGCTCCACCACAAGTCCGAAGAGAAATTGCATGCGCAGTGGAGAAACAAGAATCTGATACCAGACAACAGGATCAAATTAAATTAGCTATTGAATCTTTGCAGACGTGGTGGGTATCGATATCTGAACACAGTAAAATTTTAAAAAAAATATTTTTTTTTTTGGTAGTATTGTTACTTAAAGTAAAATTTAGGAAATCTGTTTTATAATAATAATAATAATTAACCATTTATTTTCAGGTCACAAAGACCCATAGATACATACCTTAACGTAAGTATACATAATAATATAGTAACAGTTTTGTTAGTAAATAAAACTTACTAACTATGTTAGTATCACTTAGTTGCACTATGTCTTTGTGCGTTCTGGTGGCACTTGTCCACGAAAGCGGCGGAACACCACATCCTGCGACCAAAAGCTTTCTTCCATCACCAGGTGCAGGTAGCATGTTGGTACGCGCACCACGTTGCGATGCGACTCCAGCAGCTATACTCTCGGCGCGTACTTCAACCTTTGGCGCACGTACGTCACGATGTCTTACGCGTCAGTGGTGTAGTGGAGGCGGGATTTTTTTATCGTGTTTAGATATCGATGTTCATCACGTCTGTGAAGTTTACACAATAAAACTGATATTTCAAGTGTACTACACAAACTGCGGTCCATGGCGCCACAAAGAAACATTAAATTAATTTCTTTTTTTGTTTTATCTTGTTTAAATATCAATACCCGTAACGTCTGCGGAGCTTCGCTAGCTAATTTAATTTGTCCCCGTAAAAAATAACAATTTCACTAACATTTTTTATCAAATACCAAGAACATTCAACAGGAGTCACAAAAATTTCTCCCACCTTCGTAACTCACACAACGTAAACTAGTTTTCTCGAACAGTAGATAAAGCACTTCCTTTGTTTTTGTTTGTCGATCATAATGCGGCGCTGATAGGCCTGCGCCTGCTGTCATCAGGGATCGTAAACCTTAAAGACGTCGGTAATGTGTGTCGTTTACTGCGGGAACATGGACATCTGACTGTTTATTTGCTTGAATGGTTTATTTGATTATTTAAGAAGAAATTGTTCTATCTTTGAAATTCGTTTTCCATTTTCTTAAATAAAAAAAAATAAGGAAGCAACCAGAGGGGCAATTCTTGTAGTTTTAGAAACGTTCACAGTCTGATCTCAGTGTCAATCTGTCAAAAATATCTCAAATTTCCCTACATTTTGTAATTTTTTTGACATTCGTTTGTAGCCGAGATGAGACTGCGACTAGATTTTGAATGTTTTAAATTAAGACATTATTGACCTTCAGGTGCCAGCATAGATTATTAGAAAATAAAGTTGCTTTTCGTGTCTGCCTGTGTGACCGCGTTATTCTTCTAAACTCCGCAGATTTTGATACAGTTTTATCATCATTTTGTAGGTTTATGTGTTAAACTTACATGTCTATACTAGTATTATAAAGAGGAAAGGTTTGTATGTACGTTTGTAACGAATTGGCTCAAAAAGTACTGGACCGATTTTAAAAATTCTTTCACCATTTGAATGCTACATTATCACTGATTAATATAGGCTATTTTAATTGCAAGAAAAAAAATAAAATGTTTAAAAAATAAATGTCCACCCGTGCGAAGCCGGGACAGGCCGCTAGTATCTAATAAAAAAATCTCTCGAAAGTTTTGTTAATTCGTAAAAACCATGCAAAGCAGGGCGATTCGCTAGTTCACTGAATAAACATATTGCGAATTTCATTTCGACTAGAAAATATATCAAAATATGCACTAGTAAGATGTAAAACCCAGCAATTGCAAGCACTAACCTACAGAACCAGATTATAAAAGCAAAATTGTATGGAACTTACATAATACTTTACAGTCCAATAAAATCGTTTTAAGCCCTCCTCCATATTTCATCCATTTTTGTACTTACTTGAGCACGTATTTTTTACAATTTTACGAGCCTAACACCCATGAGATGCACGTGGGCGAACGTTTTTCACAGGTTATGTACATAGTAATACGACAACATAACGTTCGGCATTCCTATTGCATTGAGTATCTATGAAAAAATATTTCGGCACACTGCGATTTCACTTCTTCGTTTTTTCGAAAAAGGTAGACAATAATATTAATCAATCTATCTTATTTCATTTCTGGACGCGCAACACCTATACCGTGTTTGATATTAAAAGACCTTCTTGTTAAATTGATCTTTCTTTTTTATATTTTACTAGCTGACCCCGCAAACGTCGTTTTGCAAAAAAAATAAACAGATAGTAGCCGATTCTCAGACCTACCCGACATGCACACAAAATTTCATACAAATCGGTCCAGCCGTTTCGGAGGAGTATGGTAACTAACACTGTCACACGAGAGTGTGTGTGACACGAGAATTTTATATATTAGATTTTGCCAAGCATACCTCCCTACCTGCTTAGAAACTAATATAAATATATATATAAATTGCTGTATTCAGTTAAAATTACAGGTAGATAAATGAAATTATATTATATATAGGTATTAGTTTTTTATTTTATCCCTAAAGTCAGCTGTGAAAACTAGGAGAGTATTCATCTAAAAACTGAGTTTTCATAATTAATTGAATCAATCTCCTCGTAAAAAAAAGTCGTAAGTACTTTTATTTTCATGATTCGCATAACATCTTTGTGCGTCTTACAATTTCCATTTCCTCGGCTCTCTCCAAGAAGCACCTTCCTTCCTTTGACAAATTATGAGATACATATTTACAATTGGATTGGTAAACTTGTATGAGATGTAAACACGTGGGCACGGTCGTATTCCCGTCACGTAACCGCTCCGGTCCCTAATAAACTGATAAACGGCGCTGAGATTGCAAAATTTTATCGGAAATGCGATTTTAAATTAATATTGTTTTATCTAATATTAGCATCAATGAAACGCCGTGCGGAATAAAAAGGCTTTGATTTGTGAAAGATTGTTTATTTTTGTAATTTTAATATTAAATGGTGTTCGTGGTGCCGCAGATGTTTACCGGATCGGCCTGAGCATTTCAGACTATTTTTTATGCTATTTTCAGTATGCTATTGTCATTTTTTATATTATGTTATTTTACTAACCGACGTATCATGTAATTTTTCACGTAACATGTAAAGAGCAAACGTGATAAATCCGTTTCCTATATCTGTATATAAAAAGATGCAGTTGCCTAGCAGTAATCCAAATAACGTTTTATTCGAGATAAATGCAAAAAATTACATTCCCTATGTCTTTGAACCTCCACCATACACGTTACCAACTACCCAACAGCACCCTTACAAATTAACACAACACACGTAGTTCCCCTTCAAAATCAACACAGCATCACCAATCTATTTATTAATCTAAGCATAAGCCAAAACACAATCACAATCTGGAATAGTGCAAACCACCTCTCGCAAGTTGTGCCGTCAGGCCCGTCAAACTAAGTTAGAAGCGAATGGCCCAACTTGTGTGACGAACGTGAGAATGGTACACAAATGGTACACAATGGTACACAATCGAGAACAAGTTATGACACCCGTAAGTGATCCCAATTAAGTTGAACTGTGTGCACAAGTGTGATGGTTTTAAGTGGCGACGTGAGGTGCTTGTGCACTGTAGCGGTGTCGCTAGACGCACGATTGAGCGGTTAAGTTGAGATAAGTTAGTTGTGTGTAAGTGACAGTGATGATAGTAGATATCATTTTATTCTATTTATTCAAGAAATAGTATATTTCGTAAAGAGCGTTTAAGTTTTTACAATATTTTCATGCTTGATTAGTATAGTATTTTATGTCAAATGCACAAAAACATAAATTATGATGCAGTTGAAAACCGCATGTGATCGATTAATAGCGCTTCATGCAAACCTGAACACAAATGCCTTATAGTCTTACTATTCAAGTAAGTTAGTACTTTAGAATAAACAAGCCCAGCCCACTATAACATGATTGCACATTATTTAATAAAAGTGTAAAATAATAATACAATTTACATAATAAAAACCGTACCTATCAACACACACACCACTACAAATCTCTTTCAAGCCTCCAATTAAGGTTCGAGTATGCTGACTCAACACACGCACGCGCGATGAAGCGATTAACGTAACAATTTCATGTTTATAGGCTTGTTGGAACGGCACCTCTGTGTATTTTCCTCAATAAACAAATAAATAAAACTCAAAGTAGATTTAAACGAAGTGCAGTAGGGCTATTTGAAAATCGTAAAAATTATGTGTTAGTTTTAAGGTTCTGCCGCACGGATACAATTTGCATAAACACAGCCGAAGCCCGTCGAATGCGCGACTATATCGCATTACCATCAAATTGCGGCGTTTGAAAAATGTTGTGTAAAATTAATCTGTGCAACAAACTAAACACTACACACACTTAATTTTATTCGAATAGGTAATTCTAAAGCTTAATTTACAACAATGGTTACACTCGAAAATCTACTTAAGTATAATTAATTACCCAAACACTTTTACATAGGTACATTTACTGTTAATAAAATCCTCTATGAAAAAATATAAAACATGTTAATAAACTCAAATATCACATAAACCATTGCTCATTCAAAACGACAGACCACCGTTTTCGCAAACGTCACATTTATAACCCACGGAATCGGCTTGTAAAATATTATGGACTATTAAAGTTGCTGTTATAATATATGTTCGGCGTGTCCTCACAATCGCTCCAGCAAAATTGTGTTCCGTGTTCTGTATTGCTTGTTCGCGGACGATAACGCGATAAACGACAAGCGGCCAATGTGTCATATCGCGCGGTCGCGTGTCGCTAGACGCCACAGTGGTTACATGGCTTTATTTTGGAGAATTTTATGTAAGCCTAAGTAAATTCCTTTCAAGGTTTTTAAAGAATTTCCAATCGGGTATCGGAGTGAAAGGGAACGGTTGGCTTGAATGAAGAAAGTATTTGTCCTTGAAACATGGAGTGGTGAATCGTGTTCAAGATGGCAGATATTAAATATTTTAATACCGTCGGGCGACGTTGGGTTATATCAGTACTTGTCCAATATACCAATTGGTTCAATGCTCTGGTTTCTATGATTAGTTAGAGCAAACAGAATAGTGATAAAGGTATTAATAAGCCCGAGATGAATCTTGAACTCTGTTTTAGATCTATGGGAAGTTACTCTCGAAGCATGCAAGAAGTATTTACGTAATAAAGAGCCCGACTCTATTATCTATAGGCTTTAGGCAACCAAGAAAACGGTGAAATTTAAACACTGAAATAACTCAACAATCACAAAAAATGGGAGCTATAAAAATCTCCACTTATAAATTCTAAACACAAAACTTGAATTCGCGCGCAAAGTGTCGGTCGGCCACTTAACAGCACAAACACTAGACAGCCCATTCTAGCACAGCCGATAGACTGCGCTGCGCTAAATACTGCGCAAACATTTGCTGAGCACACCTCGCCTTCTTTGCTATTGTTTTAATAGTTAGGATGCAAACATAGGGCGAATAACCTTTGTTTTTTGAAGAATGTATTTTGATGGAGGACTTTTTGTACTATCGTTGTTTTTGATAATAAAGAATAGGTTTTTCTCTAAAACACAACGTTCGCCAAGAAAATATGTTTAAAACCTGAAAGCTCGTCGTATGTACACTTAGCACTGTTCTACGTCTACAAACCGCAATTATTTTGTTTATGTTTACTTTGTGTTGACCACAAAATAAACGAAAACAAGATAAATATATATGAGAGTTAGAGTGTAGCACTATTAAAACCGGCCAAGTGCGATTCAGATTCGCACGCGAACGGTTCCATACCATTATCTTTAAAAACGGCAAAAAAAAAACATGTCGACACCTCCATGCAATAACATCGTAACTCACTTTTTGTGATTTTACAAGAGAACGATTTTAAAGTTTGAAAAATTATAGCAAACTCAAAACACCCCGTACAATTTTTGAAGCTGGCTCTATTTAATATAGTTTAGGCGGTAATTGTTTTCATGGGTTTTCATGACTTACGTGAAAAACAAAACAGTGAAATGACATATAAGTTACGAGGACAAACATTGTATGTCTGAGTTACAATTTAGTTTTTTTGTAGTTTAATTTATTTTGTGGTCAGATAATTGTAACTCCAAGGTGTTAAGTTACATAAAATGTTTTTATATAGTAAACATTAAGTTAATTCATGAAATCCAAAACAAATCTGTAAATACAAATCCCATAATGCGATAATGTATTATTATTATACCTATTTTTGTGTTTGTCATTAATAAAAAACCGGAAAAATGCATTTTTTTTTACATAACAATGCCGTTGTAACTCAATTTTTGGAAAAAAAGTGAGTTACGATGTTATTGCATGGAGGTGTCGATGTCTGTTGTATGGGAAATTTATATTTGTTTTATTTATTATTTATTATTACCCTTAAATATTTGTTTTATTTTAATTTAATTATTTATTTTTAAAGTGAATAAACAACTATATATTCTGTGAATATTTCAAGCGGCTACCTGTTGCCGTTATCAATATCGAGCAGAAACGAGTAAAAAAATTACGTTCGTTGTATGAGAGCCCCCTTAAATATTTATTTTATTCTGTTATTTTTTAGTATTTGTTGTTATAGCGGCAACAGAAATACATCATCTGTGAAAATTTCTACTGTCTAACTATTCCGGTTCATGAGATACAGCCTGGTGACAGACGGACGGACAGACGGACGGACGAATATCTTTTTTCCATATTCTGCAACAGTCCTACATCAACCGGGGGTTGTCCTTGGGTGCACTTGCATGGTGCGAACAGAGATAATCGTCGTCGATTAGTGCTTAATTTCATTAGAGACGTTCAACGGGCCTATATGGGGCCTATACGGGGAAATCTATGGGTCGATACTGTCGATGATACGATAATACCTGTGTATAAAAATACGGGGTACCATTACTCCGTATTTTTGCAGTCAATAACTGTGCCACGGGGCATAATAATGAATAAATACGTAAAATATGTCGCTTGCTTACAAAATGTTTAAGGATTGTGACAGCTAGCTGTCAAATTCTTGGACGTTGGATAGCAGCGACATCTGAAGTAAGAGCAAGTGGCAGTTTTTATCCCCATTATGTAGTTTTTGTACTGCGCATGAGTATCCATGCATACGATACTCGATCATAATGCGAACTCATATTTATTGATACTCAGTTTCATTTGTTATCTAAGCCTATTCTTCTTCTTAGCGTGTCGATAGCAATCTAAATGGACTCGGCCCAGAATTCGGCTACTTGTTTGGCGCCATCACCAGCGTCCATCAGTTCCTGTAACGTGCAACTGACTGGACACGCAGGACACGATACTAAATGTCCCATCGTTTGTGGAACAGCACCACATTTACACTCCAAGGCGGAGTCGTCTATGAATCTCCCCTGAACAGGTTTTCCTTGCTTCTGCCAACCTGGGTCCGGAGTCTGTTAACCTATTGAACATTAGGCATCTTTTATTTTTCACTCAGTCACCTTAATGAATTGCACCCAAAAATAGATTCACTTTATTCGACTCGTTCGAATCAATAAGATCAAAATGTTCCAATCAGTCTATGTCATTTACTTATGACTATTTCAACATCGATAGAGGTCCAAATCGATATTTATTACACACATATTATAAATTAAAGTCGCTTTTCGTGTCTGACTGTGTGATGCAGTTAACACCATCTTATAAAAAAAAATATTTCGGAATGTTTACGTAATATTAAACTTGCATTTAATTAAGAAATCTCGATGTTTTGTCATCAAAACCATGTGAAGCAGGGGCGGGCATTAGATAAGAATTCAATTAAACAAAGAAATAGTTTTCGACCTTCTTGCCTCCAATAACATCAAAATTTCCATCAGTTTACGGTTCATCTACGGGCGAGTCATGTTTAAAAATACCCATTTTTTATTGGAATTTTAAATGATAGTGCGCTAAATCAGTGTGCCTTGCCAACTCAATTGTTTTACTCAGCTCAATAGAAACTTTTACCGAAGTTATTACATAAATCTTCTTATATTTTTCTTATTAAAAGTAGAATGCCAGAATTGAATAATTCAACTTATAGGTTAGCTTTGCGCTACGGTTGTGACCGTGTTTTTTTTCTCAAAATATCTCGTGGAAATGTATTTACTGTACATATTATTCCGTTCTGAAAATTAAGATTTCCTCATCAAAATCAGTTTTGAGCTTAGCCTCGAGAACTGAACCAAATAGACGAAATGATTAATCTTCTTCAAAATATTTCCGATCATCCTCGTTTCAGTTTAAAAAAATCTCCAAGCAAAAAGATTAAAGGGTAAAAAGTCCTGCTACCGACCCCAACATAAAATTATTTACTTATTTATTCTTCAAAAAGCGTACCGTTTAATATCTAGGTAAATAATGTACAATGATCGCTTACAGTTGCCATTTACAAGCTTCCACAAATTAAATTACACCATGTCTGTATTCCCAAAAGCGGTAAGCGGATGCTTTAAGACACCCACTTTTTAGCAGTTATGTAATAGGTACTACTGACCTTCTTGCCTGGCTAACCTCACCACATGAGCTGCTCATACAACTCGTCCCGACATAAGATACGAAGGTTAACGTAAATATTTTCGCTAAGTGTTACCCCGGAGTGCCTCTGAACAAGCGGGAGCTCCAAGTTTGTGGCCTCATTAGACGTGCAGTTTACTGCCTCGACTTGGAGGCACAACTTGAAATTGTGTGCAGTTAATTAGTTCATATTAGAGATACTGTTTTGACCTTGTTATGCCATTACGTGGTGTAGTTTTGACTATCCTCGCTTTGAGGTTTTTGGCGAAAAAAGGGTTTGTGAGAAACCCCTGCCTCGTTGGTCTAGTGGTTGTCAATGCTACGGTAAGCTGCTAAAGTCCTGGGTTCGATTCCTAGATCAGGCAGTCTTATTGATTTTCTCAGTAGCAGCCCACAGCCTGGATTTGTGCCCGATTGATGGCTGTAGACTCACCCCCTATTATATGGCACTTAAATATAACTGACTAGCTGCGCCCCGCGGTTTCACCCGCGTATGTTTCGATCCCGCGGGAATATCGGGATAAAAAGTATCCTATGTGTTAATCCTGGTTATTAAGTATCTGTGTGCCAAATTTCATCTAAATCTGTTCACGAGTTTTTGCGTGAAAGAGTAACAAACATCCATCCTCACAAACTTTCGCATTTATCCTACTAATATACTAATAACATTATAAATGCGAAAGTTTGTGAGGATGGATGTTTGTTACTCTTTCACGCAAAAACTACTGAACTGATTTTGATGAAACTTTACAGTAATATAGTTTATACATCACAATAACACATAGGATACTTTTTATCCCGATATTCCCACGGGATCGAAACTTACGCAGGTGAAACCGCAGGGCGCAGCTAGTAATATTATATAGTAGGATTAGAAGGATTTATAATATTAGTAGGATAAAATGTACATATTCAAGCAGAGGGTCCACCTCTGTCTAACTCTTTGGCTTGATGTTATAAAAAACACCTTTTCCATCAGAAGGAGTCTTACAAGCTTTCTGCAAATACGTCATAAAGACAACCAAACCAGCACCCATTTTTGAAATAAACGTTTTATTGTTTTCATTTGTCAGCTAAGTCGCAGTCTTCAAACACTACTAGACACTTCAATCATGTATGTATAGATACTTAATTTTCATTTTGAACAGAATATTATCACTATTAGTTCACACTATCACACTACAGAACCACATACAGTTGCTCAGCTATAAAGCAATGTCAGCCCATCAACATCACCATATGTTGTAACAATTTATCACCGCAGCACTTAAATTGGTAACTGAAACCAGTAGGAGCGCGGAGTACGCCATAGCTACGCCGCGAACTATACGTATCTTCGTAGTACGCCGTTGAAACAATACGCCGGTGCGCGGTAATGTGCCAGGCGCTTCGTTAGGGCTTGGTTACAGTAAGGGCGGGTAGAGGGCGCGGATACAATCCACGTATTGCTGCGTTGAATAAATCAATCGTTTTATCCATGTGTGTGAGGTAGGAGCGGTGTTGATGCACTTTACAATATGGTAATATGAACGGAAACTTAAAGGGGTTTATTCATAAGAATATGGTTTTTTTTTAAGTTAAGAGATGTTTAAATGTCAAAACATGTATGCCTAAGCAAACAATAATAATCGTTAAACTTAAAACAACGTTTAAAAATAAGGGACCTAAGCAAGGAATAACATAGAAAAACTGTTATGAGTCGAAATGCGTATTAGTACCAACACATCCTCAATAGTCGGTTTAAATATAAACTAGTCACTTCGAAGATTACTTGTTAAGTTCAAAGGTAAGCTAGTCGCTAAGGTAGATGCAAACCTTTCAAACTGATAAATCTTTTAGGAAGAAAGAACTAACAAAGTTTATTCGGACACAGTTACCAACTTAACCTTCTCTCGACATAAGATTAGCAGTCTATGAAAGCAATACCTACGCTATAATCATTGACACAATCCACGGCTCGTTACTCTCTCATCCTTATGCGGGTCAGCACCAGTACCTACGACGAATATCTTTATAGATCGCCATAGTACAGCCGTCTCAGCTCATTACGGCGCGGCCACTATGCGGGCGACGAGCGACCGTCGCAGCCCGGCTGGACTCTTTGAATTAAACATTTAATACTTTTGAGCTAGACAGGGCTAGAACAATATAGAAACTCTTTTATATTTTAAAATGACCTGCTTTTGTTCGTTTGGAATGATCTTGTTGGTTTAGTCTTGTATTGTTTGGTTTAAGTTTTGATTAAAGTAGTGGAGTTATGAGTTGGAGAAGTATTAGAGGGAAAATAAATAGGAAAAGGGTTTGTTTTTCTAGTCTAACTAGGCAACCAGAAAAATACTTTGTTTTATCATCTCTTTTGGAACGTATATTAGTATCACATCAACTCCTATTAGAGACAAATGATTTTTATGGTTGCGTAAGGAAAAAAGTGGGATTTTAAAAACGTTACCAAAAGTCAAGTTGAGTCTTTGATCAATAGGTAAACCTGGTCTCAAATCGTATATTTTGCAAACTCACTTAGACATTATTAAAAGACTCGAGGTATACATAGGTCAAAAGTTACACAAAAAGCAAACAATGCTTGTGAATAACCTAAATTAAAAACGAATTAACTAAGACCTTCAACTCCATAATTGCAAAATATGTTGGAGTCGGCTTCCAGTCTAACTGGATGCAACTGAATACCAGTATTTTACATGAAGCATCTGCCTATCTGATCTCCACAACCCAGTCACTTAGTAATACGATAGGTACCCCCTGGTAAGCTGGTTATCAGACTTCCGGTCTTCTGACGACCCGTAACGTCAAAGATCGAACAACTTCAATTTCTTTTACATAATAAAAATCTGATCTTTTTCTAATCTCATTGTTTATTCAATTCCGCCACCCACCCACACTGTGACCTAGGGTCTAGGCTAAAAATAATTAAGTTGAATGAGATTGCAATACATAAAACAATAATTATATTTCATCCGCGATAATAATGGGCACTTAATTAATAAATTCTTGAAGATTCCATTACCGTTGAGTGCTTCGTGTAAATTTGTGAGAGGCAGGCAGATATAGTGCCTGATGCTCCCATTGTGCGTAATTGCTTCAAAATGTTGTATCTTCATCTTGATACCTTTTGGGTGTACGGTGGAAGGTTGTTGTGTTGGATATGAGCGTATCGTTTAAATGCTACACTGTCAGTTCTTTATGTATCTCAACCCAAACTAGCCTATTTATTTTAAAAATACCCATAGTTATATTTTTTGTTTGTAGTAGACCTCTATTTTATTTACGCAAACGCTACACAACATTATTAACTTGTGTTCTGCTAGCGCAAGCTTGTAATACATAAGTTCTTTGATAAAGATGATAAGAGCATGACAATATTACTCGTATGTTGAATGTTGCTTACCAATGGTAGCTTAATTATTGCCAAACTGAGCATAATAATTCGCACACCGCACTGTGAATGTTTCGTTATTAATTTGATTTTAAGTATTCGTCATAGTGTCACTTTTATTTCGATATGCATGTTTTTCCTTTTGTTTTATATCGGCATCTTGTTTTTTATATTATATACATGTAGGTAATTGGTTATCTTATCACCTAATATTGAACTTTCGTGTGTTGTGCTGACTTTTGTGTGCGCCTGCGCCAAATAAATGGTTTATCTATCTATCTAATTTTACCTGTGACAGCTACTTCCATGAGGATCTGCTATGCAAAGCTATGAGGTCTTTACTTCATTATTGATAAAGATGTAAGAGTCTTCGTTATAACCAATAACGGTCTGTAAATAATATAAATCCGCCTTTATTCATCATCAGCTTACCTTTGTCCCAACTACGTTGGATTCGGCTGCCTCTCTAACCAAATGCTGTTGAATAACAGTATTAGAAGGTGTCCTATTATTTAAAAAAATAAAACAAAGTTAATGTTAGACAATTTCCACAAATTGCATGTAGTTTTCAGTGTAGTATGTTATTTGAAGAGACCATAAAACAACTGAGATACAGTCGGCATCATAGTATACGTGATTGTCGCGGTTTCTGGCTGCTAACGGTCCCCAAAGGCGTAATAAATGACGACTATGAGAATGTTCCGTGCTATGGAGGTATGGGGCATAAGAACATATACGTCTGAGGACTGTTAATAGAGGTTGTGGACGTTAAGGTTTAGTTTAAATTTATTGCGAAATAATGTTTTGAAGAACTAGTAACAGTAAAAACTGTAGAAAGTATGGCGTTTCCATGTGACCTCCGCGAGTGTTTATAAGATAATGGCATAACGTTACGTGATAAACACTATTTCGAATTTAGAAGATAAAAATATTATAGTCTCAGCTTGAAGATCTGAAGAAAATGATATAGATTGATTTCTATTGAAATAATTACGAGTTTAATTCTAAACACATCTTTTACTAGCTTCTGCCCGCGGCTTCTGCCCGCGGCTTCTGCCCGTGACTTCGTCCGCGTGAAATGTTGGCCCTCGACCCACCGCGTCGAATCGCATCGCCCGCCCACGTCCCACTTCGTTTTCGTTTACCGTTCTTTCTGGCTCCTAAGGTTCGTAACGTATTATGCGTTAGCGTGTATATTAATAGTCAATAACCTTCCTCATGAATTGTGGTATCAAATACAAAAATATTTTTTCAGATCCCACTGGTAGTTAGTTCGAGAGATTAGCTCGTTCAAACAAGCAAACTCTTCAGCTTTTTATTAGAATAGATTTAACCTGATTGTCACGTAAATAATTTTCTGTTAATTTCATAAATTTATTATCACTCCAAATACTTAGTTTAGGTAACCCCGAATATTCAACTAAACGTAACTATATACCTACCTTATAGGATGGAAACTATCTGACACTTAAAGGCGACTTAAAATACAGTTAAGTTAAAATATGTGGCCGCTACGTAAGTAGAGAGTTGGTTATTAAATAATATCGATTCTATTTCTCAACCTCAAGTAATTAGGTATCCGTATTGAACAGAAATTCCACAGACAGATAGAGACACAGGAATTCCGTGGGACAACTGAATCAACCCAAGCTCGGCGAGGGACAAGCTATAAATTAAATCTAAATCCGGATCAAAGCCAATTTGATACGTGACTATATTTGAGATATTCAATAAATGTATAGATAGCTATACATTTATTGAATATCTCAAATATTTATTGAATACTAGCTGACCCGGCAGACTTCGTACTGCCTCAATCGATAAATAAAAGACAATTTACTCTACATTTTATTTAGAAAACGTTTGTATGGGAAATAAAAAAGGGCTGTTTTTAGGGTTTTCCCGGGAATTATTCAACTTTTCTCACCTTTTAGACCTTCCCTAGACTTCCACGAACATTTCAAGACCAAGATAAGATAAATCCGTTCAGCCGTTCTCGAGTTTTAGCGAGACTAACGAACAGCAATTCATTTTTATATATATAGATAGATTTATTGAATATATCAAATTGGAAATCGCGAAATAAAAATCAGCTGTTCCCTACAAATTTATCTTCGTCTATCTCGTCAAAATGTAGGGACAGCTGATTTTTTTTCGTGATTTTAGGTTTGGTCCCATAGTAAAACTTGTTCGTAATGATGAGTACAATGATCTCTTAAGAGGTTGTTGGTGTTTTTCCAATAACCCTGTATAGAGGGTTTGGTATAATTCCACCGAAGTCGCTCAAGCAGCCTGCTGTCTTTTGTCGATGCGTGGGAGTTCTAGTGCCTTAGGCATCTTCTGGGCACGCTCGTTCCATCATAGACCTCGCCATCGTTTTCCGTCAGGCGTGATCGAAATCAAGAGCGGGCCCATTCAATAAATAATAAAAAAATTAAAAAAACGTTGTGAAAAACATATATCATACATGTAGACGGGCTACTGACTAAATAATAACAGACACACGAGTCGATCCACGGTTAAGCTACGCTTACCCCAGTCGGTTCGTGGATGGGTGACCATGCATTACATATCGAGACCCCTCCGTGCCTCGGAAAGCACGTAAAACTGTTGTTCCCGGCTGTCATTCGTTACGGGTAGTCAGAAGCCCGAAATTCTGACAACCAGTCTTACCAAGGGGTATCGTGTATCCCAGTTATGGGGTTGTCAAAGTCAGATGGGCAGCCGCTATATGTATAATACTGGTCCGGTTAGACTGAAAGCCGAACCCAACATAGTTGAAAAAAGGTTTAACAAATTGATTGATATGTATTTAAGTTGTTTATGATATGATATGTTAACTTTTTGTTCACCTTTTTGATAAGTTTTCTACAAGATACAACTACTCTTTACAATTAAAAATATTCAAAATTAAATTAACTTTAATTTAAAAAATTATTAATAATTATTTTTTTATTATTGTTTTTGATTAATTAATGAATTGTTATTATTCATTAATATTTTTTAATTGTTAAAAAACAACGTACGTACGTGTTGTTATTTTTGTTTTTAATTGTTGTGTTTGTTGTTGTTGTTCTTTTATTGTTGTTGTTTTTTATTGTTGTTATTATTTATTATTATTTTTAATTTTTTTAATTTTTTTTTTATTTATTAGGTATAAAAGACAAAAGAAATCATTAGACTATGTTTTATAACTTTGTGTAACCACGGGGTTACGAAAGCGAGTTGATCTTTTTAGTGTGTGCAGTGTAGATGCAAGTGCACTTTGTCACTGTGTGAAGGCGGCTCGGCCAATACTAAGTAAGCTCCGAGCTTACCTACGAACATAGCGTCAAATGAGCACGTGAACCTACACAAACACACTTCAGACTTTCGTGAGTTAAAACATTTGCAAGTGTAGAGTGATAATGTGTGGGTAATGTCTGATCGTAAAAAAAACTGTAATCATAAGAGACCGTTTCCTCATGTAAAAATTTAATAGGTCCAGAGCCGGAAGTAAGTAGGTGATTAAACAAGAATATAATTACTCCATTAAACATAATTACGATGCCGTTATCAAGTTTCAGGGCTCTTATAATTAACTTTAATTATAGATTAGCACCGGCCCCTTCAAACACTCAAGTCATTTACCTTGATCAAGTTAGAAACCAAAAATAAAAAGCGTCGTCTACGTACTCACTGGATACAAAGAATTTTTTATCATGAAATTATTTTGGTCTGTAAATAGCCCCGATTCTGTTGTTCATAAACTTAACTAAATTTAAGTTCAGTGCATCTTTTTCTTTCTATTTCATTACGAAAAGGACAGAAGATGAAATATTAGTTAAGTGCTGTCAAATTAGATAATCCATAGACAAGTTAGACGAGATTAAAAAATTCAAACTCAAACTCAAACTCAAAGCATTTATTTCGATTAAACCATTTACAGGCACTTTTGAATTGTCAAGAAGTCGGTCAGTCAGGAAAAAATGAAGCTAGTTGCCCATTCCAAAGCGTAGTAGGTACCTATGGAGAAGAACGGGCAAGAAACTCCATGGACACTCTTTTTAAATAATCTATATACATATAATAAAATCGTAGGAAAGTCAAAACTGTACATTGAATATTTTTTAAAAAGAATACTTGGGGCGTGATCTACAATCGATATCGAAGCCAAAAATATAGTTTTTAAAATTTTTGTCTGTTTGTCTGTTTGTCTGTTTGTCTGTTTGTCTGTCCGGGATAAACTCAAAAAGTACTGCACGGATTTACTTCAAATTTTGCATGAATATTACTAAGAGGTCAGGTCAACATATAGGCTACATATTATCACGCTATCACCTACGGGGGAGGAGCTGTGAATCGTTATTTTTCTTACGCATTCTGTGACAGCGTGTAATCTTTTTTTGAGTAAGCCATGCTGTTATCTAGCTTTACACTATAAAAACTACGCCATTTAAGTAACTTGGGCAGAGAAATATAGTTTAATGAATGTTAGTAGTATAAAGACAATTTTAAAACAGCGCCATCTATGAGATTTCATAAAAATCAAATCAAGTTACATGTTAACATTTTTTGGAAATTAATAATTTAAATTTTATCATGTTGGCGAGGTAAGTAGTTAGTTATTCTTAAAATTCATAGATGGTGATGTGCATTTTCTTCTTATAAGTTGTATCGTATAGTTCGTTTTGACAAATTCAAGTTCCAACAAAACCCTCAAAATCAGCAGAGTTGAGGAAGACAATTAAAAAAAAAAATGCGGTGTTAAGTATTACAAAAAAGTTATGTTCATTGATGATGATCATTTCATTTCATGACACCCTCGCGAGGCTAGCGTCAGTGACAGTCCCAGCCGCATGCGTCATCTGTTTGCCGTCATCTTGGTGTTTTGTGGAGTCGCGAACCCGGTAGCTTTGTGGGAGAAGTATCGCTATCATCTGTCTGAAGATTTTCTACGAGCTTTGAGGCGTGCTACTCGAGACGAAGTCGAAGTAATTGATGAACGCGTGCTGAACACCTGTCTCAGTTCACTTCAAGATGTGGTCATTTCTATCGGCGGCAATCCACTGATCGAATATGGGTTACTAGCTCCCCAATCATCACCGTATTGCGATGTGGGGGGAAGGAGGGGTTAAGTAAACAACGTGATGTGTAGTTTCTCCAAGAGTCAACTGACAACTCCCTGCCCTTTAATTGGTAACGTTTATATACATTGCTCGTATGTGAGAATATGTAAATATTAAGACTACGAACACAGCATATCTATCTTAACTTAAACTATGTGCTATACGTGATGTGCTGATGTACGTGACCTCACACCACAGTATCAAGACCGTGGAAATCGGGAGTATAACGCTGAGACAAATTACGATCCGGGCGAAATGATCACCATACGAAAGACCATGTCGCTTTGTTCTCTTCAGAGCAAAAACTTTATGACACCGTCCTTGAAAGCGTTGGGCAAAACCAGGGTAAAATGGTTTTCTTGGATGCTCCTGGTGGAACAGGAAAAAACATTTGTCACCACTGGCATACTTGCAGAGGTCAGGAGGCAAGGCAAAATTGCTATTGCTGTAGCGTCATCGGGAATCGCTACCACACTGCTTCCGAGTGGCAAGACAGCACATGCCATGTTTAAAATTCCCATCGATTTAGGAGCGCCGAAACGCCTGTTTGTGGTGTGTCACGTAACAGCGATAAGGGACACGTGCTCAAGGATTGCTCTCTGATCTTATGGGATGGGTTTACGATGGCCAATAGGAAGGTAGTTGAGGCCGTGGACAGAATCCTGCAGGACATCCGCAGGAATGAACATTTGATGGGTGGTGTCACAGTTCTGTTCAGTGGTGATTTTCGGCAAACGCTTCCCGTGGTGACGCGGGGCTCGAGGGCTGACGAGGTGAATGCTTCGTTGAAACGATCTTCGTTGTGGTCACAAGTTCGTACGCTGCGCTCGACCATTAATATGAGAGCTCGGCTCGGCGGCAATGCACGTGCTCAAAAATTCTCCGATGTCCTTCTAAGTCTTGGCGAAGGCACTCTACCAGAAGAGATAGGTGGACAGGTGGTGCTTCCAAAGTCTCTCGGTAGAGTGGTATCCAGCTTAGAAGAATATATTCGCTATGTGTACGGGGACATCAGTCGTATACCGCACCAGCAGAATTCTTGGGTGTGTTAGCAGGCCATTTTGATGCCCAAAAATGATCAGGCTGCAGCAATTAACGAATGCATTCTCTCGGAAATTGAGGGGAATAAAGTGGTCTAAACCTCGATAAACACTGTTGTCGAGCAAAATGACGCCACACGTTATCCCGTGGAATTTCTGAGCTCCCTGTCAGCAAGTGGACTTCCAGCGCATACCATCAAGCTGAAGGTCGGTGTTCCGATTATGCTTCTTCGGAACCTATCTCCTCCGAAGTTGTATAACCCGCCTTAAAGTCATCTCGCTCCACAGACACACCATTGAGGCGGAAATTCTTACGGGTTGTGGCGTCGGCGAGGCAGTATTTATACCACGCATTCCCTTCATACCTCATAATTTCCCGTTCCGGTTCAAGCGCGTACAGTTCCCCGTGAGTGTTTGCTTCGCGATGACCATCAATAAGTCGCAGGGGCAGATACTGAGGGCAGCGGGTGTCGACCTCAGGACAAGTTGCTTCTCACAAGGGCAACTATACGTCGCTTGCTACCGCGTCACCAGTCCTGACTCTCTTTACATTTTGGCTCCTGGCAACATAACTACCAACGTAGTTTATAGAGAAGTGTAGTAAGGTATGATACCTTTGTACGTATTTTTACTGTTTTGTGTCCTGGAATGTATTCCTGCATTATTTTCTCTATTTCCTTCAGTCACATCTTATGACTGAACTCAGCAGGATTCCCATATAACTCTCTTCACTTGCTTCGCTTGCAAAAAAAACTTATATTTTAATGTTATTTTAAAAGTTGTGTACTTATAATGCTATAGCGACACTGGCATCTTAGGTATTTTTGGTGCTGTAGAGCCTTCACGCAGACGACGTCGCGGGCAGCAGCTAGTATTTTTACAAAATTATTAGTTACATCATAATTATGTTGAATTTATAAATATGTGATTAATAATTGAATTTATAAATATGTGATTAATAAGTAATTGTCTACTAAAATACGTCAATTTACGTCAGGCGCTGACTAATTTGACAGGACTAAACTAATATTTATCTTCTATCCTTTTCACAATGAAATAGAAAGAAAAAAAAGGATTGAGTGGTTTTATGAAACCACGGTAAAAGTGAAACTTTATCCCTACTCCGCGGCCGACCGTCACGCGACATGCAACACACAGACGAAAAAGTTTGAGACGATGTAATAAAAGTTTCACTTTAAAAGATGCACTGAACTTAAATTTAGTTTAGTTTGTGAACAACAGAATTGGGGCCATTATCTACATAATCTAAATATACAGCCATATATCATAATATAGGTTGATATAATTACCACGGTTGTCAAAATGCTTAGCATTATAGCATAATTAGCCTATAATGTACCCACTGTTGCACAATGTGCCTCCTCTCGGTGAGTGTTTTGCTTCACCGCTTTAAGAGCAGCGGTGATGAAATAATTTACACAAAGTAAAGTGTTTGCCTGGGTTCAAACCAGCGATCTATAAGTCGCGGCCTTTATCACTGCTCTTCACTGGGCAACCTACTCTCTGTAAAAAAAAAAACAAAAGCTTGGTTATTGTTTAATGTGGATGGCAAAAGGTTGTCTTTAAAAGATCGCTCTTAGTGATAAGATCACCCATTGTATCACCCTGTGTAAAATGTCTATATTTGTGTATGTAATTTATATGGTGTGTGTGTATAATGTGTATTCTATTCTATTCTTCTATGGCAAAAAAGGATAGGATAAATACACTACCTATTTATAGTAATCATCAGATACGTTTTATGACCACCCACTAAAAAATTCTACAAGACTTTCATTAATTAACTTCCACGCAGTTAGCAAAATTAGCAACAAAAAACAAATTCCTTCTCCAGCGAAGAAAAAGCCCGTACCTACAAACTTCATCAATATAAAAGTACGATAATAAACCATCCGTGTACATCATACGCTATGATATTAAACAGTCGAAGCAATAAACTCGACTGTGAAGGGAGAGGTAACCGGCTATAAACAATACTAACGACTGTGCAGTACCTGAGCATATGTAAGGGCGAAGTATGAAATTTAAATGTAAAATACGTCATACATCGCACTGCCAACCCACTTTCGAGGCTTTGAAAACTGCGAGAATTTTGTGAATAAGTTGCGAAGTGTTCACAAAACTTATACCACTGTCATGTTTCCCAAGGATGTTCTGAAAAGCAATAAATTTCGAAAGCTGATGAAATCGTCGTCTGTGACAATAGAGGGGTAAAAAGGTAACATACCATATATATCCATACTATAGAAGAAAATAATAAAGAAAAAAACTATGATCAAGCAAAGTTACATGTGACTATTTTCCCACTAGAATTGATAAAACATCATCATTTCATCAATACGACTCGTCCCTGTTTCAGTTTTCACGATTTGAGAAAACATCGAGATTATTGTATGTAAGTTTAATCTTAATTTATCAGACGCATAAACAATCCTTATTTAACTGCATCAAAATCCATGGTGTAGTTTATCTTTTCGTGTCTGTCTTTTTACACACAAAAAGGGACTTTTTTGTATACTATTCATAGATGTAGAAGATATAGTTATATACAGTGTGTTAGATTAAGCAAGGAACATACTTTAAGGGAGTTTAGTACCCATGAAAATGAACAACTTTTACTAAGAGACGAAAACTGAAATCGAGAAAATAAAACCAGTTGCTTTATACGTTTCTGTTCGCATAACTGGATAAAATGTAGGGAACAGCTGTTTTTTTTTTTTTTCTTCAGATTTTTGAGTCCGCCCCATATTAAAAGTTGTTCATTTTCTTGAGTACTACGCTCCCTTATAGTATTGTCCATCGTTTAACCTAACATACTGTATATGTATAGATGGTACCGAAACCAATGCTGTTGGTTACTACATCATTAGACATTTAATGACCGCCCTAGTCAAGCACGAGTCTAGGGCCGAAATAGTAATCTAATCCTCAAGGTATTTCCAAGACAGGGCAGGGCTTAGCCATTTCGTAACAGCATCTACAAACAGCCTTAAGAGGATTCTGCTGTTAGACCCGTTAACGCAATCTCTGAGATGACATTTATGAAAAGCGACATTTAACTTTGTCAAAAGCGAACTTTGTCGAACAACGTCGTAAGTAAACATAGAACGTACTCTCTTCTTTGTCATCTTCATAAATAACGTAATTTATTACTAAACTGTTTCTTCTAGATAGGCATGAATAACTTAGCCGAAAGGATGAACAAGCCGAATTCAATATAATAATGTTATTGCTGGTTCTCCATTCTTCCCTATATTTTATGGGATTCTGCCAAGCGTGATACAATATCCGATTTAGAAGTGATATATGGTTCTAATCTGAACATTATCTTTTTAGTAACATTGTTGGTAACAAAGGTGGAGGAGTTGGTCTGTTAGTTTGTTTTAACCGTATGGTTGAGTTGGACGGAGCATCTTCTACAAAAACAATTCTCTACGACCAAATCACTTCTAAATGAGAAAAAAATCACGTTGTACTTATTTTATGTGTGATTTCTCTTTACATAAAACATTCACGTACTGTGTATCGATCACTTACAAAACAGGCAATCAGGATAATATTTACGTACAAATAAATAAAAAAATGTTATTCTAAGCCAATCTTATTTAATGTCTGTTACATCGTCATCTCTTGAGATGTTTAAATTAAAGTTACAGTACGAATTCAAGTTTACACTTTGACACACTTACAAATAACTAAATTAACATACCGCACTGCGCCCGCTGGTTTTGTGGTCCTACTCCATTTACTGAGTAAAATATAGCACCTGCAATGCCATTCCGCGTGCCTCTGTTGAATATTGATGTATCTCGCATCGCCTTGCCGGGAATCGACGTCGTATACCTGCGATGAGGCATAGGGCTTGAGATCGTGGCCTGTGTCTTTATTGTATTAATTATAGGCTCAGTGCTGCGACACTTATTTTTAAATGTCATAGCATCATGCACATTTTGACCTCGAACAGGACTTCCCGTTTTTATTTTCATTATACTTTTGTTTCATTTTTTGTTTTATTAAATTAAAATAAATCGATTTATTTCAGACTAATTACATGTCCATAGTTGTTAGTAACAAAGGCCTTAAAACTATGTGTTGATTTATTTGATTTACTTATTTACAAAAATCAATCTTTAGTCGATTCTGTAATAATCGATATGTTGTAGGTACTTATTTAATCAAAATAATCTCCTCTTCTAACCGCCATCTTTATTTTATCTTACTTGCTGTTTGCGCCTTAGTAAAGACGGACGTATAACCTTCCTATTGACTTTCAATTGGCTTATAATATACTTACAGTTATAGAAAGCCCATAACTCGTTTTATTTGAGTGTTAGAATCTAGATTTCCTATACTATGTTAATCAAATTTCAGTTTCAATTATGATTTTAAGACTGTGTTTAGTTATTTCTGTGCGAGTCCCAATAATGACTGTTTCTTTATTTCTTTCCTTTATAGCAAACATTTAAAATACGCTCATGTCATGCCAGCGGCGTCTTCACTCGTATCATCTCGAACAATACAAGCGTAAATAGCTCATGCCGGTTAATATTTTAAGGACTGATTTTACAAACGTCAGATATATTTTATCTGTGGAATAAAAGTGACGTCTGACGTCTGAAATTCGAAATTATTCCTCAGATATAAATATCTGGTGTTGAAAAAGTCAGCTTTAAGCAAGATCAGTTACCGTACTACGTCGTAACGCGTAGCACGTCGTAGCGCGTAGCACGTCGTAGCGCGTAGCACGCCGTAGCGCAGTGCTTTGAGGGGGAGGGGGGTGCAGGCTAGCTAGCTAACCTATGAGTAAATGTTTTTACAAAACTTTATTAAAAATGCGACAGCCCAGTCTATAATCGCCTTTTACTTCTAATATTGGTATAGAGGGAGTTATGAAGCCTATGGTGCTCATTTTACCAGAGATCCTGAAATCCATCAGTAAGAAACACAACCTAACTTTTAAGCTCGCCCTATAGAGAAACTCTCACTAAAAGATATTGAAAAATATTTTCACACAATTAAAAACATAATTATAGAGAACTTTACTACAAAAAAAAATAATCATTTATTTTTACACGGAACATACAATTGGCCTCAAAACCGCAAACAACGCTTGTTCCTCAACAAAACAGTGGTCGTGTTAACTGATAACAAAATAAATTATTTGTGCGACGAAACAGCTCCAATTAATGTTGCAGGTAACAGTCAATTAAACACATCGATTTACCGGAAACCTGAGGCGCCGAGCAGAATTTAATGCTTTTAAAATCCATTTCCATTCATTACTATATTGTTTGAACTTATTATATCATATAAATACCTACGTGTAAACACTTCTTACAGTCGACCGCTCACCGGCGGTAATATTTTGACCTTGAGCTGGCCTAGCATAGGAAGTTATTTTTTTTTTAATTGTTTATAACCATTTATTTTAAACAACTTATCTGGAACATTTCACATTATTATAGCACTCAATCTTTGATATAAAATAAGATTATGTTCTTATTTTAGCGTTTGCTCACATAAAATTAGCTACGTTAAGTACGGAGTTCCATTAGAATAAGAAGCCAGCACTTAGTGGTTACCACAGACGCGTGGCCTGCTGTACTTGGTAAAGTATAAAAAAAAAACAACCGACTTCCAAAAAAACACTACAAAGTGAAAAATAACTTTAATTTCGGAAGTCGGTGTCGTTGGTTCCGCATTTTCTTTTATTGACACCGACTTCCGAAATTAAAGTTATTTTTCACTTTGTAGTGTTTTTTTGGAAGTCGGTTGTTTTTTTTTTATAAAAAAGTTTTTTATTTTTCACTTTTTAGTTGGCCAGTTTCTAACTTATCTAAGTTACAATAGCCTAATGTCAACTGCCCATCACCTTTTACAAAATATTGCTTTTCCCGATGCCGGGACGTTAATTGTTGAGGAGTTCTTGTAAGAACCAAGAGAACTTGAACTGATTGAAGTCACCATCAGCTCCACTTCACGATACGCATTGTACTTAGGAACCACATTAAAGTACCTAATCGAATCGCAACCCGTGAAATATTTATTATTGAGTAGTTCCGATGGCCATCTGTGGTCTTCATCATCAGTTCCAGTTCACCGAATGGTGATTTCTGAGGGAAAATGCACGAGTTACTATAAAAAATACCCAAATCGCTATAGGTGTGCCTACAAAATTTGAGGGTTTCCCTCGATTTCCATGGGATTCCCTCATCAGATTCCACTTTTGGTGACAATGGGAGCACCTCGGGAGCATACCCTTTCAAATTAAAAAATAATTTTGAAAATCGGTCCACAATTGGCGGAGTAATCGCGTAACAAACACACAAAAAAAAACATACCGTCGAATTGAGAACCTCCTCCTTTTAGACCAATGAAGAAGTTTTTTTTTTTCTCTAAATAAATATTTTATAATAATTAATAACAAAGGGCAGGTTTTACCAAAGTGTTTCGTATTACCCAGTAACTGGGTTGTGAAGGTCAGATAGGCAGTCACTCCATGTAAAATACTGTTATTCAGCTGGGGAAAAAGGCAGGCAGATTGATTGAGCAAGGGCAGGGCATATCCCCTTCTGTTGTAGAAGTATGGCACAAAATCAACAAGAATTTTGGCAAGCTTTTTCCTCACTATTTAATTAATGGGGCCCTAAGTAAGAGCTAAGCTATTGAGTAAATCTGTGTGTTCTAGTTTTTCCTTGCAATCTGTGAGAAATGTTACTATATATAGTACTGCATAGTAATGCAATTTATCAACTTTAAACCCGCGCCATGTTTATACAGACCGTTGCAAGCAATTTTGACGGTAATTATAACTTATCCTTAACTTAACCTGTCAGCCATCATGAAAGCGTTTTAAGGAATATCGGATCTAAAGATTTCAGTTTGATTTATTTTAATGGCTGAATTCTAGGAACCTTATTCTAGTTTCGATTGGAACAAATAGTTATGTAAAACTTACTTTATTTATTGAAGTTATTTTAGACGTTCAAAAGAAAATTATCTGAAGGTGAGTATATCGTGAGGAAACCGGCATGTCTTCGAATTTTTGGTAGAATCGACCAATCCGCACTGGGCCCGCGTGGTATATTATGGCCCACTCCCTCTCACAGAGAGGAGCCTGTGTCCCAGAAG
The DNA here is from genome assembly GCA_949316385.1 of Globia sparganii. Lineage (NCBI taxonomy): Eukaryota > Metazoa > Arthropoda > Insecta > Lepidoptera > Noctuidae > Globia > Globia sparganii. The sequence goes on from OX438671.1 coordinate 21,569,105, forward strand.
TGGCAACATTATAGGCTGACATTATACTTAAGTGTATCGTGGTTATTTATAGATTAAATTGGCAATTCTATATAAAAGAACCCAATTATATTGAACATAATTTGAACACCGAACTGTAAGCACCTCTGTAGACGGGTTTATTGTAGAAGTGATTTAGATCTGAGAAATTAGGATTTGAGAAAAAATAACTTACTTTAATCAGAGATTAAATCTGCTGTAAAAACTTAAGTCACAGTCTGTTAAGGCGTTGGTTTTCTAAAGTACTCAACGGATGCGGTTTTCACGATCGACTAAAAAATTTATTCCGGAAGGTTTACAATACAATAAACAAACTTATATTTCGTCAAGAAATTTCAAATTCGTAAAAGACATGCAAAGTGGCATTAGACAACAGTTAAATTAAATTAAAAAATACCTTTCGAAACCCGGAAGTTAGTCACACAAAAAACAGGTACTACCTCCAATAACATCAAAATCTCCGTCAGTTTACGGTCCTCGCATTCTTCAGTAATGGCATCCAATTCACCAAACTGCCTTACAATCATAAGAGCATACGTCATATATTTGTTACCCTCTAAGATTATTCAGAGCCCGCCTGGTATATAAGCCGTATATTATTCACCGCACATGACGTACGGCCATCGATTGCATTGCGTTCACATCATACAACACAGTAATATGCAGAAGGTTCAATTTTAATGAGAGAAAAGTGCGCACTCTTGGAGTTAGGTTGAGTTGTGTTGTCTTTATATATAAAAGGAGAAACTGACTGACTGACTGACATATCAACGCACAGCTGACTGCAAGGACTAGGAACGTGAAATTTTGCATACGGCTTCCTTTATTATGTAAGGTCGAATTTCCAAAAACCCCTTCTTAGTGGGCTTCCCCACTAAGAAGGGGTTTTTGGAAATTCGACCTTTAAGGGGGTGAAAAGGGGGAATTTTGTTTGTATGAAAAATAATCTTATTGCTTGAACTCAAGCAATAAGATTTTTCATACAAAAATTTCAAGTTTTTTAACTTATAAACTTGAAATTTGGCACAAATACACGCAGACGAAGTCGCGAGCGAAGTGCTAGTAATTAATAAGAATGGTTGGTCGCGGCTGACTGCCCGAGATATTTCGGGCTCCTTTGTTGTGAAGATTTCTTCAACGGTAATTAAGCTTCGAATTATTGCGGATTTCATTATGCATATAAGAACCGTACTTATTTACTTACGCCTCACAGATTACAGAATTACTTCTGTGAAGTTTATACAGTTTTTTCATGCAACTTTACTTGCCTTTTAAGTAAAAAAAAATATGTTCCATTTTTCTATATGGCAAGAAGTAGGTACCGATGTCATCAATTAGGTATTCTATTAATATTAGATGTGAAATGAAAAAAACCGGTCAAGTGCGAGTCGGACTTGCGCACCGAGGGTTCACCGAGGGTTCGAGGGTGGGTTGGTATACTTACCAACCCACCTATTATACATATGTATAATAGGTGGGTAAGTAGGTATGTAACTACAAATTTACGGTTTTCGGATTTTCCCTTTACTTGTGCTACATGACCTTGCTTCTTGACAAATTTCATGATTCTAGGTCAACGGGAAGTACCCTATAGGTTTTGATTATCTTGCGAGTAGTTTCGAGTTTGAAAATATGCGGCTTAAATTGCTGTTTCTTTTGATTGCGTTGAAATAGAAGTTTGATTTTGTTACAGCTTAAAGGTATTATAGATTTGAGTATTTAATAAAAATTTCAATTTAATACCTTTACGTGTTCATGGGTCAAATCAATCAATCAATCAACTCAGCCTACCGCAGTCCACGGCTGGACATAGGGCTCTCCCAGGCTGCGCTGCGCTGCAGGATAATTTTATTACATGATGTAACTAAAAATTTACGGTTTTTGCAATTTTTCCTTTATTTGTGCTATAAGACGTTGCTTCGTACCAAATTTCAAGATTCTGAGTTTACGGGAAGTACCCTGTAGGTTTTAATTCCCTTGCGAGTGTCGAAAATTTGCGGCGTAAATGGCTGTATCTTTTAATTGTGTTGGCTTAGAAGTTTAATTTTTTCACGCTCTAAGGGACAGTAAACTTAAGTATATGGTATAAATTCCAGCTTCATACTTCCGCGCGTACCTGAGAAAAACGGTCTTGACATACAACGGACGGACGGACAACAAAGTGATCCTATAAGAGTTCCGATTTTTCCTTTCAAGGTACGGAACGTAATCGTAAACGTAATTATTTAATTGTATACAAATATGTTAGTAATGTCTTAATACCTTTCAAAGACTAGTTATTGAGCTATAGATTTTTGGTTTCAAATTATATATTTGTGGGCTATATTATTTTTTTTAAAGTTAATTGATTGATAAAACTAATTGATTTTTCAATTTTTTTGCAACCTATCCAGTTCATCCTGTCATTTCCTACGTGACCTGCCGCGACCCTTCATTTTCTCACTCTTAACAAAACTTGAAGGACGCGCGGGCTCGCGAAAAATTGATAAAGTGGACGCAGGCCCAGGCCACACGGTCCAGGTGTGGAACAGAACAGTATAGTAAAAAGAAACTACGTTTTTTATCATCCACTTTATTTCGTTTACCACCTATAAGTGTTCAACTTCATAATCATCAAACTCAAACTCAAAGCATTTATTTCAAATAAACCAATTATAGGCCCTTTTGAATTGTCAAGGGTCGGTCAGTCAGAAAGATGAAGCTAGTTGCAGTATGTAGTGTGGCAGTATGTAGTTGTCATGCAGTATGTAGTGGGTCTTCTGCACACATACCTCTCTTACGTAAGCACATGTAAGATACATAGTTACGTACATAAGTACACAGTAGTCGGTATCGGAGCTGCGTCCAATCGCAATCGTATAATTGACGTCACGTGTCCGAGGACTGCTATTCGGAGGTGAGCCGCTTAAACCAGATGGAGTTGTGCGTACTGGTGTTGTTTGACTCCAGAATATCCAGTGCTAATATTCGGGCGAAATACTGGTACAGAGCAGCTTGCAGGCTTTAGCTTGTTTCTTTTGATTCTAATTAACAAGGAATGATTGGCTTGTCACCTTTAGTTAATCACTACATAGTATAAAACAAAGTCGCTTTCTCTGTCCCTATATCCCTATGTATGCTTAAATCTTTAAAAATACGCAACGGATTTTAATGCGTTTTTTTTTAATAGATAGTGATTCAAGAGGAAGGTTTATATGTACGAGTATAATACATGTTTATTATAGTAGAGAAACACTGATAATTTTAGAGGTTTCTAATGTGGTGTCGTAAATAAACCCTTTTTTTGCGCTTACATTGCAAACGCTGGCTGAACCCTATGAGATACATCAAAATAATGTTCTACAGTATTGTACACCTTAAAAAGGTCTACAAAAAAGTCTGCGATGGTATATGTCTATCTCTTAGGGATAACCCACAATGACCATTTTTTTCCCTTTACTTTTTACGAGAAATGATGGCTTATTTACGAAGCGATTTTAAGCAATACAGCATTAATCCTTTTCCAATTAAGTACCTTAAATACATTTTTACAGCATGTTATTTATATTAATATTTTCGAAGATATTACAGATTTAAAATGCAGGGACATAGCGATTGCTGCGGTATCGGCGGCAGGGGCTGACGGCAAGTTAAAAAAAAAAAAAAAAAAATAAAATTATTAATTAAATTTATTAAATTGCATTGCACCCGTGCGAAGCCGGGGCGGGTCGCTAGTTAAAAATATTATAATAAATTGCTTATTGATCAAGAAGGTACAGATGGTGAAAAAACCAAAACTTACACTAGTTACTAGCAAGATATACAAAGTTATGTAACTACATTATATGGTAGAACATGTTGATGTAAAAATTATAAATTAAATTTATTTTATAATTTGGTTAAAAATAACACTTTCTCAGGTATTATATTTAAAGTATTTGAAGTCAGTGTTTCCTAGCGGAGAAGAATCGAAATACATTCAGAGGTCCAAACAATTACATTGTAAAGGTATGGAATATGTAGGTTACCATAACTATGAAACTTATAATTTGAACTTACTTAATCGATGCCACTGAGGCTACCTGGGTCCATGTAATTTGAAAAGTACAGACGCCAGTACATCAAGCTAATACAATCTGTCAAATTTCTTTATTAGATTTTCAACTTTATCGCTAAAGCATTAGCTTCAAGATTGATTGGGAAAATTTGACAGTTTCGAGTAGCTTGATGTGCTGCGTCTGTACATTGAAATGAAAAGAAGAAAATGATTTGAGTACTTACGTAAGGAGTAATAGAGGGTCGCAGGGACACCGACGTGCAAACTGTAACTATGAATTCCAGGATTGTAGACTCTAGTCCGGGAGAGGAGGGGAGGGGTCCGTGGCTACATAAAAACAGCCGCATATGTCAATTAATCAGGTAAAGCTACGCTTGCCGCGGTTGGTCTGTGGATGGATGACCATCTTTACATAACGAGACCTCCGTACCTCGGAAAGCACGTTAAGCCGTTGGTCCCGGCTGTCATTCGTGGATCTTTGACAGTCGTTACGGGTAGTCAGAAGCCCGAAAATCTGACAACCAGTCTTACCAAGGGGTATCGTATTACCCAGTCACTGGGTTGTGGAGGTCAGATAGGCAGTCGCTCCATGTAAAACACTGGTATTCAACTGCATCCGGTCAGACTGGAAGCCGACCCCAACATAGTTGGGAAAAGGCTAGGCAGATGATGATTGCAGACTCTAGTCAACCTAGCATAGAAATTTTTCTTCGGTTATCAAAAAAAATTCAGCTGTTACATACAAAAGTGCTATACCTATAAGAGCATTTTTTTTTTATAACCGTTTTTTTACCCTGGATGATCTGATTCTATGGTAACATGCCCCGCGGCGATGTCCCTGCCATCTTCTATTACTCTTTACGTAAGTACTGGAGATCAAAAGCTCAGCGTTGAGCAAATATACAGATTTATTTCAAAATGATTGCCTAAACCTACAACTAGTAGATATTTATTAAATTCCCAATATTAACGGTCACGGTCGGACGGCACGTTTGGCGCAGTTGATAAGCAATTGTCTGCTGCGCTGCGTGACGTGGGTTCGATTCCCGCACGGAACAAATATTTGTATGACTTGCAAGTTGTGCTGTGGGGCCATGTTTAAAAAAAGAAAGCGCATACGCTTTTTTGGGCGCCACCACAATCATTTTAAAGTTTCCCAAGCAGTCAGTGGCCAACTCGACCTCCAACAAGGATTGTTCTCCCCAAAGAGACACCATTGTGTCTTGTATAGGTAGTGCAATCCACGAAGATGCGCCCCACTCTTCTTCCGAATCGTTAGTGGTTATCGCTAGTTAATTCCAATAGTGTTTTAGTTTTTTCGATACACACTAATCAATTACCCACTAAAATTAATTATAGTGTGTATCAATAAAACTAAACCACTAGCAGAATGTTGCACACTTGTTTTGTAAGCATTAGGAAAAAGAGTGGGGCGGGTCTTCGTGGATTGCACTATCTATAATGAAGACTATACATATTGCTTTTTACCCTAAAGAAGTTTTTTTTTTTTAAATTACACCTAAAAAGGTGTTTTAAATAAAAGTTTTATTCGAACCACCCTCCCCAAATAAATAAAAAGTTTCTGGTCTTTGACTGTTCCTACATCCCAAAACACAAGCCCTGGCTTAATTTGGGTATCAATTTCAATACCTTAAGTCAAAATAAAAGCTTGTACAAATACATATTGTATCTACGTACCAAATTCTTGTGACAAATAAACTTTTACTTTACTTTTACATAATCAGCCTACAATGTTACCACTACTAAGACACAGGCGGTCTCTTCGAGAGGGAGTGGGCTGTAATCCACCACGCGGGCCCAGTGCGGGTTGGTAGATGTCACATGTCTTCGAATTTTTGGTTCTAAGACATGCCGGTTTCCTCACAATATTTTAGATAGATAAAACGTTTATTCAGTGCAACAAAAGACACAATACAGGTACTTAAAAAATGAATATCGAAAAAGGTGAAAGAAAAAAAAACCAAGGATTAAAAATATAAATTGACCCATAGACACCTCATACCTATACGATACATCCATAACGGTCGATCACTACTGGGCGGTGTGTCTCATGGTTGCACCAAATGGGAGTCCAGCTCAGCATATGCCAGGTACAATACCTGACGCTGGTATTCTGCTGCATCCCGTTACTGACACACGGATGTGATTTTCCTTCGCCGCTGTGAGAGCAGTGGTGATGAATAATTTACAGAAAGTGAAGCTACCTACAACTGCAGTGCGATTCTGTAACCATCTCACCGTGAAAACTTAGGTGAAGTGAGCGTGGAGTGAGCTGTCAGTGTCATCCTGATGTTAGGGATTGCTCCTATTGATAGCTCACTTCACCTAAGTTATCACGGTGAGATTTTTACAGAATCGACCGGCTGTTAAGTTGAGGCAGCTACCACTGGGCCACCATTAAGTACATACTTGATATTAATTAATACCGTGTGTTGTCTATGATAATATACATTGACAATAGTTATTATAATATGAAGTGTGTATGTCGTAATTGTTTGAATTGCCTTATATGTTTAAAACAAAACTGTTTCTATTTCATTGAATTGACACCTAACACGGTACTTAATTAAAAGTTTTATTCGAACTGACCGCTCCAAATAAATTTTAAAAATTCTGGTGTTTGACTGTTGATCCGCGTGTATGGAAATCTAACGTAATGCCAAAATATTAATTTCCTCATGGCATAGATCTTGAGATAAACCTCTGTGACAGATGGACAAAAAAATTGTCTTATACTTAAAGAGAATTTCCTTTTTAAGTCGCAATCTTAAAACAATAATATTTTCAAGATGCGCTACGAAAATATTTGATACGAGTTTGCAAATTATGAGATCAAAGTCGCCGAAAACTGCTGTGCTGGACGTCATCTTTACTTGCTTCTTCGTTGCACAAATACATAATAATTTCACACTTGTCATCAATTAATACTTTTGGTTATCAAAGCGGATAGTTAGTATCAGTTAACACTAAACAAGGTCGGTCCAAACCGTCGCCATTAAATCCGATCGCTTTAATTATGAACACCGGTAAATTTCACTAGTACGGTACTTTACGGGCATTAGTACAGGACATTGGTAGCCTGCATTTGCAGTAATTGCTGGATTTAATTGACAGAGTAGATAGGAAATAAAGTGCATATTGCAAACCCTAAGTTCACTGCTGATCTTTTTCAAAATGACGCACACAACACCCTAGTAAAACGAACTTGGATTATCTACAAATAAAATAAAACTGCAAATAATGAATTAACACTTTTACTCAGTTCACTTCACTTTTTATTTTTTTGTATCTAGCGCGCCCGATGTCCTACACATTTATAACACTCCATACATGTACTTACTCCGTGGTGCTACCTAAATTCATCAATTCTAATCTAAAGTGGTCCGTGGTATTTAAACGCTGGTTTGTATTTAACACTGCAACCAGAGCTGCAGAAGTATATATTATTACTAGCGGCCCGCCCCAGATTCGCACGGGTGCATTTTTTTTCAAATTTCCGAAATTTTCTTTCATACAAACCTTGTCCTGGCAATATTCGCAATAAAATAATATTGCGATTATAAATTGAGATATAAACTATCCTATCTTTCAAGTTGGATGAAACTGCACACAGTGTGCAAAATTTTATTAAAATCGTTTCAGTAGTTTAGGAGTCCATTGTGGACAAACAACATGACACGTAATTTATATATATTAAGATTATATTCTCCAAATAGTTATTTACGTATATATGAACATACTATACAATGATACATGTAGGTACGTTAATGAACATCAAATTAACACCTGGTATTCTGGTTCTCATTATGTTAAGTGATTTGGCCAATTAAGCAGCCGGCCCACGGCTTAATACATACATATGTATATGCACATATAATAATATGTACTTGTACTGAATACGATACATGATGCAATTCGATTTGAGGACAATTAAATGAGAAAATGTATTTTATTTTCATCGGAACTGTGAGTACGGAAAATTTCACCCGGAGAAGTGTAGCCCCGATATCTACGATTATTTTGTTTGTTATGTGTAATTTCTGAATTGAAGTTGGAAAAAGTGGGTTCATATTACATGCACATGAGATTACCTATCAACTTTCTCTGTATGAAGTTCGACTGCGAAGGTCGATATCATACGATCAATAATCATGGAGCTCCACTTTTTTCGACATCGAAATAGGGAATGGTAAAAAAAATATATTTTACAGGGTGGCGTTTTTAGTCACCTGCATTCGTCAAGGTGATTCTATACTAACTTTCGCTAAACTAATACACGAATTGTAAATATAAAAACATACCTGCATTGAAATAATCTGTCTACTGTTCGTACGTTGTTGTGTTGAATCAGATAAGAGTTTCGTAGCGAAGAAACACTCCCTTGACGGATGCAGATGATTAAAACGCCATCCTGTAAAAGATATAATTTTTTATTGGCCGTCTGAGGTCGAAATATCCATATGACACAATTTGATGGAGCCTGCTTCAAATTACATGTTTATTTCTATATTTAGGTTAAAATGTCAAATAGGTACCTAATTCAGGGCTTTTTTCAACCTGTAAGTATAACATAAAAAACATCATCAAAGGCCTTGACAACAAAACTTTTACCTAAGCAACCCTCCAAAGTTTCGGCATCCCTGAAAATTTCAGGATTATGTTCTTTAATTCGTTATCAAAAGATGGCACGTCCTGATTAGCGCGAACTTTTCTCATTTCACCCACGGCGAACAAACCTACGATAGGAAATCTAATCTATAATTTCTTAATAATAGGCGGGGCGCTCAGTAGCATCAGAGCGGAAAATTAGCTCCAGCGGACCAACAAATACATATGTACAGCAGGTCTGCTCCTTGCAATAAACGAAAACGTTCGCACGAATAAACATGCCTCACGTACAGCGAGTGCAAGCGTACTCCCGACTGGCATTCTTTCGAGATCGCCGTACGTGTGCGTCTATGTGTGCGTGCACCTGTTTTCGCTTGTTGTATGAAGCCGACCTTCTGTCTATCTATGTATTTTATCACCGCTCGTTCTGCTTGAGTGGTGACGCTCAAACTGAGAGGGAATGATAATAGAAGTTGCAATGCACTAAGTTTTTGTTTCAAAAGACAGTTTTTCTGAATGGTAGATATAGTTTTGCCTGCATAGGTATTTGCAGAGAATTGCTGGTATCTACCGAGATGAAAGACTTCCCTAGGCTTAAGTTATTTTCAGTAACTAACATTCATTTTATTTGAAACGCCTTTCTTTACTTATGTTAATAAAACCAGTATTTTAAACTCTGTTTTCCTCCGTAGTACCATTAAATTTCAGGAATCAAATTGTAATGAATGTAAGCAAAGCAGACCTTACCAGTTACTCAATAAGTTTAAGTCATCATTCATCGGTATTCTTCATAAGGTACTCTCACACTTTAAACAAAATATTGTGTTATCATAATAAAGACATTCGCAATGCCACAAAGAAATCGGATTTTAGGTCTGAAAAGTCTTTAATAAAATTAATGTGACGTCACTAAGTAGGTACCCCGTCTTGTATAAAAAATAAATAAAAAAATATAAAGAATTATTTAAGAACCTTCGTGAGTTATTGAATAAAATATTAATTTGAACATCAAAGCAATACGTACGACTAACAATTTATATTCGAAGAACCAGAGTTTTGGTACAAGTAGAAATAAATTACGGTAATCATTCATTTGTTCGCTCATAGTCGATTCGATAAATCCATATACGAGTAGGTACCTAAATAAAATGCTGTTCGATGGTGAATGCTTCACTTGAGGACGGCTGGACCGATTTAACAATTTTTATGTTTGAAAATGTTCGTAATAGTCCGAACGATTTTTCGATCTCTTCCTTACTCCCATAACTTACCTAAATTTAGATTAACTAAAACTAGCAAGTCATTTCTTATAAGCAGCATCCATTTTTATAACAAGTTGCCAAAGCCGGTTCCAGAACTTAGCGATGGAAAGTTAAAACCCTCATCAAACGTGTCCTTATCAAAAAAGTTAATTATAAGATTAAAGACTACGTTGAAGACAAGGTAGTTTGGCAATAATTCCTTCTGCACATGTGGCTTCCCTGCATTAACGGCATAACTACGTAATTGTCTATGAACTGCTCTCAATTACGATGTTTATTTTTTATTTATTTTTTACATACTTCTTTGACATAATCTTTTTATTATTTGACATTATATACAAAGAATTATAATTTTTCAACTCTTTGTTACTGATTGTAATGGCAATCATATCACTTGATTTTAATAGGTTTTTATATTTTATTTATCCTTTTTATAGATTCATATTTTGTAAATGTGAGGACTTTGCAGGCTTTGTAGACTTTAGATCTGTAGACCATTTTTTTATTTTATTAAGTGCCTGGTACATCTTGACGGGCCTACGCTGTCCTCACATATTTATTGTAATTTGAAAACATCAATTGTAAAAGCCAATTATTTTGAAAAGAGTAACCATGGAATCTCTTCTCCGTAAGAAACGACCAATTGGATGCACCTAGCGTCTGTCCATGTGTGTGTCTATATAAGTAAAAAAATAAACGCCGAAATATACTTATGTACGCGTATAGCATCCGAATGACTGCACCAAATTAGATAATTATTTTTTATTGTGTTTGATATTGCCAAAACAAGGTTGTATGGAAAAAAATGTCAAAAATGCGAAAAAAACAACTAAAAAAAAAATTATATTATATTATTATATTATATTTCTTGTGTGAAATAAAATATTTTGATTTTGTCTCACCAAACAGCCACATTCTCACTACTTAATTCGTGGTATCTTTATGAATTTCAAAAAAAAAAATCATTGTCATGCCCGCGCGTTTCACTAGGTACCACAGCGCCGTAATTAAAAAAAAAACTTATATTACGAAAACATAGTAATTGGTTTGTATTAAATACTCAGCAATTAAATTTTCCATGAATTCACATAGAGTTCTTACAACACTTTACAACACCCTATGGTTTCAGAACCTTTTATAGAAGATTCATATCATGGGTATACATAAAGTCTTATAGGCAACTGTACATAATTAGGTATACTTATTGCATAAATAGCTATAAGTCAACCAAAAAATTATGAAATGCTAAAAGTCACCCCATTTAAATTTTTAAAGACTGACCACTTAAAAAAAAGACTGATGAAGTCGTGTGGAACCCGATATGATTAATTTTTACAAAACTTTCCTTTTGAGCAGTTTGTCCAACAAGCGAATCTTAACAAGTTTTAATCAGACCGTCCTCTTGACTTTCTTATCGGAAGAAAGAAGAAATCCTTGCATAAAATTAAAATTGAAGTTAAATTAACACATTGAAGGACACTGTACGAGACAAAATAGAAGTTTTATTGTTATTACGTCGAGGAGCGATAAGTGTCCCGCAGTATTAATAAAAATAAAAAAACATGAAACACCAGTTTTCTGACCTTAATACACTGGGCCGCAAAAAAGCAGGTCGGTTATAAAACATGCGATAACTTTTAAAATACTTGAGCAACCCTTTAAAAATGTTAAATAAATTAATGTTTCTCAACAAATATAGGAAGAAGTAAAACCTTTTTATTTCTTTCTGGTGATTGTATTATACACCATAAATAAAATAAAGACAATTTTTTTTAAATTTAAAGAACTTTGAAACCATTTGATTTACTTTTGTTGCTGTATAAAAATATGGCATATCTTGTGCAGAAATTCATTATTCTGACCACATTCAATTAAAAACTTGCCATTAACTCATTAAGAGTGTACCAGAATTCTGACAATGCTTGAAGGCGGGCGCAGCCACCGTTAGACAACGAGAATAAAATTGTTGGTGTGTCGCCATCAACCATTGAAAGAGTGCTCCAGCGGTTTGAGGAGACTGGATCCAATATTCGCAGACCAAAAAAAGGCCAAACAAGGTGCACGACAGCGCGGGAGGATCGATATAATATGGTTGACACCATATTAAATCGATCCTCCCTAAAAATGACCATTTGGTTGAATTTTCAACCAAATGGTCATTTTTACTTAACTTATTTTTATTCAAAATAAACTTCATAATGTTGAACTTTTATAACATTGATTTAGGCACCATACAATTGTCTATAATATAATCTTTATTTCATAAAGCTAGTTGCAATATTTTGGAAGTTATTGAGGTTTATGTTACCGGCCCGCTTTCTTTGCGGCTCAGTGTGTTTAGATGATCGCCGAATCCTGATTCGACTACCGATTGTAGTAGTTACATAATTACTCATAAAAAAAGCAAGTGGTACATGTATTTTTGAATTAGTTGTACGCAGGTTATAATCAGCCTCTAATGTCCCCACTGCTGGGACACATGCCTCCTCCCTTTTTAGAGGGAGTGGGCCGTAATCCACCACGCGGGCCCAGTGCGGGTTGGTAGATGTCACATGTCTTCGAATTTTTGGTTCTAGGACACGCCGGTTTCCTCAAGATGTTTTCCTTCACAGTTTTGAGAGCAGTGGTGATGAAATTATTTACACGCATTTTTTTTTAGGTAGGCCTCACCACTTTAAACCCCGAAAAGCTTTTCCAAGCAATACAATTTAATAAATATTCTCCAAACTACAAAACAAAATCAATCTAAACAAACCGAGCTCCGGAAACAGAATTACAATCAGCAAGAATCCCCGATCAGCTACCTCTCACATCGTACACAAACTGTAGCTGGCACATGTCGCAAGATAGCCCATTTGAATTCATAATGGCGCCGCCCGCCAATCCAACAGATTACAGCGCACAATAACACGGGACTTAGGACGGATCCCACGATACCGACCCACTGCTTGTGCACAGAATGGATTATAGGTACAGAAGACCAGCTCCATGAAACGGAGCATGCACAGTTGCACACATACGGCAATCTCAAACTATGTATGCATCTCAAGAGAACACGAACGCGTGACTGAAACGTAACGTAAATTCAAACGATTTTTAAGCCAAAATAGTATTCCGATAGTATTTTAGTTTAAATATTTGCGAAAAAAGTCTTTAGAATTAAGTAAATAAGTGCGAAACAAGAATTTTCAATTTAAAAATTATTCGGTTTTACATTACGTTTACTCCCCGCGTGCGTGTTAAGTCCACAGGTCGATTTAGACTAAAAGAATATAAAAACTAAAGCAAGAATAAATGCATTCTCGATTTTCTCGATAATTTTACAATACAGATCTCGGCGATAAACGTAAGTCCAGGGATGTGTGGCCGGCTTTGAGTTTCATCTCGATGTCTCTTGAACGCAAAGAATATCGCAGAGAGTTTTGCGGTAGACATCGGAAAGAATTTCAGATTATAATAGAACAACGAAACACATTGTTTACAAAAAAAGAGAATTTGATAAAATAGGGTGACAGTTAGCATTCGCTCGTTTGATATAACTAAACCCACCTTCAAATGAATGCCGGTCGCCAGTAAGCTCGCTCTCGCTGTACGTGAAGCGTGTCTATGTGTGCGAGCGTTTTTGATCGTTGTATGGAGCCGACCTTCTGTCCCTATCAGTTGTGTGCCAGCCAGCTGCTTGTGCGATCACATTGTCGGGACGATTGAGACATTGAAGGAATCTGGGGCCTTTTAATGCTTGAATTCACCGAATCCGTCGCGTTAAAATTAAGATTCTCACAATGATTTTAATAATGGCTTTTATATTTAGAAGATTTTAGAGAAGTGTATTAGGGGGAGGCTCTTAAAATTTTGAAGGCTAATTATTTTTAACTTTCGTTTTATTTCTAGGTTTTTACAAAACATTTTCTTACATTGAAAATGCGCTGATATAAAAATTGTATAAGCAGGTATGCTTAGTACTGTATTTGTAAAACAATTTCTTATAAATTTCCACGAAATTATTTCGTGAAAAAAATAAACGATCTAAAATAAATATAACGGTAAGTAGGTTATTATCAAAATTCAATATACTAAGAAATAATTTCTTCGCTCTACTTTGAAGTCAAAAATAAATAAGGAATGTCTGTAATATAAAACAGAAATTCCTTATTTATTTTTGATTTTCTCGAAATCTACCTACATAAATTATTTAATTTTATATGTAGGTATGTATATCATTCACATAAATAACTATTTCCGGCCCAGAGAAAAATGGCCGAAGGTTGGTAAAAATCTATAAGTAACGCAATTCAAAATTATCTTTCTATATATCCATAGTAATATTAAAGCTGATGAGTTTGTTTGTTTTTGCGCATATCTGGAATTAACAGTCAGATTTGAAAATCTGTTTTTGCTATTGAAAGTCCATATAACAACAGGCTATACAACATATAAAGGCAGGGACAGGGCAGAGCAAGGGGGGCTATTTAACATCACTCTACGAAACTTAATTAGGAGCCGAGCAAAAAGAAAAAACACGCGGACGAAGTCGCGGGCAGAAGCTATTATTAATTCTAGGAATAATTATTAGTTCAGTAATTTAAAAGATTTGATCCTTACATCGTTTGATTGATCAAACTAAGTGATCTGAACTTATTGTAGTCGTATTAGGGCCAGGACACATCGATCGACGGCCTTCGACGGTTTGTCCATACAAAAAGAGAGCAAAGTATGGAACGACGTACGCATCCTTTCCCATCGACGCGACGAAAGCGCTCGGCGGCGGACTGACACAAAACACCGATTATTGGTAAGCGCCTCCGTAAACGGTGGATCGGCATAATGCATACTAGTGTGCTCCTTTTCAATCGGCAAAGTGCGAAAGGACGTCGATCAATGTGTCCTGACCCTTAAGCTATGCACAAATTGTGGGGACCTATTCTGATCAAACGTATGCACGAAATAGTCATGTAAAAGCATCAGTTCTGTATATTATTCTGTATTTCGTGTTTCATGAACTGTCACCAAATACTTAAATGTTATTCTTTCATTCATTAAACCTAGTCCTAGTTTACCATTCACAGCTATGTGAACTGAACCCAGTATTGCATACATATGTAAGCTGTCACGCCCTTTATACCTGGAGGCTTTTATTTAGGTAGCAAGTTTTTGTTTACATTTTTAATTTTTGCTTGAGTACGTATTGTTTTTATTGTATTTGTGGGTATATTGGCGTGGCAAGCTAACATATGGCAAATAATTTAATTTAATGTTCTGTGTTCTGTAACGTCAATAACTTTGCATACCTAGTATTGTATACAATTAAATATTTTCTAACTGAACAGACAGCTGTGCTGCTGGGGAGTTTGTTGCGACACTTCTTCTCCCCAGCGAAAGCACTAGGAAGTGGTGAAGGGTGGGCGTTTTGGGGGGACTGTCTTTTGTAATTGACGTTCGAAAAGTGCTGATTCTCAGCCTAGTTTGAATAAATGACTTTTGATTTTGAAACGCCAGCACAAGAAACTGGACCACCCGACGCAGAAAAGTTTTAACGCAGAGCACATTAAAGTACAATCTAATAATAACCTTGTAACTACGAGTACCAACAGCAACAAAATTTCACGCAATTCCCTCATAAACAGCTAGCTAAAATTCTGACCAGCAACCCTCGATACCTACCTGCTTTAAATTTCACCACACCGATCCCGACAACTTGGAATACCATCGGGATCCCAACTTCGGCGGGACTGAGGCTAACTTTAACGGACTGCCTTCAAATTCATGCGCCATATGGGGTGAACACTTCGGCTTTATCGATACTTCCTTTGCTATCCTTATTTGGTAAAGAAAGTGAGGTTTAGAAATTGGAAAATCATTGCTTGCATATCTATCTATAATAATAATAAAGCTGAAGAGTTTGTTTATTTGAACGCGCTATTCTCCGAAACTACCACTCGGATTTGAAAAGATATTTATGAATTTGATAGCCCCATTCTTGTGGCCTTCTTATAGGCTATTTAATATGACGTTAGGACCCTTCGGATCAGAGCAGAAAGCACGCTAAGCTAAAAACAAAGTAATAGCACGGACAGGCGATGCGATGCGACGGGGTGGGTCGGGGAAACAAGAAATTTCACGCGGACGAAGTTGCGGGCAGAAGATAGTTACTAAAATAAAGTTATAGACAGTTAATTATACCAAAATCTCTTGGCGCGTGGCTGAAGTTAGAACTAACGCCGCTATCTTGTTTTGTTAATACATTTCATTAAAAATAAATTTAAAAACTAAAACCCGAACTACTGAAAAGGATGAAACAAGAAAGTGCCTTCCCGTGGTTGCATGCTACCATATGTTTAGCTAAAATATGTTTAGCTCAAATCTGAGGCGT
The DNA here is from genome assembly GCA_949316385.1 of Globia sparganii. Lineage (NCBI taxonomy): Eukaryota > Metazoa > Arthropoda > Insecta > Lepidoptera > Noctuidae > Globia > Globia sparganii. Next base: position 21,585,420 of record OX438671.1, read on the forward strand.
GATTATAGAAATGATTCCTAATTATCGGGTGTATGCAAGCAAAGCCGTGAGCAACAGCTGACAATATATATATATTTTAAATGTGCTAATTAAGCCCTTTCATTTGATAACCAACACAACATGATTAAAAAAAATTGTTTAAGGTCATCAGTTTATGTCTGCCAGAGGGCGCCATATTTAATTCAATGTGACGTCACATAGCCTATAACCACTGGATGATCGAAACGCCTCTAATGATACCTCATTTGTCAAATTATGACAAGTAGTTTAGAATTTGTGAGGGAACAGATGAACTTACATACATACTTACATATATACCGGTCAAAATCATAACCCTCCTTTTTGCTTCGCCGTAGTTGGGTAAAAACTATTGTACAACTGTTTACCAACAACGTTTGTTAACGTCAGTCGAACGCCAAAAGATCATTGAAGCAATGTACAGACGCCAGCAGGTCAACCTACCCCAATCTGTCAAATTTCTTTGATAGATTTTCAACTTTAGAACAAAGGAATAAGGTTCATATTCAATTGGGAAAATCTGACAGACTGGGGTAGCTTGATGTGCTGGCCTCTGTACAAGTGACGATTATTTGTCAAGCAAAGTTACAAAGTACTGTTCATAGATCCTTCGGGCGTTGGACTGAAAACTGGGACATTTATTTCTCGTCTCATTTTTCATTTCTCCAACTCAGTTTGTAGTAGGAAATGCATTTACGTGAACGCATAATGCAGTGTTAAGTAACGCCTTATTAAATGGAACGTAGACATCACAAGCGTTTTGTAAATGTACTAAGTATTCATATCTCTGTCTTACCTTTTTTTTGTCTTACCTGTGTCTCCGCACACACGTGCACTACAATATCTCCCGCACCCGAAGGCTAGTCTCCGTTTAGATTGGCTACCGTAGCCAAAATACGGTCTGGAGGACTTAAAGCTTACATTTAAAAAAAAACCGAGGTTCTCAATTCGGTTGAATATATTTTTATGTGTGTTACCTCAGAACCCTGTTATTTATGAGCCGATTTGCAAAATTCTTTTTTTAATGGTTAAAGTATGCCTCAAAAATGATCCCATATAATTTTTATTAACTTTGCTTGGCTAGTTTTTGAGTTAACTTCAATAATACAATTTTTTCCACTTAGTTTATATTGATGATGTTTTAATACCATCCTGCCACTGATATTTACATAGTAAGTAGTGTTATATGAACTTGTGCGGGGTAAGTACAACTAAAAAGAGAAAAATAAAAACTTTTTACAAAAAAACGTTTTTATGAAGAAAACAGGTGTGACGTTATGTTTATAAACTAAAAAAGTAAACTCAGCGCACATTGCAATTGGCGCAAATTTATTTCTTTAAATGAAATTAGCTCTCCATTTCTTACCCCCATGGATATGACCACCAAACAAAAACACAAACGCCTCAACATTATTCCATAGACGCCGCACATTCCTCCATTGTTACGAAAGTGACCGGCCACCATAATGCCTTTACACAGCATGTTTCAATGGAATGAATGGGGCAGGTGACAGGGTGTTTCTGTGCCGTTCGTAACCCATTACAATGCATTGTTAATGGCGCCCCGGGTTGCCCTTGACCGTAGATAATTGAATTGTTAGAGTACAGACAGCACAAAGGGATTAGCAGCGGATGCCAGTGGCGTGTAATGGTGATACTGCAAAATAATATAGCCATCTTGGATGTTTTTTTTTAATGAAGTATAATTCCTTACAGGACCTATAAAATACGTTTATTTTTGTGTTTTTCCTTTTTCATTACCTAATCATTTATAATGTCTGTCTATTCATTTGGCACAAGCTCCTATCTCAGTGATTGTTGTTAAGTGTGACTCCGAACACTTACCTAAGTAAATGATGGCAAACCTGCAGCAGTATTTAACACAAGTCCATCATATAATATCATCTGCGTGTCGCGAGTTCGATTCCCGCACGGAACAACTATTTGTATTGCCTACAAGTAGTTGTTCCGGGTCTGGCTGTTTCTGTGAGTTTAAATGTTTGTAAACGCACCCATGATACAAGAGCAATTCTCAGAGTCGAGCAAAGTTAAAAAAAAATCATTAATTCATTTATTTAGTTTCAAGATATTTCTCGTTTCCACTTCAGCACAGAAACCAACTTACAATATTCACACAATATAACAATACGCCTGTATTCCCACAGGCAGAGCTGCACCTACAGTACTCCCATTTCGCCAGTTATATTCAAGGCCCAATCTCAGGCTTACAGTGTTCACAACCAATAAATTTAATATTATAACAGATTTTTATAACAAGCGCTACTGAAAGTGCAGTGTTTAATCCTTGACGTATCTCTCGCACAATGGCCGGGACAGTCCGTCCATGATAACGCAGGCACGGGCGCTGGGCGCGCGTCCCGAGGCATTGTGTATACTTGTCGCACTGTACCACGCTACCGTCAACCGCATTGTTCCGACGCAACTCCCGCATCTTTTGTTGTTCTGTCGCTTACGTAGGTGGAGCACACGACAGTCAATCTTGAACTTAACGTGGATAGGCATAAGGTGGAATTTAGTGTGACGGTATCCCAAGTGCCATGTTATGGAGAGGCTCTCGATAGAAAAATAAAAAGGCAAATGAAAACAATGATTTCCTCTTTTGTAACCTACGGTTTTAGTTTCCCAGTGGATCATGATAGTAAATGAAGGACGCTGAATAGTCAATAGACCGTTTTGTAACAGTTAAATGCGACAAAGTTAGTTAATTGGCGGTTGAGCGGTTTAACGGAACTGTGAATTATTGAATCAGTGTTAGGAATCATATTTCTGCGTATTGAGTTACAATTGTAACTCAGTTTGATTGTTTTTATATACTGGCAACGCATATTTATTGAGTAAAATGTTATTTCCTTAAAATTATAAAGCTGCTCATAGTAAAATGATGAAAAACCCATAGTAATAGTTATTCTACGTCCTACAGGCTTTTTAAACACCCAGACTTCCACAATACCATCCAAATACTTGTCCTACTGTCCCACTGCCTCATTCAAATCCATCACTAGAGATCGAAGAGAGATTTTGAGATTTATGCATTTGTGAGACGAAAGAAGTCTCGCAGATGCATAAATCTTCTTTTAAATACCTATTTAATTCAACGTCATAAAAAAAAAAGAAAAATCAGCTTTTCCCTACATTTCTGTTCGTATAACTCATCAAAATGTAGGGAACAGCTGATTTTTTCGCGATTTCATGTTTGGTCCCATAGTAAAAGTTGTTCATAATGATGTGTACCATTGTACCTCTTAAGAGGTTGTTAATGTTTTTCCAATAACCCTGTATGATAAAATTAGTTCCACTTATTGCCGCGGGGATACTGATACCCGATGATGATACTGATACCCGATGAAGAAGAAAAGTTCTCGAGTGGCGACCACGAACTGGAAGACGCAGCGTATGCAGGCCTCCCGCTAGGTGGACCGACGACATCGTGAGAGTCGCGGGCAACCGATGGATGCAAGTGGCGGATTGTCGTTCGGCGTGGTGGTCTAAGGGGGAGGCCTTTGTTCAGCAGTGGACGTCTTCCGGCTGATGATGAAGATGATGATTGCCGCGGGACTTCTTTCGTGGGAGAGACTCTAACTACTACTTTTAAAAATAACGCTGCCCTATTCATAAAATGTTGGAATCCTATAATTCAAATTTCATTGATATTGATATATTTGCATGTACGAAAAATATATTTTAATCTAATATTATAAAATTATTATCTTAATTGTAATCTTTTAATATTTTATTCATTTATTGCATAATTTAACTTATTGAAATTGTTTTTGATCTGATTTGGTTTTGTAGCTATAGCTAGCCGTATAGTAAGTTACTTAATTGTTTCAAAATATTTGTTAATTTGGATAATGCTCGTCTAGTGGCTACCTCTGTTCTTTTAATATGTCCTATCTGCGGATAATGCAGTTGACTGCAACATTACTTCCTAAACTTTTGTTAGCATTATGTATTATATATGTTGTAGTTGTTTATTATCCCTTAATAAATAAATTAAAAAAAAATAACCCTGTTTCTAGCAAAATCGGGTAAAAAGAGCCTATTAAATAAACTAAAACCTAGTATCTTCATAGAGACAATTCGTCCTTTACAACGTAATTAACTAATTGTATTCGGATCTCTTGTGCAGAGATAAGGTCGGGGTACCCAAACTGGGCAAACTGGACAATGAAATCAAATTGAAACGCTTACCGATAAACCGCCCCTTGCTATCCTTTTAACGTCGGGTTCTACCCAAATTATGGGTCAAAGTGAATCCGCATTGTCGAATTATTATAGTTTTGTTCGTAAAGATTGGGCTTCCGATTTTCTTTTGTTTTTTTGGAGGAAGTCGTATATTTGATTTGCGAACATTTAAGAATTGAATGAGATGCTCGATCGATATAAGTTGAAACTCAAACTATCGTTTTTGGCCTTTTTTTTTAATAATGGCATTGCAAAGATTAATTTAGTTTTTGGTAGAATAGCTACTTAATTAAATTGCCTTTAGAGGTTTACCCAGCGACGCCATAAAACACGGTACGTAATGAAGCGGTAACAATAATTGAATCATTTGGTATTTGTTGACAAGAAAAATAAATTATTATTTCGTTCAAGAAGTGGACTTGGATTCGGAGAACAGTGTTTATCCACGAAATAGTAAGCCGGATAAATTCCATTTCTGTCACTTTCCAAGAAACACGACTAAATAAATATTATCTGTTGGACGATACACTCCACCTTTATATCGAAAGAGTCTAAAAAAACCGTGACACGATCCTCAAAAACAACACTTATAACGTGTGTACATATTTATTATCAAACAAAATGTAACAGCAATGCAAGCGCAAAGTCCTGAAAAAAAGAACTACTCAAAATGTCGCTCGCACGTGTGAGAAGGGGAGCTATTTAGACCCAAACAATTAGTCGCTGCTGCCAGCAACACCTCGCATTTAAACAGACCATACGTCACAAACTTTTGCGGGGTCGAATGGGCCCCAAGCTGTCCAGACTGACCTGGATTATAATCTAGGACGGTTGGCTCAACAATGTAAAATAATTGATTTAGTAGATAGAGTATTTTAAATGTTGTAAATCTAGACTGTAGATGGAACCCCCACAATGGAGCTTAAGGCTGATGCAAAATAAGTAGAAATGTATATTAATAAAAAAATGGAAGCGTTTCTTTATCACTCAGTTTATATTGTATTTTTATCATGGCATATTAGAACGTGAGAGATATTTGACATGATATAAGCAACGTGTACCTATAAGTTAAATATTTAAAAGCTGAGCCTCTTTTAATTGGAAGATTGACAAGTAATTCTAATCAGAATATTATTATTTTTAGTGTAGAAAATACTAAAATGTTTTGGCTAATAATTCAGCTACCAATCTTAGAAAAGATCTTCTAAATCAATTCTAGTATATATACAAAAACATTTCATATTGCCGGTCTATAAACAGACAGGGAATTTATTCTATTACCGACGGAATATTTCTAACCAAATAAACAGTGACCTTACGGCAGTAGACAAAGAAAATATATTAAAACAAAAAAATAAAAACATCTCTAATAAAAATATCTCTGCGACTAGATCTGAATTTCCAACGAAATTGTAAGTGAACTGAGAACATTATACGCAAATACTTAATTTAACATCATTAAAAGAAAGCACCGCCTATAATTAAAGTATTGTTATTTTGTACTACGCCCACGTTCGCATGGACGTAATAATTTTATCATTATTATTATTATTTTTAAGGATTTTTTTCGCACACTGGATTTTTAACTCTCCGTGTTGACCCGACCGTTGAGAATCCAACAGAGAGCATCTTAGCGCGTCAAAAAACACTCGGAAATTCAACTTTGGGCGCTGAGCAGTGCGTTGAAAATCCAGTGCGCGAAAAAAATCGCCGCGGGAAAAACGCGCCCGTGTGTACCTGAACTAACAGGCAAGACTAGAAAGAGATGGAAGAAGCACAAAAAAAAGCAAAGACAGTTGCAGATTGTTCTTTCTTATTAGCTATTACCTGCGACTTCGGCTGCGGTTCAGGATGGAAAATAGCTTTTGGCCATCTGCAGGTCCCAGGCTGCCTGCTTGTCAAATTTCAGAACGATCCATTCAGCCGTTTTTCCGTGATTGAGTAGCAGACAAACAATTATACAGGCTCAAATTAAATTAGCTAGAGAAACTCCGCGGACGTGATGGGTATCTTAACAAGATAAAACAAAAAATAAAACTCAGTTATTGTAGTCACTTGAAATATCAGTATATTTTTAATAATAAGCTTTTTATTGAGTAAACTTTAGAGACCTGACGGGTATCTCAACAAGCCAAAACTAAAGAAAACATATATTCTCAACTCATACTTGAAGCAACACAACATCCAGCGGTCGTTGAACCCCAAAAAAAACAAATCTACTTTGTTTTATTTTATAGCGTTGAGTCTTTTGTGTGCGACAAATAAATGGTTTATCTATCTATCTATCTATCTAGATGTCAATACCCATCACTTCTGCAGAGTTTTGCTAGTTAATTAATTTGACCCTGTAATATTAGTTGGATGTATTATATTTTCTACACCTAAGAAAAATAAGGAAAATATTAGTCAAGTATTGTTAAAAAGTGACAGTAACGGTGTCAATTACAATATCAACGATATTAATTATTTATATTTCACAAAAACCACTCCCATTATATTGTTCATAATCTCTGAAAGTTATACTGACAAGTATTACAGTTTCTTTATTCCACAAAATATTGAAAACTACAACGATTTGTATAATTCTTTCGTTTTTCTCACAGAAAGCAAATGGCTATATAATGAGCCAAAACTTTCCGACTCACTTGGAAACTGTATTCGCTCCGGTTTTTTTGGCTACACGGTGGATATATTTTTTCTGTATTTATTATAACTTTCTTTTAGAAAACTGTAAGGCATTGTATATAATAAATATCTAAAACATCATATAAATGTATTTTAGATATCAATAAAATCTAAAGTATAAGAGCTTTGCAATTGAAACTGTATGTGTTTAATAAGTCCACTATTGACATCATGTTCCGAGAATTTTGTTTATCTGGTATAAACCAAACCCAAGAACCCTCATGGTTCAAAAAAACAACGAAGCGCTTCGGGAAAAGGTAGGTAGTGCTTCGCTTGGCTCGCTTAGCACTACCTGCCCCTAGATTTCTCCAACTCACAAACTAACAAACTCACAATTTTTTCTATTTATAATTTTATAGTATGGACTTATTGAGAAATGGAAAATGAAACTAATGATCAGCAATGAGCGAACACATGTTGAATTGGCAAGTTATAACATTCTTCATGCCTTTGATCCGGAGACTCCTTTGTCAGCAGATTCAAGTTCCTTTAGCTGTACCTACTAAAGAAACAAATTAATAATATTTATTCTGAATGTTTTTTCTATTACCATTAAACTTAGTTCTGCCAAAATGAGCCAATCCACAATATCTCATCAATTCATGTTACTATTCAGCAAAACTAGTCTTATAAAGGATAGGGTATAATTTCAAATGAATCAGCGTTAACTATTCAAAATCATTACAATTACTTCAGAAAATAGGAGAAATTTTGGGTAATTAGTTACTTTTTGCAGAACTAAGCTCAAATGTGTCTATTAATAAATCCGTAGGTTAAACCTGTGTTGTCCCTTGTCTCTTTCCACTTTTCCCGGTCTACTGCGATTGTGGGCCAATCCTTTAAGAAGGAGTCCAGCTCATCTCTATACTTCGAAGTATAGAGTTCCTAATGCGGTCTGTGAGTTTGACACCTAGTATACTTCGTTCCATAGCCCGTTGGTAGAGTATACTCTCTAAGTACGAAGTCGGCGGAAGTAAAGGGCGTTTGCTATCACCTACAGGCATAAGAATAGTTCGGGACCCGAACAGCATTTGACAGCTGTCCTTACTCCCGATATATTTTTACTCGTCCGAAAAAAGTTAATTTATCGGGAGTTGGGTACATTTCGAAGTATCTAATTACTTTCGGACGGGTGCGTATCTTTGTTGATGGACTAAGAGTACGCCCCTAAATGCGGACTCTTGACACTTTGTTAGAGATCACTAAAAACGTTTAGGGCTTCTAATGATGTACGCCTTTTTAAAATAATGGAGCCTTTTTTAAAATCTCTGTCCTTTTCTCACAATTGTTCGCAGCTACATTGTACTTAGCTGTATTATTTTTAGAACCCTAAAATAGGAATTGTTAGAGGATCACAAAATGAAGTACATTCATTATAATAAAATGTTCAATAATATTTCTAGGAAAGCAAAATGAGATTTGTTTGAAGTTCGCCAACAAAAAATGGCTCTAACAAAAGAAATCAAGCATCGCGATAACTTTATTCATTCAACAGCCACCATTACGTAAATCAGTTGCAAAGTGGCCGGGGGGGCCCTTCACGAACGGGTTACGACGGGAATCTTTTTATGGGGCCCATTTGATATTGGTGGAATGATAGCCACATATGCGACGCGGTGCCAAGCACGGAGGCCCATGCGCGCAGCTCGTAAACATTACATTATGCTAGATGTGGAACGAGGGAGTAAGCTAGCTTTGTAGTTGGAGAGCGGAGATATCGGAAGATATACGAAGACGTATTCAGCGATGTTGAGAAATATGTACAGATTGTATGTCGATGGCGTATCTAAACTTTATTTGTTATTGTATTTAGGCAGTATTATACCGTGATTATACCATACTTCACGTCACTCCATGTAAAATCCTGGTATTCAGCTGCATCCAACCAAGCCCTTCCCAAACTCTAGGCAGACGATGATGGCCTTACTTCGTATATTCTATTTCTTCTTAGCCCAACAGTACATACGACCCTTTGTCCTTTAAAAGCGAGAATAACAACGGGAAACTATTCTTAGCAGTGAACATATATTATTTCGGGACACTGTTTTTCGGATATATTTCATCACCTGGATAATGATTATCATTCGTGGAAAGAGCGTTTTTATCTTACAAATTGCAAACAATTAAGGTAATATTCATTAGCTCGTTTTAGTATTGGTATAACAAAAAAGATAATTTAAAAAGAAAAATTCTTCAAAGGAACTACTCAGCAATTTGAAAAGTTATTACACGCATACCTCTGCCTCGTTGGTCAAGTGGTTGCAAGCGCTACCGCTGAGCATGAGGTCCTGGGTTTGATGCCCGGGCCGGGCAAAGTGTTATTGGTTTTTTCGTCTGTAATTTCTCAGTAGAAGCCTGTAGTCTGGGTTTGAGTTCCTAGGGGCCGCCTATTACATCGTACTAAAAACCTAACTGGTGAAATGGGGGCGTACTGTAGGTACACCGTGCCGAACCCTTTGCGGAACACAGGCGTGTTACGTCATGTCGTACATTATCGCCATATCTCTCGATGGACATCAACCCGGAACATGTATTAATATTTTTATTCGCATGAGCAACAGCGATGTTTGGTTTATTTATGCGAAATGACAGCGGTCAATAGCGCTGTAATTCACCGTTTTGCATGGAACGGCTTGTGTTCGTGCCCGAGTGTGTACTAATACATACTCGTGTTTGTCGAGTGTGTGCTTATACATACTTGTGTTTGTAGAGTGTGTGTAGGTACTGTGTACTTGTGTGCGATAATCTCGGGAAACACTTTACCGTTTTGTGGTCCCACCCGGTTTATATCTTTAATTTCGTTAGCTTTTCTGATGGCTGTGAGGAATGTTTTTGTGAAGTTAAAATAGAAGTTTATATTATTTCACGTTTCACGAAATTAGAGGTACTTATGAAGAGAATGATTGCACGGCTAGTGAATGGTTTGTGTGCAATAATTTCTTGTACGGTAATTATATTTTTTATTTTTTTATGTATTGTAATGTAGTTTCTTTTTTACTCTTCAACAAAATTAAGCTACTTATGCCACAAGTGTTTCCACACCAATAATATTATACTATTAATTGGCACAATTTTGAACTTGCAACCTATCACGGATCGCTCCGCACTTTAGGTAACCATGTAACTATAGAGCTCTATTATGAAACCATCACATTACTTAGATAAATATCCTAAATGGAACTGTTATGTTTAAGTTTCTCCTAACGCAATTACTACGATTATTGTGTCTCTTCTTAATGGATACCAACTGATACCTAACAAAGGGATTAATTTCAAAAGTGGGTAGTTCATTGTTTAGCTTTGTGTCGCCCTGGTATATATACCATTTAAAAATCAAAACTAAAATTTTGTTTTCACAAGGAGAAAAGTCAATACTTAAATGTATTAAAACGTTCGTGTTGAATAAATATTAAATTTCGTAGTGTTGATCGTTGCAATCAAGAGTCTAAAGTGCGACATAAATTATAAAGACTTTTATAGATTTATATAAAGCTAATTATGTGCTAAATGTTTATGAAATATATATGTATAGTAGACCTCGTAATTATTTTATCACTTTTGACCAAAGTTCTCGGTAAATTGAAACTTCACTAAAGTTGAAACATCTGACTGTCACATAAACAAATAAATCGTATTTATCGTTTTGTGACGTGCAACTTTAGAGTGGTAAGCAATTACGAGGTCGACTGTACATAAATATTTCAAACCTTGTCCCAGTTGTGCGGACAGGGAAACGGCCAAGAATTTAATTTCACATTTTTATATTGAAAATAAAATAAAATTGCGCCAAAGGCGCACCCAATAATGAAACATATCCGAAAAGCACTGTACCCGATAATAAATATGGCGCTGCGTTTTCAATAAAATTTGCTGAAACTGAAAATGTCAGGGAGCGAGTACGACGGTGGGTAACGTTTGATGACAAAGATGATGACAATTTTTTTTTAAATTTTAAACTTTAAATGATATTTGAAACTTAGTGCAGTAAATATTACAAAAAGTTTAACTTGCCAAGTTAATAGCCTCATCGACCGATTTCGGTCATGGTGGCCAATCTCAACGGAGATTAGCTAGGTACGCCGGAGATATTATAGTGCACAAGTGTGTGCGCAGACACAGGTGCACACCCTCTTCCCTCACTGTCATAGTCCGATGGGACGGCAATCCGACACGACCGGTGAGAGATCAGGCGCAGGACCAATGGCTTAACGTGCTTTCCGAGGCACGGGGGTATCACACCACCAACTCCCAAACTCCGGGCTGTTACTAAGAAATTCCTAATGCCAAGTTATAAACGTTCGGGCCTGCGGGCGGAGAGTAATGGGTAACTCTCCGTCCGATCAGGACCAGGCCCGTGCCGGACGGCGCGTACGTGTTCCACGCGCGCCTCAAAGAGATGTCAGCATTAGGAAGGGGCCCGAAAGGGCCGAAGCCTGCCGGGGCAGCGGGATTGTCCGAAAGGGTTACCGCTACCCCGGAACACAGGGCTAAGGAAGGAACACGGGTGGGTTTTAGTCAGTAAGAGTCTGACACTCCCTTCTGCTCCACCCAGAGCGGGAGGGGTCATTGGATGATTTCCCATCCACAAAAAAAAAAAAAAAAGTTATAAACGTTTTAAAATAGTATAATCAGCCTATCATGTATCCACTGCTGAGATTAGCCATCCTCTCTGTGAGAGCGAGTGCGCTGTACTTTACCACGCGGACCCAGTGCGGGTTACCGGTAATCACATATCTTCTAATACTGGGTTCTAAACACTGACCTCTATTATGACCACTGGACAGGCTGTTCCAAGCGTTTGACAGCAATTTTTTTGTGTCTTTTTGAAGCGCCACTAGCGAGTGTCTAAAGAACTAATTTTGACGTATATTGCAAATGGCTGCGAGAAAAGTGTTTTTTTACCTTATAGTAATTTAGCATTTTGAATTAATTTGGTTCGAATTTAATGTTATTGTTGATAAATGCATAATACAAAAGTTATCAAGAATGATAACTATATTTAAATACAACAAGTACAAGTTTCGACATCACTTAGTTTTAGTACCACAGACACTCGCTACGTCCGACAGCGCCAAAATGGCGATTATCAAACAGGCACAAAAGCACTTTGACAGCCGCCAGTCCAGTGGTATTAGATGAGGTCAGTGGTTCTAAAACATTTTCGTATCTCATTTTACTATGCATCCTTTAAAATTTGCATTATTTGTTCGAACATTTCAAACATAAGTCATCAACCGCATTCTCAAAAAAGAAAAGTGAAAACTACAGTTGAGTTTTTAATGGAAGATGCTGATTAGTTTCAGAGTTCCATCAACAGTGAAGGTTGTTTGAAAAGGCTAGTTTACCCAATGTTGAAACATATGAATTGAAACACGAAACAATGTGTAGGTACGTATGAGCAAATTGGTTTTAGAATTCGACACAACATTTGAAGTGGCGTTGGGTACGTAAAGGTTTATAATTGCATGCGAAATGCCTTGGGTCACAAAATAGACTATCGAAATGACTAAACATTGAATATTCTGACTAACTTTATACACATGCTTTTGCTCAACGGTAACAGTCTCCAAATAACCTCTGCTGAATATGGCAAACGCATGGTTTACGAACCATCAAGATTTCTTTATTATATGTAACTTTAATAGTGACCAATTGGCCATTGTGAATGGTGGTTAAAACCGCCTCAAAATCCGAAAAGGCACAAATACAAATAGGGGGAATACACACATATACATGAAACACGACTTTAATTTATAATATTTATAAAAGTATACGCAAAATGCGTTGTCTCTCTTAATAAATCCCAATATCCCAAATACATTGTTTAAACAAAATAATGAAAAGAGCAAACAGAAGAAAACACTGAATATTTGTTCAGAAATCGGTGTCAATAACTCTAAACCCGCAATCACAGCCTTACTAATAGACAAAGGAAACTATTCGTACATTCGCTGATTCCCAAATCTCAGAGCCACCTCCCATCGATTCTCCCAAAATTATTGAGTGTAAGAGGCGATTGTGTAACAAAGACAGGTAATATTTCATCCCCGTCCCTCGGGGCTGTCCACTACAAGTTATAACCTCGGCTCCACGTGAGGCTCCTTGGAACAAAGTTGGTCGCCATCCGTTTAGCTGGTGATTTACTTATGACTAATGTGCATACTGTAGGTAACTATGTGGGGTGTTTGTGGTGTTAAGGAGGTGTTTTCTTATTTGGATGTCGTACTTGGTATTCTCACCGCAGCATTTTATGTTGAAAAATTAGTACTGAGTAGACCGCAATAGTCTTAGTGGGTTTAAAAGTACATTGCAATGTCACTAAAACGAACATTTTGGACTAATATTTTATTATTTCAGGTGAAATGCGAATTTCTTCTTTTTTGTAAAGAAACGTAAGATGAATGTAATGCTAGAGATTCTCTCAACTTCATAAATGATAAATGATTTTATATTTCTGTAAGTAGGTTTGTGCAAACACTTTAACACACACGTCAACCATATTTTTTAAAAAACGAGATGAAGTTGGCATTTCCTATCAGACTACTCTGAGAAGAAAGGCCGAAACAAAGTCAGAGGTCACAGTCTCTTTTAAAGTCCAGACATAATCTTGGTCAGATCATGTGAAGACCATATAGATTGGTGTCTGAAATGGCCTTTTGAAGAAAGAAACACACAGACTGAGTGGACGTGTCCAGTCAGTGCACGCATTTGTCAGTAATTATGCAGCTCAACTCAAACTTACGGAGCTAAACGATTCGACGAACAATACCAAAGAAAGGACATTTGGGTGGGTCGCATAAATTACTCAAACTGCCAGACCAAGACTAAAACTATCTCAGAAAAATAAAGACAAAAGAAAATTAACCCACATAGTCTTCACATTCACAATCATTAAAATAATATATAATAGGTCGGGGCAAAAATATTTTCGTATTTTGAATCTATTGTTAGTAATCAAACCTCTTTGGCAGTACTGAATGTAACTGGCTGGTTTTAATAATATTAAATGTTGACATAAATTAAAAAAAAAACTAGTTCCCGCCATTTCTCAATTGTTTTTCAAACAAGCAACATGAACGTATGTGACGAAGAAATTCGGTAAAGGAGATGTCCAGTTTCTGCCCTTTGGTAATTCTGGTATAGATAAATGTTCATGATTTAAGATTTTACAATAAGATTTAAAAATTTAGATTTAAATTACTATGGATTTATTAATTCAGTATTACTTGCGTAACATAATTTTCAAAAAAACAGTACTCAATCGTGGCTTCCGCTTTGCCCTTTTTAACGGGAAGTAGGTACTAAAATGTCTTTGACGTTCCATTTTATCCCGTAATTACTTACGTTAAAGAATGTGAACAATAACTATAAGCCTCTTATTTTAGACCAAAGGAATATATTAACGTATTTGTGTATAAAATACGACAATGTTACTAAAATATTCTTCTGTACACATCAACTTTGAATAACATGAAGGTAAGTATTTATCAATTTTTTGACATGACATTGACATAATTATTACCAGTTATTTTTTGCTTGCTTTGCTTGCATTGCAGTTCCAAGTTATAAGCTTTCATTCGTTCCTTGCTTACTGTGCAATTATTTTGTGTTCTTGATATTTACTTTTACCGACCATTGCTATTCTACACGGACTGACATCATCTAGACACGATTACTGTTACTATTCTTATAGGATTCTGCTTTTCCTTTCGATTTGGTGCTGAGGTGCATCAATTATGGCATCGCTGTACTGCGGATTCGCAGACATATCGTGTCAAGGTTGGCGTTACCCCTGCAAGTGAGACTTGCTTGATGGTTAGCAAATCAGCTACGCCTTTAAACTACGGCATTCGCGTAAGCTATGCAGTAAAGTCAGTATATTGAACAGTTGTGCTTCGATCTGATCGAAGCAGTTGTGTTATAATTTGAAAAATACATTGACATTTTTTATTGTTCCAGTTCTCATTAGATGGATACACTTGTCACGATTGTTATAATTTATAAATACCAAAGCCACTGACAATGATAGATTACTAGGTCATACAATGGTCTGCCGTGGTTGTGGTATCTCAGTCGGACTCAGAAATCCAAGACGCAGACGTTTCTATACCGTTGCAGTGGACAAGCATATAGTACCCCTTATTTCCAATGATATTAATTATCAGATAAATTATTTATTTTATAAATAGGAAAGACCTTTGAAAGAAAATGGTAAAATTAATTGGACAGATCTGCCAAAACTGGAAAGACGTGCAATGGAAACGACTATCAAGAAAAGGATTTGGGGAGGTGAACCAGTAGTACACCCCACATTTCGCCAGTTATATCATGTCATGTAATAATATTTTCAGGATATGGCAACAATTTATGCATGTCAAGCCAAGGGTTCGAGCGAATCGACGCCTGATTCATTTCTCTTCAAGAGACTTACAAGAGGATATTGTTCCATCCGTGGAACATGGATCACCTACTCCGCCGCCACCACAGTCTCTTCCACCAAAACCGCCACTACCACAGTCCGTCCCACCAATACCGCCACCGCTACCACTACCACCTCCGTTATAACCAGTAGCACTGCATTTTTGGACAATGTTTTGGTGTCTCTAGAAGAAGCTTAATGTTTTTTTTTATCATTTTATTTATGTATGTATCTACAACAAAATAATTTGTTTTTACAATAAATACATACATAGTTTTATTTATTATAATCCCAATTCAGTACCTATTAACAAGTAGCTAAAAATAAAATAATATTAGGTACGGGTATTGAAGATAGAAACCAAAATACGGAATTAAAGATGATACCAATACCATATTATGCGCATTTATTTGTACAATAAAGAATAAGCACTTCTTAGTATTTAACAGTAGGTGCTTTACATTTTTGTTACAGTAAAAGAAATATTCAAAAAAACTGAAGAATATGATCTCAGACCTTAAAATATTAAATGTTTCAATAAACCTTACTAAGGCATACCACCAATTAGTACCTGTATTCGCTCACAGATGGCGTTGTACTAAAAAAACTAAGAAAATCCCCAGCGTGTAAACCGTATTTTGACCAGTTTTCGCAAGATCCTGACTCCTGAAACTTATTATTTGACTAACTATAAAATACGACGATTATATTAATATAAGAATCAATACTGAACATTTTCTTTGACTACCTAGACAATCGCCCATTGCTCCACCAGACATGTCCTTTAAAATTTTATTACAAAAAAGGTAAAAATGCGACGAACGCCGCGAATAAAATTTGTGCGGTTTACGTACCTAATGCGGTATCAATACGAGTAGCACAAATGTGGTTCAAGCGTTTCAAGTCAGGAAATTTTAGTGTGAAGGATGAAGCTCGCTCTGGACGCCCTGTCACGGATAAAATCAGTGCCATTTTTGAAAAAGTGGAGCAAGATCGACATATTAGTAGTTATGATATGGCTGAAGAACTGGACGTTGATCACAAAACAGTTTTATGGCATTCACAAAAGTCTGGGTACAAGAAAAAACTTGATATTTGGGTACCACATGATCTCACTGAGAGAAACTTAATGCAACGAGTTTCCATTTGCGATTCTTTGTTGAAACGTAATAATTCCGACCCATTTCTTAAACGGTTGATTACGGGTGATGAAAAATGGATCACTTACGATAAGAATGTCCGAAAAAGATCGTGGTCGAAGCATGGACAAGCCCCACAGACCGTGGCAAAGCCCGGCCTGACTCGGAACAAAATGATGCTGTGTGTTTGGTGGGATTGGAAAGGAATCGTCCACTATGAGCTTATGCCGCCGGGTAAAACTATCGATTCTGACCTCTACTGTCAACCACTGATGAGGTTAAAATAAGCTATTGAGAAAAACCGGCCGGAGCTGGTGAATCGGAAGGGCGTGGTGTTTCATCACGACAACGCGACAACGCCAGACCGCACTCATCTATAGCCACTCAGCAAAAATTGAGAGAGCTTGGCTGGGATGTGTTGATGCATCCTCCGTATAGCCCTGATCTTGCTCCATCAGATTTTCACCTGTTTCGGTAACTTCAGAACTCTTTAGGAAGCATAAAGTTAACCTCAAAAGAACACTGTGAACACTACCTGTCAGATTTTTTTGATAAAAAATCTCAAAACTTCTACAGCAATGGGATCATGGCATTGCCCACAAGATGGCAACAAGTCATCGATCAAAATAGCACATACATATTATAAATAAATAAAAAATTAAACCTAAAACAATTTTTTTTTTTGTATAAAAAATACGAAAATACTTTTGCCCCGACTAATAGTAAACTAGCTGACCCCGCAAACGTCGTTTTGCAAAAATAAAAAATAGATAGTAGCCGATTCTCAGACCTACTGAATAAGCACACAGTTCCATACAAATCGGTCCAGCCGTTTCGGAGGAGTATGGTAACTAACACTGTGACACGAGAATTTTATATAGGTATTAGAATATTCATGTCACTGTAGTATATCAATGTGTAAGTATTATAATTTTTTTTTTTTATAAAAATTCAAATTCTCAATTTAGAAACTGGTTGTAATTCAGAATATTATAACGGCATATAAAAACAAATTACTATTATAAACCTTTCTCCAATCTATCTTGGAAATAATAATAAGACTGTTTCTTCATTGCAATATAACTTGAGGGATGTAAACTAGAACTGTCCATCCGGATGGCCAGTTCTAGTTTACCAAGCATAACCGAAGGCGCAAGCTATCCAATACATAACCCGTCTATATTCATGTATCCTATATATAGTATTATTTTCCATGCGAGGTTCATGCCTCAGAGCCGCAAATACGTTCTGATAAATCACGAAATATTGGTGGGTTCACCTTTGATATTCAATATCGACAACACCACCCACATCGCAAAATCCAACTCAAACGTTACGACATAAGGTTCAATATCCAATGGGGAGTGCACAGTATGATATTGTCTCGCTAGGGCTGCCACGTACTATGAATATGTGAGGTGTTACACTACTTTCTACGGGATATAGACGCGACATGTGTCGAACGAGCGACTATTTGTTTACACGGTATCTTATGTTGTGTTTTCCCTTTAATACTTGTGACACGTGCTATTTTGAGAGATTTGTTGCAGACCTGTGTGTCTGGACTTGAGTTTAGAATTGAAAACTATAGCAGTGTGAGTTTATTTTTTTTTTGCTTTGTGATTAAATTAATTTCTTAAATTCATTATCAATGCATACCCTGAGAGCAGGGGTCGTGAGTTCAAACCCAGACAGGCAACTTAATTTCTGTATTTAATTTCATCACCACTGCTCTCACAACGGTGAAGGAAAAGACCATAAGGAAACACATGTCTTAGAACCAAAAATGATGATGCTGATTATGCTCATACTACTTACCCAAAGCAAAGAACATATTGTTTTTCAAAGCTCAGAGAGCTAAGTAGGATCATATAGAATACTTTGAATCTTATACCATAACAAATTACACATCTATGAAAACATAACTTGATCAATTGATTGGTTGTATAATTATGTAGTCTCGATAATTATTTTGTGCAAATTCGTATCTTTGAATACAGCTACACTCATCAGCAGAATTTCTAGTAACTGGTAGCAAGAAGTTTAAAAGCAGTAATTATTTTTAGTGTTTGTTTCTATATCGTCTGAGAACTAATTTTATCTGCGGTCATAGCATATGTGGTACACTGATTACACTCTCTGGTGGGTATATTAGCAAGTGTAATCAGATGTATGTGCAATTCGTTGTATATGTAATAGGTAATAGGTAATACTGGCTGGTGTCTAATAATGGGTAATTTTGCGTATGGGCGGGAAAATCGATTATTCGATCCACCCCAGCTCCTCAAGGAAGGCCAGCTGTATGTGCATTAAGTATACTCGTTTCGTATGTCGTATATGTTTATTCGTTGTATGTGTGTGTTGCCTGCTCCGGTGGTCTCGTGGCCGCAAATGAGACCGCTGAGCGTGGAGTCCTGGGTTCAATTCCCGAGTCCGGCACAGTGTTATTGCGTTTTTTCATTAGGAATTTCTTAGCAACAGCCCGGAGTTTGAAAGTGGCGGTGATACTTCCGTGCCTCGGAAAGCACGTTAAGCCGTTGGTCATGCGCATGATCTGACTCCGGTCGTGTCGCATTGCCGTCCCATCGGTCTGTGAGAGTGAGGGAAGGGAGAGTGCACCTGTGTCTGCGCACACAATTTTGTGCACTATAATATCTCCCGCACTGTAGGCTGTTCTCCGCTGAAATTGTTCGCCGTGGCCGAAATTTAGGAGGACTATTATTATTATACATATTGTTATATACCAATTTATGTGTCCTATTAATATGGGTAGACTTTGATACCGTAATCAGCTATCAAATTATTTGTAACTAGCTGCGCCCCGCGGTTTCACCCGCGTTATATTTCGATCCTGTGGGAATATCGGGATAAAAAGTATTCTATGTGTTATTCTGATGTATAAGCTATATTACTGTAAAGTATCATCAAAACCCGTTCAGTAGTTTTTGCGTGAAAGAGTAACAAACATCCATCCTCACAAACTTTCGCATTTATAATATTAGTAGGATATCTTCTAAAAGACTTTAAGTATTTGCTTAAGGTTTAGAAATTATCAGAACATAATAATTATATTCTACAAATTAATAATTTTGAGCTTTATAAAATTCATTAAAATACACCCTTTTCCCAACTCTTCGAGGACACAAGCGTGATGTTATGTGTGTCATTGAAAATAATTTAACCGTGGAAGAACAACACCACACCACATTTGCACCATTTGGCCCACACACACATTTTGTGTGTGTGGGCCAAACGGTGCAAATATTTAAGAGAAAGCTATGTTAAAGTAAGACCAATTCCCATAATTAAAAATGTTTAAAATCTAGTTACAATCTCATCTCAGCGATAATCAATGCCAAACACTTGACAAAAATTTAGGTAAATTAGAGGTATTTTTGACAGATTGAGACTGAGATCAGACTGTGAACGTTCTAAAAATTACGAGAATTGCTCCTCTAAATCAAAACAGTCGCTTGCAACACCACTATTACGTATAAAACAGAAAATAGTAAATCTCTCTCACTATTTTGTCTGTTTGTTTGGTTTGGTCTTAAAAGAGTGCAGTAAGTGCGAACCGACAGGACCCAACACTCGGCTATCTTAAACCCAACATTTTAGTAACATCCGGAGACTTATTCTATCTCAATAACTTGAGAATTAATATTACTCTCACTTCATTCATCAATCGGTATATAATGGATGGTCACTCATCCACAAACCAACCTCGGCAAGCGTCAATATTTGTAAGTCCTAACTCCTCAACGAAGTTTTATAGTCAAACGTAGCGTTTCTTGTTTATGCTTGGAATTGGGTTTACTTCAATAAAGTGCAGTAGGATTAAATTTTGTGAAACTGCGTAGCCGCAGTACCGGCGGGTCAGTCTGCAGGGGTAAGCTTTGGTACTCGAGGGATAGAAGTGGTGAAAAATATTTACCGGTTAACTAGGTTGCGGAACTGACAACACGCGGTCGTACGTACGTGAACAGAGAAAAGTTTAAAATTTATTTATTTATTTCCGTACACAGTCACAGTAGTAGTTTCGGATGGTTTAGCCGCTTATCAGCAAGCCTGAAGAGCTGTGGAGCCTCGTAGCCAACATCATGGCGGTCATGGTACGATTCCGTCGAGCAGTATTTTGGATGTACAGTCAACAGCAAAAGTAGATGATGAAAATCAGAAATTCAATACTAATTAATGAACGGAGTTCGCGTCAGAACTGTCTGGCGTCGAAGTAGTAAATGTTCGGTATAATTTACAATCACATAACGACACCTCGACGCCACACGGTTCTGACGCGAACTCCGTTCATGAGTATTGAATTTCTGATTTTCATCATCTACTTTTGCTGTTGACTGTACCGGTCCTGTCTGCGAGTGGTGATGCGAGATCGTCCTCCATGTCGCTCGGCCACGCTGCCCGTGATATGATAGCGTATCCAGAGGTGGCTTATGACTCTCTGTGTAGTGCCAAGAGCGACAGACACAGTACGTTGCCTGGAACCAACTTGCAACATTCCGAGGGCCTTTTTTTTTTTTTTTTGTGGATGGGAAATCATCCAATGACCCCTCCCGCTCTGGGTGGAGCAGAAGGGAGTGTCAGACTCTTACTGACTAAAACCCACCCGTGTTCCTTCCTTAGCCCTTTGTGTTCCGGGGTAGCGGTAACCCTTTCGGACAATCCCGCTGCCCCGGCAGGCTTCGGCCCTTTCGGGCCCCTTCCTAATGCTGACATCTCTTTGAGGCGCGCGTGGAACACGTACGCGCCGTCCGGCACGGGCCTGGTCCTGATCGGACGGAGAGTTACCCATTACTCTCCGCCCGCAGGCCCGCGCCTACGGTGGCCGGGAGTCGTCTCGCGGCTCCCGACGCCCGGGGCGTCTCCCGCGGCGGCTGGGACGTGAGGCCCTCTCCCTCAGCCGTCCCGCCACCTCTTTCGCTAGCATGACTGCATGAGGGCTCTCCTCATCTTTTCTCGTGTCAAATGATGTCGTCGCTCCATATCAGTGTAATTTTTTCAGTTCCGATGCAGAAATTGTAATGGTTTTGTAAAAACGCTATTACAGACTGACAGGGGTCCTGATTGACAGTTGATTTTCTATTTTAATCAAAATGAAAAAAAGAATCAATGACGATCCAGAAAAGTTAAACCAATAATCCTCAATTGCGGCGATACTTTATAGCGTACTTGATCCCTAGACACTTTTGATCTGTGTAGTTCCAAGTAAAGGCTGTTGCTAATCTTATTACAACCTAAACTAGTTAGTTAACTCATAACTTTCTTAGAAAACACTTAGACAAAATTAAGACAGCTAAGATGTACATCACAAAGAACTTGTAAATACAATTAATGGAATCTAGAACACTCCATTGTAAGGCCAAAGACCCTTATTCATAAGGATCATAGAATATCCATTTGTTTGCGCTAGACAAATTGGTTGGTACTAATTGAGAGATATCTGGGCTGACCTGACTGACGACGCGCCAGATATTGGTGTCAGGATATCATTAGATCATTTATTGAACACTAGCGGCCTGTCCCGGCTTCGCACGGGTGGACATTTATTTTTTAAAATTTTTTTTTTCGTGCAATTTGAAAAAGCCTATATTAATCAGTGATAATGTAGCATTCAAATGGTGACAGAATTTTTAAAATCGGTCTAGTACTTTTTGAACCAATTCGTTACAAACATACATACACATCTTTCCTCTTTATAATATTACTAGCAGTCCGTCCCGGCTTCGCACGGGTGAAAAAAAAATAGCCTATAATAATCAGTGATAATGTAGCATTCAAATGGTGAAAGAATTTTTAAAATCGGTCCAGTACTTTTTGAGCCAATTCGTTACAAACATACATACAAACCTTTCCTCTTTATAATATTAGTATAGATATAGATATTATTAGTATTAGTATAGAAGTATAGATTAACTTTAGCCCGCGTGCATTAGTTAGCCAACGATGTTTCCAGTGCTGGGACACAGGCCTCATCACGGTGAGAGGAAGTGGGCCGTAATCCACCACTAGAGCCAAGTGCAAGTTGGTAGTTGTCACATGCCCTTGAATTTTTAGTTCTAGGTTCACCTGACTGGGTTCGAACCTTTCGATCTAAAACTCGTAAGTCCGTTACCACCGGGCTACCACTGATCTGAGGGGCAATTCTCGTAATTTTTAAGAACGTTCACAGTCTGATCTCAGTCTCAATCTGTCAAAAATACGTCATATTTCCCTACATTTTGACAAGTTTTTGACATTTGTTTGTCGCCGAGATGAGACTGCGACTAGATTTTGAACGTTTTAAATTACGAGAATTGGATCTCTTGCTCGCGTGAATGTCGTATATTATCCCACGAGAACGTACCACCAAGATAAAAGTATCGTATGTCCAACCTCGGGTATATCCGAGTGCCAAATTTCATCCAAATCAGTTCAGCCGTGAAGGCGTGAACAGATAACAGACAGAATTAGTTTCGTATTTACAATATTACAAGCTTTTACCCGCGGCTTCTCCTGGAAGTCGGAACGGGATAAAATGTATTATATTAATCCAGGCCATAACCAAGTATGCCAAATTTAATACAAAACTCGTTTAGCCGTTTTTGCGATATTGAGTAACAAACACCCAAACATACAAATTTTCACATTTATAATATTAGTAGAATAATAAGGATTAGAATGAATAGAATGTAATAGTGTTTAGGGTGGAAAACCTCTTTATATAGATCGGTAACCCTAACAGCTTAACATGCAAGATATGAACCAGATTCTTTGGTCATCTTCTTTTTGCCAATTACTGAAGTATCTGCAATATTAGTGGCGGGGCCTAAAGCTACTGTTTCCTAGTACAGCGTTTCCTTCATATTGTAACGGTCGTCATGAAAATCTGCCATTTTCACCAGTGTTTGACATTAAGGAGTCAAAAACGCTCTGTATTTGGACAGCCGTTATTATGTGACGTTCACCGCTTTCTTAGCAAACCAAAGCCTGCAAGTTGCGAAAGAAATATGTACTTACGCTTATTAACTCTTCGCACGTCGAGTGTACACCATGTGTACCGATAGCAATTAAATTTCTATTGTTTCTGCTAATTAGACGCGCGGCGGGTTAATATATATTTCTAAATACTAATTTCCCTATTTTCATTCTCTCATCGTGTATGGCTGATGTATACCTTATCTTCTATAAACTTAATTCCTGAAAAGAAGTTAGTTCATTCTATCTTATACAATACAGTGCACATTTTAAAAAATTCATTGGCATTTGGCTTTTCGTAATATATTTATGATAACTAATATAATGATAATAGTTCATTCTACGGAAGCACATCGTATTAATAAAATGAACAAATATTCTAAATTCACAATATTTTAATTGCATGTCCCCATCAAAACTTCCACCCAAAACTAATTAACGTTATAACCTCATCCCACTTGAGAGGCAACACAAAAACACAGCACATCTCCGCTCATCTCCACTCGCTACTAAAGGTAGTGTAGCTTTGACAAACGATCATTAGATGCAGCCAGGCAGCGTCATTAGCCAGACACTCGACACCCGCGCCCTCCCGCACTCCGGCTCACCCCTCAGCGTCATTATAAAATATCCCACACGCCGACGCGTTATAACAAATGCGGAAAAACTACGTCCTCATTGAAATATGAGGTTAAACTTATTTATGCGCGCTCGTTTCTCTATGCAGCCGGAGTTAAATAAAAATATTTTGAATGCGTTTTTATGCTTCTCATTTATTTTTATGTACTGGTTCCTTCTTGAATAAGAAATAAAAGAAACCAATTGAGTATGCTCTTGCTTGTACTACTTTTCGAGCGAAAAACTACATTTGGCAGGTTTAAATTCAATTCTCTTTGTGAATAAACTACGTCATAAACAGCTGGTCACAACCAACTAAATGAACTAGTCCATAAAGTGGGTAAGCTAACTACCCAAACACTAGTTTTTTAAACGAATTAACACTAGAGTAATTCGCAAAATTAAACATAATTTTGTAAAACAATTCTCTCTCGTAGACGTTGTCTGCGACAGGCGTAGCGGCGTAGCGGCGTAGCGGGCGTAGCGGGCGTAGCGGGCTCTACGAAAATGCTACGATTTAATTAATGCATTTCCAGAAAACTAAATGCTTTGCTTTACACACAGTGAGCTCAGTCTTGTTATGTTAGTTTGTGTTATGTAAAATGTGTTATGTATACACGTAAAGTAAACTAGCTATGTGCACATAGCTCGCTCTGGCCTTTAGTGCCCAAGAAGCAATTAGTGAGATTGATCTACGTCACAGTGGGGCTAATAGCAGTTTTTGTGAGTCAGGGTGGCAATGGACCTTATTAGTACGTCTACGATGCTTGGGTTCAAGATCAGAGTTCTTGTTCAGTAACAGTTAGACAGTCATCGTTAATTATTTTTACTTCATACTATAAACACGCCTTGTTTCCCCGAGGGGTTGTGCAGGTATGAACGTACAACACACTCACGTACTACCAGTTATGTGTAGCCTATTGCCATCAATCGAGCACAAATCCAGACCGCAATCCAATAACACTTTGCTCAAGCCGGGAACCCAGGTGAAGATAGACCAACGAGTTACAATACTTATACTATCACCATATATGTATGTAATTAATTTTAAAAAAAACGCAAATTGTATGATTAGCATGTACTTCTGACTTCCCTATAATAAAGATACCATTCAAAGTCAAATCATTTATTTCAAATAGTCACTTATAAGGCAGTTTTGAACGTCAAAAATTAAAATAAAAAAATAGAATTGATTCTAGTCGCCCCTTCCAAAATGTAGTTTTCGTGTGGAGAAGAATGGACAAGAAACTCCACCGTTACTCTTTTAAAATGTTTTACAAGTTTTTGTATACATTCATTCAATTATATGTGAAGACGATGCACCAAAAATAAAATTTAGTCTACCACAAATGGTAAAAAGAATTAAAAATATAACAGACTGGTAAATCAATTATGTGATAGATACATGGTGCTCACATATTTACAAAGATTGTAAAATTTTACTAGTATTTTAAAAAGTGTAGGAGTAACATTTGTCACAGAATGTAAAAACAATGTATTTAAAAAAAAATGTGTATGTATAAATTAAATTAGCAACCAGTTTGATTTTGTCTAGATCATAAAGTTTACATAAAGTTCCCAATTAATCCCATTACAACATTATATTCGACGCTACTCGCCACTATTTGCAATCCAATCGTGTTCTAATATTAATTAACAACCTTTGTTTGATCCCATTGTGAGCCAGCCCCCACACAATGGCAGTGCGACCCTCACACAATGGTCCATATTGGCCATGCTGCCTTTTGTCCTATTACCATTGTACACAACTATTGGGGATTGCAAACGCTATTCTTTTTGTTTTAGGAAGTATTTCGATGTCTTTTTTCTTATTTCGTATTGAAAGAAATAAATAAATGAAAAAAAGTTTATTTAGACACAGTTCGGGAAACACAAAATCCTACTAATATTATAAATGCGAAAGTTTGTGAGGATGGATGGATGTTTGTTACTCTTTCACGCAAAAACTACTGAACGGATTTTGATGAAACTGTACAGTAATATAACTTATACATCAGGATACTTTTCATCCCGATATTCCCACGGGATCGAAACTTACGCGGGTCAAACCGCGGGGCGCAACTAGTCTATCTATCTATATAAAAAGAGAAGTCCTTACTGACTCATCAACGCCCAGCCCAAACCCTTGAGCCTAGAAAGCTGAAATTTTGCACAGAGGTTCCCTTTACAATGTAGACAAGGAACAAGGAAGGAATTTTTGAAATTCAACCCATAAGGGAGTTAATAGGGGATGAAAGTTTGTGTGGAAAATTTTATTCCTTGAGTTAATAAACTTGAAACTTGGCACGAATACTTATCTAAGTAAATTATGAAGTTTGGCATTTTTGCTTTTCTAAACTACCTTCTAAAGGGGGGGGGGGGGGTCAAAATTTGCATGGAAGAATTTTAGCGCGCAGTTTGATTAACTCGAAACTCAGAATTTATACTTAAGACCAAAAATAAAGAATAAAGTGTAAGTATCAGCGTTTTTCGAAAATCTACCCCTAACGGAGTGAAAGGTAAAAGGAGTTTGTTTGGTTGAACGCACTAATCTCAGGAACTACTGGTTCCGATTGAAAAATTCTTCTTGCATTTGTAAGTCCAATTCTTAAGGAAGGCTATAATAGGCTATTAAACATCACGCTAAGACCCTTAGGACACGAGCAAAAAGAAAAAAGTCCGAAGTTTTCGCTAAACGAAAACGAAGTAATAGCGCAGGCGATGCGATGCGACGGGGTGGATCGGGGGAACAAAAGATTTCACGCGAACGAAGTCGCGAGCAGAAGCTAGTACAAAATAAAAATAATGTTCCAAATAACAGTAGTGTGTGCCTCACGGCTGCGACAAAAAGGTTCATTTCAACATTAATGCCAGACAGATGCTGTCTGACGCTGGTTTTCTAATTAAACTTTAGGGACAAGTGACGCGGAGTACACACAGTTTCAAGATACCTAATACATACGTTTTATTCTTATAAATACATTAAAAAACTAGTAATCAAATATTCATTACAAAAAACGAAAACAACAAAGTCTCAGCAAAACATGTTCTCCGCGATCAATATAGATGAGATTGATCGGTGCAGGGTGCACTCAAAGCAGTATTCAGTAGATTGTTGAATTGTGGCAGTAGGTATATAGTCTGTGACCTACTGCTTGTAGTTTTCTGCGACGTACCAGAGGTAGTTTTTATATTTTAAGTTTTAGCACTGACCTACCATTTGTTGATAACGGCATATTATGGATCTTTTAGCGCATGCCTAAAATCAGAACGAATGCCAATTTTTTTTTTTTTATATATTTCTGCGACAATTTCCCAAATATTTACCAACAACCCCTGTCAACGTCATTTAGATGCCACAACACCCTTGTACTTCCCGCTTCCCCGATCCGCTTAGCCAGCCTACACGTGTTGAGGAAAGCTTCTTCGGTTACTTTATCAGACATTGCTGGCAGCGAAGGGAAGGGTTTTACAGTGTTGTTTTTACGGTCAAAACAACGGTTATTTATGTAAGACCGTTTTAAATTAATTAGTTTTTATTGCACAGTACAGTCAATTAATTTAGCCTGTCACTTTACATCCGGAAATACCGTGTAAAATCCCCAAAATGTTTTACGGTAAATTTGTTTTCTGTGATAATAATCTTCCATTAAATAACACTTGCGTGCAACAAAAATTGGCCCAACCCGTGCTCTCCATTTGAGATACGATATCTCAAAAATCGTAATCCTACTAATATTTCCTACTAATCCTATCCTACTAATATCCTACTTCCTACTAATCCTATCCTATTATCCTACTAATATTATAAATGCGAAAGTTTGTGAGGATGGATGGATGGATGTTTGTTACTCTTTCACGCAAAAAAAACAGAACGAAGATGAAACTTTACAGTAATATAGCTTATACATCAGAATAACACATAGAATACTTTTTATCCCGATATTCCTACGGGATCAAAACTTACGCGAGTGAAACCGCGGGGCGCAGCTAGTGATTATATATTTTTTTATTGAGTGAAGGTAGGTTAGGTAGCTGTTAACAATTTATTTGCACATACTCTATATTTTGATAGAAATCAATATTCTTGTTATGATCGATTCGATTCTCATCACTCACTTTTACTCGGAAAAGGGTTTCTTTTGTCAATGAAATTGATAAAAGTTTCATTTTGTTTGTTTATGTTCGTTTAATTTTTTAACGGACTTTAAAAAAGCAGGTTCTTTATTTGACCCCATGTTTATGAGTTCACGATTTTCTCAAAATTAATTAATTAGTTTTGATCAATCTTTCATTAACGCAATTTTTTTTACGTTTTTTGACCACCTATCTCACTATGCCTCTATTTCTTTAACAAGAAATGCCTCAGAATAACAAGCTTCACATTCAAATAACTACAAAAACACCACTTAACCACAATGAGGTCCGTACACACTAATACAAACGCAAACACATAATCCTTTCACCTGTGTCTTACATAATTAGAGCACATCGTTACGCCAGTGCGCTCATGCCCTTACTCGCCACTCGCCGTGTGGACAAGGCTTTAGAGCGGCTCTGACGTCATTTTATTCGTAAACTTATTAAGTATGTGTTTAATAAAGGCTGTGAGGGAGGGTGGCCGAGTGGATGCTTTTGAATTACCTTTGCGTAATATGCTGCAAATAGAATTACTCTACCTTTGAAATAAAACTTATTAAGCATGAAATATAATTAATCTGTTTTTGTTTTTATGTGTACCTACATCTAAAAAACACAACAAAGTGAAAAATAACTTTCATTTCGGAAGTCGGTCATTAGTTCCGCATTTTCGTTTTTTGACACCGACTTCCGAAATAAAAGTTATATTTCACTTTGTTATATTTTTTTGGAAGTCTGTTGTTTTTTTTTTTTGTAAGTAATAAGGTTTTTAGTTTTCACTTTTTAGTAGTACATACCCCACACAAATTCAATTAACACTAGTGCATTGAAGAATAGAAGTCACCGACTAGAAGTATCATCAAAATTGGCATAGGAATGCCGGAGATGCAGTACATTTATTTATGCATATAAATTCTAACATAAGAATTATTACACACATACATACGGGTGGAATACGGAACCTCATTTTTTGAAGTCGGTAAAAAAAGAAACGACTGACTTTACTAGAATTTTTGTTACCTATTAGACCCCTAAATACACTATTTACACCAATAGTTCGTTGAATGGGGATCAAACACGACCTGTAGCTTACTACTCCAAGCCACCATTGAGCTATTGCCGTTTGTCAATTGTCAATACTGAAAGTGATCAGAGGGGCATTCTCGTAATTTTAAGAACGTTCACAGTCTGATCTCAGTCTCAATCTGTCAAAAATACCTCTAATTATCCTAAATTTTGTCAAGTTTTTGACATTTTTTTTGTCGCCGAGATGGGACTGCGACTAGATTTTGAACGTTTTAAATTACGAGAATTGGGTATGTAAAGTTTTTTTCAGGTATTTTTTTTATATTTTTAATTTATAGATTTAGTTATTTTATGCAACTAATTTCAAAATTTTGGTTTTCTAAGCAGCCATTAATTTTAAATAAATTTTCTAAATTCTGCTTCAAAAGTAGGCTGACGAGTTCAATATCTATGCCACGTATAACACAATAATAAAAATCCTAAATTTGACGTTTTTTGCTTGACATCAGAAACTTCAAGAATTACACTAGACAGTTTTAGAGGTGGGAATGATCGACATAATCGATTGAACATTAACATTCGATTGAACATAATACAGTTATTAATTTTGTATAGGGATAAGTGGAAGAAGGGAAGGGAGGCCTTTGCCCTGCAGTGGGACAGAAATGACTGATAATTAATAATTAAATTAAATAATAGGTATTATTAATATGTCATTATCAAAATCAAACCAATAACAAGTAACTACAGTACCTAGTTATATTTGCAAGTTTCCAACACCATTTGTGGTTACAAAATAGTTCCGAATGATTTTATACTTAATATTATTATTTAAAGGGAATGCATTTTATATAAGCTATCATTATAATGATTGATTAACGATAATTCAGAATTCGGGATTTATATTTTTTGTGTGAATAGATTTTCAATGTTTGATTTGAATCGATTCAAAGGCCGAAATTTTCGCATGACTGCATTACATATATTATTATGGTCATCCCTATAGTTGACATTATATGACTTTAACTTTTTATCATATGATCAGAGGAGGCACCGAAAGTATTCTCAATCTGCTTACTTGTGACGTCATTTGGAGGTCAAATGAAAGTCAAGTGGTATTAAGTGTTTATGTTAAAATAAACTCCATCTTATAATTTTAAGCGCTAAAAATAGAAAAATTAAGTTAAGAAACCTTAAATCTCGAAATGGTTTAGGAACCAGCGTAGGATTTTTTTTCTTTACATACCGAATTGGCGTTCAGTTATTTAAGAGTAAAAAATTATTAAGTTAAACAAACGTTGACATTGATAATGTCAAAATCAAAGTCAAATCATTTATTTCGGCGTTCCCTTGTTTTACAGACAGAAATTTCATAAAATTTCATTTCGCAACAAATTTATAATATTTGGTCCTTGTATTTTTATTTCGAATATTATTGTTTCAACGACTAAGTACTTATTTACTTGAATGAAACATATTTCACTGAAACACAATTCAATGAATGTTATAATCACATTTTTTTTATTTAACAAACTTATCAAACAGTAAAATTATTTATTTTTTTTTTTTTTTTTTGTTTGTTCGGTGTATTTTTCCATGGTATTTTATTTCAACGAAAATGTAAAAATAGACGTTATACTATCCATAATTTTATAAATAAATATCATATAAATATTTAGTAAGATTAATTAATCACTTAGGAGGGTCAATATCAACAAAGTGCATTTTTTTTCATTTTTGGTGGCGAAATTTATTCTTCAGTTTTCGTGAAAAATAAGGACCTGGTATAAAAATAGAAAGTCTAAGCTAGAAGGATCTTCAAGAGGTCTGAGAATATCTCTATAACTTTTTAAGATATTTTAGTTCAAAGTCTAGTGTGGCCACCAAAATTGAAAATCGCCCACCAAAATTGAAAGTGCCCACCAAAATTGAAATTTAGTGGCACCAAAATTGGATGTTTCTGCCACAAACCTCAATCTCACTAAAAAGGCTCAATGTAACTAATCTCACAAATTCTCAGGCGCGCGTGGAACACGTACGCGCCGTCCGGCACGGGCCTGGTCATGATCGGACGGCGAGTTACCCATTACTCTCCGCCCGCAGGCCCGCGCTTACGGTGGCCGGGAGTCGTCACGCGGCTCCCGACGCCCGAAGCGTCTCCAGCGGCGGCTGGGACGTGAAGCTCTCTACCTCAGCCGTCCCGCCACCTCCTTCGCTAGCATGACTGCTTCGCAGAAGGAGTTGACTGCCTCCCACTCCCTCTCGCCCCGGACCATGGCTTGACCCAGGGCCGGACGTGAGAGGTCGCCGCCGCTGCCGATCGCCTCTACGAGAACACGGCGGTGGTCCGCCCAAGTGGGGCAGACCTCCACCGTATGCTTCACTGTGTCCTCTGGGCGATCCTCGCAGTGGTGGCACCCGGGCGTTTCCTCCCGCCCGATGGTGTGCAGGAACCTCCCGAAACACCCGTGTCCAGTGAGGACCTGCGTCAGGCGGTAGGTGAGGGCGCCGTGGCGCCTCTCTAGCCACTCCTCAAAGAGGGGTCTTATCGCCACTATCGTGGCGTGCTCTGCGATGGGTTGCGACAGTGTCTCTTTCCATGCCGCCATGAGGTCGCGCCGGAGGTCGGTCCGATCCGCCGCGATTTGCCGCGGCAGCGGAGTTTCCCCCCGGCGTAGTGCCTCCGCGCGCCACTCGTACAGGCGCGCGAGGACTATCGCCTCCAGATCCCATGGCGGCAGTCCGGCAAGGAGGCTTGCCACCTGGCCCGAGATCGTGCGGTACCCCCGGATCAGCCTTACGGCTACCACCTTCTCGGGCGCGTTCAAATAGTGGGCGGCTCGCCGCCGCAGTGAACGCGCCCACACCGGGGCAACATACAGGGCTATGGACCGCACGATCCCCGCGTACAGCCTCCGGCAGGAGTCGTTTGGCCCCTTCAGGTTGGGCAAGAGCCGCTTGAAGGCGGCCCTGGCCCGTTCCAGCATGGGAGCCAAACGTCGGAAGTGTTCGACGAAGTTCCACCGGCTGTCGAGGACGAGACCCAGGTATCTCATCGTTGGCTCGACGCCGATGTCAACCCCTCCTACCGTTAGTTGGGATCCCAAAGGCGGCCCGTTCCGAGGCCCATGAAAAGACATGGCCTCGGACTTGTGCAATGCCACCTCGAGACCCAACCGCCGGATCCTCTCCACGACTATCGCAACCCCGCGTGTCATCGCGTCGGCCGCCGCCTGATGTGACCTCCCCTGCGCCAGGACTAGCGTGTCGTCAGCGTAGCAAACCAGGCTGACTCCATCAGGGAGATCGGCTCGCAGCACACAGTCGTAACCGATGTCCCACAGGAGCGGCCCTAGACAGACACACACTTTTTCTTAGTATTTAGTAGTAGAAAAGCAAGAATAAAGACCAATCCCGAACAGGCTGCTGTTCGGGATTGCTCTTTATTCTTGCTTTTTTTTTCTTTCTGCCATTCTCTTTGTAAGCAGCCTCTCTACGCTGGTCTGTTTTGGCATTCTAACAAGCAACAAAATAAATATATATGAATGAGAAACTTGGTCATTAGTACCTATGCCACTCTTATAATAATAGGTCTTACTTATTGCCAAATATATATTATAAATATATTTATTTGTTTGCTAATCAAACTGTCTTGCAGTGTAAAAACTGGCTATACAGGTACAAACAATACACATACAGTACATACCTAAAACTTGGTGGCTTGTTTTCAATTTTGGTGGCGTGAAAACGCCACCAAAACCACCAAAATTGAGCCACCAAAATTAAAACCAGGCATAAAAAAAATCTTTAAAAATAGGGGGTTTTAAGTTACAATTAAATTAATATCACTGATTTATGTGTAACCCAAAACACTACCTATAACGTGTAGCTTACTATTAAAACACTTTAAAATCAACAGAAAATCGATCCACCAAAAATTTAACAATTCTTGTCCCCCCGTGCCACCCAAGATGATATTTACGTTTTTGGCTGGAAATCACAGCATTAATCACACACCTGTTACGCGCAAGTGCCGGCGCACGACTCAGAGATGTGAAATAATAAAACGCGATTGATCGCACATGCACGAAGCTTCATGTTATATTATGTTGAATAAGTGCCACCAAAATTTTGATTTTTGCTTGGACAAACTTTGATCGAGTATCCTGTGTTCTTAAATTAGATTTTCTAATATGGTTTAATCGTTTTTTTATTATACATCAAATTGTTACTTTGGTGAGTGAAATTATATCAAAAAATGGAGCTGGGACAAGCCACCTAAGTTGAATTTTACGGCAATTTTTTTTGCCCTGATTATTTATATACACTTATAAAAAAAAAGAATGTGGCCCTAATTGAAACAAGTTACGTAGTTCACTATAAAAAAAAAATTAGAAAAATCCTATCATATAACACCTCGATTCTCAACGTGGACACGTAAAATTTGCTGCGGGGATATTCACCCAGGACATATAATAATAAACGATTCAAAGTATTTAATTTTTTTGCTGCAAGTGAAGTGAAGAACAGTATATTACAATTTTTAATTTTTTTCCGATTGCTTGAAATAATTTAATCTTTGAATGTTTTTATTGAATTGAATCTTGAATATTTTTGTTTATGCTGTAGAATCCGATCAATACGATCATCTTTGTCCGAGTACTTTCGTTTTGTAGGTTTTGATGGGCTACTACCTACATAGAATGTCAGCCTTGTTTGATATTGTTTCTTTGATAAGCATTAGGCTTATCAATCAAAGCATTGATTTTATGACGCCAACCTTCAGCTGCATTCTGTGTTCTTGGTATTTTCATAGTATTTAATTCATGGCAACTCCAAAATTCAGGTAAATATTTGGGTTGGCTACTTACCGTGCTAAAAACATAGTTTTTTTGAAACCAATTTGCTATGATTTTACTGTCGTCATCTGTCACGTTCTTTATAATTTTTTTTAAATAAAAAAGTACAAGTGCCATAAGACATTTCATTTCAAGATTGAGTTTTGAATCCTTCGCATATTTTTTGCAAGTTTAATTACTTGAATTCTCCGGTAATATAAAATAAAATTATAATTGGAAAAACACTATTAAATCATATTGCTAACCATAAAATACATTAGAATAGGTTAGAAATAGCTACCAGAAAAGTAGATTAAGTTAAAACTAGTTACAACTGGCCGGATCCCGGCCCTGGGACCTCGAGGCAAAAGCACTTGCGTCATTGTATCGGTGGCGCGAGGAAGCGAGGCGACGCAGCGACATATGGAGCTACGTCGGTCTCAGCTTCGCGAGGTCCTGGAGGCGGAATGGCGGGACATGCTTTCACGCCCTACTACCGGCCTCGTCACCACCTAGGTCCAGCCCCGGTACTCGAGCGCTGGCTCGGGAGGAGGCACGGCTCCCTGTCGTTTTGGGTGACGCAGGTGCTCTCGGGGTATTGTTACTTCGGGGAGTACCTGTGTCGCATAAACAGGGAGCCGGACGCCCGGTGTCATCACTGTGTCGACTGTCGGGAAGACACGGTGCGGCATACACTGGCAGAGTGTGCCGCTTGGGAAGAGCCGCACCGTGCCCTCATCTCAGGAGTAGGCAGTGACCTGTCGCTGCCGGCCGCAGTCGAATCGATGGTCGGCAGCGAAGAGTCCTGGAACGTGGTGGTTTCCTTCTGCAAGACGACTGTGAAGCTGCGGAAAGGGAGAGGGAGATCTCATCCACTCACCCGGCTCGGCGGAGGGCGTCGGCCGACAGTCGCGGACAACGCCCTCTTCCAGCCACACATCAGAACATGAGGTCGCAGCGCGTAGTGTTCCACGCGCGCCCTTCTAGGACATCGCAGGGGGATTCAAACACCTCACTCCCTCACCTGATCTGAGGAGGCCCGCAACGGCGGACGAAAGATCGTTAGTTCCCGCGACCCCCGGCGTAGGTATGACACCGGGGTGATTTTTTGTCAGTATGAGTCTGACAGACCCCTCCGCCCTCCAAGGGCTGAGGACATCCATGAGAAATTTCCACCGCGGAACAAAAAAAAGGTTAGAACTGCGACCCCATCAGAAACCACTTCCTACCAGAAAAGTCGGTAAGGATAGGTTAGAACTGCGACCCCGCCAAAAAACGAATTGCCTTCAGAAACGAGCTGCTACCAGAATAGTAGGTTTGGTTAGAACTGAGACCTCAACAAAAATTGCCTCAGCCTGAGTATAATATTATTATAATTAAAATTATACTTTACCTGTAAATTATTTTACTTCTATAAAACTGTTATCTATAAAACAACGTACCTGCAACCCAATTATTTCAAACAGGCACGCTTTTTTTGAACATCAAATATTACAATAAAATAGAATTGATTCTAGTCGCCCCTTCCAAAAGATAGTTTTCGTGTGTAGAAGAATGGGCAAGAAAGTCCACCGTTACTCTTTTAAAATGTTTTACAAGGTTTTGTATACATTCATTATAATATGTGAAGATAATGCACCTAGAATAATTTTACTCTACCACAAAAGGTAAAAAGAATTAAAAATAAAGCAATGACAGGTAAATCAGTGATAGATACATGGTGCTCACATAATAGGTCGGGGCAAAAATATTTTCGTATTTTGAATCTATTGTTAGTAATCAAACCTCTTTGGCAGTACTGAATGTAACTGGCTAGTTTTAATACTATTAAATGTTGACATTCTAAAGATGCAAAAAATAAAAAAAAAACTAGTTCCCGCCATTTCTCAATTGTTTTCCAAGCAAGCAACATGAACGTATGTGACGAAGAAATTCGGTACATTTTAAAATTTTATTACAAAAAAAGTAAAAATGCGACCAACGGCGCGAATAAAATTTGTGCGGTTTACGGACCTAATGCGGTATCAATACGAGTAGTACAAATGTGGTTCAAGCGCTTCAAGTCAGGAAATTTTAGTATGAAGGATGAAGCTCGCTCTTTACGCCCTGTCACGGATAAAATCAGTGCCATTTTTGAAAAAGTGGAGCAAGATCGACATATTAGTAGTTATGATATTGCTGAAAAACTGGATCACAAAAAAGTTTTACGGCATTAACAAAAGTCTGGGTACAAGAAAAAACTTGATATTTGGGTACCACATGATCTCACTGAGAGAAACATAATGCAACGTGTTTCCATTTGCGATTCTTTGTTGAAACGTAATAATTCCGACCCATTTCTTAAACGGTGGATTACGGGTGATGAAAAATGGATCACTTACGATAAGAATGTCCGAAAAAGATCGTGGTCGAAGCATGGACAAGCCCCACAGACCGTGGCAAAGCCCGGCCTGATTCGGAACAAAGTGATGCTGTGTGTTTGGTGGGATTGGAAAGGAATCGTCCACTATGAGCTTTTGCCGCCGGGTAAAACTATCGATTTTGAGCTCTACTGTCAACAACTGATGAGGGTAAAAGGAACTATTGAGACAAACCGGCCGGAGCTGGTGAATAGGAAGGGCGTGGTGTTTCATCACGACAACGCCAGAACGCACTCATTTATAGCCACTCAGCAAAAATTGAGAGAGCTTGACTGGGATGTGGTGATGCATCCTCCGTATTGCCCTGATCTTGCTCCATCAGATTTCCACCTGTTTCGGTCACTTCAGAACTCTTTAGGAAGCATAAAGTAAACCTCAAAAGAACACTGAAAACTACCTGTCAGATTTTTTTGATAAAAAATCTCAAAACTTCTACAGCAATGGGATCATGGCATTGCCCACAAGATGGCAACAGGTCATCGATCAAAACGGCACATACATATTATAAATAAATAAAAAAATAAATCTAAAAGATTTTTTTTTTTTGTATGAAAAATACGAAAATACTTTTGCCCCGACCTAATATTTACAAATATTGTAAAAGTAGATGATTTTCCTAGAATTTTAATAAGTATGTGAGTTACAATAGTCACAGAATATAAAAATCAATGTCATAATTTTTTTTAAAATATACAATCATATTAGCAACCAGTTTCATTTTATCTAGACTCTAGATTGTCTTAAGTAACCAGCATGTTTCCAAGCATTCTTATCTTGGATATAATCCTCTAATTTGTAATCTCCTTGTTTACAAAGTGTACTTTTAATATGAGTTTTAAATTTTCTTTCATTTAATTGCAATATATCACAAGGTAATTTGTTGTAACATTTAACACAGTACCCCATAATGTTATAATATCAAAATGTTATTAGACCTCACCAATTTACTGTCAACCAAAGTTGTCACTTAATTCAACCTAAATCCAATTTCTAAATTGATCAGCTGTTTACAACATGGCTGAAAATTCTGTTTTCCACACATTCGTTGCATTTCAAAGGCTATATAATTGAAAGATCTGGTGCCTTAGTTTCAGTCTGCTACGTATGGGAGTACAGTCGGCAAAATATGGAGGTGTGCAGGCAATCAATGAACATCTATACATATAATAAAATCGTAGGAAAGCCAAAACTGTACATTGAATATTTTTTAAAAAGAATACTTGGGGCGTGATCTACAATCGATATCGATGCCAAAAATATAGTTTTTAGAATTTTTGTCTGTTTGTCTGTCCGGGATAAACTCAAAAAGTACTGCATGGATTTACTTCAAATTTTGCATGAACATTACTAAGAGGTCGGGTCAACATATAGGCTACATATTATCACGCTATCACCTACGGGGGAGGAGCTGTGAATCTTTATTTTTCTTACGCATTCTGTGACAGCGTGTAATTTAACGACGCATATTTAAATGATGTTTTTGAGTAAGCCATGCTATTATCTAGCTTTACACTATAAAAACTACGCCATTTAAGTAACTTGGGCAGAGAAATATAGTTTAATGAATGTTAGTAGTATAAAGACAATTTTAAAACAACGCCATCTATGAGATTTCATAAAAATCAAATCAAGTTACATGTTAACATTTTTTCGAAATTAATAATTTAAATTTGATCATGTTGGCGAGGTAAGTAGTTAGTTATTCTTAAAATTCATAGATGGTGATGTGCATTTTTTTCTTATAAGTTGTATCGTATAGTTCATTTTGACAAATTCAAGTTCCAACAAAACCCTCAAAATCTTGAGCAGAGTTGAGGAAGACAATTTAAAAAAAATGCGGTGTTAAGTATTACAAAAAAATTATGTTCATTGATGATGATCATTTCATTCCATGACACCCTCGCGGAGGCTAGCGTCAGTGACAGTCCCAGCCGCATGCGTCATCTGTTTGCCGTCATCTTGGTGTTTTGTGGAGTTGCGAACCCGGTAGCTTTGTGGGAGAAGTATCGCCATCATCTGTCTGAAGATTTTCTACGAGCTTTGAGGCGTGCTACTGGAGACGAAGTCGAAGTAACTGATGAACGCATGCTGAACACCTGTCTCAGTTCACTTCAAGATGTGGTCATTTCTATCGGCGGCAATCCACTGGTCGAATATGGTTTACCAGCTCCTCAATCATCACCGTATCAAGACCGTGGAAATCGGGAGTAAAACGCGGAGACAAATTACGATCCGGGCGAAATGACCACCATACGAAATGACCATGTCGCTTTGTTCTCTTCAGAGCAAAAACTTTATGACACCGTCCTTGAAAGCGTTGGGCAAAACCAGGATAAAATGTTTTTCTTGGATGCTCCTGGTGGAACAGGAAAAACATTTGTTACCACTGGCATACTTGCAGAGGTCAGGAGGCAAGGCAAAATTGCTATTGCTGTAGCGTCGTCGGGAATCGCTACCACACTGCTTCCGAGTGGCAAGACAGCACACGCCATGTTTAGAATTCCCATCGATTTAGAGAGCGCCAAAACGCCTGTTTGTGGTGTGTCACGTAACAGTGATAAGGGACACGTGCTCAAGGATTGCTCTCTGATCGTATGGGATGAGTATACGATGGCCAATAGGAAGGCAGTTGAGGCCGTGGACAGAATTCTGCAGGACATCCGCAGGAACGAACATTTGATGGGTGGTGTCACAGTTCTGTTCAGTGGTGATTTTCTGTAAACGCTTCCCGTGGTGACGCGGGTCTCGAGGGCTGACGAGGTGAATGCTTCGTTGAAACGATCTTCGTTGTGTTCACGAGTTCGTACGTTGCGCTTGACCATTAATATGAAAGCTCGGCTCGGCGGCAATGCACGTGCTCAAGAATTCTCCGACGTCCTTCTAAGTCTTGGCGAAGCCACTCTACGAGAAGAGATAGGTGGACAGGTGGTGCTTTCAGAGTCTCTCGGTAGAGTGGTATCCAGCTTAGAAGAACTAATTCGCTGTGTGTACGGGGACATCAGTCGTATACCGCACCAGCAGAATTCTTGGGTGTGTGAGCGGGCTATTTTGATGCCCAAAAAGAAGCATAATCGGAACACCGACCTTCAGCTTACCTATCTCCTCCGAAGTTGTGTAACCCGCCTTAAAGTCATCTCGCTCCACAGACACACCATTGAGGCGGAAATTCTTACGGGTTGTGGCGTCGGCGAGGCAGTATTTATACCACGCATTCAATAAGTCGCAGGGGCAGATACTGAGGGCAGCGGGTGTCGACCTCAGGACGAGTTGCTTCTCACAAGGGCAACTGTACGTCGCTTGCTCCCGCGTCACCAGTCCTGACTCTCTTTACATTTTGGCTCCTGGCAGCATAACTACCAACGTAGTTTATAGAGAACTTTGTACGTATTTTTACTCTTTTGTGTCCTGGAATGTATTCCTGCATTATTTTCTCTATTTCCTTCAGTCACATCTTATGACTGAACTCAGCAGGATTCCCATATAACTCTCTTCACTTGCTTCGCTTGCAAAAAAAACTTATAATATGTTCATGCTATTTCAAAAGTTGTGTACTTATAATGCTATAGCGACACTGGCATCTTAGGTATTTTTGGTTCTGTAGAGCCTTCACGCAGACGACGTCGCGGGCAGCAGCTAGTGAACTAATAAGTGTGTAAAACCTGTATATGCCACACTTTGATTAGTAAAGTTATGAAAAAGACATGACAACAGACCCCTGAGTTTGTTTCGTCATTTCTTCTCAGGGGTGGTCAGATAGGAAATGTCGACTCCAACTAGCTTTTTTTATTACGACGAGTAAAAGTGATATCCTATTAACAGAATGAACAATTTCATTTCATTTATCACAAGTAGATAAATCTCATACGTTATAGTAAAATGAGAAAGTCCCAAGTAGCCAGCACACTCATATCTTACGCTCACTGTACAAAGGTCCCATTCAGTTGCAATATTGGAAAAGTTTGCTTCAATTTCATTCGTCAAATATTTTCTGAGCTAGTTTCCAATGCTTCAGAAAAGTTAAATTTGTGTTTTGTTTAAACGTGCGTGATTGGAATGAGAAATTAATGTTCAGATTCTTTTGAATGCTGTTTAATCTGAGTTGTAAGCATAGTGCGGAATTTTCAGTTTCAATTCGATTAACCGTTGGTAATTAAAAAGTGCAAGTAACTGCGCATCGAACGATCGTTTTTTTTTTTTTGATTCTTCTATAAATGTCACATAGTGTATCACACATATGAACGACCTTCTTATTAAGGCGCTGACAACAAGTCAAGTCCTGTCCTCATCTTCCTAAGACGACCCACTGACCAAAATCTTAAATTCACTCACTAACAGACAACGCATAGCCTAAACTAGCTGCAGCCTTATTGCGTAACACACTATCAATAACAATCTGGATCATTTTGAACGATATCGCTAATCCATTGCTTCATATGTTCGAAAAAATTGTCTGCTCAACAATGTAAATAACGCAATGAATGTTGTTGAACTGTCAAAATAAAAGCCATTGCTAGTTTTAGTGTGCTATGCAATTACCCTAGTGCTCTTAAAAAGCATTCAATTTTGCAAAAGGGTTCTTTTTATAACGAAAAGAAGGATTTTTGAAAATAAATTCCCTAAAGGGGTTAAATAAAATAAAATGAACGTTTGTATGTAAGTTCGTTATTACTGTCGATGGGAAATTCCATCTGGCACACGGCTTGTTAAGAGAAAAAGCTTTTTCGCTGCCAAAACTGAACAGGATTAGAAAAGAATAGTTGGAAAAAAAACCTGTTTTTTGTATTGCCAACAATGTAAACGTCTTAATAGCCTAACAATTCTCTACCAGATATCGTTTAAACTACGGAACAATACCTATACAAAGTTGGATAATTTGCATTCACTTGTTAGCCGCTTGCAGCGCTGTATCGCCGATTAGCCGTCTAGCGTCGTCCGCTAGTTCACCATACAATGTTAACGCCCTGCGACTTGATTAAAGGTGCGGGTTTATTGCCTTTGATGTCCAATGCTGGTAATCAGTATTTTTTATAACGCTTAAAACCTTGACTATTAGTGTAATTACATGGCGAAGATAAGATGCCTCATTGCAATACCGTGCGATCGCGGTTTAGTGTAATTACATGCCGAAGGGGCAACTGCGGTACCTCGCGGTCGCGGTGTAGCTCGCCACGCCGATGACACCTTCACGTAAAACAAATGCGTGCTAATAGACCGCGGTGTATCGCAGTGAGGTATCCTTCGGCATCTGCGTGCACGTCTATTTAATTGCCATGCATTTGTTTTTACTTGTAGGTGAAGCCGACATAGCAAGTTAAACCGCGACCGCGACGTATCGTAGTGAGGCATCTCCGGCATGTAAACCCCTCAAACACTTAAATAGTCCGAAATCGTGTCGTGGTCAATGCGTGTTCTTCTCTTTATGACAAAAACTTTTTGACAGGACAGCGATGTAAGCCTAATAGTGTTTATCATATCATAGACATTTTTATAAATTTATTTTTATAAAATAATTATAAATAACTAGCTGCGCCCTGCGGTTTCACCCGCGTAAGTTTTGATGCCGTGAGAATATCGGGACAAAAAGTATCCTATGTGTTATTCTGATGTATAAACTATATTACTGTAAAGTTTCATCAAAATCCGTTCAGTAGTTTTTGCGTGAAAGAGTAATAAACATCCATCCATCTATCCTCACAAACTTTCGCATTTATAATATTAGTAGGATAGGATTTAAAACTGAAACATCGTAGCAAATAATAAGGATTCAGTAAAATTGGAAATAACTGGATCATTAATAATGGGGAATATTGATGTTTTATTTATAAACTTTGTTACCAGAATGAATGAAAAGGTTTTCGAATTATTGGAGATTTCACTGTTATTTAATATAATCTCATTTTGTGTAAACCAAAAGCAATTCTTTTTTTTTATTAGAGTGATCCTTACCTACATACCTACGTGTACTACTATCGACTATCAAGATAATGCAATTACATTCTAATTATACTCATTTCATGTTCCTTTTACTTTTGATTTATTTACCGTTTATTTTTTGGTCCCCTTTGGCTGTAGGTAGTCTCCTATTTAGAAATCATAGTTATGGATTTTTTAAGCACATTTTTTTACTGTGGTTGCGTTGTCCGAATGCTGAATACACAACCATAAAAAAAAACTACACTCACTCAACAAAATACGCAAATATGGACACGGAAGCGTCCAACGCGTCGTAAAAATCAGTGTACCATTGAGAGTTATAGAGTACAGAGCGCACCACGAACTGAATCCATTCTATTCTATCACGCAGATCTGTAAGTATCCAACTTCAGATCCACTACATCCGAATAGTTAATTCTAATCGCTTTGTTCTAAGACCCGAGGGTCAAGAAAGGGGGTACAGGGGAGAGCGGCAGGGGGTCTGCTTTGTGCTGATACCCCCAGGAATGGCATTGTACAAGTGTCTAAATTGTACTTGTAGTTGGAGTAAATTGAAAACGCTTGTGGAATGTTTTGCGGCGCCTAACATGCAGCGGGGAGAAGGAATATTGAACGCTTGGGGTAAGCAGATGTGGAGGAGCGATAACTGTCGTACAGACCAGTGTTTAGCAATTAGGTACTGACGCTTAAAACATGTCGGTATTCTTTCGCGACAATTCCTTTCAGAGTATCTTAATGGAAAAACAAGAAAATAATAGTTTATTTAGATTTATATTTCCTTGCTTCGCAGCTATAAAACGATTTAAAAAAAAACACATTTCTTAATTATGTTAGTTTAATATTAGGTGATGTATTATACACATAAACCTTCCGGAATTGATGGTGAAACCCGCATCAAGATCCGTCCGTAGTACAGAAGAAAAACGCGTTCATACAGACAGACAGACACGAGACTTAGTATAAAACAAAGTCGCTTTCCGCTGTCTGTCCCTATGTATGCTTTAGATCTTTAAAACTACGCAACGGATTTTGATGCGGTTTTTTTAATAGATAGAATGATTCAAGAGGAAGGTTAATGTATATAATACACAGTGGCGGTACCTTCATAGAAGCCAAAAAGCCCGGCTTTCCCTAATAAAATCATAATTCTCAACAACGAACGTTTAAGTACGTTTCAATCTATAAAATAAAAAATATATTAAAAAAGGACCAGTCAATGAACTTGAACTGAAACATTCATAAGAATGATAAAATTTCGAAATCCGAACTTTATCTGCCGCGCGCACTGAGCTAGGTAGGTTGCAATCATTCATAGAATAAAAGTACATATGCGATTTGCTGCCAAACGCGCCAATTTCGCCTCTAAACGCTATATAATGCGTTCAAAAGCGCCATCTCGCTCACACACTAATATGGCTTCTTATCTGGCTTGCCTTTCCTTTCTCTGTCTCGCAGTTTTCGCCTACAAATTGCTATAGAAACGTTTACATTTGTTGATGTATTGGTAAGTACTTTTGCACAATTTCTATGAAAATAAAAGCCCGGCTTTTGAGAGGCATGAAGTTCGCGCAAATGCATAGCCGCCGCGTTGACCCGCGTAAAGTGAGTTGCGAAAGGAATGCACGCATGGCCATCGCATGGCGCGATGCCGCATTTGTTATTGTTTTGAAGTTTTGAATATTTTGAGAATTAGGTAGTTTTATAATTTAAATTTAAAATTATTGATGTGTCGATGTCATTCCCTATGATTTTGAAAATGGTTAATGAATATAGTGTTCTTTTATCGTGTGAAATCGGAAACTATCATCGAAAAGGTATGTAAATACATTGAGTTTTATTTCATTATGTAAAGTCTTTACTTCACCGTAACCAATCCTAAATTACTGTGGGGTACTTC
The DNA here is from genome assembly GCA_949316385.1 of Globia sparganii. Lineage (NCBI taxonomy): Eukaryota > Metazoa > Arthropoda > Insecta > Lepidoptera > Noctuidae > Globia > Globia sparganii. The sequence goes on from OX438671.1 coordinate 21,629,729, forward strand.
TCGGAAATAAAAACAAGTATTTTTGTCAGTCAAGAAGACAGATTCCGGATTAAATCAAAATAGGTACCTACCTACTCATACGATTGTTTTAACAAAACATAGATTAGATAGCTGGTGTCATGAAAAGCCAAAATTTGTTTAGGCAATAATGTTGTTTGTGTGGCATTCGTAGTTTTGGTAAACGACTGAAAAATAAACAATCCTATTAGATTTCATGCTCGTAAGTGTCGAAGACGTTCTCATCATGATTATGTTTATATGTTATAGGGTATTATCTCATGTTAACATTTTCAATCGACTTTAAAAATTTAATTCCTTTATTATTGCGTAAGGTCATCTGGTGCGAATTATGAAATATGAATTATGCGCTGTGGCTATGCGCATTCATTGATATAGATGGCGCTTATGGCAATTACGTACTGATGCTTGAAATAATTATGTACCTACTCTTCGTATTTTAAAGGTCTTCTTACTAATATTATAATAATGATGTTAGTAGGTACTACTAACAACCATTAAATCAGCCAATTCCTCAGCTTTTTTTTATATGTTGAAATTTTGTGGGCTTGCCCTAATTTTGACCCCTAGGCACGCCACTGAATACACGCATAATATAGCAAAGAAATACTGATAATTTTAGAAGTTTCTAATGTGATGTCGTAAATAAACACATTTCTTTGCGCTTACATTGCAAACACTGGCTGAACCCTTCGAGACAGATCAAAATAATGTACTACAGTATTGTACACCGTATAAAGGTCTACAAAAAAGTCCGCGATGATATATGTCTATCTCTTAGGGATAACCCACAATAACCATTTTTATCCTTTACTTTTTACGAGAAACAATGGCTTATTTACGGAGCGATTTTAAGCAATATAGCAGTAATCCTTATTCAATAAAGTACATTAAATACATTGTACATGTAATATAGATCAATATGGCTCTTTACAGCATCTAATTTAAATGAATATTTACGTAGATATTACAGATTTAAAATGCAGGGACATAGCGGTTGCTGCGGTACCGGCCGGGGGCCGGCGAGGGCGGCGCGTGCCTATAAGCGAAAACGAAATAATAGCGCATGCATACGATGCGATGCGACGGGATGGGTTGATGGAATAAAAAATTTCACGCGGACGAAGTCGCGGGCAGAAGCTAGTTTATAATACTTCGTCGAGCATTTTCGACGTTTGGCTCCCAAATTGGAACGGGCCGGGGCCGCCTTCAAGCGGCTCTTGCCCAACCTGAGGGGGCCAAACGCCTCCTGCCGGAGGCTTTACGCGGGGGTCGTGCGGTCCATGGCCCTATATGGGGCCCCGGTGTGGGCGCGTTCACTGCGGCGGCGAGCCGCCCATTACCTGAACGCGCCCCAGAAGGTGGTAGCCGTAAGGCTAATCCGGGGGTACCGCACGGTCTCGGGCGAGGCGGCAAGCCTCCTTGCCGGACTGCCGCCGTGGGATCTGGAGGCGATAGTCCTCGTGTGCCTGTACGGGTGGCGCGCGGAGGCACTACGCCGGGGGGAAACTCCGCTTCCGCGGCAAATCGCAGCGGAGCGGACCGACCTCCGGCGCGATCTCATGGCGGCATGGAAAGAGCGACTGTCGCAACCCAGCGCAGGGCACGCCGCGATAGCGGCGGTAAGACCCCTCTTTGAGGAGTGGCTAGAGAGGCGCCACGGCGCCCTCACCTACCGCCTGACGCAGGTCCTCACCGGACACGGGTGTTTCGGGAGGTTCCTGCACATTATCGGGCGGGAGGATACGCCCGGGTGTCACCACTGCGAATGTCGCCCGGAGGACACGGTGGAGCATACGGTGGCGGTATGCCCCAATTGGGCGGAGCACCGCCGTGTTCTCGCAGAGGCGATCGGCGGCGGCGGCGACCTCTCGCGCCCGGCCCTGGTTCAAGCCATGGTCCGGGGCGAGAGGGAGTGGGAGGCAGTCACCTCCTTCTGCGAAGCAGTCATGCTAGCGAAGGAGGTGGCGGGACGGCTGAGGGAGAGGGCCTCACGTCCCAGCCGCCGCGGGAGACGCCCCGGGCGTCGGGAGCCGCGAGACGACTCCCGGCCACCGTAGGCGCGGGCCTGCGGGCGGAGAGTAATGGGTAACTCTCCGTCCGATCAGGACCAGGCCCGTGCCGGACGGCGCGTACGTGTTCCACGCGCGCCTCAAAGAGATGTCAGCATAAGGAAGGGGCCCGAAAGGGCCGAAGCCTGCCGGGGCAGCGGGATTGTCCGAAAGGGTTACCGCTACCCCGGAACACAAAGGGCTAAGGAAGGAACACGGGTGGGTTTTAGTCAGTAAGAGTCTGACACTCCCTTCTGCTCCACCCAGAGCGGGAGGGGTCATTGGATGATTTCCCAACCACAAAAAAAAAAAAAAAAAAAGCTAGTTTATAATAAGTATAGATAGACTGACCTGCCTATCGATTCTGTAAAAATCTCACCGTGATAACTTACGTGAAGAGAGCTATCAATAGGGGCAATCCCTAACATCAGGTGGAATGACAGCTCACTTCACCTTAGTTTTCACGGTGCGATTTTTACAGAATAGCACTACTGGTAACCACGTGTATAGCAAACGGTATGGTGATCGTAGTTTGTTATTATTAGTACACAAGAAAATATCATAATCCCTTAGACCTTTTACGATTACACACTTACCCTAGAAAATATTGCTTCATACCAACTGAAAATATTACAAACCTATATGCTCCGGTACATTAATATGTCCAGACTACGCAGTAATTCTTTTTGTCGAACGTTGGTCATCGGTCCATTTTTCTAGGGACGTGATTCGTAACCACAATATTGTCGATATTTCTCAGCCTAGCGCTTGTATCGTACGGACAATATCTCCACGTGAAATACTGACTTATTTATTACATGGTTGTTCAATATTATATATTTTATCTATTCTTGTAAGATCCTTAATGTAAATTCACTTGTACCTACTAAGATATTTGCATTTTATTGAAAACTGAAATCGTACCTATGTTCAATTTTTGTGAATGTCTTTTATGTAGGTTGGTATAATTGTGAATATCTTGTATAAAAAGTAGGTAGAATGGAAATTTGAAAATTATCTATCTCAACAAAATGGTTTCCTAAAACATTCCGGCCAAGTGCGTGTCGGAGCACGCACAATGAAGCGTTCCGTAGTTGGGGTGAATTTATCTCAAGAACAAACTTAACATTGTAGTTGAAAAATATATTTCTCATAAATCGATATACGTCACGGTCAATTCTCCAACTGCAAATATAAGTTTGTAATGGCAAAAATACATATTTTTTGTTATAAAACTACAAATGGACAATTTTCGAACTTTCTCCTTTACTTGTGCTGTAAAACTTTGCATGTTTCTAGGTCAACAGAAAGCACCGTTTTTATTTATTTGCGAGAGTGAAAATATGTTGCATTTTTTATAATGCACTGACTTGCGTTTCTTGGGGCTCCAAAGAACTGTAGTAGTTATTTGATATTAGAAAACGGATCTTGATAGACTGACAGACAGCCGGACGGACGGAGTGATGGACAACAAAGTGATCCTGTAAGGGTTCCGTTATTTCCTTTTCTTACCGAATCCTAAAAATTATGAAATGCCTAATATGCATTTTTTTTTACCAAACTGGACGGGTAGTGTGGCTTGAGGCCACGCTCAGTCGCCCAAGGCCACATTTAAAATGGATGTTAGTGTGCTGTGAATAATTTAGTCAATTTGGTCCAACAGATGTGGTAGCTTCCATAATTGAAATTGTTGCTACATTGCCATTGGAAACTAGTACTAAGTTTTTTGGAAAAACTATTAGTATTACCTACCTACTATTATTATTATAGTGAAGAATCTATTTCGTTTTCTTTCTTTCGCTCATAATAATAATTATTATTAATTTTTATTATGAGGAGCCCGTGGCTAAATAATAACAGCCGCACAGGTCGATCGATCAGGTTAAGCTACGCTTGCTGCGGTTGGTCTGTGGATGGGTGACCATCTTTACATACCGAGACCCCTTCGTGCCTCGGAAAGCACGTTAAGCCGTTGATCCCGGATGTCATTCGTGGATCTTTGACAGTCGTTACGGGTGTCAGAAGCCCGAAAGTCTGACAACCAGTCTTACCAAGGAGTATCGTATCACCCAGTAACTGGGTTGTGGAGGTCAGATAGGCAGTCGCTTCATGTAAAATACTGGTATTCAGCTGCATCCGGTTAGACTGGAAGCTGACCCCAACATAGTTGGGGAAAGGCTAGGCAGATGATGATGATTATTATTATAAAGGGGCAAAAAGTACTAAAATTAGTCGTTTTTAAACTAATTCTCACAATCATGTTCCTAAACGCTTGCTTTGAAATGCCCACAGTATAAACCACTAGCTGATCAAAGATAGTGTCACAAATGATGACATCTAATCAAGTTGAGATATGCACTAACTTTATACACCGAGCACTTAGACACCTTTCGATTCACAAAACAGAATCACTTTGAGTAAAATTGAAAGCCACATTTCTTTCTTAATCTCAGCGATACATTTACTGGACTAATTTTCTTCTTGTTCTAGCACTAAATTCAACAACTTAGAAACCCAGGCGGCGGTCGAGCCCTAGCAATTATTATTCCACAGCCGTCCCCCGCAAGAAACTTGCTATTTAGTTTCAGCAAAACCAAATAAAAAGTCAATAAAGTACAAATAAATCAGCCTGTCTGCGTAATAAAGAAATCTAACTAAGTCCCAGTCAGGCTAAGGTCTGCGCAGACCGGAGAGGTCACGCGAAATCTACTAACTTTAACTTTCAACTTTGCAAATTGACAATTGCTTCGGATTGAATTCGAACAAAGATGATAATTTAAACTTTTATCGATGAAGTCTGTTTTGAATTCGGATTAAAAGAAAAGAGAATTTAATCTTGATAAGTTGAGTAAATACTACTTTTAACATTGATTTAACTTAATCAAACAAAATAATTGTAGTGGCCCTGTAATTAGTACATGACGTCACTATAGCATGTTGTAGGTTCAAGGCCGGCACTAAACATGTACGATTTATCCACACATTCTTCTATTCCACCACAAAAGTTAATGTCCCCTCCCATTCGCACTCCATCGCGAGTGAACGACGGGCATTATCATTACCATAACGACCACGAAAAACAGAAACCGGCCCAGTGTGTACACGCCCTTACCCATATTGCTTCACCTATACGACATTCTGAACTCAAGGGATTTACTTACATCGGCGGACCAGCCGACATTTTAAATGTATTTTTCTACCTTTCATATTAAAATAGAATAGATAGTATTCTCTGTACGTTTGTAATTTTGTACAAATTGGAAATGAAGGCACAACCTGTGTGACGTCAGGTTTATAATTTCAATTTAGTTTGGAGCCGCAGAGAAATTGAATTGAGAGGATTTGGACTTAGTTCTGTGTTGTTATAGTATACTAGTGTATTTTCCATTTAGCTAAGTACAGTCAACAGCAAAAGTAGATGATGAAAATCAGAAATTCAATACTAATAAGCGGAGTTCGCGTCAGAACTGTGTGGCGTCGAAGTGATTCAAAAGTATGTGATTGTAAATTATACCAAACATTTACTACTAGTACAGCTGCCATATATTCGTGATCAGTTTTGACTTCAAAATTTATAAACTCAATTCGCATCAGAACTAAGAAGTGATTTTTTTTTTCAAAACTAGTGAACAGTTAAGTTCATAAATTAAATGATGAAACTGAGGCCACGTAATCATGAGGCAAATAATTCATCCTTAGTTATTTTTTAATTTTCCCAGTAATTAAATTTGTTATGTTTTACGGAAAAACAGCTGAATTGGATAAAAATTTGCATATTCAATATATGCCGAATTTCATCCAATTGAACCCCAGAAAAAGCATATTATGTTCACTAAAAATCATATAATTGAAAAACTTTACTATTTTAATTGTTTTTCTTATTTTTTTTTTTGTAACTTCTGTCAAATGTTCAGAAGTAGCTGATGCGATATAAAATCATAACTTAATTACCTATGGCTTTTGCCCAGTCGGCCACAATATATTAAAACCGGAAGGTAGATTGATATTTTTATCTTTAGGGCATTATGTATATTGAATTGTTGCGCTTTCGTCACACTGTTAGCGTTGAGTGCGTCTGCTATCTATTGCATTGATTTATTGTATCCAAGAACTAATAGATTAAAAATATGACGCACCATATAACAGAGCATGAACGACATAGAATTGTATCATTGCATGAAAACGGATTGAGTGTTAGTGATATAATGAGAACCTACTTGGTAACTGTTTGGCACTGCTCCTTTCCATGGGCAGACGTGGCGCTTACAAATATATCTAAATATACTAATAGTTTTTAAACTAAGAAAAATAGTTATTCTAATTATAGGATATACTAACTCTGCCTTCTCTTTATATTTTAGAAAGTATTTTGCATGTTCGCAAAAACTTAGGACTTTTCAAAATAAGAAGCGATTTCCGTAATATAAATACCCGTAGTAAAAATGAAATTGTGATACCTAAATTTAGATTAACAAAAACTAGCAAGTCTTTTCATATAAATAGCATCCTTTTTATAACAAGTTGCCAAAGCCGGTTACAGAACTTAGCGATGGAAAGTTCAAAACCCTCATCACACGTTTGATGAGGGTTTTGAACTTTCCATCGCTTATCCTTATCAAAAAAGCACATTATAAGATTAAAGACTACGTTGAAGACAAGGTAGTTTGGCAATAATTGCTTCTGCACATGTGGCTTCCCTGGCATCTCATTAACGGCATAACAACATAAATGTCTATTAACTGCTCTCAAATTACGATTTTTATTTAATTTTTACATACTTCTTTGACATAATCTTTTTATTATTTGACATTATATAGAGACAATTCTAATCCTCCAACTCTTTTAGTGGTTGTAATGGAAATTATGATCACTTGGTTTTAATAGGTTTTTATATTTTATTTATCTTTTTTTGAGATTTTGATTTTGTAAATGTGAGGACTTTGTAGGCCCTGTAGATTTTAGATCTGTAGATCATTTTTTATTTTATCAAGTACCTGGCACTTGTTGACAGGCCTTCGCTGTTCTCCCATACCTACTGTAATTAGAAAACATTGTAAAAGCCAATTATTTTTAAAAGAGTAACCGTGGAGTTTCTTGCCGGTTCTTTTCCATAGGAAACGACCAATTGGAACCGTGCACCTAGCTTCTGACGTTTCATAAGTGCCCTTGTAGGCTTATGTGAAATAAAATATTTTGATTTTGATTTTGATAGGTTTAATCTAGACTAGTGGACTAAACTGATAGGTTTAAATTAAAAGTATCTTCACTTTTTTCCAATCACCAAATGTTAGGAGATATTCCAATAAAGAAGTAATGAATGCTTGCTTACCGTGACACCTACTCTTCTCATTATATCACTAACACTCAATCCGTCTTCATGCAATGATACAATTCTATGTCGTTCATGCTCTGTTATATGGTGCGCCATATTTTTAATCTATTAGTTCTTGGATACAATAAATCAATGCAATAGATAACAGACGCACTCAACGCTAACAGTGTGACAAAAGCGCAACAATTCAATATACATAATGCCCTAAAGATAAAAATATCAATCTACCTTCCGGTTTTAATATATTGTGGCCGACCGGGCAAAAGCCATAGGTAATTAAGTTATGATTTTATATCGCATCAGCTACTTCTGAACATTTGACAGAAGTTACAAAAAAATAAGAAAAACAATTAAAATACTAAAGTTTTTCAATTACCTATATGATTTTTAGTGAACATTATATGCTTTTTCTGGGGTTCAATTGGATGAAATTCGGCATATATTGAATATGCAAATTTTTATCCAATTCAGCTGTTTTTCCGTAAAACATAACAAATTTAATTACTGGGATAATTAAAAAATAACTAAGGATGAATTATTTGCCTCATGATTACGTGGCCTCAGTTTCATAATTTAATTTATGAACTTAACTGTTCACTAGTTTTGAAAAAAAAATCACTTCTTAGTTCTGATGCGAATTGTATTTATAACTTTTGGAGTCAAAACTGATCACGAATATATGGCAGCTGTACTAGTAGCAAATGTTTGATATAATTTACAACCACATACTTTTGAATCACTTCGACGCCACACAGTTCTGACGCGAACTCCGTTCATTAGTATTGAATTTCTGATTTTCATCATCTACTTTTGCTGTTGACTGTACCTGAATGGGTGTATTGTGTGATTAATAGGTACGCCACTTTGAGCAGTTCGACAAACTAAATAATTTAGCATAGATTTTAGCTGTAATGGGTGCTGCCAACAGGTTATCGTACAAACAAGCTTGTTTTGCATTAAAACGTTTTCAGAATTTCATAGCATATCCTTTGTTCTAAAGGCTGTAACAACTTTATCTATTTGTCTTTCTTTTCTAGGGCAAAAATCCCACTCTGGGCTCTTTTTAAATTATTTCTCATACCTAATTGTCGATGTTCTGACGTTAATCACATACCTATATTTATAGTTAAACTAGCGACCAGCCTCTGCTTCAGTCACAGTTTTTATGACTTGACAAAACCTTGACATTTATTTGTCAGATGTAATAATCAGCAATTCAGCATATATAATGTTCCCACTACCACACACACACACACACACACACACACACACACACACACACACACACACACACACACACCCTCACACACACACAGACACAGACACAGGCCTCCTCTCAGTGCGAGGGGGTGAGCTGTAATCTACCACGCAGGCCCAGTGCGGGTTGGTATCAGATGTAAGTTAAATATAGTGTATTCTACACTTAAAACTTACGGAATAAATTCTCTAAATGTTGATGAAAACTGCATCGCAATACAACGCAATATTTACAAGAACAACGTGTAATCACACAGGCTGTGTGGACCGATATAATACATTAAGGTCTTATGTAAAATGTACCTAAAATATAAACATTAACTATTTGCATTTTAATCACAATCTCTTCTAACGATGCAGGACCCTTACTAAATATGTATAACAAACATATTTAATTTATAGTATGTACAGAAAATATGATTATCAAAGTATACTTAAATAAGTATACTTTGATAATCATCCATCCATCCAGCAATCGATCAAAAACAGATGGCTGATGGGACCGAAAGGTTCTAGAGTGGCGACCGCGTACCGGAAGACGTAGCGTTGGCAGGCCTCCCACAAGGTGGACCGACGACCTTGTGAAGACAGCAGGAACCCGTTGGATGCGAGAAGCACAGAACCCGTCGAAGTGGAGGTGCTTGGGGGAGGCCTGTGTCCAGCAGTGGACGTCTTTCGGCTGGAATGATGATGATGACGGCATCCAAAAAGATTGCATTTATATTCAGTAGGCATTTGATAACCACTACACCCGCATTTAATAAATTGAAACAAATTGTAAATATTTCACATTTTATTGTAAAGTACTTTACATTGCAAATTATATTATCGCTCTTTCGTTATACACGCCTTTTAATACTTTTGTTAAACAATTCGGAATTTATTGAATAGGTATATATTTCACGGATAACTGATTAAGAGATTTAATCAATTGTAATTATTATACGTTTGGTGTGTGGTTTGTGTTAAAATGAATGTTTTTATTGGGTAATTTTTTACTAAAAATATTAAAAAGGATTTACTTAAACTCTTTTTGAAATGTTTCTTGTAAAAAAATCTAAGTACAAGGGCACGAAATATAAAACTCTTATAAACAGAAACACGGAACGGGAAACAAAAACAAAACTAAAAATAAACGAAACCGCGGTTAGATTTAATAAAAACAAACTGTCTCCAAAAGTGTAAACAGTAAAACCTTTCGAAAAGAATCCAGTCGTGAAGCTAATGCTGCTTTCACACTGCGACAATTTTATCGCACGTTAGGTCGTGGACACACTATCGACAGACGCGGGCGCGCGGACCTCGGGCAGCGACACCCTAATCATGTTACTTTAATGGTAATTGGAAACTGTGCCGTTTGGCATTAGACACTCTATTGATGTTATGGGATTCAGTTACACGGACAAGTTTTTCCTTTGTCGCAAATTGTACTAACTGGCTGATGGGGGATTTGAAACCATTTTGGTTGATAGTCTTAGCCGGTAAAGGGTCACTATTGTTTAAGGTATATTTTGATATTCCATTGTTACTAGCTCATGGTTGTTTGAAAATTCTGTATCTTAGTGTACGACAGACGAGTTTTTAGAAAATTAAGAAATCTTGGTTTTAAATTCAATTTTTTTTTTTTGCTAACAGACAACATTACGCAATAAGTATTACTTACGCACATTTAAAACAATCGAATCTTCAATATTTTCACGAAATATGATCGCTCTTAATTTTGAAATCAAGTTGTGATTCGAACAGTAACGAATTTACGTTAGTAATTATTTCTGATTTAAATCGACTAATTTACTAAGAAAACATATAATCAACTTGTTTATTGTAGAATGTAGGTAATTGGTAATTCAATATCGTGTTATGACTGCGAGTTATTTATCGAATTACAGGTAGGCTTAGAGTCTAGGGATCACAAACCAAGTCAACAGAGACTTTCGTAGAAAAAGTCATATCAAATATATAATGACCTTATTGACCTGATCTTTTATCTTTTGCAACTTTCTAGAGGACGGAGGACGTTTGAGGACGTTTTCAAAAGCCCACTTCTTATACAGAGAAAACATGATCATTGATTACATGTCCAGGATCCCTCGCGATGTTTTTCAGTAGTAATAAACTAATACAAACTTATAACTTAGCTAGTTTAAAAATCCTACTTTTCCTACTAATATTATAAATGCGAAAGTTTGTGAGGATGGATGGATGGATGTTTGTTTCTCTTTCACGCAAAAACTACTGAACAGATTTGGATGAAATTTGGCACACATATACTTTATAATCAAGATTAACACATAGGATGCTTTTTATCCCGATATTCCCACGGGATCGAAACTTACGCGGGTGAAACCGCAGGGCGCAGCTAGTAAAAACATAATTGAATGCTTACTTATTAAATAAAAAATGCCTTCTGCCAACAACGATATAGGTTTCCGTTTCAAAACGTAAAAGAAAAGCGCTTCAATTTTCTTTTTTCGTAGTATGTTCCCTACGCGTAAGGATCTTGTTGCTCAGTGAAACATACGCGCCAAATGAGGTAAACAAGGGGCTTCATGAAGATGTTACACAGCGGGGAAGCTGTGATCACACCCCTCAATTATTTTTATGTAAAATATTGTTTCGGTGCTTTTAGGATCGGCAATTGCACTTCGAAAATGGTCTCATTTGCTATGTGGTAGGTGAGAAGATGGTCCGAAAGCTTACCTAATTTTCCGAAAAGCTTAAATAAAAGGCTCAAAAAAAGGAAAATATTTAACCGATCCTCTAAAACCTTAGTGACCGTCTAACGATGGACACTTTTTAAATTAATGAACTTCAAAAAGTTTTTTTGCGCTTCTAATGATGGACCCTTTTTTAATAATTGAGCCTTTTTTTAACTTTCTCTCAGTTGGTCGTAATAGCTAAGCTAGGACCCCGACCAACCTAGTTAGGTTAGATTGGAACCAACCACACGCGATCCGAAATATTTAGTAAAAACACCTCAAGAGACTTATTTTAGGAATTATTTTAGGTTCACAAAAAGAGGCGCAGTCATTACATTAGAGTGTTCAATAACATTTTTAGGAACCCAGAATAGGCATTATTTGAGATTTAATTAAATAAAACCCGAAAAAAAATCAAAATTCCCGATTGCAGATACTTAGTCGCCAGTCTGTATCAGCCTTAGCAGTATATTTAAAAGAGCTCCTTATATCCGGCAGGCTGCAACGTTATCCACTGCAGTGCAGTGGCTGCAATAGTCCGCATCCTTCTCTCCGCGGGAATTAATGACGCCCAACACTACGCTCCTTTTAATTGATTTCCATTTAATTAGGATCTTTATTAGAAGCAGTAATATTCCGAACTAAAAGGTTCGTTAAAATTGTTATTGGTTTTTCAATTTTATTTTAGATTAGGTAAATGTAGTGATAAATTGAAATACGTCAGAGGGATTATAGTCGGATCGAATAAAATAAATTATTTTGAAGTTGCAATTTATCAATTTCAATGAGTAAACATTTTTTATTTATTTGTAAATTTTCAGTAGGTAACTCTAAAAGCAATGAAAATGGTAGACTGTGTGTAACTACGCAATTTAAATAATCTATGCAATTTTGCGTAAATAAATAGCAGTGGGTGGCCAAATATAAATAATAAGGTTGACTTTTTCACAGCTTCAAGGGATCGCAGACTTAAGTATATGCTTTTAATTTCAACTCGATACCTTCACGCATTCCCGAGATAAAGGGTCTTGACATACAGACAGACAGACGGACAACAAAGTGATCGTATAAGGGTTCCGTTTTTTCCTTTAGGGATACGGAACTCTTAAAATGGAAGAAAAAGACAATTTGCGCCGACCCCAAACAAGTTGGGACATGGGCAGGAAAATAATGCTTGTAAGAGTAAGTAAGCATAATTTCATACACATTTTCATACACTTTCGTCATCGTCTGCCCGTCATTACCCACTACTGAGCTCCTACGCCTCTTCCAGCCAGGGTTTCTTTATAGAAAACCTGTGAAAAAATGTTATTGCAGCATGCAATAAATAATTGTATTTCAGCCACCAACTGAAATACATTCCAATGTTCTACATACAATTCTCGAGAGTGCATTGAAGTTGTGCAAAAATTGTGTTTGTATGAAACAATATCGTCAATCATTGTTCTATCGTACAATCGACCACCGCGATCCTGCGCCCATTACAGTAATTGAATTGCGAACAATTTGTTTCCTTTGAAGAAATTGTTTATATCTTAACAACACATTTTACACCACGGCAAAAGTACTCCTTAGCTCTGCCACGTAGCACATAAGGACGATTTTTGAACTACGATAACTTTTTGAACTGTAAATGGACAATGGTTATAGGACCACTCGGAAGTATTCGGATTTTGATTTATACCCGATAACGGAATTCGCTTATACCCATGAATGCCTAGTAGGAGAATGCGGGAACTGAGAATTTATGCTGCTTCTTGTTTCGACTTTAAGTGGGATTGAGACAAGCGATGTTGTGGCTATTGAATGGGATTAAGAGACTAAGACATTTGTTTGTTTTGGTAGCAGGATCCGAATTTCGAAACTTAATAACAAAGGCAATTAGAGTTAATATATAACATTAATTTAATTATCTAGTTTAGAAACGTTTGAATGTTTTTAGTAAACATTACTACAAATTAAAAACATTTTCTCCCTTGCAAGCTCCCATTTGCAAGGTTACAATCAGAATTAAGTATTATTCATTTTATCGCAAGTCTTAGCTTATTTTAAGCTCGAAGCGCTAGCCTGATGCTCGGAGCAAAGGTTATGCAACAATGAACAAAATTAACGGTTTAAATGTTGTGACAAGGCTCTCCTGTAATGAGAATTGAACAGTCACACAACTAGCAACTTCGGTAAACTTCAACACGGTGTTAAACATAGGGACGTAGCTACTTAATATACAATTTTGGTTTTTGTTGAACTTGATTTTACCATGGTTCCAACCGTGAAATAAAAAATCAGCAGCTCCAATCTTTTGTGTTCGCATAAATTGACAAATTGTATGGAGCAGCTGATTTTTGTTCGTGATTTCCGTGTTAAAAGTTGTTCACCATGATGACCATACGAGTAGTAGTTTTGCAGGATATTGCTAATCCATTGCTTTGTATATTCGAGAAAATTGTTTGATCAACAACGTAAATATCGCAATGAATGTTGTTGAACTGTCAAAATGAAAACCATAATTGCTACTGTCAGTAACTACCCCGCTAGGCTGGTCGTTTTATGACGTGCAAGTGACATTGAACCTTAGTATGATAAAGAAATCACGAGGTCGAGTATACAAGGACCTCGTTTCAGTTTTAGGGTCAACAGATACTAAGGTTGTATATAGGTATGTCATGTGCCACTAAAATTCAAATTATGTTCACGTTTCACGACGAAAGTTTTACGCACTGAAACTATTATATTTGCAAAGTTGTTACTTAGTTATACCTGATAGAGGTGTAACTAAGTTATACTTGCCTGGTAACTATTATCATCATTTCAGCTGGAAGACGTCCACTGCTGGACAAAGGCCTCCCCCAAGTACCTCCACTTCGACCGGTTCTGTGCTTCCCGCATTCATCAGATTTCTGCGGCCTTGACAAGATCATCGGTCTTCCAATGCTAGGGTGACGTAGCGTGGTAACTATACTAAACTCAATTTTCATTATAAAATATCTAGAAGATGATATGTCGAAAATGTGTCATAAGTGCTGAAATCGTTTTCGTGCACATATTCGTAGCCTCAACTTTATGGCGCGTCGGCATTTCGTGGTGCTGACCAAGTTGTGAGTTGTGACGTCACACCTCTCGTTTTCACGTCCCACTCGACTAACTTGCGTTACGGCTAGTTTGATGTGCTGGAAAGTTTGTGTGGAGCTGGCTTTATAGTAATTAATGTAGAGTAATGCGACTGAGATGTTGAAAGACGGTGATTTGTGATGCTATTGTTATCGTGAGCGTCCTTAAAAAAACAATTGGTTGGTTGAAACCTAGTTTTTGAGATTACTTGCGGTTTAAATCGTACAATTAAGAGTTAATAGGTTATAGATTTCATTCGTTATACGACGCCTAAGAGCCCTTTTGTTTTTGTATTAATTTGTATAGTTAGTTAATGATTTAAACGTACCTAGTGTAAATAGTTAGTTTTATCTATACATACAATACAGAATGCTAAAATAAAAATGCTTAAATCTCTTTTGCTTTTGTTGAGTAGACTCAACGTGGCCCAAAAGATATTACCAAGAACTTGAACTGTAACTGATCAGTTGTAAGTTTTTCGAGGAAACAACTTATTATACTCATCGCGCCACTTAGAGAAAAAGACGTAGGTATCTACAGGCTTAATCAATACACATAAATACACACATCATTCAACATAAACCAAAGCACTAAATCTAGACACGGATAACAATTGGCCCACACCTGCCGCGCCGCTAAAGTGCCAGGCATAAGTACCCGTGACATCACCGCCAGCTCGCACTTACCTCCAATCCTTTGCGATATTAATCTCCTTGAGCGCCGCTTAAGTACGACACCAGATTAACTATAGCACCATTAAAACAGCGGAAATAGAACATTTCTAAAACAAGGCTTATCTAATTCTATTGAGGAAATCCTCATCACTGTCACTTCAGCCGAAAGACGTCAATTGTTGGACATAAATCCACCCAAGCGTCACATTGGCAGGCCTTGTGCTTCTCACATCCAGCGAACTTAACGAAATAGGCTTAGAAAAATGAATGTACGTTATCAGTCATGCAGGCCACTTTTAGTATAGGCTACACATTCTGCAGCCTACAGACCCGTTCTCAGATCAACTCAGAATAATTCTCCGAATTGATAGATTCTAATTTTACATAGAGCAAGACTTTTATTCAAGCTAGAAGTAATAGGGCGTTGGAAGTGTAAGTAATGTCTATCGGTTGGGCCATTTATCTCTGAAACGGCTGGACCGATTAGTGCGGGCTCCCCTAATGGTTTGTGGCGTTAAAGTAGTGCTGTAGGTAAACCCACTTTTAGGGCAATCCCTAACAACAGATTCACCTACCTATAGAGCATTGGGGGGTTATTTACTGTCGGTTTTGTTCTGCTTGACTAAACACTGCGTTGTTGTAAACAATTTTATTGTTGCTTGATTTATTTAATTGGAAAATATTTCCGTTTAGACCTTGAACTTCAACAAGATTTTAACTTTTTTTAAATTGCTGAATGAGCCTTCTCTTGACCTCGATCATGCCTGATGAAAAGCGATGGATGAAATCTATGATGTAACAAGCGTGCACTCTTGCTTTGAAGGCAGACGAACTTAATAGTTTTAGTTTTTTTTAGTTCATATAACAGACAAAATACCAGAATACGTATTGGTACGTGGGTTCTAAAGAAGTAATTACGCTTCCTTATGCAGCAATTGGCTTGAAACACAACAAACGCTGATAGCTGTTCCAGGTCCGGCAATTTATGTATATAAACACACCAACGAAAAAGGATATTTCTAGTACGGGTTTGGATTTACATGTTTGGATTTACGGATTTGGGCTAGTACGGGTTTGGATCTTCTCCCTTATTTGTCTTCGTGTTTGCAGCAATGCCGGTATTTTTTCTGTACATATTCTAAGGAACGTCAGCCCAAGTTCTTCCACCGCTGACTGTCTGGCGTCACCACGTCAGGGACCACAGAGCCGTGTGAACACGACGTGACGCGGCGTCGGGCCGCGAGCTTAGCTCAGACCTTCATATTTAGCAGCCCTTTATCTTTCGAAGAAAGACAGTTGCAGAAGTCCTTCTATGAGTATTTGAGGGGTATCGCGTTACCCACTAACTGGGTCGTGAAGGTCAGTCAGGCAGTCGCTCCAAGGTCGGGAAGAGGTTAGGCAGCTGATGATGAGTCCTCTTCCATCGTATTGATCTGATACCTGAAAGAATCTTTGTTTGTGAAAAACCAGCCTCCTTTAGTTATAATTAAATTCTAGCCATGATCTCAGCGTTTGATAAGCAGATCGATCATGGCTTCAAACAGGTGGATCTTACCTATGTAATGAACGTGTACACCATACCTTCCGTCTCCTTTCCACCGTGGCTTAGTAAAGATAATAAGAGTAGAAATAAATCATTGTTTGTACGAGATAGTTTTCTGTAATGTTCAACCTTATAATTAAATGTAACACGTGGGCCTTCTGAACAATTTATATTCAGTGTTCTCCCTAGACAGCCCTTGTTTGCACTGACTAAGTTGACGCGTGTTAAAAGGCTGGTCTGTGTCACTTAGCTAAATTTTATTAAGACGGCTGGCAGTTCGTGCAGACTTGCGGGGTCACCTCGGTGGAGTTGCAAGGGGTTCAAGTGACTTAGCTTGTAAATTCTTGAAGTATTTGATATGGCTGAGTTGGATGGGCAGCAACCCGACAGAAACTTTATTGTAACGACAATATTTACATTTTGAACCACTGCGTGTATTTAAGTTAAGGTGATATCACGCTGTGCCTATTAGACAAACTATTTATAAGTATTAAAATTTATTTAGGACGTGCACTAGGCCTCAATTTATATTATAAAATCCAATTACAACAGCAAAATAAGAGACACCATAGCTTAAAGCCTATGATTACGTATTTAAAACAAGACCTAGACCTATTAATAAGAAACAGTTAAGTTAATTTTCTACAAAAATTAAATATCAACGGCATAAATATTAAATTCACGACTTTTGCCTTTGATATTTAACCATTTTCACAAAAAGTTATAATTTGAGCTTGTAATTAAACGCGCTATAGTTTTTCTGCGAGTAATTGACGTGTGACGCGTTGCGGTACGGTGCGGCGCGATGATTAACGAGCGAATTATGATTTGTGAAGACTCACTTGAGCGTTATTCCAGAGCTCACGAATTTAAGTTTTTGGTGATCTGTTCGACATGCAATATTTAATGAATAGGTAATTTTGTTTTTGCATTTCATAATGTTATTACGTCTCATTTATTTAATCTCTAGAGTTCAAAGTTGTTATTAATGTCAATCAACCAGCAAACAAATGGGCCAGGAAGCGACACCAAGCAAGAGTCATCTAGTCCGGCCTCATCTAGTTTTAATAATAAAATTACGTATCAAAGTTTTATTTTAACAAAATAAAAGTAATTTATCAGCCTTGTCAGCGTTGTTTAGACTGTCTGGCCGGCCAAGGACATGCCTTATTGTTCTTGAATTTCTCAGGCAAACCCTAATGATGTGTCCTGTACGTCGCCAGCTTCCAAACTAAGAGTTAAATGTGAAACCCGCTGTCTCCATACATTATTTATTCACTTCGTAATAACGCCTATATTCTAACAAAGTCTAGACTCCAGCCTTTGTGGGTCTCGTTACTTAGAGGTCGGATTAAATATGTAGCTTCATAAACGACAGGAGAGAAAATTGAGATTACCTTAACGGGTGTTAAGGTAATGTTCATGGCGTGAATAGAGAATGTTTGATGAAGATTTTATCACACATCGGTTTGACGCTAATAGTTGATTGTAAACGCTAACACACGAACGAATATACACGGCATCAGTATTGCAATGACGGTTTTAAATAACTTAGCAACTGGACAGAAATATGAACTTTTATGTGAAAACGTTACGGTACGACAGCCCCATTTTATGTCCAGGAAAATCACTATCCATCCTAAGGTTGCCTGGAAGAGATTGCAGAGAGCGATAAGGCCGCCCATTGTATATTTTGTAGTGTTTGATGTATCTTTACTTATTGTATTTTTGTGGTGTACAATAAAGTGTATATAAATAAATAAATGTTCGTAGCTAATTGAGCCAGGGATAGAATCCGTAACGAAGTGATCCAGTGCGATTCTGTAATAATCTTACCGTGAAAATTTAGGTGAAGTGAGAGTGGAGTGAGCTGTCAGTGTCATCCTGATGCTTAGGGATTGATACTCTTGACAGCTCACTCTAAGCTCACTTCACCTAACTTTTCACGGTGAGATTTTTACAGAATCGATCGGCAGCACTTCCAGAACCAATGCTATCGACATAACTCACAGAATAAGAAAGCTGAAGTGGCTATATAGATCGACCATATTAGCCATTAAACCAATGACGGTAGGGATAGACGTGTTCTTGAGTGGAGACCGCGAATCAGCAAAAGTAAGACAGGACGCCCTCAGGCTAGATGAAGCAACGATCATCGCATGGTGGCTGGTAGCAGCTGGATGAGAGTTGCCTAGAATCGAGCTGAATGGCTTGCAACAGGAGAAGCCTATATCCAGTTCACTGATGCAGGCTGATGATGACACATTTTGTATGACAAATGTGTCAAGAACAGTCAACCGAGACAGCCGCTACACTGTATCGATTAGAAGTCTGACGTTCAAAATTGCAATAGGATTTTTAGTACTTTTAAACTTAAATAGCAGCGGAAAGGTTATTGCTATAGTCTCGTTGTAACATAAACAATGTTGAGGGTGTTATTTCTCATAAGAAAACCGTTATTTTTTTCTGACCGACGCATTAAATTTTGGGTACAAAACAATACAATTTTAAAACTGACGAAAATATAAAAGACTTGGCAGTTATATTTCGAGCCGTTTGGGGCTAAGACACTTGGGTCATGGGGTCCGAGTGCCCACTTGGTTTTTTGAGATATAGTTATGCGGCTGGTCGACTCTTCACTGCTGATTTTTTGGCCAAAGAATCAGCATTGCCATACAACATGGCGAGGCCTGTACCTACTGTACAATAGTCATAGGTTTATGTCGTTAAAAAAAATCTTGCAGAAGCGTTTACTAACGCACTATTATACCACAAACTCGTGGTAACTAACTAATTTTACTTAAGCATACATACGTTTTGTTTATTTCAAAGCGTACCTACTAGGATGATATAAAAGTACTACATCATGTAGAATGTGACCCCAGTGTGCTGAATTCAGTAGCCAATATTTCAAGTGCAATCTATCAATAAAATAGGCACCTAGGGCGGGGAATACATAAAGAACTGTTCAGGGCACTATCAAATAATAATAATATAATAGCACAGGTGTGATATTATACCACGGTTTATAGTAAGCGATGATAGTGTACTCACATGATGTGCATGAATTTTTATCATCTCATCTATTTAATGACGGGCGGGTAGTATTCCTGTGAAACATGATTTGAAAGGTCATGTGTGTTAGTTAAATCACACTTTGTAGCCGAAAAACTATTCACGCATGGAATTCACAACGCTTTTCGATACTACTCGTATAATATCGCGTTCAGTTTGAAACGTTTGAAAATGAGTAAGGTATTTTTATTTCCGAGAAATCTAACTTTTTAATTATTAATTATTTTACATCTATCACATACCTATTGGTACCCCTTCTCACGCCACTTCCACGCCCACGCCACGCACCAAAAACGCGCGTATTAGGTCGACATTTAATCGAGCCTTTGTTAAACCAAAATACATGAATACTTCGCTGCGGTTGCGAATTTAATCAAGTAGGGAACGTAAAACCCTAACCGAAATTGATGCGAATATTTAATAAAACTTGCAATTGTACTCGTTGCTGATATTTTGGAGTTATTTGAAGTATCTCTAAAACCTGTTAGGTTATCTATTGTGGCTGTACTATTCGGGTTTAGTTTTTTTTTTTAATTATTTGTTATCTTAACGGGGTTTTTATCCATATGGATATGCAAACCCCATCGTACCTTATTAACTTTAATTGATGTAGTTACGTCCTACGTAATAGAAATAGGGTATCTGCACCAGGCCACACAACGTCTTTGCAATCGCCGATGAAAATGTTACCGAGTTATATTTAGACAAGGCTCCTCACTCTGTCTTGTCTAAATATAACTTGGTAACATTTTCATGCTCCTCACTTAGTTTTTGAACTTGCCCTTACTTTTATGAGTCTTTTTTCAAGATCATTAGGACTTGTAGCTTAAATAGGAATTAATTAATGCTGATCATAAGCCCACAATGCCAGACCAGTAGCCTGATGGCGTAACACCAAATTCTTATCTGTTCTGTGTAACACACTATAAATCGTAATCTTAATCATTTTGAAGGATATTGTTAATCCATTGCTTCATATGTTCGAAAAATTCGTCTTCTCAACAACGTAAATAACGCAATGAATGTTGTTGAACTATCAGAAGGTTAATGTGTTACACAATTACCCGCATGATCGTTTTCTATTACAATATCTGCAGCAGATGGGTGATTGATGCCATTAGTAGACAAGAAGACACTACCTATCTTTTTATTAACTTAAGAATGCCTATGGATTGAAAGTCAATAAGGAACTGTATGACAGACAAAACAGTATTCAATCAAACCCATGAACAAAAAACCTTCGCAGATTCAACGCAAAGCTCAAGAAAATTCAAACGTCCCGATCACTTACATAACTAGCTAACAAACATTTACTGAAGGGGAATCTTAATTCCGTCCAAGCTTTGCGATCAACAGAGCGACCACAACTGTTTAAAATGCAAACTTCGGTTTCAATCAGTTTGAATCAACAAGAATGTATCCTTACCGAATTTGTAACTGAGTTTTGTTACATTGAAACTGAAACCAATGGACAATGTCTTGCCTTGACCTATAATTTACAGTTTACGAGTATTTTATCTCGCTCTGGATTGATGGATCTGGCTTTTGATTGATCTTGCTTCTGGTTAAACTTAAGTGAATGTTACATAAATGTTAAAGCAAATTTTTTGTTTTTTCAAGTAGGTCATTCAACTTTTGAACGTAAAAATGAACAAGAAAATACAATTGTTTAGTTGCTCCTTGTAAAAGGTAGTTTCGTATGCAGAAAAATGGGCAAGAAACTCCAGAGTCATCATCTGGCTAGCCTTTTCCCAACTATGTTGGGGTCGGCTTACAGTCTAACCGGATGCAGCTGAATACCAGTATTTTACATGGAGCGACTGCCTATCTGACCTCCACAACCCAGTTACTGGGTAATACGATACCCCTTGGTAAGACTGGTTGTCAGACTTTCGGGCTTCTGACTACCCGTAACTACTGTCAAAGATCCACGAATGACAGCCGGGACCAACGGCTTAACGTGCTTTCCGAGGCATGAAGGGATCTCGGTATGTAAAGATGGTCACCCATCCACAGACCAACCGCGGCAAGCGTAGCTTAACCTGATCGATTGACCTGTGCGGTTGTTATTCAGAGTATACTGTTTTATGAGGTTTGACAATATTTTGCATACATTAATAATATTTGTATGTGAAGACAATGTACCTAGAATAAAATGACTGCACTACATTAGGTAGTTCCTCCGCGTAGCTCACTGAAACTGAGGCTTCTGAGGCGTCACGGTTGGCGAGAAACGAAACGTTTGCGAGCGCTCACCACGAACCGAGCCTCATACTCGTAATTATTTACCGCCGTGGGCAGGGCGCTGTTAGTAATTAACGACAGGCTGCGGCCGATCTGTTTTATTATAAAACTCTCAACGATTGACACTATTAACAGCTCACTTCACCTCAGTTATCACGCTGAGATTTTCACAGATCAACAGGTCTGCAAACTAAAACCCAATTACGACAAAAACGCAAACTAAACACATTACCCTTTTGGCTTTGGCAGTAGTAGGATAAAAATCAATCACTTAATCTCTATCTTGGAACACAATACCTCAGTACACGTAATTCATTAGTTTTAGAACAACACGCGATCAACTAACATTCACTTCTACCTACTAAGTGTGTATTTACGTCTAGAATACTATCGTCTATCCTTCTACATAATTATTATTATTATGAAAATAAACACCTTTCCATACAATTTTCCAACTTAGATCACCAACAACAAATCGTCACCAAACCCGACAAATTGATATCCGGATATATACAGGTACACGGGTATCGACACCCGGTCTCAAATCCGAACTGTTCGCTATCAGCTAAACTTGCTTGTCCAGTTGTCCAGTTTGTCGGCAAATTCGCTCACTTCCTAATTACATTTCGGTTTCGTCGTGTGAAATTGAATGCTATCCCATGTAGTGGTGTGATTGGGGACCGAAAATACGGATTGTAAATAGAAGGGATAAGGGACACGTATTTATTAAAACGGTTTTGTTCCTTTACTTTTAGTTCTTCAAGAACCAGGTAGAGTTTCTACAGACAATAAGTAAACTCTCACTCATTCTCACTCTCACTCATTTGTTAATTACTCTACCTCCAAACTATTTGGTCGATCAGATTATTACAACAGGATATCTCTTGTATAAAGTCCACAGTTAGATAATTCACTCATACCAAAGACGCCATTAACTCATAAAGCCAAACATATTTCACTTACCCCTCAGCTAACAAAAATATAAAATACCGCTTTATCAATAATTCACTCATAGCTTTTACTAACAAAAACAAGGAAACTCAACATAAATAAGGGGTAAACACTTTCGTAACAATATATCAGCCGCAGAACGACTTGTATTAGGCACATCGTCAAAACACAACACTTTTAAAAGACAAAGCCTGTAAACACACAAACAAAGCCGCAAACATGAGAAAGCTATTTGTTACGTCCGAGTGTTTGATAAAAGCGGTGCAAATAAACATTTTCCTAGCCATCGACGGGTTCTTTGCATAAATTTCAGTTATGGTGGGACATTTGTCAATGGATAATGCGGTGCCAGCGATATTCATGGTTCCGTATATCGGCGTTTGCATACATCTCACAGAACGCCGACTGTTCGGCAAACGTGATATATGCCTCCTCCAAGACTGTATTCCCTTTTGGTGTTAAAGATAGCGGCAATTATTGGCCCTTAATATGTTTCTTATGATAATTTGGTATATTTCAACGAATTCCTTTGAAGAAGGCACGCATAATGGTTTTTAGATGGGATTATGTCTGGATGCTTTTTATGGTAGGTATAGGGAAAATTTAATATTGAGAAAACCTGGAAAGCGAATTATTTATTTATTTATTTACTAAAACTTTATCAATCAATCAATCAACTCAGCCTATCGCAGTCCACTGCTGGACATAGGCCTCTCCCAGGCTGCGCCACAACACCCTGTCCTCCGCATTCCTCATCCAGTCCGTTCCAGTCACTTTCTTTAGGTCGTCCGTCCATCTAGCTGGGGGACGTCCTACACTACGCTTGCCGATACGCGGTCTCCACTCAAGGACTCGTCTGCTCCACCGGCCATCGGTTCTTCGACAGACATGGCCAGCCCACTGCCACTTCAGTTTGCTCACTCTGCAAGCTATGTCGATAACTCCGGTTCTTTTCCGGACAATTTCATTCCTGATTTTATCCTTCAAAGAAACTAACTAAAACTTTATGCACAAGTAACAAAAATACTGTAC
This sequence comes from Globia sparganii, assembly GCA_949316385.1. Lineage (NCBI taxonomy): Eukaryota > Metazoa > Arthropoda > Insecta > Lepidoptera > Noctuidae > Globia > Globia sparganii. The sequence goes on from OX438671.1 coordinate 21,653,713, forward strand.
AAAGGCGGACTTAATGCCTGGGGCATTTTCTACCAGTCAACCTTAGGGTGATGCAGAGACAAACAGTGATAGGTGATAGGGGCTATATCGCTCGGAAATTACTATTATGCTATGATTATTATTGAATGCCAATTACCTTGTCCAAGTAGTCGATAATTAATATAAACAAGCTGAAATAAAAAAGTTCGTAGATTCTTCATCAAAAGTTATCAAGCATTATACTATTGTATTCATTTCGGATTTACCAACGAAAAACGTTATTTTTCACTGTGTCAATTTGTTTACTCAATAATACCGACCCGTAATTCTTTCTTTCTCATTAAGAACAGCTTATACTTAAATACGAGCTTACAAAATCACCCATATGAAGATCGCACGTCAGTGCTCTTATTCTATTGAAACTGCGGACTACGCCAGCTCAGCCCAAGGTCAAAATGTTACTACGGACAAGCAGCGTACTCTTTGCATATCTCGTATAAAATAAACAAAGCCAAAGGCTAAGTGAGGAGGCTCGAAAACACGCGATCATTTTGGACTGGCGCGGGCGGCTCATTTGCGACGGACGCTAATCCCGGGTCGTATCGACACAGATTTGTTCAGACAATAATGAGATCCACAGCCAGGGAGTGACGCCTGCTTCTGATGAACTACGAATCGTAAAACGTGTATCTTAAAAAAAAAAATTATTTACAACATCTCTTTTTGTTCCATATTTCTCTATCAGTCGTCACTTCCGTAGTCACTCCCATTCTAACCATACGAGTATCATCTTCCACATAGTACATCCATCGTTTCTTTGGTCTTCCCCTAATATTTTTCTTGTTATTCAACTAAAAATGCGTAAGTTTTGGAACAGCAAAGATCATCGTAAAATTAATTCTAAGAACAAGTTGATTATGTTATTTCTAGATCGGCTTTAAGTAGGTAGAATCTAATCAGTAATCTTTGCGAACATGTTTGCAAAAATTCTGATATTAGTTTGTATTATTACGAAAACAATTCTTATTTCCAATAATCCGGTTTTTTCCAAATTTTAATATATAGGACTTTCGCAGATTCATGTTTGCCTATTATCTTTCGATACATATATTATATTCTACCCAATTATACAGCGACGTACCTATATTATAATTATCAGACAGTTGCAGACTTACAAAACGAGATAGGTTTTACATTTACTGATAGGTACCCACATTTACTGTCGCTTCCACATAGACGTGCACCTATCGCCAGACATCAATAGACGGATGTTCACACACCAACATACGTATAGCAGGGTAGGCAGAGCTATAGCACCGACGTCCTTTTCACGGCGACGGGAATCAGTGAGCTCCCCTCGGAAATTGCATATTACTCGCTTTACGTCAAGCGGAAGAAGGCTAGGATGCATGCATCATAATTAAATGAATTGGAGCACAAGATAAAGTTAATTTGAATCAGATTTTTTCCTAGCCATCCTGTGTCTGTAAACAATGCAACGAAGAAATGTTTGTTTGAATAATTACCCATTTGGTGTCGATGAAAAGTACCATGGTCACTTTTCTATAGAGATCCTGCTCAAACTAAACAGTGATAAGATCTGTACCGTTTCATCATGAAAACTATGTTAAAATCTTCGAGGTTCAATCCAAATGCCTTTGGTGTAAGATGCAATCTGTGTCCACACCCTCGCGCCATCCCATCTTACTAGTACGGTGGGCTGTGCTGGGGCGGCTTCTGCAGGAGCAGAAAATCTCAAACGACGCAAATAAAAATAACAACCTTATCGGGAGCTATATGTTTGAGCAGTTTGAGGTTGAAACACTAGGGCCTTGGGCTCCGAGTGCTCATCGAATATTTCGGGACATCGCCAAGCGGTTGGTTGACTCTTCACGTGACCAGAGGGCTGGCTTATTTTTAGCCCAAAGAATCAGCATTGCCATCCAACGTGGTAACGTTGCCAGCCTTTTGGGCACTTATCCCATTGACAGCGATGCGCCCTTTTTTTCTTTTATTTTTTAGTGTAATATAATGTTTGAACTGCTATAGCTATACATATTTAATTATTATAATGAACTTTTAGTTATCTACATATGCCTAACCTAAAGCCCCTTTTTTTGTTGGATAGAAATCATCAAATCACCGCTCCCGCTCTGGGTGGAGCAGAAGGGAGTATCAGACTCTTACTGACTAAAACTTACTCGTGTTCCTTCCTTAGCCCTTTATGTTCCGGGGCAGCGGTAACCCTTTCGGACAATCTCGCTGCCCCGGCAAGCTTCGGCCCTTCCCTATAGCTGACATCTCTTTGAGGCGCGCGTGGAACATGTACGCTCAGTCCGGCACGGGCCTGGTCCTGATCGGACGGTGAGTTACCCATTACTGTCCGCCCGCAGGCCTGCGCCTACGGTGGCCGGGAGTCGTCACGCGGCTCGCGACGCCCGGGGCGTCTCCCGCGGCGGCTGGGACGTGAGGCTTTACTACGAGAACACGGTGGTGCTCCGGTTTCCTTTCAATACGCTTAAACCAAAGCCCTAAGCTAACCTAACCTTACAAAAAGACTTTTAGAGAATTATTTCTCTTAGTTGACAAAGAAGTAAGTAGGTTTTCTAACATTACCAAACAAGTATTTAATAGTGCAAATAAAACTCTTAAATGCCAACGCAATGGAAATAAGTAGGTCGTCATGCTGGCAAGCGGCACTCTATATGTACCTGTAGTTTTTTGTTTCTGTTTCCAGTTTGCATCCGGCTGTGGGACATTAAGTAGCATGTACTCGTACGAATGGCTGCTCAACTGGCAATGCACAATGCACATAAATAACCTCACCTGAAATGTTGAATACAGTGAATTGATTTGAATGTTGAGTATGTGTGAATTCTATGTAAATTTAAAATTTTAAAATTCAATGTATTTAAGTAACTAATATAGTTTGTCTAAAAAACAAATTAATTATTATAATTCATATTATAATACTCATTTTGATTATCATTTATGAATACTTTTGAAATTAAGTACGTAATTCAGGTTAAATAGTAAACAATCCCCGAATAATCTTAATAACAACGAGCATTGATCACCACGCCATCAGCTGGGCCCTAATTCACTATGATCATTGACCACTTAATGATTCCTTACTTCGAAAACGCGTTAATTCACACGACATTCACTAATAACTTATTCTTTAAGACACAATGAACGAAACCGCGCGAAATGAACGCGAAGTTGGCGTGGTTTAAACTGTCAAAATACCACGCTTGACAACCGTACGCGGTTTGCACGCGGTAAGTTTACGCGGGGAATAGTAATTAATACATAATTGGGGCCCTGGTGACGGTGGCCAAGACGTCATTGAGTCAAGGTTCCCTTACTAAGTTTTCTATTAGTACTTGTAATGTCAGAATACCTATTCGGACAAAATAAAGTGCAACATTTGACAAGTCACTTTACATAAAAGTCCAAATTCAATATCAAAATATATGCAAACACATTTACCCTACGCACTCGGAAACAAACAATTCTATGTTTCTTTAGAATAGAAAGAATTATTGGATTCTGTTCGGCAGTTTGGAAGTTATAACGATATTTGTGTGCCAAACGCAGTGCGGCCGGTTCGCACGCGCGATGCCTCAAGATAGCCGTGAATGAAGAGGGGTGATAGACGCAAGGGGCAAGTTTGTGCAGTAAGCCACTTACAGGGTGTTACTGCAGACTCTGAATGTGTTACGAGCGAATGGAATGTACTTACTTGTTATGTTGTTCGTCGTCTCGGAAGTTGTGCATCATTGGAATTTATGGAAAGTTTTATGATACGGAAAATTCATTAAACTCTTGTGAACGTAAACATACATAATATGTAGGTAGGTGTCTCTTTCTAGATCAATCAAATGGCAAGATTAAGAAGTTTTTTGTACACACGCCAGCACATCAAGCTACCGAAAACTGTCCAATTTTTGCAATCCACTTTGAACCTTATGCTTCAGCGATAAAGTTGAAAATCTATTTATCATCTGCCTAGCCTTTTCTATGTTGAGGTCGGCTTCCAGTCTAACCGGATGCAGCTGAATACCTGTATTTTACACGGAGTGACTGTAAACTCAAACTCAAACTCAAAGCATTTATTTCAATTAAACCATTTCCAGGCACTTTTGAATTGTCAAAATTAACTAGTCGGTCAGTTAGTCAGAAAGTTGAAGCTAGTTGTCCATTCCAAAACGTAGATCTCTTGGAGAAGAACGGGCAAGAAACTCCAAGGACACTCTTTTAAATTAAGATATTACAAAATCCTTAGTACAGTATTCTTGTTGCTTCTATATGTGAGAACAATGTTATGAAGAAACAATTCAAAATAGGTATAAGATTAAAAAGAAGCCCTGGCAGCTAAGAGATGACCAGTCTCAAGTGACAGCGCCCGTTCACGAACATGACGCATGGATCAGCACCATCCAGCTCAACCATTTTGAAGGGAACCGAATGATCCAACACACGCGCCACCATCAGTGAGACATTTAAGTGAGCATGACACATTCTCAACTGCCATGCTCTTTCAAGTCAATATAAAAAAATTATAATAAATGGATCCATGGTTCTTACTGCCCATCTGACCTCCACAACCCAGTTACTGGGTAATACGATACCCCTTGGTAAGACTGGTTGTCAGACTTTCGGGCTTCTAACTACCCGGAACGACTGTCAAAGATCCACGAATGACAGCCGGGACCAACGGCCTGACGTGCTTTCCGAGGCACGGAGGGGTCTCGGTATGTAAAGATGGTCACCTATCCAGAGACCAACCTCGGCAAGCGTAGCTTAACCTGATCGATCGCCCTGTGCGGCTGTTATTAAAGAAAAGAAATTTGACAGATTGTAGTAGCTTAATGAGCTGGCGTCTGTACAACGTCACTTCTCTCCTATATAATCTATGCTTCTCTCTCACTCAGAGCTTACTAGACACTTTGTTTTTTTTATCAACCTGTATTGTCCCACTGCTGGGCTTAGGTCTCCCCCATGACATTCCACTGTTCATTGTGTATTGTTTTCTCCGGCCAAACGCCATTAGATAGTTACTAAGAACTTATTATTTATAAGTGATTGGTGCAACTGCAGAGAAAGAAAGAAAACAAGTTAATTTGACATTTTCTAATGAAATATGAACTGGTGAGTTATCATACACTCTTATAGTACCTAGATCAACATACATTTAGATTGAAAACGAAGTGTTTAGCAATTTTGGATAATGTGCGCTGCAATGCAATTTCTGTCAACTTGACTTGCCCTGCCCATAATTATCAATCAATCAATCAAATCATTTATTTCAGATAAATATCCATACTCGTATAAATCAGATGAAACAACAAATAAAAATAAAATCGCAAACTTATAAAATTAAAATCAAAAACCACAATCAAAACTAAAATCAAAATTAAAATCAAAATAAAACGGGCCCTGCACAACTAATTGGTTCTTCCTAAGCTCTTATTATATTAGCATAACGTGTCCCAACACTATGTAGCATACGAACACCACCGTGTGACGTCATAGTTATGCACACAGGACGCCGGCATTACCTAACGACCAACGTGCTGCGTCGCCATGACCGGCGCGCGTAGAACTCGCTCTGGACAGATAGATACGGAAGGTGAGCTTTTTTTTTTTTGATGCGTACGCTCAAACAGACACGTGTCTAACCACACACGCCACTAGCCAGATAGCCAAATCTAGAGACCATAGATTAGGTACACATTGTTCGACCAAGCAACCTCACGGGCTAACGCTCGTATGTGTACGTACGGTGATCTAATCAACATCGTTATGTCAAGCGAATGCTAATAGCCGGGTCCAGACCGACAGAGACGCCACATGAGGCAGATGCTCAGATAAGTGCACTATAAACTGAGAGGTAGGTGTGGACTCGCCTCTTAGTTTTCTCTTTACTTGGGCGTACCTGCTGAAAGTATATAGGCCGCACGATGCTTGACACAAATGTATGTCGCTTAGATCGCTGTATGTACACACGTGTCTATTTGTACGTGAATCAAGTTTCGCTAATTGTAAGGAGTCGGGCTTCTGTACCTATCTATGTAATGGTATTCACCACGTCTCGGATTGAGAGCGATGCAGCTTCACTAGCATGCTACGTGATCCTGAACTCCTTAACATTCATATTTCTACAAGAATGGCGTAATTTAAAGGAGTTCTTAACCTACTTTCAATAATCCAACTAGCACCCTGTTAGAGCATTGGGTACATCATCCGTGGGTCATAAATTCATAATAGTTAGTCCTCATTGCATTTGAGCATCTTGACTATGTAGTAAGAGTGCCTACAAAGTGGACGAATAATAAACATTGTTGCCTAAATTATTGACTAAGCTATGACACGGCCATTATAAAAACTGTTAACATATTATTATGAAAATAACATTTTATAGTCAGAGAGTGGCCCGTGGCTAAATAATAACAGCTGCACAGGTCGATCGATCAGGTTAAGCTACGCTTGCCACGGTTGGTCTGTGGACGGGTGACCATCTTTACATTCCGTGACCCCTCCGTGCCTCGGAAAACACGTTAAGCCGTTGGTCCCGACTGTCATTCGTGCATCTTTGACAGTCGTTACGGGTAGAAGCCCGAAAGTCTGACAACCAGTCTTACCAAGGAGTATCGTATTACCCAGTAACTGGGTTGTGGAGGTCAGATAGGCAGTCGCTTCATGTAAAATACTGGTATTCAGCTGCATCCGGTTAGACTGGAAGCCAACCCCAACATAGTTGGGAAAAGGCTAGGCAGATGATCATGGCAAAAGTGACAACATCTTATTTGCCTCTGGTAAGTATCGAGGTGTTACATAATAATCATTATACCACACAGTTTGTCTACGATAACTTGGTATACCGATTGTCATTGTTATGCTGTGTCATGGGACACATAGTGAAAGGTCTGTGAAACAAAAATCACTAGGTGTGGCTCTTGATGTAAAATGTGAGTTGTAACTCCTATAGAAATGACGTCTGTAGGTACATTAACACCTCACTTAATGCTACTAAACTTCTACACAATAATCTAGTTTACTCTATAAGTATAACGTATTTTCGAAGGTTCTTGAAGGTTTCCCATTCCCAATGCCAGAAGCTTGTACACAATAAGGCACGAGACAGAACAAGAGCAGCCAACCGTGACCCTAACTAATATAGAAGTTGTCGCTAAACCAACACACGAGTTTCAATGTCAAGCGAATGCAGCGATGTAAAGCGTAGTACACATCCATCGAGCGGGGTGACGCACCCCTTTCCACACAACACACACAGGACAGAAGGTCTACTGCGCAGCGTTTGATAAGTGATAGCAATGGACGGCACCCTCGACGCAGTAACTTTGTCATATTATGTTTCTGCGTTGTGAACCAAGCCCTTAACTAATAAATTACAATAAATAAATGTTTGTAAGATCTGTCCGTGTTGCACTCTGCCTCTGCCAAATGACACACTATATTACACATACACTAAACACAGGTATCATTTATTATTGGTATTTCTACATTTATATCTGTACAGAGTATTCTATTATATTTATATCAATGACTTCATATTTGTACTTACAGAATCCATTAAAGATGCTACTTTATAGATACTCTTCAAGCCACTACTAATGAAAGCTTCATAACACAGAGCATAGTAGAAACAGGAGACAGACGAATGTGTTTCTTTTCTATTACAATCTCCGGTACCCTGTTCTAAATTTATACTGTGGTCTTCTTCAAAAGATATGAAGGCCAATTCCCGTAATCAAAAACGTTCAAAATCTAGTCGCAATCTGGTTAGATTGCGACTAGCTTGGTGCGATAATCAATATCAAAAACTTGTCAAAAATGTAGGGAAATCACAGGTATTTTTGACAAATTGAGACTGGACTGTAAACGTTCTTAAAATTACGAGAATTGCCCCTCTGTTTATTTGACTCTCTGCCTGCTCATGACAGTCCTAGTTTTAAGACCTTCTGCCTTCTGTTTCCTCTTGTTGCGTGGCATCCCTCCTCCCGGTACGGTAGCACTCCCTTTACATCAGCTGTGTAATATAATTCTATTTGCAGTTCCTGCTCTTCTGTATATGTTACAGGCGTTGCTCCCTAGGTGTCTGCGTTGCCTGCCTCCCTGGAATTCTGACGTTTCCCTGAGTTTCTAATAATGTGTTCATAACTTTGTAATTATACAAGTTATTAAAGGAGGATGCCCAAAAAAAACCCAGAGTCGATTGAAATAATTTATGAACACCAAAGTAGACCATAAATAAGAGGTCGCAAATACGCAACTCGTTTCGCATAAAACTATAACCAAACAAACCAGCAGCATGCAACAGTTCTGTAGGTATAGCTGAGCGCGTTGAATAACTGGTTCATTGTTTTGTTATTGTGTTTGTTATGATATGACGCTACTATATTAGAGTAGTTTTACAAACTCGTAAGTGAAACACGGCACAGCTAGGTTTTTTTGGTAATAGTGTCTTGGAACATAATTTATACATAAGTAGCCATTTTTTTACCCCAAACTCAGATTCCATGCTTTCACATATAAAAGTGATATATATTTATATATGTAAATATTATTATATAGGTAATATACAAAGTGTTAAAAAATTAACCTGACAATTTAAACTTTAAGAGGTGCTTTAGACCATCGAACTGAACAACCTTCACTATGGGGCCAACTCTGAAATCACGAAAGAATGAAGTCGGTAAAAAATCAGCTGTTTCATACATTTTGGTCAAGTAGGTATTGAACTTTTGTATTAAAATCCTGATTTTTTTTTCGTGATTTCAGTGTTGGTCCCATAGTGAAAGTTGTTCAGTTCGATGGTATAAAGGATCTCTTAAAGTTTTTCTGGTTAATTTTTTAACACCTTAATTACCTTAATTATATAGTAGCCATGTATAATGTACTTTACTCTCAAATCTCTCTCAATATTACACACAATTCGTTACAATATCGTTTGTAAACCGCTCTAAATATTATGGATTTATAAAACTATAGTCAATTAGTTAATTTTTTTTTTAGTACTTGGTGATTTTTTAATTGAAAACAATTATTGGATTTGGGATATAATATGTTTACTCTAGCTTGCCAAACATAAATCGTTTTAATCGATTCTGGGTTTTTGGTCCATACATTTTTGGGCATTATCCTTTAAATCGCATTTGAATTCTGACTGACCGACTTCTTGACAATTCAAAAGTGCCTGTAAACGGTTTAATTGAAATAAATGCTTTGAGTTTGAGTTTGATTTATAAAGAGTAGGATGTTTCTTTTGTACTCAAAATATACTTCCCAATTCAAGGATTTGAGGTAAGTCTGTTTTTGTACTGATTATTAAAAACTAACGATGATGTTTAAATTAAAAGTCCAAACCATGTTTACCGACATGTCATCAAAATGTTGTGATATAGATAACCTAAGAATTATTATCGCGGCTTATCTTATCATTACAAAAACATATTTTACAAACAAATTGATACAATCATTTTATTCGAATACATTCATATGGTATAGTCATGGGCCGACTTACTGCACAAGAAAAATTATTTTACAAAGAAAATGGATACATCATTCTAAAAGACGTGCTTTCAGAAGAAGAGTTGAGTGCAATCAGTGATGAATATGACAAGTTGTTCGCGAGGAAGAACCAGGACAAGATGGAGAGTTCGTGGGTAGGGAGTGATGCGGACGATCGGACAAGTGACGCCACGCAAACGGTGAGCATTGACAAGTGATTCTGTGTCCCTGTTCTGCTTATAATATATCGTTTAGCCAGTTATGAAACGTGAATATATGTACAGTCACCAAAAGAGATACTTATCTCCTTCCTTACCAGGGTCGTCGGTATAGTTGAAGTTTAGTTAGAACTCATATTCATATTTTTCATGTTCATATATTTATTTGCATTCCATAATGTAGTAGAGGTGTTACAATAGCTTAAAGCTAAGGTACAATTATGGACACTGTAGGGCACAGCAAGAACTATAAAATATTATATCTAGGACACAAATTAACAATAAGCAATTTTTATTAAAATATGTTATTAACATCAAATAACTAAATATAACATTTTTCAACTCACACCTTTCACTCCCACCCCACGGGTGTAGGCAGAAATTAAAGAACGCCACATACTACGCATCATTCATACCTTCACCTACCTACTTTTTTTTTCCTGTTACTTTATCCAAGTCAGAACGTATGAAACCTTTAAACATAACAATAGCATTATGTGGTTCAATAGAGTAACACACATCGGATAGGCATTATATCTGTCTATCACCAATATATATTTCAGGTTTTGTTTTGACTTTGCACAGGTGAAAGGCATCCACAATCTACAGTACCACCACGCGGTGTTCAACTCGTTCCTCTTCAACAGCAGGCTCCTGGATGCTCTGGAAGACGTCATGGGATCAGGCAACATTATGCTACATCACAACAAGGCTCACTTGAAGCCACCTGAAAAAGGAGCCGCTTATCCTATGCATCAGGTTAGAAATTAACTTTATCAGTTATCCAATGATACATGGTGTAAGGTCATCAACCAGATAACCAGGATGGACATCAGCGTTTAAATTTTTCATCGGTTGTTAAAAAAAAGTTGTTCCAAAAATGTTGACCTTTCCGTGTAGGCATAAGGCACTTTTGTATGAAACATCTGGCTTTTTTGGTTCTGATCAGTAAATCTGAGGGATAATCCGGTTTTTTTTTTTAAAGTTGCATCTCTCGTTTAATATCAATCTCAATCTGCCAAAATTATTGGCACTAATAGGAATATAGTAATAAATTACAATAAGTATATATATTTTTATATCCAGGTTTCTTGAGTCGAGTAGAAACTTTTATCTATAAACCATACATGAACTGCTGGTTATTCTTCTGCGCAGGACTACCACTACTTCCCTCATAAGAACGACTCTATGGTCGCTGCCTTCCTGCACCTGGACGCCGCTGGACCTGACAACGGAGGCCTCTTCGTCTACCCTGGATCTCACAAGCTGGGTCCTCAAGAAGACATCGGAGCCAAGGAGTCTAACTTCCATTATGTGGACCAAGTAATGTATTGTACTTACTATCAATTAAATTACACATGTTTATTGAAGAGTTGCACCTGGTAAGGAATTCTAAGCTATTACTGCATATAACTTGACCACTTGGGCTAATTATATTATTGTTCATTTATTTTCAGAACCAATAAATATTCCATATACTCGTATTGTTAGTAAATCATACTTATAACTATGTTACGTTAGTACGTTTTATTTTAATTTCATTTCATTTCATTATTCATTTTGTGAACATAGGGTACAATACTGATGATATTGTCAATCAGTTATTGTCCAAGATTATTTATGTTATGGCACCAAATTCCTGGCTTATAGTAATAATTTGACGGCACGGTTGGCGCAGTGGATAAGCGATTGTCTGCTGCGCTGCGTGTCGCGGGTTCGATTCCCGCACGGAACAAATATTTTATGGCCTAAAAGTAGTTGTTCCGGGTCTGGCTGTTTGTGTATGTGAGTTTAAATGTTTGTAAACGCACCCACGATACAGGAGTAATTCCTAGTGTGGGGCAACGTTTTAATTTTTTTATTAATTAAACGTTTTTTAATTAAATCGTTTATTTGCTAAGAAAGTAGGTGCATCAAATAAAGGTGTTTACAAAACTGTGATCCTGTACAATCTACTTTAAATGAGATATGCAAACATTGAAAATATTTTTTTAATAAAAAATAAACATGCCAAGTCAAATTAAAATTGTCAATAAAATAAGTAAATAAAAAATGATAGAATTCAAACCAATAATTATAGCAATAAGGAAACACAAAGTGTAGGGTAATTTAAAAATCATTAATTGAATAATGACACTTGTTAAGTAATAGGGCTGTCAGTTTCTTTTTAAACATTTGGATTGGAACATTATTTTATAATATTTGGTATTTTGTTATAATGGTGGGAAACACTTTTCTTAAGTAAAGCTGTATTGTAGCTACCACTTTGTAATAGTTTCCTACATAGGCTTCTGACAGGCCCTTTTCTAGTTTCGGACACTGTTATAAAATAATTTTTATTTTTCTAAGAAAAATGGTCATTTCTAAAACATATAATGCCAGGAATGTTAACATTTTTACGGACTTAAACAAAGGTCACATTGCCCTTATTATACCTAAAACCTTTTTGGGCCATAAATACCTGTTCTCTCAAACTACAACTACCCCGCCTAGTCAATTATTTTCCTAATTTCAATTCACACTTCTTATAAAAAAATATCTGGGAACTGATGGCTCAGGTTCTGATCAAATCAAATCAAATCAAAAGGCATTCAAACTAGGCTGAGAATAAGTACTTTTCGAACGTCAAAATTACAAAAGACAGTCCCCCCAAAACGCCCGCCCGCCTTTCACCACTTCCTAGTGCTTTCGCTAGGGAGAAGAAGTGGCGCAACAAACTCCCCAGCAGCACAGCTGTCTGTTCAGTTAGAAAATACTTGATTGTATACAATACTAGGTATGCAAAGTAATTGACGTTACAGGACACAGGACAATAAATTAAATTATTTGCCATATGTCAGTTGCCACGCACACATACAATAAAAACAATACGTAGTCAAGCAAATAAAAAATCATAATTAAAAATGTAAACAAAAACTTACTACTTACATAAAAGCCTGCAGGTATAAAGGGCGTGACATCTTACATATTTATGCAATGCTGGGTTCAGTTCACATAGCTGTGACTTCAGTCACAAATGATAACTAGGACCATCGAAGTAAAATAAATTAAAAAAAAGTTATTAGTAATAACAACAGTAAAACCAAGGTTAGCAAGACGACCAGTCACCACAAGCAGTCCTAGCTGTGGGAACATAGCAGCACCCGTTCACGAGCATAACGCAAAAATCAGCCGATAAAGTAATTATTAAGATTTTCTTTGTATTCCAGACGAAATTCTCCTTACAAAAAGCCACCCCGGTGATCGCGGCTCGCGGAGACGTGATCGTGTTCTCATACCTACTGGTGCACGGCAGCCCCGCCAACACGTCCAGCAGACCTCGCCGCATGCTGCTGCTGCAGGCGGTCGCTGCCGACGATGAGCCGCTCGGCCAGCAGCCGCTGAGGCCGGGCCAGAGTTGGCTGCTCAGAGGTGTCAATGTCAACAGGGATGCCAGCATATCGAAGAGATTTGAAACCAATTAGTGATCGTGATAAATTGTTCAAAATAACAATAAATGATGGTGGTAATAATGAAATACTAAAATAAAATACACAAACGCACGCTCCATCTTTAACTGGAACAAAACAGAAATATAAAAGAACCAGTGAACACAAAGTATTCCGTAAATTCTCTTACCAAACACTTCTTTGTTTTTTTTTTACCACATCTTAATGAACGTACGTACGAGAGAATATTTAAAAGAACAGTGCAGATAACATGCTGCAAAAACTCACAATACAGTTACGGAGGCAATAATTTGATAGTATATATTAGCCACGCAGCGGTTCCCAAGGGTTGCAAAGAAACAAGAGGATACTCGTAGTACTCACTACAAAAAATAAATCAACAACGGCTTTTGTAAAACATAAATATTTATGAAACTTTAGATTTTCTTGTTTACTTTAACATAACTACACATATCACTGTCTATAAATCTTGTTTTATTTTAAGTATTTTAAAACCCTATTGAAATTAAATAAAAATTTATATTTGGATTGATTAAATAAAATGTTTTCGTAATGTGTAGATCGACGAAGTGCTCTCTGCTTTTGCATTAATAAAAACTTCGCGATTTTTGTTAAATACTGGATTTTTCACCTTTTTTAATCCTTACATTAAAATGTGATAAAAAGATAAAAGTTTATAAAGGTAAATTGGGCGGAAAAGGAGTGCCTCTTCTGCCCAATTTCTATATTCACGAGCCCATTGTAAGCGGGCTCTGCGATTGCGGGGCTTAATCGGTGGTACACGTAGAATTGAATATTCTATATTAAGTACACCATAAATATTATTTACTTACAGATATAAAAATAGAAATTTCACAAGGGGTGACATAATGGGTGGCCTTATCGCTAACAGCGGCCTTCGGGAACAGAGATTGACTTCATGTAAGTTATTTTGTTATGGTTTGATCGGTTATTAATATCCCTGAAGAGCTAAGAAGCCTTATAAACAACATTATCGCGGTCATTGTACGATTTCTTCGAGGAGTAATGTGGATGTAACGATCTTGTCTGCTGTGTGTGGTGATGCCGGATGCGAGCTCGTCCTCCATGTCCTCTGCCACGCTGCCAGCTATACGCTGATGTATCCATGAAGTGGACTATGCTCAGAGCAATTGCCAAAGCACGTTGTCCAGAACGATTCCATCATTCCCACGGCTCTGATTATTTCTTCTCGGCTCAAATTACGTCTTTTGTCCATAATAACGTTCTTTTGTCCATAATAACGTTCTTTTGTCCATAATAACGTTCTTTTCTATTGATTCCACTCATAAGTATTGCATAAATTTAAACTGTTTAGGATTATAGGAATACGATTTGACAAAAGATTTTCATCTTTTGACCGAAGTTCAAAAACTATTCCCTTTTCAAATAGGGAAATTTACTAAAAAAAAAAAGTATCCATGGGAGTTACAAAAAATATAATTAAAAAACCTGATTATTAGCAACTAGCAAACTAGTAAAAACTTGCTTGATCCCAGTATTGATGTGTGTATAAACTATTTCGGTAAACATGATAATCTTGAGTTCAGTTTCATGTGGCTGTGCAACGAGACGAGACTGATGTTTAGAACGCATCGATTCCAAACATTTATTCAAATATCTCCGACCGTTCAGCTTGTATATTAAACAATTATCAAAATATTACGTCCGCTCCTCAAAAAATAACGTAGACAACCGAAAAATATACACATTTGGGACACGCTCTAATGAACACAATATATTCTGACAGGATAGGGGAAGGTAGTACAATCAGAATCAGTTAGTTAGCATTCTTATCCTCACGGGCAGACATGACTGGAGGCGGCTCGCTTCCTCAAAAACATACCCACGCAGGAGATAGGCCTGTCCACTCAGTATTCTATCA
The DNA here is from genome assembly GCA_949316385.1 of Globia sparganii. Lineage (NCBI taxonomy): Eukaryota > Metazoa > Arthropoda > Insecta > Lepidoptera > Noctuidae > Globia > Globia sparganii. The sequence goes on from OX438671.1 coordinate 21,668,799, forward strand.
ACGACTGCTGCTTACTCGATGTTTTTGTTCTCCTGCTAATGAGCGTCATAAACGTGATGAAACGCTCACGTCTTTCATTTCGTACCTTGAACAATGGACGCGTTAAGTGGAAAGCTAAGCTGTGAAGGATTGAGAGCATTCATCACTCTACTAACTTGCATATAGCATGTGCTTGTGGTAGGCTTTCTATTTTTCTTCTACACCAAACTTGAACCAAACCATTTTGAAACCAAGATGGCGACGGTGGTAAATCACCATACCGACAAATAAGAGTTCAAATCAATCAATCAATACACGCGCAGTGTAGTGGCCACCGTAAAAAACGAAAGAAAAAAAAACAAAATGGCAGATTAGAAAAACATTTCTACGGTTCCATATCAAACATGAAGAAAATAAATGTTACTTTGTATAGTTTGTATGAAAAGACATACTTTTCGTAGAAGATAGAAATGAACATGCTGCTCGTGCGGGCTACAGACTGTTACTACTAGTATTTCGCGGTATAAGAACCAGATGAACGTATCTACAAAAAAATACGTATGTAGATACGTTCCTCTGGTTCTTATACCGATTTTGCGATGTTTTTGATATTTGCTTCAGTAAGTATTGCAAAACGCCGAGGAAAATTAAAATGCAATTAAAAAAATTATATTATATTCAGCGCTCCTGGAAATTGACGCTGAACCCAACATTTTTTTATTTACTACCTATTACAAATTAGGTTGGTACTTTGCAAAAATATTATACGTACGTAAAAGCGTCCTCTTAACAAAAGTACATTCGAATATCGGCAAAAGAATTGCGCAGGGCCGGACCGGGGCCCGGGCTCGGGGCCCTCGATCACGAGGCCGTGCCCTGCAGATAAATCCCTAATGTATGACCAACGATTACTCCACGTTTATAAGAAAACTCTCGACAACTATTCGTCTGCCGACAAGGAAAAGAAATACTTTTCATTTACCGTAGCTGTTAATCAAAATGCTTGATATAACTACGTATAAATAGTGAGCTCCAAAAATGTATATACGCAAACAAAAATTAATGGAATTGTCTAATGTGTAGCAACAAAACAAACTACAAATAACTAACTATAACTTCAAACAATTAAATGAATCTAGTTTTTAGCAGTCAAAACGAGTTTTGGACTTCCGAATTTACATCTCCATATAGCCAGGACTCTTTTATGTTGTCGTTTTTAAAGGAATCGGTTCACAGGCGCAAATTTTACAGAATACTACCAAATACTTGGTGAACCAAACCATGACCAGAGAAACAAGTGCTTTAATGGTCCCTTATACCTACGTAATGAGGAGTTTAGGAAACCCCTGATTTAAGTGGACCTTTTATGGCTTTGTCTTGTAGTAAATAAGGATTTATTCCGGTCTGATCCCCTAAGCCCCCCCTCCATCCCCCCCCTTGCATACCCCGCTAGATCTTCTTCTGTTTTTGACTCGTGTCTTATCCACATTATCTAGGTTACTCGTTTTGACGGGTAAGTACAGTCAAAAGAAATTAATTGAGCTGATAGATTGGTTTTGTATGAAAACTGCAATAATGACACTGATCATATATTGATTGCAGTTCACTTTAGAAATGGACACTTTTGAGCAAGTAGTGAAGGTTACGTTTATATTAGGTAAGTTTTATGTAACTGTTGAATGTTAAAAGTTATCAAAAAACAAAAAGTAAGTCGCGTCATCGCGTGCAAATCGGCCCGCTCAAATATCCATTAGCAATGTAAAAATAATATAGTACCTATACGTTTCATAATTTCAACGAAAAAATAATAGTAACATAATTAATATAAACGTAACCTTCGCTACTTGCCCAAACGTGTCCATTTCTAAAGTGAACTGCAATCAATTGTGGTTCGTTATCGTACCGTACGCATTACATCAGAGAAATATATTATAATCATTTTCGTTAACGCAGTTAATCATGCAAAACAAATCTATGAGCTCACTTTATCATGAGGACACAAAAGGTCCACTTAGATCAGGGGTTCCCCAACCTTCTCATTACGTAGGTGTAAGGGACCACTACAGCACATGATTGTTTGTCTGTCATGGTTTGGTTCACCAAATATCTAGTAGTGTTCTATAAAGTAGGTACATTGTGTGTTACACTTTTCAGGAATGCGTAGTACAGTCGAGTTCATTAATATATTGGCAGTGAAAAAGTTTTAAAATATTATAAGCGTTAAATGATGATTATTATAACGCTAATAATATTTTGAAACTTTAAATGTATGTTAATATTTTATTTATGTCTAAGTTTGTATAGCATTGTAAGAACATTTTAAAGCATACAATATTTTGAAATTTTGTCACTGCCAATATATTAATGAACGCGACTGTACAGCCGCGACGGGTCGAAACAATAAGTTTGTATTTCTAGGTTAAGACGTTTATTTGTCTAAGGAACACATTATTAATTTATATTAGTGTACCACTACATAAAAGTTGCAAATCACTACATAGTATAAAACAAAGTCGCTTTCTCTGTCCCTTTGAACGCTTAGATCTTTAAAACTATACAACGGATTTTGATGCGGTTTTTTTTAATAGATAGAGTGATTCAAGAGGAAGGTTTATATATATATAATACATGCATGCATGTGATGTCGTAAATAAACACATTTTTTGCGCTTACTTTTCAAACGCTGGCTGAACCCTACGAGATAGGTCAAAATAATGTACTAAAGTATTGTACACCTTAAAAAGGTCTACAAAAAAGTCCGCAATGGTATAGGTCTATCTCTTAGGGATAACCCACAATAATCATTTTTTATCCTTTACTTTTTACGAGAAAGACATAACGGTTGTTGCGGTACCGGCCGCGGCGGCGCGTGCTGGCATTCTTGAAATACCTGTATTTAGTATCAGTATTGCACCCGTGCGAAGCCGGGGCGGGTCGCTAGTAATTAATATAATACGTATTTAATTTATCAGATAAATACAAGTAGGCCTGGGAGAGGCACATGTCTAGTAGTGACTGCAATAGGCTGAGTTGATTTAAATCATAAAAAACAGTGTAAGAATATTACGTACTCCTTTTGTCCGCGGCTTCGCCCCCGCGGCAGTGACAATATACACTTTGGTTTATGTGTTCTATCACAATTGTCATTCTTTGACGTGAGTGTGTTGTATGGCCAAGTCAGCCGGTCGATTCTGTAAAAATCTCACCGTGATAACTTAGGTGAAGTGAGTGTGAAGTGAGCTATCAATACGAGTAATCCCTAACATCAGGTGGAATGACAGCTCACTTCACCTTAGTTTTCACGGTGAGATTTTTACAAAATAGCACCTGTGATAGCTACCAGTATGAATGTTATAAAAAACGGTCAAGTGCGTGTCTGGCCACGCACAATGATGGGTAGTTGGGATGAATTTATCTCAAGAACAAACTTAACTTTTTAAGTGAGTTTGTAATTGAAATTTGTTTTCTCCCATACATCTTCACGGTCAATTTGACAACTGCAAATGTAAATTTGTAATCGCGAAAAAATAGCTTCTGCCCGCGACTTCATTCGCGTGTAAGTCGTAAGACACCACCATTTACTAAAATAACGTATGTAGTTTTGATTTCAGCAGCCAACGTATAATATAAAGAGAGCCAGGACTGGTGACGCCGGAGAAATAGATTGTTTTGGTAAAGGTGAGATCTAACAACGTAAGTGTCATTGCAAGCAAGCCTGCAAGGATGACGCCACGAAATGTATATCCGCTCCAATATGAATAAACTCTAAATCTTTAGAAAGGTATTAAAATTTAGTACAAGAATTCCAAGAGCCTTTAACTTGATTCCTTGTCCGTTCGGAGTAATACAGGGTGGAAGATGAGACGAGTTGAAAGTTTTTCCCCACTTTTCACCCCCACACAGGAGGAATTTGAAAAAACGTTAGGGATGTGTTCATAACTTGACTCAAAGATTATGTACAACAATTTTCGAGTTAATCAAGCCACGCAGTAGAATGGAAAATTAACTACCCCTTTTCACCCCGTCAGGGGTAGATTTTCGCAATACCCTGAGTTTCGACTTAATCGGACCGCACGTTAAAATTCTTCCATACTAATGTTGACACCCCCTAATCCTCCTTTAGGGGGTAGTTCAGAAAAGCAAAAAATGCCAAACTTCATAATTTACTTAGATAAGTATTCATGGCAAGTTTCAGTAGTTTATTAACCAAATGAATAAGATTTTCATATAAGCTGTATCCCCACTCTTCACCCCCACAGGGGTGGAGTTTCGGAAAATCGTTCGGAATGTGATCATTACTTGACTCACAGATTATTTATACCAATTTTCGAGTTAATTATGCCAGGCAGTAAAATCCTCCCTGTAAAATTAACTACCCCTTTTCTCCCCGTTAGGGGTAGATTTTCGAAACACCCTGATACACCTAATTCTTTATTTTTGGTCTTAAGTATAAATACTGAGTTTGGAACTAATCAGAACGCGCGTTAAATTTCTTCCATACAAATTTTGACACCCCTCAATCCCCTGTTAGGGGGTAATTTAGAAAAACAGAAAATGCCAAAGTTCATAATTTACTAACATAAGTATTCGTGCCAAGTTTCAAGTTTATTAACCCAAGGAATAAGATTTTTCATACAAACTTTCATCCCCTATTTAACTCCCTTAGGGGTTGAATTTCAAAAAACCCTTCTTATTCTTTGTCTACATTATAAAGGGAACCTCTGTGCAAAATTTCAGCTTTCTAGGTTCAAGGGTTTGGGCTGGGCGTTGATGAGTCAGGCAATCAGTCAGTCAGTCAGTCAGTCAGTCAGTCAGTCAGTCAGTCAGGACCTCTCTTTTTATATACAGTAGAACTCCAATTATCCGAACTCCGGCTATCCGAATCGCCGATTATCCGAATCACAAAAAATTGTCCAAAAAAGTCTAAGTGCGCTATTATTCTTCCCCCCGCGAAGCCAGTGTTTGCGCGTCAAGTCTTGACTTGTCTTAACTTGCCGTTGTGCCTACACTGACTTCCCCCCGCGAAGTCAGTGTAGACACAACGGCAAGTTAAGACAAGTTCCGGCGCATTGCAGTCACGGCGCACCTGTCATTGTTTGTTCTGATTAGCCAGTGTGCTATTGACCAAATTCAAATTCTTTGATTTGAATTGATCAAATTCTCAATGACGATGAAATTGTTGTAAGTGTGAGAGAAGATGTTGAAGTGGAAGTGGAAGAAGAACTTTCTGCTGATGTTGAAGTAGACGCTGGACCATCAGCTAGTGAAGCATTTGCCGGCCTCGAGACTGCTTTGAAGTGGATGGAGCGTCAGCCCGAGTGTGACCACTTGCAACTGCTCACCGTCAAGCGAATGCGTGACCTGGCTGCCCGAAAACGGTTGAAGACCGCAAAACAGCTTACATTAACGGAGATGTTTAAAAAACAATGATTTTTATTTCTAAACTTGTACATAAGTACATTTTATTTATATTTAAAACATGTGAAAATTTCATGATTCTTTCATTTAATTCAATAAAAAAATAGTGCAATATCAAAACGTAACTTTTACTCTCTCCAATGGCAATTTTTTTTTAAAAAATCCGATTATCCGAATATTTGATTATCCGAATGGGTCCCGGTCCCCATTAATTCGGATAATTGGAGTTCTACTGTACCTATATAGAAGATAACTAAATGTAATAAAAGGAAGTACAAAAAATATCAATTGCTGGGAATCGATCATAGCTTTGCAAAGTAGTCGTCGAACCGCTAAGCTATTTGCTTTTTTGAAAGTTGAATAAAATAGCCGTTCTTATACGTTATTATTGACTGCAAAGCTCCTTAAAGACATAGCGGGATAATAATAAATCATTAACTATCATTAACTATCTTTAACTATGTGTGAAATTCCTTGATCAATATTTTTACTCTCTCGTGGACATTATCGGGCTCATATGGAACAAATGCATTCGAACATTTGCCTTTGTACACCATTGTCCAACCTGAAATCATTATGTGGCGCATTAGCAAATAATCAATGTATTGTTCAATGCAGGTTGCAGTGTTTTATCAATATTATCTCCCTCTTGTATTCTCTTAGTAAAACCACTAGTCATATGGTTAAGTGTTATTGGGGCTTCAATCTGGAATTTCTCAGTAGCAGGCTTTTTTTTATGGGAATTCATCAAATGACCCCTCCCTCTCAGAGCGGAGCAGAAGGGAGTGTCAGACTCTTACTGACTAAAACTCACCCGTGTTCCTTCCTTAGCCCTTTATGCTTTAGCCTGGAGTCTGGACTTGTACACAGTGGATGCCAACACGCTCGCCACAGGACTGGTACACACCTACTAACTCTTGGGGAAACAAGGCGTGATAAAGATGTCTCTGAGTAAGATAGATATAACATAGCTACCTACGGGCGGACAGCCGGACGGGGCGACATTTCAAATTGTAAGGGTTCCATATTTAGAATCCTTTAAATGAAACACCCCTTATCCAAGAAACCTCGAAAACAATGCAAGTTTTTCAACGTTATTCGTTTCAACCCAATTTAAAATTAAAAAACTTAATGGGACTGTGAGAAAAAGTCGAGTGAATCAGACAATAGGCTTGTTGACGGACTTTGAAAGACAAATAATGCTCCTTGTGGTTGAATTACCTCAAAATATGATTATTTGAGAAAGAAATTAACATTAACAGAACAAGTTTTTCTGTTAATTAATGTAATTTAATTTTGATTGTCAAAACGGGGCATTGTCGGCTGGAGCGACTTCTCTAAGTACTCTAATTCTGTCTAATCTACGAGTTTTTTTAGTGTTGCTCGCACACATATTTTATTTATAATTGCCTTTGTCGGAATATTGTAATATTCGGTATTCTTAATTAACAACGTTTTTAAATATTAAAAAAAAAATAAAAGTAGACAAATAATTATTTGTGTTAATACTTTGACAGCCGTAGGTAGACGATTTCCATTACCAAATGTCTACACAAAATGTGACTAAATACTACTCATTTAGTAGATGAATAATGAGCACTGCCACATTGTGCGAGAGGGACGCACTACTAGTGAGTCTTGTTCCTTTTAATACCATTCCATTCACACGTCTATTGGTAATACAAAGGAAACTATAAAAGTCTGTCGTATAAAGTTTGTTTCTATTTACAGACGCTGCTGAAGATTGTAAAAACTATCTTTCATCATCATTAACAGCCTATAATGTTCTCATTTCTAAGTAGTCTGTGATGTTCCCCCTGCTCGAACACTGAGAGAGGGAGTGGACCGTAAAACTATCTTTGCATTGTATAAATTGAATCTCTTAATATTGTTTAATTGCATAGCACAATGTGTGAGCACGTCTGGGTACGTCTTTCATTGACTTGAATGTCAATGAATGAATAATGAATGTCTGGCGATTGAGAGTATTTCATGCTCACTGAAATCTGTGAAAATGTAAAAAATATTTTGAAATATCAATAATCTGTAATACTGAGCCATACGTCATATTCGGGAACGGGCGCCGTCAATACGGACGAGTCAGGGGGTCTATTCTCTAAGCACGATATCCGTAGTTTCGGCCCGAGTTACGGCCGCTTCCGACTCCGTAACACTTACGGACATATGATTAGTTTAGGGCCCGAATTAAGAATGAATGACTACACGATTTGCCAGTTGTCCCTGCTCCCGATTTGTATAACAGTTTGCTCCCGATTTGTATCTGTATTTGACAGGTGTCCCTGCTCTCGATTAGTATTTGGCAGTTGTCACTGCTCCCGATTAGTATTTGACAGTTTTCCCTGCCCCTAATCAGTATTTGACAGTTGTCCCTGCTCTCGATTTGTATTTGACAGCTGTCCCTGCTCCCACTTAGTATTTGACAGTTGTCTCTGCTCCCGATTTGTATTTGACAGTTGTCCCTACTCCCGATTTGTATTTTTATTTGACATTTTTCCTGCTCCCGATTTGTATTTGACAGTTGTCCCTGCTCCCGATTTTTATTTGACAGTTGTCCCTGCAATACAAGCTAATGAAGTACCATTTTATGATAAAAATATTTTTGTTTAGGTACTATTAGGTATTCTGGTAAATAAATAAATATAAAATAAAATATACCTAGTATAAATTTAATAAGGTACAAAATTATTTCTATTTATATCGTGTTTTGACTAGGCGCGTTAGAGGCATATCGATATTATACAGTTTGTATAGTTTATTTATTTATTGTTTCAATATTTGACCATCCAAAATATGTAAGTCCGGTATGGTTCTACATGCAACAATATTGTGTTTCTAACACGACATAGAAATATACTAATTCTAAATGAAATTATACAGTTAGAAAGAAAGAAAGAGAGAGAAAGAGTAAAAATTAAATGAAGTAGGCGCCTATAGACCTATCAATACGTGTCCAAATGACATACCAATAATATTGTATTAGAACTGAACGCCACATGACACGGTCCTTCCCCTTACACACCTCTTTCGCTTCTGTAACATTCATAGCCCTTTTCCTGCACCTGCACCCTGTTTTTATAACTCAGAGACAGACTGTATATCGACTATAGTATCGACTTTCTTTAGCACATCACTAAAATTTTAGTAGTTCTATGTGGTTACCGGATATTATCGACCTGACAAAGTTTTCGTATTATTTTAAAATAAAGAATTATCGGATCTATCTACGACAGCAGGGTGAAACCTGAAAACATTGTAGTTTGCGAAAAAATCAATTAATTGAGTATTTTTTTTTATATATATATTTGCTTCCTCTATAAGGGGAACCCGATTGAAAATTACTCTTTCCACTTACTCTTAGGTAATCTTTTTCTTTTTTAGTACTAAGAGTCGTGCACTTTGGATTTTTTTTCTTTTTATTACGGACGCATCTAACGCCTCGTCTACATCGTTCTCACGTGTATACTTAATTACAACATGAATGACCACCAATATTTTGATTTAAAAGAGAGTCCGTGGAGTTGCTTGCCCGTTATTGACCATAGGAACCTACTACGCTTTGGAATGGGCAACTAGTTTGACAATTTAAATATATAATAACTGCTTTCAGTTTGAGTTTGAGTTTTGAAACTATCGTGTAGGTTCTGTGTACTAGCAGGAGTATAACAATAAGGAGGCAAAAAAATGTAAGCACTCTCTAAATGCTTCACACTATGATTCGTGAAAAAAAAAAACAAGACCACTTAGCGATGAAAGATTATGTCTTCATTTTTGCGCTCACTACGATACTTACCTACATACATAACAACGTCCCATAATTCAATATGAAAAAAATATTTGAAGTAAGAAGCACGCGACCTCAATACTATGCATTATGGCTCTAAAACCGAACAATAAGAGCCACTTCGAGCAAGTATGTTGAAAAAATATTAAAAGTTGTATGTCACGTTACTTGAGTTCTAAAATTAAAAATAGTAAACTTATTATTTTTTTTTTTACAAATAAAACAAAGTAAAAAATTACTTTAATTTCGGAAGTCGGTGTCTTTGGTTTTGTATTTTCGTTTTTTTGCCACCGACCGAGTTTGAGGGAAACCTTCAAAAGGCACCGGGCTTTGGGGATCTAAGACCAATCCGAAACCCTTCTATGCAACGCCTGTTAGGATACATCTCGGGGTAGGCTTTAAAGGGGGTTTCCCGCAACCTTGCTGTGCAAGGCAGCGCGTGCGCACTGCGGGCCATCCGCCCTGAGATCACTCAGTAGGGGGCCAGAATCGGCACTCTAAACACCCGTGACATGGAAAGAGCACTCAGAATCGGTTCTATTTTCTTATACATTATGACGTTCAAGAGTGCCTTTTAATGGGCTTGAAATAAATGAATTGACTTTGTTAACTCAAAAATTCCCAAGCAATGTTAATAAAATCTATATAGGACCACCCCCCGAGTTTTCTCTGCAGAATGAAACAAGAACGACTTAAAACGACCGATAGTATTCATGGAAAAATAGTACCTACCTATATACGTGAAACAAAAGAAACACTTGCCGAATGCGTAACCTCATCCTTTTTTAAAGTTTGTTAAAAATTACTTGAAAATTATAAATATTATTAACCACAGAAGGAAGAAAATTAAAGTTTCAGAATACCTAAAATAATTCTGCGCTCTTACCAACATCAAGTATAATAATTATTTTACGGCCTAACAAAATAAAATTATTTGATTTAAAAACAAGAGAATATGAACTAGTAAAAGTTCGTAGCAGGTGACTTCTGCAATGCGATTCTGTAAACATCTCACCGTGAAAAGTTAGGTGAAGTGAGCGTGGAGTGAGCTGTCAGTGTCATCCTAATGCTAGGGATTGATACTCTTGACAGCTCACTCTAAGCTCACTTCACCTAACTTTTCACGGTGAGATTTTTCCAGAAACGATCGGCTGTACTTTCAGGGGAAGCTGGCGTGAAATATAAATGTATTTATGTATGTAAAAACAGTTTAATGTTAGTAAGTCGAAGTTCTCTCGGTAAGTACCTACTGTTCCTTCTTTCATCTTTGTGAAATGCACATTCAAAATAAGGGCATTGGGCAGTCCTTACAAAAGCCGACGTACTTCTCGTGGTGGGGTGCTGCTTCATGAAATCTTCGATAATAGCTATTGTTCTTTTTTGTAGAAAAGTGCGTGGAAGTAATTTTAACTTACGATAGCACTCGCCTTTATACAGCACCATCCAACCTGAAATAATAACGTGCTGGCGCTTTAGCAAACGTTCGAGGTATTTCTTTAAATGCAGATCAGCGGTGTAGTCAGATGTCGTGTAGTACGTCGTACATACATACATAATCAGCCTATAACGTTCCCACTTCTGGGAAACAGGCCTCCTCTCTGTGAGAGGGAGTGGGCCGTAAGCCATCACGCGGGCCCAGCTCGGTTTGGTTGATGTCATATCTTCGACATACTGGTTCTAGAACATACCGGTTTCCTCGCGATGTTTTCCTTCACATTTTGAGAGCAGTGGTGATGAAATAATTTACACAAATTAAAGAACCTGTCTGAGTTTGAACCTACGACCTACAACTCATAAGTCGCGGCCGTTATCACTGGACTACCACTGGACTACCACTGCTCTCACATGTATACATACATCTACATCTACACTTCTACATTATTTTTATAAAGAGGAAAGATTTGTTTGTTTGTTTGAAATGAATAGGCTCCGGAACCGCTGGACCTATATGAAAAATAATTTTTGTGTTGGATTGTCCATTTATCGAGGAATTCTATAGGCTATATAACATATGTCTATATTTTAAGGTTAACTCACTATTACCTTTTCTATGGTAGTCAAATTTGTTCATCAACCTTCCCTTGACAGTACAACTGCAAGTCATCTACATACAGATTACTTAATAAAAATAGATAACAGAAGAGGAGAAAGTATACCACCTTGAGCAACGCCAGTTTCTAAAAAATAGATTTTTGAGAATTTTTTGAGAAATCGATGTTTTATACTTCGATTCGGATCCATTCTGAACTCAATATTTTTAGAAAGAATCGTCATCCCTAATTTGGGAAACAAATCCAAAAAAACAGTAACTGTAACCACCACCGGAAACAGTATTTTTTTAATTTACGACCACGAAAGAGATGGAACTGTACAAGACGTTAACCTCCACAAGTCAGTAATTGGCAACAATGATAAGACCTTAGTAAGACTGGCTTTTAGACTATTAGGCCTCTGACGACCCGTAATGGCTGTTAAAGAAATACGAATGACAACCAAGACCAACGACTTAACGTGCTTTCCAAAACACGTGGGGATCGAAATGAATGGCCACTCATGGACCTCAGCAAGCGATCTTCAAGCGACTTTCGATCGACCCGTGCGGCGTGAGAAGCACGAGTTCTTCTTGCTTGGCTTGTTTTTTGATTATTAAAATGTAATTACGAGATAAGCCTTTGCAATCCTTATTTCTGAGCTGACAGAAGTTTTCAAAAGTTTGGTATTTGTAATTTTTTTCGTCTCGTCCACATATCATCCCAAACCTGGAACAATTGCATTTTATCATTTTTTTTACAATACATGACTCGTTACTTTGACGTCTAATTGTTACATTACTATACAATCAGCACCCTAATTGCGTAACACATTATCAATCTCAATCTGAATCATTTTGAAAGATATTGCTTAAACCATTGCTTCATAAGTTCGAAAAAAGTGTCTGCTCAACAACGTAAATAGCGCAATGTATGTTGTTGAACTGTCAAAATTCAACCCATTGCTACTGATAGTGTATTACGCAACTACCCCGCTGATACTGTAGATTGCAGGGAAACGTAAGAAAGGTTTTATTTCGCGGCCTATTTCAGCGCAACCACCTCAAGTGCACTACTTACCTGTTCTCATGTCCCTCCCTTCATTCTTCTCCCACGCATTCCCCAACTTGATTCGGGTGGTGCAGCATGTCCTATTCTTTCATACATGGCTATTAGCTGGCGTCTCCTCACAACATTTTCCTTATTCCTCCCACACCCAGTGGCTCATACAAGACAGTTTATTTGCACAACACTGCTCGGTCACAAGGCGGCGAGGCGCATCGAGGTAAATCTATGCAAGCTCTGAAGACAAAATCACCTTCTCAGCTAATGCGTGATTTTCGCATTGAACAAATTATAAACGAGATTCTATTGTTTTTAAGAAAGGTATCGCAGGTCCCAGCGCGGGCCTCTGTACAATTCAATTACATAAAGTCGCGACTGACGACTGTATCCTGAATAAGACATTATTGAAATGGCAACAGGTAAGTTGATTTACTGTGAAGCCTGGATCGGAGGGAAGTTCACAGAATGTTTTGAATGTTTTCACGGCTCATTATCGGCGCGGGAATCGGATCTCAAGCCTGACGATTTAATTTCGAGTTTCTTGATTTTTTAGATTATCGAAGGAATAGGACACTTGCACTTATTTTTCTATAGGTACCTACTGTGAGCAAATAGGTACCTATTCTTTATTATTAACGTAATATTACGAACTGCATACAATAAGATGTTATTCTAATTGTGTACAACCATGTACACAACAAGTTCTTAGGCTAACTTACCTTTACAAACATTTTACAGAGTTTACTATTCATATTCATATTCTATAAACATTTTACACAAATAAGTTCATAGGAACACACTACTATTCAAAAGCACAAAACTCTTAGACTCTCACTGACTTACCACTATTGTTTACCTTCTAAATGTAATGCGCTCTTAGCTGAGCTAGTGACGAGGGCGGTATGGTAGGTAGGTGGCTTGCCCTAATTTTGACCCCTAGGCACGTCAATGCTGTCCTTGTTTTCATTGTGTGGGAGACACTTCTTAACTGTCTGGCCCATGTGCCGCGCCACGTAACTTTTTCTACAACTTATTTCTTCTACTAAAAATTAGACTTCAAAAGAAAGAAGGTATCTCACCTAACCTAACTTTATTATTAAAAACCATTATGCGGCACGGAGCATGACGGCACCCACAACTAATAATTTATTTCAATTCCGCACAATGAGCTATATTCCGAGGCGATTGTAAATTTTCTTGAGCTTAGTCGAAAGCTGGGCTTAATGTGTACCGGTAAATACTTAAGTAAGTAAGCACGTAAGCATCACATAAGTATTTGATTTGCGAAACAACGGGAACGCCCCAGGATCCCGCATTTGACGGAATAATTATTATTTGCCTCAGAAACAGGCCCATTTGCTTAAGACCCGAGCGAACCTTATGTAAATACATTGTGCCATGTAATGTCTTCATTATAAATAATTAATTACAAATGATAACATCTGTAACTTTGCATGTAGTGTTAGTGTTACCCCTCTAGTATCAATTTAATCGACTTATAAATTTTTTTACTAACAAAAACTTTTTTACAAAAAAAAAACTTCAACCGTCTTCCGAATAAGACACTACAAAGTGAAAAATAACTTTAATTTCGGAAGTCAGTGTCGTTGGGTTCGCGTTTTCGTTGTTTGCCACTGACTTCCGAAATCAAAGTTATTTTTCACTTTATAGTGTCTTCCACTTTTAAGTTGAACTTACGCCACACAAATTCGTATAACACTAATTATGCCATGTTAATATCAGTAACAGAAAGTTATTATAACATCATCAATTTAAACTAAGTGGCAAAAATACGTAGGTATTATTGAAGCTAACTCAAAAATTGCCCAAGCAAAGTTAATAAAATTTATACGGGACCACCCCTGAGGCAACCATTTAAAAAAAAATGAATACAATTATCTAATCGATTTACAATTGCCGAAGATATCGCATAACAAACATACAAAAAAAAAAACATAGACGAATTGAGAACCTCCTCCTTTTTGAAGTCGGTTAAAAAACAGCGTAACAACTCGCAAGATCATGATAGCAAATGTATTTTTTATAGAAGGTACCTAACTACTTCCTAAAAATTTGGAAAATCCAAAAGTGCACGACTCATCATAATGCTCATTTGATCGTATAAAAAACCATAGATCATAGATATTATATTAGGTAGTTAGTTTTTTATTAATTATAATTAAAATAATTTGAATAAAAGAGTAATTATTAATAGGGTTCCTCTTCATCATCATCATCATCTGCCTAGCTGAATACCAGTATTTTACATGGAGCGACTGCCTATCTGACCTCCACAACCCAGTAACTGGGTAATATGATACTCCTTGGTAAGACTGGTTGTCAGATTGGCTGGGTTCCTCTTATGGGTGAAAATAATCTATTTAAAAAATGGCTCAATAAATTGATTTTTTCGCAAGCTACAATGTTTTCAGGTTTCACACTTGAATGACGGGAAATATTTTGATGATTTTTTTAGTTTCTACTGCATTCAATCATTTTTTTACAAGTACAGAATTAATCTCCATTATCTATAAGGGTATATAAATTAAGTAGGTTCTGAGCAGGAGTATAACAATAGACACAGTTGCAAAAAGGAGGCAATTTTTTTTTCGGTCGTATTCACTCTTTAATACTTCGCATTATCAGTCGTGCAATAGGGCACAACTTTGGTTAATCGATGATAATGTAGTAATTCTGTGATAGTTTGTTCGTCCTTTGGATCAAAGTTACTACATAATATGTATATTTACTAAATTATCCGATTAGAAAATAAAATTTTGCAGTCAAATCATCAAACTATCACTGATTAGCCAAGTTTTGCCCTATGTAGTAACTTTGACATAAAGAACGAACAAACTATCACAGAATTACTACATATCACCGATTAACCAAAGTTTGCCATATGTTAAAGATGTGCCTATTACCTACCTGTACCTACCTATAATTACCTACTTAATGATCATAAATTGGGTAACTCCCGCAGTAGACTCGGTTAGATTAATATGCCTTGTTCTGACAAAACATTTCAATAAGACATAAACGGCGGCGTTTCCACACAGATGTACAAAATATGTGTGTTACAGAAAGTAGATACACGAGCCTAGTGTCAACAACAAGCAATACGCGACCGACATGAAAACAATTTCGTAGAGCTTCAAATCACGAGCTTAATCTCACTTTCAAATTGAGTACCTACCTACTTTGATTTGATTAGTTGAATACCTAAGCCCGAACTTTTAATCACCTGACTTAATTTCATAATAACTTCAATTTTCGTGGATGATTATTCAATTACATTTAATACTTAATGTTATTCAAACTAATAATTGTTGGATAGTGGTGAGATATAAAGTTGAAACATTCTCAATGTGTTACTAATTCCTTCCAATATTTCACTGAAAAAAAGCTAGCCAGACCCGGGTTACCGGAACTACTTAAAGACTGATCTTCGCCCCGTTATAACGCACAAAATAATAATAATAAAAAACTCTGGGATGCTATAAAATCTATCACATATACAGCAAAAGTTAAAACACATTCCAACGTTCTTCTGTCACGCTCCAAACCAGAGCGCTCTGTAAATGAAGTGAACTCGTACTTTGCTAACGTTGGACGTACATAAGCTAAAGACGTACTATACGGCTACACATGCTTACCTCTACAAATCGATGCTCTCCCACCATATCATAACAGTTTTGTCATGCTGGAACCAGATGAATCTGAATTAGATATTTTAATGGGGAAACTGAGAAGCAATTGTGCGGTGGATTCTGATGGCATATCAGGTACGTTTCTTAAAAAGACTTATAAATCATCTCATCCCCCATCTGAGTCATATATTTCATTTAGCTTTTACCTCCGGCATCTTTCCAAACGCGCTTATGCTGGCAGTAGTGCATCCTGTGCATAAGGGCGGGGACAGAGATTAATCATCTTCTTTCTTCTTCTCAACATTCTTCTCCAACCTGGATTGGCAAAAAGCAGAAGGTAATTGGTATTTTCTTGGATCTGGGAAAGCCTTCAATACGATATCCAATATCTGTCCCCAAACTTATTGCTAAACTTAAAAAGATCGGTATTGGAGGCATTCAACTTACTCTCTTCGAGAGTCACCTCTCAGGTAGACGACAATGCGTCAGCATCGGTAATTGGACAAGCAATGAGCTCCTCATATCATACGGGGTCCCCCAGGACAGTATTATTGGCCCGACCCTTTTTCTCATTTATATAAATGAGCTCTGTTGGTTAACACTTCCCGATGCATCCATTCACCTATGCCGATGATACTGCCCTACTATTATATGGAGATTCCTGGGTGCTGGTGTTCCAGCATGCACAATCCGGACTTAACCTTGTCACCAACTGGTTGGCTCAAAACTTGCTTACTTTAAATGTTGGCAAAACTACTTACCTAACCTTTTCATTCTCTGCCGCTGGGAAACCTGCTTCCTGTCCTTATTCTTTTATTGCCCACTCCTGCATATCACCTCACCTCACAGCTTGTAATTTCCCCTGCATATATATCTTGGTCTACAAATTGATGATTACCTGTCATTTTCTACACACATAAACACACTCACCTCACGACTGCGCTGGTTGATTTACATTTTTAAGTGCCTTCGTCACGCTGCGGACACTACGGTGCTAAGATTTGTATATTTCGCCCTCTTCCAATCGCTTATACAATATTGCTTTCCTACCATCGATCTTTATAAAACATGTAAGTACGATTCTCTCTGTCCGCAATATATTTATCCTTAATCTTGTTTTAACCACATACTCTCAACCTCCTAAGCTCCTTACAGATTAGTAGTAGTAGTATTTTTATTCATAACAACATATTATTGTGTCGAACAGATTGATAATTATAAATATGTTCTTAAAACTAGATTAATTTAAATTCCAATATAAATAAAATCATTACATTGTCATAATTATCACAAATACCAAGTACCTATATAATATTATTAGCATCAAACGTCCTTTTTCAAACTACCGTGCGGTGGTGCCTATAAAAGCGGAGCGCGGCCAGTACTCGCCCCTTATTCCGTCGCAAGCAGTCGTCGTGATAACATCGTTCTCTTACATTATTTATTTGTTGTTGTAATCAGGAAGTATTATTTTTAGTCTAATTATTGTATTTGTTTTTAAATTGATTAAAGACTAGTATCTAGTCATTTCGTTTATTTTTTTAAATAAAATTAATATCAACCGCCATTAATATATTAATAATAATAAAAGATTCTCATAAGTTAAATAATAAAATAATGTCAAAAATTATTATAATTGCAAATTCCTACTCAAAATACATACAAATTAGAGGTCACCTACTGAGTATAAACACTTTTCTAAAAGAAACGATTTAAGACTGGCTTTAAAAGTACTGCTATACAATTCCTGTTTGGCTCCTAACGACGTAAACTTACTGTTTGTCCCTCCTTCCGCACAAATTGTCGTTCTGCCCAACGTAGTTTCCCTTTTCTCAGTAGCTACGTCTATAACAAGGCTAATAAAATTTTAAAAACATACACTATGTGCAGATCAAAATTTAAAAGAACTAAAAGTTTGCGTTCTTGATGAAAAAAGTCGACTCGCCAAACTGTATCGCTTGTAACAAAATTGAGGACGTACAACATTTGCTGATGGATTGTGTAAAAAACAAGAAAGAAAGAGAAGAATTGGAAAGGGAGCATGCATTGAACAGATTCGATATAGGATTAGTTCAGACAATTTTGTCACGTCCTAAATCGGATCTAGCAAAACAATTTTGTAGTTTAGTATTAGTGAACCCCGAATTTTCTTAGATTTTATTTTTTCTATGTTATTTTTTTTATAGTGCTTATGATATTGTTTTAAGATACAATGGGGTTGACGTATCCTTGTGGATAAATACCCCAAAAATAATAAAGAATAAAAAAAAAATTTAAAAGAACTATTACGAAATGGCTACTTGAATTTCAGTATGCAGAGACTGAAAATATATACTAATATTCTAAAATAATTTCGTCTATCGGAAATATTCACCTACTCAAATTAATTTTAGATCACGTTTCACCTTGTTAACCACACACAGGCACATACGTATGTAGGTAGGAGGACTTATACTGCACTCTCGGACACACAGCACTCTCCAAAGACACACATAACATATCCTTTGATTTGTGTTAATTCTCTTCCTCTCAGTACTTGGAGCTTATTTATTATAATGTTTTAGTATGAATTTTATGGTTGTGAGCCTGGAGATCTGTCATACAGGTCCCGGACCCAGTATAGACTCCAGCTCTCACAAAGGATAAATTGAAAAATGTAACTTGATGCTATGAATCAAAACTATACCTTTTTGAGACAAATAGGACTAGCGACACCACTTCAAAACTTCAAAAGGAACCGAAGGAAAACCATACATATACCGACATAACGGCTGCAAACAGTGAGTGAGCAGCCGTGCAGGTGGCACAGCGGTCATTAAATTAAAACGACAAAGATGAACATAACTCACGGAACTCATATCATAATTCTTAACAAAGTCGCTGGCTTGTAATTCGTCTGCACGCGTCCCGTTCCACGTGATATATCGCCCGAGATTCTGCGCCGGAATCATTTTTCCCTCGCCTTTTCAAATTTACCCCGCTCGGCCCGCTCCGTTGTGCTCACATGACAAATTGCATTTACTTATATACCTACACACTTTGTGACACACAAATTATCCTTATTGACTCACTGACACATCCATTTTGGCGAGTTTGTCTAAATATTATCATACTGGTGTTTTTACTGTCAGCGTTTTTACGATTAGGTAGGGTATTTTTTTAGGGTTCCGTAGCCAATTGGCAAAAACGAAACCCTTATAATTTTGGTCATGTTTGTCTGTTCATCTGTCCGTCGTACGGATGTAACACAGCCATTTTACTAGGACACTATTTGTAATATCTATCCCACAAAAACATTTCATGATAAATGTTGTCAAGACGAGGCCATGAAGCTCGCACTGTCAAAAAGTAATCAGGTCTCATGTAGAGCCAAGCTTCTAATTCTACACGCCCTTACTCTACAAGGCCTAACTTCGCAAACTACACCTTAGCCAAAATATGCCGTTTCGTCACTACTAGAACCATTGTATAACAGTATGAGAGTTTTTCACCTTACGCTCATGTGAATGTAGCGAAATGGCCAAGCCATATATTTTTACTAAGGTGTAGTTTGCGAAGTTAGGCCTTGTAGAGTTATGGCGTGTAGAGTTAGAAGCTTGGCTCTACATGAGATCTGATTACTCTTTGACAGTGCGAGCTACATGGTCTCGTCTTGGCAACATTTAACATGAAATGTTTTTGTGGGATTTCTTTTTGTAAGTTGCTTATGATACACTTTTATCCCGTAATGCAAGGGTTTGAGGGATGTTTTTTTTAATTATGTTTTAATTTGTAAGAAGAATGTACTTGTATAATTTTCAGATCTCAAGCATGAAATTAAGTTTGTATGGGAAAACCGAAACAAGCCATTCTTTAATTTAAAGGGTAGGGGATGATTTACTAAAAATCCTGAAATACATATCTTATTATTTATAACAAGGACCCCCTATTTAAATTTTCAGTCCTCTAGCATCAAAATTTACGGAAGTCTCATACAAACTTTCACCCCCTAGTTTAAGGGGTTGGAGACGGCAAAAGTTTCAAGTTTTAAGATTTTTTTGTTGTTTGTGTACTATTACTAGCTTACATACCAAATTTCAGCTTTCTAGGACTTCAGGAAATACCCTAAGTGTTTTGATGATCATCAGTGAGTCAGTGAGTCAGTGAATCAGTAACGAAATCGGGGTATTTTAGATATCAATAAAATCTAAACTATAAGAGCTATGCAATTGAAACTTTATAGGTTTAATAAGTCAACCACTGACATCATATCCCGAACCCTGACCTTTTATCCTGAATAAAATTTTGTTTATCTGGTATAATCCAAACCCAAGTTAAGAAGGTTCAAAAATACGACGAAGTGCTTCGAGAAAAGGTAGGTAGTGCCCTTGCGCTTCGCTTGGCTCGTCTTGGCACGGGAGTGCCCCCGGCACTCGTAAGGTCATCGCAAACATAAGCACTGCACCGGATCGGAATCACCTCACCAAATCGGCTCATCGTCAACAACGCGTCAACCCAACGTAAGATCAGACATTTCGGCTCACCTCCGAGGCGTTACGGCGTCACGGCGTCACGGCGTCACGGCGTCACGGCATCACGGCGTCACGGCGTCACGGCGTCACGGCGTCACGGCGCCACGGCGTCGCGACGTCACGGTGTCGCGACGTCACGGCCTCACGGCGTCACGGCGCGGGGTGTCAAGGCTGGATGAAGGTACCTTAGGTAAGTTAGGCGACTACTTGCCGTAGGCGGAGTGTTGGCTCGCCGTAAGCGGGACGATGCCCCGACGTATGCTCACTAACCAGCTGATCCCGATCCGAGACGATGCCGTTACGATTCCTAATATGAGAGTGCGTTGCAGAAGAATCCTGAACAGTTCGATTTGAAAGTTAATCTCAAATCAATTATTTCAAATAGGCACACGACAGGCACTTGTTGAATTTGATACATAAATTAAAAACCTTTCCACAATGCTCAGAATGGGGCACGAAGCAGCACGTGAAACCAATTCATTGTTTTTTATTTATTTACACGAAGCTTTCATCGAACTCAGGACAGTTTCAAGTGGGGCACTAATTTCCCCAGCTCCCTGTCGCCTCTGAAAACGAGGAATAAGCGGGATATACAAAAGTGGACAAACACGGTATATCCATTAGTGATCACTGAAATGTTTCTTTTTCTTATAAACATCGGCTCCCTGAACTTTTTATTTGGTGCCTCGATCTATGTTTTTCGCTTTTGGTTAGGAGCAACTAAATAATTTGAGCTTTTCCGTTTCTATATTTTGTTGCTAACAGCAGATATTTGGAACGAAGTTACTTAACGCGGCTTGTGATAACAGTAAACTGCCAGAAATTGTCGCGTAACGAAAAAGCGTGCCCCCTCCATGCGACTCTATCTCTGAGTAGATGCTAGTTTCCATGGTTTTCAAGGGTGTTTAGCACTCACGTCGATAGCTAGGTCAAAATGAAAATCCAAGATGGCGACAACTTATGAGAGCATTTTCGCAGTTTTTTCGGGCAAAGGTTGTGTCGCGGACTCGTGGTATCGTTCGTCGATCAAAAGTTCCGTCATCCTGCCGTTTGTCGAGAAAACAGTCGCACTAGTACGTCGAGCTGACGTGCTATCGCACCACTGATGGTCGACATGTCGTTCTGTCGCCCTAATTGCGTCGTTGTATCGCGTATTTGTTGGTCACAACTATGATGTAGAATCGAATCAGACAGACTCACAATTAAAAGATCATCCCACCTTAAGACATCTTCAATTAGAACACTCTTGAGTTTTTTAAAAACATCCTAATAACACTTAAAAATCCACAAAATCACAACAAGCGGAAAAACTAACTCGTTAATACCCTGTAAATAAACTCTTCATTCTCATCTACTTATTCAATCTTCCGCACAAACCCGCAGGCTATCGTGAGTCCAATAAATCACGTTCCTTAATACTTCTACTGAAATTATACCTACTAACGTAAATCATAAAAAATGTCTGGAGCGGTCATCAGGCGTAGATAGTGCGGGGACAAGCCGCATCAATCAAACTTAGCGTCGGAGGAAGGCGCGGCTGATACCGAAACAGAGGTGAGGATTTTTGAGGACGGTTACTTTTAAAGTGGGTCTTTATATGGTAAAACCTAGGTATCTAATGTTGCGGTTTTCGTTGAGGTGAATGTACGATAATATTAAGACATTCCTAGTAATAAATTCCCTCCCTTCCATTGTCGTAGTGACAAGCGACATTTACCTTACATGCATCTTAACATAGCCATTTTTAATGAAAAATACGTCAATGAATAATATTCATTTAACATCAATAAAAACTAAAGGCAGCAGCAGAAGCAATAGTCACGTACCCACAATAGACAGGTACCCATAATAGATACAACTCTACATTCTATTCTTACAATGATTCACTCGTCTTGTGGACGACTGCTGAAAATTGACCTTTTTCAGATCATGTTTTTAGACTTATAGCCTACCTAACTAGGTAGGTACAGGGAGATTTTCATCAAAATCGGTCCAGAGAATTATTTTCGTATATTTGGCTACTTTTGAAAGTTTCGCATAATATGGCCAATCATGCGTACTAAAAAAATTACCTTGTAGGTAGGTATAGAGGTACCTACCATAGATTAACTAGGTACTTTTCAGCAAGATTCATTAATTTCAAGTAGCTCCTATTTCTATGATTGCTCAAAGTATATTTATCCTATTCGAAGCGGGGTGCTCAAATTTTGTTAAGTTTGAAATAGCCTCAAAACTTCAACTTAATCTGCAAGAGGACACAAAGATGACCTCATAAGCTAATACGGCACACAGTCACAGTGCGCGATGCCCCCAAAGTCCCAAATCCAGCAATAAATTTCATTATGTCGAGCAGAATTCGTCGAATTTTATCGCGTCAAAGATTCGGACGGGCGCGCGGACCGACTGCTTGCTCGGCACGTAGCACGTAGTCTGATCTATCATACTCACTTGTAGATATTCGTGTCATGTAGTGAACACGTAACAACACGTCTGTACCCTTCACAAGTCAAGGATCTTACGAAATTGCTGATTTGGGGTTAATATTTTTGTTCAGCCCATTTATAGCATAGTCGAGCTCATTTATAGATTCGAAACGGACCACATAGGATCCCTGTCTGTATCGCTTTTATTCCGCGGCTAAACAGCCCATACACAACGTGTTAGTGTTAATTCTTATTGTTTCATCCTTTTCCTATAATTTCATATCTATGGGTAGGTAGGTATGTAGCTGTGAGCATCAGCTGTGCTATAGAGTTAAGTAAGTACAATATTGTGAATGAAGCTCCTTAAGAATAGGTAGATACCTATGAGAGGGATTGAATCAATGGAAAAGCGACTTCATAATAAGTACCTACCACTGCAGTCGTGTTGCAACTCCGGCGAGGTACAACGCCTAATTAAACCCAAAGTTGTAGCTTATACCTGTTATTGTACGCCATAACCTTTCCGCAACATTAATGAGAGCAGTATATACCATAGCGAGTATATTGCAAACAATATTCCGTCCCGAATTAATTTAATCTCATCGGTAACAGTAAAATGAACTCCAGAGTACTTTGTTTACAACACTAATCAGAAGTTTTTGTTATTCAACGCGGGCACCTCCACACCGCAGACACCGCTGCGACAAGCTTCATAAGTATTCATCTGTGGAGTTGAACCGGCGAACCCACGGGACATAAAAGTATCTCTTGAATAAACGTTTAACTTCGAGATTGGAGCTGTTCCTCCGCTAGACTAGGCCCCGCTATGAATTCTTACAACGCTAATGTTCAGCGAAGCAGCTTTATTTACTACCTCCCAATAAAATCGCATATTTAGGTAGGTTTAATATCGGCGGGTTGGCCGATCAATTCCAGATATTAAAGCCGCTTCGAATAGTAAAAGTTTTATTTCCCGCGAGGTGAGGGCCGACCTATGAGGAATGCTTATAGTGCACACGTAATAGAATTTTTACCCCACGATGAATGTTACTTGTAACTGTAACTGAGCAGAGTTGTTCTTATTGTCGGTATTCTCGAGACACCTCTCTATAATGTCAGTCTGCGAGTGTTCGCGATATTTTACATAATAATAGCGTAAAGTATTTACGTTGCAGTGGCTCGCTGTTGTGAACTTCGTGGAATACGATATGCGCATTACTTTCACATTCAACAGTCGCAGTAGTGTTAATCACACTTCACCTGAGTTTACATGTAGATACGTTATTGAACTGTTAACTTTTATTTATGTTAATTTTTTCAGTTTTTATTTGTTTTTCATAATCGAATCACATCGCTTTGTAGAAGCTATAGGCAAACCGCTTAATTGAGTCCTCGCCTGCGGGGTACAGGGCGCGGGGGTAGGACGAGAACGGGGACCCAGAGAGGTGCGGGCGGCAGTGGCAGGCGCATTCTTGACAAAACTCACACTGTCTGATCCACAGAACATAAATACCCTAAAGGGTTTGATCTGGTCTGATCGCACGTGTTGATAGTTGCGGACGCTTTGTGAGAGTTATACAGCAGATTACATTGTCAAGATGAGTCGAAATATATTCGTGCATAAAATTAATAGTCAGTGCGAGCAAAAGGCTTTTAACGAATAAAAAATTGGATCCAAATTCTGCTGAATATCAACAAGATATACCTTTAAACAAAACCGTAGCAAAAGTTACTGGACTATCGGAAAAGTTTGTATCGAGAATTGTACAACAAGTAAAAATATTAAAAGAACGAAACGCTTAAAACAACGAGAAAACCAAAGCAGATTCGCAGAAAAAGAGTGGAAGTAAACGATTTCACAAAAGGCGTGGTAAGAAGTCGCTTAGTTTTACACAATTAAAAAATACCAATCTGAAATCTTTGAATGCTGTACTTAGAAGAGAATGTTACACTGCAGCAGGGAATATTTAAGACTATTAATTACTTGATCTAGGTTTTAAATTTAAGAAATGTGGATCTAACAGGAAACTCCAACTACTACTACTTTACCATCTTACAGCCAAATATAACATCGTGGAGGTGGAAATACCTAAATACTATTAAAAATATCGTACAGAAGGAAGTCATATTACTAATATTTTGACGAAACTTATGTTCATGCGTCTCATAACGTTTCAAAATGTCCGCAATCAAACACAACGATGAACACACCGTGCTGTCTCATCGGTAAAGAAGACCGTTTGATCATCGCACATTGTGGAGGCCAAACTGGTTTTGTAGGCGGAGCACTTGTGATATTTAAATCCAAATGTGAAACACGTGATTATCACGATTCTATGAACTTCGTGAATTTCAGTAAATGGATAAATGAAAATCTCATACCTAATATACTACCAAATTCTGTCATAGTAATGGATAACGCAGCTTATCATTCGGGTCGAGAAGAGAAAAGCCGACTATGGCTTCTACCAAGCCAGCTATGCAAGATTGGCTACGACGGCATGATATGCGTTTTGATAACAAACTTAGAAAGGTGATGAATTAAAAACCATTTCACAGAAGATATTTACAAAATTGACGATTTATTGAAAAGAAACGGACATGAAGTGTTGCGTTTGCCTCCATACCACCCAGACCTGAACCCATTTGAGTTGGTCTGGGGTGGTATTAAAGGACAGTTAGCACAAAAATATAGATTCTAATTTGGACCAAAAAAAAAATGTTGGAGGGATTATTTGCTGGATAATCCGTAGAGAAGTGGGAACATTGAGTTAACCATGTAATTAAAGTCGAGGACGAACACTGCAAATATAACAGAGTTCTAGATGATGTTGTTGATTTTATTATTATTTTGCAGGACGATTTTCGATGATTCTGATGATGGCTGCTTCGAAAGTGAAGAATCACGTTCCAGTGATATGGACATAATTAACTGATTGATTTATATTTTTTATAAATAAATCTTTATAAATATAATAAATAGTAAGTACACATAAATTTATTACCTAATATTTTATTTTGTTAGCTGCACATCGTATTTTCATATAATTTTGTAGTCATTAATTAATTTTCTATTATAACATTACCACCTGTCACCGTTAACCACTGTGACGTCACATATCTTAAGGCCAGGAGTCTCAGAATCGACCTATTTTGATTCAACATTAAACAATCAAATATTCTTTGTTTTGATCTGATAAAAATATATGTTGTAGTTCAATAAACATTCTTGATTATTCTATGGTTCAAAACACGATATTTACAACTTCACTCGATCATAAAAAATCGCAAACAAATCGAAAATAGGGAAGTTTTTTATCGTTTTTCAAGTCGTACTTGAAGTAGACCAAAGTTTTACTCTAAAAAAATATGTCAAAAAATAGGCAATGATGTTTAGAAGAATATTCTATGGCTATTTTTTTTCAAAACAGTTTTTTATTGTTTTGACAAGATATAATATAACAAAGCGGCCCGCGCGCTTCGCTTTAGTAGCCGGCTAGGCGTCTCCGAGGCAGGACCTGTGTCGCTTTTACTGGCTCGCCGCGTTCCTCCGCTAATCGATCGAAATATACGTTATATTATTGTTATTTTCCGTGTTTGTATATTAGTTTTAAAAATAAGCCTGTAAATATTGTTTTTAAGTTCTAGTATTAATAATTAAACAAGATGTTAGTTTATGTTGTAAAATATAGTGGTATTTAAGATTAAATTATGGGGAATAAAAACAGAAGAAAGAAAAAAATATCCAGGATTGAACTGCGGAAGCTTAAAAAAAAAAGGTAAGATTGATTATTATTTTTCTACGTATTTATACCTACCTACTTTTAAAAAACGACGCGACAGAGCAATATTGTAGTTGTATAGGTAATTATGTACTTACCTACTTGCTTTCGTCACAGTACTAGCAGACAGTAGCAGGTAGGTAACTAGGTACCATAAATTTACAATTATACTAATATCAAAGTAAATATAAACTACTACTCCATTCACAATAAGATTACTCATTTAAACAAACCTTTTTACAGCTTGTTCAAACGATTTTGACTTCTATTAAGTAGGCATAAGGATGGCATTAAAAGCAAAAAAGTGCTTACAATAATAACTGTTTACTGCTTTTAATGACATCCTTATGCCTACGGAATAGAAGTCAAAATCGATTGAACAGACGGTAAAAAAGGTTTGTTGAAATGTCTTATCTTATTGTAAATGGAGTATAGTTGATATTTTAGTTTTTATGGACAAAACAGTAGCACAACTACAACAAAGATAATTTTTGCTAATAAAACTTTTTATCTTTGCAGTTCATCGATACCAAGATGTAAAGGCGTATTTACAAAAAAATGCACAGGCGAACAGTAAGTACCTAATCTACAATTCGATTTTTTACCCGACTTTCAAAAAGGAGGAGGTTATTATGTTCGACTTTATGTATGTTTTTTTTTATGTATGTTCTGTTCACTGATTCTCCGTCAACTGTGGACCGATTTTCAAAATTCTTTTTTTATTTGAAAGAGTATGCTCCCGAGTTGGTCCCATTGTCACCAAATCGGAATCTGATGAGGGAATCCTATGGAAATCGAGGGAAACCCTCAAATTTTGTAGGCACAACTATAGCGATTTGGGTAGGTATTTTTTATAGTAGCTCGTGCATTTGCTTTCAGAAAGCACCATTCGGTGAAGTGGAACTGATGATGAAGACCACAGATGGCCATAGGAACTACTCGATAGTAAATATTTCACGGGTTGCGATTCGATTAGGCACTTTAATGTGGTTGCTAAGCACAATGGAGCTGATGGTGACTTCTCAATCAGCTCCAGTTCTTATAAGGAGAACTCCTCAACAATTAACGTTCCTGCATCGGGAAAAGCAATATTTTGTAAAAGGTGATGAGCAGTTGACATTAGGCTATTATAACTTAGATTAGTTACAAACTGGACTACTAAAAAATGAAAAATAAAAACTTTTTTACAAAAACAACCGACTTCCAACAAAACACTACAAAATGAAAAATAACTTTAATTTCGGAAGTCGGTCTCAATAAAAGAAAATGCGGAACCAACGTCACCGACTTTTTATTCAGTATTTGCTTCTCGCTCAGGCGCAATAGGTAGGTAGACATGTACTTACCTAATGCATCAACTCAAGTCTACTCTACAAATTATAATAATAATGCAAGGTTGTTGATGTTGTTGTACTTTTATACAAAATAGTGACTAGAATGTATGTAGATATCTGTTACCTCCTCACTTACCACTCGACTTACCGACTGACTTAACGACTTTGGTTAGTTTTAGTTTTGATTGTAATATCTTGAGTCAAATAAAAAGCAACTTTTTTCTTTTTATTGTTTCAGTGACAGTCATGATTCATATGATTTTACTGTTGAAGTGGAAAACAAGGAAGATGACTTTCAACCCGTTTCAGGACGCAGAATTGTCGACATAAATTTTATTTTGCGAAAACTGCAAGAAAAAGTAGGAATGAACGCGGCATGCCAATTATAAACCGTGTATGGCAAGACAAGGAAAATGAGCAACCAGATAAATGCGCATCCAGTACACACTCTCTGCCTCAACCAGCACCCTAATTGCGAAACACACTATCGATCTCAATTTGAATAATTTTGAAGCATATTGGTAATCCATTGCTTCATATGTTCGAAAAATGTGTCTGCTCAACAATGTAAAACACGCAATGAACGTTGTTGATCTGTCAAAATGAAACCCATTGCTACTAATAGTGTGTTACGCAATTACCCCGCTGATTTGCAGCAACCAGGTCCAAGCACGCTCGCGATTAATATTTATGATTTTTTATTATTTTTTTGAGTAAATTATTAAGTTATTATTATATATTTTAAAAAGTATTTCTTATTTCTAATAAATAATTTATTGTCCTGTGTATTATATTGTAATGAGTTTTATCAGAATTTATTTAATCCAAAGTAAGTAAGTAAGTATGTAACTAATAATAAATAACTAGCTTATGCCCGCGACTTCGTACGCGTGGATTATAAATTAGTTACAAAACATACATGTGGTAGGTGAAAACTAAAGTTACGGAATATAAACTCCTGTCAAAATCCTTCCAGTAGTTTATTATCAGACAAACATTCTAAAAACTGGATCGTAAGGAAGCGCTGTAACAGTCATGAAAGAAAAGAGGTAACAATTAAAAAAGAAACAATTGTTGGTAGGTAATAAAGTGATTTATGTTGATAAGTATACTTATATTTCCCTAAAAACTAAACACTCGAAATATTAACATGAATTCCGTAAAACAAAGTTAACTGTTCCTACTGTTACAATTTTAAACTGTGACGCAAAATTTTTGAACAGCGGGGTCAGCGAGTTCATTTGAACTACGCGTTCGCGGGACTTGCCACGCGAGGAGGGGGGTAACGCTAAATGCCTACTGCGCTCGAATATCCTGGCCTTAAGAACTGTCCAGCCATGGAAGACAAGGCGAAACATGCACTGGGGAGCTATTCTCTAAGCATACATAAAGCTGTATCCTTAGAGAATAGCTCCCCAGTGCACGTTTCGCCTAGTGTCTTCCATCACCTACAGTAGGATAGATTCTGATGCTAAAGGCGCTACACCGACATCTTTGCAATTCTGTCTCTAGAATTAACAAAACTAAACCTTGTAGTCGAGTTCTTACTCTAGGATACTGCTGATGACAATTCAAGCATGAAAATATCGTTCCTGATAATATCTTGAAGGTGTTTTAAGATATCTAATATCTGAAAGACAACTTGGCTTTAGAAGAGGCAAGTCGACCGAGGACGCAGCTATATAATTGACCAACTCCATAGCTTCTCTGGCAGTTTTCATCGACCTAGCCAATGCGTTTGACACAATATCAATAGATCTATTCTAACTATTATCAATACACAACAATATATCTATTATATATATTAGCAACGCGCTGGACTGGTCTCGAAGCTATTAACATATAGGTACCTACATGGTACCTACCATACCGTACCTACCATAGGTACTGTACAAATTTCGAAGATAGTTCGCTAACCTTATTTAATTAAGTATTCTGTCCATTTTCAAACAACCTGAAATTAAATTTAAGTTAACGCAAACGTCTAAAACACAGCCCCCCCCCCCCCCAAGACAGGCGCTGCCTAGTTTGGAGACCACTGTTCAAATTAGTATGTTTTATATTCCAGTTACAGTTATAAGCATACAATGTTATTATTTTTGAAATTTATTTTCTACCAATGGACCAATAAATTATTATAAATATCCCATTCTAATTCTATTTTTGAAAGGCGTAACAAAAGGTTGGTAGATATTTACAAAGCAGATGTGTGTGGAAATGCCAGGAGGGGGACGCCTTTGATAGATGATCCCAATGTGAACGGTGATGTTCTTCAAAGCGGTCAGGTGCGTAGTACTGTGGTAGTACTCGCAGCCGGCGCGCGTGATGACCAGAAACCTAATTCGGGTAATTAAAAACGTTCAAAATCTAGTCGCAATCTCATCTCAGCGACAATCAATGTCAATAACTTGTCAAAAATGTAGGGAAAATTTAGGGGTATTTTTAACGTTCTTAAAATTACGAGAATTGCCCCTCAGATTTATGAAAGCAAAAGGAGAATATAAGGATCGTAGCAGGTGACGTTATGTAGTTTCCACCTGCCCCCATGGGAACGAGACGTGAGTTTGTAATGTATACTTCATGTCCATGAGCACCTCCCAGTTATATCTACGGCATTAATAAACCAAACGATGTCCCTAAGTGCGCTCCGTGCTCGTAAATAGTCGCGGGAGCAAGGGGCGCGGTGTGCGAGTGGGCGCGCAGCACAGATGGCGCCGCGACTGTGGCGACCCCGCGTAAGGTATTAACTGATCATTAGGACGCACTAAATAACTGGCATAATAGATTATATACCGAAAAGTATCATAATCTAATTAGCATACGCTAAATAGATTATGATACTTTTCGGTATGTTATGGTTTGTTGTTATTTTAAACTAACTTTTGCCTGTGATTGTGTCCACGCGACTTCAGGCTTTATTTTTGGGATAAGGTATACTTACTATATTACATCTATACTAATATTAAGAGTTTGTTTGTTTGAACGTGCTAATCTCTTTATTTTGATACACCATATAGTAATGGTACTATTTTTTTTTTATATATTAAAATGCATCCGGCCGTTAGGATGCTTCAAGGGTATAAGGTAGTCTACAAACAAAGATACATAGTTAAGTATGCATATTAAAAACATAACCCGACCTCTTATGTAGTCATTCAATAAGACTCAAATTTAAATGCATAAAGTAATGCTAGTGTCAACACATCTTAATAAAAATAGCAAGCTTTAAAAAAATAAGTTTTGGTCATTGTATTATGCTTTTAACTTAATATTCTAATTTGAGTTAATTAAGTTACACCTTGTATACCCACAAAAACAAAAAAAAATTTATTCTATACAACGTGTAACGTTAAATTGTGCAGATCTAGCAACAATTGACAAAAAAACAGCTGACATACCGAGATAAAAAATAATGTTTCAATTTTAATTTTGTTATGTTTGAAAAAAGTTAAATATTTTATTCGGGACAGTAGATTTCAATATTGATTACGTAAGACTGATTTTCGTTAATTAAAGGTTCATCCTATTAAGGCCAGATTGTACAGACGCCAGCAGGTCAACCTACCCCAATCTGTCAAATTTCTTTGATAGATTAACAACTTTAGCACAAAGGAATAAGGTTCATATTCAATTGGGAAAATCTGACAGTTTGGGGTAGCTTGATGTGCTGGCCTCTGTACCTAATGGGAATAAAGTATCGTACAAAATAAAAAAAATATTAAGTAATCAAACAAACTTTTATTCTAAAACTAAAACACATACACACACACAATAACCACTTACAGAACGAAAATTATTTTTTTTTTTAAACGATATTATACAGTATGAAATTGAAAACTTGCGCCAACTCGAAATAGGAGGTGCAGTAACTTTAACATAATTATTAGTATATTGTTATTTCCCAAAACTAAATTCTTGAAAAAAATCGTGTCATTACCGTCATAGACAGTGCAAACTAAGTTATTGATAGTTATAGTTATTGTTTGTGTTGCAATTCTTTTTTTTTTCTAAAATTATCAAAACATTTAATAAAAGCGCGGATAAGCAATCCATTCATCGCTCAGTTCACAACGTGAAGCAAGCTGACGACGCGTTGAACTAGCAGTGTTTGCACATTTTTGACCGATCCTACGAAAAAAGTGCACGCGTCGACGTTGCCAAATTGCTTGCCTACGCGCACGTATCGTATCCCTTTCCTAATGACATGCTCTTGAATTAGATGTTTTAATTTGGCGCACTTATTCAATTTTATCTCGTATGTTGAATATATTGTATATCAAACAATTATAAATTTAGGATTTTTACGAACCCTGGTTACTACTAAGTGGCACCACTTTCATTAAAAAAACTTGTTCGTCTAGATTAGAATTAAAATATATAACATTATACTAAGTTTTGTCTTTGCAACACATGCAATTAAACACATGTGAGATATTTTAAAGAAAAAAAATTCGCGTGCAGCAACGTACACGCGATAGAAATGAAACTTCTTAAAAAAATAAAGAATAAGAGATTTAGTGTGAGAGACAAAAAGACACATCTTTCTTCTTTCTCGTGTAACAAAATGTGCCATAACAACGACGCATACTTGAAATATCATTCTCATTTCTCGTTAAATTATCGAATCGCCACAAGAAGTTTCACTTCAAGGACTTTATATTAAAAAAAACAAGCTAAAACTAAATACCAATACTCATTAGGAAACGATGCCAGACTTTGCCATTCACTAATGTTGACAACCATAATTTCAAAACTTCATGAATATTCTTTTAATCCGTAGACATTATTCAGACATGACGGCGTTATACGTGCAGCGGCCCGAGTTGCGCATACGCACTGCCACGTAGACAACAACAATAAAGGCAACGAGGGGCGGGAGCTGTTCCTCGTCAGTGCAACTTAAACATGCTCAACATACTCGACAGTCACATTGAGCAACATTCTTGCGATATAAAAACTGAGTAACCACAAAACAGGCGATCAAGAACTGCTACGAAAACAGCTGGGACGTGATATATAAATGCTATAGATTATAATGCGGTCGCGTAAGACCACCAACGTTTATCTACAACGTGTAACGTTAAATGCGCAAAACCTCATACACCCCAACTTAGAATATTGAGTTAAAAGCATAGTACAATGACCAAAACTATTTTTTTTTTAAGTTAACTATTATTATTAAGAAAATCGTGTTGATCCTAGCATTACTTTTTGCATTCAAAATTAAGTCTTATTGCCTTATGATAAGACTTAATTTTCTTTGGCTCGATCGGCGGATAGTATGGCAAAATACATAATTTAAAAAAAAAACTATATTAAAAGTTACTGAAATCGATTCAGTAGTCAATTATGAACAAACTATTTTCAGGTTTTGCGCATTTAACGTAACACGTTGTATAATAAGTATTATTTAACTTATGTTAAATAGTTATTCTAATATTGTCCTTTGTCGATTAAAAGACATAAAAATAGTTTTAGTTTTTACAATTCGTATTATAAATAACATATAAACATAATATTTTGTTGACACGGCAAATGTTTCTGTGTAACATGAAAACGCGACCTTGTTGAGAAAGTTACATTGCAAACTTAATAGAACATGGTTGCAAAAAATGTCTTACGTTGATGCAAACGAGTAGCATACAATTTTAAGTAATTTGAATAAAACCATAAACTAATAACAATTTGGTTAAGGATTCTTAGATCATACTTATTATGACTATGAGCACTTGAGTGAGATACCTCGGATACAGGTACAAATGTTTCAAGTCTTATCCTTATCTAACGGGTGTAAAAAGACACGTAACGAAGCCGAGAGCCACTTTGCTATCATTGTACTTAATATTTTTTTTTGTACTGACCATACCTGGAAACCTGGTTGCGGAGATATTGAAGGTCAAAATTCCAACTTTTACTGATGTTTTTTCACGAAAATAGGTTTTTAATGTTATGACGTAACTTTAAATACGACCCCTGTGCCGTTGCATGTACCCCTAAGCACAATGCTTTGCGTGAGTTACATTGTGTACTACCGCAAACAGCAATTTACACACCGAAAATAAAAATCGGTTCCCAGCACAGATATAGATACACCTAGATAACGCAAGAGAGCAACTACTTCGCGTGCCAAAAATCGCACCAACTTACGTACAAAAATCGTAAGCCGACAATTTCGCGCTCAGTCCAGCCGATCGATTCTGTAAAAATCTCACCGTGAAAAGTTAGGTGAAGTGAGCTTAGAGTGAGCTGTCAAGAAAATCAATCCCTAAGTATCAGGATGACACTGACAGCTCACTCCACGCTCACTTCACCTAAGTTTTCAAGGTGAGATGGTAACAGAATCGCACTGCTGTGTATTGCTGGCTAGGTGAGCGTGAGTGAGAAGGAGTACTTGTGATGTCATAGGAGGTAGTCAAAAAAAAATGGCACGCTTGGTTTACATACAGATCGTGATACTTGGGTTATCTAGTAGATATCTACATCTGTGGTTCCCAGCATTTTTTTTTTTGTGCGACGTTAATTTAGTAGTACTTATCTTAGTTTGATGTACAGAATGCGTAATTGATGGCTATGCGATGTCTTTTTACACCCTGTAAATGCACCGAGTGGGTTAAGTTCACAATACCGGGCGCGTCCCGCCGCGCTACCGGCGCGAGTTGTCGGTGCGCTGTACGTCGGACATGCCGTCCACGAACCGCGTCCGGAACAGCACGTTGGCGTTGTTGAACATGCCATCCTTCAGAGACACGATTATAAACTGCAAGAGAAAATTATGTAGTTTTTATCGCATTTATTGGAATTATGACTATTTCATGAACACATGATTATGAGCAAATACAAATAACTTAGGCCGAACTTGACCAAACTTTTCTCCCTAGTATCAGCCTTAGGAGGTCTGCTAACCGAAACTGAAAGTGTTGGTCTCGTGGTGGTAAGCGCGACTGCTGAACGTGGGGTCCTGAGTTCGATTCCCGGGTCAGACAAAGTGTTATTGAGTTTTTCTTAGTAACAGCCCAGAGTTTGGAAGTTGGTGGTGTGATACACCCGTGCCTCGGAAAGCACGTTAACCCGTTGGTCCTGCGACTGATCTCTCTCCGGTCGTGTCGGATTGCCGTCCCATCAGACTATGAGAGTGAGGGAAGAAGGAATGCCCCTGTGTCTGCGCGCACACTTGTGCACTATACTATCTCCTACGTACCTGGCTAATCTCCGTTGAGATTGGCCACCGTGACCGAAATCGGTCAGGGCGGCTATTTTTTTTTTTTTAATAAATTATAACGTACAAATGCGACTTGAAGTCGTCAAAAAAACCGAACAGTCGGTTTCGGTGAGAGTTTTTTTTTTCATACAAAATACTACAGTAATGTTATGTGAGTGTTACCTGAGAGTGTTTGAAGTGCTCCTTGAGCATCTGGCCGATGTTCTGCGTGTGGCTGAGGTCCAGCGCGGCGTCCACCTCGTCCAGGATGTAGAGCGGCGCCGGCTTGAACAGCAGCATGGCCAGCACCAGCGACAGCGCCACCAGCGAGCGCTGCCCGCCCGACAGCTCGCCCAGCGACTCCTTCCATGTCTTGTTGAAGCCCACTCTTATCTGCACACGACACCACACTCGATATATAAACTTTAGGCAACTCGCTCGATTCATTTTTTGTATTTGCTTAGCTTAAATTACTTCGGGCGGATTTCACTGACGCAGCTGAACGCAATCAACACATATAAACTACATTCAAGAGCTGTCAGGTCAGTGTCGTCATGGTAGTGAAATATTGCCACTGACAGCTCTTGAACGCAGTTTAAATGTACTGATCACGTTTAGTTTGAGGCCCTAATTTGTAAATATGTATGTAAATCAATTATTTCAATAAACAATTTCAGTTTCATTGATGATATTAATTTGAAATTTGAATAACGTGCCATGCAAAATGGCAACGTGGCGCTCCGCTAAAGTAGCACGCACTGCTATGCTACTGTGGCGACGCTAAATGTGCGATTGACTGTAAATTTGTGTGAAAACTAATATACGCTATGTGTGTGCAAAATATTGCAGTTCACTGCTGGAAAAAGGTCTCTTCAATGACTAATATGCACTTTGACTTTGGTTCTCAGTCAGGCCGCTGAGTGCGCCGTACCTCCAGCCCGTCCAGCACCGTCATGCCGTCCAGCGGCTTCAGCTTGGCCTGCGCGCCGGGCAGCAGAGTGGAGAAGATGGACCCGAAGTCCCTGTTGACCTGCTCACATGCTGTGATCAACGTCTTCTTCTTCTTCTCATCAAGTTCTGCCATGACTTGCACTAACTTAGCTCTATCCGCCTCCACTATCTGCTTCTTGCGCATCAAGTCTTGGTACTGTAACATACTCAATTCATTATTTTGTTATTCAGTAACAATTCACATTGAAATAACATATTTTGAATCCAATGATAATAATTATTATACATATTATTACGAAACTGTGGTGTTTGACAGATAGTTGACAGTTGAGAGTTGACTGACAGTTGATTATTATAACAAGTGAGGGTACCCCACAGGACACTTTTCAAGCTACCGACATATGCCGGGGGCAGCCATTATGAACGCCAAGTAAGTACATAACAGTGGCGACGAGGAAAAAACGTGAAATATCGTGAAAAAACCAGTGAAAATTTTGTGAAAACGGTGTAAATACAATGGCAGATATAAGATTTGAGATTTTTGATATGAAAAGTGGGGATTGGGAATCATATAAAGAACGATTTGGTTATTTCTTAGTAGCACATGGCTTAACAGAACCTAATAAGCAAAAAGCTGTATTTTTTGCATCTTGTGGTAGTGATCTGTATAACTTAGTTAAATCATTAGTGTTTCCGGATTCGGTGAGCCAGATTACATTAGGTGAAATAGAGACAAAACTGAATAACCATTTTAGTCCGCGACCAAATGAGATCGTAGAATCATTTAAATTCCACAGTAGGAATCAGGGTAAAAATGAATCAATTCAAGAGTACATTGCAGCACTTCGAAAAATGTGTAGGTTTTGCAACTTTGTAGATTTAGAAAGAACCTTGAGAGATAGACTGGTGTGTGGCGTAAATAATGCCAAACTGCAAGAGAATTTACTAAAGAAGGTTAACCTAACTTATGCAACAGCTGTGGAGTTGGCATTGCAAGCGGAAAAATGTGTTGAAGACCTAAAGATCTTGAAAGTACCGGCCATTGAGGAAGCATCAATCACTTGTCCGGTAAGTGCAAACAGGGACAATGTGGTAGAACCAATGGAGGTAAATGCAGTGGACGAGAAGAAAAAGAAGCTATACTGCTACAGATGCGGAGGAAACCACTTGTATCACAAATGTAAGTTTGTTTCTGCTAAATGTAACACATGCAACAAAGTAGGCCATATTGCAAAAATGTGCAGAAAAAATAATAATGGAACTGGTGATATCAAAGAGATTCAAGAAAGGGAAGAAGAATATATGAATGGAGTATACTGTGTGGGAGGTACACACCGTGAACCTGCTATTTATACTGAACTTCAACTGAATGGCAAATTAGTCAAGTTTGAGGTTGATTCCGGCTGTTCGTATACAATAATGTCAAGGGAACAAGCAGAATTAATCTGGCCTAATGGATTGAATTTACAGGAATGCAGGCTAAACTTGCAGACTTGGACGAATGCTAAAGTGCAGGTGCATGGCAGGACCAAAGTTTTTATTAAATATAAAAACTTTAAAGGTTACCTGCAAATAATAATTGGACAGGGGCGAGGTAATCTCCTTGGTAGGAATTGGTTCAAGCCTCTAGGGATTTCAGTTGAAGGTATAAATAACATCAATTCTCTGGATAGTGAAAAGGATAATGAATCTCTGTTGAAAATACTTAAAAAATATGAAGAATTGTTTGATGGACTTGGCGAATACAAAGGACCTGAAGTTGTGATCAATTGCAAGAAGGATGTACAGCCGAAATTTATGAGGAGCAGGTCAGTACCATTTGCGATAAGAGACAGAGTGTGTGAAGAAATAGATAGGTTGGTTAGTGTGGGAGTAATGGAGCCAATAGCTTATTCAAATTGGGCTACACCAGTGGTTCCAGTTTTAAAAAAAGATGGTAGTATTCGACTGTGTGGAGACTACCGGTTGACTGTAAATTCAGCAACTGACACAGATACATTCCCTCAACCAACAATTAACGAGTGTCTGTCTGAAGTAGCAGGTGGCATAATGTATACCAAACTGGATTTGAAAGAGGCTTATACACAGCTGAAAGTATCGGATGAAACAGGTATGCTCCTGACAATTAATACACTAAAGGGACTATATAAGATGAAGAGATTACCCTATGGTTTGAAGGCTTGCCCAGGTATATTTCAACGGGTCATGTCAACAACATTGGCAGGTATTAAAGGAGTGACTGTATTGCTAGATGACATTTTAATAAGTGGAAATAGGATAGAGCATAACAAAAGGCTGGAAAAGGTACTGGAGTGTCTAAAGGATGTAGGACTCAGGCTGAACAGAAAGAAGTGTGAGTTTGCAACAAATAAAGTAGAATTCCTTGGTTATGTGGTGGATCAAGATGGTATTCATCCTAGTGAAAAAAAAATCGAATTGATTATGAATGCGAAGAGCCCTAGAAATGTTAAAGAGCTACAAGCTTTTTTGGGATTGTTGAATTTTTATGACAGGTTTATTAAAGATAAAGCTACGTTATTGGAACCACTACATAGGTTGTTGGATAAAGATGCTGTATGGAAGTGGGGCAAGTTAGAGACAGAAACATTCCAGAAGGCTAAAGCTATACTATCTAGTAAAGATACTCTAATACATTTTGATAATAACAGGAAGGTAACATTAACATGTGATGCTTCAGAATATGGGGTAGGAGCCGTTCTGTCTCATGTTATGGATGATGGATCAGAAAAACCTGTTGCTATGGGATCCAGAACTTTATCTAAATCGGAACGTAATTATGCACAGATTGATAAAGAAGCGGCAGCGATTATATTCGGCTTAGAAAAATTCAATCAGTATGTATATGGAAGACATGTAGTAATATATACTGACCATAAGCCATTGCTTGGGATTTTAAGCCCAAATAAAGCAATACCTAAAGTGCTATCCCCAAGAATGATGCGATGGGCTTTGAAGCTGAACTCACATGATTATGAATTACAATATAAACGTGGCAATTGTATTGGTAATGCCGATGCTCTCAGTAGGTGGCCAATGGATACGACTGAAGATTGTAAGTCAGATACTGACGATGTTGAAGATATTTTATTACTGTCGGAGACACCAAGCGCCATTCAGTATTCAGCAAAAGATATTGCAGAACAAACGGGGCGAGACGATATTTTATCTAAAGTGAAATTCTGGATATTGCATGGATGGCCTGATGCCGTAAATGACAGTAATATGAAATTATATTGGCTCAAAAGAAAGGAGCTATCTGTTACAAATGACTGCATAATATGGGGTACTCGAGTGGTTATACCGCCATTGATGCGGGAACACATGTTACAGGCTTTACATGAGACTCACGATGGCATAGTAATATCAAAATCAATTGCACGAAGCTATTTTTGGTGGCCAGGGCTGGATCATGAAATTGAAGCATTAGTGGCAAATTGTGATAGTTGTCAGGTAAATAAAAATATGCCTGCAAGCACTGGACATTCTTGGATCACCCCTTCTAACCCATGGCAACGTTTGCATATTGACTTTGCTGGTCCAGTTGACAATAGAATATATCTAATTGTGGTGGATCCATACTCAAAATGGCCAGAAGTAAAGATAGTTAGATCAACGTCAAGTGAATGTGCAATTAAGGCTTTAAGAGAAATTTTTGCCCAGCAAGGATTGCCACAAGTATTAGTATCGGATAATGGAACGGCATTCACATCTGAACAATTCAAGAATTTTATGAAATGCAATGGCATTCAACATATATTGACTCCACCATACACACCATCATCAAATGGCCAAGCTGAAAGATTTGTACAAACAGTAAAAAAGAAATTACGTAGTTTGGCTGGAACTGACATGGATATTAAATTACCACGTCTGTTGTTTAGTTTGAGAGTAGCGCCAAGCTCGGTTACTGGAAAGTCTCCGGCAGAATTGTTGAATAAACGTCGTTTTAGAACACGGTTTGATATCATACATCCTTTCTCCACAAAACCTGTTGCTGAAAGACAAATCGAAAGTAACATAGAAGTACCAGTGAGAGGATTTAGATTGAAGGACAAGGTGTGGTTGCGTAACTATTCAAGAGGGGAGAAGTGGGTGAAAGGAGAAGTCTTCAGAATCAGGGGTCCTGTTCGGTTCTTGGTAAAGATCAATAACGGACCAATAGTTACACGACACATAAACCAACTACGACGACGTGATTCTGATGAAGATTCAGGTCCTAGTAATGAAATGCGTGATATACTCGGCATACCAACAGATGCAGTAGTAACTTGTGAAGGAGGCATGTTACAAAATAATTAAATAATAAGAGTGATTTAAATATTAGGATAGTTAGGTTAGTTAGATAAAAACTTATTTATAAATAATATTATAGTAATTTGAGTGAAGTCTGTGAAGTGCATAAAGAATAGGGGGGAAGGCATGTGGTGTTTGACAGATAGTTGACAGTTGAGAGTTGACTGACAGTTGATTATTATAACAAGTGAGGGTACCCCACAGGACACTTTTCAAGCTACCGACATATGCCGGGGGCAGCCATTATGAACGCCAAGTAAGTACATAACAGAAACCTATGACAATAATATAAAATAACATATTTGATTACGAAGTGACATATTTTGAGGCGAAGCGACGTCAGCATCGATTGACCGCGGTTTGGTTGCGCCCTTCTTCCCATTATTTCTTACCTGTTCAATGAAATTGGCGAGCTGCATCCCAACAAGTAAAACAAGTAAGTCAAAACGTTTGTTGCAAACTAACTGTACAAATATTGGTCTTATGAATATTCCTACAGACCCAATATACTTTTTATAACATTAAAATGGCTGTTTTGATAACAGATTTCCGAAGAGATGATTTTTGGTTAAGGACGCGTTTACAAATTGAAGCGCTTCAATCTTAGGTATTCAGTTTTACTACTACACGTGCGCGGACGCACACAGCGACATGCGCGAAGCGGCGATATTATGAGTAAACTGACACGACTTGATACTTGAGCCTAATTTAATTTATGCCATGTATTTTTTTTTAAGCTTACGTTTATTTGTTTTCAAAAAGCTTGTAGGTAATGTGAAATGTTCATAAAAGTAGATGCTATTTACTTAATTTCATTGTACAGTGTTTAATCAAGTACTTGTCAAAGTACCTATGTATTTACAATTTGCGGACGAGCTTATTGAAAACAAATAATCTAAAAGAAGGTTATTTTATAATGAATATGTTGAACTGTCAAATTGGAATGGATTGCCATTCCAAGTTTTTTTTTTTTGTAAGTAAAAAGTTTTTTTTTTTGTAAAAAAGTTTTTATTTTATTACTTTTTAGATTTAGGTACCTACCCCACGCAAATTCATATAACACTTCTTGCTAAAGAATAATGAGGGTGTATCGTGGTGTACTGAACACATCTGCGTACCCCTTTAGAAGGTACGGGCATGATGTTATGTTGTGTGATTGCGTAAACAATGTAATGTACGCATAGAATATTTTTAAATAAATAAATTTAAGTTTAGAAGAAAAATGTTCCTAAAGTCAGCACGATATCGTCAATGTTGTGTGAAGAGGCAACGGAAATTCTTTTTTACAATATTATAAACCAAAATTTTCGAATAAAAAATTGCTACCATTTGAAGATGAAAGA
The DNA here is from genome assembly GCA_949316385.1 of Globia sparganii. NCBI lineage: Eukaryota > Metazoa > Arthropoda > Insecta > Lepidoptera > Noctuidae > Globia > Globia sparganii. Next base: position 21,710,599 of record OX438671.1, read on the forward strand.
GTAATCTTATCTGTAGTAATTATTAGTTACATTTGGATTCGTATCATTTTGCCGCAAAATGTACCGAAAACCTGCTCATTTTTGTCAAATTCGTAAACGCGTCCAACTATGGTAGATATAATTTATATTGGATACATAATTTTATATTATCTCCTAAACCGTAAAAGTGTGTATTTGTATGGCTTTCCTTCACTGTCATAACGCGTTGTTGTCCAATAGGTATTATGAAAGCCAAGACCTAAATGTAATGTTACTGTTTGCCGCAACGTATCATGGGCGTTTGTTTATATAAGTGTTATAAAACGAATTTCTTGGCCGGCCACGTAGTGTTCCTACCTGCTCCTCCTCCTTGCCGAGCAGCGTGTGTGCCCTCGCGTTGAGTCCTCGCGCCAGCTTGTCCTTCCTCTCCTTGAGCTGGGCCAGCCTGGCGCCGGCCACGTCGGCCTCTTTGAAGTCGAACATGCCGCCCGCAAGGCCGAAGTACTGCCTCTCTGACGTTATCCACGGGTTCTCGTCTTCCAACGATATGAGCTGGTGAGATTACAGTCGGTTATTAGTAGCAAACTCTTTTCAAAGGAGACGACTGAAAAGAGCAGCTGTTTCTTTTTTGGGTTTTCATATTCACGCGTACTGTTCTATAATAATAATAAAACTTTATTGCTCAAAAGATTACAGAGATTTTACATTGGCCCCCAAATTGGGAAAGCCTGTATCTTGGGCACCTGAAGGCTAATTCTCGTAATTTAAAACGTTCAAAATCTAGTCGCAATCTCATCTCAGCGATAAACTAATGTCAAAAACTTGTCAAAATGTAGGGAAATTACAGGCATTTTTGACAGATTGAGACTGAGACCAGACTGTGAATGTTCTTAAAATTACGAGAATTGCTCCTCAGATCTGTTAGAGTTTGTCCAGTTTGGACCATATACAATGTGGCAGGTAAAAGACGGGATGTGCTTTAAGGTGTAGTACCTACTCAAGAAAATGTACAACTTTTACTGTAGGACCGACTACTAAACTCAACACAAATCCCTTTACTTACTAACTTTTTTAATTTAGTTTTACCATGTTATTCTTTTCTTACTAAACTGTTTTTAACCTTTCAAATTGCTGTAGGTATGTACTGTACAACTGGTTAACGCAACATAATATACTTGTAACTAGACACTTAAGTTTGCTATCAGTCTGGAAGCTCTCATAAGAATAAAATAAACCTATACCCTGGTACTGTGCGCGGTGGCCTCAGTCTGCATCTCCTTGATGGTGTACTCCAGCTCCTTGATCTGCAGCTCGATCTCTCCGTTCCTCTTGAGCAGCTGTTCCTTCTTCCGCACGATGTGTGATATCTCCGTGTTGCGAGACGCTATCTCCGCCTTCTGGCGCTTGATGCGGTCCTGCATCTCTTTAACGGCTTCCTTTAAAAAGAAGGAAAGAGAAAATTATATTAATATTCTTACGGTCGTAGGATGACAGTAAGAAGTGTAATTTTACTGCAGCTAATTAAAAGTCGGACTATAGTAATCTTACTGAGAATTTATCCCGCTAAAGGGCACAATTGCACTATCAAAAAGGATAAAATAAAAAGGTTGAAGTTCAAAATCTTCTAATATATAAAATTCTAGTGTCACGGTGTGCATAATTGAACTCCTCCGAAACGGCTGGACCGATTTGTATGAAATTTTGTCCGCATATCGGCTAGGTCTGGGAATCGACCAACATCTATTTTTCATAACCACATTTTTTTTTGCAAAACGACGTTTGCGGGGTCAGCTAGTATTTATATACATTATAAGAGACCGTACTAGGGCATTCGGTTATGAAACCTACACTCAGCGGCAGTAAATGTGACCCAAGCATTAAACGCGAATTTATGAACGGACTAAACTTATTCTTTGATATGTTTAATGAGAATAAATGAGAACTAGCCACTCGCGTTGGTTCAAGTGAATAATTTCGCATTAGGTTAGTTTAAAATTGACTAGTGTATAAAAAAAATGACAAAGATGTTTGTAAAGCTCCCTAGTAATAATGCTGTAAAATTTTCTTTTTTACGACTTTTTATTGAGTGAGTTATGCTAATATCAGAAGAAGTACATGCTACGTAGTGCTAAGTAGGCCGCTTGGGCCCGCTTGTTAGTCGTCGAAAGACGAACTCAGTGTAGGGAGGCTGTAATTCTTGTACAGTCAACAAAAGAGATAGTATGCAGGATCGTCGGATATAGTTGAAGTTTAGTAAGAAACCGATGGATGTTCTCGAATAAAATTTAATTTTGTTAATAGAAAACAAGCAGCTCATTTATCAAATTAAATTTCAGTCAAATCAAATCAAATAATTTATTTTTTGCCAACATGTGTAGGGGGATAGAAGTTATACATGTTTAGATAATGTTCTCAATGCTCTGCCGTCACTTGGGCGTGCAAAATTTACACATAAATTACAGTCTACCATCAAAATACCATGCTGAATAACAATAAATATTACAATATTATTAAATTGGAACATCATTTTAACCATTTTTCAGTCGACAACATCCATCGGTTTCTTACTAAACCTCAACTATATCCGACGATCCTGCAGACTTATCTCTTTTGTTGACTGTACCTCATCAATCATCATCATCGTAGTTTTTATATTTATATCTGTAATTTATTTATGGTATACAGAGGCCAGCACATCAAGCTACCCCAATCTGTCAGATTTTCCCAATTGAATATGAACCTTATTCCTTTGTGATAAAGTTGAAAATCTATCAAAGAAATTTGACAGATTGGGGTAGGTTGACCTGCTGGCGTCTGTACAATTGTACATAATAAAGAGTATTCTATTCAATCATTCATCTATTCAATCATGGTGATTTTCTGTAAAAGGTATCACGTCAATTCATGTGTCTCTGCTTTCAAGTGTATATTATACAGTTTTTTTATGACCATCTGGTACTCATTGGGTAACTCCAATTAAAAGTCCATGTATAAAATAATGGTACATAGGCCGCGGATCAAATTCACGTGCTAATAATTGCCAAATGGTGCACGGTTATATTCGGTTTATAATTTATTTAGTAACTATAATGTCTTGTTTTACTACCTTTAAACTAAAATCCAATATTTTTATTTCGACCCCATCGTCACGACTAAATAAAATAGGATATTTTTTAAAAGAAGTAGTTCACTGTTGATTTTTTTAATGGATAAATTAGTGGTACAGTCAACAGCAAAATTAGGTGATGAAAATCAGAAATTCAATACTAATGAACGGAGTTTGCGTCAGAACTGTGTAGCGTCGAAGTAGTAAATGTTTGGTATAATTTAAAAACACATACTTTTGAATCACTTCGACGCCACACAGTTCTAACGCGAACTCCGTTCATTAGTATTGAATTTCTGATTTTCATCGTCCACTTTTGCTGTTGACTGTACATTACTGCAGCGGCCTGCAGAGGAGCTATTGCTGGTCCGGGTGGAACGTGGAAATGTGGGCCGAGGCATATATTTGACCAGTACAGCATTTTCGTTTTAAGTCGAAGAAAGTTGTCAAAATAATGCTCGAATTTCGAAGTATTTTTGAGAAAAATACATTTATAAGACTGACAGTATAACTCACATTTCAAATTTCCAGTGGACCAAAATAGGTTTTAAGTTTAGCAAATTCCATTAAATTGCAGAACGCTTCTGATTTAAAAAAGGTTTATTTGTAGAGGACTTTTTTCTATTTGATTTTTTATAATTAAAATAAAGATATTGTTGGATTGTTTTGACGTTCACAAAAAGAGGCGCAATCATTACTTTAAAGTGTTCAATAATATTTTTAGGAGCGCAAAATGGGAATTGTCAGAGGTTTGATTAAATACACGCCTCTTATAATTTGATTTAATTTCACATTCAAAGTGAACAGCGTCAATTAGCCATGAGAATGCTGCAGCTGATATAGCTGGGTTTGCCGACCTACTGATGCTGGCTCAGGAACGTGGAGATTGGCACAAACAAAGAGGCCTGTATGGGCGGTAGTTGGTCAGGTCAGCGATACAAGGTGTGCTCACGGTGGCGGCGGCGAGGTCGGCGTGCGCGCGCTGCAGCGCGTCGCGCATGCGCGCGGCGGCGGCGCGGCTGTCGGCCTGCTGCTGCCGGCTGCACGCCACGGCCTGCTCCAGCTCCACCACCTCCAGCTTCAACGTCTCCAGCTCTTGCTCCCGCTGCTTCCACAAGGTGCCGTGCACTTCGGCGTCTTTCTTCGCTTTCTTTAACGCCTCTTCGGCTTTTTTGTACTCTCTGTTGAAAAAAAAATAATATTGCAAGCAAGTATAAATGATAGCTTACTACCAGTCATTCTACACGTGTCCGTGGGTCTGGTATGCGCTAAGGTCAGACAACGCCCTGCATGTGCAGTATAACAACGCGTTCATGCTAGTGGGGCTATAAGAGCATTCAAGTCTTATTATTAAAAACACTGAAGACATATGTGAGATTTCCGTTAAGGTTCTTGTAAATATCATTGTCAGAATTGCCCGTCCTAACACTTAAACTCATCAGTCACATTTTGGAATCCTGGGTGTAGAACCAGTTAAAACGGGCTTCCAACCCTTTTCCCGGGTATCGGACTATTTACCTGACTTGCAGGCATGGCTTGGTTGCTTTTACCAACCACATAAAACGCGCGAAGGTCGAGATCATCAAATTCGTTCTGACCACATGTTCATGTCATATGCTGCGATTCTGTTGTGGCACTTCGAAGTTGAGTTTCGTCAGGATCGACTAGGCGCGCTACGCTTTGGGACTGTTATAGTAGTATTAATACCTCTAGGGTTAACATTTATATACTATTTGATTTCTTTCTTTCACTGTTTCTAACGCGATAACTAAAGTTCATCGTTATAAGATATTATTGATTCTAAAGTTTACGTAATCTAGGGATCACGAACTAAAAACAGGATTGCAATCGATTCATAGGTTCAGAAAACAAATACGTAGCAAAGATTACCATCCGGTGTACCTTAAGTTTTCTCGTATTGTATTATCAGTTATATCAAATTTCGTATTATCGACCAGAAGAGACCTTCGCCACAACAATTTAGGCGATATTAACTCCCCCTATCTCACTCCCCTGAGCAGTGGATGGGGCTGGTTTTCAGATCCTTGATCTGGACAGTCATCGTTGCAGCGTCATACATAAATAGTATAACGCTTTTATAACAAGTTGCCAGTCGGTTACAGAACTTGGCGATGGAATGTTCAAGACCCACATCACACGTGCGCGTATCCAAAAAGCATGTTCATTTGTTGTACATAATGAAAATCATGTCATTTGATTTAAATTGTTTTATTTTGATTTTGTGAGGTTCATAGCAGGTGCCGTCCTGTAGTTTCTGTTTATGTATTTATTTATTATTATTTTCTTTTTTAAATGGAGGTTTTTTTTATTTCGTGAATGTGAAACCTATCAGGATGCTTCAATTTTTTTACCATTTTCTATTTTGTTAAGTACTTACGTACTTGATGACAGACCTACACTGTCCTCCCATACCTATCAACAGTGTAATTTGAAAACGTTGTTAAAGCCAATTTTAAAAGAACCATGGTTCCGTTCATATACGTGCCCATTTAGGAACAGCCGATCGATTCTGTAAAATCTCACCCTGAAAAGTTAGGTGAAGTGAGCTTAGAGTGAGCTGTCAAGAGTACCAATCCCTAGCATCAGGATGACACTGACAGCTCACTCCACGCTCACTTCACCTAAATTTTCACGGTGAGATGGTTACAGAATCGCACTGCAGATTACATTTAGGTTTGTGTGAAATGAAATCATTTGAATTGATAATTTTCTCCATAAAATGCCACACAATAGTTGGGAGTAAGAACTCTCTGCCATTTTTCAAGATGCTATTGTTGCTGACCCGTATTCTATGCATCAATGATACGACGTTTTTGCGAATGACTGCATATAAAACCGTCAGTGCGGTCCTGTACAAACTTCTCTAAACACACGACATCTTCAAACATTACTAATATCCCTCTACGTATATCGTACGACAGCACTCACCTCTCCCGGTGCCCCTTGATGTCTTGCACCTTGTCCTCTAGCTCCTTCGCTTGCGCGGCCGTCTGTTGCTGCGTCAGCTTTGCGTTCTCTAGGGCTTGCTTTAGCTCAGCTATCTACATCACAATAAAAACATTATATTTGATAAACGATTGAAAACAAGGATGAGTAAGTATATGGAATACATTTATACCTGAGCCCGCAAGCTCTCGATCTCGGCGTGCATCTGCGCGTGAGACGTGCTCGCCAGGCGCGCCTTCACGATGTTCAGCTCGTGAGTCTTTATATCGAACCTGCAGGCAAAGCTAATACGTCAGAACGAAATCATTTTTTTTTTTTAAATAATTATGGTTACGCCGTTACTAGCAAAAAAAAAAACAAACATGTCAACCCACACCATTGTCCACATATTAATAAAACACAGATTAAGTGAAGAACAGTGATTAGGAGTATACAATGGTTAGCTTTTAGTGATGGCTTAATTTAACTCAACTTTAAAATATTTACTAATTTATATTAGAATTTGAAAATTGTGCAAAATTTGGTTCCCATTCATAAGGGGTTTCGGCTTGATATAGGAATTGAATCGAATTGCTTCAATGACAAAAACACCAATTCACATTATGTATGTACATAACATATATTACTTTGTAAAGTCTTACTTTTGTTGTGTAGCGGTGTATAGATTCCCGGCTTCCTCCATTGACTCTAGTTCTGCAATGCACTGCGAAAGCTCTGCCTTCGCCGTCTTCTGATCTTCTTCCAACTTCTTGAGCTCTTGCAACTTGATTAGCACCGGGTCTCCCTAAAAACAATAATTTCATGAAATTTTAAATTTTAGTTTTCATTGATTTTTTTGCGATCTGCCTACTCCTAAGAGAGCGACGAACAATTTTGACGTGTAAAAGTTTTATTCATAACAAACTTACTGATTATAAGCCTCGAATTATAAAGACACAATAATTGAATATGTATTGATACGTACGGAGTCTACGGTGTGCGAAGGCCTAGAAGTGACTTATGAAAGAGAAATGAAATGCCAGCTTCATTTATGTAATAAATATTTTTATTGTATCTCATCATGAGTCCAAGCCTGATTGATAGTTTAAGCACAGTCATAGTACACTTGTGATATGTAAAGCAAAAGTAACGAGTGGTAATGTAATATCGCAATGTCACACTAAAACCGGGTTACTTTCGCGAATAGATCTTCAATCGTTATTTAGCCACTACGCTATAGCTCACATACATAGGTATAGTGCGCGGTCAATCTTAATAAAAGTGCTAGAAATAGGGTAGGTTGTACTAGATTGAACTGTTTTCGGTATTTATTAGTTTTTTTTTGTGAATCCAGGTTCCCTAGACTAATATCTAGACCTGGACCTAACGTTCAGATAACGTTAACGTTTAGTCTTTGAGAAAAACCTATTTAATTGAGTTTATATAATGTAATACTCATAGTTTATTAATTTTGTAAATATGGTTTTATCAACCTGCGTTCAGAGGCTTGTCACAACCTGCAATCACAAGCTACTGACTATACTATCCTCTTTTATAAAATCAACAATTGAACATTGATTGATTTTGCATTGAATGTTAATTGAATGAATCGATTCTTTTGTTGAATGAATCGATTCTTTTGTCACATCACTATTTAAAGTGGTAACACATAAGCTGTCATTTTACTGCAGCTAATTAAAAGTCCTAGTATATATATGTTATCTTACGACCTTTTTCATGTTTCCGATGTTGCTAGACATATCTAGGGGTACGTGACGTGGAAAGCTTTATGCGTCGGACTCCTAAGGCACGCGCTTGTGTAACATTCAGTAGACAGTCTCTATAGCGGACCCACCTGGATCGCGGCGCCGCCAGTCAGGGTGCCGCCCGGGTCGCACACGTCGCCGTCCAGCACGACGGCGCGGCGCCGCACGGCCGGGTGGAAGGCCACTCGCTTGTGTAACATTCAGTAGACAGTCTCTATAGCGGACCCACCTGGATCGCGGCGCCGCCAGTCAGGGTGCCGCCCGGGTCGCACACGTCGCCGTCCAGCACGACGGCGCGGCGCCGCACGGCCGGGTGGAAGGCCACTCGCTTGTGTAACATTCAGTAGACAGTCTCTATAGCGGACCCACCTGGATCGCGGCGCCGCCAGTCAGGGTGCCGCCCGGGTCGCACACGTCGCCGTCCAGCACGACGGCGCGGCGCCGCACGGCCGGGTGGAAGGCCACTCGCTTGGCCGTCTCCAGGTCGCTGCACACCAGCGTGTTGCCGAACACCCAGGCCATGGCGCGCTGCAGGTGGCTGTCGAAGGAGATGAGGTCCAGAGCCAGCTGGACGTTCTCGGGACCGCCGCCCTGACCATACACAAACAGATTCGATAAAGTACGATTCCCTTGGACCTTATGAAGGGAAGCACAGGAGCGGTCGATGTGGCGACGCTCGGGGGGCCTATGTCCAACAGTGGACGTCTTTCGGCTGCGATAATGATGGCGCAAGTAAGCTTCTTATTTATTTATTATTTATAAAAAAGCTTATTCTTAAAACATTAACGTACAAAAGAGGTCAGTTTGCTTACAGACTCAAAAACTAACACGAGATTACATATTTGGAGGATAGGAGTATTTTTTACAGCATAGTAATTTGAGGAACACAGTAGAGTTTTAACCTTGTTTTTCCAACAGAGGACTTTTCCAAATAACAAAAAAATATCGAGAAAAAAACACAATCACAAGGTAAATATACGCAACAATGTTCTTTTTGCGCGTGGACATAATCGGAACTAACGTCGCTATCGGTTTATTAGTACAATTTCTGTAACAATTTTACAAATGTTTAGCAACAACGCCCCCTGTGGTGTCGTTCAGGCACCAAAAGATCCTTGTAGCTCTACTCACAATCTGCTGCGCCTTGGCCAAGACCTTCCTCTCCATGACGCGAGGGCTGATCTTGTTGAGCGGTATGATGGTGGTGCGGTTCCTCATGTCTCCGTGCAGCAGCAGCAGCTTGCTGGTCTCCTCCGTGTCCACGATCACGTTGTACAGCTGCAACAAGGAAACTTAGTCGTGTCTCTAGTGCAACCGCACGGTCAAGCGGTAATGTTAGGACACACGATATTTACACGAGTGCGGTCTTCGATCATTAATAGAGTGCGGTGTGTAAAACAAATTAAATAAAGTCATAATTTCAAGTAACTACACTACCAGCCGCCGTTAACCCAGTAATCAGCTGTAATTAGTTGAAATTAGTTAATAAAAATACCCGTCCAGTCCGTTGTGAAGTTACGCCGTATATTATAAGAATAACAACTAAATAAAATAAGTGTGATGAAAGTACTTTTTTTTTTTTTTTTGTGGATGGGAAATCATCCAATGACCCCTCCCGCTCTGGGTGGAGCAGAAGGGAGTGTCAGACTCTTACTGACTAAAACCCACCCGTGTTCCTTCCTTAGCCCTTTGTGTTCCGGGGCAGCGGTAACCCTTTCGGACAATCCCGCTGCCCCGTGATGAAAGTACTTAATTCTAATTTAAGAAATAATATTGTAGGCAGCGTACCCGAACTCCCGCAGTAATCTCCAAAGCAAGGCAGTATTTCGGATCTCTCACTTGTATCAATCTACTGATTGTGCCTGAAACAACATATTGTAACATTTTAATACTGTCTTGGCTTCTTTTCAATGAATAACACGTGATAATAACCTGCTACGTAAGCTGCATTGATGTGTGGTATGTTCACTGCATACCACATATCAAGTGTAGAATTGTGTAAAATTTTCTAACAAGGTACAGTTGGTGCCGAATAAGGTGCCAGGAGCGGTTGTTGGCTCACTTACATTTATTTATAGATCCTGCATTAGATCTTGTTTTAAACACCGACGAAATAACATCTGTTATTATGTGGAAGTGCTACTAAAGAGCGCGCTCAATTATTTTGAGCGCTTAAGCAAAAATACGTACTTTTTCAAGTCCTCGATATTTGTTATTTAAATATAATGGCATAAAATTTCAATGAAGATCATAAATCCGGTTTTTTTTTTAGTTCGTAGTGATTAGAATTTATAAAACAACGTTAATAATACTAGAAATAGTAGTTTTCCGACTCCGAATTTCGAGCAAACATAATCAATTGCACGTATTAGGTTTTTCCCTGTCATTTGTATCAAACTGGCAGCAACAGAAAAATCTAAACATAATAATATATTTACTGATCGTATAAACATGCCGTGAATCTTTTTTAGTTTCTAAAGTTTTAGAGGTGAGTTTAGATTTCTAAGTGGTATTTATACCTTCACGGGTATCGTTAAGTTTCATATTCTATCCAGCAGTCGGTTTTATTAAACGTAATTATTTACCTGATATTTTGTTATAGCCGGAACTGGAGCATGCCTCCGCCAGTAAGTTGATGGCTCAAGGAAAGACATGAAAATATTGTGAGTTTTCATTTTACCATACCACATATTATTATGGTTGAAAATAAAAATACACACAGGTGTTTTTTGGTCAGTTGCTAATAGTGTTATTATTTATAAAAATAATACTATATTGTTTCATGTAGGCCAGCTTGTTTAAATTGTTATTTACCCAATAATTACCTTCCAAATTCGATTTTTCTTTCAACCTGAAATAGAACATGATTCGAATAGGCTTGACAGATTTAGAGTCTACTGAACAATCTGAAAATATTGTAAGTTTTGAAATTTCATATAACTAGTTTAAAAAAATCAACACAGTACATTGATATGTTATATATTTGTTTCAATGGAATCAAAATTGAAAGTAATCATACAATAAGTGTTGAGTATTTTTTATTGGATTATTTAAAATCACACAGCACAACAATCGATTCGGCTGTAATTTAAATAGTCTGAAAATAGAAAAGCAGAATGGTATTTTGTCTACCTTTCACCTTGAGTGCAGCATGTGCATCAGCAAACTTAAGTTTAATAATTCAGAACAGCGAGCTGATACATTAACGAAGGCGCAGTTTCAGGTGCAAGAATAACTGGAATCGGTCATTCTAATTTGAACAAAATAAATGCTTCAAATGCCACGATAATTTCACTGAAATGTGGAAAGTCACTGCCGAAGAATCCATGCAAGCAGCGGCAATTGACGAAACCGATACTGCTCTGGTACGAGATTATATTACCGAGCAAAATGTACCCATGGTACCTGTGGACGCTGATTGTTGCTGGAGCAGCGAGCATATAAAACTAACTACATATATTGCTTTGTCAGGAGTAGCAGCAATCATTGGACATCACTCGGAAAAGTTCTCCACATCGGCGTTAAAAATAAATATTCTATAATTTGCATGATCCACCTTCTCATAAATGTAACAAAAATCAACAAGTATGTAGCCAGCGATCATTGTGGAAGGTTTTCGGTGTTAGGTAGAAAAATGCGGTTTGGTATATAATTCAATGATAGCAGGGATGCCAGCACATTAAAAAAATGTGGAAAGTAGGCCTTATCCTAGGATACCGATTTAAAAAAAAAATGCACCAACCATCTTTTATATAATTATAACGGAAAAAATCTCGTTCTACAAAAAAAAACTATACCTTTAAAGAAAACTACTGACGCAAGATCGCATTACAAGGCTACGGAAAGCAGCACGTTTTATACAGAAATGCAGAAAATAATGCAGAATCTGAAAAAAAAAAATATCTTCAGAAAGATATATACTCAGCAGCCCGAAACATCTATTTGGGGAACACAGTGACTGCCAATCATACTTCTGCAATAAGCTTCGAAGACGCGAATCAAACTACACAACAGCTGCTAGCACATTAATGTTAAAACTGCAACGAAATACACACAACTAACCGCGCGGAGCAATTCAATAGCATTGTGACCAAAACTATTGGTGCTACGTGTTTCTCTAAAAGATTCGTATGTCGTGCTTATGCTATGCAGCTATAGTAGTAAGAACACTGAAAAACCTCAGACTTCCTTAAATATGTCTGCTTGCAAGGCAAGTCCAGTAATATCCAGAAAAAATTGGAGGAAAAGCGCAATCAAAAACGGAAACCTCGGAAAATAAACTTTGGCCCGGTAACGACCGTGGCAAATATTGATCTCGGGAACGCATGTCAAAATCCGACATGACACCTGATGAATTCGTAAAAGCAAAAAATATTTTTCTGCAAAATTTTGCCGCTAAAATGCGATACGATACTGAAAGAGAGACCATACCCTCAGCAGAAAGTGGCTTGTAGTTAGAGTTGAAGAGTCAGAGATGTAAATATTGGCTGTCGGAATTTTTCGACAGTTTAAGTAATTTTTTTATCAGTGGAAACTTGTAAATGGCTTTAAAATGCATATTGTTTATGAACATTGTTTATATTAGCTGTAAGTTTCTCGAATAGAATAAAATAAAATAAATAATGATCATCGATGAGTTTGTGGTTCGTAAATATGGCACATACCCGAGACCCTCCTGCTGTCGAAGTCGTGCGCGGGCGGCGCGTACCGGAAGGTGCAGCGCTGCAGCAGCGGCGCCAGGCGGCCCGCCGCGTCGGCCGTGCGGGCGGCGTAAATATGGCACATACCCGAGACCCTCCTGCTGTCGAAGTCGTGCGCGGGCGGCGCGTACCGGAAGGTGCAGCGCTGCAGCAGCGGCGCCAGGCGGCCCGCCGCGTCGGCCGCGCGGGCGGCGTAAATATGGCACATACCCGAGACCCTCCTGCTGTCGAAGTCGTGCGCGGGCGGCGCGTACCGGAAGGTGCAGCGCTGCAGCAGCGGCGCCAGGCGGCCCGCCGCGTCGGCCGCGCGGGCGGCGTAAATATGGCACATACCCGAGACCCTCCTGCTGTCGAAGTCGTGCGCGGGCGGCGCGTACCGGAAGGTGCAGCGCTGCAGCAGCGGCGCCAGGCGGCCCGCCGCGTCGGCCGCGCGGGCGGCGTAAATATGGCACATACCCGAGACCCTCCTGCTGTCGAAGTCGTGCGCGGGCGGCGCGTACCGGAAGGTGCAGCGCTGCAGCAGCGGCGCCAGGCGGCCCGCCGCGTCGGCCGCGCGGGCGGCGTAAATATGGCACATACCCGAGACCCTCCTGCTGTCGAAGTCGTGCGCGGGCGGCGCGTACCGGAAGGTGCAGCGCTGCAGCAGCGGCGCCAGGCGGCCCGCCGCGTCGGCCGCGCGGGCGGCGTAAATATGGCACATACCCGAGACCCTCCTGCTGTCGAAGTCGTGCGCGGGCGGCGCGTACCGGAAGGTGCAGCGCTGCAGCAGCGGCGCCAGGCGGCCCGCCGCGTCGGCCGCGCGGGCGGCGTAAATATGGCACATACCCGAGACCCTCCTGCTGTCGAAGTCGTGCGCGGGCGGCGCGTACCGGAAGGTGCAGCGCTGCAGCAGCGGCGCCAGGCGGCCCACCGCGTCGGCCGCGCGGGCGGCGTAAATATGGCACATACCCGAGACCCTCCTGCTGTCGAAGTCGTGCGCGGGCGGCGCGTACCGGAAGGTGCAGCGCTGCAGCAGCGGCGCCAGGCGGCCCGCCGCGTCGGCCGCGCGGGCGGCGTAAATATGGCACATACCCGAGACCCTCCTGCTGTCGAAGTCGTGCGCGGGCGGCGCGTACCGGAAGGTGCAGCGCTGCAGCAGCGGCGCCAGGCGGCCCGCCGCGTCGGCCGCGCGGGCGGCGTAAATATGGCACATACCCGAGACCCTCCTGCTGTCGAAGTCGTGCGCGGGCGGCGCGTACCGGAAGGTGCAGCGCTGCAGCAGCGGCGCCAGGCGGCCCGCCGCGTCGGCCGCGCGGGCGGCGTAAATATGGCACATACCCGAGACCCTCCTGCTGTCGAAGTCGTGCGCGGGCGGCGCGTACCGGAAGGTGCAGCGCTGCAGGTGCGGCGCCAGGCGGCCCGCCGCGTCGGCCGCGCGGGCGGCGTAAATATGGCACATACCCGAGACCCTCCTGCTGTCGAAGTCGTGCGCGGGCGGCGCGTACCGGAAGGTGCAGCGCTGCAGGTGCGGCGCCAGGCGGCCCGCCGCGTCGGCCGCGCGGGCGGCGTAAATATGGCACATACCCGAGACCCTCCTGCTGTCGAAGTCGTGCGCGGGCGGCGCGTACCGGAAGGTGCAGCGCTGCAGGTGCGGCGCCAGGCGGCCCGCCGCGTCGGCCGCGCGGGCGGCGTAAATATGGCACATACCCGAGACCCTCCTGCTGTCGAAGTCGTGCGCGGGCGGCGCGTACCGGAAGGTGCAGCGCTGCAGGTGCGGCGCCAGGCGGCCCGCCGCGTCGGCCGCGCGGGCGGCGTAAATATGGCACATACCCGAGACCCTCCTGCTGTCGAAGTCGTGCGCGGGCGGCGCGTACCGGAAGGTGCAGCGCTGCAGGTGCGGCGCCAGGCGGCCCGCCGCGTCGGCCGCGCGGGCGGCGTAAATATGGCACATACCCGAGACCCTCCTGCTGTCGAAGTCGTGCGCGGGCGGCGCGTACCGGAAGGTGCAGCGCTGCAGGTGCGGCGCCAGGCGGCCCGCCGCATCGGCCGCGCGGGCGGCGTAAATATGGCACATACCCGAGACCCTCCTGCTGTCGAAGTCGTGCGCGGGCGGCGCGTACCGGAAGGTGCAGCGCTGCAGGTGCGGCGCCAGGCGGCCCGCCGCGTCGGCCGCGCGGGCGGCGTAAATATGGCACATACCCGAGACCCTCCTGCTGTCGAAGTCGTGCGCGGGCGGCGCGTACCGGAAGGTGCAGCGCTGCAGCAGCGGCGCCAGGCGGCCCGCCGCGTCGGCCGCGCGGGCGGCGTAAATATGGCACATACCCGAGACCCTCCTGCTGTCGAAGTCGTGCGCGGGCGGCGCGTACCGGAAGGTGCAGCGCTGCAGCAGCGGCGCCAGGCGGCCCGCCGCGTCGGCCGCGCGGGCGGCGTAAATATGGCACATACCCGAGACCCTCCTGCTGTCGAAGTCGTGCGCGGGCGGCGCGTACCGGAAGGTGCAGCGCTGCAGGTGCGGCGCCAGGCGGCCCGCCGCGTCGGCCGCGCGGGCGGCGTAAATATGGCACATACCCGAGACCCTCCTGCTGTCGAAGTCGTGCGCGGGCGGCGCGTACCGGAAGGTGCAGCGCTGCAGCAGCGGCGCCAGGCGGCCCGCCGCGTCGGCCGCGCGGGCGGCGTAAATATGGCACATACCCGAGACCCTCCTGCTGTCGAAGTCGTGCGCGGGCGGCGCGTACCGGAAGGTGCAGCGCTGCAGGTGCGGCGCCAGGCGGCCCGCCGCGTCGGCCGCGCGGGCGGCGTAAATATGGCACATACCCGAGACCCTCCTGCTGTCGAAGTCGTGCGCGGGCGGCGCGTACCGGAAGGTGCAGCGCTGCAGGTGCGGCGCCAGGCGGCCCGCCGCGTCGGCCGCGCGGGCGGCGTAAATATGGCACATACCCGAGACCCTCCTGCTGTCGAAGTCGTGCGCGGGCGGCGCGTACCGGAAGGTGCAGCGCTGCAGGTGCGGCGCCAGGCGGCCCGCCGCGTCGGCCGCGCGGGCGGCGTAAATATGGCACATACCCGAGACCCTCCTGCTGTCGAAGTCGTGCGCGGGCGGCGCGTACCGGAAGGTGCAGCGCTGCAGGTGCGGCGCCAGGCGGCCCGCCGCGTCGGCCGCGCGGGCGGCGTAAATATGGCACATACCCGAGACCCTCCTGCTGTCGAAGTCGTGCGCGGGCGGCGCGTACCGGAAGGTGCAGCGCTGCAGGTGCGGCGCCAGGCGGCCCGCCGCGTCGGCCGCGCGGGCGGCGTAAATATGGCACATACCCGAGACCCTCCTGCTGTCGAAGTCGTGCGCGGGCGGCGCGTACCGGAAGGTGCAGCGCTGCAGGTGCGGCGCCAGGCGGCCCGCCGCGTCGGCCGCGCGGGCGGCGTAAATATGGCACATACCCGAGACCCTCCTGCTGTCGAAGTCGTGCGCGGGCGGCGCGTACCGGAAGGTGCAGCGCTGCAGGTGCGGCGCCAGGCGGCCCGCCGCGTCGGCCGCGCGGGCGGCGTAAATATGGCACATACCCGAGACCCTCCTGCTGTCGAAGTCGTGCGCGGGCGGCGCGTACCGGAAGGTGCAGCGCTGCAGGTGCGGCGCCAGGCGGCCCGCCGCGTCGGCCGCGCGGGCGGCGTAAATATGGCACATACCCGAGACCCTCCTGCTGTCGAAGTCGTGCGCGGGCGGCGCGTACCGGAAGGTGCAGCGCTGCAGGTGCGGCGCCAGGCGGCCCGCCGCGTCGGCCGCGCGGGCGGCGTAAATATGGCACATACCCGAGACCCTCCTGCTGTCGAAGTCGTGCGCGGGCGGCGCGTACCGGAAGGTGCAGCGCTGCAGGTGCGGCGCCAGGCGGCCCGCCGCGTCGGCCGCGCGGGCGGCGTAAATATGGCACATACCCGAGACCCTCCTGCTGTCGAAGTCGTGCGCGGGCGGCGCGTACCGGAAGGTGCAGCGCTGCAGGTGCGGCGCCAGGCGGCCCGCCGCGTCGGCCGCGCGGGCGGCGTAAATATGGCACATACCCGAGACCCTCCTGCTGTCGAAGTCGTGCGCGGGCGGCGCGTACCGGAAGGTGCAGCGCTGCAGGTGCGGCGCCAGGCGGCCCGCCGCGTCGGCCGCGCGGGCGGCGTAAATATGGCACATACCCGAGACCCTCCTGCTGTCGAAGTCGTGCGCGGGCGGCGCGTACCGGAAGGTGCAGCGCTGCAGCAGCGGCGCCAGGCGGCCCGCCGCGTCGGCCGCGCGGGCGGCGTAAATATGGCACATACCCGAGACCCTCCTGCTGTCGAAGTCGTGCGCGGGCGGCGCGTACCGGAAGGTGCAGCGCTGCAGCAGCGGCGCCAGGCGGCCCGCCGCGTCGGCCGCGCGGGCGGCGTAAATATGGCACATACCCGAGACCCTCCTGCTGTCGAAGTCGTGCGCGGGCGGCGCGTACCGGAAGGTGCAGCGCTGCAGCAGCGGCGCCAGGCGGCCCGCCGCGTCGGCCGCGCGGGCGGCGTAAATATGGCACATACCCGAGACCCTCCTGCTGTCGAAGTCGTGCGCGGGCGGCGCGTACCGGAAGGTGCAGCGCTGCAGCAGCGGCGCCAGGCGGCCCGCCGCGTCGGCCGCGCGGGCGGCGTAAATATGGCACATACCCGAGACCCTCCTGCTGTCGAAGTCGTGCGCGGGCGGCGCGTACCGGAAGGTGCAGCGCTGCAGCAGCGGCGCCAGGCGGCCCGCCGCGTCGGCCGCGCGGGCGGCGTAAATATGGCACATACCCGAGACCCTCCTGCTGTCGAAGTCGTGCGCGGGCGGCGCGTACCGGAAGGTGCAGCGCTGCAGCAGCGGCGCCAGGCGGCCCGCCGCGTCGGCCGCGCGGGCGGCGTAAATATGGCACATACCCGAGACCCTCCTGCTGTCGAAGTCGTGCGCGGGCGGCGCGTACCGGAAGGTGCAGCGCTGCAGCAGCGGCGCCAGGCGGCCCGCCGCGTCGGCCGCGCGGGCGGCGTAAATATGGCACATACCCGAGACCCTCCTGCTGTCGAAGTCGTGCGCGGGCGGCGCGTACCGGAAGGTGCAGCGCTGCAGCAGCGGCGCCAGGCGGCCCGCCGCGTCGGCCGCGCGGGCGGCGTAAATATGGCACATACCCGAGACCCTCCTGCTGTCGAAGTCGTGCGCGGGCGGCGCGTACCGGAAGGTGCAGCGCTGCAGCAGCGGCGCCAGGCGGCCCGCCGCGTCGGCCGCGCGGGCGGCGTAAATATGGCACATACCCGAGACCCTCCTGCTGTCGAAGTCGTGCGCGGGCGGCGCGTACCGGAAGGTGCAGCGCTGCAGCAGCGGCGCCAGGCGGCCCGCCGCGTCGGCCGCGCGGGCGGCGTAAATATGGCACATACCCGAGACCCTCCTGCTGTCGAAGTCGTGCGCGGGCGGCGCGTACCGGAAGGTGCAGCGCTGCAGCAGCGGCGCCAGGCGGCCCGCCGCGTCGGCCGCGCGGGCGGCGTAAATATGGCACATACCCGAGACCCTCCTGCTGTCGAAGTCGTGCGCGGGCGGCGCGTACCGGAAGGTGCAGCGCTGCAGCAGCGGCGCCAGGCGGCCCGCCGCGTCGGCCGCGCGGGCGGCGTAAATATGGCACATACCCGAGACCCTCCTGCTGTCGAAGTCGTGCGCGGGCGGCGCGTACCGGAAGGTGCAGCGCTGCAGCAGCGGCGCCAGGCGGCCCGCCGCGTCGGCCGCGCGGGCGGCGTAAATATGGCACATACCCGAGACCCTCCTGCTGTCGAAGTCGTGCGCGGGCGGCGCGTACCGGAAGGTGCAGCGCTGCAGCAGCGGCGCCAGGCGGCCCGCCGCGTCGGCCGCGCGGGCGGCGTAAATATGGCACATACCCGAGACCCTCCTGCTGTCGAAGTCGTGCGCGGGCGGCGCGTACCGGAAGGTGCAGCGCTGCAGCAGCGGCGCCAGGCGGCCCGCCGCGTCGGCCGCGCGGGCGGCGTAAATATGGCACATACCCGAGACCCTCCTGCTGTCGAAGTCGTGCGCGGGCGGCGCGTACCGGAAGGTGCAGCGCTGCAGCAGCGGCGCCAGGCGGCCCGCCGCGTCGGCCGCGCGGGCGGCGTAAATATGGCACATACCCGAGACCCTCCTGCTGTCGAAGTCGTGCGCGGGCGGCGCGTACCGGAAGGTGCAGCGCTGCAGCAGCGGCGCCAGGCGGCCCGCCGCGTCGGCCGCGCGGGCGGCGTAAATATGGCACATACCCGAGACCCTCCTGCTGTCGAAGTCGTGCGCGGGCGGCGCGTACCGGAAGGTGCAGCGCTGCAGCAGCGGCGCCAGGCGGCCCGCCGCGTCGGCCGCGCGGGCGGCGCGCGCCTCCAGCTCGCGCGCGCGTCCCTTCAGCGCGCCCTGCGCCGCCGGCTCGAAGCGCATGCCCGACAGCTCCGCCTGGCAGCACGGGCCCAATGTATTTTATTTGTAAGTACACTTTTCAAAGACGGTTGCTTTTTTTGTAATTTTTTTTTTGGCTATTTCTTTGCCCCACACAAATTCGTGTGTGTACTACTACTTGCTATGTAAATGTATATCAAGCACTAATAAAGCTGAAGAATTTGTTTGCTTTTTGTTTGTTAGTTTGAACGCGCTAATCTCTAAAACTATCAGTAAGAATTGAAAAATAATAATATAATAATAAACCATTTATTATCAGTTAACAAAGACCCATAGATACATACCTTAATCTAAGTATACATAATAATATAGTAACAACTTTGTTAGTAAATAAAACTTAATAACTATGTTCTATGTGTGTATAAGGCTATCAAATTATTTTTGCATTTGATAGCCCAATTCTTGAGAACACTTATATTACATTACACATCATCCTTGGGAGCCAAAAAAATATGTAGAACGCTAAGCGAAAACGAAATAATAGCACAAGCAGGCGGTGGGATGAGACGCGGTGGGTCGGGGGCCAAAATTTTACACGGACGAAGACGCGGGTCGAATCTAGTAATAAATAATACCCATAACTCAATTTACAGGTTCCATGCTGTTTGACGTTAATGAGTTCGTTGTATACCTTCCTAAACCAAATCCAGTCCAGTCCAGCTCATCCTTGATGATAATTAAGTACATACTCGGTTTGGATTTGTCATAAACCTAACAATAAATCAATCACTAGACTTTCTATTTGATTTTGAGGAGTTCCCTAGTATGTATTCTTTGTATTACACGATTAATACTAATAATGAAGGTAACAGTATAATGTAGAACCCTGTACACCAAATGAAATAAGCAAAATAATTGCATCATTAAATAATACCAACGCTGTGGGATATGATGAGATTTCGACACAAATTATAAAATCTTGCGCTGATATACTGTCACCTATTTTAGCTCATCTGATTAATTTAAGTTTCTATGAAGAAAAATATCCTGACAAATTGAAGTTTTCAGTAGTAAAGCTTTTGTACAAAAAAAATAACAAATATGATTTAAATAATTACCGTCATTACCGACCCTTAACTTTAATTCGGGTAATTTCAAAAATATATGAAAAAGCTATGTGTAAAAGGATTGTCTCATTTATATATAAACATAGTATAATAAGTCCGGAACAAAATGGTTTTCAAAGAGGGAAGTCAACTACACTAGCTTGCTTATCAACTCATTAAATTAATTACCGAGAATATAGATAAGAAAATACCGGTCACTGCTATATTTTTTGACATGAGCAAAGCATTTGACTCTGTAAAACATGACATACTGTTAAGAAAATGTGAGAGTTGCGGAATAAGAGGTAAAGCGTTAAATTGGCTTACCTTAAAGACTACCTAAGTAACAGACAACAACGTGTTGAAGTTTTAGGTATGAACAAAGAAAGAGAAGTGTTAAATTATAAATCTCAGTTTAGGACCAATACAAATGGCGTTCCTCAAGGTAGCATTTTGGGGCCATTGCTCTTTCTTCTGTATGTGAACGATTTGCCAAAAGTAATACAGGATAAATGCGTGTTATTTGCAGATGACATTTCATTAGTAATAAATAACGAAAATGAAAATGAACAGCATGAGGACAAAATAAATACTGCCGTAGAAAGCATACTAGAATGGTTCGAACAAAATAATTTATGAGTAATTATTTCCAAAACAAATTATATTAATTTCTGTAATTACGAGATGACAAATAAAACAATGAGAATTATTGGGCGTGATAATGACGTTGAAGAAGTTAACGATACAAAATTTCTAGGCATAGTAATTGATAAGAATTGCAATTGGAAAAAACATATAGATAACATATGCAACAGGCTAAACAGCTTTGCATTTGCACTAAGAAATTTAAGGAAAACTGTTGGAGTAGATGCCGCTCTACTGGCGTACCATGGTTACGTCTCATCAGTACTTAGATACGGCATAACAATTTGGGGCAATTCTACGGACAGTGATTAGGGCTTTTATTGTTCAAAAAAAGTGCTTACTGTAAGAGCTGTCTTTGGTGCAGGTCCATTGGAATCATGCAGACCCATATTAAAAGAGCATAAATTATTATCACTGGCATGCTTATACATATTGGAAATGGGAGTGTTTGTAAAAAACACCCTAACCTATTTAGTAAAGCTGATAGTGGAAACATATATAAAATAGGTAAACACTCAAGGGATCCAACCAGATTGGCTATGCCTAGATGTAGAATAGCATATTGCCATAAGAACACCAGTCGAGTGGCAATAAAGATATATAATAAGATACCTAAGATAATTAGAGAACTGCCATCAAATCTATTTCAAAAGAGACTCCGAACATGGCTCATTGAAAACTGTTTCTATTCTATTAATGAATTTATGAATTATAATACGAAGAGGAATTTATTACAGACATGAATAATGTAATTAAATTAACTTTGACATTCCAGTATGCCTATTTTGAACATTGTAATTTTTAGTTCTAACATTAGTATTTTTAGAGTTTGACATTTGTAATTTTCATAGTTTGACATTTGTAATTTTCATAGTTTGACATGTGTAATTTTCATAGTTTGAAGTTTGTAATATTCATAGTTTTACATTTGTATTTTAATTTCTTGACATTTTCCCATAGTGACATATTTCAATTATTATTTAATTTATTAAAATGATGGCACAATCTAAATTTGCATGCTGAATTTAGTAGGCGGAATATGAAGTACTACGTATTGTATTATGAGATCTGTAAGCACCATATTTCATGCAAATAAACGATATTATTATTATTTACAAATTAGGGCCTTAAACTAGTAATAATTGGATTCTACTTGAACTAGGAATAAACCTGTATCCCAGGTATCTCCGTGCCGTCGTAGCCAATCTTGCATAGCTGGCTTAGTAGAAGCCATAGTCGGATTTTTCTCTTCTCGAACCGAATGATAAGATGCGTTATCCATTACTATGACAGAATTTGGTGGTATATTGAGTATGAGTTTTTCATCCGCATTTCTTAAATTTAAAACCTAAATCATGTAACAATAGTCTTAAATATTCCCTGCCGCAGTATAATACATTCTCTTGTCTAAGTACAGAATTCAAAGTTTTCAGTTGGTATTTTTTTTTAAATTGTGTAAAACTGAATGACTTTTCTTCTTGCCTTTTGTGAAATCGTCTACTTCCACTATTTTTCTGCGAATCTGTTTTGGTTTTCTCGGTGATTTAAATCTTTCCTTCTTTTAATATTTTTCCTTGTTGTAAAATTCTAGATACAAACTTTTCCGATAGTCCAGTAACTTTTGCTTCGGTTTTGTTTAAAGGTATATCTTGTTGACATTCAGCAGAATTTGGATCCAATTTTTTTTTCTAAAATATTCGTTAAAAGCCTTTTGCTTGCACTGACTATTAATTTTATGTCCGAATATATTTCGACTCATCTAGACAATGTAATCTGCTGTCTAACTCTCACAAAGCGTCCACAACTATCAACACGTGCGATCAGAGTGAGTTTTGTCAAGAATGCGCCTGCCGCTGCCGCCCGCACCTCTCTCGGTCCCCATTCTCGTCCTACCCCCGCGCCCTATATCCCGCAGGCGAGGACTCAATTAAGCGGTTTGCCTATAGTAAGTAGAGATACAACGAGAGACGACAGTTTCATCTCACTGGAGTGACAGGCAGTCAGTCAGTATCAGTGGAGTGACAATTCAGCTTGATATGTCGTAGTTAATTAACAAAGTATTGCGCGTAAGCTCGCCGAATTTTCCGCCGCGTCTTTCCGTCCATTAGATAATAATTAATAATATTATGTCGGTACACTAACATACATGCGAATAACTTCGGAATAATTCTTTATGATATTAAATAAAACATTACTCATAACAGTCATAACTGTTTTTGCTTTTAACAAGTACTTTATATGTTTTATCAAATTTTTTATTTATATCTGAACATCACAAGCGCAAGTTTGGAATGACTTGTATGGTTGCAGTACTGACCTGCAGCGCATCGAGCTGCGCCTGCGCACGCACGATTTCCTGCGTATCGCGTTTGTACTGCGCGCTGTGTCTGTCGAACTCTTTCTCGAGCGCCTTCAGTCGGTTCTCCGCGTGTTTGATCTCCATCGTGGTCTGTGAGATGAGAGTGACGGCTTCCGAATCCTTTTGTTTGGCAGCTATAGAGATAGGGAATAAATGCTTTGTTCACTTGGATGCTAAAACAATGTGTCATTAGAAAGTATAGTCAGTGGTGTCAATTTAAGGTTAACGCGCATTCCTCCGCGCCGCAGTCTCCGCATTTATATTAATTTGTATGAAATTCTATGCAAGCCCGCATACCCGTACGCGCCGCCGTCACCACAGTACCCGAGCGGACGAATGTCTTCAGCCGCAGCCGATGATGATATCATTAGCAGTCACTGGCCGAAGGCGATGGGGTTAATAACTGAAAACTCGTCAGACTATCAACAGTGCTGCCAGCAGTCCAGAAACCGCCATTTTTAGGGTTCCATTATCTCAAAAGGAAAACCGAGACCTTTATAGGATCACTTCGTTGTCCTTTTGTCTATCTTTATGCTCTTTTTCTCAGGAACGCGTGGAGGTATCAAGTTGAAATATCTTATACGTACTGATAAAAAAGCGACTGCAGTGGAAAGTTTTGTTGTTAAGACTGGGGTAAGTATATGTCACAATCACAAATAACCTGATCGCAGTTGAAGACCAAGTCGAGGATGTTCTTCTTGACATTCTGCACTGCAAAACTTCAGAGATGTTAATTCTTGCACTGATCTAATATTATCAGTTAAACACACACCCTTATTGTAATGTACTTACACGACAAGAGCCTGTAATGAAAACGGGCATGGTTCTCTTTTTATGAAAAGGAACATCACTTGTTTACGAATTTCTCCCATAAGTCTTCAGGTTTAAAATGTTTATGTAGCAAGCACATAGCCTCGACTAATTATCAGGTTACCATTTTTTCTTCACAGAGCTTTCCTCCACAGTTTTCGACTTTTAACAGCTTTGGGAAATACCAAGTATTTACCCTATTATTTTACAGACAACAGCTGAACAATATTATAAATTAATAAAGCGTAAAAGAAGTCGCTTGTTTACAAAAAAAAAATATTGAGTGACAGCTAGCTGTCAAAATCTTGGACTAGCGATGGTAGCGACATCTGAAGTGAGCAAGTGGCAGTTTTATCCCCATTCGACGCGGTGCGGGCGACGGCAGGCTGGTGCGAGTCTACACAAGCGATGACTGCGATGACTGCGACGCGGACGAGTACGCCTCCGCCTTTTAGATCAAGTAGATCGTCGGCTTGTTTGTCAAACCATAATATTATAATTTCCATTGTTTTTTAACCGACTTCAAAAAGGAGGAGGTTATCAATTCGGTTTTTTTTTTTTTTTTTTTTATGAACCGATTTGGAATTTTTCTTTTTTATTTGAAAGGATATGCTTCCAGATTGGTCCCATTTTTGTCAAAATCCAGTTCTGATGATGGGATCCATGAGGAATTGAGGGAACTCCTCAAATATTATAGGCATACATATAGCAATTTTGGTATTTTCATCAACATGTCAAGCATTTGCATTCAAAAAGTACAAATTGGTGAAGTGGAACTGATGAAGGAGACCACAGATAGCCACAGGAACTCTTCAATGATAATAAGTATTTCACGGGTGGCGATAAGATATCTCCATTAAGATAGTTAAGCGACTATGACGAAGCAAATTTAAATAAATGGTTCTGACGAAAATGGTACCATCAAACCGATCTGATGATGAAGCTGGAAGGTAGGTACCGGAACTTCGTAATAAAACCATGTATTCTAGCCGTGTTTGGGCTTATTGGAATTGTCATGAGATGCACTCTGACTATAAAAAGTAAAAAATAAAAACTTTTTAACAAAAAAAAACAACCGACTTCAAAAAAAAAACACTACAAAGTGTGAAATAATTTTAATTTTGGAAGTCGGTGGCAAAAACGTAAATACAAAACCAAAGACGCAAGAAATGACGGATTATGACGTGCAAGGGTAACATTTATTATTTTCCAACAACAGCATTTACATTAACATATAGGTAACGTACCCATGAGCTGATCCTGCAGCGACTCGGACGCGCCCTCGAGCCCGGTGCTGACTGCCAGGAACTTCTGCTGCGCCTCGGTTAATTCGACGTTGCTGGACTCGCTCGCTACGCGGAGTTTCTCGAATGTAGACGCAACCTGATGCCAAGATACATATAAGTAATATACCATCGAGAGGTTACAAATCTGACCAATGTGACATTTAGATAATTTCAACTTTGGTGAATTTTCAATTAATTTTCTATCTGGCGGTTGCTGTCAATATTTGGGACTAAGAAATTATTTGACTGTTTTGAAGTACTAGCTTCTGCTCGCGACTTCGCTCGCGTGAAATTTCGCCCTCTTAGGGGTGGAATTCAGAATTATAGAGACCTAATTTTAAATTATTATTATCTTAAAATTTCCTTAAATGATCCGTTAAAATTTATTATAATTCAGAATTATAGAAACCTAATTTGAAATATTAAGATAACTTAAATTTTCAAATTAGGTCTCTATAATTCTAAAGGTGCGATACATCCCCTGCAAATGGTTCGGCATGCAGCCTGACCTGATCCAAGGCACTCCTCTTGGCGAGCAGCGCGGCCTCGTCGTCGCCCAGCGAGCGCTCCAGCAGGCGCGCGCGCTTGTCGTGTGACGTCAGCGCCTCGCGCTCCGCCTTGTACGCGGCCGACTTCGACGCCTCCGTCTTCTCCACCGCTTGCAGCTGAGTCTCCGACTCCCTCAGGGCGTCGCCGCACTCCTGGGGTGATAGCAAAGATTAGGTAAATTGATAGATTCTGGTGAAATATCGGCGAAAATTTCAACCTGCTCTAAACTCTAACGGTACAAGGATCTTTCGGCGCGTGGCCAAAATAGTACTAACTCTGCCATCTTGTTTTTCTATACAACTTCTGAGACTATTCACATGTTCACCTTCAACGCCCCCCTGTCAATGTCATTCAGAAGCTAAAAGATCCTTGCAACACTATGTGCCACTGGTTTTATTGGATACTTAATCCTGATTCGAAAAAGACAGCCCTGCTATGAATACTACAAAGCCAATATAATATTCAAAGAACAAATTACTGAAGGTAATTAATTGGTTTCGGCCAGTTTCAGCCAAAAAATCAGGTTTCAGCCGCAGTTTCAGTTTTGACCGAAATTAGCGTTTGTAAGCTATCGTTAATGACAGAGTACGAACGACAGACAGGTAGACTTAGTAATGGGGTTTGAGTGCTGCTGCTGCTGAATTGTATGGCGGAGGTTTTGTCGCTGTTTCGAGCTATAGAAAAGCAATTAAATTGCTGATGCTAAAATTATGCGATGTTTAGAGTCGCTCAGTCGCTGTATCGAGCTTTTGGAAAGCTACTAAATCGCTAATCGCAGATGCTACTGTTAGCATCACATCTGCTAAGGCACTTAATTAAGTTAGGACTGATTCTTCAATCGTCATTTTGAAATTTTACCCACGATTAACGATGGGTCTCGGTTTTAGAAGATTCGGTTACGGTTTCGGCTGAAAATCGTGTTTCGGTCGGACAAAATTACCATTCACATTCACAGCATGTCTTGAGAACTTGAATTAATCTATGCATGGCATGTCTTGAGAACTTGAATTAATCTATCCTACTAATCCTACTAATATTATAAATGCGAAAGTTTGTGAGGATGGATGTCTGTTACTCTTTCACGCAAAAACTACTGAACGGATTTTGATGAAACTTTACAGTAATATAGTTTATACATCAGAATAGGATACTTTTTATCCCGAAATTCCCACGGGATCAAAACTTACGCGGGTGAAACCGCGGGGCGCAGCTAGTACATATCATAAATTAAAGTCGCTTTTGTGTCTGGCTGTGTGACCGCGTTGTTCCGCTAAACTACGCAACGGATTTGGATGCGGTTTTCACCATCTTTTAGAGAAAGTATTCCGGAAGGTTTGTGTGTAAAATACAATAATATTGAACTTACATAAGTAATTAAGAAATCTCGATGTTTCATGAAATCGTAATAACTGTGCGAAGAAAGGGCGATTCACTAGTTTTAGACATAATGAAACTTAACGATACTCTACCTCGTTCAACTTCTTGGTGATCTCAGCAATTTGTTTGTCAAATTCTTTGATTTCCTTTACATTGTCCTTTATTTCCTCTTTCAAACTCTTGACTTGATCTTGCACCCCTGTCACTTTGCCTTCGGTGTCTTTCAATTTTTCTTCTGCCATTACAAACCTGGAAATAAAAATGAGTTTGTACACAATGTTAGATCTAAGAAACTTCATGCTTATAATACTATGTATATAATCAGTAAAGAGGAAGAGACAGATCAAGTTTTTAGTTTCGCGTCAGGGACTGTGCATGGCTCATTGCTACACAACTCAATGCTTGAATCTGTGCAAAAATGTGACACATTGAGTTTATGTATAGATTTTTTATATTTTTAGGCCCATTTCTGTATAATAAAGTAAACGCAATTTTGTCTATGTCTACATTACAAACGGTACATTGCAAAAATGTTATCACAACTTAGTTACAAAATTTGTCTTATGATGACACAGAAAAGTTACTGCTTGCCTTAAGTAAATTATTATTTTTAATTCAGTATTGTCCTATCATTAGTCGGTTAAGTTACTCACTATTTATGTTTATCATCAATCTTAAGAATATTAATGTAATAAGCGAATTTGCATAAGCTAATTTGCATGTATGATACCTGAGATACAGATTTATCCTAGTTCAGGTGGATCCCATTATTAATACCTACCACTATTTCATTAATTAAATAAATAAAAAGCGACAACCAGACAAAAACGATACTCTATAAAGCAGAAGTTTTTGTAAGACCCGTTATGCCATATTAACGGGCGCGTACTCAACACACATACTGTCGCTGTATAGTCATTTGAGTATGTAAATGGTGCCTCTATATCAGTATTATTTGTGCAGCACACTTACGTATAAGCTATGTATAATCTAGTGAGATTTTCGAGCTCCCTCACAACTTTTTGGTACTCTTGAAACTGAGCTCTTTCATCTTGTAGTTTTTGTAGTCTCGGTGCAATGTCCTCACGTATTATCTGCAACATACAAATATATTATTAAATTTTTGGTGAATTGAAGACATACTATACAGTCTGTTTTTGAACGAAAAAGATAATCTATACAATCTTTCTTGTTCTGTAGTGTGTACTACGCATGGTACAACAACGCAGAGATGATATGGCGAAGGAGTTTGTCTGTCTTGGTCTTTGGGAAGTTCAGACTTGTTTACAGAATACCTACCTCATTAAGGTCTCTAAGTTTGGCATCTTTCTTCTCAATAGTTTTCTGAGCAGCCTGTTTCTTAGCTTCATACATTCTGGTGCCTGCTGCTTCTTCGACCATGGACAGGATCTATAAAAATCATACTTTGAACACAAATGTATACTTATTGGTGATGTTCTTCAGAAAGGTCAGGTGCATAGTACTTGCAGCTGGTATGCTTGGATGACCAGGAATGTAAATGAGGCGAACGGAGTATGTAAGGATTGTACAATTGGTTTCTGCAGTTTCTACCCCATGGGAAGGTGTGAGTTCGTGTATGTATGAGGGTAACATGAAAAGTTCTCGGCTTGACAATGAAAGACTATGATTTTCAGTTAAAAAATGATTGTATTTTTCTACATAATCTCCCTCAACTTCAACGCACTTCCTGCGCTTCTCCAACATCTGTATTCCTTCCCGGAAATGTGAGATTGCAAGGCTGTGTAAATATTTGTCTGCCTCTCTCAACTTCTTCATTGGATGCGAAGTGCTTCCCAGAAACAAATTTCTTTAAGTTTGGGAAAAACATTTAGGGGCTATCTATTTTGTGTCAAATCAAATTTGTTATAAAATAATGCATTTTTTATATTAATACTTATACAAATAAATACATTTAATTTAACTTAATTTAATTTATTTGTGGACTAATTTCATCTATTATCTACTTTATTTTATTTTGATGTTTTATTTAGAATGTGAATTGAATTGATTTGGATTACTGTAATGGAATATTTTAATTTTAATTTCATTTGTGCTAATATAGTTTATAAGTGTGCTTTACTAACATTATGGATCATTGTAATCTGATTTAAACAATAAATAATAATAATTATTATTATTCTTCACAAGTATTTAATTTTAAACAAAATTGCCCTTGACATCATTTGATTTCAATGAATACTTTCCGTTGCAATGCTAATAATGGCAGTAGTGGTATTAGGATTGAATGCATAGCTAATTATTTTCATGTGAGCATGCGCATGCATATGCATGATGGTTTTAAAAAGCTGAACAAGACAAAAATTAACAAAACTTGAAGTAAGACTGTCAGGATCATAGTTTACTACTGTAATGACTGACTGACAAAAACATCAGCCAACCAAATCATTAAATAAAATAATCATGCTTATTAAAAAAAAAAAACATAATATTTCAAATGTTTATAGACATGGACCACCGGAAATGTAATGCACTGGAAATGTCCTCATCACATTTCTAATCCATTTAGAAATGTGATGAGGACATTTCCAGTGCTAAGAATCCATCAAACACCTTTCAAACCCTTTAGTTGTTTCACCCAAAGAACATAAAAAAACTTACCTCAGCAGGCTTCATATTCAAGACCTTGGTGATCCGGCCCTGCATGATGAGGAAGTGAGGGTTGTTCACGTTGAGCTGCACCGAGCAGAACAGATCTGACACTCTCTTGTTCTGAACGTTGATGCCGTTAATCATGTACTTGTTCTTGCCTCCCATTACTACCTGGTGAGTTTTGGTCATCTTAATAAAGCATGTTACTTTCAAACAATTGAATTGTAATTTGGTTTGAGGTGATGAATGTTTACTTTTTATGTCAGTGCAATTTAGAAACACCCTAAGACGACCCACTGACCCAGACAGCATTACAATTGAAATAATTTATTCAATAAGCACTGATTAATTCAACAAATAAAAAAAATATTATTTCACAAAAGTAGTTTCAAAGCTAGCAGTCATTAAACATAGATGTGGGGTGTGTGAAGTCCATGGAAATACCTGTCTCGTAACTGTGATCTCATCTTGGTTCTCATAGCCGATAGGGCACTGCCTCCTGTCTCGGTTGTCGAATGTAATGCTCACAGTGGCCTTAGTGATACCCGCTTGTCCATGCTTGTATATCAGCTCTTGCAAACTCCCTGCCCGAACCTAACACATTGTCAATTATTCATCATTATCAAGAAATCTGGTATATTGTAGCCTGCATCCATTTTTGAACAGTTCAGATATTAAGTAGCATGACTGTTGACATAAGAAAATAGGTGTAGGCAGCTAACCAAGAATACAAATTGTGAGATAAAGTTTATTCTTCATAACAATGAATTTACGAGATTTTAATTATTAAACTGTTCCTTGTTGCAGTTACTGATGAATGTAGAGGCCTGCAAAAACCCCAAAATTGGAACAAAGAAACGCCTAGGCGGGAAAAATCTTAACTAAAGCAATATCTACAACAAATGCCATGAAACAAGGACTTACGTTTGACAAATTCGTGATTCCTAAGACAAAACATATCGAATCCAATATGTTCGACTTCCCTGTGCCGTTCAGCCCGGTGATGGCATTGAATTCAGGATCGAACCCAGTGATCTCAACACGGTTACCATACGATTTAAAACCGTCCAACAGTATAGACTTGATATGCATCTTGACGATAATCAATTCATCGAGGAATTGAGCACGCACTATTGCACTAAATAACTAAAAGTAACAAAAACTGAAGAAAAGCGGGAGCCGGGAGCCGTTGAAAAATATCTAGTGTTATTTTTTTTAATTAACTGTCAATGTCAAGTGTCAACCGCGCTAACGGCTTCGCGGTACTTTGTGATTTATGTTGACGTTCCGATTCAACTATCTTGTAATTTTCTATTTTCTATATATAAAATATAAATAAATATCGAAAATGCAATCACAAAACATACAATTTTTATAACGAAATAATATTACAGGAAATTTAAAAATATAAGAACCTAATTTGTAAAGTTAATTACATAAAAAGTTTATATCATTTAACGTATGTTGCACGTGCACTGGAATGAGATCTATTGTAGGGATGCGAAATTTTCCCGAAAACTCGAAAAAGATCGATTCTTGAAAATCGATTTTTTGTCGATTCGCTCTTCGAGTTCGTATTTTCAATAAAACATGGAAACAAAAAAGGACACCAGACCAAATCAAATCAAATCAAATCAAATCAAATCAAATCAATTTTATTTGTGTAACATAGGTATTGAGTACAGTTCTTAAATCAAAGATAGGTCGCTATGTTATGCCAAGAGGCGTACAAATATATGGTTGCATGCGAAATAAAAAAAATATATTAATCATGCGAGAGGTAAACACAAATTATTTAATAGGTATAATATGTCAATATTCATAGAATGATGTTAAAAAAAATAAAAAATAATCAATAAAAAACAAAAATAATAATAACAATAATTAAAATGTCACATTAGGAATTAATTTCTACAATCAATGCTTCATTACTATAGTGTCAATATTCAGCAAGAAATTCAAATAAAATAAGTCTACATTAATTTATCATTAAAAAATTCATCAATCGTATAATAACATTTTTCAATTAACAACAGCTTTAATTTTGTTTTGAATTGTGTAGCATTCAATTTTTTTATATTATCTGGTAATTTATTGTAAATGCGCGGTGCCATGCCTAAGACGCTCTTTCTCACTAAGGCTGTCTTACAACGCTGATTACTCAAAGAGTTTGCGTATTGGCTACGAATCGCTACATCTCGTAAAGTTGACACTTTTTCGAACAACCTCATGTTTGTTTTGACGAAAACACTCATTTCAAAAATATATAATGAGGGTAAGGTTAATATTTTCAGCGATTTAAAAATTGGTACACAGCTATCATCAATTTTCAGACCACACATCGATCTGATGCATCTTTTTTGTGCCTTAAAAACTATATTTTTATCAGTAGAATTGCCCCAAAAAACAATACCATATCGCAAAATTGCGGCTACTAGGCCGTGATATGCAACTAGTAGTGCATTCATGTTAACTTTTCTTGCAATTTGGAAAAGTGCGTATGCTGATTTATTTATTTTCTTACTTAGGTCCTCTATGTAGGCCTTCCAGTTAAGCTGATTATCAAGGAGTAAACCTAAGAATTTTGCTACTTTAACTTCCTCAATGTCACAGTTACTATGTCTAATATTTACTTTTGGTACTTCAGTTCTTTGGTGAAAGTGCATTATTTTGGTTTTCTTTAAATTAATAACTAAATTATTTTTATCAAGCCAGTTAATTATGTCCGATAATGTATTATTTATGTCGTCTTGATAAATATTGCGATCAATACATTTCACTATGGCAGTACTGTCGTCTGCAAACATCACCATTTGATGTTGAGTCACCTTTGGCAGATCATTTATATAGATCAAGAAAAGAGGTGGCCCAAGGACGCTACCCTGTGGGACACCAAACTTTATTAATCTAGGATGAGATAAAAAACTCTTTTCAAATTTAGTCTTTTCACATATTCTTGCAATCTCTGTACATTGCATTCTGTTGGAGAGATAGGATTCGAGTAGTTTTAAAATGTTACCTCTGATACCGTAGTTACGCAGCTTGTCCAACAAGATGTCGTGCTTTACGTAATCGAAGGCTTTGGTCATATCTGTGTAGATAGCACAGACAGGAGCTTTTTGGTCTACTGCCAACAAAGTACTACGTAAAAAATCAAAAATTGCCATGTTGATCGTGGTATTCTTCCTAAACCCATATTGTTCCTTGCATAATAAGTCAAATTTATTGAGATAACAATACAGAGACTTATAAATAATTTTTTCGAAGATCTTGGAAAATACAGAAATTTTAGCTATTGGCCTATAGTTCTGCATATCAGTTTTGTTATCTTTTTTATGTAGTGGTTTGATAATAACTTTCTTCAAGTCTTCAGGATAAACTCCGTCAGCAATGCCAAGGTTCATAATATGCGCTAATACGGGTGCTATAAGTTCGTTCACAAATTTTATCACCTTTGTTGACATACCGTCAAATCCTACAGTACTTGTTCCAATTGTTGTTACCAATCAATGTTTTATCATTTTGAAACTAATTAATTCGTTTTAAACAGAATTAAAAAAAAAGGAGGAGGTTCTTAATGGGTAGCCACACGCAAAGCTCAGCGCAGATGTCACTAGCGGCGCGATGGCTGCCGTCAAATAATTTTCACTTTGTTTACGTCAGTTTATTCACTTTTTTTATGTTGAAACCGGTCCACCATCGTTATTGATAGCATGTATTTTACCTGGAAGCTTAATAATTTATAAAAAAAATTGCGACATATATCTAGCCTTTTCCCAATTTTTTTTCAAGTTATTTTTTGGGAAACAAATTAATGTACAGAGGCCAGCACATCAAGCTACGCCAAACTGTAAAGTTTCTTTGATAGATTTTCAACTTTACTACGAAGAAATAAGGTTTATAATCAATCTGTCTATTTTTTTAAACTTATTATTGAACTTTATTGCCTTGCGGTCTATCAAATCTATCAAAGAAATTTGAGAGATTGGAGTAGCTTGATGTTCTGGCCTTTAAACATACATCGATGTTAGTACAGACGCCAGCAGGTCAACCTACCCCAATCTGTCAAATTTCTTTGATAGATTTTCAACTTTAGTACACAGGTATAAGGTTCATATTCAATTGGGAAAATCTGACAGATTGGGGTAGCTTGATGTGCTGGCCTCTGTACATCCTGGCACAGCGCACTCAGGAATTATCGAGAAAATTAAAAAAACTGAATGATAGGTTACAAAATGTATGTAAGAGACAGCTTTCAATGGCCATACCGACGATGCGCCACCTATCGTGAAAAAATGGTAGTAAAGATCCTCATTCGACTGTTTGTTGATTTTTTTTGTATGTTTGTTACGCGATATCTCCAGCAATTGTGAATCGGTTTTAAAAATATTTTTCGAATGTATAGGGGTGGTCCCATATAATTTTTATTATTTTTCTTGGGTGGTTTTTGATTTAGCTTCAGTACAGATAGTGCAATCCACGAAGACGCGCCCCAATCTTTTTCCTAATGCTTACAGCACAAGTGAGCAACATTCCACTTGGGTTTTAGTTTTGTCGATACACACTAATTATTATTAGTAACTAATTAGTGTGAGTCGAAAAAACTAAAACACTAGCGAAATTTACTAGCTATAACTGCTGACGATTAGGAAGATGAGTGGGGCGCGTCATCGTGGATTGCACTCACTATAATACGTATTTTGCTACTTAGTCTAAATTGAATTAGCAGCGCCCCGCGGTTTCACCCGCGTTAGTTTCGATCCCGTGGGAATATCGGGATAAATAAATATATATATGTCGTGAATGGATGGCGTCACAGTACAGCGCACAGCGCCATTTAACAATTTGATTGGTAAACGAAGAATCACGGGATCGGAAACACAAGGGAGCCCTACCCTTGACACGATCGTCGGTGGAGGGGATGCAGCGAGGACTGGCGGAGAGACCGAGTGTCACGACCACAGTGCGATAGTCTACAGGCTACAGTCAACGGTCGAGCTCAGGCAGTCTTGGCAAACGCTCAATACCAACGCATGTGTTTGTTTCCGACGCACGTGTGCGTTCCGGTTGTTAATTGCTAGTTTTTTTTTTTATATTTGAGTTATGTATTTCTTATTGGATGTATAATAGAAGTTTATAACTAATGAAAATAATTAAGACATTTCCTTTTTGAATATTTTTTCTTTATTATTAAAACCAAATTATTTAGTATGTAACCAGTCAGTCTCTTTTCTTAGCAATCGTATTATTTCCACCCATTTATCACGGCGTGCTGCATATTTATGCATCCTTCAACATTTTTATTATTAAAAAAGATATTTAAATTCACTTATTCCATAATTAATTAAAAACTTCTACAAATGTGGGAAACAAAAACTAAGTTTTTAGTGGAAACAGTGGAAAATTATAATTTCTGTCTAAAGTTTAGTAGTCATTTAGTGTTTGCGTAATACATTCAACTAATAATTGTAAATAGTTTTATAGTTGTTTTAAAAATAGAAAAATCGAATTCCAAGGTTGAAATATCGATTCACTGAATAGATTTTTCGATGTGTAAAATCGATTCTTAGATTAATCGATCTCAGATCGCCAAGCCATCCCTAATCTATTGATCTTTTTTGTTTGACGTTTTGAATTAATTTAATTTGTGCTGTTTCGGTTATTTTGCGTATCTTTTATTTTTAATCAAAATGGATTACAGTAGCACAGGTGCGATGAGGAGTCCGTTCTCACCTCGAGTGAGGCAGTCCATCACAGGCCGAAGGCCCATTGGGCTCTCGTCAGCCAAAAAGAACCAAAGGTTTGTAGTACATAACCTAGAATATGTTAATAATAATTTAATAGAAAATGTGAGGGAAATAATCAATGCAAGATATTTTCCACAGTACGTTTATGCAGTCTGCGGGTGAACAAACTGGTGATGTTGTGTACAAGACTCCAGTAACCATTTTAGAAACTTATGGAATGCCCCTCCCTGTGATGGTCACAGAAGCCCTTACATTTGGTAAGAACACTGACCTATTTAACGGTTTCTTGCAAGAGCACTTACCCTAACACAAGGGAAACCTAATAGTCATTCATTCAGTTTGCTGAGAACATATTGTATTATATTGTGTTAATAACTACAAATCAATAAATAAGGTACCATTCTTGCAGCCAGTGGTGAGGTGAGCGTGCGGCTATCCGCCTGTGGGTGGTGCTGGGTGGTGTCAGGGCGACGGATCATATCCTGGCCTCGCAATTCCACCATATCCAGTACTGCCTCAGCAGCACCCACCAGCACTATCGCTCGGGAGCTTTCACTCCCACAGACAGATCTTGCACATAAGGCTGATCTGGTTGTGCTCTTCTATATGGAAGGGGCACAGGTAAGATGATTTGTTACACAATCACTGCAATAAGATGATTTTAAAATTTCAAATAAATTGAAAAGAAAAAAAAGGAAATCACACTGCAGTAACCAGTCTGCATCATCAATAATATAAAGGCTCGTACACACTGGCGCGACTTGTCGCGCGACGTGTCGCGTGGCGATTCTGCGATATTATCGCGACGCAACACCTTTCACACTAGCGCGACGCGAATCGCGGCCGCGGCTGCGATATCGCCGCGACACCATACAAAATGAACATTTAGTATGGTGTCGCGGCGATATCGCGGCGGCGGCCGCGACGCGACACGGAGAGTATAAATTCCAGAGCAATCCAAGCTGAGCTCAGTCCCTCTTCGGCCTGA
This sequence comes from Globia sparganii, assembly GCA_949316385.1. Classification (NCBI taxonomy): domain Eukaryota; kingdom Metazoa; phylum Arthropoda; class Insecta; order Lepidoptera; family Noctuidae; genus Globia; species Globia sparganii. The sequence goes on from OX438671.1 coordinate 21,746,958, forward strand.
GTGACTCCGTCATAATGGCGGGGGACCTCAATGCCAAGCATCCCTCCTGGAATAGCAACATGACCTCTACCAGAGGTAGGATCGTGTTCAACCTAGGCGCCACCCTAAATTTCGATGTCATCGCTCCGATGTATCCCACTCATTTCCCTGGCGATCCCACCCAGCTTCCAGATGTTCTCGATGTAGCGCTGCTCAAGAATGTGAACCTCCGTTTGCAATCTATTGAGACGTTACACGAGCTTAATTCCGATCACCGCCCTGTTATAGTCCAACTAGTCCCCTATTCCGGCCCGCGTGACCCAAACCAGCCCCCTCAGACCAAATTAATAACCGACTGGAGGAAAGTAAGCGAAAGACTGAAATCCACCACGTCGCCTCATTTGGACTCCATCCCTGACCAAATAGTCTCAGTCGCAGACACGACGGGAGCGATCGACTCGTTTACAGAGCACGTTCAATCCGTATTGACGGATTGCTCACGGGAAGTTCCAGTGATGGAAGACCATCGCTGGAAATTACCGGCTGACGTACGTGAACTGATAACCGAGAAGAACGCGGCCATTCGTGCCTACGACTCCTTCCCTTGCGACGCGAACAAAGCCCACATGCGCCATTTACAGCGCGCTGTAAAGAAACGCATTGCGGAGTGGCGTTCCGACGGTTGGGACAAGACGCTCAGCGATCTTGAGCCCACTCACCAAGCCTTCTGGCAGCTCCAGAGGAAACTGCGTTCCCCTGAAGAAGTAGCCATACCTCCCCTCATACGCCCCGACAAGACCGTAGCATTTGACCCCTCCGATAAGGCCGAATGCCTCGCCGACAGCCTAGAGTCCCAATGCTCCCCCAGCACTCAACCAGTAGACCGAGCACACCTCGACAAGGTGAACGCTGAGGTCGAACGTAGAGCCTCCCTCCCACCAGTCGAAGACCCCGATGATCCTCTGCCTCCCGTCACTCCTGACGAAGTGCAAGACATCATTAAGGGGCTCGAATCCCGCAAAGCTCCCGGCACGGACGGTATCACCAATAAGGTGTACAAGCTCCTCCCCGCCCCACTCATACTACTCATGACCGCCATCTTCAATGGCGCCATGAGCAACAACATCTTCCCGAACGCGTGGAAAGAAGCCACCGTCATAGGTATCCCAAAGCCAGGCAAACCCAAGTCTGAGCCCTCCAGCTACCGCCCCATCAGTCTGCTTAACGTCTTCGGCAAAATCTACGAGAGGCTTATTTTTAAGCGTCTCAAAGACTATGCCGAGGCAAAGAGCCTCATCCCTAACGAGCAGTTTGGTTTCCGTACCAAACACTCTTGCATCCACCAAGTCCACCGCATCGTCGAGCACATCAGCGCTGGCTTTCAGCGCAGTGCTACGACAGGCGCCCTATTCTTCGACATAGCGAAAGCATTCGACAAAGTTTGGCACAATGGCTTATTATATAAGCTATACTCTCTTGGGGTGCCAGACCGTCTCGTGCTCATCTTACGAGACTTCCTGTCGGATCGCTCTTTTCGCTACCGCGTCGAGGGCGCACTCTCCACCCCTCACCCCGTCCGTGCCGGAGTCCCCCAGGGTTCCGTTATTTCCCCTCTCCTGTTCACCCTATTCACCAGCGACATTCCCACGTGTAAAAAGGCACAGTTGGCTCTATTCGCCGACGACACTGCCATTTATCACACGGGTCGCTGTCATGACGCCATCGCCCGTACTCTCCAGACTTCCGCAAACGTCCTAGGCGCTTGGTTCCGGAAGTGGAGAATCGAGGTCAACCCTGACAAGAGTCAGGCGGTTCTCTTTTCCAAACATAGTCGATTCGCCCCCCCCCTCCCCAGTCCTATCACTATGTACGGCAAACAGATACCGTGGGGTAAGCAAGCGAAGTACCTAGGAGTTATCCTCGACCGTCACCTCACTTTCGGAGAGCACATAAAGACGGCTCGTTCGCGAGCCGCTTTCGCTCTCGGTAGGCTCCACTTCCTTCTCACTGCCCGAAGCAAATTGTCACTGAAGTGCAAATTGCGACTCTACACCGCGGTCATCCGCCCTATCATGACTTACGCTTGCGTAGTCTTCGCACACGCCAAGCCTCGTCACCTGCATAAAATGCAGACTCTTCAAAACCGTTTCCTTAGAAAGGTCACGGGAGCCCCCTTCTATGTCCGGAACATCAACCTCCATCTCGATCTTAGGATCCCCACCGTCCAGCAGTTCATGAAACGCCTCTCCAAGCGCTTCTTTGATTCTGCCATCAAACACCCCAATCCCCTGATTGCGGCGGCCTCCCGATACACTCCCTCTCGCATAAGTAGGATTCGCCGACCAAGGCATACTCTTACCCTCCCCGACGACGCTACGACCCTCCTACAGGAGAGTAGCAAGAAAACAAGTACTTTAAACAAGTACAAGCCCAGACAGCCGTCCTATCGTCCTCGCCGTCGAGGCCCGTCGCGACGCCCCGTACCTAGTCCACCCCGACCCTTGCTCGAGCCAGCCCGCGCCGCTGAGCCTGTAGTTTTAAATTCGTCCCTAAATAATACCGATCCAGCCTGTCCCTTGCTGCCCTCTTCCAGCGACGCCCTAAGCCGAGGTCCGAACCCCACGGGGGGTGCCCTTAGCGTGAGTCGCTTAGTTTTTAGTTAGTTTTTAAGCCCTGGCTGGAGGCCTTAACTTCAAGGCATCCACAGGAAAGTCCGGTTAAGCAGTCGACAACCTCCTACAGGTTGAACTGCGAGATGCCATTTCCAAAAAAAAAAAAAAAAAAAAGCTGAGCTCAGTAGTAGACGATCTCCGTCAGAGGACGAAGGCAGGTCTGTGCGTGTTTGCCCAGCGGGGGTCCTAGGTTCGATTCCCCGGTCGGCCGATACAACCCAACCCAACCTAACCTAAGTAGGTACCTACTTAGGTTCTCGTAATGTTAATTACTTTACATATCTACTACCTATTGTATACAAGCAAGTATTTCCTAACTGAACAGACAGCTGTGCTGCTGGGGAGTTTGTTGAGCCACTTCTTCCTAGCGAAAGCAATAGGAAGTTTTTATTTCCATTTCATTATCTCTGCTGTATTAAAAATTGGAAATTAGACTTGCGTGCAAAAAAATCGACCCACCCCATACTCTTCGATTTGAAACAAAATAATTCAACAAGTCTTACTAATAATATACAATGTTACATTACCTCTTTTTTTTTAATCCGTTAACAAAATCAAGTTCAATTTTGATTAAACAATCTGAAATAAACACAATTTCTCGAGAAATCTAAACAACCTCGGACTCGTACGTTGGTGCTCAGAAGCCGTCGGCCGAGCGTGGCCAACGGCTTCCGAGCTGAACTACCTAACTAGGGCGGGTTATTTCACGTTCACTAAAAATTACGCTAACTACCGTCAAACCAAAGACAAAATAAAAAAATAAAAAAAAACAAAAAAAACGTTGTTTGTTCACAAAATGGCCTTTACTTACGTCAAATAATAACGATTAAGTACACATAAGTCTAAGGCAAAGGTATGTGCATGAGCCGTCGTCAGACCAATAATGAGCTAAATATATGAACATAGAATTGTTAATTTCTTCAGTACCTACAGGCGAGGCCTGTACTTTATGATGTGAGGTATGCTTCCTACAAAGACAAAAGACTAAAAGACAGGCTATGGAGGCAAATTGCAACGGAATTGTAATCAACAAGGTAAGTATAAGTACTTATTTCTTAAGATTACCTACCATGATCAAAATCTGACATTGGTATCGTAAACTGAAAAATCTATCTCATATTCTGGGGCTTAGGGGAGTAGGTAGTCTCAGTTGACCAGAACCAACCGTTCTATTTCTTTACTCGTCTGTCCCAAAAAGAGGTTCATGTTTCTTGAGTGTCTGTATGTAGAATCATGTATCTACCAACCTATATACGTTGCAATTTATTTGAAAGAAATAGAAAAAAATATCGCAAAGGCCGCTGGAAATTTTAATTTATTTAGGTAGGTATACGTAGCTTATGTGGGTATACATAACCGTAAAGAGGCTCGTGGTTGAGTAATTACAACTGTACGGGTCGATTTTCAAGATTAAGCAACGTTTACCGAGGTCAGTCCGTGGATGGGTAACCTTCCTTATCATATCGAGACCACTCCCCTCGGAAAGTGCAGTTGGCTGTCATTCGTAGATCGACGATGTGATGTGACGTCACTCCAAATATCGAGAAAATTCAAGAACGTACCTAGTAGGTATGTACCTACCTATACTACCTATTAAAGGTTAGGTAGCTAGTAGCAGGCCGGTTAAGGGAAGGGACGAGCATTCCACAGACCGGCAAACTTAGCGCTTTTATTGGAGATGTGCAGCTTGTTTGTAAAAATAAAGTTTTCATGTGAAATCGAAATAAAAATACAAAGATTCGAATTTTGAGTCAAAATCCGCGTATAATATACTTAGGTACCTATCGCAGTGACTTGGTGCGCGTGGCGTGGCGCACGAGCGGCTGGCTTGCGGCAGCTTCAAAAATGTGGGTACCCGTTAGGGTATTTATGTTCTGTGGTAGGTACTTACTCATTTGACCGCGCCGCGCGCCGCCAAATCCACTAGTAATACATACTTTGCAATGTAACTCATCTCTCATTCCAATAAGGTATAAATTAGAATGATTGACATTTGCAAGGACTTTTTAGTTTGCAATGGCAGGTGGTTTGGATTAAAGTTAATTTCAACTACATAGTAATAAAAAAAAACCTTGATTTTTTTATGAATATTTTTATCGTAAAAGCACGTCCGAATTCGCTAGTTTCCTTGTGCGTGCTTGTGTGGTCAAGCTTGGGTACAGCAGTGATATTCTGTAAAAATCTCACCGTGAAAACTAAGGTGAAGTGAGCTGTCATTCCACCTAATGTTATTGCCTCCATTGATAGATCACTTCACGCTTACTTCATCTAAGTTACCACGGTGAGATTTTTACAGAATCGATAGGCAGTTCAGTACAGTTGTTGTATCTCACGAAGGAGGGTGAGCAATACTTGTAGTTTTATTTGTGTTGTGTATAGTAGTGACACGCGCTCTTGTGTGCGTAAAGAACTGCATGTAGCAATTTCATCGTTATTGAACAAAATAATATAAGTAGGTAGGTACCTATTTAGATTTATGTTTCGTTTAGTGATGAAATAAAAATATTTTTTGTGATCTATGTTTATTTAGATATCAGTATTTACAAATAAAATTAAGATACTTACATTCAAATTCGGTACATAATACAATGTTTAATATATTCAGCTTCTTTATTAATCACACTAATTGCATGTATTATTACGCCAGGTTTCGCTAGTTGTATTTTCAAAACTTTCTGGAATGCCTTTCTGTTTTTGTCTATTTCGTTGGTTTCTTAAAACAACATAGCTTTAAGAACCCCCATTATGTTCTCTATATCATTTGACGACTCTAAAACAAACAATGCATCATTAGAATCACGTAGGTATTAAATGTTACAATTAAATATTAAACATTGTTTACTGACCTCACTGTGAACAGCTTTTCTCTGTTTACTTACTATGTTGACGATACGGGACGCAAAATTTTGGCGCGAAACAGAGCACTTAGCACCTACTAGCCCGACCGGCAGTTCGTTCGGGTGATACTGACACTACTAAGACCAACCCGCCTTCGTGAGATACATAGAACAACTGTATCTACTTAGGTTAGGTTATGTCGGCCGACCGGGGAATCGAACCTAGGGCCCCACGCTGGGCTAACACGCACAGACCTGCCTTCGTCCTCTGACGAAGATCGTCTACTACTGAGCTCAGCTTGGATTGCTCTGGAATTTATACTCTCCGTGTCGCGTCGCGGCCGCCGCCGCGATATCGCCGCGACACCATACTAAATGTTCATTTTATATGGTGTCGCGGCGATATCGCGGCGATATCGCGGCGGCGGTCGCGACTCCATACAAAATGTTCCTCTTGTGTCGCGCTACACGTCGCGCCGCGACCGTGTCGCGGCGCGACAGGTCGCTCCTGTGTGAAGTGTCGCGCGGGTTTCCATAGAAAATGTTCTACGGATATATATCGCAGAATCGCGTCGCACTGTCGCGTCGCGCCTGTGTGTACGAGCCTGAACATTTTGTATGGCGTCGCGGCCGCGGCCGCGATATCGCCGCGATATCGCCGCGACACCATACAAAATGAACATTTAGTATGGTGTCGCGGCGATATCGCGGCGGCGGCCGCGACGCGACACGGAGAGTATAAATTCCAGAGCAATCCAAGCTGAGCTCAGTAGTAGACGATCTTCGTCAGAAGACGAAGGCAGGTCTGTGCGTGTTTGCCCAGCGTGGGGCCCTAGGTTCGATTCCCCGGTCAGCCGACATAACCCAACCTAACCTAAGTACAGTTGTTCTATGTATCTCACGAAGGCGGGTTGGTCTTAGTAGCGTCAGTATCGCCCAAACTGGAACTGCCGCTCGGGCTACTAGGCTCTGTTTCGCGCCAAAATTTTGCGTCCCGTACCATCAACATATCGTCGACCGTAGGTTCAATTGAGGTAAGGGACAAGATACCCAATGTCCCTTACCTCAATTGAACCTACGGTCGACGATATTAAGTAAACAGAGAAAAGCTGTTCACAGTGAGGTCAGTAAACAATGTTTAAATATTTAATTGTAACATTTAATACCTACGTGATTCTAATGATGCATTGTTTGTTTTAGTCATCAAATGCTATACAGAACATAATGGAGGTTCTTAAAGCTATGTTGTTTTAAGAAACCAACGAAATATGACAAATACAGAAAAGCTTATTCCAGAAAGTTTTCAAAAAACACAACTAGCGAAACCTGGCGTAATAATACATACATGCAATTAGTGTGATTGATAAAGAAGCTGAATATATTAAACACTGTATTATGTACCGAATTTGTATCTTAATTTTAGTTGTAAATACTGATATCTAAATAAATTTATATCCCAAAAAATATTTTTATTTCATCACTAAACGAAACATAAATCTAAATAGGTACCTACCTACTTAAATTATTTTGTTCAATAACGATGAACTTGCTAATGCTACATGCAGTTACGCACACAAGAGCGCGTGTCTGTACTATACACAACACAAACACGTGCACATGCTCACCCTCCTTCGTGAGATACAACAACTGTACTGAACTGCCTATCGATTCTGTAAAAATCTCACCGTGATAACATAGGTGAAGTGAGCGTGAACTGATCTATCAATGGAGGCAATCCCTAACATTAGGTGCAATGACAGCTCACTTCATCTTAGTTTTCACGGTGAGATTTTTACAGAATATCACTGCTGTACCCAAGCTTGACCACACAAGTACGCACAAGGAAACTAGCGAATTCGGACGTGCTTTTACGATAAATATTCATAAAAAAACCAAGGTTTTTTTATTAATATTAATAGCAATTAACTTTAATCCAAACCACCTACCATTGCAAACTAAAAAGTCCTTGCAAATGTCAATCATTCTAATTTATACCTTATTGGAATGAGAGAAGAGTTACATTGTAAAGTATGTATTACTAGTGGATTTGGCGGCGCGCGGCGCGGTCAAATGAGTAACTACCTACCACAGAACATAAATACCCTAACGGGTACCTACATTTTTGAAGCTGCCGCAAGCCAGCCGCTCGTGCGCCGCGCCACGCGCACCAAGTCACTGCAATAGGTGCCTATATTATACGCGGATTTTGACTCAAAATTCGAATCTTTGTATTTTTATTTCGATTTCACATGAAAACTTTATTTTTACAAACAAGCTGCACATCTCCAATAAAAGTGCTAAGTTTGCCAGTCTGTGGAATGCTCGTCCCCTCCCTTAACCAGCCTGCTACTAGCTACCTATAATAGGTAGTGTAGGTAGTGTACCTACGTACTAGGTACATTCTTCAATTTTCTCGATGTTTGGAGTGACGTCACATCACGTACCTACCTAAATAAATTAAAATTTCCAGCGGCCTTTTGCAGTATTTTTTTCTATTTCTTTCAAATAAATTTGAATTGAAACGTGCCCTCATAAAAACTATGTATTTTAAGAAAATGAGATATCCAACAGATTGTCTTTATAAATTAAGCGATTTACTCTCAGTAAGAAAACTATACATAGTTCAAACTACACTAAAGAAACACAAGACCCTACCTTACGATGCATCTAAACTAGCAAAGCGAAGAAAACATGCTGTTGCAGAAGTCCCCCAAACAAAAACTTTAGTTGCCTCCATGCAATTTAATACACGATCTGCACGGTTATATAATAGAATAAATAAAGAAATTTATATATATAAAAACCAATATTATGAATGCAAAAAAAAATATACTGAAATGGATCAAACCACTTACTTATAACGAAACGGAAGAGCTCTTGAAACCCACGATATAACCTATACTCTCACACAGGCACACAAACACACAACACACACACATACTCGCACACATGCACGCTCAAATTCACACACATTCACTCAGACACACAAACTATGCTTAGTCTTATGCCAATCTTCTCTTCTTACCTATGTTAAATAATTATGTTATTAGTATTTTATTACTTTTGTTATGGAAGAGCGGAGTCTTCTAATACAGGCATTGTTTGTTTAAAGGAAGGCTCCAATCACCAGCTAATTGTTGTAATCTTGTGGAAGAAATAAACAAATTTGAATTTTGAATTTTTTGAATTGCACGTATATAGGTTGGTAGACACATGATTCTACATACAGACACTCAAGAAACATGAACCTCTTTTTGGGACAGTCGGGTAAAGAAATAGAACGGTTGGTTCTGGTAAACTGAGATTGGCTCCGATTCTGTTATTCCCAAACTAAATTAAATTTAAGTTCAGTGCATCTTTTTCTTTCTATTTCATTATGAAAAGGACAGAAGATAAATATAAGTTTAGTCCTGTCAAATTAGTCAGCGCCTGACGTAAATTGACGTATTTTTAGTAGCCAATTTTTTTATCTTTTCTAATTTGTCTATGGATTATCTAATTTGACAGGACTAAACTAATATTTTATCCTCTGTCCTTTTCGTAATGAAATAGAAAGAAAAAGAAGCACTGAACTTAAATTTAGTTTAGTTTGTGAACAACAGAATCGGGGCCACTATCTACTCCCCTAAGCCCCAGAATATGAGATAGATTTTTCAGTTTACGGTCCCAATGTCAGATTTTGATCATAGTAGGTAATAATAATAATAATAATAAAGATTTATTTCTCTCAAAAAGGTACAGACATTGGTTCGTGACATATTATTTCAATCAAATTTGTAACCTTTGTGAGAGCTGGAGTCTGTAGTGGGTTCGGGACCTGTATGACAGATCTCCAGGCTCACACCCTCATAAAACAATACTATTAATAAGCACTAATTTGTAAACATCAAAAGCCTTCACGTACAGAGAGGAATATTTAAAAACTATCATAGGAAAATGTTAAAACTAAAGATGGTCTGTCTGTAGATGTGTAGTGTATGGTGCGCGTTGCGTGTGTGTTGCGTGTTGTGTGTGTGTGTGTGTGTGTGAAAGTATATTTGTTAGGGTGAGTGTAGGTGTGTGTATTAAAATGTAGTCTACACTATCTAATTTATTTTATAACAGTAATCTAAGGAAGTAAGTACTTATACTTACCTTGTTGATTGCAATTCCGTTGCAATTTGCCTCCATAGCCTGTCTTTTAGTCTTTTGTCTTTCTAGGAAGCATACCTCACATCATAAAGTACAGGCCTCGCCTGTAGGTACTAAAGAAATTAACAATTCTAAGTTCATATTTAGCTCATTATTGGTCTGACGACGGCTCATGCACATACCTTTGCCTTAGACTTATATGTACTTAATCGTTATTATTTCACGTTAGTAAAGGCCATAATTTTGTGAACCATCAAACAACGCTTTTTTCGGTTTTTTTTTTTCTTTGGTTTGACGGTAGTTAGCGTAATTTTTAAGTGAACGTGAAATAACCTGCCCTAGTGAGGTACGAGTAGTTCAGCTCGGAAGCCGTCGGCCACGCTCGGCCGACGGCTTCCGAGCACCAACGTAAGAGTCCGAGGTTGTTTCGATTTCTCGAGAAATTGTGTTTATTTCAGATCGTTTAATCAAAATTGAACTTGATTTTGTTAACGGATTAAAAAAAAGGAGGTAACGTAACATTGTATATTATCAGTAAAACTTGTTGAATTATTTTGTTTCAAATCGAAGAGTATGGGGTGGGTCGATTTTTTTGCACGCAAGTGTAATTTCCAATTTTTAATACAGCAGAAATAATTAAATGAAAATAAAAACTTCCTATTGCTTTCGCTGGGAAGAAGTGGCTCAACAAACTCCCCAGCAGCACAGCTGTCTGTTCAGTTAGGAAATACTTGCTTGTACACAATAGGTAGTAGATATGAAAAGTAATTACGAGAACCTAAGTAGTTACCTACTTAGGTTAGGTTGGGTTGTGTCGGCTGACCGGGGAATCGAACCTAGGACCCCCGCTGGGCAAACACGCACAGACCTGCCTTCGTCTTCTGACGAAGATCGTCTACTACTGAGCTCAACTTGGATTGCTCTGGAATTTATACTCTCCGTGTCGCGTCGCGGCCGCCGCCGCGATATCGCCGCGATATCGCCGCGACACCATACTAAATGTTCATTTTGTATGGTGTCGCGGCGATATCGCGGCCGCGGCCGCGATTCGCGTCGCGCTAGTGTGAAAGGTGTTGCGTCGCGATAATATAGGCTCGTACACACTGGCGCGACTTGTCGCGCGACGTGTCGCGTAGCGATTCTGCGATATTATCGCGACGCAACACCTTTCACACTAGCGCGACGCGAATCGCGGCCGCGGCCGCGATATCGCCGCGACACCATACAAAATGAACATTTAGTATGGTGTCGCGGCGATATCGCGGCGATATCGCGGCGGCGGCCGCGACGCGACACGGAGAGTATAAATTCCAGAGCAATCCAAGTTGAGCTCAGTAGTAGACGATCTTCGTCAGAAGACGAAGGCAGGTCTGTGCGTGTTTGCCCAGCGGGGGTCCTAGGTTCGATTCCCCGGTCAGCCGACACAACCCAACCTAACCTAAGTAGGTAACTACTTAGGTTCTCGTAATTACTTTTCATATCTACTACCTATTGTGTACAAGCAAGTATTTCCTAACTGAACAGACAGCTGTGCTGCTGGGGAGTTTGTTGAGCCACTTCTTCCCAGCGAAAGCAATAGGAAGTTTTTATTTTCATTTAATTATTTCTGCTGTATTAAAAATTGGAAATTACACTTGCGTGCAAAAAAATCGACCCACCCCATACTCTTCGATTTGAAACAAAATAATTCAACAAGTTTTACTGATAATATACAATGTTACGTTACCTCCTTTTTTTTAATCCGTTAACAAAATCAAGTTCAATTTTGATTAAACGATCTGAAATAAACACAATTTCTCGAGAAATCGAAACAACCTCGGACTCTTACGTTGGTGCTCGGAAGCCGTCGGCCGAGCGTGGCCGACGGCTTCCGAGCTGAACTACTCGTACCTCACTAGGGCAGGTTATTTCACGTTCACTTAAAAATTACGCTAACTACCGTCAAACCAAAGAAAAAAAAAAACCGAAAAAAGCGTTGTTTGATGGTTCACAAAATTATGGCCTTTACTAACGTGAAATAATAACGATTAAGTACATATAAGTCTAAGGCAAAGGTATGTGCATGAGCCGTCGTCAGACCAATAATGAGCTAAATATGAACTTAGAATTGTTAATTTCTTTAGTACCTACAGGCGAGGCCTGTACTTTATGATGTGAGGTATGCTTCCTAGAAAGACAAAAGACTAAAAGACAGGCTATGGAGGCAAATTGCAACGGAATTGCAATCAACAAGGTAAGTATAAGTACTTACTTCCTTAGATTACTGTTATAAAATAAATTAGATAGTGTAGACTACATTTTAATACACACACCTACACTCACCCTAACAAATATACTTTCACACACACACACACACACACAACACGCAACACACACGCAACGCGCACCATACACTACACATCTACAGACAGACCATCTTTAGTTTTAACATTTTCCTATGATAGTTTTTAAATATTCCTCTCTGTACGTGAAGGCTTTTGATGTTTACAAATTAGTGCTTATTAATAGTATTGTTTTATGAGGGTGTGAGCCTGGAGATCTGTCATACAGGTCCCGAACCCACTACAGACTCCAGCTCTCACAAAGGTTACAAATTTGATTGAAATAATATGTCACGAACCAATGTCTGTACCTTTTTGAGAGAAATAAATCTTTATTATTATTATTATTATTACCTACTATGATCAAAATCTGACATTGGGACCGTAAACTGAAAAATCTATCTCATATTCTGGGGCTTAGGGGAGTAGATAGTGGCCCCGATTCTGTTGTTCACAAACTAAACTAAATTTAAGTTCAGTGCTTCTTTTTCTTTCTATTTCATTACGAAAAGGACAGAGGATAAAATATTAGTTTAGTCCTGTCAAATTAGATAATCCATAGACAAATTAGAAAAGATAAAAAAATTGGCTACTAAAAATACGTCAATTTACGTCAGGCGCTGACTAATTTGACAGGACTAAACTTATATTTATCTTCTGTCCTTTTCATAATGAAATAGAAAGAAAAAGATGCACTGAACTTAAATTTAATTTAGTTTGGGAATAACAGAATCGGAGCCAATCTCAGTTTACCAGAACCAACCGTTCTATTTCTTTACCCGACTGTCCCAAAAAGAGGTTCATGTTTCTTGAGTGTCTGTATGTAGAATCATGTGTCTACCAACCTATATACGTGCAATTCAAAAAATTCAAAATTCAAATTTGTTTATTTCTTCCACAAGATTACAACAATTAGCTGGTGATTGGAGCCTTCCTTTAAACAAACAATGCCTGTATTAGAAGACTCCGCTCTTCCATAACAAAAGTAATAAAATACTAATAACATAATTATTTAACATAGGTAAGAAGAGAAGATTGGCATAAGACTAAGCATAGTTTGTGTGTCTGAGTGAATGTGTGTGAATTTGAGCGTGCATGTGTGCGAGTATGTGTGTGTGTTGTGTGTTTGTGTGCCTGTGTGAGAGTATAGGTTATATCGTGGGTTTCAAGAGCTCTTCCGTTTCGTTATAAGTAAGTGGTTTGATCCATTTCAGTATATTTTTTTTTTGCATTCATAATATTGGTTTTTATATATATAAATTTCTTTATTTATTCTATTATATAACCGTGCAGATCGTGTATTAAATTGCATGGAGGCAACTAAAGTTTTTGTTTGGGGGACTTCTGCAACAGCATGTTTTCTTCGCTTTGCTAGTTTAGATGCATCGTAAGGTAGGGTCTTGTGTTTCTTTAGTGTAGTTTGAACTATGTATAGTTTTCTTACTGAGAGTAAATCGCTTAATTTATAAAGACAATCTGTTGGATATCTCATTTTCTTAAAATACATAGTTTTTATGAGGGCACGTTTCAATTCAAATTTATTTGAAAGAAATAGAAAAAAATACTGCAAAAGGCCGCTGGAAATTTTAATTTATTTAGGTAGGTACGTGATGTGACGTCACTCCAAACATCGAGAAAATTGAAGAATGTACCTAGTACGTAGGTACACTACCTACACTACCTATTATAGGTAGCTAGTAGCAGGCTGGTTAAGGGAGGGGACGAGCATTCCACAGACTGGCAAACTTAGCACTTTTATTGGAGATGTGCAGCTTGTTTGTAAAAATAAAGTTTTCATGTGAAATCGAAATAAAAATACAAAGATTCGAATTTTGAGTCAAAATCCGCGTATAATATAGGCACCTATTGCAGTGACTTGGTGCGCGTGGCGCGGCGCACGAGCGGCTGGCTTGCGGCAGCTTCAAAAATGTAGGTACCCGTTAGGGTATTTATGTTCTGTGGTAGGTAGTTACTCATTTGACCGCGCCGCGCGCCGCCAAATCCACTAGTAATACATACTTTACAATGTAACTCTTCTCTCATTCCAATAAGGTATAAATTAGAATGATTGACATTTGCAAGGACTTTTTAGTTTGCAATGGTAGGTGGTTTGGATTAAAGTTAATTGCTATTAATATTAATAAAAAAACCTTGGTTTTTTTATGAATATTTATCGTAAAAGCACGTCCGAATTCGCTAGTTTCCTTGTGCGTACTTGTGTGGTCAAGCTTGGGTACAGCAGTGATATTCTGTAAAAATCTCACCGTGAAAACTAAGATGAAGTGAGCTGTCATTGCACCTAATGTTAGGGATTGCCTCCATTGATAGATCAGTTCACGCTCACTTCACCTATGTTATCACGGTGAGATTTTTACAGAATCGATAGGCAGTTCAGTACAGTTGTTGTATCTCACGAAGGAGGGTGAGCATGTGCACGTGTTTGTGTTGTGTATAGTACAGACACGCGCTCTTGTGTGCGTAACTGCATGTAGCATTAGCAAGTTCATCGTTATTGAACAAAATAATTTAAGTAGGTAGGTACCTATTTAGATTTATGTTTCGTTTAGTGATGAAATAAAAATATTTTTTGGGATATAAATTTATTTAGATATCAGTATTTACAACTAAAATTAAGATACAAATTCGGTACATAATACAGTGTTTAATATATTCAGCTTCTTTATCAATCACACTAATTGCATGTATGTATTATTACGCCAGGTTTCGCTAGTTGTGTTTTTTGAAAACTTTCTGGAATAAGCTTTTCTGTATTTGTCATATTTCGTTGGTTTCTTAAAACAACATAGCTTTAAGAACCTCCATTATGTTCTGTATAGCATTTGATGACTAAAACAAACAATGCATCATTAGAATCACGTAGGTATTAAATGTTACAATTAAATATTTAAACATTGTTTACTGACCTCACTGTGAACAGCTTTTCTCTGTTTACTTAATATCGTCGACCGTAGGTTCAATTGAGGTAAGGGACATTGGGTATCTTGTCCCTTACCTCAATTGAACCTACGGTCGACGATATGTTGATGGTACGGGACGCAAAATTTTGGCGCGAAACAGAGCCTAGTAGCCCGAGCGGCAGTTCCAGTTTGGGCGATACTGACGCTACTAAGACCAACCCGCCTTCGTGAGATACATAGAACAACTGTACTTAGGTTAGGTTGGGTTATGTCGGCTGACCGGGGAATCGAACCTAGGGCCCCACGCTGGGCAAACACGCACAGACCTGCCTTCGTCTTCTGACGAAGATCGTCTACTACTGAGCTCAGCTTGGATTGCTCTGGAATTTATACTCTCCGTGTCGCGTCGCGGCCGCCGCCGCGATATCGCCGCGACACCATACTAAATGTTCATTTTGTATGGTGTCGCGGCGATATCGCGGCGATATCGCGGCCGCGGCCGCGACGCCATACAAAATGTTCCTCTTGTGTCGCGCTACACGTCGCGCCGCGACCGTGTCGCGGCGCGACAGGTCGCTCCTGTGTGAAGTGTCGCGCGCGTTTCCATAGAAATTGTTCTACGGATATATATCGCAGAATCGCGTCGCACTGTCGCGTCGCGCCTGTGTGTACGAGCCTTATCTGCTCATATTCCAGGGACTGGTAGCGAAAGACGATAAAAAAAGCTTATTTCCTGAATCTCCCACAGATGCCATCCTGCATTGGAGTGTCCCCTGAAGGCACCGTCCGCTACTGGCCATCCGTGGGGCAGGAGGGTGTTTATATAGATGTCTCGTGTGAGCTGGCTGGCCAGGAGTGCGAGAAGCTCGGAGACTACTCTCCAGAAGGACTGGTACTGGCCACCACTACATGCACTGTTGTACTCCTCAACCCTACTGTTGTTGGTAAGTTATCAATCATTTGCACAAATCACAAAGTCAAAGATCTTTCCAGCATTTGACAGGTACAGTCAAATGCACATCAGTGGTAACAATTTGCCTTTGGCTGTGCATTTATATCGTAGCAAAAAGGGCATTTTTCGTAAAGCAAGTATTACCACTAATTTGTGAAATGTACATCACAAAGTTGGGCTAAATCCTCCCTTCTCCTTAGATTATTATTTTGATTGTCAAGTTATTAATAATGATAGTTTAGAATTAGAATAGCCAGCATAATATGTTGACTTGCTAAGTAGTGATGTTCAAATATGCTGTAGACTATAGGTACATAGGTGTGATAAAGACTGTAAAATATATTTTTAGAACATATTGTTTTACTAGCTTCTGCCCGCGACTTCGTACGCGGATCCTGTTGCTTATGCCAGCGACAACGGGGTCGTCAAAATCGAAGATCTGAAACGTCTGATGTCGAATTCTAAGAGCCCGGGGACCGGAAAACAACGGGATGCGCGAGACGATTCGAGACGTTCCAGATCTTTCATTTTTGTAAGTCAACAGAAAATTCCCATCAGACTAAACAACTTTTGCTAAGACGTCGTTCCTATATATGTTATAGTGTCGCTGGGCTTTGGAGTTCCACAACAGGTGTTCCAGATCTTCAAATTTATTCTCACAGCAGAAAATGCTCTTCACGTGGAATAATTTTTGCTATGGCACCATTTTTATATATATTTTTATAGATTCTAAGGCAGATTTAAAACTGTGTACGTAGGGATTTACTTCATGCAACATATTTTGAAGCAGTGAAATCAGACTATTTGTTCAATTGCGGAAAGTTTTGGTTTCTAATATTTGCCTGATCTTGATAATTGGATACGAAATATATTTGGAGAAACTTGGGGTCATTTACAGACAATAATGAACCAATAAGGTGGTAAACTTGGCCTTGCACTTTGAATGTTGGCGTAAATGGGCCTTCTGAAATCTGTTTCGCACTAAAAGATGTAATTTGAAAGGCATTATTGTACGAACGGATGTTGTCCAAAAAATGTTTTGACTGTGGATGGTCACCAATTAGCAGTGATCTTAATATTTCTGGAGGATTTTGTAATATTTCAATATGTACTTTTCCACCTGAGTAACACATACCGTTTGTTTCTTTTTGCCATTTAACAGCTTCACAAAAAGTACAATTTTGAACCATACCTCCGATGGCGGAATATGTGGCGTAGTCAATCATAGGAGTATACGTAAATGCACTCCGTTCCTTATCAACCCAAGGAAGGTCGCCACGCCCTACGGCTATATCTTGAGACACATCCGATTCTTCAGATGATATCGACATTCTGTTCAGAGAATGTCGAAGTCGATCAGAATTCAAACGTTCGTTGCGCTCTTCTTATGTCTCTTCATGCCGTATTCCAGCAATTCTTTCTCTCTCACTTTCTAACTGATTATGAATATTTTGTTGTGTGCGTGTTCGGGAAAATGTATGATAATCTCGATCACCAGTTAGTCGCGCATCACGTTCATCACTCGTTTCAAAAGACCTGTTAGTATATGTGCGAATACGCTGAGAACTCAAGCGTGATTCTGTATCGGTAAACGTTTCCGATTCGCGAGACAACGCATGTCGCTCACGATCAGCGGACAGTTGCGCATCACGTTCCGCACTTGTCTGTAGAGACCTCGAAGCAGATGCGTAGATACGCTGAGAATTCAAGCGCAATTCTCTATCCGTGAACGTCTCCGACTCGCGAGACAATGCGTGACGTTCACGATCAGCGGTCAGTCGCGCATCACGCAAGTGGGGAACGTCCCCACTTGTCTCTCGAGACCTAGAAGTCGATGCGTAGATACGCTGAGAACGCAGGCGTGCTTCTCGATCCGAAGAGGTTTCCACGGAGCGAGCCTGATGTTCTCGAACAGCATCAAGTCTCTCCTGACGCTCTTCGGTAGATTCTTGGGATCTTATGATCCTCAATCTTTTAGCTCCTTTGGAACATTGGGAAAGATTTGACCTCTTTCTAGGCATGGTTATAGTTTTATTGTGAACATACCTGATCAATTAAAATCTAAGTGACTGCTCCCCTGCGTTACCGGGTAGGCTACCGTGTCACGAAGATAAATGGCAAAGGAAATTAAACACTCAAATAACATAAGCCCGAAGGCATATTTTAGTTGATAAAATAAAAAAATAAATGGGAGTTTTGGCCAGTAGAGTCAACTTTTCAATGATATACCATCGTCACCAAAAATCAGTCCTAAACTGTTACTACCTTCACCGCGTGGAGGTACTCCCAGCTTATGTTATTTTATAATTATACAGTGAAATTAGTGATAGCTTTGATTTCCACATCAGATGTTTCTGATCTTCGATTTTTATAAGTCAACAGGAAATGCCCATCAGATCGAACAACTTTTGCTAAGACGTCATTCCTATATGTGTTTTGGTGTAACTGGGCTCTTGGAGTTCCACAACAGGTGTTCCAGAGCTTCGATTTTTATAAGTCAACAGAGAGTGCTCATCAGATTGAACAACTTTTGCTAAAACGTCATTCCTATATGTGTCATGGTGTAGCTGGGCTCTTGGAGTTCCACATCAGGTGTTCCAGATCTTCGATTTTTATAAGTCAACAGAGAGTTCTCATCAGATTGAACAACTTTTGCTAAAACGTCATTCCTATATGTGTTATGGTGTAGCTGGGCTCTTGGAGTTCCACAACAGGTGCTCCAGATCTTCGATTTTTATAAGTCAACAGAGAGTTCTCATCAGATTGAACAACTTTTGCTAAATCGTCATTACTATATATGTTATAGTGTAGCTGGGCTCTTGGAGTTCCACATCAGGTGTTCCAGATCTTCAAATTTATTCTCTCAGCAGAAAATGCTCATCACGTGGAACAATTTTTGCTATGGTACCATTTTTGTATCTCTTATACTTTAGCTGGTCTGTGGCGGTTCTGCATCAGGTGTTCCATTTTCCAAAATAAATTATAGCCTATATGTTGCCCAGACTTAATACCTATACAACAAAAAAAAAATCATTCAAATCCGTCCAGTAGTTCCGAAGATTAGCGTGTACAAACAAACAGACAAACAGACAAACAGACAAACAGACACATTTTTTTTTTTGGATTCGTGTTCTATTACTGTTTCTAAACCCCCCTCAAGTATTTTTTTTTTAATATATTCAATGTACAGACACAGTTTTTTTACTGTTTTATTATATGTATAGATAACATGTTGTTAAACAAAAAAAAAGACATTAGACTTATTATAATCCTACTAATATTATAAATGCGAAAGTTTGTGAGGATGGATGGATGTTTCTTACTCTTTCACGAAAAAACTACTAAACGGATTTTGATGAAACTTTACAGTAATATAGCTTATACCTACATCAGAATAACACATAGGATACTTTTTATCCCGATATTCCCACAGGATCAAAACTTACGCGGGTGAAACCGCGGGGCGCAGCTAGTTATACATAAATATAATGGATTACAAAACGATTAAATGAAATCGCGATTCGCGAGCACTGTTAATGCGAGAGCAATAAAATACTGGACTGTTTTAAATTTTTCTCAAAACCTTGGACATACATAGTAAATGACTCTGCTTCTAGTTGATTGTTGTTTATATTTAACTAGCCGTGCCCCGTGGTTTCACCCGCGTTAATTTGAGGAAAAAATCTACTAGAATATATATATCGCTGACTGAATTCGATAGTGGCACAAGATAAAATTCAACAATTTGAGAAAACGTACAATAAATATTCGAAGACTAGTGCGCGCGCACAGAAAAGCTCTCACCGACTGTATTTTATGGAATATAATTAAAGTTTATGTTTGGTTTATAAACATCTACGTTATAGCTTCAGTTGCCGGCAGTAATAGTTTTGAAATATTTTTTGTTATTTTTATTAATATGAGGTTCAGAAGATGGTGACTCCGAGTTGTGCCAGTATTGCATTGTTTTGTTTTCACTTTTTTGAGTAATGCTAGAAACTATGTTATAAAAGTAAAGAAAATAAGAATGCATTTTCACGAAAAACTAGCTAAGTAGAATATAAGACTAGAAGTGCTCATCAATGGAATTGTTAAATCGTAAATAAAAGTACCATAAATGTTTAGTAACTTAATTTATTATCATACTTTTCACGATGAGCCGGTGTTGCATGAAAGAGATGCAACAATATCGTTTATTCACTAACGACACGTACGCCTCCAACCGGGTAGTTTATGAACTAACGAGTTGGGTCTTTAATGCATAAAATAAAGTACCTAATTTAGAACAAGAATTCATTATTAACTCAAATTGCCACAAATTCGACTTGTGCCACTAATGTATTCAGTCAGCGATATATCCCCTCATGACCGCCTTGCGGAGTTATTTTAAAACTGTGATATCTCCAGCGGCGGCCTTAGGGGGTGGCGAACAGGGCAATCGCCCGGGGCCTCGCTCTTGCAAGGGCCTCGCGCAACAACCCAAGCAAATTTTAAAAAATATAGTTTTTTTTTTAATTTAAAACTTTTGATTTTGATCCTTAATCTTCTATCTATATCTATACTTATAATAAATCTGTAGAGAGGTCAATTCTGTACATGAAATATATTTCCAAAATAACTATCAGCGGGTGATTAGTGATCGTTACTGACACCAAAAATGCAATCAGTAAATTTTTTGTCTGTCTGTCTGTCTGTATGTTCGTTATAGAAACAAAAACCACTCGACGGATTTCAACGAAACTTAGTACAATTGTTCTTCATACTCCTGGGCAGGTTATAGTATACTTTTCATCACGCTACGGTCAATAGGAGCAGAGCAGTGAAGGGAAATGTTGGGAAAACAGGATTTCTTTTTAGGTGAAGTAGTAATAGGTTAGTAGTAGTTAGTTAGTAGTAGGTAAGTTTTGGTTAATTTATGTTCAGTTTTTTTTAATATTAAGTAGGTAAAAGCGTAGGTACTTTTATTAATTATAGGTATAGGTATTATTAATTATAGTAGTTATAGGTATTTAGTTTTAAGTGAAGTAGGTTTTATTATATATTATTTTATATATTAGACGTAGTTATATATTTTTAGTTATTCAAGCCCCAAGCGGACGCCGGCGGCGGCGTCCGCCCGCTATTGTCTTGAAAAACGCGTTGAATGAGAAATACGCGTTCTCAAGAATCGGCAGAAGAAAGAGCACATCGGTTAAACTCTATGAGAGTTAGTGCCTCAATTTCCGGAAGTCATTATTCCACGCGGACGAAGTTGCTGGCAAAAGCTAGTTATTTAATAATAGAAAAAAAATAACTGAAGTTTACCCCACTATCGAAATAGTCCTGAGAATTATTGCCACCACACCTGTTATAGTTGCATCTGCTGAAAGGAGTTTTTCGAGGCTTAAAATTAATTATTAAAACATAGGTATTTGAGGAATTTGATGATACGATCGGCTTTCAGGCTATTCTTTCAATCGAAAATGACGTAGCTCATTCGTTAGATTATTGTGCTTTAATTAAAGATTTTAGTTTTAGGAAAAGCCGTAAAAATCTATTTTAAAATTTTTCATCTCTGTAAGTATTTGTTAATTTTGTTAATTTTTCAATGTAAAATATTTTAAAACTCAAATTTTATTTATTTGTATAAAATATTTAGCATTTCTCGTCAAACATGACAAATACCTAAACCAAACAATTAGACCTACTTTTGCATCACATACTTTTCACGAAGGACAAAGAGCCTCGCAAATACCTGCCGCCCGGAGCCTCGCAATGGGTAAGGCCGCCGCTGGATATCTCCTAAGATTATTCATTGAAATCAAATAATCTCAAATGCAATTTTGTTCAAAATTAAATAATTATGATGAATAAACATATTTATTTGGATGAGGATTAATATCATCTTTATAAAAACAACTTTGCAAATAATGCATTAATGGTTCTTGTGAGTCAACCTTAAAAGATAGACATAATTATTCTGTTGCGGACTTCTTTTAGAACTTTTAATGGGGAACAATTTCGTCATACATGATTTTTGCGTAACTTTAACCGTTTACGCAGCGTACGCAACGGAAGCTCTCAAAAGGAATCATTTTTCCAGTTTTTGCAACATTTTTCATTGATGCTCCGCTCCTGTTGGTCGTAACGTGACGCAGTTAAACACATGTTGCCAGCTCGCTAGTTCAATAACCTTCGCCAAATTTGTTCTTAAATTTTATTTCCCGATGCGAACTAATACATAATTATATCTTATACTTCAGACATAAGAGTCATGCTTGCGGAAGTTATTACTTACTACCAATGTTAAATTTTTTACAAACCTACAAAAAAGGGGTTCCCGGCACACTGACCTACCATTTTTTCAGGTTTCGGCCATATGTTTGTTGGGTCAATAACACCGCGCTGTTGCCACAATATTTAAAGCGTGCTCTTTTTTGTTTAAGTACACTTTTATGCTATTTAATGTGTTAGAAAAAATCCCTTTTTATTTTCAATGTAAGTATTTATTTGATAGTTCATAAATACACCTATGCATTGTTAGTTTTTTCATTTATTGTTGTATTGTCATCCCCACTTTATATAGCCTTCCTCAATAAATGGACTATCCAATACGAACATATTTTTTTTCAATTGGACAAATAGTTTTTGAGATTTGCGCGTTCAACCAAACAAACTCTTCAGCTTTATAATATTAGTATATAGATGCGTCATTGGCACTGCAATTGAAAGACACCAGCTGCCTTACAAAAGAGGTTGCCTACAGTAAAAGCTTTGTAAGTAAAAGTACCTAAATAAATAAGGCTTCCTGTACTTGACGCCGGAGCTGCACTGGCACCGGACCGCATGTTTGTTTATACGAATGATGAATATCGCGCATGCGCCGCACCGGTTTCAAATAGTTAAGGAAGCCTTAGTAGTCGATAGTGGTACATATCTATTTAATGCATTAATGGCACTGCAATGTAGTAAATAAACTTCAATTTGTGCTAAAACTTCAAACATTTTTATGACTTATTTTAGTATTAGTCATTCTTATATGAACTTAATTTATAAAGTCCTCCAGACCGTATTTCATCCAAGGCGGCCAATGACAACGGACTACTATTACAAACCGGCGCCGTGCCGGAACCGCGTGTGTGGTGTACAACTGTACACGCGGTTCCGGCACGGCGCCGGTTTGAAATGGTAAAGGAAGCCCTTGACTTGCCTTGCCTAGCCTAGGACCTTAGTAGTCCAGAGTGGTATATATATTATTTAATGCATTATTGGCACTGCAACTATACAACATAGCAGCTGCTTTTACAAAAGAGGTTTCGCACAGACCCTACAGCTAATAGCCTTGAACTTACATAGTAAATGAGTTAGTAGTTACAATAATTAGTACAGTTTATTCAAATCTTTGTTACCTAAATGAATATCGACTCATTCTAATGTAAATTAAGTTTACTTGCCTGTTGGTTTCGGGGTCGCAAGCGCGGGTTCGATATACACGCACTTGTGCACCATAATATTTTCGTTGAGATTGGCCACAATGGTCGAAATATATACGAACGAAACGAAATGTGATGGAGGACTATATAAATAAATTGATATAAGAATGACTAATATTATTGAAAAAGTCGTATAATTTTTATTGAAGTTTTAGCAGAAATTTAAGTTTATGTGTGGTTATTATTATTATTTAGCTATGGAAAAATTCATTGAAAAAGCCCTTGAAGCAATGAAGCCCTTGAAAGCTCCCACACTAAACTGCTTCAAGAATCGACTGGACAGATTAAATTCTCCTAGCTATACGACACACACGCATCAGTTAATTAGCTGCTAGTGTGTCTAACCTAATAATAATAATATTAAAGTGATTTTTTCAAGATTCATATATTTATTTACATGTTTTGAAACTTAAATCGCGATCACAGTATAAATGCTAGTTGATAGATAGAATATGCTTTATTATACCAAAATTTTATCCTGCTTACTCTACTATACGTATTAAGGGTACAATGGTGGTCTTGGTAAGTGCTACATATTGAATGGTGTTTGATTGAAGATGGTCGCGCGACGGTGACGTGTCGCACTCTGCGGCCGCCCAGTGGCTGGCTCGGCGGCATCGGGCGACGTGTGTCACTGCTGTTCTTCGGCTCCATGCCGGCTCATGCAGACACGGTGAGGAATCTTTGTATAATAATCATCAAATTTCGTAAATTATTAAAGAGTATCCTATTTTGTAAATGCTTTTTAGGGTTCCGTACCTCAAAAGGAAAAACGGAACTCTTATTAGATCACTTCGTAGTCCGTCTGTTTGTCCGTCAGTCAAGACCCTTTTTCTCAGGAACGCGTGCAGTTATCAAATTGAAATTAATATCAAATATTCAGGCTGCTGCCCTTGAAGCAGTGAAAACATCAAACTTCTAAGTCAACTCAATCGAAAGGTACGGGCGTATATGTTCCGAAATCAAAACCTATAGGGTCAAATCTATAGAGTAGGCCACTGACCTAAAATCATGAAATTTGTCAAGAAGCAATGTCATGTAGCACAACAAGTAACACTGTTTGTCTCTGCATACCCAAAGGTTGACTGGTAGAAAATGCCTATGGCATTAAGTCCGCCTCTGTACATTTATGTGCTTGAAGTATTAAATAAATAAGTAAGGAAATAATCCGAAAAGTGTAAATTTGTAGTTAAATTACAAAAATAATAAAAAAATAAAACTACATATTTACATACCTACAAATTTGTACGGAGCCCCCGGTGCGCGAGTCTGACTCGCACTTGGCCGGTTTTTTTATGAATGCTGAGATAGTGCACTATCTAAGAACATACATAAAAAAAAAGATTCCAACGAACTGAGAACCTCCTCTTTTTGAAGTCTGTTAAAAAGAAAGCAACATGTAGATGAACAAATCGGTGGCGGTATCGTGACATTGAAATTGATGATATATTACATTATGCACTCTGCTGTGTCATTATTACCGCCGTTTTTCTAACGCTAAACATACATACATATACTCACGCTTTACTTACATACTTCTTTTGCTTAGTTTACGTTCATGCATCTAGTCATACACACACGTACTGACGTGTAAAGGTGTGTGAAAAAAAAAATATTTTTTTTTTTAAATATTTTTCTTTTATCAAAAAGTCAGTTTAGGAAAACAAGCTGCTAACTCCATATTTGGCTAAACTGACTTTTTGGTAAGAGAAAATATTTTTCTCTTTCATTTGACACCAAAAAGTCAGTTTAGCCAAAATGGAGTTAGCAGCTTAGAATATTTAGCCGACGATGCATTTGCTGAATGTGGATTGTATTGTTTCAGAAACTAGTAGGTGTGGTAGTGCTCCCGGGCAAGGAGCAGTCCGAGAGCACCATAGCGCTGGTGTCGGGCGGGCCGGCGCTGCAGCTGTGGCGCGGCGCCGAGCTGCACGAGCACTCGCTGCGCCGCGCGCTCACCGAGGCACACGCGCGCACGCACCTCGCGCCGCACGGTGAGGAGCTAGTGAGTAGTAGTGTAGGGAGCAGTCCGCGAGCACATAGCGCTGGTGTCGGGCGGGCCGGCGCTGCAGCTGTGGCGCGGCGCCGAGCTGCACGAGCACTCGCTGCGCCGCGCGCTCACCGAGGCACACGCGCGCACGCACCTCGCGCCGCACGGTGAGGAGCTAGTGAGTAGTAGTGTAGGGAGCAGTCCGCGAGCACATAGCGCTGGTGTCGGGCGGGCCGGCGCTGCAGCTGTGTGTGTAGGCTCCAAAGATACAAACGCAGCAATATTTGGCAGTCCTAACTGGGAAGTCGAAACTGTCTCTCCTTGATTACTCAGTGATCTAGCTGGGAATTCCCCGTGTGCTACCAAATGCCTCTATGTATAAATGATTCGTATTTATTCCCGTGCAATCGTCAGGCGACCTGAACAGCCTGGAGATCATGGCGCTGGACGTGCGTGCGAGCGGCGACAGCGCGCTGCTACTGCTCATAGCCACTGTCAACGTGGCGCGCTCGCCCGAGATGAGATATGCTATCGGTAAGTACAGCGAACTAACTCTACGCAAAGCATTTATTTCAATTGAACAAATTACGCGCACTTTTGAAATCTCAAGGAGTCGGCCAGTCAGAAACATAAAGAAAGTTGCAAAGCGTAGTAGGTACCTGTGGAAAGAGCGGGCAAGAAACTCCACGTATACTCTTTTAAATCGAAAATATTATTCTTAAAAATATTGCTTACATCAACCATGTTGAAATCCATACTAATAATAACGCTGAAGAGTTTATTTTTTATTGTCAAGCGTTATTACTATGCTTTGCTTTGTTTTACCAATTAACATGATTATAAAAAGATTAGTTTGTCAAATGATGTTTTGATGTAATGAAATATTGTTTGTCAATTAAGTATTTGTCAAATAAGTTATTTACAGAAATAATAGTTTGTAAAGTGATAACTTTATCAAGCATAAATTTACCTAACATTATTTTTAAAATGAAAATTTGTGATTTGTTTTTTACAGGACACCCTTTTTATATTTATGGCTCATGATTATTAGACAAATAATTATTATGCCTTAAAAATGTATTTACCTCCAAATTATGCCATAACAAATTAGACCACATGATAGTTATTCTAACCTGCATTATGCCAAAGTATTATTATGCCACAGTATTATTATGCTAATAAAAGTTATGCAAATACGTTATGCCAAACAATATTATGCCTTAAAATTTTACAACAAGAGGGTAATACCCAAAAAATAGACGAGCATAGAACTTCTCCTTTTTTTTTTTTGAAGAAAAGAAAGGAAAGGACCCAAAATTGAGCCTTGTGGAATCCCCATTTTTACTTTTACACATCGTGAATTGACACCATTTATTTGAACTTGTTGTTGTTTATCATTCAAATATGATATTAATTAAGCTTAGCGTTAATTTACCTAGTCCGTAATGCTCAAATTTCGGGTGAAACGTATCGTAATTTACGCAATCAAAAGCCTTAAAGAGGTCACAGAAGATATCTATATATGGTATCTGGTGCCTCTTCCCACGCTTTAAAATGTGTTTAAATGAGATTAGACCGTCATCAGTCATACGACGTCTGTTGGTGAAACCATACCTACTGTTGTAATTTGACATATTGCGCCGACCTCAAATAGATTGGGATAAGAATAGTAAAATGAATGATGATATGTACATTTTGTTTGTTTGTCTTTTTTATTTTTTTTTATTTTTTTGGATAGTAATATCATGCACGTTTTGAGATGCGCAGCCGTTTCTGGCTATACGGGTTGTCGCTATTCACAGCAATATTATTGGGAGATTTCGGGATTGATGCAAAACATTTGCCGTAAATGCCGCGTTCCGCAGCGCACATCTGCGTGGAGGAGGCCAGCGCGCCGCGCGTGACGTCACTGGTGGCGGCGCGCGGCGCGGGCGACGCGGACGAGGCGCCGCGCTTCCTGCCGCTCGCCGGCCGCGCCGTGCTCTACACCAGCAAGCACGTCGCCGTCGTGTCCAGTAAGTCCTCCTAGCAATACCAATGTTATCTTATAGTTTGCGGTCCGGATGCGATGTGTCTTCAACTTGAATTCGTATTGTCCAGCAACAGTTTCCAACGACAAGGTGGACTACATCGACGTGTCGGCCGAGGGCGACAAGCTGCTGGGCGCCGAGCTGTGCGGCGGGGTGCCGCTGCTGTTCAGCCACAAGCACGGCGTGCTGGCGCTGCGCCAGCCCGACGTGCACGCCACGCCGTGAGTATACACATACGGACGAAGGATCTAAGGCGGTTGGCAATAACCGATACTAACATCAACTTCTAGTGTTTTCAATACATTCCACAATTTTGTTACACACTTGTTTAATAGTAGTTAGTTTTTCTTTGTAGCAGTAGTGTAATCACAAAACACTCGCGATTATAACATCACGCTACGACCAATACGAGCGGAGCATCTAATGAAAAATGTTGCAAAGACGGGAAAAAATATTCCTATATATTCCTTATTAAAGTTACGCAAAAATCATGTATGACGAAATTATTCCCCATTAAAAGTTCTAAAAAAAAAGCCCGCAACAGGACTCACTATAACCTTTTTATGGTAATCTGTGTTCTAAAATAATTCATTATTTGGGAAGGTGTTTTTATAAACATGATATTAATCCTTATCCAAATAAATACGCTATTCATCACAAGTATTTAATTTTAACAAAATTGCCCTTGACATCATTTGATTTCAATGAATATCTTGGGAGATATCATAGTTTTTAAAAACTCCGCAAGGCGGCCGGTCATGAGTTTATGTAATAATCTTAAAGTAATGGAATTTCAGTAGGTTTTTTTTTTCAAATTACGACGAGTGAAATCGCGGGGCACAGCTAGTGGTTTAATATACCTACGCTTTTCCGGCTGAATCTGAATTTCTTTGAATTCGCTTTTAGTGCTCAATCTAGGATAGTATTCTGTATTAAATGCTGTTCCAGTGAAATGGTAATTGCTGGTACCTATACAGTCAATCAAAAGGTCTTTACCCAACTACATATTTCGAAATCGGTTAATAATTTGTACCTGGACGACAGCATCTGTATGTCGCAATAAATAAAATGAAATGCAGTTCGTTGGTAAACGCAGCACTTGAGAACGGCTCGACCGATTCGGCTATTTTTTATTTTAAAACCTTCGTAATACTCCAAATACTTGGAAAAAAGAAGTGGAAAAGTTACCCGGAAAATTGGATAAATCGGGAAAAACTGGAAAGTGCTTTTTCTATGGTAATTGAAATTTGGACATGACAACGTCTGTCGTGTCAGCTAGTATTTCATACGGCTATAACAACTCAACTTTTTGCTAACCATAAATTGGCTTTAGACCTACCCATCTAAGCGTAACCTGCCCCAATGTTAAGGCAAAGTATATGAAGTAGCAGACTGCCTTATGCATTGCAGATGAGATTAATGAAACTTTGACATAAAATATGAGGCTATTAAAATGTTTGTGGTTTTGTTATCAGGTCCATGTGCGAGAGTCCGATGGGCTCTCCTTGTCCGTCTGATATGTACGACGGAAATCTGTCGCTCTACGAAATTGATCCTCACGAGGTAAGTTGATCTTCACGAGGTAAGTTGATCCTCACGAGGTAAGTTGGCATCGCAAAGTGTCAGGCATTCTTACCACATCTCAGTCCAACGCGACATTTGTCATCAAGTGTCAGAATATCCCACCAAGTGTCGGAAACTCGCGACATTTTGTTGTCAAGTGTTGACATTTTGTCACATGTCAAACACCTGTGAAAAACTCCTACCAAGCGTCGGGCAAAAATATGAAAGGTTCAAAACATTTAAGCTTTGTATTGTGGGTCAATTTAAGTGAAATTGACATAATTATGTGTGAGTAAGAAAGTGAATCGATTGATCATTATTTACTGTCGTGAGCTCTGAGCGTTAAAATTTAATTGTACAAACAAAATTCATTAGCCCTCAGGAATTTGTATTTAATTAATTCCTTTTTACTTTAACGTAAATCTGCCAAATACGTAGTTCTCAATTCTTTATTGCGTAACATGATGTATGTAGTTGGTAGAGAAATAATTATATTAGTCACAATTATGGACCCTGTCGGGCACAGCATAGATCAATTAGGAGAGAGAAGAAATGAATGAATGAATGATAAAATTAGACAAAAACATGATACACTTATCTCACAGAAGTCCAGACAATGATGAAGTAATGAATGACGCTCGCTCCCTTCACCAGGTGAGCCTGGTGACGAGCGACGCGTGCGGCAAGCTGAAGACCGCCTTCCTGTTCCACGTGCGGCGCGAGCAGGCCGCGTGCCGCGCGCTCGTGCTGGAGCTGTTCCCGCGCGCGCGCGAGCACGACGAGCGCGACGTGGACAGCGTGCTGGACCGCAGCGTGCTGCGCATCGCGCGGGACATGCTGGACGACGTGCCCGCCGGGGACCCCAGGTCAGCACTGCGCTAGGGCTGCTGGCCCGTTACTCAAACTCAAACCATTTATTTCAAATAAGCCAATTATAGGCACTTTTGAATTGTCAAGGGTCGGTCAGTCAGAAAGATGAAGCTAGTTGCCCATTCCAAAGTGTAGATACATGTGGAGAAGAATGGCCAAGAAACTCCACGGACACTTTTAAATCATAAAATTGTTACAAAAATCTTGATTACATCATTCATGTTGAAATTGTACATGTGAGAACGATGCAGAAAGACGTGCACGTTAAAGGCGTCCGTACTAAAAAGAACAATTCATAAATTAAAATAAGCCGTGGCGGCTAAGAGATGGCCAGTCCCTACTGACGGCGCCCGTTCACGAACATGACGTATGGGTCAGCACCATTCAGCTCAACCATTTTGAAGGGAACCCAATGATCCAACACACACGCCACCATCAGCGAGACATTTGAGTGAGCATGGCATACTCTCAGCCGCCAGGGCACATTCAAGTCAGTGAAAGACGTACCCAGTAAATGGTAGCTTTATAGTTTAGGTACATAGTGCTCACACGTGTGCTATGCAATTATACAATACTAAGAGATTGAATTTATACAATGCAATGATAGTTTTTTCAATCTTCAGCAGCTCCAACTATATTTTCGAATGCTAATTAATTAGTTTATGCGCCCTTGTGGAGCAGGACCAGCGTTCAGCCAAGCATTTTTGTCAGCGATGTAATCCCCCAACTTATAATATGCTTGGCTGCATAGTGTGCGTTTTATACAAGATTTGAATTTCGTTTCATTGAGTTGGAGTATGTGTCTACTTTAGCCAATCTGAAACCTGGTTGAACTAATTGGTCCCTATTTCTAGTCCCATAGGTGTGTCTTTCACCTCTTTTACTGAAAAGATTTAAATTTTACTTGTGGTTAGGTTACAAACGTGACCAAACGCGCACGGGAGCGGCGAGCGCTACTTCCAAGTTGGTCGCAGTTACTTGTTTAATTAGTATTTATTAATACCTGTACAAGTGTTATATAAACTCAAAAACAATATCAGACAAAGATCGAAGGTGAAATTATAACCAGACTCACAATATCAAACTCGATAATAAATACTACCATAATAAATGATTACAGTGCTCATTAATAAAAACACACTGAAAGCTAAAATATAAACATATTTTCAGTATTCTTTGTATGAAACTCCCTACTGCAACGCACACTAATCGGAATCTTAACGTAATCGCCTCACCTCGGAACAAGCTCTCGTACCGCGGTGCGGCGCGAGACGTGGTCAACTTGCAGTGCCCGCGCTTACGTGTCTCCGTACCCGAGCTTACATCTCTTCGTCCACCCTGCCCCCTCCCCCTCCCGCGGCCTGCAGCACCACCACCCCGCGCTCGGCGAGCTGTAACCGCGGCGTCGCCTAGCCGTAGCCGAGTCGACGCATCGGAGATGATGATCGCTTTGGTTACGTGCTTACGTTAGGTTGACGCCTGTTTGATGGCGAGGCGAAGGGTGATACGGTGACGATCACTTTTCGAGTTGATACGTGTACTATGACCTTTATCTTGACACTTGTTACTTACATTCATTATCTATACTAATATTATAAGAGCGCCTTCACACTAGCGTTTGTCCAGCAGCGTAGGCGTTCGATAAACGTATGCGCAGCGTCAGTGCAAGGGTACATGAATACGTACACATTCCAAATTCAAATCACTTTTAGTCCCTAAGAAATAAAGAGCTATTTTAGTCCCTGTTTACGAAGAATACACTAGCTCTTTTTGAATAGATGTGATAAAAATACTATTACAAAGACTGAACTGTCTTTGTCTGATGAACAAGCGACGTCCACAATCGCGGCGCTGCGGTCGTAATAGTTCAGCCGTAGTGCGCAGCGTCGCAGTAGGCCTGACGCGCCTCGTCCCGCAGGTGGAAGCTGCGCGGCGGCGCGGCCACCAACATCTGCCTGGGCAGCTCGGCGGCGCTGCAGGTGGCCGCACAGCTGCGCGACAAGCAGCGCGCCTTCTCGCTGTTCTGCGACTTCCTGCGCGCGGTAGGGCTGTGGCAGCGCCTCGGGCTCGTCACTCGAGGTACGTCACACCGCACCAGTGCTGGACAAACTTTTCCTGCACATTGTTACTTCGAGGTTCGCGTGCTTAAAAAATTTTTTTTTTTTTCGTTAAAATATCGATACCTACGAAGTCTGTTAAGTTTCGCCAGCTAATTTCATTTGACTGTAATTCCTGCCAAATCTGTGTCAAAATTAATTTTCTATTGGTTTGGAACTATTATGGATAGATGAATTAACCAACAATGGTTAATGTTGTGGTATGTCCAGAGAGCGGCGGCGGCGTGGTGAGCACAGTGGCGGCGCTGGGCGCGCTAGCGGAGCAGCTGGCCGTGGCCGCGGCACTGCCCCGCCTGCAGCAGGGGCCCGACGCACAGCTCATCGACGCCGCCATCTACCAGGTTGGTTCATGTTGTGGTATGTCCAGAGAGCAGCTGGCCGTGGCCGCGGCACTGCGCCACCTGCAGCAGGGGCCCGACGCACAGCTCATCGACGCCGCCATCTACCAGGTTGGTTCATGTTGTGGTATGTCCAGAGAGCAGCTGGCCGTGGCCGCGGCACTGCGCCGCCTGCAGCAGGGGCCCGACGCACAGCTCATCGACGCCGCCATCTACCAGGTTGGTTCATGTTGTGGTATGTCCAGAGAGCAGCTGGCCGTGGCCGCGGCACTGCGCCGCCTGCAGCAGGGGCCCGACGCACAGCTCATCGACGCCGCCATCTACCAGGTTGGTTCATGTTGTGGTATGTCCAGAGAGCAGCTGGCCGTGGCCGCGGCACTGCGCCACCTGCAGCAGGGGCCCGACGCACAGCTCATCGACGCCGCCATCTACCAGGTTGGTTCATGTTGTGGTATGTCCAGAGAGCAGCTGGCCGTGGCCGCGGCACTGCGCCGCCTGCAGCAGGGGCCCGACGCACAGCTCATCGACGCCGCCATCTACCAGGTTGGTTCATGTTGTGGTATGTCCAGAGAGCAGCTGGCCGTGGCCGCGGCACTGCGCCGCCTGCAGCAGGGGCCCGACGCACAGCTCATCGACGCCGCCATCTACCAGGTTGGTTCATGTTGTGGTATGTCCAGAGAGCAGCTGGCCGTGGCCGCGGCACTGCGCCACCTGCAGCAGGGGCCCGACGCACAGCTCATCGACGCCGCCATCTACCAGGTTGGTTCATGTTGTGGTATGTCCAGAGAGCAGCTGGCCGTGGCCGCGGCACTGCGCCGCCTGCAGCAGGGGCCCGACGCACAGCTCATCGACGCCGCCATCTACCAGGTTGGTTCATGTTGTGGTATGTCCAGAGAGCAGCTGGCCGTGGCCGCGGCACTGCGCCACCTGCAGCAGGGGCCCGACGCACAGCTCATCGACGCCGCCATCTACCAGGTTGGTTCATGTTGTGGTATGTCCAGAGAGCAGCTGGCCGTGGCCGCGGCACTGCGCCACCTGCAGCAGGGGCCCGACGCACAGCTCATCGACGCCGCCATCTACCAGGTTGGTTCATGTTGTGGTATGTCCAGAGAGCAGCTGGCCGTGGCCGCGGCACTGCGCCGCCTGCAGCAGGGGCCCGACGCACAGCTCATCGACGCCGCCATCTACCAGGTTGGTTCATGTTGTGGTATGTCCAGAGAGCAGCTGGCCGTGGCCGCGGCACTGCGCCGCCTGCAGCAGGGGCCCGACGCACAGCTCATCGACGCCGCCATCTACCAGGTTGGTTCATGTTGTGGTATGTCCAGAGAGCAGCTGGCCGTGGCCGCGGCACTGCGCCGCCTGCAGCAGGGGCCCGACGCACAGCTCATCGACGCCGCCATCTACCAGGTTGGTTCATGTTGTGGTATGTCCAGAGAGCAGCTGGCCGTGGCCGCGGCACTGCGCCGCCTGCAGCAGGGGCCCGACGCACAGCTCATCGACGCCGCCATCTACCAGGTTGGTTCATGTTGTGGTATGTCCAGAGAGCAGCTGGCCGTGGCCGCGGCACTGCGCCGCCTGCAGCAGGGGCCCGACGCACAGCTCATCGACGCCGCCATCTACCAGGTTGGTTCATGTTGTGGTATGTCCAGAGAGCAGCTGGCCGTGGCCGCGGCACTGCGCCGCCTGCAGCAGGGGCCCGACGCACAGCTCATCGACGCCGCCATCTACCAGGTTGGTTCATGTTGTGGTATGTCCAGAGAGCAGCTGGCCGTGGCCGCGGCACTGCGCCGCCTGCAGCAGGGGCCCGACGCACAGCTCATCGACGCCGCCATCTACCAGGTTGGTTCATGTTGTGGTATGTCCAGAGAGCAGCTGGCCGTGGCCGCGGCACTGCGCCGCCTGCAGCAGGGGCCCGACGCACAGCTCATCGACGCCGCCATCTACCAGGTTGGTTCATGTTGTGGTATGTCCAGAGAGCAGCTGGCCGTGGCCGCGGCACTGCGCCGCCTGCAGCAGGGGCCCGACGCACAGCTCATCGACGCCGCCATCTACCAGGTTGGTTCATGTTGTGGTATGTCCAGAGAGCAGCTGGCCGTGGCCGCGGCACTGCGCCGCCTGCAGCAGGGGCCCGACGCACAGCTCATCGACGCCGCCATCTACCAGGTTGGTTCATGTTGTGGTATGTCCAGAGAGCAGCTGGCCGTGGCCGCGGCACTGCGCCGCCTGCAGCAGGGGCCCGACGCACAGCTCATCGACGCCGCCATCTACCAGGTTGGTTCATGTTGTGGTATGTCCAGAGAGCAGCTGGCCGTGGCCGCGGCACTGCGCCGCCTGCAGCAGGGGCCCGACGCACAGCTCATCGACGCCGCCATCTAC
Organism: Globia sparganii; assembly: GCA_949316385.1. NCBI lineage: Eukaryota > Metazoa > Arthropoda > Insecta > Lepidoptera > Noctuidae > Globia > Globia sparganii. The sequence continues at coordinate 21,781,524 of OX438671.1, forward strand.
CAGGTTGGTTCATGTTGTGGTATGTCCAGAGAGCAGCTGGCCGTGGCCGCGGCACTGCGCCGCCTGCAGCAGGGGCCCGACGCACAGCTCATCGACGCCGCCATCTACCAGGTTGGTTCATGTTGTGGTATGTCCAGAGAGCAGCTGGCCGTGGCCGCGGCACTGCGCCGCCTGCAGCAGGGGCCCGACGCACAGCTCATCGACGCCGCCATCTACCAGGTTGGTTCATGTTGTGGTATGTCCAGAGAGCAGCTGGCCGTGGCCGCGGCACTGCGCCGCCTGCAGCAGGGGCCCGACGCACAGCTCATCGACGCCGCCATCTACCAGGTTGGTTCATGTTGTGGTATGTCCAGAGAGCAGCTGGCCGTGGCCGCGGCACTGCGCCGCCTGCAGCAGGGGCCCGACGCACAGCTCATCGACGCCGCCATCTACCAGGTTGGTTCATGTTGTGGTATGTCCAGAGAGCAGCTGGCCGTGGCCGCGGCACTGCGCCACCTGCAGCAGGGGCCCGACGCACAGCTCATCGACGCCGCCATCTACCAGGTTGGTTCATGTTGTGGTATGTCCAGAGAGCAGCTGGCCGTGGCCGCGGCACTGCGCCGCCTGCAGCAGGGGCCCGACGCACAGCTCATCGACGCCGCCATCTACCAGGTTGGTTCATGTTGTGGTATGTCCAGAGAGCAGCTGGCCGTGGCCGCGGCACTGCGCCGCCTGCAGCAGGGGCCCGACGCACAGCTCATCGACGCCGCCATCTACCAGGTTGGTTCATGTTGTGGTATGTCCAGAGAGCAGCTGGCCGTGGCCGCGGCACTGCGCCGCCTGCAGCAGGGGCCCGACGCACAGCTCATCGACGCCGCCATCTACCAGGTTGGTTCATGTTGTGGTATGTCCAGAGAGCAGCTGGCCGTGGCCGCGGCACTGCGCCGCCTGCAGCAGGGGCCCGACGCACAGCTCATCGACGCCGCCATCTACCAGGTTGGTTCATGTTGTGGTATGTCCAGAGAGCAGCTGGCCGTGGCCGCGGCACTGCGCCGCCTGCAGCAGGGGCCCGACGCACAGCTCATCGACGCCGCCATCTACCAGGTTGGTTCATGTTGTGGTATGTCCAGAGAGCAGCTGGCCGTGGCCGCGGCACTGCGCCGCCTGCAGCAGGGGCCCGACGCACAGCTCATCGACGCCGCCATCTACCAGGTTGGTTCATGTTGTGGTATGTCCAGAGAGCAGCTGGCCGTGGCCGCGGCACTGCGCCGCCTGCAGCAGGGGCCCGACGCACAGCTCATCGACGCCGCCATCTACCAGGTTGGTTCATGTTGTGGTATGTCCAGAGAGCAGCTGGCCGTGGCCGCGGCACTGCGCCGCCTGCAGCAGGGGCCCGACGCACAGCTCATCGACGCCGCCATCTACCAGGTTGGTTCATGTTGTGGTATGTCCAGAGAGCAGCTGGCCGTGGCCGCGGCACTGCGCCGCCTGCAGCAGGGGCCCGACGCACAGCTCATCGACGCCGCCATCTACCAGGTTGGTTCATGTTGTGGTATGTCCAGAGAGCAGCTGGCCGTGGCCGCGGCACTGCGCCGCCTGCAGCAGGGGCCCGACGCACAGCTCATCGACGCCGCCATCTACCAGGTTGGTTCATGTTGTGGTATGTCCAGAGAGCAGCTGGCCGTGGCCGCGGCACTGCGCCGCCTGCAGCAGGGGCCCGACGCACAGCTCATCGACGCCGCCATCTACCAGGTTGGTTCATGTTGTGGTATGTCCAGAGAGCAGCTGGCCGTGGCCGCGGCACTGCGCCGCCTGCAGCAGGGGCCCGACGCACAGCTCATCGACGCCGCCATCTACCAGGTTGGTTCATGTTGTGGTATGTCCAGAGAGCAGCTGGCCGTGGCCGCGGCACTGCGCCGCCTGCAGCAGGGGCCCGACGCACAGCTCATCGACGCCGCCATCTACCAGGTTGGTTCATGTTGTGGTATGTCCAGAGAGCAGCTGGCCGTGGCCGCGGCACTGCGCCGCCTGCAGCAGGGGCCCGACGCACAGCTCATCGACGCCGCCATCTACCAGGTTGGTTCATGTTGTGGTATGTCCAGAGAGCAGCTGGCCGTGGCCGCGGCACTGCGCCGCCTGCAGCAGGGGCCCGACGCACAGCTCATCGACGCCGCCATCTACCAGGTTGGTTCATGTTGTGGTATGTCCAGAGAGCAGCTGGCCGTGGCCGCGGCACTGCGCCGCCTGCAGCAGGGGCCCGACGCACAGCTCATCGACGCCGCCATCTACCAGGTTGGTTCATGTTGTGGTATGTCCAGAGAGCAGCTGGCCGTGGCCGCGGCACTGCGCCGCCTGCAGCAGGGGCCCGACGCACAGCTCATCGACGCCGCCATCTACCAGGTTGGTTCATGTTGTGGTATGTCCAGAGAGCAGCTGGCCGTGGCCGCGGCACTGCGCCGCCTGCAGCAGGGGCCCGACGCACAGCTCATCGACGCCGCCATCTACCAGGTTGGTTCATGTTGTGGTATGTCCAGAGAGCAGCTGGCCGTGGCCGCGGCACTGCGCCGCCTGCAGCAGGGGCCCGACGCACAGCTCATCGACGCCGCCATCTACCAGGTTGGTTCATGTTGTGGTATGTCCAGAGAGCAGCTGGCCGTGGCCGCGGCACTGCGCCGCCTGCAGCAGGGGCCCGACGCACAGCTCATCGACGCCGCCATCTACCAGGTTGGTTCATGTTGTGGTATGTCCAGAGAGCAGCTGGCCGTGGCCGCGGCACTGCGCCGCCTGCAGCAGGGGCCCGACGCACAGCTCATCGACGCCGCCATCTACCAGGTTGGTTCATGTTGTGGTATGTCCAGAGAGCAGCTGGCCGTGGCCGCGGCACTGCGCCGCCTGCAGCAGGGGCCCGACGCACAGCTCATCGACGCCGCCATCTACCAGGTTGGTTCATGTTGTGGTATGTCCAGAGAGCAGCTGGCCGTGGCCGCGGCACTGCGCCGCCTGCAGCAGGGGCCCGACGCACAGCTCATCGACGCCGCCATCTACCAGGTTGGTTCATGTTGTGGTATGTCCAGAGAGCAGCTGGCCGTGGCCGCGGCACTGCGCCGCCTGCAGCAGGGGCCCGACGCACAGCTCATCGACGCCGCCATCTACCAGGTTGGTTCATGTTGTGGTATGTCCAGAGAGCAGCTGGCCGTGGCCGCGGCACTGCGCCGCCTGCAGCAGGGGCCCGACGCACAGCTCATCGACGCCGCCATCTACCAGGTTGGTTCATGTTGTGGTATGTCCAGAGAGCAGCTGGCCGTGGCCGCGGCACTGCGCCGCCTGCAGCAGGGGCCCGACGCACAGCTCATCGACGCCGCCATCTACCAGGTTGGTTCATGTTGTGGTATGTCCAGAGAGCAGCTGGCCGTGGCCGCGGCACTGCGCCGCCTGCAGCAGGGGCCCGACGCACAGCTCATCGACGCCGCCATCTACCAGGTTGGTTCATGTTGTGGTATGTCCAGAGAGCAGCTGGCCGTGGCCGCGGCACTGCGCCGCCTGCAGCAGGGGCCCGACGCACAGCTCATCGACGCCGCCATCTACCAGGTTGGTTCATGTTGTGGTATGTCCAGAGAGCAGCTGGCCGTGGCCGCGGCACTGCGCCGCCTGCAGCAGGGGCCCGACGCACAGCTCATCGACGCCGCCATCTACCAGGTTGGTTCATGTTGTGGTATGTCCAGAGAGCGGCGGCGGCGTGGTGAGCACAGTGGCGGCGCTGGGCGCGCTAGCGGAGCAGCTGGCCGTGGCCGCGGCACTGCCCCGCCTGCAGCAGGGGCCCGACGCACAGCTCATCGACGCCGCCATCTACCAGGTTGGTTCATGTTGTGGTATGTCCAGAGAGCAGCTGGCCGTGGCCGCGGCACTGCGCCGCCTGCAGCAGGGGCCCGACGCACAGCTCATCGACGCCGCCATCTACCAGGTTGGTTCATGTTGTGGTATGTCCAGAGAGCAGCTGGCCGTGGCCGCGGCACTGCGCCGCCTGCAGCAGGGGCCCGACGCACAGCTCATCGACGCCGCCATCTACCAGGTTGGTTCATGTTGTGGTATGTCCAGAGAGCAGCTGGCCGTGGCCGCGGCACTGCGCCGCCTGCAGCAGGGGCCCGACGCACAGCTCATCGACGCCGCCATCTACCAGGTTGGTTCATGTTGTGGTATGTCCAGAGAGCAGCTGGCCGTGGCCGCGGCACTGCGCCGCCTGCAGCAGGGGCCCGACGCACAGCTCATCGACGCCGCCATCTACCAGGTTGGTTCATGTTGTGGTATGTCCAGAGAGCAGCTGGCCGTGGCCGCGGCACTGCGCCGCCTGCAGCAGGGGCCCGACGCACAGCTCATCGACGCCGCCATCTACCAGGTTGGTTCATGTTGTGGTATGTCCAGAGAGCAGCTGGCCGTGGCCGCGGCACTGCGCCGCCTGCAGCAGGGGCCCGACGCACAGCTCATCGACGCCGCCATCTACCAGGTTGGTTCATGTTGTGGTATGTCCAGAGAGCAGCTGGCCGTGGCCGCGGCACTGCGCCGCCTGCAGCAGGGGCCCGACGCACAGCTCATCGACGCCGCCATCTACCAGGTTGGTTCATGTTGTGGTATGTCCAGAGAGCAGCTGGCCGTGGCCGCGGCACTGCGCCGCCTGCAGCAGGGGCCCGACGCACAGCTCATCGACGCCGCCATCTACCAGGTTGGTTCATGTTGTGGTATGTCCAGAGAGCAGCTGGCCGTGGCCGCGGCACTGCGCCGCCTGCAGCAGGGGCCCGACGCACAGCTCATCGACGCCGCCATCTACCAGGTTGGTTCATGTTGTGGTATGTCCAGAGAGCAGCTGGCCGTGGCCGCGGCACTGCGCCGCCTGCAGCAGGGGCCCGACGCACAGCTCATCGACGCCGCCATCTACCAGGTTGGTTCATGTTGTGGTATGTCCAGAGAGCAGCTGGCCGTGGCCGCGGCACTGCGCCGCCTGCAGCAGGGGCCCGACGCACAGCTCATCGACGCCGCCATCTACCAGGTTGGTTCATGTTGTGGTATGTCCAGAGAGCAGCTGGCCGTGGCCGCGGCACTGCGCCGCCTGCAGCAGGGGCCCGACGCACAGCTCATCGACGCCGCCATCTACCAGGTTGGTTCATGTTGTGGTATGTCCAGAGAGCAGCTGGCCGTGGCCGCGGCACTGCGCCGCCTGCAGCAGGGGCCCGACGCACAGCTCATCGACGCCGCCATCTACCAGGTTGGTTCATGTTGTGGTATGTCCAGAGAGCAGCTGGCCGTGGCCGCGGCACTGCGCCGCCTGCAGCAGGGGCCCGACGCACAGCTCATCGACGCCGCCATCTACCAGGTTGGTTCATGTTGTGGTATGTCCAGAGAGCAGCTGGCCGTGGCCGCGGCACTGCGCCACCTGCAGCAGGGGCCCGACGCACAGCTCATCGACGCCGCCATCTACCAGGTTGGTTCATGTTGTGGTATGTCCAGAGAGCAGCTGGCCGTGGCCGCGGCACTGCGCCGCCTGCAGCAGGGGCCCGACGCACAGCTCATCGACGCCGCCATCTACCAGGTTGGTTCATGTTGTGGTATGTCCAGAGAGCAGCTGGCCGTGGCCGCGGCACTGCGCCGCCTGCAGCAGGGGCCCGACGCACAGCTCATCGACGCCGCCATCTACCAGGTTGGTTCATGTTGTGGTATGTCCAGAGAGCAGCTGGCCGTGGCCGCGGCACTGCGCCGCCTGCAGCAGGGGCCCGACGCACAGCTCATCGACGCCGCCATCTACCAGGTTGGTTCATGTTGTGGTATGTCCAGAGAGCAGCTGGCCGTGGCCGCGGCACTGCGCCGCCTGCAGCAGGGGCCCGACGCACAGCTCATCGACGCCGCCATCTACCAGGTTGGTTCATGTTGTGGTATGTCCAGAGAGCAGCTGGCCGTGGCCGCGGCACTGCGCCGCCTGCAGCAGGGGCCCGACGCACAGCTCATCGACGCCGCCATCTACCAGGTTGGTTCATGTTGTGGTATGTCCAGAGAGCAGCTGGCCGTGGCCGCGGCACTGCGCCGCCTGCAGCAGGGGCCCGACGCACAGCTCATCGACGCCGCCATCTACCAGGTTGGTTCATGTTGTGGTATGTCCAGAGAGCAGCTGGCCGTGGCCGCGGCACTGCGCCGCCTGCAGCAGGGGCCCGACGCACAGCTCATCGACGCCGCCATCTACCAGGTTGGTTCATGTTGTGGTATGTCCAGAGAGCAGCTGGCCGTGGCCGCGGCACTGCGCCGCCTGCAGCAGGGGCCCGACGCACAGCTCATCGACGCCGCCATCTACCAGGTTGGTTCATGTTGTGGTATGTCCAGAGAGCGGCGGCGGCGCTAGGTGCGCTGGTGGAGCAGCTGGCGGCAAGTGCACGCGCAGCTCATAAAGGCAACTGTTGCAACTCTGGTAAGTTTTTAAGAAAAGTTACCAGAGTTGCAACAGTTTGAGCTTTCATGCAGTCATTTGTTTATTGATTTTATTCATAAGTAATAATGAATTGGGATTTGCTATGGCCTCCCGTATCAAATTAACGGAGTGCACTAGCCAAAAACTTAACATCTGTATCAATTGCAATATGTTCAGTTGGAGGTCCTTAATAAATTGGTGTGCAGGTGGTGTGCGGCGACAGCCCCGAGGTGGAGGAGGAGCCCGAGGTGCAGGAGGCGCTGGCGGCGGGCGCGCTGGCGCCGGCCGACGTGTGCTACCGCCGCGTGTCGCGCGCGCGCCGCGTGCTGCGGGCGCTCGCACGCGCGCCCGCGCCCGCACACGACGTGCGGGCCGCCGCCGCGCACGCCACCGCCACCATCAACATACTCACTGTGAGTTGGCGCTGCATGCAGGCATTATTTCTTCTGTCTAATAATTAACTTACATATAGCACAGTAATCTTGATCTTTTACATGTCGCTCTTGCACTCATGTGAAGCCGGGCTGCAGGCCCACCCGTGCACCCCAGCTTCACACGGATGCAAGAACTAGTTATATTCGTGGCTAAAAGCCACTACGACGACCGACGAAGGTGATTCGTTTGCTCACAATACTGCAGCCTTGCAATGATAACTGACTCCCAATCGACGACTTTATTCGTATGTTGTAAAAATTATAATATTTACGACATATTCAATTATTTAAATTGTCATAAAAAATATTAAAATAATTCCCTAATTGTTAAACGTCATTGGAATAGTAATATTTTTGTTTCAATTTTGAAGGAAAATATGAGTATTCCATATACTTATCCCATTTAAAGTGGATTAGTTTATTATAATAATAATAATCTTTTTCTTTTTATCACATAAGAAAGTGGTTAAAAATTATGTGAAGTCCCTGACACTTGTGCTAGGTGGTTAACTTATACCCCAGATGGATTCCCCCCTTCCCCCCCCCCCCCCCCGGTGGGTTCTTCTTATTACCTCCTTCCACATCCAGTTTTGAAAGCCCATCCCACACCGGGATGCAGTACATAATAATCGACTCACACAGGGAGCGATTACAATTGAAGCTGTTGCAATGTCAGCCGAATGAGCTCAGCTTTTAAATAAATAAATAAGTTTACGAAGTCGGGAGCATAGAGTATCCATATATTATGAACACGCCAATCTAGCCTCTCGTCGATGTAAACACCTAAATGTTTAATGTTTGAAACCATAGCAGGGCAACTGCAGTTACATGGTTAGACATCATAACAAATATGCGCTATTATTTTGGTTGAATCCGTTGGTGCGTTAACTGAATTTGGTGGATTAAACTGAATTACTTTAGTCTTCGAAACATTGGTGTCAGGACGTTAACAGGAAGCCAGTCCATAACAGTTCACAAGGTGAGTTCAGTTCTCTATTTAGCTTTGTCCCAGGACTCACCATATATCATGTGCTGTGTTGTCTGCGTAAGTAAAAATGTGACAATTAATGAGGGGTAATTGACAGAGCTCATTTATATATAGTTGAAATAGTGTGGGTCCTAACATACTTCCTTGACGTATACCGTGTCTGATAAACTCTTCGTCGCTAAAAACGGAGTTGATTTTAACACACTGGTTGCGCCCCTTGAGGTAGTCTTTGTAAATATTTAGGGCCACACCACGTATTCCTATATGTTCCATTTTGGCCACAAGTCTGGAAATAGTAACTGTATCAAAGGCCTTTGTTAAATTTAAGAAGACACCATAGCATTTAAGGCGAGTGTCCAGATCATTGGTGAAATCAGAGACGGTATCTTCTGTAGAGATACCCGCACGAAACCCGTACTGGTCGTCTGCGATTAATTTATATTTATTTATGTTTATTGACGATCGACCAATTATTCTGCACGACAGAACGTGCTGAGCGCCGTGCACAAGACGCGCGCGCAGTGGAGCGCGGGCGGGGCCGGGGCCGGGGCCGGGGCCGGCGCCGGGGCCGCCGAGCGGGGCCCGCGCGCGCTGGGGCCGGCGCTGGGCGCGCTGCTGCGGCGCGGCGCGGCGGCGGCGGCGTGCGCGGCGGGCCCGCTGCGCGCGCAGCTGCTGGAGGCGGCGGCGGCGCTGGCCGACCTCATCCTCACGGACGCCGAGCACCTCAACAGCGAGCCGCACACGCAGCATGTGTACGAACGGATCCGGCGGGAAACTATACAGCCCTTCAGTTAGTATACCTTCAACTCGATTAACACAAACAATCTGAATGCGTACTACGATTCAGGCTGGTATGTCACACTAAACATTCTTTCATTTTGAAAATTAACAATCCGTCCTCACGTGTTATTTTTGCACATTTTATTTATTTACTATTATTTTTCTACCAATTGTAGCGAAATTAAATAAAAAAACTATAGAACACGTACAGTTTATCTCATAATATAACACATTATAAACGTTCCGAATATAAAAAAGGTATTATAAAATAATGTTCAAATGAAACAAAAAATTTCTAAACTAAGTAACTTATTAAATTTTATCTGACGGATTTGTAAAGAATTAAGAAAAAAAATTAATACTTAAGGTTTTCGTACTTTAAATAATTATATTTTAAAATTAGATGGATTACGCGTCGAGTTTAATTACAACTGAAATTCCCATGCGATCGCATAACACTATTCAGGCCAACGAAACCACAAACAAACGATATATAACCTGCAGTATTCTTTGTTTTACAGATAGGGAATCACATAAAAATAACATACACCTTTAATATTGTATCAAACCGAAGGAAAGTTGTTTAGATCAGAATAGACTACAGACTACTAGGAGAAGGAAAAATATAAGATATCTGTCAAATTCCCTCCTGGACGTTTCGTCATTTCGACGAATCTGTCAGTAGCTCCGGTATCTTTGTTGAGTACTCTTTAAACATAAATGGTTGTATGATGAAAGCTACTCGCTTGAATCTGTCCGCTTCTTATTGAAAGTCAGCCAGGAACGCTCTTAATAAACTACTAGCTGACCCGGCGAACTTCGTACTGCCTCAATTTTTTTTTGTTTTTTTTTCCCCATGTTCAATAATTATTCTGCTATTCTGGGCGAAGATAAATACAACAAATAAAAGATTATATAAATCAGCCCAGAGCCGGTCTTTAGTTGTAAATGGTGAAACTAACCCGACTTTGTTTTATGTATATAGATTTAGACTAGTATCATTAAATCAATTTTAAAATTGACACAGATTAGAATGGTGTAAGCTGTATTTTAAAAGTATATTTATTTTAACGTGACTGTTTATTGCAGTCGATGAAGGCCAGACGGAGCGTGCGGCGGCTCTTGCTGAGAAATTCAAAGACTTTGAGTTGTTGATAGAGATGTGTATCAACAACGACGACATGGATAAACTTTTCTCGTATATCGACAAGTATTCCAACGAGGTATGTATAGCACCGTATTGTTGGTTTTAACTATTGAATATCTTTTATGTGAGATAGTGCGTTAGAAGCGAAAGTAATAAACGGTTTTTGGTTATGTCGTGGTGTGTGGGGGGTAGACTTACTGGGTCTGAAGAAAAGATAGTCCAATTGGTAGTCCAACATTTAGGCCCAATATTCAAGCATTACTTAAAACTATATTCAAGCCATTTGATTGGTTGAAACTAGTTTTAAGTATTGCTTGAGTATTGAGTGACGTTCTGTAATACGGGCCTTAATGTTCTATACACTACACAACAATGTTTGAAATACTATTAAGAAGGTGCAGTAAATAGCGAGCGTGTCTGTACAAACAATAAGCAAATGAAAGTTCAATAAAAGTTACGCAGCGATTTAGCGTGGGTATATTTAGCGAGATCGTGAAATAACGCAAGCGAGCGTGCGTTCAATATCTCGGGTAGATCGGGACTCGCGACCCGCAACTTCCGAATGTGCGGTGAAGGAAAGGAATGCATGCGCGCATGTAACTTCACGCGCCTTGCACCAAGGGACTCAGCAGCACTAGCATGCGCACTCGGATACAGTCAACGGTCAGGCAGCGTGCAGCTGCTATGTTGCGTCTTGTTCTATCACACGGATTTGGGATGCTCTACTTTCTCTCTCGCACCTATCAAATAGCTAAAATTCTAAAACTTTATATACCTAGCTGGCAATAATATTTTATGAACGATTTTTTGCAGGCAAGCCTATATGATTGGTTTTGTAATTAAAATATCTTACCTATGAAATCAATTTCGATTGGTTAACAGATCGATGTAGTTATCTGTTCACATCTACTTGCCAAGTAGCCATGCACAGAAATAAGTAGGCAAGCTTACTTATGCGTAGTAAACTACCAATTGAGATAAAACTCATTCAGTCATGACAAGAGTGAAGGTGATGAAAGAAAATTGATTAAAATTAATTAAATTAAAAATAGCTATGAACACTTTTCAAGTTATCATAGGCATATTTGTTTATAAATTATATTTAATAAAAAATATGTTTCATCGAGTTATCAGATCGGTGAAAGTCGATCTTCCACGTCTCCTCTACTAATTGGTTAGAGGAAGTTGGTATCTGTTGCGAAAATACTACTTGTGTGAACGAGTTAGCACGTGTCGTGTTAATGTGATACGATGTGTGAGTGAGATAGACGTAACACAGAGCGGCACCCTAATTGCGTAACACACTATTACTCACGATTTGAATCATTTTGAAGCATATTGCTAATCCATTGCTCCTTACACTTTCGAAAAGTGTGTCTACTCAACAACGTAAATAACGCAATGAATGTTGTTGAACTGTCAAAATGAAACCGATTGCTACTGATAGTGTGTTACGCAATTACCCTGCGGGTGAATACGCAATGAGGAGCAAGAAAGTATAAGTTTTTTTAGTTACGTGTATTTTGCGTGTTCGTGCTAAGTTAATAATGATCATCTATTTTCAACTGTAAAAGAGTTTTGGCAGGTCGCAATGTCGAAACTAAAGCCGCCGGTCTCGTATTTCTTATATAATTCCACGAAATAAGTCTCTACCAACAATACCCCGTTATCGTCGCTTGCAAGCCATTGATATATATGTTACACTAGATTAGTAATTACCGCACCAATCGTTGCCACTAGACTGATGGCCACAGCCATCAGCGTAGCTAACGTCAGTTCAGTGTTCTGCGTGACGCCAACCGAAGTCAACGGAGTGACATGCGACAAAAAATATCGCGAAAGAGTGCGATTCAAGATCACAAAAACATATTAAATTAACCGAAATTACTTTCCACACGTAAATTAATTGTCTCTGTGTTTATATCAACGTAAAAACGCAATAAAATGTAGAATTTTGTAAATTAGGTTCAGTGTTACCACTAAAAACTTAGTTTTAGTTTCCTTTGTGGGAGTTTTTAATTTATGGAATAAGTGATTTTAAATATTTTTTAATAATAAGAACGTAGCAGGGTCCCTAAAGATGCAGTACGCCGTGAAAATGGGTAGAAATAAATCGATTGCTGAGAAAAGAGACTAACTGGGTACCTACTAAATCATTCAATTTCATTAATAATAAAGAAAAAATATTTAAAAAGAAAATGTCGTAGTTATTTTCATTATTTGTAAACTTTTATTACACATCAAATAAGAAATACATAATTCAAATATTTAAAAAATAATTTAACTTAACGTATAACGCTTTTTATGGCTTAAAATGTTGGGTAAAATTTCGTATGGGTAGGCAATTCCATCTCGTCATAGCATGTTTATATTGCGGTTTTTGTTTAATTTAAGCGACAGTATTATTTTAGGACGTGTGTAAGTGAGACAGATATATGTTTATTTTTCAATTTAGTTTTATTTTAGTGGTTTCAAAGCTGCGTCGTCGCGTTTAAAAAGTGGATACACTTTTTTGACACATTTTATTGAGGTTTGCTTCTCTAGTTATTTAACTCAATGTTGCAAGCACTAACTAGCACGACGTCGCAGGGCATCGCGGAGCTGACGTTCGCGCGGCTGGCGGAGCGCGGCGGCGCGCACGCGAGCACCCTGCTGCGGCGCGTGGGCGCGCGCTGCGGCGCCGGCCTGCGCGCCTGGCTGCGCGCCGCGCCCGCGCGCGCGCCGCTGCTGGCGCTGCACGAGCTGGCCGCGCGCCGCCCCGCGCGCGCCGCGCCCGCGCTGCTGCTGCTGGCCGACCACGAGCGGGACTCCGTCGCCAGGCTCGCGGTACGGGCTCGTCGCCGCTGCGACCACGTCGCGGCGCAATCAAACTAAACAGTGACATCCGCACCCGCAGACCGCGGCGTCCCTGGCCAAGCTGTGCCTGGTGGCGGCGGCGCCGCCGGACAGCCCTGGCGAGGACGCGTGGGCGCGCGCGCAGGCGCACCTGGCGCTGGCCGAGCAGCACGCCGCGCTGCCGCGTGCGCTGCGCCTGCGCCACGGGCTCGACGCCGACGACACCAGAGTGCTGCCGCCCGAACACCTCGTGCAGGTACTACACGCCACCATCTGCCTGGTCGCGGCACATAGCGACGTAACGACAAGAACATGTCCCATAATGTGTGAAAGAGGTATTCCACGACTATCAGGACAATCCTAAAGGCCAAAAGATTGTCAATATCCCTACGAGCACTTACTACCTTACTAAATATATACAATATTAAAAAATCTTACAGAAATGTATTTACAAATCGAGAAAAAACGCAAATATTAAATTTATAAACGAAAATGAAAACAAATGTAAAGCCGTATGGAAAGTAATTAGGGACGAAATCAAGAACAATAACTTCAAGGACAGTATAGATAATATTCAAATTGATGACATAGTAGTCACGGATCCTATACAAATAGCAACGGCCTTCAATAACCATTACATCAGTATGGCGCATACATCTAGTACGGATATAAAAACAAGCCCTAAGAAAAATTCAGCAGCTCACTCGATGTTCTTCAAACCAGTGTCTGAAAACGAGGTTAGAACGGAGATTATATCATTGAAAAACTCAAATTCTGAAGGATACGATGAAATTAATACGAAAATTATAAAAGCATGCACTATTGAGTTAAGTGCAATTATAACACATTTAATTAATTTATCTTTCTCACAGGGTACTTTTCTTGAAGCATTAAAAGTATCAATTGTTAAACCACTTTTTAAAAAAGGAGAAAAATCTGATGTTAATAATTATCGCCCAATAACATTAATACCTATTTTGTCAAAGATATTTGAAAAATGCATGTACAAAAGATTGATCGATTTTTGTAATAAATTTAACATAATTAAGAAAGAACAGTTCGGCTTCCAAAAAAACAAATCTACCACACTAGCTATTTTCACTCTTATAAAAAATATAATGACGAATATTAATCAAAACCGTCTTACTACGGGTTTGTTCTTTGATTTATCTAAAGCCTTTGACCTAGTGTCTCATGACTTGTTACTACGCAAACTGGAGGCAATTGGAATTCGAGGCATAGTGCTTCAGTGGATATCGTCATACCTAAATAACAGACAACAGCGAGTTACCATTACAAAAGTAGATAGAAATAACGACATGATACCACACTCATCCGAACTCAAGTACAACAAATATGGCGTCCCACAAGGAAGTGTATTAGGGCCAATTTTATTCCTTTTATACATAAATTCCATTATTAATATAACCAACCATAAATGTATATTATTTGCTGATGATATTTCTATTATTGTAACAACTGATAAGAAAAATAATACGATTGGCGATCATGAGACTGATATCAATAACACTATTGAAAGACTAATTGAATACCTAAATAAAAATAATTTATCAATAAATCTTAAAAAATCAGTTTACATACAATTTAATAAATCTAATAATGCTAAAAACAATTTTAAAATGAATATACATAAAATTGATGAAGTAACTCAAACAAAATTTCTAGGTGTAACTTTAGATCAAGACATAAACTGGAAAGCACATATTGATACCGTCTCCAAGCGAATAAATAAGTTTGTTTATGCACTAAAAAAAGTCAGAAATATAACAAACGTTAAAACGGCAATAACGTCATATCATGCATACGTTGAATCGGTGCTTCGCTATGGTTTGATAATGTGGGGTAATAGCACAGATCAAAATAGAGCATTTGTTGCACAAAAAAAATGCATTAGAGCAATTTACGGGCTTCGACCTGACGAATCCTGTAGACCGATATTTAGAAAGCTTGGCTTGTTACCGCTGCCGTCTCTTTACATATACGAAATATGTATGTTTGTGAGGAAGCATAAAGAAATATTTAATAATGCAGGTGACCTATATCCTCGTAACCGACGAGACCCCCACAAACTAGTTCTAGATACCCTTCCAAGACTAGCTAAATATAATAAAAGTTGTATATCTATGTGTGTACGTATATATAATAAGATACCAAGTAATCTCAAAACGCTAAATATGAGATTATTTAAAAATAAATTGCATGAATGGTTATGTAGTCATAGTTTTTATAGTGTCAAAGACTTCTTTGACAATAAATGTAAAAAAATCTCTTAAAAAATTTGTACGCTTATCACTGTTAAGCAAAAACATGTAAGCTCTTGTTTTTTTTTGTATTTTACCATCTTTTTATACCATGTTTTTAAGCAAATAAATATTATTCTATTCTATTCTATTCTAGAATACTTCTTTCCTCTGAGCACGTTTACTCTTGCGAATCTCCACTCAAAAGAGACAGAGAGAAAATAAAAAGTAAAATAATAATAAAAGCCAATAGAGACAACAAAATAATGGAAGCTCTATTCCTCTTCAGTGTTCACTCCACCTAACATTTAAAAACAAGTCGAAGGTGAGGAAAAATACTTTCCCGGAACATAAGAGTCCGTGGGGTCGCTACTACCCAACAGCTCGCCATATGCTGCCCTACAAGTTTCTGTATCTCTCTTTGTCTGGCTCCTGACCCTAGACCTGTTCCGCCAAAATCAACTCTACCATCACAGACCTAGAGTTCCAAGCATATAAGCTCCACCACGACGTTAACGTAGAGATACAAAGGTGAGGGAATTTATTATTGTCGAACACTAATTGATCATACTGTCTACGCTACATTGCGCTGGCTCAGTTCAACCATTGCACCACTTTAGCGCTAACCTGCACCAATATTTTGGCTTGTATTCGCTCCGATAGCCTATGAATAAAGGAACGTTTGTCTCATAGATGTACATAGAGTCGGAGAGCAAGGAGCTGACGGAGTACGACTACAAGAAGGCGCTCGACCTCACCGACTACATACAGGACATGGAGCGGCGAGACGACCTGCGCCTCAGGGTAACGTTATGAACTATCACATTCATTAGTATAAAGTTGGCGTGATGTCTATAGTACAAGTTGAATATTTATATAAATGAGCCCGTCAGCGATGGCAAAGCGATAGTGCCGTCATTGTCTCGATTCAGTGGTACGGATTCCATAGTGCAGGTTTACAATAAAACACGATGATACATCAAATCAGTTAATATTTGACTTTCAGAATAATAAACACAGTACAATATTAATAACGCGAACGTCACGCACAATTTATAACTTCGGTCAAACCGACAGTTCCGCGTAGAAATGCAGGAGTGCATCCGTCCGTCGCCCTCACGAGACTGGCCGGTCTGTTGTCCGCTCCCCGCACTCGCCTGCGCAGGAGTGCAAACAAACAGTTAATTTATCAAATTAAATTTCATTCGAAAACATCCATCGGTTACTTGCTACACTTCAACTACCTATATTCGACGACCGACGAGGACTACCTATATCTGGTTACTATCTCGTCTATCTCTTTTGGTGACTGTACATTGTTCAATAGCTAATTATTTGTTTACAAAAGTTTTAGAGCAAGTTGTTCGCGAAATCGAATAAATGATTATTATGATTATGAAATATGATCAGTTTAACTTTAGACTAAAATGGAATGTAATTTTTTATAAAAAATTTTGCAATAGATTATGAGTGAACGATGACTTTCAACTCGCATTTTAGAATTGTTTTATATCAATCATATGAAACCTCGCACATCAATCCGCACCGAATCGTACGAAGAATTTGATAGGTACCCAAATCCCAAACGAATTCAGATGAAGTCATCGGATTTGATGCACACAAAGCGGACGGAGCGGCCGCATTCAACGCTGCTCGTCACTTATCGATCCTACGTTTGTAATATTATGTAAAAGACTATCTGTTTTTAGAAAAATTACTGTACTGTTCTGTTTACACTACAACTTTTTTTTGCCTTTCCATAGTACTAGTCATTCTATAGTCAATTTAATTTATACTGGTATCAAGTTATATTTCTTTATGTGGAATAAACAACAATTGGAAACATATTTGAAAATGGAATAAATACGTGCGCAGTCGATTCTTTCGGCGCGGAAACATGTGCGAGGCTTTCAGTAAAGATTAGTTTAGCGCGGACAAACAAAGTCAAAGAATTTATTTGAATTAGACCAATTACAGGCACTTGTGAACTGTCAAGGAGCCCGTCAGTCAGAGAGATAAAGCTAGTTGCCCATTCCAACGTGTAGTAGGTTCCTGTGGAGAAGAACGAGCAAGAAACTCATGGACACTCCTTTAAATGAAACTGTCGTGTCAGGTGTGGTGCGCGTGCATCCGGCGCGACGACTGGGCGGCGTGCCGCGTGGACGCGCCCGCCGACGAGCTGCGCGACAAGATGTTCTTCAGGCTCGTCGACCTCGTGCACGTCATGGGTGAGTCGGTGCTGCTCACGCAACACACTGCCATCACCAAGTTGCACCACAAAACTCGCTTCGCCTTTTTTTTTGTGAATTGGAAATCATCAAATGACCCCTCCCGCTCAGGGTGGAGCAGAAGGGAGTGTCAGACTCTTACTGTCTAAAACCCACCCGTGTTCCTTCCTTAGCCCTTTGTGTTCCGGGGCAGCGGTAACCCTTTCGGACAATCCCGCTGCGCTCTTCTTCGCCTAACGCTAATATCATACATTGAATCTTTGTAAACTTTCACCGAGCGGTAACTGTATGTCCTAGACTCACGCAAACTCAAATCACAAACGATGTTTTTTTTTTAATTTTGTTGCTCGTCGTGTTCAACAACGTAATGCCAGTCTCAAAGTCATAATCATAATCTTAAAGTCTTACAATGTGAATGTCTCCTCCAGGAGGAGACCTGGAGCTCCTGCTGCCTCCCGTGGAGGACATCCTGACGGCCCCGGAGCTGGCCGAGCTGGTCTCCGACCCTCGGTTCCACTTCATCATCAAGTACGGCTACGAGTGCGTTGACACCACGCGCAACGACTCCATGCAAGATGTGTAAACTTAAGTAATGTCTGTAAGTACGTCCCCTTACGGAAACGTTGATCACTGTTGGACTTTGTCACATCAAACTTGTTTGTTGACGCAAAAATAAAAGTCGCGGGTTGAGAATCGACACTTTTTGGAAGACAACACAACACCCGCTGGTAAGAAGTGGCGCATCAAACTTCCCACAAACCCGTCAAATTTTCACGTCGACATTTGCATATTATAATATAACAAAGTCCTAAATATGGTTAAGGTTTTCATAAGTCGACCGTACGACCAGCCGCACGTCGTAGTAACACTTGAAATACGAAAACCGCCCTTACTGCCACACAATAAAGGCATCTTCAAAGTTAACTTGTTACAATGGACGTGTGGTAAACTTTACGTTTAGTGAGAAATATTATAATTATGTATGTATATTCATTTATAAAGGCCATTGTTTTATACACGCTGTTATTTAGCCACCTGCATCCGTTAATTTGATTCTATCTATCAATTCCGTCACACTAGATAACTTTCTTTATAATACGCTATTTGATTCGTGGAAAACAACTTCGTGTATAAAGTAAATAGACAACATGGATGCATGTATGAAGATTATAATGGAAGCATGTGAAATGAACAGCCTTTAAAACTGTTGGAACTTGAAGCGTTATTCCTTTAAAAACCTTAGTTTGTACTGATTACCCTTAGGATTATTAGAACTCTCATCGTAACACGCACACGCAAACATGTCAGTTGCATCAGTAAGTCGACTCAGAGATATCACCCAATCATGTGGTCGCTATTGTTTACCAAACTGTCATAGTGCTGTTTGGTAATACGCATTAAAGAAAAAATTCAACCAACTGTCACAGATCCACGTGCAAATATAATACGCCAAGTTTTATTATATGGTTCACACTGGTCAAATTAACTACAATAAACAAGCTATAACTTAACTATATATACAGGGTTATTATAAAATAATAATATCAGTACATAATACAACCCCAGTAATAAATACATTGTCGTGAAAGACTTAATGAAGTCTGATAATTTAGATCTTAGGATATATTCTTAAAGCTTATTAAATAAGTAATTAGTAGCAAGGCTTGTGGAACAAATGGCTTCTCAGCCCTTCTTGTTATTTCTTTTTGTTGAAGCCAAAAATATTACGAACAGTACGCGACCGTAAATATGGCACATATAGTTTTAGAAAAGTTCTGCTTTGTAGAACGTGGTCTTTGTCACTCTCTCTGTGTGTCTGTTTCTTTCTTAAGCTTGATGTGTCTTGTTAAGACATGAGTACAATAGAATAAGTTATTTTTTTAATTAGTTTTTAATGGAGTCGTCTTTCGCTATCCAATTTAAAATGTCAAAGTTATAATCTCAAGTATTGTACCTTTAGAGACTGTCAAGTTGTTTATTAACTTTAGCAAGTAACATGAAGTGTTCACAAAACAAATGTCTAGAGTAACAGTGTTCACCTTTATCTAGATTCCTATAGTCACGAAATAAACTAACCATAGATATAGAAGAATCATTTTAATAATCTTAGCGTTGTAGCCTACACAACAACTACAAAGTTGCGAATGACAATTTCACGACATTCCTTTAACATTTATTTTACCTGTGATTTTGCATCACTGTTAAAATGATCTTTACTGTCGTTACAATAAGGTAGCACTTGGGTTGCTGCTGTCAGAGGTAAAATAACTGAAAGGACTGTAGGTATACAAAAAAGTCACAATGAAACTTCTGTGTTTGTGTTTCACTTCTGACGCTAACAGTTCAATTGCGATTGGTGCAAAAAAATCCAAACCAATTCAACAAAAACTATGTTTTATAGACCACCAAATGTAGTTTTTACACGACTGCCCAAAAAAAGGAGTGTTATGTTTTCAGGGTTTATGTATGTTTGTGAGTTTCTTTATTCCACCATAACTTCTTAACGGCCTAACCGATTTTAATGTATGTGGTATCTTTAGAAGCGTTGCGTTGTCCCGGGTAACATAGGTGTATGAGTGGAGCCAAGGTTCATGAAAAAAAACTTTTTTTTTTTTCATAAAAAATTGTCTATGTGTACTATCATCGTCTAGACTTCTAGAGCTTGCTTATTACATAACAAAAATATATAACAGTATTATTCATTAAGCTTCGTTCACTAATAACATAAAAAAAGTAATTAAATAATTATAACAGTAGGTACTATTCAATGGCCCCGATTCTGTTGTTCAGAAACTAAACTAAATTTAAGTTCAGTGCATCTTTTTCTTTCTATTTCAATATGAAAAGGACCGAAGATAAATATTAGTTTAGTCCCGTCAAATAAGATAATCCATAGACAAGTTTAGACGTGATTAAAATATTGGCTACTAAAAATACGTCAATTTACGTCAGGCGCTGACTAATTTGACAGGACTAAACTAATATTTATCTTCTGTCCTTTTCTTAATGACATAATCATAATCTATTTAGTACTTACCTTGTGCCCATTCAACACTAAAATTTTTTAAATGATTTATTGTTGAATTGGTTTGAATTTCATAGAATTTACGTATACATGGTATTGTCATATGATGTTGGCCCACAAAAGCACGTAATCTAAAGTTGTATTTGAACAGGCAGTCATATGCATTGAGATGCGATATTACAACAGATTAAATTGTATTTCAACTAAACAAAAACTAAATTGTATTTTACTAATAGTGAGAGATGTTATTAATAAATATTATTATTATACTAATTACGTAAGTGCTTAGGATGTAAGTTAGATAATTCCCGCTACGGCTGGGTTATCGAACCGCGTCCGAATGACATTCTTGACTCACACCCTAGTTCTCTATGTAGCTACAACACGCATTAAAGTAACAAGTGGTGGGTAAGGACCTAACTTATGAGTTGTGTTTGAAAACGTGGCCTTCATTTATATAAACGTTGCTTAAAGTTCAGAGTTTTAAGGCGGGTTGTTCCACGTCCACTTGACGCACTCGTATAAGTCAAAAATGGCGTTAACTATCGTAAAAACAGCGTTGTTTCAAATTACTATTACAAAATGATGGCCTTGACTTAGGTCAAATAATTACGATTACGTATCCGTTATTATTTGACGTGCGTATATTATGTTAGCAAACTGTTTGATACAACCGACCCTTAAACGTTCATAAAACGCCTTATATACCAACATATTGCACATTATGTAGTTTTAATGAAGATGTATCTGTTACTTAAATAAGGCCATGAACTAGAAAAGTGGCATGCTCCTAAGGGATCCCGTTAAAACATAACAAAAGTGGTTCAATGTACAGCGAGCCGAGAGTGTCAGTCGAATTGCAAACATAACTCACCATTCGATGATGTGCTGTCAGACTGATTTAGATGTAATTACGATTAGTGTTCGGATCATAGCTACAGATAACGAAACTGTAGTGCAAGTACAGCCAGGGAAATGCAGTGTTTAGCAGATTGTCACACCACGGAAATATACCGTGTTTATAGTCATTTCATACGACTGATAAAGAGACAATTTAAATTGATGGTACACTTTTTTAACAGTCCGTCCCTGATTGTGCTAACATCGTGTGGTTTTCAACATAAACATATTCATTTTTACAATCTTGGGATTGTAATATGGTTGAGGGATCGGTTGTCTGGTTTAATAAAGAGCGACGACAGTTTGAGCACGACAATTATGGAAAGAAAAAATGGTCTGCGAATAAATTTGAGTAATGTTTAAAAAAATTGTTCGAATAAACCATAGACGAGGAATCGCCGTCTTGACAGCGTCTAGGGACGGCAGTAAGTAATTAGCGGCAAAGTGCGGTGAGCGCACTACTTCTGTCACGAACCACCTTCAAAGCCGTCAGTGTCTGTACGTCATTTGTGACGTAGTACGAGTAAATGGTGACGCGGAGGTTTGTGTGGAAAGAATTGGCAGTGTCACCTCTAGCAGCGGCCGCCGAGGCGCCTCCGTGCTCTGTGGTTTATTCGAACAACCATTAAACAAAAATAACATTATTTTTATTTGTTTCTGTGGCGGCCTCGGCAGATTAGTGGTTGCTAGTTTGTCAGTACGACAGACGGACTGTCAAGTGTTCTGGTCCCTATAATTCTTCGTTATGTGTAGTTACGATTCCAATTTGTAATTTTAAATTTTAGGGCCTATGCACACACGTGTTCCGTGTAATGCGCGCTGACGCGGTTCGCGTTTGAAGCGCGTAAACGCGCGTCGACGTCGCGTAAAAAATGGCGTGTGTTTAGGCTCTTACTGTACTGAGAGCCAAGACAAGAAATACTAGGTTTATCGGCAGCATAGTTGGCTATTATAAACGTGTTCGGGAACGTACCCCTCCTTAGAGTTTTAATTCTTCTAAAGATACTTTTAAGGCCTAAAGCCTAATTCTTTAGAACTGAATATAAGAATGAACTATCTATAATTCAGATGTGGCTCTCATAGTATTTAGATGGAATACATTGTCCAGTTTTTGCTCAGATTGTTGTATCCATCCTGGCACAATATTAATAGAAGGAAACTTGCTGATCCAGACGTCTGGTGTTGAGATACTAAAGTAAAAAGTAATTACAGGTCACCAATCGACCAAATGATAATAAAATTACATACTTTTGATTGACCTAAATTGGACATTGTACTCCTTATTCATATTGTAAACTTATCGTATTAATTACTCGTAATGTCAGTGGCGGATCTAGAAGGACCCCTAGAACTCTTATAAAGATTAAAATTAATTCTGAACCATTTATTGTAGAACTTATTATTCGCATAGAAAAGCAAATTATATATGCTGATCCACCACGTGTGACGGGCCAGTAATAGTGTACAACAAATTCGTAGTATGTAATAATCTGTAGGCGGAAATTATAGAGAGCAATAAAATTTTAAGACTGTTCCTTTTACATAAATTAAAATTTCAGCAAAGGATAAGATATTTTTTTTATTAAAAGGCATGTTATTATAACTTTATAAGTCTGAACGTTCATTGATCAAATTAAAAAGGTAATTTATATACTTAAACTACGATAAACATCAAAATTATTCGAATGTACAAAAGTAAACGAAATACAAATACCATGCCTTCAAGCTTTTCCTTCATAATTAATTATTAATTCATATATTTTATGTATTCATCTTATTACTAATTATTATTATCTTAATAAGCTATAACATTACTCTAGTTGTAATTAAATTAACATTACCTACATAAAGTGAGTTTACTTTAAGCTATTGATGTTGATTTTGTTGAAAACTAATAATTTGTGAACAACTTTATCATTATTTTGTTTTAAAATTATGATTTTGGTGATCTGATTATTTTTAAATAAATTTTCGTTGAAGAAAAGCATGTCGTTTGTAATTTCCCCCGAGTCCCGCAGTCCCGCTGGCGTGTCGCGCGACAACACGCGGCGACACGCGTCAGTGTGGCGCCGGCCGCGACCGCGCGCGTGCGTGCTGCGTCCACTGCGAACCTTTGTTTACGTATTTCCACACGACGGTTATCGCGGCTGCGTCTCGGGAATCGTGAATAATAATTGACTTGGTTTTGGATTAAAATCACTAGAATTATTATTGAGGGAGTTTATAACAGTGCATGTTGGAAATCAATACATTTTCTGTACTCTAAGGATATTAAAAAGGGACGGCTCTGCGTCGCCGGCTCAGCCGTGTGAGTATTTATTAGAAATGTCTCTATAAATATTTATTGTGTTATATTTACAATCAGAATTACCTACATTATATTTCCCACAACGATTACTATCAATACTCATACAACCCTAAAAATCAGAGGTTTATAAATGTTACTTGAACAGCTGCGAAACTTGTTCTGCATTATTTCCATTTATTTTTCTTTTTTTTTAAATCCTTTTAATCTATGACCACATTAAGAACAGAAACTTGGTTGAGACCTGAGTATCCTACAAGATTCTTGTTAGAATGTCAGCAAGCATCAGTGACATTATGCAAGTTACTTGAACATCATCAGCTAAATTTCTTTAAAAAATAAAACTATCATTGGCCTCGATTCTGTTGTTCACAAACTAAACTAAATTTAAGTTCAGTACATCTTTTTCTATCTATTTCATTACGAAAAGGACAGAAGATAAAATATTAGTTTAGTCCTGTCAAATTAGATAATCCATAGACAAGTAAAAAAATTGGCTACTAAAAAACGTCAATTTACGTCAGGCGCTGACTAATTTGACAGGACTAAACTAATATTTATCTTCTGTTCTTTTCATCATATTTGTACCCACAAATAGAGCATTACAGATCCCACCGATACCCAGAGCGAATGCAGTGATGCAGTGCTCCTGACCATGCACCATAATTATATTGGAGTGGCCATACACCTACACTTCTGAAGACCTAAAACACGCCACGTATTATACGCGACTGGCGTGGCCAGCTACTGGGGCCAACTTATTTAACAAAATATATGTATTTACCATAGACTCGAAAAGCTACCCATAAGGGGTTTTAAGTAAACCATAGGGTACTAGGTACTGCCTACATCCTTTTATGTTTATCTTTTTTTTTGCCGTTTTGCGTGGATGTGACGCATGTTTCCCCCTACCTTTTATTTATTTTATTTTTTGTGTTTGTTCTTTTTGCGTCATGTTTCACCGCAAATAAACGTATTTTCTTTCTTTCTTTATGAATCTTATGAATGACTTAGATCCTTGGCACTTACCCATCATTTATCTAATCTATCAGATTACTCTTTTATCTAGCCATATTCTGTAATTTGCCATACACTGATTCTCTTGTCATATACCTAACTAGCGACCCGCCCTGGCTTCGCACGGGTGCAATGCTGATACTAAGTATAGGTATTTCAAGAATGTCAGCACGCGCCGCCGCGGCCGACCCCCGGCCGCGGCCGGTACCGCAGCAACCGCTATGTCCCTGCATTTTAAATCTGTAATATCTTCGAAAATATTCATTTAAATTACATGTTGTAAAGGGCCATATTTATCTATATTAAATGCACAATTTAAGGTACTTAATTGGATAAGGATTAATGCTGTATTGCTTTAAATCGCTTCGTAAATAAGCCATTATTTCTCGTAAAAAGTAAAGGATAAAAAATGATTATTGTGGGTTATCCCTAAGAGATAGACATATACCATCGCGGACCTTTTTGTAGACCTTTTTAAGGTGTACAATACTGTAGTACATTATTTTGACCTATCTCGTAGGATTCAGCCAGCAAAAAAATGTGTTTATTTACGACATCACATTAGAAACCTCTAAAATTATCAATGTTTTTCTACTATACATGCATGCATGTATTATATATATATAAACCTTCCTCTTGATCACTCTATCTATTAAAAAAACCGCATCAAAATCCGTTGCGTAGTTTTAAAGATCTAAGCGTACATAGGGACAGAGAAAACGACTTTGTTTTATACTATGTAGTGATGATCTTATTATCAACTCTTCGAAGCCATTGTATGCAGATATGGTAGTTTAGTTATGGTAAATCCTACCTAAATACCTATGTTACAGTTTTAGCTCTTAAATGCCATACTTCCTGCGGCTAAGGGGTGACTACCTACCCGCCATTTGGTAGCGTGTCGTCGTTAATTGAACGCTGTTCCCCAGTTAGGCAAGCCAACCAGCCATAATTGGAACAATTCTCCACACGCTCCGTACGGGTTAAACTGTTGTTCTGCTTGTGCTAATTTCTTTAGCAACAATTCAAAATGGCTTCATAGGGGCTCACGATCTGAGCTCAAATTACTATAAGGGGCAGTCCATCCTTCTCCTCAAGTTGTTTGTCCATTGCTGAGCGTCGAGCTTGA
Organism: Globia sparganii; assembly: GCA_949316385.1. Taxonomy (NCBI): domain Eukaryota; kingdom Metazoa; phylum Arthropoda; class Insecta; order Lepidoptera; family Noctuidae; genus Globia; species Globia sparganii. The sequence goes on from OX438671.1 coordinate 21,807,000, forward strand.
TGTGTCCGTCTAAACTTTTGGACGATCTCCCTTGTTACGATCTTTGGTTCTTTGGAACAGTCCACTATACTATATTTATATTTCTATCTCTGAGCTGATAAGTTAGTGTGAGGAAAGCTTTTATGTCAAAGTCTTTTTCCTATTTCTTTTTCTCTACTGGTTTACCGAGATAAAAAATTAATTAAAAAAAAACTGTAATAAAACATTAATCTATTGACTACACAGGCCAGAGTGATCAAAGCAATGTATACAATGAACACATTGAGATACCCTTCAAAGTTTTCTATGAGTCAAGAGTCCAATTTATTACCTCCAACATCATTTTCGCAGAGACCGCGATCGTCTGATCAGCGATGACCGCTTAGATTATCGACACGCCACGCCAGTTAGCCATTACCAGCCAACCACCTTGAAACGGCCATACTGTTTCATATCTGATACCCGACACGAAACCAAGCCAGACGGATTTCAGCGAAATTATAATTAGGCAAGACAGAATAACCTAAATGTTTGTCAAGGACAAAGAAACACTTGTAATTGTCGGTCCCGGATCAATACCTACTTAGGTATCTTATTAATTTATTATATAATCATAGCAAGCCGTGGTTCAAAATATACCAATACCAATGTCAACAATTGGGAGTCTTGATTAGTTCTTGAGCATTCCTTTCCCCTCCTGTGACATAGAACCGGCAGCCATCCACCTGTAGGTCAAGCCAGTTAGTGTGCCTGCAATTAAGAGCAATGTCCAAAAACCCGCTGCAATAACTTTCATACTTTATTCATATTGTTACTGCTCTGTGCTAGGTAGGTAAGGATGGTTAGAAAGATATTTTCAATTCTAAAACATAAATAAAACTCCCTAAGTTACGAAGTTATCTGATTCAGCTCATTATTTTATTCATTCTTATTTCTTATTAGTTACATCCTGTAGGGGTTAAGTAAAGACTTTGTCGCAAAAATAACGAACTAATTTACATTTCAGTTAAATTAATTTGCAACGACACAAATACATTATGTTCGCAGCAATTGCAAATTCGTGAAATCCGCAATTAATGATACTCTTATCATTAATTGCGAATTTCACGAATTTGCAATTCTATATTCTACCTCTACACATCGATCGACTGCTTACTGTTACTGAAGGTAGGTAGGTAGGCACATAATAGGGGCGCCATTTTATGTCTGTGACGTCATCTAGGGCAGATTACACACGTCATATAGTTCGAGGGGGTGCTTATGGAATGGCAAACCGAGAATATTTGCAACCTACACTACGGGATAAATTCCATGACGTCAACTAAAATAACGTACCTATATAGGTATGTCTATCAATTAATTGCTTTCACTAAGTTCCTAGTAGGTATGCTCTACTTTAGTCATACATATTACCCATGTACCTACCTATTGCGATATAATGCGAAACATTAGATAGTGCTTTACGATAGAAAAAAAAAAATTCCCTCCTTTCTGCAACTGTTTCTGTTGTTATACTCCTGCTAGTACACAGAACCTACTTAATGTATATACCATTGTACAGATCATTTAATGGAGATTCAGATTATTTCTGTACTTTTCAAAAAATAATTTAATGCAGTAGAAACGAAAAAAAACATCAAAATATTTCTAAAATTTTCCCGTCAATCAACTGTACCTACGTGAAACCTGCTTACGAAAAAATCAATTAATTGAGTAATTTTTTTTTGGATTCGTTTCACCCTCAGGGGGAACCCTATTGAGAATGACTCGTATATTCAAAGTACCTAGTTTAATTAGAATGAATAAAAAATTAACTAACATAATAACATTTATTATCTATGGCTTTTTATACGATCAAATGAGCAATAAGAGTCGTGCACTTTTAGATTTTCCATTTTTTGGAATTTTCAAATAAATTACAGGACAGTCTGTTTTATAATACATAGTTTCACAAAGTTGCGCACCTTTAGGTAGCCGTAGCTAGCGTTATCAGCCCCTTTTATTGGCACTCTAAGCGATTTGCCAAATTTTACTGTTAGGTACCTTATCGTACATCGACATAATACTATAGATAGGTAACCAAAAAGAATAACTTCTACAAAGGAAAACGACGAAGGTTTTTGGTTCAATGACTCTTATCAAACTTCAGAAGTGGTTCGTAGGGTAAATGAGAAGTCAACACCCTACCTGCTCAAGTCACAATGTTGTTTCGTAATTACCATAGAAACTGACTTACATTCCTAGTGATTATAGTGCCTGTTGGTACCAAGATCGGAGTTACTCATTGACCACACAAACTTGAAATAAAAATAAAGAAATCTATCCATTTATTTCATTTTAATCACCCATTATAAATACTTTTTTTTTAGTTACAGTGAAATTTATTACGTATATGTTAATATTAGTTATTTATGCCCACAAAAACTACCCAAGGTACCTACTTTGTTAGGGTACTAGGCTGATTTTAAACACCTGAAAGTTATCTGAGGATGCTTCTTGCTAGCTATCAGTGTGACTATCCCAGCGACTGTTTCTCTTGTCTTTTCAAAAAACAAAATTGTATCCTGCATCATAATATAATAACGTTGATGTTTCTATTATAATTCAGCGATAATCAATTCAAAACTCACACCGCACTTGCACATGCACATAATAAGGCAGACCCAGTTAACAATTAAGTAACAACAATGCGTAGTACCTGCTACGACAGGCTCGTGAGAAAGTTGTCTAGTCAGTCATGGCAGCTACTGCGGCGCCCGCGCAGTTTGCCCAACAGGCCAAACGTCAGTTTTTCTTTGCCTATTGTGTGCTAATTAGGTGGCGTCTCGTCATACTGATATCAATAGCTCGATAGTTGCTAATAGTTGAAATTAGTTCTAAAGATATTTTCAATATTATTAGGTATTACTATAGTAGCCCTGTGACTGGCCTTACTTTAACTTTTCATCTTTCTTTCTTTATTGTTACGGAGGAGAAAAGATTCCCGATAGTCACGACAGGCCTGTTCACTTCGCGCTGGCGATTGCAAACCACTTTTCCTCCACGTGTTTTCCTCGAAAGATCGATACTTGTGAACTTTTCAGCCATTTCGCTTGCGTCTGCTCTATTGCTCACTATCTTCATATAAATCACGAATCCTCCTTACGATTCCTGGAATGACTTCACATTGCATACCGATGAAGTCATATCAAATTCACGTCACGTCAAGACAACAATGCGTTTCCTATCAAACTGGAAGTCTGGAAGGCTAACATTATTCTTTAAAACTATTTCCTAAGAATTCATGACGAATAATAGTACCTACATAGATGTTTATGAAAGACGTGATCATTTTGTGTGATACCTATCAGTCGCCTGTAGTTTTATAGTCAGCATGCATTGGTGTTTGGTGGTCGAACAGCCTCATCACCATCAGCAAGATGAGTTCGATTACTTACCAGCTATTTTTACCCACGCCTACGCCTTTAGTTAAATGGCTTGCAAGCCAACGGGTGTTAAGTAAAGAATCCCAAGTAGATAGGTGTGGCAATACACCACATTAAACGCCACTTTAGGTAATACAGCTCATTCCACTTATTCCAGTAAGGAGGATTTCCTCCATTTTCTGAAATCACCAGCTAATGCAATGGTCTGTCGCCAGCATCTCTGATAGCTGTGACCTCCACAACAGATGATTAACTAATCATCTTCCAGTCTTAATGCAGCATCATCTACCCACTTATACATTTTAGTATTCAGCGTCTGCCCCCGGTTGGAACCGGACCTGCAAACTGTCTCGGACTCATAATATTATGTAAGTGAACTAATACCTCATTTATTAAGACCAAACACTCCGCCGATCCAATCCGATTACTTAGGCCCGTATTACAGAACGTCACTCAATATTCACGCTATTTTGCCTAATATAATAAGCATAAGCATAATGTTAATGTAATTATAAGGTGTTGGCGAAGAAGAATTGTGATGCAACCGTAAGAATATAATACCTATACTTATATAAAAAAAGTTACAGCTGTATCAAATAAGTATTTTACGATACTCTCTAAGCATAAAACAAGTATTCTCGTATATTTCTGGACGGCGGCACTTACACACACGTAATAACTACTACGTAAGTAATAGACCGCGGTTTTTTAATTCCTTTAGGTAATTTACATTTATTCAGATTATGGTCTTACTTATGAGGTCTGTGTCTAGTGGAGCACGTCTTACGGCTGAATGATGATGGTTATAATAATGTTTATTAGTTACCTTTTCTATTAATCAGGATACACCGGGCATGATACATCTCTCCCCCGAACTATACAATTGGTTCCAGTATCGGTGCGTATCGGTGCGCGGTGCGCAAGCGCATCCTACTGCATAATTCATTGGCTTTGTTTCGAGCCGTGCCCGCAGTTCCGCGTAACATGCACCACGATTTATGAGCTCATTCATATCGATTACAACTCATATTCATGCTTTCTTGTTGAATTAAAGTCTTTTAAAATAATTATAACTAAAATAATAATAATGCCATCAAAAACATAACTTGTAAAAAAAATCCAAGTCTCGCAATTCAGTACTTCTATCATAAAAAGTTGTGAGATCATGTAATACCAAGTCGGTCAATTTATTCAGTCCCTACATAAGGGTCCTTCTGTCTTAAGTTATTGTTATTACCTACGTAATTAGCTAACCTAACAACATCTTATAGTGACCCTATCAATATTAAAAATCTTTTATGTTTTAAATAAATAGATTGACTTGGCCATCGCATGAAAACACAGTGCATATTTTTTATTATTTTATTAAAAACACAATGTATCTTATAAGTAATACATATTATATTAAATGATTATTTAGTGCGATTGCCAAGTCAATCTATTTCAGGCTTCTAGTTTTATCCACAGCGAAGTTATAGGGGGGTCGAAAATAGCCTAAATTTCTTCGAGAAAAGGATGGTACGGCAGTGCCGCTTGTTGGCGGGGGTACTACCGTGCCCCCATATAACAACGAAAACATGTTGTAACGCATAATCCATCAGTCAGTTATTCATGGATCCCCAAAAAGGTCTCGACTCCAATATTAATAAAATTCAGAAATGTGAATTCGTGTTTCACTATTAAGCGAAGTATCGCCAAATCGAGTAAGTATATTTACCGTTCATAATTTAAATGTTCAATGAGTTGAATTGCTAATAGGTAAGCATTGTCGCTTTACGTGATAATTGGACCGGTACGTGAAGATGTCGTAATTTTCTTTATGTATATTATGTATTTCGTCAATGTCAGTTATTTTTCAGTAAATAGTCGTGAGTTCTATAACCTTGTTATGTTCGTTTGTAAATTAGTTGCGAAAAGAATGGATTAGTTAGTCTTACAGGAAACTTTACATTTACTGTAACTGTAAGTACGTACACTTTTTCATTAACTATCTCTCGTTTTAATAGAACTACTGAATACGTAATAACGATTTTTGTATGTACAATAATTGTTCACTATCATTTTATTCGTGAGACCATAGCGATTGCGAGTTGCGAACTTACGACACAAACCACACAGACGCTTCTGCGAGCAAACTTCGCAAACAGGCCACCGTATCACAAAATAAATAAAAGTTTGCAAGCCCACACCTATCTGATTGCCATAGGCTGCTCCGTAGAGCACCTATAGGTACCAGTATTGGTCGTAGGTATTGTGTGTTCAGATTTATAATGGTGTTGAATGAAGCATTATGTCGCTGCTAGCAGCTGTGGGCAGGCCGGACGCAGCTATTCAGCGGGTAGCGACGTCACGCCGTGCAATGTAAAGGGGTTCTATATAAAATGTATGGTGGTCCGCATAGGCACGTTTTTGTGATGGACATGACTACAATAGCGATAAAGTTTGCACCTGTTGTGTTCCCGCTGCTGACGTAACCGGTATGCATATCTGACGGACGAATAAGCTGATTGTGTGATTGAGAATCGAAAGAAATACTGTTGGTAGAAAAATGTGATGTCTTTTCTTTGACGCAGACGTTTGTAGAAACTGTAACAAAATAGTTATACGATTGTATTTACAGACATATTGGGCTATGATATTAGACTATTTCATTGGTTTAAGCACCTAAAACCTAGTCAAAAACACTTTGCTCAATTGCCGTATTTTTTTAATGAGTTTGTTGAGAGTTGAGACAGTAATGAGTAAACAGAGATAATCGAAGGCAAATAAGAAAGATTATCGCTATGTCGCAAAATTTATGGTCACCCCGGTGACCTAGTTTCCAAACTTGGGGTCGCCCACACCTGCCCCCACTCGCGAAGTCGCGACCCTCCGCAAAGGGTGACTGGGTTCAATAACCTCTCGTCTGAAGGTCAACGTACCCCTTGGGTTGCTTCTTATACTTACTTAGGTTCAAATACTTAGTCCGTTATCGAAGTATTTAACAATATCTAAGTGAGTAACATTTTTGGCTTTAACCTGTAATGTAAACAATTCACATTTGAAGAAGATAACTTTATCTTAACCTCACGCCAATACACGAAGGCGATACAAGTCTTCAGCAAATATGCGAACTCGTGAACCTACAACACTTATAGAGGCAGAAGTGCAGAACCGAATACTTTTGAATAGGTATATACCTACGAACTTAAACGAAACGTTCATCACTATTTCCGTATTGCCCATCCCGTTGCATTGTCTTAAATTCTGTGTTGTGATGACAAATGATCTTAACATGTTGAATCCAATCAAAGTCACGGTTGGAAGGCGCTGGTCCTGCATGATTCATTGGCATACTTCTGTGGACAGCGAGACGGCGTGAGCGCGTAGCTTGAGTCAATATTATTATGAGTTATGAAACGCAGAATAGTAAGAGAATGGAGTGTTCGGTAGTGCGGGCTAAGTTATCGGTCCTGCGCGCTGATCGTTGTTTGTTGAACAGTGTATGTATGTTTGCCACAAACTCGCGACAGTCGCCGTTTTCTCGTCAAACCATACACATGAGCAACTCTTGCTAATCTGTGTCTAATAAGTCTAATCACAACTGGTTGGTGATCATCTAGTTTTCAGTGTCGAAAGTTTTCTCCCTGCTTCACATTTACAAATTCGGTGAGTTGTATTATGTACCTACTTCTCCATTTGTTCACACTTCGGTCTGATCGGTCACGGTCCATCGGTCCCGCCGAACGGTCCCGAGTGACCGCCGCGCCTTCGAGCCCACTGGAGCGTGCTGGTGGCACTTGTAAGTGACGCCAATAGCTGCTGACTGCCGATACCTACTCCGACAGACATTACTTTCGCGTGCTGCGTACGTGATGCGGTTGCGGATGTTTACGGGACTAAATTCTAACAGGGTGCCACAAAGTTTAAATTGCGTTTTTCTCTAAGATTCTCGGCCGATGTTTGGGATTAGAATCAATGGGCGTTAATAGTTTTAGAAAAACACATCAATATTGTCTGCCTTCCTATTAAATATTGAAAGTATTATCAATAAAATGTATCAAATGTACTTATGGAAAAGCTCACTTGCGCGTAGTAGCTCAACTGTGGCTAATGAGACACAATTGAATTTCTATTGTTAGATATAGGTAAATCAAATTTTGATTTTTCAAGGAGTTATCTTGAATGTTATAATTTTTAAACAGCTCTATCTCTAGCATTGTTGAACGATTTGAAAAGTACATACTTAGATAGGTACACCTGATATGTAACATATGGTGGAGTGCGTCTCGTGGGAGCAAATTATGGTGATTGATATGGGTCATAGATTATGGTTGAACGGGCCAGGTGTAAATGAGAGCTACTTTAGTTGCGAGCTGATTGATACATTTGATACGCCACGCTGCGTAGGCGCATGACATGCTGATTCATAGCGGACGTCATTGTTCTACGTCGTCATTCGAAGACTTATTACAGAGCAGCCTTTCCATCAGTGGCGAAGGTAACATACAACTCGATTCCCGCCGGCTTCCCTTCGAAAATTCAGAACACAAACACTTTATAGTCAATTCATCATTGCAATATAATGAAACGGTTTATTGACATTTTTTTTCTTGCTCCGGCCTACCTCTGAGCTCTGTCATAAATTCACCCTTCGCCACTGCTTTCCATAGGATCATAAATTATTATTTTAATGGAATTTATGCTACATCCCAATGAGGGTTTTCTGAAATGACGTCCACTAGGTGGCTGCACCGAACCCTCAGGACCGGGCGCCTGTCAAAAATGTCAGGGTGACTATATTTTCTTTAGTCGTGACTGAATGAAGAACGAATGAATGAAGCGAATAATGAACGTCATCATAGTTATATTTTATATTCATTGTCAAAATGGAAAACTTTTTGTCAAAATGGCGCCAACTGGTGGCGTGAATTTTCATGAATGCCAACCCTCAATGCGCAACACATTTTCAATCACAATCTGAAGGATTTTGAAGGAAATTCCTAATCCATTACTTCATAGGTTTAACATTTAAATAACGCAAATATGTACGCAATTAATGCTTTTTTTTAATGAAAGGCGGGCCATTGTAATACCCCGCAGATTGTCCTCTCAACAATAATATGAAGGGGTAACCCGGATCTAGGGTATAAAATAGGTACCTACTTTGTAAGAAGTCTCGTCTACTTCTGACCTAATTACAGCATTGCGCCCGGCAACTGACGATAGATTCAGTCCACATATTTGACCAAAAAAAGTGAGTCCATTAACGTTTGGTAAAACATAAGATCGAACAAAAAGTTTCATAAACCTAAGTGGGCTATTTCTTACCATTACTTACTGCAAATAAATTAGACCACAAGACGCCATCGTTCAGTGTTGCTAGTTTTATTGCTTTTTCTGAGAGAGACTGAGTGATAGAACATAATGAACAGCACTATCAGAAAGTCTTTTTTTCTGTTCGTAACCTACTCTAACAACAACGTGCCACGTGCGTGTATTTTAACAAGTTTTACTTTATAACTAAACCTAAAGTAGTCAGTAGCTACTAATTTACTCACTCTGCTAGGTATCCTAAAGTGAGATTTAGTATGCAAAGTAATATTGTACAGACGCCAGCAGGTCAACCTACCCCAATCTGTCAAATTTCTTTGATAGATTTTCAACGTTAGCATAAAGGAATAATGTTCGTAATCATTTGGGAAAATCTTACAGATTGGGGTACTTAGCTTGATGTGCTGGCCTCTGTACCTACCAGGAGTCCCCAATTCATTAGACACCGCTAAAAGTTACGTTTCGTAATTTCTGTTTCAGTTGGACTCTGATAAAGTTAGCATTCATAACTTTTATTTTTAACCGACTTCAAAAAAGGACGCGTTCTCAATTTGGATATTTATATATATTTTTTTAATGTATGTTCGGACATAACTCCCTCATCTCTGTCGGATTTGCAATATTCTTTTTTTGTTCGAAACAGGTTAATTCCGAAATGGTCCCACTTACATTTTGTAAAGATCTGATGATGAGTTTCGGAGACAAACAACGGAACTCTTCAATAAATGCCTATGGATGCGTTGTTTACGCAATGACACAACATAACATCACGCCTGTAGGTACCCTCTAAAGGGGTACGCAGATGTGCTCAGTACCTATACCACGGTACCTACACCGTCATTTATAACTTTTTTACAAAAAAAAACAACCGCATTCCAAAAAAAAAAACACTACAAAGTGATTTTTTTTATAATGTGAAAAGTCACAATCAAAACGATAAATCTCAACATTCTCAACGCCAATGAAAGGTCTTAGTCTAAAACTGTAGCCTACACTGTTGGTAAAAAATGTCGTTTTTACCAAGGTATGTGTACGACACATAGGTCATTAAAGCATTGTCTAGAGAAATTCATTAACCCAAACCAAGCCCATTGAAATCGTAGTGTACGTCATTTCGAAAACTATTTCTCACAACTACTCGCCTCGTTTCAATTGTCATCAACACTCCTACTATACTGTCATAAGTATCGCAACATCGTATAAATCCTAAGCTTATCACCGTTCAAGTTGGTTCCGTCCAAGTCGCCGTGCTCGTACGAAGCCGCCATCGCCTCACCGCCACGCCGCGGCCGACGGCCCGGAGCAGGGGCTTGTCGAGATTAGATAGCAAGTGTCACTAAACCGTGGAACTGGATACTTTTAAACATGAACGTGAAATATGTTGTCTGCTCTTATCTAATAAGAGGTAAAGTTTTTGTTCCACTTTTGTGTCAGTTATAAAACAGCAGCTTCTACTTAGGTAGGTAGGTACTTATTACAATAGCGACGAGTATTTTCCTGCCTAAGGAAAACCCAGAAAATGTCTTGAGGACGGCATTTTCCTTTGAACCATTTGTGGGGCGCCAAATGTTTATGCTAAACCAAAATGTTTGTACACTCAATCCCCACTCGTCCAACTTCCAAGTAAAACACAAGCAACTCAATTCACGACTTTCAGCAAGATAAATAGAAATATGTTTTACTGTCGGTAATACAGCAAGCAGGTCCACAGGTTAACAGCTAATTGAGATGACATGAGTAGCTTTAAATACTACCTACAGTTAGGTTACAATATATTATTATTTGCCAGTGAGCCCTAAACTAGACATTCTGTAAGTACACAATATCGACTTCTCAGACTCAACCATATTTTATAACATCTTAGCCCAAATCATCAAAGAGCCGAATAATTAATAGTCAGAAGATCAACTTCTAAGTGGTATCCAGTAGCTGCGGAGCAGCGGTGTGCATGACAGCGGAAGAGGAGCGTCCCGCGGGGTCGCCTTACAAAGTCGCGGACGTTCGACATGACACACTTACTTATGTCGGACGCAAGCGCTGCATCTCGTGCCGTGTGAAGTCTCCGGGGAAACTGGGCCAGCTCTGGTCATGCTGGTATTGACTTGGAACTGTAATATCTGTGTCAAATCCAACAGATTCTTCTCGTCTTTCAGCATTTTGAAGACGTTATTGTGTAACTACAACAAACATAACAAACATTACGTTCATAAACTGAGTTTGATCGATTGCACGCTGCTTTGTAGTGATGCCTTTGCAGAAGAAAGAAGAAACTTTGTAGGTATAGCAACTGTCAAAATTATGCATAAAAGTTTCGAACGAGACCTTTCCAACCCTATTTTAGATACTTATGGGTACGTCTCGTCGATATAGCTAGTTCGACTAAAATAAAGCCACTACACCGCGAAATCAAAACTTTACGCTGTTTTATGTGTCGAAATAAAAGACCGTTATAACTTTCAGCAGTCTTCATAATTCCCAACAATTTTCAAATAGTTCTCTACCTATTAAACCCGAAGGTGAATCATATTTTTAGTTTACGACAATCTATCGGCAACATTTTATTGATATTTTTATAGGTGTATGAGTGGATACTGTGGTTATTATACGATGGTCCTTGAAGCTGCATTATCTGAGATCATCGGAACACTTCGTCTAGCCACTTAACGTTGTCGTAAATCGCATTCTCTTAAAAAGTTTGAGAGCTATAAATTGGAGCACTTATTTCAAAGCTTATCAAGTTCAACTGCGATAATCTGTATACCAATATCAAAATGGAGTGTTCTCCTAAAAAATCTGAAAGAAGCATAAGAACTGAAGTAATAATAATAATAATATTTATTTGCAAAAACACGGTATTAAAAGATGTTACAATACAAGATGAGACCAAACATGTTTTGCTCAATATTAAAGCATGCAAAATTATAGTAAGTATCAACATTATAGTAATCGATATTATAATTTCGTTTACTGATGAAATATTCTTCTGTAATATTTTTCAGTGTTCAAAGTAGTCAAAGAGTACAATAGGGTATCTATTTCTAACTCTTTTGCCCATCTGAAATAATAACCGAATGTTTGCACAGTCATCGTTCACAATACGTTTGATTTATTGAACCATATCTTTCAGCGTGTTTATAAGATCGTTAGAAACTCTGTTTACTATAACATTTGCAAACATTACTGTAATATTTACAACGATTTCACAAAGATCTTTGTGAACGGAAACATACGCTTGTGGCAACCAATTTGAGTGTAATACAATTGTAAAATAACTGACAATATTACGGAGAGTTTTTCTCAATCGCTTTACGTGTTCGGTTGGCATTTTCTGCGGGAAGTCGATCGAAGGCCGTGTTTTTGTCATGGATTGCTCAACTCTAGTAATTTGTCTCGGATCGATTCTCACAACAAGGATACTTATCCGATATTGCTATTTTTTCCTGTCTCCCGTTTGCGGTTTTCATTTCACTTGTCATATTTACAACGTAACTAAAACAGAGAGCTGTATAACTGCAGTAAGATTGAATGCCTGCATTCAATAACATGTTTTATTGTAACGTAATGCTAATGAGTAACAATGTATAAATTACTTCATTATGATAATATCTAGTTTTAAAACTTAGGTGATTGAAGAATGAATAAAAATACAATAGGGTGTTCGATATCGAAGTATAACACTGATCTGCCCCGGGCCCCGTTATCGCGTTGGTCTGGTGGTCGAAAGGCGCGACTGCTGAGCGTGGGCTCCTGGGTCCTGGGTTTGATTCCCGGGTCAGTCCAAGTGGGTATTTATTTCCATTGGGAATTTCTAAGTAACGGCCCGGAGTTTGCAAGTTGACGGTGGTATACTCCCAGGCCTCGGGAAGCACGCCCTGCGCCTGATCTTTCTCCGGTCGTGTCGCATAGAGAGTGCACCTGTATCTGCGCGTGTGCGCAGATATAAAGCACGGGAGTTATTATAGTGCACAAGAGTGTACTTAAGTGTGCACTATAATAACTCCCGCACAAGTACACACTCGTGCAGAATAATAACTCCCGCTCCGATGGCTAGTCTCCGCTTGAGATTGCTCGCCATGGCAGAAATGCGGTCAGGAGGACTTTATTTTCCTATGATAAATGTCGAAGTGTGCAAGTAACAGTCACAACAAGGAGTAATAACGTTATAATGAGTACCTATAACGGTGTCAAGCTGTCGGAAGGTGTAACCCATGCTGTGCGTGCGACGAGACACGTCGGGCCCTTACACCACTGACCCAATAAGTGTGACACCAATACACATGGATACGAATCGTAGGCATGCCCTTTGTTGGATGGCAGTTTAAACTTTCATTTAGTTATGAAGTTTAATCAGGAAAAAGAGCCGTAGAGACAGAAAAGCAGGATCCCTACAGGAAAGGATGGAGGAAAAAATAGATTTAGATATAGGAATGGGACGGTAGACAACCCTTTTGGCGACAAATATAGACAACTTACTGATCGTTAGCGTAGCAGTCACGAATGCAGGTCTTGTTGGTATGGAATAGTACATATTATAGTATCTTTTTTAAAACGCAGAGATAGTCGTCATAGCGGAGTATAATGAGAAACATTATTTATCTTTCGGATCGCTTAGGTACACTTGCGTTTTCTAAACTTTAAGACGATTAGTAAGCAAAACAGACTGTTTCAAGTAGAACCTTAGCATCAAATATTTGTTTGTTTACTTCATAAATAAATCAAGAGCGCAGAACAGAATTCTCCCAAGATACCAGTGCTGCAGTAGTTTGACTCCGGCCAGCGTACTAATCGGTAACCTTTCAAGTGCTTGGCATGCTTCGCTACGGCTAGCGGGAGTCGCACGCGCAGCGCATTCGTAAACAGTCCTACCTACTGCACATTGTGCACTGAGCAGGAAGACGGAATATTTACTGCAGAAGTCTTACCAAGATGTAACATCCCGTGCAAGGCAAGAGAAGGATTATGTCAAGGAAATAAGTTGCGCATTGCTAACAACGTGACAGTGCGAGCGGTCCGGACACGGAGGACAGAAGTCGTGAATCCGGATCATCCCATCCAAACGGGTGCCTATCAAATGAGATTTCTTTTGCATTCCCCCCCTTACTCCTCTCTCTCCTCAAGTGATTGTTTATCGTAATAATAATAGGGAGGCTTATGCAGCAGTGTGTACGATGATACGGTGAGATCTCTTTATTCCATTAACATTCAAATTTAAATTTAGTATCACGTTTTTCTTTTTCATTTGCTTGTGGGATTTCTGGAACTTTTTATTTAGTTGCCAATACCCGTAGCTGTAGGACATGACAGTGCGAGCTCGACAGTACTCGAGTAATGCAGCTATTTGTACGACTGACAGACTATTGGCCGCACTCATGTGCTAAATGATACTTAATGGTAGAAATCGACACTTGATTGCAGTTCGTCAGCAGTGAACAATGCGATGGCTTGTAACGATTGTTAAAAATGTCTGTGAAGGTGACAGGAATTGCTGCTAACATTGTTGTTGCGACAGAGATATTTCTACATAGTTCGATATTTCTTAAGTGGAACTTTTTCTTCTTCACGAAGAAGAAGTGGGCCTCTTCGAGAGGCTTTATTGGTGGCTCATAAATACCGCACAGGTTTATATTTGTTAAATGTGCTCCATGGGATACTTGAATTTATTACCAATGAAATATTCCTATGATCTAGGACAACAACATTAAATATTTAATCTTAACCCTTTGACCGCCACGGTCGTGTACAGCCGACAAATGAAAACGTGCCCAACACGCCAATGCCGACAAGAAAACACCATGTTTTAAGTATAAACACAGAAAACTGAATTTAGTTTGACCGTGGCGGTCAAAGGGTTAACAAGCACGCACCAGTACCTTCAAGTCCCTACCAAAGCCTACCTAAATAAGTAAGTTTCGTGTTCGGTAGTAGTACCTTCAACAGTGGCAACGGAGATCAAAACAAAGTTTTCAGTAACCCTGAACTTGGTTAGATCCCGGAAAAGTTCATGACGAACTAGTGGTCCGTCCCGGCTTCGCACGGGTGGAAAAAAAAGCCTATAATAATCAGTGATCGAAAATCGGTCCAGTACTTTTTGAGCCAATTCGTTACAAACATACATACAAATCTTTCCTTTTTATAATATTAGTATAGAATATTAGTATAGACAAAGGTTTGCTAGCAATCATCATCACCATCATCCACAACCCGACTTTACCTATTGCTAGGTAGAGGTACCTATGCCTCTCTTTTCTTGTACCGATACCCATGTTCCTATACCAGCCTAACAAAGGTATCTTTTGTTGTTGCAGCATTGAGCTCGCTGTTGCGCAAGCGATGGTATGGTGTCTGCGCGGCTGCAGGGAGTGGTGCGCGCACGGCTGTGCGCCGGCGCAGCACTAGCGTTGCTGGCGCTGCTGACCGTCCCGGCCGCCGCCGATGTAATCTTCAGAGTACCTGAAGTACTGGTGAACCATGTTTTATTACCTATAATATCAACGAACTGATTGCTGATGTAACTGCTAAGTAAACGTATATAGGGTTCCAGATTCAGATCAATCAGAAATCAAGTGATTTATGGCTCTTGCTACAACCACCCGCCAGGAATTAAAACTTATGTTTTCTTTGTCTTTTATTGTTATCTTACGGTCAGTAATTGCATCCTTTTTTCGTCAACTACAACCAAAATCAACCAGCAAGAAAATGTTCGCCGTGTCACATTTTCTGAGCGATTTAATAAATGTGACACTAGCCTTTAAATAACAAACTCTTCCTCGTTCACCGCAGGTGCGTCACGCGGCCGCGTCGAAGCCGGTGGGCACGGGGCGCGCCAACGGCACGCGCAACGACTCGGAGCACGCGGAGCACTGGGGGGGCTCCGACGACACGCTGCTGGAGGTGCGCTACGAGGAGTACTTCGTGGAGCACGACGTGTCCACGGCCGCCGCGCGTCTGTCCGCTACACAGCTGGACGTCAACGACAGTAAGTAGCACAAACAAAACTTTTGTCTGGGCATTTGCAAGATCTTTTGTTTAAAAATAAATAAGTAATCTTTTGTTAGTTACAATCACATCCCGATTGCTGAGACGCAACAGAGTTAGGTTTAGGTTACGTAGGTACCTACTCGTAGAGTTTAAATCTACAAATATCATCACAATAATCCTCAAAGTACATTCGAGTCAAACTACTAGTAATTCGATGAGCTCGTAATTCTCCCATAAACCGAGCGAAGTAAGTGACGCAACGACAATTGCTTGAGTTAGTCCAATTAAACACCGCTCGCGAATTAGAACAACATTCAAGGATACGGGATTTCGACGTGCCCCCGGGCCCAGGGGTCCCAGGGGTCACGGGGCGGATCATATTGTGGCATTGAATTTTCCAAGTTTTCAAGATTTCATCAATTAGCTACCTAACAGCGAGGCTGTTAAGGAAAATTTTTAGGAAGGAATTCATAATGAAGACATACAACCCAATTGTGTTCAATTTTGCCACAAGCTCTTTTGGTGTCGAAATTATTGAACAAGAAGTTTGAAACGGGAGTAGCCAAGAAAGGTTACAAAAATGCCGTGACGACACATTGCCGACTGCGTTGATGAAAGTTACGCTAATCAAGTTGATACTAGATCTGATCTAGACTTTAGACAACCGTAGGCGAGTCACCATCCAATAGACAACCATAGGCGAGTCACCATCCAGTAGCCGATAAGTTAGTTGATACTAGATGTGATCTAGACTTTAGATAACCGTAGGCGAGCCACCATCCAATAGCCGATGAGTAAGTTGATACTAGATGTGATCTCGACATTAGCCAACCGCAGGCGATTCACCATCCAGTTGCCGATGAGTAAGCGTGCTTCTAACTACTTCTATCTGGAAGAGTCTATTTATAGCCGTGACTTCCTCTAATTGATCCCCCTGATATACTCTAATGTTTAATTGATGGTAGACTCGCTAATCAATGAAGTATATTCAATTCAATTGATCTTTATTGCATTGTTATTTCTTAACATTAGAACTTCTGTAAAGTTCACAAAATGACTTTTGTCTCTTGATAAAGTTGAGGATTGTTTAGGAAACGTTTAATTTTCCAGACTTTCATTTGTGGTTGATCTTGATTTATTTGTAAAAGTCTAGTTTAGTCAGTAGACAACCATCCTAATCCACACATTTATTTCATTTTATTTAACATTACTTCGTTTTCGCTTGGCGAAAACTTCAGACTTTTTTTCTTTTTGCTCAACTCCTAAGGGTCCTAGCGTCAAGTTTAATAGAATATAGCCTTCCTCAAGAACTGGGCTATCAAACGCAAAAATATTTTTATATATGTGACCAATACTTCCAGAGATTTGGAGCTTTCAAACCGTGTTTCAAACAAACAAACTCTTCAGCTTTATTATTAGTATTATTTTAAAACTATGATATCTCCTAAGATATACATTGAAATCAAATGATGTCAGTGGCAATTTTGTTCAAAATTAAATACATGTGATGAATAACGTATTTATTTGGATAAGGATTAATACTATGTTTATAAAAACACCTTCGCAAATAATGCATTATTTTAGAACAAATTTGGTTAGCATAAAAGAGGTTATAGTGAGCTAACCTTAAAAGATAGACATATGCTGTCGCGGACTTTTTTTAAAATTTTTGCGAAACTTTAACCGTTTACGCAGCGCACGCAGCGGAAGCTCTCGATAGGAAAAAAATCCCCCGATTTTGAAACATTCTTCATTGGTGCTCCGCTCCTATTAGTTTTAGCGTGATGATATATAGCCTATAGCCTTCCTCGATGAATGGGCTATCTAACACTGAAAGAGTTTTTCAAATCGGACCAGT
The DNA here is from genome assembly GCA_949316385.1 of Globia sparganii. Lineage (NCBI taxonomy): Eukaryota > Metazoa > Arthropoda > Insecta > Lepidoptera > Noctuidae > Globia > Globia sparganii. The sequence continues at coordinate 21,824,553 of OX438671.1, forward strand.
AGTTCCTGAGATTAGCGCGTTCAAACAAACAAACAAACAAACAAACAAACAAACAAACTCTTCAGCTTTATAATATTAGTATAGATGACCTACTTATAAGATGAATGGAAAAAAAAAATTGTATTGTACTCTTATCCAATTTACTCCAGAAAATATTCACAATTAATTAAGCGGAGCATTAGCTCCTTTCGAACATAAAAAATACAATAAGAGAGACCCACAAAGTACACCCTCCATGCATGATGCACCGCTCCCCAGTGTTTTAACTTGAAAAAAAAAGCGCTACAAACTTACAAGTTACAACAAAATACTGAGATGGGAAAATTGTAGATATACTACATAACATAAAACATAACTCAACTCGTAGGTGAAGTTAATCCCCCACCTCGGCGCGGGCGCGGTGGCGCCAATAATACACGATCATCAGAGGTTGAGTCCATTAGCTGAAGATGATACGTCGTGAGCAACATCTGATACCCGAGGACGTGCACATGTCTGTTATCATTACGTACTGAGTATATGTTTGGTGCATTCTTTAATGTAATTATACAATGTGTTAATGAAATAACCCAAAACCTGAAACTAGTTTGTTTAGAATCGGCAGCAAAATCGAATACAATAATTTTTAATATGGGTTATTTTTTTTCCAAAAAATTATTATTTGTCATGCCGTGTCTAATATTTTTTAACGACGCTGTACGCTACTGTCCAACGCAATGAAAACAAACAGCGCGGGCGAGGGTGAGGAGAGGGGGTGCTAGAGCTGGCGCCAAGGCCGGGAAGCGCGCCGGCGGCGATAGAGCTACGAATCTGTAAGAAGTAGCGCGACAACAACATTTACAAATATCTTTTACTACAATTTTTGAAAATAAATAATTATACGTCATATCAATTTATTAATATAAAAATCGGTTGGGGTGTCCGAGGTTTTGGGTTATTTCATTAACACTTTGTATTTCATGGAGCAAGCTGAAGTAGCTTTTATTTAGTTTAAATAACACCTGCGTTGCCTTGACTTAAACTTTGTTGGATGCTTGTAACTAAGAACACAACATATTCCTTTATCTTCTTCACCAAACGTAGGCCTAAACGTATACGAACAACTTGTTCTTTTTCATACGCTTGTCCCACGCTACCTGGGGTGACACAAATGTTCTCTTCCGTTCGCCAATATCAACAGTCACTCCATCATGCCTCAATCAATATCAACAGTTACTCCCTTCATCATCCCTCAATCTGAAATAATGAGCCACGGTAAAGCGATCGGAATAAATTGTATAAAAGATCTCACTGAAAATCCATTCCGTAATAATTAGAATGAGTCATTGTGATCTGTGTGATATTGTCGCCGACGTATAATTAGTCGGACGACGATTAGTTCAGTGCGATCCACATGTGATATTATCACGTAGGTGAGGTTGGCGATTAAGAGTAAAGTGCAGCATCATAGCATAATGTCACTATTAAACTTGAAAAATGAAATAAAAGACGAGAGTAGATTATGTCGTTTCATGGAATAAATGCAACTACTTATAAGTGGTAGGTACCACAATGCAGCAGAATTGTAAAGTCAATTATGACGTTTTGTATTTGTTGGTCAGGGCAGGCTTGATATAACATGAATCATCCACAATGCATTATTTTTCTTGGAGTGATTTATCGATTCTTCTTCTTCTCCGTGTCGCTGCACGACTGTATGTTAAATCTTGTTTTCCCAAAACTTAACCACTTCCACGGCGTCGTCGGTGGCAGCGCAGAGATCACTGTGACTGAATGTTTTGGGACTCAGAGGGCAGGATGGTTTGTGATATAGCACCACATTCACACCGTACTGCGTTTCGTCAAGGTAGCCCCACATTACCAGGTTGGTCTAGGCTGGCAGCTTGGTGGATCTAGACTGGCAGCTCTTTGTCTAGATTGGTCTTTCATCTAATTTTTTCAATTTGCATCGCAATTATTGTATTTCGTATGAGTACTTGCTGTTTGTGTAGATACAGTTAGGTCAAGAATATGCTCACCAACTAATTACTTTTTGTTTGAGATATAGCATTAAGCCCGCCTCTATACATGTATGTGCTTGAAGTATTAAATAAATAAATAAATAAATATTCTTGTAGGAAGCATGTGACATGTCGTACTTTGTGATAGTTTTTACGAAATGTTTCCAACACGGCCTTCAACTGTTTGCTATCAGTCTATCATTACGTCTCCGTGTTTACCAGAACTTAATTCACCTAATTACCTTGTTTTTCGTCCGGCTGACAGCCGCATGTGTCATGCACTTGCACATGATGGTACACATTAGCCCGAGCTGAAGGTCGGCAGGCGGGCCGTCTCCGTAATGTGTACCCTGGCAAGGTCTGGGGGCGTGCAGCCGATCTGTCACACCATTGTCCATCAGCCATAGTGTGGCTCTGTATGTCAATGTTACTCTAAGTACATACGGTGCGGACGGCGGTGCTATGAGCGTAACATAGATGTAGGTAGGTATCCATAGGTTTTGTTATCGTCCTGAATATTTGTTGGTACTTATAGGTATTCGTTATTCGTATTTGTTACTCAGCTGCATCCGGTTAGACTGGAAGCGGAACCCAACAGTTGGGAAAAGGCAAGGCAGATGATGATGATGACTTATAGGTATTCGTTAATTCTGGAGATCTTATTATAACTTAGGTTTGCTGTCTAAAAGTTTTCATCTTACTCGACTTTATTCAACTCAATAAGTTTGTAGAGTAATGGCCAGGCTTTTGCTAATTTATTATGAACTTGAATTAAGGTATATTTTGGCTTGTAACTCAAGCACGGAGCTTGAAACTTGTACAGAATGAGCAACAAGTAAGTAATATAAGTCAGAAGATTTAGAAACCTTCTGCTCTACCGACCGACTGACTAACCGAACTTTTAGCGCCGCCCAAACGATCTATTGAGAGATTAATGTGACATTGTTACAGCGTACACATCATTATATTAATCCCGATTAACATTCAGGAAGGAAGTAAATATTATACTATAGATAGCCCGTGATCTTAGAGCTGTGTAAACACTACTCGGTGGCCGGTCACAGCCCGCTGGCCACATCTAATAAGGTTTTTGTTATGAACCTTCGATTTGTCGCCGTTACGTCACTCCACGACCTTTACGCGTCAGTAAGCCTAAGCGTCTTATTGCCTTTTTTCTTAGGTATTTCGATAAACTGAAAAATTGATACCAAATAGTTATTGTTTCATAGTACGGAATAGTATGATGGATCATATATAGCAAATTCGTATAAAAGCAACTTCAGAAAGTTGTATGAGCGTATTTGCGTACCGGCTTACATTATAATTAGCACGCGGAAAGCTAATTACTTAAGCCAAAAGTTTCAAATTACCTGCAAATTTCAATATCTCAATGTGCAAACGAAACCTCGGCTTTCAATTGTGCTGTCACCAAGCATCCCTGCGCCCCCTTGCATTATCGACCGCTTCCCTCTCCCGGCGGCCGGCTGGGGTGTAGGCAGTTAGCGGGGAGGCACTAGGTAGGTAGCCTGTCCGTCTAGACCTGTGTCGGTCATAAATCAATATCAGTCGCCTGTGCACATGCGTCAAGCTGATGTTTTGATCCAAATCCTGGCCGTGCTGTTCGCCGCTGCATCTCCCGCCGCGGAGCACGCATCGCAGACACGCAGGTAATTCATTTACATATTTTGTTTCCTCTAAATTTTGGTCAATATTGATTTTTCGAACCGATATTTGATTAGTTAGAGATACGTATCAATCATTTGTGTATTAATTACTCATATTTTGATTTGTTTCGCTTGTTCATAAGTCGCCGCGCGCCGGGTGACTGTTCTTTGTCCCGGCGTCGTCATGACGTGACAAGACAAGAGACGCAGAATGGCGATGGATTACATCCACCATTCTACGTTTACTACAGTTGTATTACCAAGCCTACAATAGCGTGTTACTTGATAATGCTTTACATCGGAGGATTACGTAACAAAAACAATGTAGGCAGCCATCTTCTTTTAGTGTTACATAACGTGGAGCTAGGATGTCCTAAGTCCTAGGTGAGACAGCGGGCCTTGGACAGGAAGGTCGCGTGACTAATCGAATGTTATAAAAATAAATTCATTAACGCATTTAAGCGCACTGGCACGTCTGCGAAAGGGTTGAGTCCCACCAAGCCGAATTACATCGCATTTCGCTTGAGATGTCACGTCGTTTCTGCCTTACCGTGTCGCTCGCGACACATCGTCACGATGTCGTGTGGTAAGACGATGCCTTCACTAAACTCTTACTCTTACTCTCTAGGATGAGAACTTGGCTCGATGTAATTTATTCATTAAAGTCTGATCTCGAATTTCGCTCTAGTTATTTATATTATTATCTACAGTCGTTACACTGTTCAATTAAATTAACACAAGCACACATACAAGACAAGTGTGCAATGTTAAGCGATAGACACAGCATGCAAAAACAATAATATATTTAAAAAAAACACACAAAATTGCAGTTGTTAATAAGTAGGTACAGAAAAGATGCATAATTTTTACACAATTTTAACACGAATAGTTGACAATAATTGGGGAAATCGTGCGTTACGTATAATGGTTATCTGTTGATGTGTTGGGTATCATTGGCAGGCACGGCACGGTACTGCGATACCGTGCGTGTAACCGGCGACAGCGTCAGGTTTTCGGTATAGCGCGGTGTGCCTCCACCCTAAGAAGGCCGCCATTGTTTGCCCGTGACGTAAGATTTGCATTTGTACGAGCAAACCCGTACAGTTGATATTGTATCAATTTTGTGCTGACATCGACGCGCCGCGAATGAATAAAATATAGACGTTTGAGTTAGCAAGTTAGTAGTTGCATAGCATCGATCGACTCATTCGCCGCGGGTCGATCATTTTATCAGTTTTTTGGACATTTGTGCTTTCTGTTTACCTTACTATCATTACACAAGTCGAACATTTATCAGTTTATCATTTAAATGTACCTTACCCGTACATTTTGGTCCTTCGAGCCGGATGTCGCGTGTGTACGTTATACAGTGTAGCAATCAAGTACTATAAAGCGTTTCACTAGTGACGGCAAGCAACTAGCATAGAAGGTGTTTGTACTGCCAGCAAGAGTGCAGTACATAGCAGCAGCAGCAATCAGCAGGGATCAACAGGCATCCGCCGTTGGTGAGCAACAACGCTCCCGCTTGGACAATCAAGTAAGATCGTTCCATTTATCATTTCTATCAACATCATGTCTTCAATGGAGGACGTTCTCGCCCAACAACAGCAACTACTCATTCAGATAGAGCAAGTTTACACAAACTTCAAAAAGGATGGCTCCGATCGCAAAACCTCGGAGAACATACGCAGAAGGTTAGAAAATTTGGATGCATGCTGGCAAGAGTATCAATCGAATCATATAAGATTGTGTAGCATCGAATATGCCAGATCGCATACTTACTTCACTTCGAAACAATTTGACACTGTGAAGGAGAGATATGAGAAAATCAGAGCAGTTATTCAAAATCATCAGCCAACAGAGGAAAGACCATCAACACCGCTTTTAAAGCCTGCTACTCCTCTGGCTACTTCAAGCATCGTACAGCAACCTTCAGGTCAATCTTTAAAGTCTCAGGGATCAAACAGCAAGACAGATGAGATGATGAGAAAACAGATGAGCAACTTCAAGGCCTTTGAACATACAGTTTCATCTATTAACATGGATGCTGTAACGGAGAAATGGGAATTCGATCATCTGTTGAGTACGGTAAGGTCTCGCTGGGAGAAGATTGACACTCAGCATTGGAACTTAGACAGTGAGCTGGGAGACAGAAATCAAGAGTATCATCGTATGTACCTCCAATATGAAAACACATACAACGATGCTATCAAAGCTATCAATAAGAAGATGTCGTCCATTTCACATAGAGAGCATACTACGCCAAAAATAGAAATACCTACATTCAGTGGTAGTTATCATCAGTGGACATCTTTTAAGGATCTCTTCACAGAAGCAGTTCACAGCAATCCGTCATTATCAGGGGCTCAGAAGATGCAGTTCCTGAAGTCGAAAGTGAAAGGTGAAGCAGAGCGTCTCATACAGCATCTCCCGATCAGCTCAGACAACTATATCATTAGTTGGGACATCTTGAGCCATCGTTATGACAACAAGAGGATGATATTCACATCGCATATTAACATTTTATTAAATATGCCAATTTCACAGCAAGCATCAATTAATCATATCAAACGAATCCATGATACTGCCCTTGAAACGATGAACGCCATACAGAACCTCGGCGTAGACGTGACGTCGTGGGATCCGTTGATCGTGCACATCCTGTGTCAGAAATTGGATTCGGATACATTCAGCGAATACAACGCAGCTATCAAGCAACCTCGAGAATTACTCGAGTTAAATGAATTTCTAGCCTTTTTAGAGGGGAAGTTCACAAGCATGGAAGCAAGTAGAAGAAAACAGGAGACCAATAATCAAAAATCCATTTCTTCAAACATTAATAAACCATCAGAACCCAAACATTATCATTCTAAGCAATCATATTCAAGCAATAAGGCTATTTCGAAATCACCAAGTTACAGGAAATTGCAAAACGAGTGGCCAAACTGTCCAGTCTGCAATGACGCACATGCTATATTTTATTGCAAACAATTTGCTGACTTTTCCCCGATGAAGAAAAAACAATGTGTTGCTAACTTGAATTATTGCATAAACTGCTTATATGATCACAAAGGCAAAGAATGCTTATCAAAGAAGCGTTGCCATGAATGCAACGAATTTCACAATACATTGCTTCATGAATCGTATTCCAAGGAACTATCAAAACAAGGAGGTAATTTGATGCCTTCTACACAGCAAAGGAACATCCGTTTTAATCAAGAACGTGCAAATCAAGGCAACACGCACGTGACACAACAAAATATGATGCAAGAAACTTTGCTTTCAACTGCACTGCTAAAGGTTCAGAAAGCAGATGGGACATATCTGATCCTTCGGGCTCTTATTGATCAGGGGTCACAAATGTCTCTTATCACAGAAAACGCTGCTCAGCAATTAGGATTGCAGCGATTTAGGTGTAACGGCATAATCACGGGCATAGGGCAAACAGAAAACAGTTGCAAAGGAATGATGAACCTGAACTGTATGTCAAGCTCAAGAATCAATCTATATCAATTTAATATCGATGTTTTTATCATGAATAACTTAACAAAATATTTACCATCATACTCATTCCCTAAAATAGAATGTCCATTTCTGGAAAAGTTAGAATTAGCAGATCCTGAGTACAACATAAGTCGACCCATAGATATTCTGTTGGGTGCGGACGTATATTCGAATATTCTTTTAGCAGGCATGTGTAGATTAAGCGAATCACTTCCACTTGTTCAAGAGACTCGTCTGGGTTGGATACTGTGTGGAAATATGAAAACTAAATTGATGTGCAACGTCGTACAATTTGATTTAGACAGAATTCAGCAATTTTGGGAGATGGAAGATGTTACAGAAGAAAAATCACTATCATCAGAAGACCAAGAGTGCATTCATTACTACAAAACGACAACAAATCGTTTGGCTGACGGAAAGTACGAAGTGAGACTTCCACTCGTACCACAATTTGAGGAAAAATTGGGGCAGTCCAAAAATAAGGCTATTGCTCAATTCATTCAATTAGAAAAGAAATTACAAAAAAATAATTCTTTACTCAACGCATATAAGTCATTCATTACCGAATACAAAACCTTAGGTCACATGAAACCTTCACCTTGCAATCAGACACCGGAATGTTTCCTACCGCATCATTGCGTATTGCGCGAAGATAGTGCAACGACAGCATTGAGAGTTGTTTACAATGCTTCCGCAAAAACATCAACAAATAAAAGTTTAAATGACCTAATGTATACGGGGCCCAATTTACAGAAAGACCTTCAGTCTCTTATCATTAAATGGAGACAATATCAGTTTGCATTCACGGCTGATATAGAAAAAATGTTTAGGCAAATTTGGGTACACCCAGAAGATCAACCATTACAAAAAATTGTGTGGAGGGATAACCCGTCTCAAAAAGTACAAGACTATCAACTGACAACCGTAACATACGGCACAAAGGCAGCTCCGTTTCTTGCAATGATGACATTGAGACAATTAGCGACTGATGAACGGGATAAATTCCCAGAAGCCGCCAAGGTCGTCGAAGAATCGTTCTATATGGATGATTTGGTCCATGGAGCCTGCTCCCTATCAACAGCACAACAGTTGCAGCAAGATTTGATGAATCTACTGAAGCTAGGGGGCTTCAACTTGAGAAAATGGACATCAAACGATAGTCGTCTGCTGCAAATAGAAGATCAAGACTATTATAAGCAAGAAAGCAAGAGTTTTAATCAAGCAGGATTAACTAAGACATTAGGACTTCGTTGGAACCCTACACATGATAACTTCACATTTGTATCAAAAATTGAACCATCAAGCACCAATATCACTAAAAGAATCATACTATCAGACATGTCTAAAATATTCGACCCATTAGGATGGATCGTGCCTGTAACAACAAAATTGAAGATTTTATTTCAAGAAACGTGGTTATCTAATCTTCAATGGGATGAACAAGTACCAGATAAAATCAGCAAGGAATGGATCAAAACCAAAGAAGAATTAGAGTGTATCAATCAATTTAAAATACCAAGATGGTACGGTACGGGAACAGCAAGCAGTATAGAGTTACACGGCTTTTGTGACGCATCAACAAAAGCATATGCATGCGTCATTTACTGCAGAGTTAGAATTAGCAATCAACCAACAATATTAGTAGCAGCTAAATCAAAATTAGTTCCTACGAAACAACAAATATCACTTCCTCGATTGGAACTATGTGGAGCACTGTTGCTGGCCAAACTCATGACCAAAGTTAAGCAGTGTCTAGCAGGTCATAAGATACATATATTTGGTTGGAGTGATTCCACTGCTGTATTGGGATGGATTCAAGGAAACCCAAGTCGATGGAAAACGTTCGTAACAAATAGAGTTATACAAATAACTGATAGCATTCAATCACAATCTTGGCGATATGTAAAGTCAAGTGAAAATCCCGCTGACTGTGGAAGCAGAGGGCTCAGCGTGGCTCAATTGAAAGATTATCGTTTGTGGTGGCAAGGACCAACATGGTTACAATCTTTTGAAGCAACGAAAGAAAATCAAACGATCTATACAACAAACGAGGAAATAAAGAAGCAAGAAGACGTTCACGTCGTTACAAAGCATGAATCAAGCATCATTACAGACCTGTTAAACAAGTATCAATCAATCAGAAAAATTGCACGTATTCTAGCATTAGTAATGAAGATTACGACCTATAAAAGAAAAGCAAAAAAGCATTATTTATCATTATCAGAAATCAGCAAAGCAAAACAAAAAATTATCAAGCAAGTACAGCAGGAAGAGTTCGCGAAAGAAATAAGAGATTTAAAGCAAGCAGGAAAACTAAATTCAAAAAACAATGAATCCTCGCAAATCAATCAAGAAAATACTGCGGGTTCGGGAGATTCTAAGACGGTTAAGCAGTCTGAAACAAGGAAAGTAGGCACTCGTTACAACATAGCGTCAGTGTTTACAGCAATCATGCTATTTTTTAGTATCGTAACAACTTCCCAATGCGCACTAAACGTCACAACATTCAGAAATAATCAGCATATTTACTTTGATAAACTGACAAACATGCAGATCATAAGAAACGACTGGAAACTAATCATATACTACGATTTAGATCCCTATTGGGAAGGAATTACCGCACTGAACAAAAGTATAATGTCGCTGGAACAAACATGCAATACAATCAAAGAAAAAACACATTGTGACATAATATTATTGCAATTACGTCACGGGTACAATGAACTCGATTACAATAATCATATGTTACTCAGTCAGCATTTTGCAAAGCAAGCGAACAGGTGGCGGCGAGGTCTTATCGACGGTGTCGGTTACATAGCAAACGGCCTCTTCGGCGTATTGGACTCTCGATTCGCGGAACAGTACGAGAAAGACATCACTCTTCTTCGCAGAAATCAAAAGCATATTGTCTCATTTTGGCAAAATCAAACTTCGGTCATAGAAGCAGAATTCAGTCTCTTAAAGAGGACGGAGGCTACAATGCACAAACAACATAAGATGATTCATCAGCAATTTACAAACATCGAAAATACATTAGAAGTATTAAAGGCTGAAACTCAAAACATTTCGAGAGCAAGTGAAGCTTCTATGGCAGCTACAGTCGCAAGCAATCTATTACGCGACTTGAAAGATGTACAGAATGCCTTAGTGGATACAATAACAGATATCTATCATGGTCGATTTAATCCACATTTAATAACAGCCGAACAATTACAGGATCAGCTGAGCACTATAGCTAGTCATTTGTCTAGTGACGTCGCCTTACCAGTAGAAAACATTCATACGGATCTTGCACAAATTTTTAAACTTCTAAAGGTCAAAGCAAGAATGCTTAAGAGTTACTCAATTTTTGAAGTAAAAATACCTTTGATAAGCAGGGACACCTATGAAATATTCAAACTTATAACAATTCCTGCGGAGAAACCCCACAACACAATGTTATCAATCAAACCAGTGTCAGATTTCATAGCTGTAAATCTGAAAAAGGATGCATACATTATCTTGACAGAAAATATTATAGATTCCTGCCTAGTAACAAACGTACACTTGTGTTACATTCATTCTCCGATTTACAAATTAAGCAGTGATAAAGACTTTTGCCAATCAAAGACATCAGTGTGTGAAGTCAACGTCGATCCCTGTAAAAATCTTTGGATGGAAAGTCATTCTATCAACAATTACATTTATTTTTGCTGCGGTCAATGTAACTTACGAACAGTATGTGGAGATCACATTACCGCGCATCAGCTGACTCGCTCCGGACTTATAACTATAGATTACGGCTGCATAATCAAATCAGATAATTTTGAAGTAATTGCGCATCAACAAAGAACGAGCGATGTTAGTATTAGTGCTAACCTATACTCACCAGTCATTGCATCCATAAACCACGTTATAAACGTGTCTATTCCTCAAGATGTCTTGAATGACTCCAGCATAGAGAGCGATCGAGAGCTTAAAACGATTGAGGACAAAATCAAGATCATGAAAGAAAATGGACTGTTATTTGACAGTCTATCAACCCATGACATTCATCATTACACCGCGATCTACTGTATGATCGGCGTGGTAGCAGCATGTCTCGGAGTGTTCGCGTGGAGGCGCGTGCGCTCGCGATGCGCCCCCGGGCCCGCAGCAAACAGCGCGCCCGGCGGGGGCGCGTGCCCGGCCACGCAACGTGCGTGTGTTGGGGATAGTGTAGTGTATCAGTGTGACAATGAAAGGGCAAAGGTGCTAACAAGTGCGCGAGTGTTAGATAAAGCCACCTCCCCCATGTTAGGGTCTTATACAAGCATATCTAATTTGTGAACAGTGTGTTAACAATAGAGACACTAAGAAATTAGATTAAAATCAAGTCATTTACTATAATTATTTGTTACTCAGTTGTGTTTTTGTATCTTTTCCTCGGGGAGCATGTACGAGCAAACCCGTACAGTTGATATTGTATCAATTTTGTGCTGACATCGACGCGCCGCGAATGAATAAAATATAGACGTTTGAGTTAGCAAGTTAGTAGTTGCATAGCATCGATCGACTCATTCGCCGCGGGTCGATCATTTTATCAGTTTTTTGGACATTTGTGCTTTCTGTTTACCTTACTATCATTACACAAGTCGAACATTTATCAGTTTATCATTTAAATGTACCTTACCCGTACAGCATTCATCGTATGATTATTAACTACTTAACTTTACTCAGTATAGACTTAATCAAAGGTATGATTTCCGAAGAAAACTAAATGTTTGAAAATCCATAATATGCATAATGCTTCTCTCAAGAGATTTGAACGTGGGAAAAATTGTAAAGATACTAAAAATTTTACGTCTAGCAACATCAACTACTTAGCACTTAGCAGTCAGTGTGTTAGAACAAGTCGGATTGTTCTGTATCTCCATTTGCAGTCTCCGACCTACCCGCCAGGCTCGATGTTAGCAGATAGCCATGTTTATCTTGTGGTATCGTCGTGAACGAAGTAGGATCAATATACGAGTATGTAACGAAGCAAAAAAAAACCGTTCAGTTCTGGGGAAAGTGAAACGGGCTCGTCCCTGTCACTGAAACTTCTAAAATCTGAAAGCCTGTTTACAAAATTTTACCCACAACCAACCACAAGCATTCTGAACGTCGCATGTGTCTGGCTCCAGTTCCCCCCACACGGCCGGGCTGCGGCACGTGCAGCCAGCGCGAGGTCGAGTACTGCGAGACGCGCGTGCTGGCCGACCACTGCTGCTGCGAGCGCCGCTTCGTGCGCGAGCCCTTCCCCTGGCTGCCGCACACCTGCTACGTGGGCGCGCGCCGCTGCCGCCCGCTGGCGCACGACTGCGCCCAGTACGCGCGCCTGCGCGACTGCTGCTGCTACAGGAGGCTCGCTGAACGATGTGAGGCAATATGAACACTCTTCTTCACATTATTTTTTCTCTTCTCTTTCATTTCTATGGTATACCAATGAGAGCGAAGATAATCTTATATAAGGTGTTTCAAAATTAACTCTACAAACTCCATGAGGTGCTTTAGACCATCAAAATGAACAACTTTCACTATAGGACAAACTCTGAAATCACGAAAAAAAAAAATCAGCTGTTTCATACATTTTGGTCAAGTAGGTATAGGTATTGAACTTTTGTATTAAACAGCTGATTTTTTTTCGTGATTTCAGAGTTGGTCCCATAGTGAAAGTTGTTCAGTTCGATGGTCTAAAGCACCTCTTATAGTTTGTAGGGTTAATTTTGGAACACCTTATATTTTTATCGCATTTACTGCAAATAAATTATATAGACTTTGGCCCTTTAAACTTTCCTTAATTTTCACTCGACACTCAACACTCGACTACATGACACTCGACTACGTGACACTTGACTACGAAATTCCTTCCTAGACCCGAATTGCGTAACACACTATCAATCACAATTTCAATCATTTTGAAGAAGTCACCCAGTCGACTTAGCCCGGGCATAATAATATTTGCCAGCATTTAACCTTTTAACCGCCTATGTCGGATTAATCCGACAAATATTTTTTTGCCCATTTCGCCAGGGTCGTAAATTTACGACCAAATACCACAGCTCTTTTACTCTGTTTTTTTATTAATTACGCTGTATTCTATCAAGTAAAAAAAAAATCGCATCACTGTGCCGGGCGCTGGAGGCACGACAACTGATATAAAGTCGGGCGGTTAAAGGGTTAAAATAGCTTTTTGATGACGTCCACAGGGAAGGGCATTCTTTCCAAGTCGACGCGACTGGGCGTGAGCGGCGTGTCACTGCTGCTGCTGTCGATGCTGCTGTTCGTGGCGCACCTGTGACGGCAGCTGGCGCCGCGCGCCGCACTCGCGCCCACGCTCGTGTGAGCTCGCCCGCCGCGCTCGTGTGGTCGCGCCCTAACGCTCGCGCCCACGCTCGTGTGGGCTCGCCCGCCGCGCTCGTGTGGTCGCGCCCTAACACTCGCGCCCACGCTCGTGTGAGCTCGCCCGCCGCGCTCGTGTGGTCGCGCCCTAACACTCGCGCCCACGCTCGTGTGAGCTCGCCCGCCGCGCTCGTGTGGTCGCGCCCCAACACCAGCGACATGAAACTTTTCCTAACGTACTATTACTTGAACACATTACTTTTAAAGAGTAGTTTTGCGAAATTATTTTCTTTGGGCATTTTTTTCTGTGGGCTGTTATTCATATGTTTGGAATTCTTGAAAACAAAACCCACGTTTCTATTAACATTTTGTATGTTATTCAAACAGAAACGATACCAAATAAGAATAGAAATAAGATTAATGTATTGTTCATTTCAATTCAATTGATTGAAATAATATTTATAATTGTAGGTATAGTTGTATACACATAGACGCACAGAGACATTTTGCTGATGCCTCCTTGGTTAGTACGTTGGTTCAGTACACTTCAGTCGTTTTCATAATGATCTAAGTAGAAACTAAGTATTTTAAATTAAATAAATCTGCTTAAATTTAGAATAAGCATACAACGTGTAAAAACATCCTAACATCAAAAACTCAAACCTAAAGCAAAAGTTTTATAACAGTTTTTTTATAATCGTTTACTTACTTTAAATGAGTGAATGGTATTTCTGTATAAGTTAGTACCTAGATTTACAAATTATCTTTAGACGTAGTTGATAAAGGATGCTCATTTAAGTTCTTAACAAAAGGTAGTGCTTTTTTTAAGTTATCAAATACAACGTGTATCAAAACAATTTGATGCACGATGTATTTGATTACTAATATCAGTAGAGATAAAATGAACCACGAACACGCCCCTCATAACGCAAAACTAATCTGAAGTCTGTACAGTACCTACGAGCTAAGTTAGGTGTCAGCACACCTACAGGTGACAGGTGTAAGTAAATTTTATGTAAAGTAGTTAAGAATGGTACAGCGTAAGTTATTCTATGTACAAACTAATTTATTTCTACACTTACATAGTGTAAGTAGTTATAAAAGTGGGCGAAGAAAAGTTATAAAGGCAAGCGGCACTTCAAAGACCCGCTTCCTAGGGCAGTGGTACCGACCACCACACATAACAGTAGTTTATTTATCCGATTCGGTACGAATGACTAGTAATTCACTTAGCGTAAGAAAAAAATTAAAAAAAGCACCGGAATGGATACCACACAAGTACAAGCATAAATATAATTCTACATAGATATCATTAATTAGATATAATTACAGCTATAAATACACCTTGCTTAAAAGTGGTGCATAAATATATAAGCCCAATGGCAATAGGCCAACTTAGTTGCTTAAAAAAACATAATTATTAGATCTGAAAGCGTTTACAAAAAAAGAACATTATTTTATTAAATACATAAATATTACATTAAATCTTCAGAACTACATATTATATCAACTACGTACAAAATGTAGCCACTTGTAAAGCATGGTGTTCAAACATAAAATGAATCAGCACAAAACGATATGAACTTAGGTAAACAAACAAACGTAAAAGAAGGTTGAAACGAAAAGTGTGTTTATTTAACCCTTTAACCGCTTACGTCGGATTAATCCGACAAATATAATCGTGTCCATTTCGCCAGGGTCGTATATTTACGACCAAATACCACAGCTCGTTGAATCTGTTTTTTTTTAATTAATTACGCTGTATTCTATCAGCTTATTCGAAAAATAAATATTTTTCGAGTCACTGTGCCGGGCGCTGGGGGCACGACAATAGTTAGGAAGTCGGGCGGTTAAAGGGTTAATAATTTTGTATATTAGAAATATTTACTAGTATTAAAACCACGACGTATGTATGAAAACAAGTAGTCTGTACATAATAAATTTACGAATAAGTTAGTTCTCTATACCTAGCACAGTTAAAATATGAGTAAATTGTAGGTTAGTTCCATCGAGATCGCGCCCTTTGCCAATATTCTAACATCTTAATCCGTTTATTCCTACATTACCTGTGACATGAAATTACACGCCTAAAAAACAAATGCCAATCTATAAATTGTAAAATCTGTCTGAGGAAACCATAAACGTCGAAATTAGACAAAAATCAGCTCAGAATCAGCACTTTTGGAACGTCAAGTTACAAAAAACATAAAGGAGCTCACCTCGTTGCAGTGGCGGACTAACAGGGGGGCGGAAGGGGCGGCCCGCCCAGGGCCTCCGGTCTTGGGGGCCCCCAAATGCCTCGGCGTTCCCCTGATGAAATCCTAAACAAGACTTTAAAAATGTGCTTAGTTCTTACATAATTTCATCAAGATCAAAACACCAAAACACTACAGCCATCTAGACTTTTTACGCGATACTAATTGAGAGAGTTGTTCGAAACTTAAACTAATTAAAAATTATCTTCAATCTACAATGGGTTAAGAGCGACTGGTTAATCTAGCCGTACTTTCAATAGAGAGAAAAAATTCCAAAGAAATCGATTTCACAGAAGTTATTGAGGAGTTCAGTAAATTGAAGGCACGAAAACACATAGGCACGCTACAAAAAATAAAAAAAAAAACTATCTTTGATTTTTTTTTGTCGATCGTTTCGTATTATATTTTCCTTACCCATATCCATTCCATATTGTAGGTATGTATGTTTATTTAGCCGAACTATTTTCTTTTAAAAAGCTGGGGGGCCTCATTCAGCTTAGTCGCCCCGGGCCTCTGGCGGGCTTAGTCCGCCACTGCCTCGTTGAGCTGGATGAAGTGGCGTAACAAACTCCTTTGTAAACAAGCGAGCAACGTTGCGCGGGTGAGGTACGTGGCTTGTCTGATTCCCTTGACAATCTACAATAACGATTCCTTGGTATGATCATGTTAGATCGATTTCAGAATATAAAAAATATATTAATTGCTTTCAGTAAAACATTCGGTGTAACATCAACCTTATTAAGACCTGCTAAATACGACAGTTTACTAAGTAAATAATGCATAAACATCTAGCTAAATTGTCATTTTGTCTCCCTCAATTTCAAACGATTGACAGAAATAGAATGATGTTTTTAATACGTTCAGCGCTAAATAATATGTCGGGGAAAAAGTTTTTTAGTATTTTTATACAAATTCAAGACATTTTTTTTTTTCATAATTTATTTATATTTGATTATATACAGGGTGTCCCAAAAGGTTACGTAGCTGGGAAGGGGGGTGATAGGGGTGATCACAGGGGTCACCAGAAAAATAAATCGCCTCTGGGTATTTAAAAAAATAAATGGCATTTTTTAAAAAACTAAAAATTTTACACCTTGTGGGGCTATTTTATTATTTTTTTTCTGGTGACCCCTGTGATCACCCCTATCACCCCCCTTCCCAGCTACGTAACCTTTTGGGACACCCTGTATATGTGCCATTTTGTTCGATAACTTGTTGCCATTTTGTAAGTAGGGACATAAATAATCCCATTGCTGTAGAAATGGGACTTCTGATAAAAAAACTGCGACAAGTAGTTTTGACAGTCCTCTCGTGATATTAACCTAACACTACCTAAAGAATTCTGAAGAGACCGAAACAGGTGGAAATCTGAGGGGGCAAGGTCAGGACTATTTATGGTGGATGCATTAACACTTCCCAACCAAGCTCTATCAATTTTGGCTGAGTGGCTAAAGATGTGTGTGGTCTGGCGTTATCATGATAAAATACCACACCCTTTCTCTTGATCAATTACGGGCGTTTTTTCTCAATTTCTTGCTTGAGTCTCATCAGCTGTTGGCAGTTTGCCCGGCGGTAAAAGCTCATAATGAACGACGTCGGTTAAAACCGCTTTTCCTGGCGTTAATTATGATTAAAGATCTGTGCAGTTAAAATACTTTAGAATTTTCCAAATTCATGAGTTTTGAAAAAAAAAATACCTACAGGATTCTACCAAATTTTTTATGAGTTTTTCGTGAGAATAATTTAGAATTTAGACAACTACGAAGGCTATAAGCCGTTAGATTGTAAGATTTTGCTGTTTTGTAAATAGAAACAAGGTGTTTACGCCGGATCAATGATTAGAGACTAGGTAGGTAGACGCTTTCAGCGCACTGCCGAGGCATAAGTGTATTTTAAAGTATTGTATATACTCTCATGTATGTATATGTAATTGTGAATTTTTAAATGTATTTTTATTGTAATTAGTATTACGGTTTTAAACCTCGTACGCAAAATACGCGCATTGACGTCGAGTTGCGGACACCTGCAGCCCACATTAAACCTATACTACAAGTAATGTGCTGTCAACGTGTTGGCATATCTTAGAACGGCACCATCATCTGTCTATCCTTTTCCCAACCATGTTGGGGTTGGCTTCCAGTCTAACTGAATGCAGCTGAATACCAGCGTTCAAATAAATTTAGTATTACGGTTTTAAAACCCGTACTCAACATACGCGCTTGTACGTGAAGGTGCGGACGCCAGCCCGATAAACAATACAATACGGATTAAACTGTATTTGGGATAACCCACTGTTCTTACATTACCTATAACCATGATATAGCATCGCGCATGCGTGTGACGCTTGACGGTTATAGATAATGTAGGCGTCTAATAAACTAATATTGACAGCTGATTACCTAATAATTTAGTGATATTATTGTTGAATAAAGTAAGATTGTACATGCAGGAGACATTTACGAAGCCGGCAACCGACGATCTATACATTGATAAACAATTGAGATCGCATGAGAGTCGTTACAGCTTAGAGTAATGAGTTAATCTTATGGTCCAAGCCTACATTTCTTTCTTAATAAGAATTCGAATCTAATTAAGAAGAAAATCTGTATCTAAACATTACCTAGATTAGATACATCGTGGAAATTTGTCTATTCTGAGTTTCTAATACCACCGTGTGGTCAGTGTGGTGATCCCATTATTATTTACAGGAAGCTTTCGATAAAAAATACAATCATGACTAACTAACAACTTTGTAATGACGAACTATTCAAATGTTTTGAAATATTTATAATAACATTTACGCTTGATATAGAGTCACCACATCGCAGGATAAAAATACTGGCTTTTTCACAAGAAAACAGTGGTAGGTACTAAGTTAAATAAGGTGATAAGTTAGATATATCATAAGGTTTGTACATAAAGAACACGCGTTTCGCATACGAGCTTTTAAATTAACCTATATTACCTAAGTATATATCATGGTTATAAGTATGAGACAGATCAGTTATAGTCTGTAAAGCCAAAGGCTCTAATGTAAGGTACTGTTGATTGTTTAAATGTTTATTATTTATTGATTTTGTTGGTGTGTAGCGGCAGCGAAGTGTTACCACCGGACAATGTTACCAGAGTGAACAGGAGATGGTTACTACAAGTAGGGTTAAAACATCTTACCTTCTGTAATTTTCTTTGCGTCAAATATTTAAGTATAAAGTAAAATAAACAACAATAAATACAGAAATAGGTGATTAAAACAACACCATACATTTTAATATCATTGGCGTCATCGCTCTACCTTTAATGATATACCTACATAACTATAAGTAGTTCTAAATGTACTGTATAAGTTTTCACAGGTCTTAAGAGTACATAAAAAAAAACAGTATAATATGTAAATATTTTACAAGTTAATTTGTTGTCTATATTTCATTATACATTGAGACATCTCATTCTAAATTATATGCATTACATTAAGTCATTGTTTGTAACTCTGTTTCTATAAAACAATATTGATGTTGTATGACTTGTGAACAGCTTATCAAAAAAAATAATTGAACCTCTCCGTGTACCAGTAGTATCAGATATATAATTATCAGTGTCAATCGATGGCAAATAAAAGTTACCAAAATGTGTAATGATTTGTTTATTTATTTATCCTCGCAATGGAATGCCAGACATCAATTTCACAGACGAAGTAAGTAATTACTCCACTTGCCGCTTTCCATCCATCCATCCTGGGCAGTCACGCAGCATCAGGCCGCGGCCGCCGCTCCTCCATAGACCCAACGGGGCCAACGGGTTACTGATGTTTTATTTACAAAACTTATTTATAAATCGAACATTGCAGCTCATGAATATTACCAACTTTACAAGATGGCCGATGAATCATGGCCGGTACAAACATTGCGCAAATGGCTGCGCAAAATAATATTTTATAAACCTAATAGTGACATGAGAGAGTGTGAGTGAGAGAACATGATGACAGTTTGGACAGCTCAACATGTGCACTGTGCAGAATAATGTACTTACATTGCAGAATAATGTAGGTAGGTACGTATTTGCGTAGTACAAATGAAAAGGTTCCTACTACAAATGAAAAGGGTCGCTGTACAGCGTAGCCGCGTAGCGGCGTAGTTCGCACTGTGCTACGAATGCTACGCAATATTATGATTGCAAATTCAATCGTGAAATGGGAAGGGATGTGAGATAAAGTAAGGTAGGATTTTTTGGTGTATTTATTTTGTATTCTGGATGTTCAAGATACATCGTATATTATATAGATTTGTAGGACCTACAGGATAACAGGACTCAACTCTAAAATATGGTTAAAAAAATATCGTATATAAAGATCTGATAACAACAGTGATTAAAATATTACTTATTCAAAGCCAGTCAATTAGTCTTTCATTTTAAATAAAAATTAATTCTAGTCACGGAAGGACTAGAACAAAAGTACAAGGTTTATCGGTGCACTATGTGTATTTAAACCGCAAGTGTGCCTGCCAATACCTACCTAAAGGATAAATTGACAATGTTGGAACATACAGTTTTTGCCGCGCGTTCTCACTAATAACTGAGGTCAGCTGGATATCTGCCCTATAGGTATACATCCAGTTTATTCTAACAGCAACTGTCCTATCCTAGATATCCGAACCTAAACAAAGATGCGTACGGTGGACCCAGAGCTGTGGTCTCGTAAGGCCAAGAGACCCGCCGTCCAGATAACGCGGCCCATGAAATTTGGGCAGCAGCAGGCTTCCTGTGGGTTGGAGACCAGGCTTAGGGAGAGTCTGTGGGACGCCGCTGAAGAGTTCTGGCAGAACTGTTCGCTAACAGCCGCCCGATGCTACCAAGTCGACCACGCGAATAAGTTTGAGAGGTAAGGAAATGGTTATTTAAGGAAAAAATTGCAATGTCAAAACGAGTAAATGTGCTAGGTATTTTCGAAGGGTGTTCTTACACCTCCAAGTCCCTCCCTCCTTCTCGTCTCTTCCTCTCGGATCAAAGGCAAGAGTATTCTTTTTTAGTAGACCAGGCAGGCTATATATAAATAGACAAAAGTAATTGTGCTGTAATAAAATACACACGTTGTCTACATCTCTTTTTTATCTACTCTCCTATCGCAGGTGCTGGAATAGATTTCTTTAGAAATAAGCACCACCTTTATAAGTATGTTTCTGTACATGCATAAAAATTGTTAAATAAGTAAATAAAACGTTGAGTCCTTCTTTAAGGGCACAATTACAGCACGCAACCAAGCTCATTTCCATAGACCTAGCTTGAACAGGCCCTGAGAACTTCCGACTAAGTTATTACCAACTCCTGTTATCCCATGTAGATGGCGCCACCTGTCCTTCCTTATCCTGTCGCTGGCGGTAGGCTGGATGCTGCTCCTCCACAACAGCGCCCAGCTGCAGGCGCGCCCGCCGCTCATCGTCAGCTTGCAGGCCGGCGACAACTCCATCGTCGACTACACGTTTCCTGCCGTCGCACTCTGCAGCAACATGATCATCAGTCAGGCCTCGCTCAAGAACTTCACTAGATATTTATATACGTATGTGGCCTCGTGAGTTGAGAAGCTTGGAAAATTAAAACTAATAACAAGAGCTAAATTACTTATTCTAAATCACTCTACAAAAATGCATTTTGTCACTTTTGTATGGAATGTACTAAGTCAGACAGATAAGAGGTTTGAAGTACCAAAACTAGAAACTGCTAGCAATACACACGGTCCCGGTAAACTATATGGACGCAATTCTGATTGAATGAAATCTGAACATAAAATTCTTATCTTTAAATTTTCTTTGACCCCATTTCTTTAACATAATACAAATCCACCTACTGCGATGTTTCTATGGCCTTACAATGCTTCTCTGCAGCCACCCCAGAAACAAACAGTACCGTTACCGAGAGAGTGAGATAAAAAGCAACCTGCTGAACTTGGGCGCCCTGCTGACCCTCTCGCTGCCGCCCATCAAGATGGACTTCGAGCAGTTCTTCCGAGACGTGGAGCCGAACTTCAATGTCACCGACATCATGTTCAGGGTATGATGGCGATCTCAATAATGGAGGTGCTGGTAACACAGTTTAATGGGAAGGTCTATATGATTTAAAGTTCCTTTTTGTTAGTTAAGTAGTGTGGCAGATATCAGAATGTCATTACATTTTTTATTTGTGGCATGGGTGTGTAATTTTTGGTGTGTGTGTCCAGTAACTGGATCGTGGAGGTCAGATAGGCAGTCGCTCCATGTAAAACACTGGTATTCAGCTGCATCCGGTTATACTGGAAGCCGACCCCAACATAGTTGGGAAAAGGCAAGGCAGATGATGATGATGGGTGTGTAATTTTTGTGCTTATCCGCAAACTAGAAAACTGTTTTGTCCTGTAGTGAGTTTTGTTCTGTTCTGAAGTTTGTAATATCTGAATTTAAGTACTTTTCCTCAGGATTAAGACCAATTCTTGTGTGTAATGTCCAGTTGACTGCCAACTGCTCGACGATCCTGCAGCGCTGCAGCTGGCGCGGCGAGCTAGTCGCCTGTGAGCAGCTGTTCGCCACCAGGCTCACGGCGCTCGGCTTCTGCTGCGTCTTTAACTCCAGATACCAGTGACTTAATGAGTTTATTACATTATTATCATTCTCCTGCCCTTAACCCAATTTATTTCTGGTATATTCATCCACAATACACGTTTGTTAGCTTCCATATTAGTATTACCACCCCCTTTATACCCTTATAATTTCCTCACGGCATGTTCCCCATAGGATAGGGCAAGTAGAAGCAAGCAATGTTTAAACTATAATGTAAATTATAAAATATACATATATATTTTCTTTTGTAAGTATAAATAATAGCCTCCCCGACCGATTTCGGTCACGGTGGCCAATCTCAACGGAGATTAGCAGGTACGCAGGAGATATTATAGTGCACAAGTGTGTGCGCAAACACAGGTGCACTCTCTGTTCCTTTACTCTCATAGCCTGATGGGACGGCAATCTGACACGACTGGAGTGAGATCAGGCGCAGGACCAACGGCTTTACGTGCTTTCCGAGGCACGGGGGTATTAAACCGCCAACTTCCAAACTCCGAACTGTTACTATGAAATTCCTAATGGAAAACTCAATAACACTTTTTCCGACCCGGGAATCGAACCCAGGACCCCACGCTCAGCAGTCGCGCTTGCAACCACGAGACCAACGGGGCAGTCAAAGGCTTCTGTAAGTGTAATGTACACAGTACGAGTACGCTAATTAATAGCGTCGTGCTTTCCTCTAACATAGATTTGTGCGAGATCTAATAGATGACAATGATTGTGGGATTGTGGTGTGTGGGTTGTGGCTGTGATGTATGTAGGTGGCAAGCCTTTATAAATAAATATTGAATAAGTTCTGTGTGTTCTGAATGTGTTCTCAAATGTTCTGTGCCCAGGCCCGCAGACCTGAAGCGCGAGCCTGCCGTGCTGGACCTCGTCGGTCAGGACTACGGGCTCGGCGTGGTCGTGCACGAGGTGCGGGATGACTTCGCCTATGTGCGACGACCAGCTTATGGCATGGAGGTATGCCACAATGTTCATAAATATAAAGAGCACGTTTTAAATTGGTCGATTAACTTTCGATTCGACTGGCCATCTTGGCCAAAAGCACCGAAATGACTCATCAGACCTTATTCAAAGTTCCTTTTCGTCATTCCTTGTCAATGCTATTAGTTAATTTGCGCAGATGCTGTTATTCGAGGGAGACGAGTTTCCTCTGATCGAGAGCGGCGACGTGCGCCAGTACCCACTCCCGCGCAACGCGTCCATCTACTTCAACATACGCGCCTTCTTGCAGTACCCCGCCGAGGACCTGCGCTACTACACTGAGGATAGGGTAAGTGCTAAACAAAATGCATTCAATCAAATGCTTTGCAGATATAGATGGCGACACTGAACAATCATTGCAAGTAGTTGCCAGTAGGGCGACAGACAGCTTGTTTGAGCAACTTGAAGAGAAGTAAAACTAGATATTGTTGCTATGCTTAATTTTGAAGGCGCGCGGTAAGTACTTCAATGCCATGTTGATGTTGTGCAGCGCGGCTGCCGGCTGCAGGGCGGCGGCATGTCGCAGTGCCTGGCGCGGTGCCGGCGCGACACCGTGGAGGCGCTGTGCGGCTGCGTGCCGTACGCGCTGCAGCCGCAGTTCGTGCCGGCGCCGGCGCGTGCGCCCACCTGCACGCTCAACGAGCTCGGCTGCCTCAACAAACATAGAGGTAATTATCGGCCTGGTGACCATTGGCTTTACACCAAAACTATTAGTTTTGACTAGGGATGGAACGCTACCATCACAGACTACCTACATTAGAAGATACCATTTAGGTATCGATACTAAAAGTATCGATACCTAAATACCGTATCGGTCCTAAGGTATTGATACTTATTCGGTTTTGAATGAAAAGTTTCGATGCGTACTTGTATTGTATCGGACAGTTTTTTCGTCGGAATGATTAGAGGCAAATAAGAACAGTAGTACATGGTGTAAGTATTTTTGTAAATGTAAATTAATATTTTTGAAGCATTTCTTTCACGTGGCTGTTTTCTCATTATTTTTTTTTTGTAAATTATAGTCAAAGTTCAGAATTTTGTGGTTCCATTTTCACCGATTTGATTACCTTATTTCAAATTCAGTCACAAACAAACAACGCAAGGCGCACGCGATGAGTGATTTACGGAAACAGCAAACTAAACAAAATCATCACAATGGCTACTGTGTCGATTCTAACTACGAACAAGGCTGCCAGCAGCAGAAAGCAGCAGTAGAAGTGATGTGTTCGAAACAAAAATTCAAACTGGACACCCTACCATAGAGCAAAATAATCTCTTGCACGATTTTTTTGACAAGTAATCACTCATCAGTGGTGGGTGACCGACCGAGTACTGATTCAAATACTTGAGGATACTACTGCTTGTTACTCAGTTCTAAAGTATCGATGTCAAAAGTACTTGGTATCGAAAAAAAGTGTCCAGTAAGTACCTACTTATATTGTGTCGTTTCATCCCTAGTTTTGACAAACGTTATAAATACACATACTTACCTACTAACGCGGTGCAAGGGTCATCGACGGCCACATTTAATTTTTGACGGTTATTAAAAAAGACAGCTGTTTCATACAAAAGTGCAATACCTACATGGTCAAAATGTACGGAACAGCAGATTTTTTTCGGAAAGTTCCAACGCTTGTGGGTTTAAAATCATAAAATAATTTAAATACAGCCGATCGATTCTGTAAAAAGTTCACCGTGATAACTTAGGTGAAGTGAGCGTGAAGTGAACTATCAATGGAGGCAATCCCTAACATCAGGTGGAATAAAAACAGCTCACTTCACCTTAGTTTTCACGGTGAGATTTTTTACAGAATAGCACTTCTGAATTCATGGTAAGTACCTAACAGTTTTCGCGTCTATGTACCTTACACCTAGTTACTTGCTGTAGAGAAGTTCCTGTACGTGTTCCCGGGCGAGGACGCGCACCCTGCCCTGAGCCAAGAGCTGCAGGACGCGCTGGACTGCCCCGACTGCCTCGTGATGTGCCGGCGGCAGTTGTTCTCGGCAGCCGTATCCTACTCCTTCTACCGCAACAAGACGCGCATCTTTCGGAACTTTCTCACGTGAGTTTTTGAGAGTTACCTATCAGTCAGTTAGTTCTGTGGTGTAGGTACAGTCACGAGCAAATATACAACGTGTAACGTTAAATGCGCAAAACTTCATACACCCGAATTAGAGCATTGAGTTAAAAGCATAATACAATATTACTTTGGACACCTAACGCACTATTAGATACTTATCTGATTTCATGAATCATGATCCATGAAATTCCCGACTTACGAGTTGCAGGTGGTGAGTTCTAACCCAGGCAGGCACCCGTGTAGTTAATTTCATCACCACTGCTCTCAAAAACGGTGAAGGAAAACATCGTGAGGAAACCGGCATGTCCTAGAATTAAAAAATTCGAAGATATGTGACATCTACCAACCCGCACTGGGCCCGCGTGGTGGATTACGGCCCACTCCCTCTCACAGAGAGGAGGCTTGTGTTGTGTCCCAGCAGTGGCAACATTAAAAGGCTGATTATACCGACGACAAGATATTAATGGATGAATCAGAAATCAGAGGAGCAATTCTCGTAATTTTTAAGAACATTCACATTCTGATCTCAGTCTCAATCTGTCAAAAATACTTGAAATTTATCTACATTTTGACAACTTTTTGACATTTGTTTGTCGCCGAGATGAGACTGCGACTTGATTTGGAACGTTTTAAATTACGAGAATTGGCCTACAGATATTGTTGCCGAACTGTTCTTTTCATAGTACTTAATATCATTTATGCTCGTGACTGTACTGCTAAATCAAACTTCGTCTTGTTAGATAATTTCTGAGAAGCACGTGGCCATCCCAGTGAGATGGTGATGATGACAGGCTGCCTGAAAATTAACAATAATTTGTTTTCATTTAAGTATAGTATTCATTGACGTGTAAAAGTGTTTGTTCAAACCTACTTACAGAAATAAAATCATTTATCATTTATAAAATCATTTATCATTTATCATTTATCATTGTTTCAAAATCAAAATATTTAATTTCACATAAGCCTACAAGGGCACTTATGAAACGTCAGAAGCTAGGTGCACAGTTTCAATTGGTCGTTTCCTATGAAGAAGAACCGTCAAGAAACTCCACGGTCAGGTACTCTTTTAGAAATAATTGGCTTTTACTATGTTTTCAAATTACAGTAGGTATGGGAGGACAGCGTAGGCCTGTCAACAAGTACCAGGTACTTGATAAAATAAAAAAATGGTCTACAGATTTAGTCTACAGGGCCTACAAAGGCCTAAAAACATCAATATATTTGTGAGTTCACACAAATGGCATGTAAATGGCATGTAAATCGATCGATCTTCAGGTGAAGATCGTTAATAACCCGAATTGCGCGGGTCAATGGTGTTTTGGCGAGAAAATTGGTCCTGACGACCGGCACGGCCAGCTGTGGCGGCGCCACCTCCACACATAGCAGTCTGGTATACATACACTCAGGCGCTGCAGCACTCCTGGGTTATGCTCAATGCCACGAAGTAACCTAACCAGATACGCGACAAGCGTGAATTCCCGTCGCACCCTCAGTTGGTTGTACCCGACCATACCGAGCACAAACAGAGCGGGGTACATCAACGGGTAAAACGGATACACCCCATATAGTTTGTTGTACAAGTGGCGCGTGAACTTGTTCTGGCGCGTTCCAGCATTATTGAGTACTTGGCATCATGCGGCGCCCATATGACAGCACTATGTTCCAGATGACTCCTGACAAGTGCGTCATACATGGCTCTGACTGTTGCAATATGTTAGTGAAGTGATTAGTCTGTCAGAACAAATCCCAAGTTGTTAAACGCCCTTTTACAGATCCACGTAATATAATCGCGATATGATGAGTGTGACAGTAACCCCCAAATCCCGCACCTCAGGGACTCGTTGCGCCCACCACGCAGGCTCGTGCACGAGAGGGGCACGCGCGCGCGTAAAACTCATCTGATGGACCCATGTTATGAATTTTATACAATTCCATACGTTTCCAGTGCAAACCTGTCCCTGGTGAACTCGACAACGATCCGGCTGTTCTACAGCGTCAACCACCAGGAGTGGTACAGGGTGGAGTCTATATCGTGCTGGTCTGAATCCTTCGGTGGGTTACCCTTAGTTTTCTTTCACAAGCCGACTGTCTAAGTCTTCTTAGAATCAGGATAACTTGATCATAATTTCAAGAGGGCTCTACACAGAGGCCGTGTTTTGTTAATCAGTAAAAAAAGATAGGTAAGTAGGTAATAGTTACAGACATCGCTATAATAATACCTTTCTACAACAAATCAACTAGTATCTTATTTGCTTTTTTTTTTTTCTTATTTACTTTTTTTTTTAATAGTTAAATTATTGCTGTTGTTAGATCTTTATAAATTGACTAGCAGCCCGACCCGGCTTCGCACGGGTGAAAAAAAAGCCTATATTAATCAGTGATAATGTAGCATTCAAATGGTGAAAGAATTTTTAAAATCGGTCCAGTACTTTTTGGGGCAATTCGTTACAAACATACATACAAAATCTTTCCTCTTTAAAATATTAATTAAAGATGTATAATTTTTAACGTTAACTATTACTTACAGTGAAGCTAAGCACTCAATGGATGATAGTGACTGGTGTGTCGATCCTAAGCTACTCGGAGCTCCTGTACCACGTCACCTTGCGATGGCTTCATCACTTCATACGACGCACCAGGATCGCCAATTTGCAACCAGTAGCGACACCTACGTAGCGCTTTTAAGAGCTAACCGTGCCGGATTAACGCCATCTAGCCATGACGTATTTAAACAAGCGACACAAATAGTTCCAAATAATAAAATAATGTTAAAGATGGCGCTGTACGTTTTCAATTTGGGCTTGTATGTAATAAATAAATAGTTTTGATTAAAAGTTTGATTTGTATAATTTATTTATTTTTGTATTAAATTCAACGTTCTCGTATGAAATGCATAAATGGAATCTAACATTAATGGAGTCATTTATTTATTTAATACTTCAAGCACATAAATGTACAGAGGCGGACTTAATGCCATAGGCATAGAATTAATAGGCTAATTAATAAATTAATAGTCTAATTACTCTAAGGCCATAGGCATTTTCTACCAGTCAACCTTTGGGTGATGCAGAGACAAACAGTGGTAGGTGCAATCATGAAAATTGAGGAATAAATATTTTAAATATAAAGATACGCATAAACCTATTAAAACTATGAATATAATATATACCTAGTTACATATATATATATAAGCACAAATAAATATATATAAATACATGAATATACTTACTAAAAATAAATTAGACAAACAATGAGAAAATATTACCCTTGTGATGATACTGCCAGCTTCTTGCGAATGTGCTCACGAACTTTAACTTTGAAGTATAATCGGTTGGTTGCCATCCTGATTTCTTGGGGGAGCGCATTCCACAGAGAGATAGACTGAACGAAGTAGGAAGAGTGTATGAAGTCTGTGCGGTGAGTGGGACATTGGAGAAGACGATTGTGTGAAGAACAGATTGTGTGAGTCATTGTGTTTACAAATAATGAAAGCAGATAGAATGATATGCAATGATTGTATGAAAGTAGACTGTTCATGTAGATTAATAATTAGCGTAGAAAAAAACAGTTCAGCGGATTTTTGGAAAGTCTAGCTCCGGTTTATTTTACCAAACTTTCGAAAGATAATTATTAGGCTCCACGGCGGGTACCACCAATAAGTAATGAGTAGCATGTGACATGGCACGGCATTTAGTTGCAGCACGGCAGGGCCGAGTTGGTGGTATCACCACCATACATCAGATGGAACACGCCCGCGTGGGCGACGCTGTGCACACGATAACGTGACACGCTCCCGGCCTGGCGTGACGTCACAATAAATACCAACCACACTTGTAGTGTTAAAGTTTATTATACTCTGGTTTAGCTTGTGGCTCTGTCTGGGTGATAAGGATCCAATTTTTAATGATGAACAGTATCTACTCTAGCCCAGACTATTTTACTATGTCTAAGACGTAATCCGTTATATTTCTTTAGCCAAAAACACGGACCAGAGAATTTTGCATTTCTAAGGGAGAAAAAAAGGATTTTTCAAAACTTTGCAGAACCATAATAAAATCAAGCTACGTCTCTATTGTCTGGACGTGATGGAAGGTGGCACTTCTTTAATGAAAACTTTTCTGCTCTCCTCACTCCTGTCGGCACAAGCTAAAGGTACGAGAAAACTCATGAAATAGTGAGGAAATACAATCAGCAAGATTGATAGCTGCATGGACTGCCGCTGCGCCGAAAGTATTGCCTGCCTTTTGAAAACAGCTAGGGGAGGCCGGGTTCAGCGTGCAGATTTTCAAACAAGACGTAAAAAATATGTAAATGTCTATTAATAACAGCTCCCAAATTACGATGTTTAATTTTTTTTTATTTACTTAGTGGTTGTACCTATTGACAATAACAATATTATATCACTTAATAATTTTTATATTTTATTTATCTTTTTGATAGATTATTTTATATTTTGTGAATGTGAGAATGTTGTAGGCCAGGGATGGCGAACCAATGGCCGGCGTGCTTTTGTTGGCACGTAACAAAACCATTTGGGCACGACATCATTTCAGGAATTTAGGTACCCTAAGTCTTCTACAGAACAACAGAAGTTGCACATTTTTTTTTTTTAAGAAAACGTTGACTTTAGGAATTGCTCCTGTATCGTGGGTGCATTTACAAACATTTAAACTCACATACACAAACAGCCAGACTAATTTTAATTTGAATAAGTACTTACATTTATAAGCCTGTTAATGTTAACTTTACTGTATAACAATAAAGTTATTATTATGAAAATCGATTTCAGTAGCTTTAAATGTAGGTATTTTTTTTTAAATTATGTATTTTTTTACAAAAACCGCAACTTAAGCCAAATAAAATTAAATCTTATTTCAAGGCGATAAGACTCAATTTTAAATGTATGAAGTAATGCTAGTGTCAACACAATTTTCATAATAAAAATAGCAAGTTTAAAAAAAAATAAGTTTTAGTCATTGTATTATGCTTTAAACTCAATACTCTAATTGGGGTGTATGAGGTCTTGCATTAATTATGTTACACCTTGTATAAAACGGCCAATTGGAACGTAAGTACACCTAGCTTCTGATGTTTCATAAATGCCCATGTAGGTTTATGTGAAACTAGCAGCGCCCCGCGGTTTCACCCGCGTTTTTTTCGATCCCGTGGTAATATCGGGATAAAAAGTATCCTATGTGTTAAAATTTTCCGTACGCAAAATACGCGAATTGACGTGGAGTTGCGGACACCAGCCCGTATTACCTATTACCTATCCTATGTGTTATTCCTGATTATAAACTATCTGTGTGCCAAATTTCATCCAAATCTGTACAGCCGTTTGTCCGTGATTGAGTAACAAACATCCAAACATCTTCACAAACTTTCACTTAGTAAGCACGGCTACACATCAAGCTATACACAACCAGCATAAGCTGACTTCTGATTGTACGAAAAACCTATACAGTGCGAGGTCAGCTAAAACTGGAAATGTACCTATAGCTTGATGTGTAGCCGTGTGTAGAGACGCCAGCACATCAAGCTACCCGAAACTGTCAAATTTTCCCAATCAACTTTGAACCTTATACTGTAGCGATAAAGTTGAAAATATATTAAATAAATTTGACAGATTGTAGTAGCTTGATGTGCAGCCTATCGATTCTGTAAAAATCTCATGTGAGCGTGAATATACGTGTGGGCGCGTTCACTGCGGCGGCGAGCCGCCCACTATCTGAACGCGCCCCAAAAGGTGGTAGCCGTAAGGCTGATCCGGGGGTACCGCACGATCTCGGGCGAGGCGGCAAGCCTCCTTGCCGGACTGCCGCCGTGGGATCTGGAGGCGATAGTCCTCGCGCGCCTGTACGAGTGGCGCGCTGAGGCACTACGCCGGGGGGAAACTCCGCTGCCGCGGCAAATCGCGGCGGAGCGGACCGACCTCCGGCGCGATCTCATGGCGGCATGGAAAGAGCGACTGTCGCAACCCAGCGCAGGGCACGCCACGATAGTGGCGATAAGACCCCTCTTTGAGGAGTGGCTAGAGAGGCGCCACGGCGCCCTCACCTACCGCCTGACGCAGGTCCTCACCGGACACGGGTGTTTCGGGAGGTTCCTGCACACCATCGGGCGGGAGGAAACGCCCGGGTGTCACCATTGCGAGGGTCGCCCGGAGGACACGGTGGAGCTTACGGTGGCGGTATGCCCCAATTGGGCGGAGCACCGCCGTGTTCTCGCAGAGACGATCGGCAGCGGCGGCGACCTCTCGCGCCCGGCCCTGGTTCAAGCCATGGTCCGGGGCGAGAGGGAGTGGGAGGCAGTCACCTCCTTCTGCGAAGCAGTCATGCTAGCGAAGGAGGTGGCGGGACGGCTGAGGGAGAGGGCCTCACGTCCCAGCCGCCGCGGGAGACGCTCCGGGCGTCGGGAGCCGCGAGACGACTCCCGGCCACCGTAGGCGCGGGCCTGCGGGCGGAGAGTAATGGGTAACTCTCCGTCCGATCAGGACCAGGCCCGTGCCGGACGGCGCGTACGTGTTCCACGCGCGCCTCATAGAGATGTCAGCATAAGGAAGGGGCCCGTAAGGGCCGAAGCCTGCCGGGGCAGCGGGATTGTCCGAAAGGGTTACCGCTACCCCGGAACACAAAGGGCTAAGGAAGGAACACGGGTGGGTTTTAGTCAGTAAGAGTCTGACACTCCCTTCTGCTCCACCCAGAGCGGGAGGGGTCATTGGATGATTTCCCATCCACAAAAAAAAAAAAAGCGTGAATATACTATCAATGGAGGCAATCTCTAACATCAGGTGGAATGACAGCTCACTTCACCTTAGTTTTCACGGTGAGATTTTTACAGAATACACTGCTGGCGTCTGTACATTACTTTATGAAGATATTTTAGGTACCTACATCACGCTATGATCAGTAAGAGTGGAATTATAGTAAGCCTCGCACAGCTAACGGCGCGCGGCGGAGGGGCCCGTGGCTAAATAATAACAGCCGCACAGGTCGATCGATCAGGTTAAGCTACGCTTGCCGCGGTTGGTCTGTGGATGGGTGACCATCTTTACATACCGAGATCCCTCCGTGCCTCGGAAAGCATGTTAAGCCGTTGGACCCGGCTGTCATTCGTGGATCTTTGACAGTCATTACGGGTAGTCAGAAGCCCGAAAGTCTGACAACCAGTCTTACCAAGGGGTATCGTATAACCCAGTAACTGGGTTGTGGAGGTCAGATAGGCAGTCGCTCCATGTAAAACACTGGTATTTAGCTGCATCCGGTTAGACTGGAAGCCGACCCCAATATAGTCGGGAAAAGGCTAGGCAACTGAGCTAACGGCGCGCGGCGATGATATCTCCTTTTTTTTTTTTTTTTTTTGTGGATGGGAAATCATCCAACAATGACCCCTCCCGCTCTGGGTGGAGCAGAAGGGAGTGTCAGACTCTTACTGACTAAAACCCACCCGTGTTCCTTCCTTAGCCCTTTGTGTTCCGGGGTAGCGGTAACCCTTTCGGACAATCCCGCTGCCCCGGCAGGCTTCGGCCCTTTCGGGCCCCTTCCTTGCTGCTGACATCTCTTTGAGGCGCGCGTGGAACACGTACGCGCCGTCCGGCACGGGCCTGGTCCTGATCGGACGGAGAGTTACCCATTACTCTCCGCCCGCAGGCCCGCGCCTACGGTGGCCGGGAGTCGTCTCGCGGCTCCCGACGCCCGGGGCGTCTCCCGCGGCGGCTGGGACGTGAGGCCCTCTCCCTCAGCCGTCCCGCCACCTCCTTCGCTAGCATGACTGCTTCGCAGAAGGAGGTGACTGCCTCCCACTTCCTCTCGCCCCGGACCATGGCTTGAACCAGGGCCGGGCGCGAGAGGTCGCCGCCGCTGCCGATCGCCTCTGCGAGAACACGGCGGTGCTCCGCCCAATTGGGGCATACCGCCACCGTATGCTCCACCGTGTCCTCCGGGCGACCCTCGCAGTGGTGACACCCGGGCGTTTCCTCCCGCCCGATAATGTGCAGGAACCTCCCGAAACACCCGTGTCCGGTGAGGACCTGCGTCAGGCGGTAGGTGAGGGCGCCGTGGCGCCTCTCTAGCCACTCCTCAAAGAGGGGTCTTACCGCCGCTATCGCGGCGTGCCCGATGATATCTCCTAAGATATTCTTTGAAGTCAAAAGATGTCAAGGGCAATTTTGTTCAAAATTAAATACTTGTGATGAATAACGTGTTTATTTGGATAAGGATTAATATCATGTTGATAAAAACGCCTTCGCAAATATTGCATTATTTTAGAACACAGTTGATTATCATAAAAATGGTTATAGTGAGTCAACCTTAAAAGATAGACATAATGCTGACGCGGATTTTTTATAGAACTTTTAAGGGGGAACAATTCCGTCATACATTATTTTTGCGTAACTTCAACCGTTTACGCAGCGCACGCCACGAAAGCTCTAAAAAGGAATAATTTTTCCCGTTTTTGCAACATTTTTCATTGGTGTGACGCTCCTATTGGTCGTAGCGTGATGTTACATAGCATAAAGCATGGCATTTCACGATAAATGGACTATCTAACACAAAAAGATTTTTTTAAATCGGTCCATTAGTTTCGGAGCCTATTCATTACAAACAAACAAACAAATCTTTCCTCTTTATAATATTACTAGCGACCCGCCCCGGCTTCGCACGGGTGCAATAGGTATCAGTATACTAAGTACAGATATTTCAAGAATGCCAGCACGCGCCGCCGCGGCCGGTGCCGCAGCAACCGCTATGTCCCTGCATTTTAAATCTGTAATATCTTCGAAAATATTCATTTAAGTTACATGTTGTAAAGGGCCATATTTATTTATATTAAATGCACAATGTATTTAAGGTACTTAATTGGATAAGGATTAATGCTGTATTGCTTAAAAGCGCTTCGTAAATAAGCCATTATTTCTCGTAAAAAGTAAAGGATAAAAAATGATTATTGTGGGTTATCCCTAAGAGATAGACATATACCATCGCGGACTTTTTTGTAGACCTTTTTAAGGTGGACAATACTGTAGTACATTATTTTGACCTATCTCGTAGGGTTCAGCCAGCGTTTGAAAAGTAAACGCAAAAAAATGTGTTTATTTACGACATCACATGCATGCATGTATTATATATATAAGCCTTCCTCTTGAATATTAAAAAAAAAACACATCAAAATCCGTTGCGTAGTTTTAAAGATCTAAGCGTTCAAAGGGACAGAGAAATCGACTTTGTTTTATACTATGTAGTGATTAGTGTAGAAGTGTACCTAGATAAAATATTTTGAATAAATGGTAAGTAAGTATTTGAAAAATATATTGTTTGGTGTTTTGGCAATGACATTAACTCAAATGAAAATTAACATAACTCATAACATTAAATAAAATGTCGATTATATACTGTTTATTCAAAGCCACATAGTTCTAGATTAGTGCTAAACTGCAGCTGTATCGTCTCTTACAACCTTCACCGGAGTTCATCTTCATTTCAATTTACGGAGCCACGACATCTCAAATTGCAATTAAAATGGCTGCACAGTTCTCATTAACATCTGTAATAAACCGGTACCGAGTTACCGACATATTCAGAAGCCGCACGACTGTTTACAATAGCTTTCACAAAAATAACTGTAAGTAATTTATTTATTTATTAGTTTTTTCAGTAAGGACGTATTGCCACAGAATAAATAGTACAAGTACTTATTGCTCCTCTGGACTATTCCATGAAGTGAGAAGTAGCAATGGGTTCGTTTAGGTAAATTCCTAATAATTCCTTTTTTTAGGGTTCCGTACTTAAAAAGGAAAAAACGGAACCCTTATAGGATCACTCGTATGTCTGTCTTTCCGTCCGTTTGACACAGTCAATTTGCTCCGAATCTAATGGACCGATTAAGTTGGAATTCAGTACACAGACGTGTAACGTAATAAATGAATTTCGAATAAAAGGGTATTTTCGGGGGGCAAATAGATTTTTTTTTTAAAGTTTCACGATCTGTACCGTTGTGATATATCAAATGAAAGGGCTTTCTGTGAGGATCTCAAATATATTTTTCATAATTTTAAAGTAAATTGTATTAATGTTTTTTAGTTGCGGACACCAGCCCGTATTGCTATTAATGTTATTTAAGAACATACCGGTCAAAACCATAACCCTCCTTTTTGTTTCGCCGTAGGCGGGTAAAAATAGATGAAAATTGACCATTCCCCCGTTATCTCCGAAACTATCGAGCCTAAAACTTTGAAGAAAATACAGAAAATAGTTCTATCTATACTTATACATTACAGGAAAACCATAATAAGTATGTGGTCTTAAAACAAGATGGTAAATCTCTCAATATTGTGCGTACAAACTTACATTTTCAGTTGGAATGTATGGGAGAACATGATTTTCAACTACAATGTTAAATTTGTTCTTGGGATAAATTCATTCCGACTACAGAATCATTGTGCGTGGTCCGACACACACTTAGCCGATTTTTTTTTTATTTCAATAGGACAGTAAAATATTTTTTTTAAATACCTTGATCCTTAGACTCTTTTGATGTGTGTATTATATATGCAGTATATGCCTTATGTATGTATATAGGGTGACTGGTAATTAGTGACCGATACCTAAATACGTGATTGTACTCATGATAACAAACAACTTTTACTGTGGGACCAAACCTGAATTCGCGAAAAAAAATCTGCTGTTCAGTACCTACACTTTGACCAGTAGGCGAACATAAATGACTGAACAGCAGAATTTTTTTTCACGTGTTTAAGTACTCATGATAACAAACAACTTTTACTATGGGACCAAACCTGAAATTGTGAAAAAAAAATCTGCTGTTCAGTCATTTATGTTCGCCTAACTGGTCAAAATGTAGGTACTGAACAGCAGATTTTTTTTTCGCGAATTCATGTCTGGTCCCATAGTAAAAGTTGTTTGTTATCATGAGTACAATCACGTGTTTAGGTATCGGTCACTAATTACCAGTCACCCTATATATTTATTTTTTGTAGATGTTAATGTTACACCACAGACTACCTGCAGTATTGTCTGTCCTTCTCGCTTTACATCCATCCAAAAGTTGTCTTTTAGCTATAAGAGAGCCCGTTGTGTCACCCCTTGTAAAATTTCTACATTCTTATTCTGTAATTAATAATAATTGTATGTAGCCTACACAATAGAGAGTATTCTATTCCGTTAGTCAAAAAGCTGAAGAGTTTTTTTGTTTGTTTGAACGCGCTAATCTCTGCTACTACCAGTTGGATTTGAAAAATTCTTTATGCTTTTGATAGCTCAAATCTTGAGGAAGGTCATAGGGCAATTAACATCAAGCTAGGACTCTGAGGAGCGAACACGAAGGGAAAACGAAGTAATGGCGAAGGGGAATTTTATAAAAACGAGGCTGTTGTTTTAGTATAGGCATTGTGTATCTTACGACTTCTAAGCGAAGTCGCGGGCAGAAGCTAGTTAATAATATTTTCGTAGGATTATGTTCAGTCAGAAGTTTGTGTAGGTACCTACCAATATGACGATCTGTGATTATAACCTGTCGGATTTGAAGGGTTTCTTTTAATTTAGTCTGTTTATTTTTTTAATGGCTTTGGAGAATCGGGGCACGACTGACAAGGTTGTATGGGCTATAGGTACCTACTTACAATAATTTATTTACTTGAGGGCTCCATGTGTTAATCCTCAGTGACGAGGGTCCGATTGCAAGAAGTGTTTTAGAATATATTACTTAATTTTAGGGTACAAAAATTCAGTTTTCAAATGACTATGAACCATTTCGTACATCACCCATCCGGAAACTAACAATCATTTACGTATTACTTAGTTAAACCTTGAAAAAAAACGAGAATTCACCTTCAGTTATTATCTAACAGACCCGAATGTTTCCGAGTGCTACCGAGTGGGTCCGACCCCGGCGGTGGTGGCAAATCATACGGCGGTCATACTCAACCGGGTCAAGGAGCCCTGGATGCTCAAAGTTGAACAAACTCAACTTTGACAAT
The DNA here is from genome assembly GCA_949316385.1 of Globia sparganii. NCBI lineage: Eukaryota > Metazoa > Arthropoda > Insecta > Lepidoptera > Noctuidae > Globia > Globia sparganii. The sequence goes on from OX438671.1 coordinate 21,861,968, forward strand.
CATTTCAACTGAGTTATGTATTTAACAAGTTTTTTTTGTCAATGTTTGGTTATTTTTATGCATTTTTTGAGGTTGATGACGAAATACTATGTAGGTAAACTGCCGATCGATTCTGTAAAAATCTCACCGTGATAACATAGGTGAAGTGAGCGTGAAGTGAACTATCAATGGAGGCAATCCCTAACATCAGGTGGAATGACAGCTCACTTCACCTTAGTTTTCACGGTGAGATTTTTACAGAATAGCACTGCTGCGTGGGTTTGTTGGTGTCATTTAAACCGAGGAAGTGAATGACAAATTGTGGTGTCAGTGATTTAGCAAGTCATAGTCAAAGACGAAATAATTAGCGACCTCTTGTGAGTAAGACATCATTTGGACTCAGGCCTAGGATATCATGACCCTACGAACTAGGTAGATATGTAGAGACACGTATTAATGAAACTAATTGCGAGATGAATGGACGGATTACATGTAATCAAATTCATCACGATGACTACGCATTGGCGTCGACACAGAATTCCAAGTCTCATTATGTAAATACGTCTATAACTTATCTATCATAAAAACATTAGTTTTAATATTCGAATGACGATATATTTGACCTTGTTAGATCCAGAAGTTGGATCACATAACTCTTCGACCACTAATGTCAATATTATTCAAAAAATTTGACTATTCTAGTTTTAAAGCTCTTTCCAGGCTACCTTAATCGCGTATCGGAACTCAGTATTATGTTATTTTTCCTTGATTTTGTTTCGCTTAAAGTCGATTGCAATAACATATTGCACATCCATCTTCTTGGAGATTTTCAATAATTAACACAGCTGTTCCGCAAATTATGAAACGCTATATAAGTAAGTACCTATATCATATTTATAATCGTGATCTGTGTTAAATGCGCCTAGGCGATACTGATAAAGTATGCAACACTCGTAGGGGGCCATATCCAAAAACCCCGACATAGAACCTCTTTGATTTCAATTACGTGAACAGACCGTCTGTGGTGTGCGGGCGCTGCCTATTGCCCGCCTTAGGATCAGCCTCGTCGGCGGACTGTAGGGAATTCAATAAGGCGCAGTGCGAGTAGGTACCTACCGGCCGGCAGATTATAGTATTTGCACGGTGGGCACCGGTAGATGTTCCACTGTGCACTGTACAGGGAACGATCATTACATATTTATCGAGCAGGAGGTTTATGCAGGAAACATGTAAGTACCTAATAAACGATAGAAACATAAAAACATACCTAATGTAGTATATGTTACCGATGACGTAGCCACCACACATCATACATCATGCAGATACCGGACATTTTTTGTGTTGCATCTCTATCTCCTCCCATTCATACATATATGATGAATGCTGATACATACGAACCACTACGTTTGCATACATTAAAATAAATCTGATTGTTGCAATATTTATTAACCTTGACTAAAACTTACAAGTACGGAAGCCGCTAATACTTACATTGTTACTTTATAAACCCGAATATTACACAAAGAATTAAACTCAATTAACTACTTAACACTATTTTTTATAGATTTATGATCTTCCAAGATTGTGAACAAAAGAAAAAGAATGCTTCAAAGCTTCAATATAAAAATGGATCCTCGCTTTTTCATCACAACTTCGATCTTGATATAAGTTTCCGATTATTTCTGTAATAGGGAACGAAAAATCTCATGGCGGATAACGATCCAATCGAACAACGAAAATTCGGATACCTGTTTAAAAGTTCTGATTTTGCTTGCCCAGGTAAATAACTAAGTTCAGGAGAGATCGCGACAAAACGGGATGTAGTACCGGCGGGGTATTTGCGTAACACACTATTAGTAGAAATGGGTTTCATTTTGACAGATCAACACCGTTCAATGCGTTTTTTACATTTTTGAGCAGACACATTTTTCGAACATATGAAGCAATGGATTAGCAATATGCTTCAAAATGATTCAAATTGAGATCGATAGTGTGTTTCGCAATTAGGGTGCGGTCCGGTGCCAGCTATCTCATGTTCTTCACATTCTTCAAAGTCATTAAACAAAAGTAATTGGTACATCATCTAAGACTGCCTGTCGATACTGACAGGATCGTTGGGTGTTTCGACGTCGCCGCCGCCGCTCGCCACTGTGTCGCAGTTGCCGGGAGCGACCGGCTCGCCTGTGATGGCTGGTATCACCTGCAGAGTCAGAGAAGGACAAGCTAAATTAATTCATCATGAGTAATTAAATTAATAACTACTGCTAAGCACGGTATTTCCATTATCAGACACGCGTTTGGAAGTCGGGTAGTTGACGTTAGTACATTTGCTATGAGCACTTACTTAACTCTCGTTAAGTATCCGGCATCCTATGTGCTCTGAGCACTTAGGACGCCGCTCACCGTCTTGGAGTAGTTCCTTGGTAGCGTTTTACGACTTTTGCGGTGGAAAGGAGGATGCTTTTAGGGTTCCGTACCTCAAACGAAAAACGGAACCCTTATAAGATGACTTCGTTGTCCGTCTCTCTGTCCGTCAGTCAAGACCCTTTTTCCCAGGAACGCGTGGAGTTATCAAGTTGAAATTAATATTAAATACTCCAGGGCTGCAAACCCTTGAAGCAGTGAAAACATCAAACTTCTAAGTCCACACAATCAAAAGATATCGGCGTTTAAGTTTCTGAATCAAAACCTATAGGATACTTCCCGTTGACCTAGAATCATGAAATTTGGCAAGAAGCAATGTCATGTAGCACAAGTACCTATAGGAAAAAAAAATCGTAAATTTGTAGAAACATTACAAAAAAAAGCCCGTGATAAACTATTTAAATACCTACAAAGTAAGGAACCTTCGGTGGTTTTTTTGTTCTTGTTGGGAACGGAAGTTATAGAAATGTCATACGAAATAAAACAAAATTCTCACAATTATTTCGGATAATTATGAGTTTTTTTTTTGTAAAAATATGGGCAAAAAATCGACAACGTAGAGAAAATAACAAAAAGAACTTCGCAGAAACGTTGAACAAAAGTTGGCAATCATGCGCAAGGAAGCCGTTTTTTCACAAGAATTAAGAATAAGAATTGTCGCCGATGAATAGCAAAAGGGTCGCATTTAATTTGAACCCTTTTTACTTCGGCATCAAATACCTTATATTTATCGGCGAGAAGTACACGCGTATACAACACACATCTGTTCTGTCTATCACGCTGGGGATTTAAAGCGTGACCCGACACGCCGGTAATCCTTTATTTGTCACGTCTGTCACTTTATTTATTTACGATTTATTGTTACTGGCAACTCTGGACGTACCTACGATCGTAATATAACTCTGCCTATCCTTTTCACAAATCACTCCGTGTTGTTTGCAGTGGAGTTATTGAGGATAACGCTCTTTATGACAAGCCAAGCTTAGCCAGGATTTAGGATATGAGTCATAAAAAAAAAGAATGAATATGAAAATAATATTTTTTCATCATCTGTCCAGCCTTCTGCTCTTATTCTTTATTGTACACAAAATTACAAATGCTATGACATAGGTATCATAGTGCTATCTATCATGTACTATTGTGTGAACGTACCCTAGCCAAGTACCTGTTGTCCGAGCATGACGAGGATTTGCGCCACCTTCTTGATAGTCTCCAGGTCCTGGGAGGAAGGTAGCGAGGGCAGCGACAGGCGCGCGGCGTCCTGCAGGCGGGAGGGGTGCGACCCCAGTCGGGAGGTCAAGTCTGACACCAGGGTCAGGGGGTGCGGGGAGTCGGACTGCAGAGGCTGCGGAGAAATTCAATGTTTTGTATTGAAAAGGGGTTCGTGTGATGGTACACTTTCATACACACACACCGTTATGAACCAGAGTGCATTAAATACTTGAAGCCTGCGTTACTGCGGGTCATGCACACCACACACACAGCTCAGCACAGGGCGTATGTTATGCTGCGGATTGCCATGAGCCCAACTCAGTAGTGCTGGGTGCTCGCGTGGAGCATCAAGTATCAGTCGTTTACATAATGGGTGACATGCACTGTAGTGATTAAGCATCCTTGATATTTCAGACGTAGATGCATATAGCGAAACCATACATATTATGTCACTTTACCATAAATTATGTACCTATATTCTAGCAAATAAAGCATTCATTCAAGCTTCCGTTCATCACTGTGCCACCACATGTACAGTCAGCAAAGGAGATATGTATGCAGGGTCGTCAAATATAGTTCAAGTTTAGTAAGAAACCGATTGATGTTTTCGAATAAAATTCAATTAATTAATAGAAAACCAACATTTTATTTACCAAATTAAATTTCATTCGAAAACCTCAATCGGTTTCTTAGTAAACTTCAACTATATTCGACGACCCTGCATACTTATCTCCTTTGCTGTCTGTACCACTCACCACGGGGCCTCCCCACGCCTGTCCCACCACCAACCCGCTGACGAGGCAGCACAGCGCGACTGTCGACACCATGACGACAAACTATGGCCTCTCATCACCCACACATCTTATACCACAGGTAATAGGCCAATCTCAGGCTTCTCAGCACAATTGGAGCCACTTGGCAAATTGACGCAAATTGGATGTTCTCCCTCATTTCACGTCGTTTGATATGTAATCATATTGATATGATTGTATTGTCAGGATACTTATGGCAGTATTTGATGAAAAGCCGCTTATGATAAACGTTATTTTTATATTACCTAAATAATTGATACAGTTGAACTGCTCTGCTCCACGTGGCGGTCCTCGCTCTATTTACCCCATTATGTTCCCGAGGACACGCTATGAAGCTGATAATTATAACTAAGAATAAAAATGATTATAAGCACTTTAAGAAAATTTACAATACAGTTGAAAACTGCTGCAAATCGTATGCAATCCGCAAACAGCACCTGGTAATCAGGCGATACTACGAACTTCACCCTATACAAATATAATTAATTTCTTCGATGAAAATTGGCTCCAGCCACCCAGTAATAGGCTCGCCCCTATCACTGCAGGTACACCTCCGCACAATCCTTCGGTAACAAGGCGTGACGCTATGGTATGTAAGTGGCTACATCTCTAGTAGCTTGAGATAAAATAATAAATCATCTTAAACTATTAATCGATTCGTTGTTATAATGATCCACTCGATCTTGACTGCCTTAATGTTAAGGTCTATGTTGAACGCCAAGTGAGGTTGTACCAATGCCCCGCAGCTTAATGCTAAACTGAGGGGGGATTGGTACAACCTTACTTGGCATCGTGACAGTCGTGCACGGCGACGCTTCGGCCAGCCTCGCAAGTTGCCGACGACTGCCGATCGTGCAAATTGACCTCCAATCAAACATGCTATGCTGTGCTAAAATCTAATATGCCGCATCACGCTGTATATGCAAACAGTGTGATGCGGCAAGATTTGTGTTATTACAACCTTCATGCACTTAATGTCACGTCCATGGTTAAAATGTGTGTGAAGCGGTTATAACCAAAAATAATAAAACATAAACGCGATCTCCAAATCTCCTGAAAACTGCTATGGATAAGTATTGAAAAACGATGCAAGGATTGATTAATCGCCACGGGAAAATAACAGAGTAATCTCAGTATGATTATAACTTCAATATACCTACTTACAATTAGACTTGGCTGCCTTTAATGGGACCACTAGAGAGAGAAACGCTGTGACTGCAGGTAGCCACCACGTCATCTGCCTGCGACTTATTGTAACCTTTTAGAGTCAAAACCTTTTCCCTAGCTCGACTTTCACGAGTACATGGTTTGACAAGCCACTTTGCGTTACTCACACATTCTATCAATCAAGCCTTTTCCGCTAACAGATTAGGTGGGAATGTGGGATCAGTTATCGATATGATACGTCAGAGCGAGCCGGTCGGACGCGGACGGAGCGACATGGCGGCTCGGATTACTATGGCAGCCGACGTCAGGCGAGCTGAGCCGGGCTCATTCTGTCTCCAGCGAAGATCGATTAATTGACACGACCTCCTTTTTTGTTTGCCCTTACATTTTATTTCTAAAACCTGTGGGAAGTAGTTTGTTGCCGACGATAAACAACTCTTTACCAAGAACTGATCTCCACCAGGTATTATATTCTTAGCTCCCGTATCTATAACTGGATGTTCACGCATAAATAATACGGTGAGACAACTCCATCGAATTCCCGAGTCTTAAAGGCGGAGGTTGCGTCGGCGCCGCAACGTAACTACATAGGAATTCCTTTTTAAGATGTTTAAAATTACAAAGGGAACATAATTTAAATGTTTAGCCGCTGTTTCGTGCAGTCAGCGGCAGCGGGCCGGCGGGAATGTGCGGCGGGATGGGGCGGGGCAGGAGGAAGGGGGAGAGGGGGGTGGCACGGGGTGCGTGCCGAGCGTGCCAGCACAGCGTGCCGATTATCAGCAGCATCCGAAGAGCGCCGCGCCGCCGTCACGAGCGACCGCAACCCTGCCTCCCGAGCTAGGCACGTAGCTAGCGACGCCTACCTGAGCCGTACTTACGGCCGACAGACGTACAATAATACTCCTTTGTCCTCAGGCCTGTGACCGCAATGCTAACTAGTGCTTGGGAAAGGTCAAATAGTCTCACGAAACACGATTGTACCCGAATGTACTAATTAATTGCAGATACGACACGGGAATGTTGTATTAACGGACGATAACAATCGCATTAACTATGCACTGTTTGTTAGTAGTAGCGTGGCGCAAGCTGTAGCTACAGACACGGAGGGTACAATCAGTATTGTGCAGATAGTTTAACTTTTGTTCTGTTCAAAGTTATTTTAATAAATATGCATTGCTAAATTCCATTCCGTTGCCGCTTCGATGACGCTGTTCAAGGCGTGCAAAAACGAGATGAATGTAATAAATAGCTTATCGTCGATCACGCCGATGGCATCTCATACGTAGCTATATACTATCTTCAGTCACATCCTGAAGTAGCCCACGTACGTGAGATATGGCTGTCTGTATATCACCTCGGAATCTCATATCGCTACGGAGAAATTATTATGAAGGACGGTCGTGCTGCGCTCCCCTGTTCTATCGGATTCCTATCCGATGATAACTACTGTTTTGAACTCTTGAGTGACATCATTTGGCCATTAAGTATTTATGAAACTACCTACATAACTAGTAAAGGTTATTCACTGTGTCATTGACCTTCTGCGGATGTGTGTCAGTGTATTCGGTATCGGAAGAGGTTCACCTTAAAATTATTATCTATTCTAACAATATAGCGATCGCGGTGAACAGATGCATCGGATCAGTTCCGGCCGCTAATGGTCATCGGATACAAAGGTCGTTGTGATCTAATATCAGATGTCCAAAAACATTTTATAATATTTATTATAACGATCTGCGCCCGCGGCGCTGAGCGTGTTTTAAATTCTCGATTTGAAACGGCGATAGCTCATCGGCTAAAGGCATTTAACAGACGCGGCAGAGCGGTCGTGAGTTCGAACCCCAATGATGATATTATCACACTTCTGTCTAAAAACTGTAACTGAGAATAGTCATTTTATTCAGTAATATTCTTTAAAAAACCTTGTAATTATGAAATGTTCAGCTGTTTAATTTCTGAAGTTGAATTGGTTTTAATGACCGTTCGTGCACAAGCTTTAAAATAACACTCCCTCCACTATAGCTGTTAACAAAAGGCCAAACACACACACACATAAATAGTACGTTTAAGCTAGCCATTACTTCTTAAACATGGGTACTTATGTGTGTTATTAATTATCCTAATACATACGTAATAGCCACAACACAACTGGACTATGAGTAAGCAGTACGTGTTCCTGAGATAATGGTGTGGATTAGAAACAAGAGAAATGACCAGCGAACATACAGTACCTACAGCCAGTGGTCATATCGTCTGCGGGCTGCGGGGTAAGCAGACATACAGACACGCAGCCATTGTGTGGATATCACATAATAATTATGTGGCGGCTACTAGGTACATAAATAAACATAGTCTGTGATTCACAGCAATCACGGTCATTCGCGAGCTTTCAGAAACGAGCTCACTCATAATTACGTGAGTGGGTTTATTACTGAAATTGTTTCAATGAAAATGTGGAAAAGGTTTTGGTTGCATTTTACATTATAATTACCGCACCTTCTATAAGTGTGTATGTTTGCGGGCGGTGCTGCATTCTGCATCTAAACTTGGATCTAGTTTTTGCGGAATGAAAACTAAATATTTTTGCAAATCATTTTAAAATAGTCTCTTGAATTCCCGTAAAGTAGCGCCTGATTACAGATAACTTGTCACGATGTTGATACATATTACGTGTCTGGAGCTGTTACACTGGCACAGGAACTCACAGTGGGCGAGGCTTAGCTTCCCGTTTGGACAGTCAAATTAATAGTTTGTGCTCCGCAGCTACAGTCGCACAAGTTTATTATTAAGTATTGTCGACGGCGGAAGTAAAGGGTCTGCGACAAGAGCAACGACTACTTTACTATGTGATATGATACGTTATGTTATATTTGACTTCAATATGCTATACTTACCAGCCCAGTAAATTTAAGGCTTGAATAATGAACGGTATGTACCTATTCATTGATCAAAATGAATAAATCGTAATCGTATTATTGACTGTTCTACGAGAAATGCATTGTTTGATATGAGTCAGTTCTTTAAAATTCCTACGTTACACAAAAACCACAAAAGCCAGTAAAAACTCACATGTATTATAATCTAAATCTGTCTGCTTAGTAATCAGTGGTCTGCATCAGTTCCGAGCACCCTCGCTAGATCACAGCGAGACCTTCGCCTCGCTGCGCCGGCGCACAGCCAGTTGTATGTACAGTCAAACAAGATATTTGTTATAATTCGTACTTATTACAGGCGAACAAAAACATATTTCCCCTACACTGCCAATATTCGTTCTAATAATGAGCAAAATAACTTTTGAAGCTATGACATACTTAAGAGATTGACGTAAAATATTGAACTTTTCATTACACTCATGAGATTGTTTAATGGTAGTTGCTAGTTAGCTGCCTGTGTTTAACAGAAAGCTAGTTTGCCTGTACTTACGACGAGTACGTCAAATGACACGTTACGTATTAGCTTTGCATAGCCGCTGTTTAATTAACAGATGTGTTGGTAATGTTGTGACTTCTGTTCTTTGTGTTGGGCATGTTTTCAAGTACCTAGCCTCATATATAATGTACTGCAGTGTGTAATTATATACGTAGCCTACGTTATAATGTATTTGCAGCTCATGTCCTGTTCGCTTTCCAAACCTTGAGCTTATGTTACGTCACCACACAATACACGTGGCTTAGATACACATAAACTGACGCCGTGCTCCCTTGGGGTAGGCAGGGGCAGAGCTTACAGAACTGAAGATTGTGCGGAAATGCGCTAATACTAGCAGGAAGGATATCACGACTAATTTCTTTCTTAATGTCGAAAGCAGAACAGCTGGTTGTACATATTTAATCATCAATTAAGCCAAATACATGTTAACGGATAGTGGCAGATACAACGTGACAAACGTTCTAATTGAACTTTAATTAACTAGTAGTGCGAGAGAGTTTACTGACCCACGGAACTGGGCATTGACGCCTGACAGCACAGTGAGTGGGGGATGGTCAGCATCAGCGCCTGCATTTAGTTTCAAAAGTCTGATAGTTAAAAACTGTGTTAGGTTAAACGAGTGACAAACTTTACTATGGGAACAACTCTGCAATATGAAGAAAGCCTAACCTAACTCTCTGTATAGAAGCCAGAGCCATACATCACATAATTTTTACATTGCCATATTTGATCGAAGTACATACATGTCATGTCATAACTGAAGTAACCTTGATGTTCACGACACATCACATTCTGTGTGCTGCGTCCGTCAAGTACGTACTTGTGACGATTTACACTTTCATGGGGATATTTCTGCAACAACGACAACTAATAAACTTATTAGCGAAGAGAACAAAACGATTAACCGTGTTAATGAACACATCGCTAATAGTGCGTGCGGCTTTCGAAAGGTTCGTTTTCCAATTAAATAGCTGGAATGGAGAAGATTGCTTTCTAATTTTAGTTCAAAACATAAAAAAAGTCTCGAAACGATTTTTGCTTAAGTATTCACATTGTTTTGGAGGAGTGCCGAATTAATCGGTGCCAGTGAGGGCCGGAGTAACGGGGCGGGCAGTGCGTCCGGCCGTTGCCCACGGATATACATAAAACTGGGCATACATTGCCCACATATGCTTAACCCGTCGCTTTGTATGCGGAGCCGCGGGCAGTCGCGCGTATGCAAGCGGACGCGATTTTTGATATATCGGCCCTCGACCGCAATTTCGATTTGGCGAGGTTTCAATACTTGATAGGATTTGAGTCTGTATGTATAATGTATGGCGGCTGTCATACTAGTACAGGGTGATGCAATAACGGTACTTACATTGGCGCTCTGTATCCCAAATGCTGTGTACTTTATACTTAAGCCAAATTGTGGGTAATAAGAACTAAAGGAGTACAATAATAAAATTCATAGAATGAGGCTGTTTGCGTTCCAATAAATTAAAAAAAAACTATATTTTTCAATCAACGTGTTTACCTTTTCTGTAATTTCTTTTCAGGCATGTTGTGTCTATTTCAATAACTACAATAAGTAGCTATGTCGTGATGACGTGATATAATAACATGTAATATTGTCACAGTTTTCAATTATCATGACAATATCAGACTTTAATCGAGCATTGACGAACATGAAACTTGTACATCGCCATATCAGTACCTACAGGGGAAATTATCGCTCGTTATCACACCTAATTTAATCATATGGGATGATTTCGGATTTTGTTAATATTGCAGCCTCCACGGGCGCTAGAGTGAACATCCAGCGCACCCCGCAGTCAGCTTCGCTGCATGTCTAGGCTAGCAGGAAAGACAGAAGACATTAATAGCACACAGGAGAGCAATCATTGTGCTGAAGGCAACCCCAACATAGTTTGAAAGAGGCAGAAGGGAGCTGCTGACCATCGACTTGGACCACTTAAACGACTTCGATGACATCCTTCGGTTGGACTACACTCTGGAGAAGAAGTGACAATTCCGTCACGCGGTCGGCACAGTCCCAGCTGGACCAACGTAGCTGCACACTTGCTCATCATCTAACACCAACGTTCATACCGACACACGCTCATGCGACGGAAGCTAGTCTGAACGAGGATAAGCAGTGCTGTGACAAAGGTCACTCCATTATGTCATGGTTCGAAGACTTGTCGACTGTTGACTGTGGAGGCGAGGTGGAGGTCGCGGTCACATTCCTAATACGCGCCAGTTTTAATGAGTATGTCAATATTATACATTTATTGACGGAAATACATATCAATGTCACAAAACCAATTGGCTAAATTATGAATGAATTAATGTAAGGGTAATGAGACCTACAGGGCGTAAGCAGAACAACTATTCGACTTTGACGGACGGAAAAACACCAAAGTTTTTCCATATGTCTTCATAAATGGTCTACACAAAAAAAAAACTAAAAAAAAAATAGAAACATGATGTTAAACATTATAAAAAACCTATAAGTATACAATAACAACGCAGAGATCGGTTCTTTAATTATGCAGAAATCCGTCGGAAGCCACATCTCAGCACTTCTTACAACTACGAGTAATATTATTGTAATGCCTTAGTTCTTATAGCATTACAAGCGCAAAAACGTTCACAAAAACATGTATGATTTAAATAATAAGACACATCATGAATTGGTTGCAAAATTCACATCATTTTCAATAAAATAAATCACAGAAGGTTCACAAAAACATCGCGATAGCGAAAACCCCCGAAACTAAATAAATTGATTCCATCTTATAAGTATTTACCCAATTTTATCCAAATTAGCTGTTTGCCAGCGACGTCGTCCGTATAGATTTCTTATTTATTTTAGATTTTTCAGAATTATAAATAATTCTTTAACTATTTTTTCTTATCTTTTTAACCGAAAGCCCAAATACTAATTATTTGTATTGTTATTTATTTTTGGAATTTTCATACAAATGTTCATACCTTGTTTAACCCCTCACAAAGAATGTCCAAACATCCTTAGTGGATGCCTACGTCTTGTAGGAACTTTGAGTGGAGTTCAGGTGTAAAGGCTCTGCTTTCATGAATCATTCAGCTATTCTTTAGAACAACAATATAACCTACTCTTGTAGGTATAAGCAGCGTAGGATACGTTGTAAGAACATTAACTGCACTGATCTGTTTCTTGCCAGCAGCTCATGCGAGTCACTGCGGACACTTGTGTGCGTGAACTCCTCACTCGCTATAAGGAGTGGATCTTCTACACTCGCTGTTATCGTTGCGTGTCCGTGGTTCAGTATCAAGGGTATCGGCCGGCCGCTGGTCGCCGTTGTTTATAACTAACAGTTACATAAGCGCGCGCGCAGTGCCGGCATGCGACGCGCGCGGAAGGCAGCGCGGGCGCCGGCGGCGTCGCTGGCGCTCGTTGTGACAACAATTCTGGCTGTGGTGGCTGCAGCCGCAGCTTCAGCATCACCAATTCCTGACACCCTCTCAGCGCTCGGCGCCATCTTGCCGCCCTTCGTCAGCGAACACTTCGATGAGCTGGTGAAAGCGGCGTCTGCTAGCTGTACGTGTTTGTAGTGGACGTTGTTGGCTTTGATGAGCAAGAAGTGGTGCAGTGTGATGTGCGGTGTTTGGTAGTTGCACAGTGCGATCTGAAAGTAGACCACACCTGATGGTATGATAGGAACAGCATAATCATCAATCACCGCGCGGAAACTGTAGACAGCGTTGTGAGGAAAGTGGCTGTAGAGTGTAGGATCTTGGATAGAAAGGAATAGGGCCATCATCCTCTTGAACGTCGTATCAGTTCAACACTGCATACGTACCAGTTCACAGAACATTAGCGTGAAGATTTTTATAAACTGTCTTTGAACTTGAATTTGTGGCATAATACACACAATATACTTACCTACCTACATTTTCTTTCAATTATGCTATGTTGGTTGTAAATATAGTAATGCAAAGTTAGGCCATTGACACTTTGACAGCGATGCGGACGATTTTTTTTGATCCCAATGAACTCTTTCCCTTTTTTGTTTATATATTTGTTCATAGGTAATATTACATGTTTTAGTTTGTATAATTAATGTATTTAAGTACCTACATTTTCCTTATAAGGCTAATTATAATTCCACTAGAACTACAACAATAGAGCTCTTATTGCAAGTGTTTCATACATAAATCTGTTCGATCTCTATTCGCTGGCCCTGTTGAAGTAAGACTTCCAATGTAGCCACTAATAACTTACTGCTACCATAACGGGTTACTAAACTCGTACATTTCGATCCTCCCAGGGCAGAAGTTAACGTCCTATAATCCGCTTATTTGTATAACGTATTACTTCAGCTGAAAAAGTACGAGTTTGGTAAAGTAGCTCACTCAATCATCATAATTATCATCCTGCGGAAATCTGCCACCACCTTCATAAATCGAGACTATTGTCAATAAGAAAGACAACGGATGAATTCCGAATTCCGGATTCCGGATCTTCCTGTGTCTTTTAAAAAGTACAAAAGTTTGATCAGCGACAGAACTATAGTTATTAGCGCGGGGCGGGGGGAATTCCTATTCATTTATAATGAACTATTACTTTGCCCGCGACTTCGTCCGCGTGTATTTCGTACTTTACTGTCGAAAATGTATCTTTACGATCTTTATCATTTATTTAGATAAATAAGTATTCGGACCAATTTTTAAGTTTATAGATCAAAGGAACAACTAGATTTTTCAAATAAACTGTGTCGTCTCTTTTCACCACGACAGGGCTTGTTTTAAAAAAAAAAGGGTTTGTTACGTTTTCATTGTACCTACTTATTACTTAAAGATTATTTATAAGTACCTACCCATTTTTGAGTTAATGGAAGCAAGCAGTAAAATCCGCCCCTTAAACTTTACTCCACTTGTCCACCTCAGTAGGAGTAGATTTTTCGAAAAACCCTAAAATGCATAGCTTTTATTTTTTTGTTTTAGGTAAATATTAGTGTTCCATAAGATCACTTTGTTGTCCGTCTGTCAACCTATCCGTCTGTCAATACCCTTTACAAATTTTGACACCCCCAATCCCTCTTTACCGGGTAGTTTAGAAAAACAAAAATGACAAACTTCATAATTTACTTAGATAAGTATTCGTGCTAAGTTTCTAGTTTATTAACTCAAGGAATAAGATTTTTCATACAAACAAAATCCCGCCTTTTCAACTCCTTAAAGGTTGAATTTCCAAAAAACCCCTTCTTAGTGCTCCCCTACATTAGGTATATAATTTAAAGGAAGCCGTGTGCAAAATTTCACATTCCTAATTTCCTAGTCCCAGTAGTTTCGGCTGTGCGTTGATAATAATAAGTCAGTCAGCCAGTCGGTCAGTCAGTCAGTTTCTCCTTTTAAGATACAAGATGATGGTAGGTTCTTTATAATATACATCTCGACACAATTACTCACTTCATAAGCTTTTTTAATTAAATCACTCAAACGAATAATTTAAAGTTAGAATAAACTGTGGCTAACCTCTCCAAAGTAACATTAAGTATATGTTAAACACTTATGAAGAGCATCACATTCACAGCAAGTGGACCTCCAGACATCTCGCACAAGATCACACTTCAATGTTTACGAAGCAATGACTTTTAAATAATAAATGTCATCATAATCAAATCCTTAATAGCTTTATGTATAATATATTATATAAAAAAGAATGCATTAACATAGCATCATAATGGATCAGAATCTATCGCGTACAAAGGTAATAATTTAAAATACATCGACAAAGGTCAATGTTAGTAAGTTGAACAACATCAACAAAAGGTTCCCGCTGAGAGCGAGCCGAGTGGGCGAGTGGGCGAGTGAGTGCACTGTCCAGTGTATCGTGGACCACGGCCGAACAGACCTCAGTACTGAATTTGGCAAAGTTTTCGGCACTCGCCTTCACAAGTAACGCGCCACTAAAGTCCCAAGATGTGCTGGACGCTTGGCGTCTCAAACAATGTTTTAAACCGTGATTTATGGATGATAACTACAGATTAACTATATTGAAACTTAGTGAACATCATAATCAAAATAACTTAATGGTCATGTTAATCATTTTATTTTGTTCAGAAACACGTTCTGGTATTTTCGTCGCTATACATAGACACCCGCCGTGGTTCCTAAAGACATCTATCGATATTGACGTCATAAGGGGCCGGCGAAGCATGCATAGTTCATACAAACGTAATACCAAAATAATTTGTAAATCAAACATATTCTTAGGTGGTGGTGTGTATTTATTTTTACAGAATATCCCAAATATATATTTTGAAGGACACTCATATAAAGACGAGATAATGAGGAATTTCAAATTACTATAGAAAACTTATTTTTCTCATAACTCGTCTTTAAATCAGTGTCCATTCAACATTTCAATCGAAATCTTTTTATGACAAGAAATAATGCACACAAAAAACTGTTTTCCAAAAAAAAAAAACAATCGACTTCCAAAAAAAGCACTACAAAGTGAAAAATAACTTTAATTTCGGAAGTCGGTGTCGTTGTTTGCGCATATTCGTTTTTTCGATACCGACTTCCGAAATTAAAGTTATTTTACACTTTGTAGTGCTTTTTTGGAAGTCGGTTGTTTTTTTTTTTGGAAAAAGTTTTTACTTTTTAGTTGCCCACACATATTCATATAACACTACTTTAATATCAGTGACAGAAAGGTATTAAAACATCATCAGTATAAACTAAGTGGGAGAAAATCATATTATTAAACACATCTGCGTACCTCTTAAGAGGGTACAGGCGTGATGTTATGTTGTGTGATTGCGTAAACAATGCATACTTAGGCGATAGCAGCAATCGCGGTTGATTTGCTGGCATTTATTGAAGAGTTCCGTTGTCTGTCTCCGAAACTCATCATCAGATCTTTACAAAATTTAGATATCTTTACAAAATTTAGATGGGACCATTTCGGAATAAACCCCTTTCGAACAAAAACAGAATTTTGCAAATCCGTCTATATATGACGGAGTTATGCCCGAACATACATAAAAAATAAATTTAAAAAAATATAAACATACGAATAGAGAACCTTCTTCTTTTTTAGAAGTCGGTTAAAAAGAAAATTCCTAAAGTCCCAGAAAATTCTTGCAATGCGTGCCTTCTAAGACTGTAGCGTTATTTGAAACATGTTCCAGGTGACGCTCTCCCGCAGCAACTGCTGTTCTCTCGCAGCACGTCCTTAGAAGCGCCGCTGACGCAGCTACTGAGGATCACGCGAGGTGGGCGGCGCGCGCTCAGCGTGTCCAGTGCAGCCAAACGCGTTCGGCGCGACGACGACGACGCACTGGTGCTGTACGTGCCCGGCTGGTGGAACACCCCCACCGACGCCTCCTCGAGCGCCGTCGTGCAAGCGCTCATGAACAAGCACTCCACCGTGCACCTCCTCGACACGCGCCTCTCTTTCTGCCGAGGATACGTCACCGCCGTGTCCAATGTGTCACCTCTTTCTCATATGCTCTTCAACTTCTTTAAGAAGCTACACAAATCAGGATACTCTCTATCCTCAATTCATATCATAGGCTTTAGTTTGGGCGCCCATGTCGCCGGTTTGACTGGGAAATTGGTGAGTAGAAAACTGAATACTACACTAGGTCGCATCACTGCGCTGGACCCGGCGAGGCCGTGCTTCGCGCGCTCCGAGTACAGGGTAGACAAGGGAGACGCGCAGTTCGTGCAGGTGATACACTCGAGCACCGGCGTGCTGGGCATCGAGGAGCCGCTGGGCCACGCCGACGTGTACGTGAACGGCGTGAGCGGCAAGCACCCCGAGTGTCGCGACCGAAGCATCAGCCTCGAGTGTGACCATGCGCAGGCCTGGAAGCTGTACTCGGCGTCGGCGATGAACGAGAAGTCGCTGATGGGCCGCCGGTGCGCTAGCTGGGACGAGCTGCTGCAGAACGAGTGCAGCGGGCAAGAGACTGTCCTAGGGTATTCGTGCAGCTCTAACGAGAAGGGGATGTTCCTCTACAAATCAGATGTGGAACATGAGCCGCAGTTTCGACAACGAGAGCTGCAAGTGTTCAACCCATTTAGCTTACTGAGATGGCCGTTCAGGAGCTGGCAAAGTAATGAGTAACAACAAACAATTATTATAATTAATAACTAGCCACTTAAAATAATAAGGTGCATCTGTGATTCTGTGTTCGTGAGTCGTGACAATTTTTGCAGAATAATCTATGATTAATTATTGCGAAGTACTTTGCCCCTATAACATCTAAGTACACAGCGTTGTGATTACGTGACTGTGATATTAGTTAAGTTTACCTTTGTGAAATGCAGTTTTGTTGTAAAAAAAAATGAAAAACTATCAAACAGCGTGTTTTATTTTTACGAACGTACAGCGACATCTAGTCAGTAGGTACAGTTGGTTGAGTTAATATTTTTATGTAGAGGTTCTAAAACTATCCGCTTGGCGCCGCCACCGGCAACTGTACTTAGTCAAGATTGATGGCCAGGGTTGGCTCACCATTAATAGTTGGACAGAGATTTGTGCGACGGATATTTACGTTATTTATTTAACCAGACACATAAATTGTGGTTATCTGCCGGTTAGTAACTTTAAGAAACAGCTACAGCTGGCCTACCGTTGCACTAAGTAACAACATTCCGTACTATAAATTTATCTTTCAAACTACAGTGGAGTAATAAAAAAAGCGAGAAATAAAAACATTATTACAAAAAAAAACCGACTTCCATAAAAAACACTAAAACAACACTTGTTAAAAAGTTTTTATTTCTCGCTTTTTAGTGGGTCTGTTTATAATGTATCTATGTTACAAAAGCCTAATGTCAACTTGCTCATCGCCTTTTGCAAAATATTGCTTATCCCGATGCAGAGACGTTAGTTGTTGAGGAGTTCTCCTGGTACTCCACCATCAGCTCCATTTCACCATTCGCATTGTGACGAGCATAAATTCCTTAGCAACCATATTAAAGTAATCGAATCGCAACCCGTGAAATACTTATTATTGAGTAGTTCCGGTGGCCGTCTGTGGTATTCATCATCAGTTCCACTTCACCAAATGGTGCTTTCCGAGAGCAAATACACGAGTAAAAAAAATAATTATAATACCATTTATATAATACCCTATAGCATCTACCTACTACAGACCTATGTATATACTTACACTTTACATACATTCACATTTATTCATCATACTCTTTTATCAGGTTTACATTTTATTTTGCGAATCGGCCTAAAACGATTCATTTCCTTATTTATTTACCAAATTAAATATTTCTATAGTTTTCATTGTTATGACATTTACGTCAGGCTGTCAAACTGCTATTACTTTTTTCTGTAAATTTTCTCTCATAATTTCTTACTGGCTTAGTCTATGAAGGTTACTTTTGATTTGTATAATTTTAAATTATTTTTATCTTTATGTTAGCTCAAATATTGTATTTTATAGATAATTGTGACTGTTTATTGAATAACTGTATCCTAACTTAAATTTATAAAAATAATTAACACTCTCTCAGTATTCATCAAAGAGGTTTTTAAAAACAAATATTTCTGGCCGCTTCAAGCTCATGACAGGAGCATATGTTATGAAGAAAACTTCAATTTTCGAAAGAACTAAAAGAAGTGAAGATGAAAAAACAAATGGGAGACTGATATAAAAGGACCTCTGACACATTATTTAGATGATTTCTGCTCTGGTTTCACTTAAAGAAACATCTCCGCTACAGACCACGTCCAATTACTAAAGGAAAAGTACAACAGAAGTCAAGCCTCAACTAAACTTAACTAAACTACTATTTTGACTTCATATCTTGACGGAGTGACTACGCTGAAGTCCAGAGGACCATCTTCTCTTCATCTATTCTCCACTATCTATCACTACTGTGACCTGTGGCTTCGCACTTGAAAAAAGAAAAACGGACTGCGACTACAAAAACCTCTCTTCTTTCTACTGAGTGATATTGGTATCTTTTTTAATCATTTATGTATTTTTTATCTCTAATTATATTGTTCAAATTTACTTCATACCCTTTTATTTTGTTAGGTTAGTAGATTTGTTACAGTTTGGCGCCCAATGTAAAATAGCTAGTTCTTTCAAATTTTTAATATCTAATTTTTCCTCCTCAGGCCCTCAGCACTCCTCTTGAAGACTCCTTTACTCAACACATCTTCATACTTCACTTATACTACACCCCCACACACATTCCTTTACCCACTGGTAATTGGCATCCATTCTTCGCTTGGAAGTGTTCTTAAAACCATTCGTGGTCACTTGCAAGTTGGGTTTGGCTTACTCTACGACGTACTATAGGAGAATATCCTGTAGTCGTTACCACTTACACATAACTCTCTACTTATACCTCACTACTCTGCACCCCACACACTTGCACACCACTACGTTTACCCACTGGTAATCGTACCCAGTCTTTGCTTGTAAGTGTTCTTAAAACCACTCGTGGTCATTTACAAGTTGAGGACTGGTACACTCCACGACAACTACAGGACAATATCCTGTGGTCGTTTATACAATCTTAAACTTATAACACTTTAACAAATACTTCACTATTCTACATACACACAACACATGTATCATATGATTCACTCTCCCTAGATTAAACACTCTTGGGTCCTCTTAAACTCCGAGTCCTCTTAAATACTCTCGAGTAGTCGAGTCTTAAACTCGTCTTTAGCACTCACTCCGAGTCGTCTTTAGCACTCTAATCATTTACCTCCCTTTAACACTATTTTATCCTCATTTAACATTAAATTATGGATAGGACTATTTTCTTTGAACTTCTAAACAAAACTGAGCTTGAATATGAAATAAAAATTAGATTAGAGGAACCAAAAGATACAGTAATACAACTTAAAAAACAAATTCTTCAACTCGCACCTCATACTCCCTCTGAAGATATTTTAGATTCAATATTGGAAGTTAAAACTGATTTGGACGAACTTACCACTTCACTAAATTATATTGAATCAAAACTACTATTGTTAGAACAGGGTAACCATAGATTCAACAAAAAAATTAAAACTTTTATTAATCATGTATTTCATCGACTAGAGAGGATTGATACTGATTCAGATCCCTCAGAGGTAAATCGTTTATCTCAAACTAAAGAGAGATTTTTCACCTTAGAATCAAAATTTATTTCTTTAACAACTGTTTCCAATGACATCAACCCTCAATCTATATTAGTCAATCGTCCCTCTGCTACTCCTAATAGCCCCAATGATAGTACTATGTTTCATACTATACTCCCCGATATTCAGTCTCAACCTCTAAACTCAATTTCTTATAATTCCCTTAACGAATTAAAACGAATTAAATACGACGGAAACTCTTGTCCACGTTCATTTATCCAGAAAATCCAGGAATTTAGTATTTCTAGGAATATTTCTTCAAACAAATTATTAGATCATGCTTTCGAATTACTTACCGACAACGCTTTACACTGGTACCGTTTTAAACGTGACTCTTTGTTATCATGGGACGAACTTTGTGAAGGTTTGGTTACAGACTTTGGCGGTTTTGACTATGACCATAAATTATTAGAAGCAATTAATAGCCGAACTCAAGGCAAGGATGAACCTATAGTTATTTTTGTTTCCATACTAACTGGCATGTTTTCCAGACTTTCTGAAAAACTATCGGAAACTAAAAAACTTCAAATAATTATTCGTAACATCCGACCTTGTTACTCACCTTATATCGCGAATAATAATATTAATTCTATTCTTGCGCTTATTTCATGTTGTCAAAAATATGAAGAATTCCTAGACAAAGAGAAACGTTTCCGCGAACCTGAAACTACAAATAATCCTTTAACTGTCGAATTTAACTATAAATCTTCTAATTTAACGTCAAAGCCCTCAACCTCCAACGCGTTTTCTCCTAGAACAAATTTTAATCGATTTAACAATAAACCTCGAGTTAATACTATTAATAAAGTTAATAATAATGCATTTTGTGTACGCTGCCGTACTAATGGTCATACATTAACTAATTGTTCGCAACCTCGTACATTAATTTGTTTTAAATGTGGTTTAAAAGATGTTAAATCTACTGATTGCCCTATTTGTAATAAAACTAACAATCCAAAAAACTAGATAATGACTTGGGTAGTAAAAACTTTAATCAATCAGACTGGCATGATTGGTTACAAACCATTAAAAATTTCTTTCATTGTTACAAAACAACTTCAATATTCGATACTGAAAAAGATTTTAATCGTCCTTTTATTGATATTGCTATCAATGACAAAATATTTTCCGGCTTACTAGATAGCGGTAGTTCTATTACAATACTTGGTAATAACTCCCATCTAGAAATCTTAAAATTAGGCTTCACGTTATCCAAGTCATTTTCAATGACAATTACTACTGCCAGTAATCATAAAAGTAAATCCCTTGGCTCAATTGACATTCCGATTAAATACAATAATCAAACTCATCTAATCCAAGCCTTCGTGTTCCCAGATATATCTCCTTCAATTATCTTGGGAGTCGACTTTTGGAAAAAATTTAATCTTATTCCACATATACTTTCTTCGGCTTTTAAAGTAAATACTAAATGTTCAGTAGTTACTGAAACTACGAAACAAGTACTTCCTTATAATCATCTCACTTTAGAGCAAAAAACTATCGCTGATGACATGATTAATCGATTTAAAGCTATATCATTTGAAAGTAGAGGAATACTGGGCCGCACTCATCTTATTAGTCACCATATCGATACTGGGGATACACCTCCTATTAAACAACGTTGTTACCGTCTTTCTCCTGAAAAACAAAAAGCTCTCATTATGGAAGTTGATAAAATGATAGAATGGGGTGTTATTGAAAAATGCGAAAGTCCTTGGCTTTCTCCGGTTATCATTACACCTAAAAAGAATGGCGAATGGCGTTTCTGTGTAGATAGTCGTAAATTAAATTCAGTTACTCGTAGAGACGCGTACAGCCTTCCATTTGTTAATGAAATTTTAGATAATCTTAAAAACGCTAAATTTCTTTCTAGCATCGATATTGCTAAAGCATTTTGGGAGATTCCTCTGAAAGAAGCAGATAAAGATAAAACGGCTTTTTATGTTCCTGGTCGAGGCATGTATCGTTTTGTAATGATGCCTTTTGGTTTAACTAATGCTCCGGCTACTCAGCAAAGACTTATGGACATGCTTTTTACTCCTGAATTTGACAATAAAGTCTTTTGTTATCTTGATGATATAATAATCGTTTCTGAATCATTTGAAGAGCATATCTCTTATCTAGTTAAAGTTCTTGAGAAATTAACGTTTGCTAATTTGACTATTAATTTCGATAAAAGTCAATTCTTTAAAAATGAACTAAAATACTTAGGTTTCATTGTAGATGAAAACGGTTTACGCTCAGATCCGGCTAAAATTAAATCAATACTCGAATTTCCTATTCCCACTACTCGTAAAGAAGTGAGAAAATTTATTGGAACTTGTAGCTGGTTTCGTCGTTTCATTCCTAACTTCAGCACAATTGCAACTCCACTTAATAAATTAACTTCTTCCGGTAAAAACGCCCCGAAATTCATTTGGGATATTGATGCTACTCTAGCTTTTAATAAATTAAAAGAAGCTCTTACTACTACTCCTATACTAGCTTGTCCTAACTATGATCTTCCTTTCTCTGTACATTGTGATGCTTCTAACTTTGGCATCGGTGGTATGTTGACCCAAACTAAGGATGATAAAGAAGTAGTTATAGCCTATATGAGCAAATCTTTTAATAAAAATGAGCGCAATTACTCAACTACAGAAAGAGAAACTCTTGCGGTAATTACAGCTTTAGAACATTGGCGTTGTTATATCGATAATGGTAAACAGTTCACTGTTTATACGGATCACGCAGCACTTAAATGGTTTCTAAACTTATCCAATCCATCCGGTAGGCTCGCGCGGTGGGCTCTGAGGTTGTCATCTTTTAATTTTATTCTAAAACACAAAAGAGGTAAAGACAATTTAGTTCCTGATTTACTCTCTCGTAATTCTACATGTCCACTTGGTGTTAATCCTATCTCACTTAATTCTCAACCCGTATCTCCAGCATTGGAACAATATAACAAACTACTTTTGGAATGCCGTAACAATCCTGATCAATATCCCAATTATACTATTCGCGAAAATAAATTATTCCGCTATACTCTATCTCCTTACGCTTTATCTGAAGATTTCGCGTGGAAAGAAGTTCCTCATCCTAATCTCCGGGAAATCCTTATCAAAGATAACCATGGATTCCCAGATCAACCACATTTAGGAATTTTTAAAACTTATAAAAAATTATCACTTCTTTATTACTGGCCAGCTATGTTTAAGGATATCGCTAAAATAATTTCTAGCTGTGATAATTGCTTAACTTACAAACACGCAAATCACTCTCCCTTTGGCCTTATGGGTAAACCAAAAATTTGTTCCAGGCCTTTTCAAACAATTTCTTTGGATCTAATGGGTCCTCTACCTATGACTAGACGTAGAAATCAATTCATCTTAGTGGTTAACTGTTGTTTCACTAAATATTCCCTGATCTTTCCACTAAAACGAGCTACTAGCGCTAATGTCATCTCTAACTTAGAAAATTTTGTTTTTCTAGTTCATGGAGTACCTCAGACTATTATTATGGACAATGGATCGCAATTCCAATCCCATGAATTTCGAAACTTTCTGGGCAGATATAATATACCATACGTATCTTTCTCTCCTAACTACTGCCCTCAGGTTAATCCCACTGAAAGATACAATCGTACTATAATCACAGCTTTGTCATCTTTGGTTGGTGAAGACCATAGATCTTGGGACACCCATCTTCCTAAAGTCCAATACGCTATGAATAGTACAACTAATACTACTACTGGTTTTACTCCTAACTTTTTGCTCTTTGGACGTGAAACAGTTACTTCTGGCTCACTTTATACGCCATCTAATAATCTTGATGAAATCGTGTTTCTACCTAGGGACATCTATGCTACTAACATAGGTTTATTGTCTGCAACTTTTGATAAAGTTCAGATAGCCCTCCATATTGCTCATGCTCGTAACACTTCAAGTTACAACGAAAGTCGTTCCTTTAAAGAATATAACGTGGGAGATATAGTCTGGAGAAGAAACTATGTAAATAGTCAGGCTGGGACTTATTTCAGCGCAAAATTAGCGCCAAAATATGTTAAGTCCACTGTGTTGCAGAAATTATCCCCATTGGTTTATATACTAGAGGATCCTAATGGCAACCAAGCTAAATGGCATATAAAAGATTTTAAAATATAATGTATATAATTATGTAAATAATTCTCTTAAAACTAGATTTTTTTTTTATGGTTGGTAAACCATTCAGAAGATTATTTTAATTTCTCTTTTTATCTGTTCTTTTCAGATAATTTTATTTAGATATGTTGCCTAACCTTTATTATTTGACTGACTTATTTTTCTCTTTGATGACTAATTTGTCTTCATCAACTATTTTGTAGTTGATTGGATCAATTCCTTGTAGGAATTGTTTTTCTTTTCAAAATTCAAAAAAAATACTATCTCTAGTATAAAAACTTCTGCAATTACCTTTTCGATTTAAATTATATCTAAACCATTTAATAATTTGATAGGATTTTTCTGTTCTTCTTAATAAAAACTGATTTGTGGTAAAAACTCTCTCTTTAAACCAATAACTAGACTTTTTAGAAATATTTTCTCTGAAGATATTATCTTAAACTTACTGAATCATTTTAAACTTATCATTTCACTCATCAACATTAAAACACTCAGCTTTCCTTTAAAACCTATTTGGTAAAATCTTATTCCATCTTTCTCTTTTTGAGCGGTAGCAACTCACTAAATAAGCCCCTAATGCCTTGTTTTCGGAGCGGTAGCAACTCATTAAATAAGCCCCTAATGCAAATTTTTTTTAGAGGTTTTCTTAAACCCTCTAATTCTTAAACTCAAGTTTTACTTGAGCTTTTCTTAAACTAGGACTCAAATTTGAGTTCTCTCAAACTTAAGTTTTTCTTAAACTTGGGTTATTCTTAAACTCAAAACTAACTTGAGTTTTCTCTCAACTGGAGGTTTTTCTTAAAACTTGAACCTTTCGAGCGGATAAGCAACTCGTTAAAAAAGCCCTAATGCTCTCTTTCTATTTGGGTTTTCAAACAGGTGCGGGTTACGACACCTAATTAAAAAAATAAGCCTTCGTAATTATAAATAAATATTTCCTTGTTGGAGTATGCGTCATTAAATGTGAACCATATCTCCTATGTGTGATTGAATGGGAGTGTTCGACGAAAGCATGGAAGAGGTTGTGTGTTAGATCAAGGACTTATTTTTAACCTTTACAAAATTTTTGTTCTAGACCAAAAATTTTCTCGGGGTCGATGGGGAAATATAGCATCTACCTACTACAGACCTATGTATATACTTACACTTTACATACATTCACATTTATTCATCATACTCTTTTATCAGGTTTACATTTTATTTTGCGAATCGGCCTAAAACGATTCATTTCCTTATTTATTTACCAAATTAAATATTTCTATAGTTTTCATTGTTATGACATTTACGTCAGGCTGTCAAACTGCTATTACTTTTTTCTGTAAATTTTCTCTCATAATTTCTTACTGGCTTAGTCTATGAAGGTTACTTTTGATTTGTATAATTTTAAATTATTTTTATCTTTATGTTAGCTCAAATATTGTATTTTATAGATAATTGTGACTGTTTATTGAATAACTGTATCCTAACTTAAATTTATAAAAATAATTAACACTCTCTCAGTATTCATCAAAGAGGTTTTTAAAAACAAATATTTCTGGCCGCTTCAAGCTCATGACAGGAGCATATGTTATGAAGAAAACTTCAATTTTCGAAAGAACTAAAAGAAGTGAAGATGAAAAAACAAATGGGAGACTGATATAAAAGGACCTCTGACACATTATTTAGATGATTTCTGCTCTGGTTTCACTTAAAGAAACATCTCCGCTACAGACCACGTCCAATTACTAAAGGAAAAGTACAACAGAAGTCAAGCCTCAACTAAACTTAACTAAACTACTATTTTGACTTCATATCTTGACGGAGTGACTACGCTGAAGTCCAGAGGACCATCTTCTCTTCATCTATTCTCCACTATCTATCACTACTGTGACCTGTGGCTTCGCACTTGAAAAAAGAAAAACGGACTGCGACTACAAAAACCTCTCTTCTTTCTACTGAGTGATATTGGTATCTTTTTTAATCATTTATGTATTTTTTATCTCTAATTATATTGTTCAAATTTACTTCATACCCTTTTATTTTGTTAGGTTAGTAGATTTGTTACAACCCATATACCCTATATGGGTATTGTATAAATAATACCCATATAGGGTATATAGTTGTGCCTATAATATTTGAAGAGTTCTTCGATTTCTCCAGGATCCCATCATCAGAAATGGATTTTGACAAAAATGGAACCAATCTGGAAGTATATCCTTTGAAATAAAAAAATATTTTTCCAAATCGGTCTATAAATGACGGCGTACTGAGGTAACAAAATAAAAAAAATATAACCGAATTGATAACAGTCATCCTCCTTTTTTAAACTCGGATATTCGGTTACTGCTATACAGGGTGTGGACTGTGGATCCATTAAATGGATTGAATTATGATTTTCCATGATTGCATCTATGCATTCTGTACATCACACTAACTAAAAACATTGTACAAAAATAATTGCTGCGAAATTTATTTTATTTTTGGTGTGAATAAACCTGGTTTTGTGCTCCGTGGAATAAACACTGCTTTCAATAGCGCGCATCGTAACGTAAGTACGTAAAACATTGCGCTTATGGATGCATGCATCAGGGGTAGTGGGATTTTCAAAGTTAAATTATAACATTTAAAACTCGTTTTTGTAAAAAAAAATGTCATAAAAAGTGGAACTTTGACCTTTAATATATCCGTATATCAGAAGGTTCCCAGGTGTGGTCCAGAACAAAAAATATCACAATGATGAGAACAATAAATGACTATCGGCTGGATTTTGCGTCTTTTTACAACCATAATAAAGAGACAAAAACAAAAATAAAGACACATAATAAAGGGTATTATATTTTATTCTATTCTATTTTTTTAAATAATCTCATATCACCTCTTGAGTGTCTCTATACTTAGTTAATTACATTTTCTCACAATTACCTAAAACGTAGCACGTCAGTTAAGGCGTCCCCTAAACTATTCAAATCAGATAGCTTTCCTTTAGGGCGTGAAATTTCATTAACCTCGCTGTAGTTGGAGCAGCAATTTGGTAAAATATCACGTTTCTCAGGCCATTTATATTCCATCAGAGCTCATCAATATATCCGGGGGCAGCACATCGTGTCCATGACGGCTGATTAATGGTACTCAGCGGGGCGGGGGCGGGCCGCCCCCCCCCCCCCACCCCGCCCGGCGCGTCGCTGATAGTAGACCCGTCGCGTCCAGATTGTAGATTAACTACTCCAACTATCTATTTTTTATCGATTTGGTTTGGGACGCCCGCGACAGTTGAATGTGTACGTCGGCACGTCATTGCTCAGAGGTCTGTGTAAGGGACCTGCCACACTGTTGTATTTTTGCAAGTATTCGCAAGTCGCAAAGTAATGCTTAGATGTCAACTGATAAAGCCCTATTAATAGTACCTTTGTAAGTATCTACATACATATATGTAACTAGTGGCCCGTCCCGGCTTCGCACGGGTGGAAAAAAAAGATAACTGATAATGTAGCATTCAAATGGTGAAAGAATTTTTAAAATCGGTCCAGTACTTTTTGAGCCAATTCGTTACAAACAAACATACAAAGCTTTCCTCTTTATAATATTAGTATAAGATAAACCTCATATAAAAATTATAAATTTACAAGAATTTTATTATGATCCAAATGAAAGTCACTTCACCACCAATAACGTGAAAAGGCGTCAACCTCCATAATGTTAATTCATATATAACAGAAATTAGGGTTTTATTTACAATTCGCAACAAATTAGGTGGTTCCACAATGTTTTTCTTTTTCGCCCACCTGAAAAGTTTGAATTTTAAAAACTCTCTGTAATTTGTTTTCTCTACGGGGAATTTGTTGTTCTCACATTTACACCCTAGTCGTATAAACTCCATTAAACTATTCTTTAAAAAATATATTACACAAGTTCACATAGCATAATAATTGAAATGACAAATCAGAGCGTGAGCGGCGCGGCGGCGGCGGTGCGGTGCGGTGTGGTGCGGCGGTACGGTGCGGCGCGGCGTGCGGGCAGCACCTTGTAACTATCAGATAGTATTAAGTTCCACACTGACAACTTTGCACATAGATGGCGGCAGGTGTTTCGACTGTAACACAGAAGTAATTCTGAACAGGCACACTGAACAAGTTCTGTAGACTCGAGCGAGGTGACGTCACAGTGCTGAGTGCTCAATGCTCAACACTGAACTACAAGGTGCGCCGTGCGGAAGTGCGGGAGTGCGGGCTTGCGGGAGTGCGGGAGTGCGGGAGTGCGGCTCGAGTTAGTTGGGTATTGTTTGTGCCGATTATTGGAGCAGACCGATCCGAACAACATATTATTTTTGTAGTTTTGTTTGACATGATTGTGTTACTTGTCTTGTTGTTAGCATTGTTATATTATTATGAACTAAATAATAACTATTGAAGAGGCTGTAGAGTTTGCAAATTGTCTGAACACAAAGTTCTTTTTTTATTTTCAGCCTGTTTAATCAAATACATACAGTTTATCTTCACTTCAGGGTCGAATATCTTTTACTCACAACTCAAATGATACACACACAGAGGGATGTTTATCTGTGTACTTATGAAATACTGTACTAATGTAGGTAGGCACACGAGTACTTTTACGGGTTTAATAAATAGGGGTCAAATATAGGTCAAACAGTACAAGTAGCGTGATAGCGTTACATTAGATAAACAACCATTACTACAACAGGCATATACAATATTGTGTTACAAGAGAACACGACCCTGTATAAATAACCGCTCCAGTTAACTTCACTAACAACATTATGAGAACACAAACTAATGACTTTTACTGAGAATCGCAACTATCTTGAGAATTAAAGTACTTAATTAAGGCAGCCCATCTTGCCAGCACTCCGTGACCTCCGGGCCCCTGGGCCCCGGGCTCTGGCAGGTACCCGTGTTTCCGCGAAGCCGTGGAGGCTGCCCGCCGGTTGCCCACGCTTGCCCACTCGCTGCCCTCACCTGGTTCTAGGAACATGGAACTAGGCGCTGTGACGTCTAGACACGCCTTCAGTGCCATATGTATTGACACGACACGGAGAGCAGCAGAAGGTTTACTCTGCGTAATGCAAAATGAAAGTGTGCAGTTTGTCATAATACAATGAATGACAAATGCGTATCAAACGACGTTTTTCAACACACTCGCGAGGAAACACTGAAACGATATTAACTCGCGTATTTTTTTTTTCGTTCACAACGCCTTCGCATTTCGAAGGTGAAGCTCTGACGCAAACAGTCCACTTTGTTAAAAATATAAAAGCAAAATGTAAACTGTAACTGTTTTTATTTACAGGACACTAAAAATAATGTTTATTTTTTGACAAATATAAATAATATAATTTTTATTTTAAGTTAGCGTGACTCTACAAATACAATTCAAATAAAAAATATTAATATTACTTTTTTAGGGATCGACGACTGCTGGTTGTACACTTCGAGAACAACTCGAATTATGAGATGAGAAAATATGTTTTATCGTGTTTCGACTTTCGATATCGATACAAATCACGTTTGTGAAGTTTACACAAAAAAACTGTTTTTTAAACTGATCTTTTTAGTGATTACCTACACTAACACTAACTGCGGTCGATGACCACACAAAAAGAAAATCATAATTTTTTTGTTTTTGTTTTATCATGTTGAGATATCAATACCCACCAGGTCTGCGGAGTTTCGCTAGCTAATTTAATATGACCCTGTATATTCACACTCAGTTCTCAATTAATAGGTTTTACTTGCCGTCATGAAACGAAATGAAAGATTTGGGCGACATAATCGTGTTTTTTATGGAATGACATGAGTTTATATAAAGTAGTATATGAACACATAACTAGATCAATACCTCTCCTGTGGCTCGGCTTATAAACTCATTCTACTGTTGTAATAACCCCTGTTAAGTAACCGTTTCATAAACTGATATTCCAATGTGGTCGTCGGGAACTAAAGCAGCTGCATGTGTTACGTAATAAGTACATAATTTTATTGTGCTCTACAAACATGTAAGTGCTCGATGTGTGTAGTGCTACTGTTGAAAAAACACAGTGCATTTCTTCTCAGCAGTGAAAACAAAGTTGCAAGCTCCATGCCGATTCAAAGGTGAGTTTTCTTTTACTGTAATGAATTTTCAGAACATTATTTTGTGAACGGACCTTTACCTTGTCTCCTGCGCTTTCTCGTCCGACATTATTACTTAGGAATATTCATCAATACTTCATGAGATATAGAAATCAAACCAATAGACACGAACATGTTATAAATGTTGTAACCTGCGACCAATACACCTATTTCAAATTTAAATATCTTTTGCCTGTGACCAAACGTTGAGTATCACGATTGTTTTAAATTATTAGGGTGAGGAATAAAATTAGGGTGAGGTTCTTGAATTGTTTCGGAGAATAAGGCTTAGCTCTCTTCAGTTCCAACATTTTATAGTATTCGAGAATGTAGTATACCGACTTTGTCAGAGTTAGCGTTCGTTTGTTCACTCTATTCTATAGAAAATACTTCACAAACAAACTTGTAACTCCAAGATCTCGACCATTCATTACTGCCCATTGTACTTTGTATGAAAGAACATCTATATAATATAACATTCTTTGTAATGAATTATTGAAGATAAACATACGTCACAGACATGGGTGGTTCTATTCAAAAGATTATTTCAATAATTATTCGCTTTACTGTTAACTAAGTATTGTAGTTATCGACGAACATGAACTATCAACTGTTCTACTGATTCCGCAGGGATTACTCATATCCGCGGAATATTTGAAATGATTACAATTTGATTATAGCTGCAAATTAATATAGGTAATATTAATTTATTTGTATTTTATTCTGCAGCAGGCGGTACGTCAGCCATAGGAGACAAGCTCTGATCGCTGATCCTGGAGGCACGCGCGTGTGCCCGACCTCTGGACCTTACATCTCTACAGATACCGGTATTGGTGCATTTCATATATTTTACAAGCTTTTTATCTGGGGGCACGGGAGTGCCCCCGCCAAGACGAGCCAAGCGAAGCGCAAGGGCACTACCTACCTTTTCTCGAAGCACTTCGTCGTATTTTTGAACCTTCTTAACTTGGGTTTGGATTATACCAGATAAACAAAATTTTTGGGATATGATGTCAGTGGTTGACTTATTAAACCTATAAAGTTTCAATTGCATAGCTCTTATACTTTAGAATTATTGATATCTAAAATAGCCCGATTTCGTCACTGATTCACTGACTCACTGATGATCATCAATATTCTAAGGTTCTTCCTGAAGTCCTAGAAAGCTGAAATTTGGTATGTAAGCTAATAATAGTACACAAACAACAAAAAATCTTAGAACTTGAAGCTTTTACCGTCTCCAACCCCTTAAACTAGGGGGTGAAAGTTTGTATGAGACTTCCGTAAATTTTAATGCTAGAGGTCTGAAAAATTATATAGGGGGTCCTTGTTATAAATAATAAGATCCCACTGCAACTTACAAAAAGAAATGAAGTCCCACAAAAACATTTCATGTTAAATGTTGCCAAGACGAGACCATGTAGCTCGCACTGTCAAAGAGTAATCAGATCTCATGTAGAGCCAAGCTTCTAACTCTACACGCCCTAACTCTACAAGGCCTAACTTCGCAAACTACACCTTAGTCAAAATATATGGCTTGGCCATTTCACTACATTCACATGAGCGTAAGGTGAAACTCTCATACTGTTATACAATGGTTCTTGTAGTAACGAACGGCGGGCGTGTGTGTGTGTGTAGAGTTAGAAGCTTGGCTCTACATGAGATCTGATTACTTTTTGACAGTGCGAGCTACATGGTCTCGTCTTGGCAACATTTAACATGAAATGTTTTTGCGGGATTACATTTGTCCGGTCGTATGTTTCCGATAGGTACGCTGTTTGAAATCTATTTCAAATACATCACCCCACAATTATAACATAATGCCTTGTTCCCTCGAAGGGTTGGACAGAGAGGTGTAATTGTCTCCATTTTATTATATAATATAACTAGCTGACCCCGCAAACGTCGTTTTGCAAAAAAAAAAAAAAAAATAGATAGGAGCCGATTCTGAGACCTACTGAATATGCATTAGATATAAATTATATAAGTAATATAAATTATTTCAGCCTTTCTTCTCAGAGTAGCCAGATAGCAAAACGGCGATCTCATCAAACTTAAATAATAATAATTTGATCCAGCCTGTCCCATCTTGCCGCCCTCTCCCCGGCGACCTAAACCGAGGTCCGTACCCCACAGGGGGTGCCCTTAGCGTGTGGTCGCTTAGTATACTAGATATTCGCCCCTGGCTGGATGAGTACCACAGGACAGTCACGACCTCTTAAGGTCAACTAAGAGATGCCATTCATAAAACAAAACAAGGCGATGATCATTGGTCAGTGTGACGTATAGCGCCGCCCGAGGCGCCTGCGCATGCCGGCTACAAATTATGTTATTGCTGTAAAGTTAAACGATGCAGCGCGAGGCAATCTTGTTCGACAAGCACTTGTGTTATAGATATATGATGGTGTACACGATAATCAAGAGATATTTATGGTGTAGTTATGGCATTTTCATAGTGCTGTAGAGAGAAAATCTATAGTTTCTCTTTATTAAATTACAAGCTTGTATGCAAATGTACAACGATCGCATCGTAAAATTTACAAATTATCCTCGTAGTTAGTATAAACTCAACGCATACTATGTATAATCAGCTAATCAAGCGACATCTATGAACATACACAAAAAATCTCAAACATGAACAAGTAACTCTGTCAAATAAGCATTTCACTGCTTTTGTTGGAGAAATAAAGCTGAACTAAAGCAAAGACCAAACTACATTCGATACATGTCGTTTCGACAAAAGATTTTTTACGGTACCAAAAAAGTACCGAGGATTAAATTATCGTAGAGGGTATCAGAAATACAACAATAGTATGGAATTATTATTAGTGGCACAGTGTGCCAGCCGCGGGCCCTCTCGGCTGGGCCGGCTCGGCTGAGCGGGTGAGCGGGCTGGGCGGGTGAGCGGACTGAGCGGGTGAGCGAGCTGAGCGGGCTGCGCGGCATTGTCGCCGCAGCGCAGGACTGTGGCACTGAGCTGATTGTAGGGCGATAGGTTCCAGACGAGAACAAGTCCGGATTATACTTACATGACAGAATTGAGAAAGTATTTACAATTAACTCATGATCCACCAAGTTATGTGATATTTTTCCATCCATCGAATGACGGTTATAAGTCGGGTCCACACAATAGCTCAATATTATGTATTTACTTTATAAGTTACCAAATAACTTTCTGTTAGGAATCCAGCTGACGCACAATGCAACGTTAAATTGAGTTCAAAATGAATCACTATGAATATAATGACCATTTGTTATAACGTCATGCCAACTAGGCAAGTCCTAATTAAGGCAAGCAGGGCCGTCTTTACCCGGGGGTGCAAGGGGTGCGTGGCACCCCGGCGCAGGGTCTTAGGAGGCGCAAGCCGCTCGCCTTATAGGTACCTACCCAAACCATGCGTGATGCGTAATCAAAATCAATTTTAACAACTACTTAACAAATATTCATTATTTATTTGCTGACATACAATGTGCAAGCCAATTTAGATCTTATTACTACAAGAATTAAATTTATATTCCAACAAACACACGCGGCAAATTCAAAGAGAGCTTGCGCCTACAAGTGAGTGCGCGCGCGCCCTTTGACACGCGACGCCCGCCTTTTGACTATCGCCGCCCGCTTGAAGGTAGGTATCTAGTTACCAATACAAATTGTGTCAACAAAAGTTTCAGTCTACAACTACCATTAAATAAAATTGCGAGTATTGCGACAGCCATGAGCCAATATAGTACCTAAGTGACCATAGGACATAGCTATCGTTTGGCATCGTACTTATTTTGTAGTGAAAAAAGTTATTTACTTAATTCGTGTACTTAATGAAATGCTAATTATGTGCAAGGAGTGTAAAATTGTTGTTTTGTGGAAATTAATTTTACGTTATCAAGGTAGGTAAGACAAGTTTTTTTTTTTCAATACAAAAATTTTAAGGAGGAAGCGCCAGGGAAGCCCGCGTAACAATTACTATTTCATGAAATATCAATCAATAGGAGTATTAATTCTTTATGTATATACGAGTACTTGTTACGCTCGCGAATCATATTTTGTTCAACATCATCCTGACACTGACCTGAAAATTGAATAAAACGTACCAAAAAAATTGAATTTCGCGTGCTACCTAACGCATTGGGGATGTGCTAGGTTTATTTTTTTTAAGTGATGCGATAAAAATGCAGTGCAGAAATATAGTAAGTACTTAATAAGTTTTAAACAAAAATCATGACCGTTTTATCGCAAAAAATCATTACCAGAATAAAAAAAAATACCTATGATCTGTAGGTATGAGATAATTATTTTATTATGCTTTGTTTGTTATTGGTAGATGGCAGAATCAGCGGGTGGTAAAGAGAAACTATCGGGCAGGCACGGTCCGAGGGGAGAGTGGGTTGTGGGGTCATGACCCTCCCCCCCCCCAAATCATTCAAGCTGCTGAGAGTAGAATGGTTTACTTGCATTACTAACTTAAAACTGTACTTGAGCCACGAAAACCCCGATGGGCATATAGAAAAACATTAAGAACACAGGCAGACGTGGGGACTGCTCACAGAAGTAAAAACTCAAAACTATGAAGTGACAGTGGGTTTTTAACGCGCCTAAAAATTATTTACTTTAAAAAGCCTGTTAAAAAATATAGAATCTAGGGTGCAAGAGTGATCGAAGCAAACTCGGGATATTGGGCACCCCGCTCGTAGGTACGTAAGGTTTGAAAGGCTTAGATTATGGCCAGAGTCCAAAACTTAAAACGAGTTTAAGTTTACCGAAGTTCTCTATGATGGCTAAGAGCAAACAGAGACTATTCAAGATAGGGTGCTAAAATTTTTAGGCTCGCTTCGCTCGCTCTTGCGATTTACATTCTGTAGATTCTTGAGATTTTTTTTATAAGTCGACAAAGCAAGTAATTCCTAGTCCTTTTGGAATGATCGAAAGAAAATCGTACCTATCCGAGTGTGCAAAATTTTCGAGCTCGCTTCGCTCGCTCTTACTCTACATTCTGTTAGTTGCTTCTTAGGCTTGCCTGCATAAGTCGACAATGTAACTCCTATTTCTGCTTGAAAATATAAAACAAAACCTGACCAAACCGAGACGGGTTGTTAAAATTTTCTAGCTCGCTCCGCTCGCTCTCCCCACCCTAGATACTTTACCGTTCTGTTACATACAACCAATTTGGCAGCATTAGTAAATAACGACCCCAGACATGTAAAGGCTACATCCCTTGAATAACATAATTAATGTGCAGCTGGAGATGTACAGACGCCAGCACATCAAGCTACCCGAAACTGTCAAATTTTTCTAATCAATCTTGGACCTTATGCTGTAGCGATAAAGTTGAAAATCTTTTAAAGAAATTTGACGGATTCTAGCAGCTTGATGTGCTGGCGTCTGTCATCGGATGCACGATTTTCTGAAGATATCGTGAATAACCCTGCTCTCTGGCCACAAATAATAACCAATAAATTAAATAGACCATTTCAGGTTAAAATATCTGCATATCCTAGTAACATGGCCCTAGGTATGGCCCTAGTGGTCAAAATAGACATTCAAGGTTTACATTAATTCGCAAAATGCTGAAAATTGGTACGAAGGTTGGGAACAGCATTAAAAATAAATTTTCATAAGTCCTCATAGATTCAGATCTATGAGGACTTTTGGAAATTTATTTTTCGTTCGCGTTCAAAAATTTTTATTCAAGCTCAAATATTGCAAAAATCGTTTTTTTTGCATTTTTCAGCTAAACGGTAAGTTTGATCACAAAAACAAGTAAAACAAAATTGTTCATCGTGCAATTACCTACAAAAATTGTTCTTACTCTTTGTTTCCTAAGAATCACTATTTCGGAGATATAGCGATGCAATAAGTTGTGTTTTTCTCTCTAATTATATTTTTTTAAATTTTCAGCTAATTTTACGCGGGATTACGCAACACTTCTAACGATACCACATACATTGTTATTAGTTAAGCCGTTTAGAAGTTATAGTGGAATAAAGAAACCCATAAACATACATATACCCTGAAAACAACACACATTTTTTTGGACAGACGTAAAAACAAAAATATTGTTTTTTTTTTGTTGGCAAGGGGGCGCAGGCTGATTTTCGCACCCCGGCGCCCAATATGGTTAAGACGGCCCTGAAGGCAAGCCATAACTAAAACTGTCATTTGCACGAGAGAGGAGGTTCATAAAGTTAGTGTTACGCTAGCTTGGGATTAGAAATCGCAATTTTAGGCCATGCGTAGGATTAGTGCAAATTTTAATGTATATACCTAAGTGACAACAAACAGACTCTATTTAGTTAGTTCGGCATCAGTTTTGCCGATCGTATGGACTCGGCTTTATATCTGAATGGTAACGTTTCAATCAATTCAATTGTTTTCTGTTGAGAACTAGATCAAAACTGTCAGCTGGCTGTCATCCCATACGAGTCGTTCGACGGAGGGAAGTAGGTGAACGTGCGTAGTGGAGTGTGCAGCGAAGTACTGACCTTTATATGTAACACGTGGACTCGAATGCATTCAGCAGCCGAGCTTTGTTCCACGACTAAATCCGAGGGTGAATACTAAATGTGCCGTACCTACCTAGACAGTATCTTTACAACACTAACACACTCTCAACGGCTCTAATACCGGAGCTTGTTACTCCGGACGTGACGTGCATAGCAACGCTCCAGAGCTGTACTTTGTGAACTAAGGTCGATATACTTACGAGAAACTAATGACATTCGAGCGACGTGCCTGTCGCACAGCCCTGCAGCCGCACAGGCGCACAGGCGCACAGGCGCACAGGCGGCAGGCTCACAGGGCCGTGCGTTTGTTCTCTAATGGACTTGTGATACGAGCCCCTTGCACCGGACGCGGCCGACATTAGGCGCGACTCAATTGGACGCGCCCAACTAGGAAATGATCGTTTTAGCCGCGGCTAATGCTCCTACGATTCTTCTCGAAGTTCCAGGAAACTAATAATCATAGTTTCGTTAAACCGAGTTCGTTAGGAAATCATTTACCACTAACTGTGCGTGAAATATACACCTTGATGACAAAACTCGCACGCATTCGATGTGCTCGTTAACAACGTTTACAAAACACACAGTTCTGACAATCGTTCTATGTTTGAGGTGATTCTAGTTACTCTGATATTATTGTTAGTCGGTGCCACATTACCCGTTGTTATGTAAAAAGTGTCATGTGTGCAATTAGCGAGATAAGGGCGATTGCAGATAGTCGCGCCCCCTGCCGTGCGCCGTGCCGCGGCATTACCGCGCGTACGTGCGCGTTATGTGATAATGCGACGGAAGCGCGCGATTTAATTGTTACCCTCCGACTAGCTGCATGTCGCACCTATTGCACACACAATACTTTTTGTGCAAATGTGCACCTGGCAGATGTTCAGTTATTTAGCGCATGTCATGAGCATTCGTCCATTAGCGCTCCCACTTGATTCCCATACAAAAACGGACAGCAGAATCGTAATCTGCTGTCTGCAAATACTTAAGTTTCTCCTTTTCGTAAACAGGATGCAGCGACTATCACTAAGTCTGGCGTGTCTGGCATTGCGATCGCACGTTATCTATATTTCGATCGCACGATATCTATATTTCGATCGCACGATATCTATATTTCCCAGCGATTGTTTCCGCTAAAGACTGTGCCCGTCGCCAAACATCGATGCAGCATCGCAGACGCTGATTCATTGAAACGCAATACAGAACGTACTCGAATGTAGCATCGAAATCGTTAATTGCCGACGCTAAAGTATCGCGTGTGCGCCGGACGTCACTAGTGCCTGGTCTGCCGGCCTGCCCTATCATTTGCGTTCCCTCGTAATTGGCCCGAAATGATTGGTTATTTGGTATTCCCTTTCGTGTCGCACAGACTTTTTTGGACTAGCAAATGAACTGTCATGTCTGACTTGACCGGTTGAAAAGCAGTCGAGCTATATTTAGAGTTGCGATTTATACGCGTTTTGCATGCGGCCGTGTTCCGTAGGCTGCCCGGCCGCTCGTAGCTCATTGGCAGTCCGTATGCGGCCGCGGCCGGCCCTTAGCCAGCGTTTCCTAAAAAGCGCTCAAACCACAATGGAGTTGTATCGATGGCTCGTTTCTCAGAAACATCGAGACTTGCCTTTGGTGCGCCGCCTGTATGCCTAATGGGAACCCCGTGTGAGTAGTTGCCGCGTTGATGTGTTGTAGTAGGGCGACCACGCGGGCCCCTGCACGGAACTGTGTTGAACTCAAATATTAATGTCACAAAATCCTATCATTTGTCATCAACTCCTGACAGATGGCCGAACCGCTACAGTTCTCAGGGCGAAGTTACAAATAAGGATTTATAATTAACGTGCCGGTTTCCTCGCAGTATTTTGTGCCCTGAATCCGGTCATTTTTAAATCGGTCGGTAATTACCGCAGTCGTGTCCGATACCGATACCCTTAACCACAGGGTTATCACGAAACTGTACACCGAGCAGCACGGCACCGCGCAGGATGTGGCCGTGCGAGCCATGTGGGCCGTGCAGGGGACGCGCTACTGAACTGTGACGCAAGTACACATACATCATTTATTACACGAGTCTGCACTGTTCTTTATTATGACCATAAGAACTCACGCTCCAATCCAGTTTAACGATGCTCTTGAACATGTTTGAGTGCTAATGCAATTAGAAGCAGATATAAGAGCTGCTCGATAAATTAATTAGAGAAGCACCGCGCCGAGCGCCGAGCACGCCGCACCGCGCTAGCCGGGGCCCGGGGCCCGGGGCCCGGGGGCCGGGTGAGCGACCTCGGGGGAATACTGAAATATGCTGCCATGTTTCATATTTATGCGAATATTATATTTAACTTTCAAACTAGTTTTATGTATAACGCGTTCGTAATTCCCAAAGGGGCGAACCAAATCCGTATTCCGGCCATTTCCGATGACTGTGTGGCGATAGCGTCATTAATCGGCTATCACGACCGCAAAGCGTAGTAGTATACGTGACATACTACGTACCTATGGACTGCTTTTAGTATGTTTCACAGGTGAACCGGACATATTTTATTCATTAAAGAGCCCATAATCGAATTAATTACGACATAATGTAGCTGACTTTCTCCTACTCCGTTTACACATCGGGCAATTTACAGTTTTCGAGCTCAAACAGTCCAACTTGCATGTTTGTCTTGAACAGCTGTCCTTAAAGGTCCACTTCTATAGATGGGCTTCCTCAACGACCGCTAGTCTAATTCAAATATCGCAGTACAGCCTTAATGTTATGGTGAACCAGACTTGGATATAGTACCCTTCCATAGCTTGCCTGCCTCACTCCTTGAGAGCCCGCACTATCGTTACAACTAGCCCCACTAAATGTACGTAGCACTAGTACTAGTAGGGTTCCAATGAGTGGCTGCTCTGATGGATACGTTAGGGTAATGAGTGGTTGCTTTCATTGACAGATGGAGGTAATAAGCAGGCACGTTGCATTTATTGACGACAGATGGCGTTGTCGATTACGTTCTCAGGGTATTTCACAATATGCGGGTTTTTTCAATGCGTATCGATGTTTAAAAGTTGGAACATACTGAGACATGTGTAAAATAAAATCCAACAAACGTGTTAATGCAAAAATATAGGCCGATATTTTTTTTTCGTATCTTATCATCCTGAGTCTTTCGTCATAACATCTCTTTGAGTAACTTTCTGCGACGTTCTCCCAGTCACTCTTACTTTCCAAAAACATTCGTGTTATTCTGTTTTAATACCTGCTGTAATTATGAATAAACTAATTAAGTTATATAAATGAATATAAAACAAATAATTACTTACGTATAAGTAGTTTGTAAAATTAGGGACAGACTGAATCATCAGATAAAGTATATTTACTTATTTATTTATGCAAACTGTGTGTTTACCCGTAGCAAGCCTCGAGAGAACTGTACCTAGTTATTTATTTCAAAATAACATTATAGTCCAGCAACATTTTACTTATTTGTGAAGGTATTTTCATTTCTGATACTTATTGATACTTTCAAGCTTCAATCTCAACTCTCATTTATCTTCAAGTCTTTTATTCAACCACGTCAACTTTCGACAGATGAAAATAATCGAAGTACCTATAAACTTATTGTTTCATATTTATTGTAACTTAAATAAACATACAATTTCAGCATCGACTATGCTTCGATCGCAAATCACAGTCATGCCGTCTGATTTATGTAAAGTTATTGTTATATTTGAATCACAAACAGCCTGTGCTTTTGCCCCTCTGTTTGGTAAAAAACATCGCAAATATCTCGTGCATTGTCGCCACGTCACTAGTTGTGTGTCGCGATTCTAGCTCCACAGGGCTGGGGGTGCGCCCACTGCGCCCACTTGTCCCCAGCAGATGCATTGTCATCATTCTGAAAGTAACGAGCATTGTAATCGCTGGATCCATTACGTTGGTGGCACACAACTGCACCCGACCCAGACCCTTAAAATTGTCATAGTGATGAGGAAGAGCTGTAGGTAAGGGTTGATAAATGAAAACTGTCATTTTAACATCTGCTCGTAGCAAAAATCACAAAAAATTTCAGTAAGACCATTTATATATTGCCTCTACAAATGAGACAAACTGGGCCGTTTGTGCACTAACTTGAAGTAGTTTCAGACTACGAAACACTAAACAAATACATAATTAAACCAGGCCAAAAAGATGTAGGTACTTCATTTGCACTGAAACAGAAGGTTTCAAAAGTGAATGTAACATAGTTTCAACTTGTTCCTACGTTTACTCACGGTTTGGTAAAAGCAGCCATAATCATAAACCATGATTTTCCATAATTATTATTACTGGTTACTGAGCAACGATTGTCAAGCTACTAATTAAATGACCATAAAGTGTAGGGAGGTACTCGGCGTGAGCCAATAACTAATTAAAGTTGAATGACACTACAACCTAGCCTGTATGTACTCAGTGTATTATTTAATTTAGCTAATTTAAATAATAACCTCCTGTGTGTTTGTTTTTATTGTAATTATGATACTCCATGATAATTAGATAGGATCGTCCCACACATCTGTTGGTTTACAGTTACATTGTGTGAATGTTTCAATGTGGCTGTTTTGATAATGTGTTGCTTGGGTTAAAATGTCCGAATGTGGAAGTTTAAAAAAAAAATGGTTTTTTGTCTGTTGACCTATTTATTTTTGTGTTTTGCCTCTAATTTATTTATGTTTGCGATTTTTGTGTAGTGCTTTATTATTCTCTACACTAAAATAGCAAAAAAAAAACTTCAAAGTCCCATATTATTGAAAACGATTAAGTTTGGGATGCGGTGTTTCCTAGTCAAATCAATCAGGAATTATGGAAACTAGTTACAACCTCTTAAAGGATCTAGGTCGACTTAACCTGTAGTCCTGTATAACGAAGGTGAGCACTAAGGAAGGATTTTTGAAAATTACCTCCATAAAGGAGTTAAATAGAACATGAAAGTTTGTCTGAAAGTTCGTCATTTCTGTCGATAGAAAATCCTACACGGCTCGTACTTGTTGTACCTATAAATGATAAAGCAACAGGGCATTTTTTTTTCAAACCATGAATGCAATTTTTGCTAACTACTAATCTAATAACACAGAAAACAAACATTGTGACGTAACGCGAGAGGCCTGTGTCCGGTGGTGAACTGCACTAACGACTTGATTGGTCGACGTGGACACAACAACTAGTTCTCACTACCTACTGCTAACTTTACTTCAAGGCATCCAAGACGACTGGTCGGCAATCGATACGACACAGTACATAAATAACGGAGCCGCACATAAATAACGGACGGCTTTGTCCGGGAAACTTACATTTTTCACCCGGACTCGGACACCGGACACCCGGACACGGTAATACATCGGACGAGGGACATGATGTACAGTCACGAGCACTAATATGTCAGCACTTGGTCACTTTCAGTTGCGATTTTTTCGTGAAATAACGAATGCAACGTTGAAATACGATACTTTACAAAAACCTATGGGTTCGAAAATACTATGTTCGTAATAACATAAAATTTCATTCAAAAATAAAGGAGAGAATCGCCTTTGAATAAAGCCAAGTGTATACATACTTATGTTCGTTACTATAATATGTGTTGAGGATTGTAGATGTCGCTGCAGAGCGGATGCAGTGAAACAAAGTCTTTACAAATATGTGTTGAGAAAGAAACGTCATTACACGAATGACTGATACGCTTTGGGTGGAAGTAATGCAAAGATATTAGTAGTTCTTCGCTTACAGCATCAATTTCGAGAAGAAATACAGATTTAAATATGGTGTGCCATATCTAAATATCTTTTTCATACGCTCGGTGGGATATGCCGTATATTAGCTCATCCAGTTTCTCATCAACGATATTATATTATTGAGTTTGTAGTATAAGTATTGCTTACTGTTTCAAAATAATACTTTTCAACCGTAATCTAAGTAGGTATTTAAAATAAAGAATGAAATTATATAAAAACTAATTAAACCCTAGTGAACTATTTAGTAAGCTGATGACTAGGTACATTACATGAGAGAGAGCCAAGGACCAAGGGACTCACACTCAGATATTGGTGACCTAACTTCATTCTTTCTATTCCTACTGACTTGTCCATCAGATGTATATTGCTGTGCAGCGGTCAGCGGCCTCAATTCTTATGAAAGTCTGATACAAAGTCTGCAAGAAAGTTTCATAATTTCATGCCGAGTTGTGCTGCATGCACACAACGCCAAACGAGCAACGTCCTCAACTTTTGCACGATAGTTTGTGGATTTTATTTACAAGAGGAATATTATTGGTAGGTATCTAATGCGGAGAATGGAGATTCAACTATAGTTCAATTTAGTTTTGATGTAGGCGGGACCTTCGACATAACGTGCCTGTGCTAAAATGGGTGTAATACTGAATATATATACAAGGAACATTAAGTTGTAAGTATGTACATTATAGCCCATTATTTAGCACATAATATCTCTACGTATACATAGTATTCATGCCCGCAAGCAACTCCAATAAAGTACATTCCTTCAGCAATTTTATGGGCAATAGCAAGACATAAATGCGATACGATCCGAGATAGCTTTCATTGCTCAGCTCTTGTTGGACAATAACGGGCAATGCGGCCAGTTCTCA
Organism: Globia sparganii; assembly: GCA_949316385.1. NCBI lineage: Eukaryota > Metazoa > Arthropoda > Insecta > Lepidoptera > Noctuidae > Globia > Globia sparganii. The sequence continues at coordinate 21,905,489 of OX438671.1, forward strand.
AAGTATCCACATTTCATGTAATGGGCAGACGATATTACCCTCATCACGTCAAACAGGTGACGTATTTAGACGGAATTACTTCAGTGTCGTCGTATAGCACCAATGCTCTGCCCGCGTCTGTGGGGATGATAATTACCCGCCTTGTTCAGTGCAGTGTACCTCACACAGGTAGCAGATGAAGTGCAGTGTACCTCACACAGGTAGCAGATGCAGTGCAGTATACCTCACACAGATAGCAGATGCATTGCAGTGTACCTCACACAGGTACCAATTAATGCAGTGCAGTGTATCTCACACAGATAACAGATGCGAGTCAATAAAAGCTAAAATACGTACATTAGGGTAGTTATCCGCGCATAATAACGAGGATATTAGTAAAATTTGAATAATTTGTGACTCGTTATGACTGTTGCTAGTTTAAACGAGCTCACTCGGTAAGAGTTGGCTGCGCACGCGGCCCGCCTGCGCCTGCGCCGCGCGCGGGGAGCGGGGCGGGGAGGACGGAGCAGACTGCGCTCACAAATTAATGCTTAAAATATTTAATTAATCATCTCCGGCTTAATGATGCGTCTGCTGGGCGTTGCCATGACGATCTCAGAATATTGCCCATTACAGCGCAGTCAGGCATCGGCAGGGAACATGATTGGCTCCTTAGTCACGACTTTAGAATTCAATCTCCCTTCGATCGTCTGGGCGCGACGTGTGGCTGAATACCTGCACATTTTTTCCTTAGAAACGCTTTTGATTCTACAAACCTATGCAGGAAAATACTCGGAAAACAAACAAATGTTTTACGACTACATCCATTCGCGTTTGGCACATAAAACAGTATTACTGCAGTTGCCAGTTGCGACCATTTTAATTACTTTCCATCTGTAAACAAAGTCGTTCCATCCTCGACGATCAGGCGCTGCCAGGGTTTGCACCGGAGAAGGTTTTCAGAACAGCTCGCTGTATGGGGAAGAGCCAGTACTTTACTACCTCAATAGTAATAGAGGCACACAGTATACCTACGTATGGAAATGCGCGCTAGGTGGGTAAGTAGTTTTGTATTTCGGGAAACTCTAAACGAGTCTCAACCTAGAGGAAGTTTTCTCGCTATGTAGACACATAAGGCGGTGCTCGGGCGACGGGCGAGTGCGCGCCTGCCGGCGACGATTGACTCCTAACGACTCAATATAAAACGGCTCAGCCGTGACTAGAGCCTCCGACGAACAATGCTATAGCTTTTAACGGTCATAATAAAAGGAGAAAGCCCATAAAGTGCGAAATATAAAACGCTCGCCGTAAAAAGGTAAGTTAAATAAGTTTATTGCGCGCCGTTACTTTAATTCGGACCTCCCGAGTTACCTAACGCGCCCAAGTAGTGCTCGACCTAACAATGGTGTGAGACCATGCACAATGGTAGTCGTGTGGTGTACTTCGTCGGCCCCGTTACGTGTTAAATATCACATTGTCCTTTAAATAACACCGCTTTTTACTTTCAAGTTTTTTTCACGTGAATAGTCGCTATTCGTGTACTATTAGAAGTATAAGTTGCGAAATTGCTTTTCTGCAGACGTGAGGCCGCCTCGGATGCAATAAAGCCCTTCCAGAATAGTTGGCCGAACTCGATAAAAGTAGCTCCGCCTGGAAACGACCTAGAAACTAGAAGGAATCCCTACAAACTGTAGCAAGCCTCGCAAGCGATACATGACTGTGTTGCTATGTACGGTGTGCGCTAAGTGTAAGTAATGGCATGGCGTGGCGCCGCGCGCCGGCTTCCTTGCGCATAGTGGATACAGAACGGGTGCCAATGATGATATTAAAGAAGTAGTCGTGTTGATTGAATTGAATCTTTCCGCCGGGTGTCGCGTGAAAGTGAAAGGGTTTATTTATTTCAGGATTCTTATTTACGATAATCTTGACCCTAATTGCGTCCACCTAAATCATTTCGGAATGTAGCGCTCTCGTAGTTGAGTTATTGAGCACTAACACCTCAGCTTTTCTCGTTTAGGTAGTAGGTATTGTCCAAATGTTATTGAAACGGTACAATCTTTCCGGAGGTTTAAATAAGGAAATGTATATTATACGGTAGTACCTACTGTAGTTGATATTTCTTTTGCCATTTCGAGCAACCTTTAAGTTTGAACTTTACACCGTATTTCCTGTTTAAGGTTCATTCTAAACAACTACAACAAAGTAAAGATATTGCAAATAAGATGTGTCGTCAGCTCGTCTCCATGTCTGCAGTCCGTGCTTTACTGCCTCGGAATAAAACGAAATGTCTACCTAGTCGTGCAGAGGAAGTAGATTCGAATAGTTCCTGTAGTTGTACTGTCGGCAAACACACTAGAACTGTGACGTCACAGCACATAACCACACAAATGACTATATGGATCAAAGCGGTTTTATTACGTCAGCTATCCTTGTATAGTTTGGCAGTCGTGCTAATGGGCGTCTGCAGTAAGTAGTTAATACACTTTTAAAAGATCCGACGTTATGATACCATACGAAACGATCGTATGGTATCATAACGTATCGTGACGATATGAAACGTCATTCCCAAATTGCTGATTACACAAGTAAAATATCTTCATTGATACAGAGAACATTTTCGCCAAAACTGAGTGAAAGAAATATCCTCATTCGTACACACATTTACTTTGTAGTCGGTAAAATATTTGCCTTCGGGGGAGAGTTACCATCAAATAAAATGAAGAAATAACACCTCCGTGGCAAAATTTTCCGCGGAAAACACGTGACGGCAACAGTGAGCTGGAAACAGGGGACATCCACCCTTTAGTGAATTATATACGTAACTAACAACAACTTGTCTTCATTTTGAAATAGAACGTATTTCTTAACTTTAAGAAGTATCTAATAGTCTTTCACGCCAAATAAGTGCTTATTTGAGTCGCTCAATCTCAAGCTGTTCTCAGATCCAGGTTTTTATTGTATGGTTTACTAGGGCAATTACGACAGTGGGTCCATTCCCTTGGAATTGCGTTTAGTATAAATTATCATCCAATGGAATGTACCCACTATCGTAATTGCCCCAGTAAACTATACATATTTAGTTCAATCCATTATTCACAAAATCTTCAATAATTCCTGTCATGGCAGAAGCTCTCGCAACACCGATGCCCTTGAGAGCGCTTGTTTGAACAGCTTCCTCGCGCCGAGTACGTACAGTACATGGGCAGATTAGATTAGATTGATTCGATTAGTCTCGGTTTGTTTGTGTTTGTTTGTGCACATGTGTACATACCGAGCGCGGGATGAGAAGCGTCTTGTGGATGTTTAGACGCCACTCGATCACGCTGTTACGGAGCTAAATTATACAAATGGATGCTGGATTAGCGCACGATTTTTTATTCTTATAATTTGTTAAAGCGAGTATACGTACGTATACATACTTATTGCATTCTTCAGTGTGCACTTAGTTGGTAGCTTTGTAAAGGTATATGGTCAATGTGCGAGACCCTCTCGGGCACAACAAAGACGAACTTTGGGTGTGGACGCTGATAGTAATTTCAAAACGAGACTAGAATTTGACGCTTCTTTTCACATTTCAAATTCTAAAGAATCTCTTCACTTTGTATATAAAACGCGTACTATAAAGCAGAGATGTGAAACCTTGTCTCCACTTGCACCGAGGCCTTACAGAGTGTATGCACGGCGCAATATTCCGGGAAGGGGGACTTTCAAGCTGTGTGCAAACACCTTTACTTTGTGTATTGTTCCCCGTTGAGCGGTCAGGTTACATTGTTAGAGGGTCCCATCGGCCCCACCTTTACTTTGACGTCTAAGAAAACATATTTTTCTGTTATGAGCAGATAAGGTTTCGGTGAGAAAGTCCATGGATTTCCTAAAGAAAGTGATTTTAATTCTTATGCCTTTTTTAACTAAAAGATTTACTTTTGGTAATGATTGGTTAAGTCTTCTCCAATTATTGTGTCTTGGCGAGTGGCGATGACACTGATAGTAGCGTCCTCATACAACTGCGATCACAAACTGTCTACCAAGTGCGATGGCAGCTTCCCATTACTTCGAGGCCCTTGTTCCGCTGCAGAAGTTCACGGCTGTTAACCTCTTCAATAATTTAGTTATATAACGAACCCAGTCTTTTAGCAACATAAGACTGGGTTCGTTATAAATGTAGTAGTATGTTCTGTGTAGCGTCTGACGATTGAACCCCAAGCGATAGACCCACAGTATAATTTACATTCTTATAAAAAAGTCAATCTCCAGCCGCCAGCTTCATTCATTATGTACGCTTTTTTGACGAAAATAAAATGTGCAAGTCATCCTCGGCGCGTCTATTAGTTCCATTCATAGCGGCTCCGAACGAAAATCGATTATTTTGATGTCTAACCGACTTCTTTTGTTATGCACATAATGGAAAATGTCTTCAAGCTACAAAAGGTTACAGTACCAATCAATAAACTATGCCATGAATATTACAGGACTGGAGATAGGCCTCGCCAAGTGATGTTAAGATGGAAGCAATCTTAGCTCCCCTTTCCGCATCCAGGCTAGCGCCGCTATCTGCATCAGGTCCTTAGTTGTCTACATAAAAAACTCAAAGGTCAAATAGCGTGAAACCTCGTCAGAACTCGAAGGTCGTGGCTTCAAATCTGCCACAGAGCAACCATGGCGAACTCTTTAATTTGTAGAACATTTAAAAATCGCTAAGGTTAAAGTATTCGCGCTGCATCGTACTTGAACAACTAAATATTATGTTTTTATGGCTTCGTGACCTTTAGCGGAGCGCTAGAACAACTTTCTTTAAAGTGAAAATATAATTGTGCAAATTGCAATTAAATTAACGACTAGTTGTTAAATTCATGGCTACAATATACCTAACAATATTATCAGAATATAGGTATGAATAGCAAGATCCTTCTTATAAAATCGTCTCAATGATATGAGGGGCATTCAATGCAGAATGCTGACAATGCACAAGATCGATCCAAGTGCATCTCAGGACGGACAATGGCACGCGGCGAGCAGCCGACGGTGCTCAGTGGACAGCACTGCGAACACTCTTGAGGGGCCCGTGGCTAAATAATAACAGCCGCACAGGTCGATCGATCAGGTTAAGCTACGCTTGCCGCGGTTGGTCTGTGGATGGGTGACCATCTTTACATACCGAGACCCCTCCGTGCCTCGGAAAGCACGTTAAGCCGTTGGTCCCGGCTGTCATTCGTGGATCTTTGACAGTCGTTACGGGTAGTCAGAAGCCCGAAAGTCAGACAACTAAGGGGTATCGTATTACCCAGTAACTGGGTAATACGATACCCCTTAGTTGTCTGACTTTCGGGCTTCTGACTACTCTTCTGACCTCCACAGGTCAGATAGGCAGTCGCTCCATGTAAAACACTGGTATTCAGCTGCTTCCGGTTAGACTGGAAGCCGACCCCAACATACTATACTATATACTATACGTATTTCAAACGGTGACCTATTGAAAGTTGAAATAAAGTTGTAGGTCATAGAAGACAGTAATGTTCCCGATGGAATTGTAAAAAATGGCGTCTGTGGCCAACTTTCAATAAAGTCAGACAGACACCGTACACTTATGTAGGAACTACAGCCTGGTCTAGCTACACCAGGTTGTCCCAAGTATACGCTATCCATATCTATCAACCTATTGCGTGCAGAGACTATCAAATTATCAATAACATCTCTAGCCTAAGGGCGGTATACACTGCCAGACAAACATTTCGTTAGGGTAGTGCTATGTCATCAACCCCCCACCCACCCCGGCTCCCTCCCCAGGCCGCCCCTTGCCGCTTTGATCTCTCTGTTCTTAATTACTGGCTTCTAAAAAATCCGGCGCAAGTTTTATGGAAGTTATAAACGCTCCGGGTGTAGCTACCGCACCTCTCGCACTCATTAGATACATCAGAAGGCCTGAAGGAGCGCTTTGCTTATTTCAAGAACTTACAAACATTTACTAAGAGCGATTTAAACTTAAGCATCATTGTTCGCTTTGGTATTATGTTTACAGAGTGAGCTTTGAAGCTAAGACTTCATGATTGAAGATAATTTGAAATGTAAACTAGATAAAGGGTCATGAGCTCAATTTCGGAGTAAACTAAAAGGAAACTGCACCAAACCCTATAAATGTGTCACCAAGTTATAAAACATATTGTGTGTGATGAGCCTTCTGTACCCTTCGACCCAGCGGCCGCACGCGCCGCTCCGCCGCGATCGATCCTAATGAGATATTTTAAATACACTGTACCTGTAGGCTGGGGTACACAGACACAAAGTGAATACCGCCTCGTGTACTCTGAGGAGTCCCGACGTCTATGTCACGCTATGTGGAGCAAGCACAGGCGCAGGCGGGCGACACGTGATATCTTCGTGCACGTTACGTAGGTACAGTGTGTACGCACCGTTCCTTACGCAAATATTTGAACAGAGAGAACTTTATGGAATATTTCTCTGCTACCTATTATTTCTTAAAATTTCGTTGAACAAATTGATGTAGACTTTGTTGTCTCTATCAATAGATTACTGAGATAGTCTTTGATAAAACTAGCTCTATCGCTCGCAGAAACTATCATAAGAGCTAAGATAATAGTCTTTTCTATGTACTATAATGCCACTTCATAAGTCTCTGCAAGGCTGCGCTCAGAGTGATATGAAAGAAGCTCTAGTAATCCAAGTACATACTGGAGGGAGCGGTTGTATAATACATTGTACTTCGGCAGGATTCCACTTACATATTGCTATTTATTTTCCATGCCTCTTAAGCCCTTTCTGATTATAATCCTGATCCCAAATGCTAATCAATACGGACTTAGCTAAAGCCCTTTTATTATTAGAACCAGCAGTTTAACTATTTCAACGGTAGAATTATTTATTATTCTCCTAATGTATGTAAATCCCCCACTTGAATAACGTTCTCACGAAATGTAATCGATATTTAATTGATTCGGGCACTGTTCTCATAAAACTCGGGAACTTGTTTCAGTAATCTTTAATACTGATCGAGAATAACAAAACATTAAAGTTATCTGTTTTTTTCGGAAATAACTCGTAAAAAGTAAAATCTTTGGCCGATAGATCAGATCAGACGGCCGCCGGCCGGGGAACCGACTTCTATAGGTCTCTGTTCCACATTCTCATATTTAGTCATTCCGTGCACTTTTTCACTTTAACCTACTTTTTAGCTTTCCTGCTTACTTTTTGTACCTTTTGGTAATAGTCACCACACAGCAATTTCAGGACGAACAGCAATCATGGAGAATTGGAAATGGCATCCTTTAGAACTACTCTAGAGTCATTGGCCAAACCGTCCTGTTTGGGCGTCTGCCCAGAGTGCCCAGGAGCTCCCGGCTAACAGCATCGCCAAACCTACAGCCAAGTTCCGAGCGCTGATGACAGTACTTATATATTTAGCGTATCTGCTCTGATCACTCATCATATTCATATTCTTAATTAATGATAATGTCAATGCCTGCGGTCGACGTGTTGTTCTGTTATATTAATGTGGGCAATGGAAAGTACAATTTATCACGACTGGTTGGTTCAATTTGTTTCCTAGTATTTTGTTCGTATTGGGCAAAATACGTGACGTCATTCCACGATAAAACTTTAATCAGATTATGTTTTAAAGCCTGTTTCAAGTGAAACGCGTTTCTGCTGAAACCGGAGTGTATAGTGTATAAGCTGAACCCACAGACAGCATTAAAAGTATACGGATATAATAAATGAGTGTAAAGTAGGGCTACATATTACTTCTCGACAAATAACGATTTCTTGTAACTTTATATTAGTTCTAAGTGTCTTGTGCAGTAAACTGTCGCTTAAATTGTAATTTACTGCGGAATCACGACCACTTTTCAAATTAAATTCGATCTTCATACATTTTCTGGGCTGTATTGCATCTCCGGCCAAGATATTTCACTTCTGTGAGTGTGAATGTGGAAGCATCAATAAATACTTTTTCAGTGACCGGATTTACGTAGTTTCTATGAAAGCAGTTCACAGAGGCCTATGGCCTGCAGTGGCACGGTTGCAGGCTGATATATTATTGACTCGCTAGTTCCAGCAAGTGGTCGCCGACACCGAGCTGCACGTCGCCATCATCGGGCCCATTCTTAGAACCTTTCGATTCCATTGATTTATTAATCACTCCCGCCCCCCGCGTCGAGGGGGAGGGGGGACCTCTCTGAACCATTATTTTTAATTATGAAATATCCGGTTTCAGTGCTATGTGTGGTGCGGAGGGGCGGGCGGGGAGGGGAGGAGCTTGTAACAAAGTTCAACAAAGTGCTGATGCAAGTATTATTACGTTTTAGATACTAGCTGATGCAGCTATGAAGTCATTAGAAACATGTTTCAAACTCGTAACAGTTACTGGTTTTATGTACCTGTCAAAAAGTTCCTTTGTATCCGTAGTAAATATAAACATTAAATAGTTCTCGAAACATTCAACAGCCAACTACAACTAAGTGCATACTTGGCTCGTGGCTGCATTTTGTTATCTTAAGGCATTCGTCGTTCAAGTAACGTTACTTATTATCTTTATTTCGACAATTATTAAGGAATTATCTTACCTTCGAACAATAGTAACACTTCCCCCATCTCATTGTAGCACAAACCGTATTGTTTACGACGTCATAACTTACTGAACAGCAACCCTTCAGCGCGGCACATAAACCGAGCCGTTCTTTGTGCTCCTCTACAATGTGGCCGAGAACGCCGAGTACGCCGAGAACACGGGACAAAGGTTTGAAAGGGACGTCGCGTCGCTGTAACCGATATTTTTCTAAACTGTAATTTAATTCTTTTGGGTATAAAAGTAAAGAGTTATCTAGAGCCGATATCTGTGCGCAGTGGACCGGACCAGTGACGTCATTACCATGAGAATGCTCATAACGTGATCTCACGTTAACTCACATCAAGATGAGATTGAATGTCGTCTCTAAACCAAACCGGACACGTTTGAAGGGGCGACGGCTTTGTGCTGTTTGAAAGGTTATTTTGTTGTGTATGGTTAATTAATGCACATTTTGTGTGAGAGAATTATGCAGCAAGATGAATGCACATAATTTTGGAATAATTTTATAATTTTTGGCTTTCAACTTTGTTCTTGTAAAACGGCTCAGTGTTAAGTTAGTTGAATCTTTGAAACTTAAGTACTTCAGTACTACACATAGCTACAAAGTAATTAACTACGGCGTAGTCTCGTAGCGGTCCGTAGACGTCCAGTAACGTCACTCGTAGACTCGTAGATAGCCGAGCTAACATTTTCCTCGTACCAGGGAGATGATACGAAACCAAGCCTCCCAAGTAGATTAGTGTCCACGTCAATTACATAGCTAGTAGCTAGGTAGGGCCTGATACCGATGTGACGATCGAGGATAGCCTGAGTTCGATGTTTGTATAAATGCTGCGGACTGTTTCTTGTTATTTTTATTCTGCTTAGCTATAACTTCCATAAAGTTTAAGTTGTTTTTTGTAACTTCAGACAGCAATATTTTTTATATTAACTAAACAAAGCCGAATCTAAAAAGCATTAAGTAGTAAATTCTACGATCCTTCATGTTATTAAAAAAATCCAAATCCCTTACAAATACCCCTTAATTTTTTATTATTAAGCAGAACCAGCGATAATATTAAATTTTATGTTGCGAAGGGGATTCCGCACAGCCTGTGAGAGAGCGGCTCAAATTATCGTCACAACAATAACATTAAAGTGTGCACACGGTGCACGCGGGGCCGAGAGCCGAGAGCCGAGCGCCGAGCCGAGGCCGAGTGAGTGTAAAATCGAACGTAATTAAAAACCTCGTCGAGATTACTACTGCCATTGTCGAGCGCCGAACGCTTCATGTGGAATAGCCTATTATCGAAAATGCCCCACGGAAATAACAAAAGCGATCGCGGTGCGCGGCGTTATGAAATGAAACGGAACGAGGGGTCAGAGGGGCAGACGAGCGCTATGGCACCGAGTCTATGTATCGATTCATTCCGTTTTTCTATTAGGCGCCGTCAGAGGCAGGCGACGCGGGCGCCGGCAGGGGGCGGCGGCCTGCGAGCTGCTCCGCACGGCACACTCCACCTAACTGCAGTTGTTATTCAAGGCTCGCTTGCAAATTACCTGCCTCCCATTTACAAACGAGCAAGTTGGAAATTTTGAAAACAGTCATTTGTTTTTCTGGGTAAACGAGTAAACTACTAGCAAATTACTGTATTTTGTTAACAAGTACTACAGTAACTAGTTTACCATCGAAATTGTACCTAAACTGACCAATTTGGAAAGTTTTGAGGCGACAGCAGTCTCGCAACACGCCAGCGAAGTAACTTAGTTCGTGACGCCGGTAAAAATACCCCCCAGGCCACTGAAGGAGGGTCAAAAACCTCTCATACTCGGCGTGGTGATCATTTCGCCACTTCTGTAAACCAGTGCAAAAATCTTGTTACATACATAGCCTCTTATTCTTTTATCCATACATATGCCATGTACCATATGCTCCATAGCCAGTTGCGTAGCATAAAGGCCTATAAGCAGTGCCTACCTCGAAATCACCATAAGTCTGTCAATTACATTTTAGTGTGTGTGCCCCACAATAAAGAAACTCACTAAATTATCATAAGTGGATAAGAAAATAATTAGAACATTCAAAATAGATACTTTTGTTTTATGTTTCTGATTAGTGACTGCGTCTGCCTAGACTAGACCCGGCCTAGTGCCTGCCTACCCATTCTGAAAACCAATGCACGCCACTGTCCATAGCCTGTGTAAGTACGGATAAATCCATGGGCCACTGTAGGTGCCAAGATATCCTTCGCAGGTATACGAGGATGGGCCGAAAACAAACCGATCTGCTATCATCAATCCGTTTGCTAAACGATACGACAACGTCCCTCGGTCGTTCACAGCGGCAGTCACCGGGGCATGCTCAGAGGATGTTCACTCACGTGTATGTTCCGCCAGTAAATGGTCTGGCGTCTGACGCCTGCACTACACAGTGGGGTCCGTTGACCTCCACGGCACGGTGAACATACTCTAGTACTCTACCCACATAATGGCTGAAATTAGAAGTATACGGGCTTCACTCCTTTGTACACGTTCAAAGGACTAACAAGTACACTTAGTAGTAATGTGCACAATAACCGCTAGGGTGGTACTATCGAGTATCGACACTTCGACGCTCCCTTCCTGATAGTCGATAGTGCGGCGCGATGTCGACATCGTCTGTGATCGATACGGTAGTTCTTATCTTGTCGAGCAAACCGTGAATAGTCTACTGCACCCACAATAATGTAATTACTTTTTATCAGAACCCTCTTCAATACACAACAATTGTTTGATGTTGCTTGGGTACTGAATTTAACTTCTAAGTATTCCAATTTTTTACCGACTTCCATTACCGATTTCTCCATCAATTTGTGGACCTATTTTAAAAATTATTTTTTTGTTTAAAAGGGTATGCTCTCGAGGTAGTCCCATTGTCACCGAGTCGGAATCAGATGAGGGAATCCCATGAAATTCGAGGGAAACCCTCAAATTTTATAGGCACACCTATAGCGATTTGGGTATTTTTTATAGTAACTCGTACATTTGCTCTCGGAAAGCACCATTTGGTGAAGTAAAACTGACGATGAAGACTACAGATGGCCATCGGAACTACATTTCACGGGTTGCGACTCGATTAGGTAGGTACTTTAATGTAGTTGCTAAAAAAATATGCTCGTCACAATGCGTATGGTGAAGTGGAGGTGATGGTGACTTCTTAATCAGCTCTAGTTCTCCTGGTTCTTACTAATAGAACTCTTCAACAATTAAAACGTCCCTGGAAAAGCAATATTTTGTAAAAGGTGATGAGCAGTTGACATTAGGCTATTGTAACTTAGATGAAATAAAAACTGACCCACAAAAAATGAAAAATAAAAAACATTTTTACAAAAAAAAAAAAACAACCGTCTTCCAAAAAAAAAAACATTACAAAGTGAAAAACAACTTTAATTTCGGAAGTTGGTGGCAAAAACTAAAATACAGATCCAACGACACCGACTTCCGAAATAGAAGTTATTTTTCACTTTGTAGTATTTTTTTGGAAGCCGGTTGTTTTTTTTTGTAAAAAACTTTTTTACAATTAGGTTATGGAAGGCTCTACCACGCTAAGCTCGAAAACTTCGTTGAATGATTGCTAACTTACTTTACCTCACAGCCTTTACCGATGACGTACGGTAAGGTATACAGAGGTATTCATGTACACAACATAAATTACATTGTAAATTCCTTTTGTCTATCTAACGATGTATGAAACACCGAGCGTGTCGCTTGATCCAATATTTGACTAAACTAACAAAGGGTTCCCCTTCCCAGCTCTGTTTTCATAAGCATTTAAGTAAGTAAGTATTAAAACTGTGTCGATATTCTTTGGAAAGAGAATGTAGTTTAATTGAAAGTTGTCTCCTTTGCATAGCTGAGCCTGTGACAGACGTTCAAACAGCTTCACAATCCCACTTTAATTTATCACGAAATGTTGACACCGAATAGGGTTCGACATCGCGCACCGCTGAAACTCCTACCACGAACTTATGAATCCGGAGTTATAAATAACTGCACAGTCCATTACTGTATATGTTCCATATTTTTTAAAACTTTCCCATCAAAATGAGCAATGGACGTAGAAGTGTTGGGTAACGCAGTTTTAGGAGCGAATCTGGGTGGCTGATCTGCTAGGGCTCGATTCAAGTCCACAAAGCCTTACTTACACAAAAAATAAATAAAAAGCTCCTTTCATCTGGGATTGACGTCGCACCGGCTTTGATGGGAGCCTGTTATTATAAGTTACTTGTTATTTATAAATCGGTGGGATAATGGCCGCCCTGTCAAACTCCACATTCATTTACGGAACTGTAGCAAGGAGGATTGTGTAGCTGGTGACTGGACCGGCGACGAGGGAGAGAGGCTCCCTTCTCTTGTTACTCAAATAAGTACATTATGTACGTGTTACTTTCACATTTAATCACGAGAACCTGATACTTTCCGCTGAATCCGACACCGACAGTAACGGTGTCATTGAAAACTGATTAAACCGGAACGTTACAGTATGAATAATGAAAATCGGTTTTATTATTCGTATTGTTGTTTATAGGAGCAGACAGGCGCGCAGCTATAGAAAGTTAATATTTAGAGCGGTAGGTAGTACATAGAGGTACCCAGCTCACAGCTGCGCCGCGCTAGTTGGCGCCAGACGTTCTAATCTCAGATTAAATTCATCATTTCTGAAGGGCTCACCAGACGAGCCTCAGTAATCCTTCAAAACCCTGTACTTATGTAAATGCGGCACACAATACGTCTATTTGAGCGAACATTTGCATTGAAAAGCTCAGCGCTGCGGGTGACGGCGCAGCGCTGGCCGCATAATGACAGCGGCAGTAGCTTCTAAGAATAATAGAAATGAAATCATACGTAACATTGACAAAGGCGTGTTTACCAATTAATGGTTTTGCATGAAGGTTCTGCGGCGAGCAGCATGTGCTGGTGTGACCGGGCACAAGGCGGCACTTACCACCGGCCGCTCTGCAACCCGCAACTCACATGGTAGTCGGAGAGACAAATAGACAATTAAAACGTTCGTCAGAAGCATTTCATTGTCCCTGATTCATTAATGAGTTCGGTTAATTGGTGTTTTGAAAACAACTGTCCTCGGGTGCGGCGGTGGTTTCCTTGTGAATTAGTTATCATGACGTGTCTAATTAATTCATTTAATTTTAAACTGATTTATCTTTCGACTTAAAATATTTTCGTTATCTAAAAAAGGTATTTCTTAGTATACATATTTCTTAGTAGGTATACGCATTTAGATTTCTCTAGGAAATCATCAATTTAATCGATTTCTTAATATTATGTTGATGTAATTTATTCCACTTAAAGGATTCCTGCTATTTTAGGTTGAGTGATGTCAGTGACGCTACATATTTAGTGGAGTGCATTACTCGTCGAACACGGCTGTGCTACCGCTATTTGTAAACACTAATAACTAAAACATTAGTCTGAACTTTAAGCATAGTTAGTTTATGTGTGTATTTACAAAAGCTACGAGCGAAATGTGCTTTGTATTTCAGAGTTAACCGCGTCGATGGCGCTGTTAAGACAATTAAAGCCTGTTCTCTTAGTCCAACAATTAAATACGTTCCTTTAAGGGCACGTGTACACCGGAGGGTATCGTGAATGTTTTCGTTAAAGCTATACATTGATTAGATCCCTGCAGGCAGTGCAAAGCGTGCAGTGTGCCTGGCAGTGGAGAGCAATCGATATTGCTGCCAGCGTCATATTCCGCTGAGCGGAACACACGTCGCTATATCGGCTTCACTACCGCTGAAAAGATACAACAGAAGGTCATGTTATGTTAATCTTCAGGGAAATTGTGGAGTCTCTTCCACAAAAGCCACAAATCAAGAGTTGAAGTGATATGAGGCGAGAGTCGGGACCTAACCGCATGCAATCTGCAACTGATGCCGCATTTAATTACAACTGGGGTGCAGTGCAGGGGTGCGCAACTGGGGTGCAGTTCAGGGGAACGCAACTTTAATTACCCTTCAATATTTCTCATTTGTCACACAAATCGTATTGCGTTGTCTTGCATATGTAATTAGCTACTATGTATATTTGCATACGGATCAGATTTTTTCTCTACGTTGATTTTTTTTAAAATGCTTCTAGTATTTTATTTATTTATTTATTTTATTTTATTAGTTTTAGGAAAACTTACAGCTAATACATTTTAATATCTAGTACAATGCGTAAACGATGGCCAATTACAAGCTTCCACTGATGATTAGTGTGGGTAACATAAACAAAAAAAAAAAACCTATTGCAAAACTTTCTGCCAGTTCTGGCTACTTCTAAGATTTATTCCGGTCTAACCCAATCAGGGTTCGCTGATATATGTATATCATATCAGTGGTTATACATATACTCGTATCACGATATATGTATGTCGCATCATGGGTGGCCGAGATGCGATACATCGGGTCTTCTTCGCGATCTGACATAGTTTTTATAAGTGTGGGCAGTGCCCACACTTATAAACACAGTGGGTACTCGAACGAAAAGATAATTTGAATTTAAAGTAACTTTAATTAACTAGCGATTATCAAACGAAACACGTGCATTGTTCTGTTTGTCGGAAACAAACATGTGCGTTGGTACTGAGCGTTCGCCAAGACTGTCCGACGCTCCGAGCTCGACTGTCGAGTCTGTCGACTGTAGAGTGTACACTGTCACAACCAATGACTGTAGTGGTTTTATTCTCTTTGGTCGCAACACTCGAGTAGCAACACTCGCTCTCTCCGCCATCGCGCTAGTCCTTGCTACGTCAGTGCATCCCTCCACCGACGATCACGTCCAAGCGGTAGGGCTCGCTTGCGATTCCGATCACATCACATTGATTATTCGTTTACCAATGAAATTGTTAGATGGTGATGTCTGCTGTACTGTGCTGCCATCCATCCACGACATGTGATAGTAATACAATTGATATTTATGTGGATATAATATATCAATGGGTATTTACTGTCAAAACAATAAATTTTGCAGATTCAAAGTTTACCCTAGCAACACTTGACAAAAACTACATTTTATTTATTTTTACTACATTTCATTCTACCTTTCCCTTAGTGGCAATCTAATCGTAACTCCAAAAGTTTCGCGGATTCACCAAATAACGTGTAAGTACGGTTTATAGTGGATTTATCAAAGACAATTTTTTTTGTTATTTCTATAACAAAAACGTAAGTTTAGGTATTCTACAAATCTATATATATAAAAAGACAAGTCCTGACTGACTGACTGACTGACTGACTGACTGACTGACTGACTGATTGACTGACTCATCAACGCCCAGCCCAAACCCCTGGACCTAGAAAGCTGAAATTTTGCACAGAGGTTCCTTTTATAATGTAGACGAGGAATAAGGAAGGAATTTTCGAAATTCAAGCCCTAAGAGAGTTAAATGGGGGATGAAAGTTTGTATGGAAAATCTTATTCCTTGAGTTAATAAACTTGAAACTTGGCACGAATACTTACCTAAGTAAATTATGAAAACTGGTCTTTTTTGTTTTTCTAAACTACCTTCTAAAAGGGGATGGGGGGGTGTCAAAATTTGTATGGAAGAATTTTAATGCACGGTCCGATTAACTCAAGACTCAGTATTTATACTTAATACCAAAAATAAAGAATCACGTGTATCAGGGTTTTTCGAAAATCTACCCCTAACGGGGAGAAAAGGGGTAGTTAATTTTACAGGGCAAATTTTACTGCCTGGCTTAATTAACTCAAAAATTGGTATAAATAATCTGTGAGTCAAGTAATGAACACATTCCAAACGATTTTTTAAAATTCCACCCCTGTGGGGGTTGAAAAGTGGTGATACAGCTTATATGAAAAATCTTATTCCTTGGGTTAATAAACTTGAAACTTGGCACGAATACTTATCTAAGTAAATCATAAAGTTTGGCATTTGTTGTTTTTCTAAACTACCCCCTAACAGGGGATTGGCGGGTGTCAAAATAAGTGTGGAAGAGTTTTAGCGCGCGGTCCGATTAACTCAAAACTCAGTATTTATACTTAATACCAAAAATAAAGAATGACGTGTATCAGGGTTTTTCGAAAATCTACCCCTAACGGGGAGAAAAGGGGTAGTTAATTTTACAGGGCAAATTTTACTGCCTGGCTTAATTAACTCAAAAATTGGTATAAATAATCTGTGAGTCAAGTAATGAACACATTCCAAACGATTTTTTAAAATTCCACCCCTGTGGGGGTTGAAAAGTGGTGATACAGCTTATATGAAAAATCTTATTCCTTGGGTTAATAAACTTGAAACTTGGCACGAATACTTATCTAAGTAAATCATAAAGTTTGGCATTTGTTGTTTTTCTAAACTACCCCCTAACAGGGGATTGGCGGGTGTCAAAATAAGTGTGGAAGAGTTTTAGCGCGCGGTCCGATTAACTCAAAACTCAGTATTTATACTTAATACCAAAAATAAAGAATGACGTGTATCAGGGTTTTTCGAAAATCTACCCCTAACGGGGAGAAAAGGGGTAGTTAATTTTATAGGGCAAATTTTACTGCCTGGCTTAATTAACTCGAAAATTGGTATACATAATCTGTGAGTCAAGTAATGAACAAATTCCAAATGATTTTTCAAAATTCCACCCCTGTGGGGGTGAAAAGTGGGGATACAGCTTATATGAAAAATCTTATTCATTTGGTTAATATACTTGAAACTTGGCATGAATACTTATCTAAGTAAATTATGAATTTTGGCATTTTTTGCTTTTCGGACCGCACGTTAAAATTCTTCCATACAAATGTTGACACCCCCTAATCGCCCTTTAGGGGGTCCTAAAGGGCGATTAGGGGGTGTCAACATTTGTATGGAAGAATTTTAACGTGCGGTCCGATTAAGTCGAAACTCAGTATTTATACTTAAGACCAAAAGTAAAGAATAACATGTATCAGGGTTTTGCGAAAATCTACCTCTGACGGGGTGAAAAGGAGTAGTTAATTTTCCATTTTACTGCGTGGCTTGATTAACTCGAAAATTGTTGGAAATAATCTTTGAGTCAAGTTATGAACACATCCCAAACGTTTTTCAAAATTCCTCCTGTGTGGAGTGAAAAGTGGGGAAAAACTTTATACGAAAAATCTTATTCATTTGGTTAATAAACTTGAAACTTGGAAGGAATATTTGCCTAAGTAAGTAATAAGAAATGGGTCTTTCGAAAGTAGACCCCTGACGGGTAAAAAAGTGGTAATTCGATTTTTAAGGCCGGTATTATAGTGCGTAGCTTGATTTACTCCAAAAAAATGGTATGAATAAATTTAAGCTTCAAACTTGGCACAAATACTTATCTAAGTAAATTATAGTTTGTCA
This sequence comes from Globia sparganii, assembly GCA_949316385.1. Classification (NCBI taxonomy): domain Eukaryota; kingdom Metazoa; phylum Arthropoda; class Insecta; order Lepidoptera; family Noctuidae; genus Globia; species Globia sparganii. The sequence goes on from OX438671.1 coordinate 21,923,386, forward strand.
TTTTATGTTTTTCTGCTCTAAAGGGAGATTGAGGGTGTCAGTTTGTGGAAGAATTTTATCGCGCGGTCCAATAATATAAACTCGGAACTCAGTATGTATACTTAAGACCAAAATGAATAAAAAAGTGTGACTGGGTTTTTCGAAAATCTAACCCTAACGGAGTAAACGGGGGTAGTCCATATCACAGAGGAGTATTTTATTGCGTGGCTTGAGTCAATGGGAAATTGGTATAAATAATCTTTGAGTCAAGATATGGAAACGTCCCATACATGTTTTCAATATTTCGCCCCTATGGGGATAAAAACTGTGAAGGTGAAAATGTGGTCTTATTCCTTTGGTTAAGAAACTTGAAACTTTTCAACATTTGCCTCAGTAAATAATAAAGATTGTCACTTTTAGGGGTTTACTACTTACTTACTTAAAATGAAAAAGTATGAGTTTTAGGGTTTTACTTATTCTACTCCTACCGGGGTAGAAAAGGGTAATAAAGTTTAAGGAGTAGAAACTCCAACTTCCATTAACACGAAAATGGGTATAAATAATCTTTATATCATAAAAATGGAAACGTACCAAATGCAAAAACAAGAGCTGTCGTGATGAAAAGGGAGGATAGTTTATTTGAAACATCTTAGGTAGTTTAACTAAAATATTGGCCCGAATACTTATTTCTTTAAATAAAGTAAGTATAAAGATCGTAATCAATAATTTTCGAAATACCTTTCAGGGGGAGGTGGAGAGGATGTTAAATTTATTTGAGGAAAGTACGAAACCCACGCGGACGAAGTCGCGGGCAAAAGCTAGTAAAACATAAAAATGCACTTACAAAATGACAATCGCTTCTTTTATTATTATTATACACGATTTAATATATCCGATATTTTCGGATATAATATGTCAAACATTGGATATTTTGATATTTATTATACATCGGATTCGGAATCGGACGAAGCCTGAACCTAATTAGTGGTAAGAGGTGGTACTTCTGCATGTTACCGTAGCGTGCGTCGGGCTCACGTCGCGACTCACCAGTCCCCTCTCAAGTTTCAGCCACACGCTCAGCCTGCCTCCTGCCTCGCCCGCCTGCCTCGCCCACTCGTCCACTCGCCCACTCGCCTGCCTCGTCGCCTGCTCGCCTCGTTCAAAAGCCTGTCTGTTTCAATTTATTGCCCGCACTCAACTATCTTGAAATGAAGTTTTCGTTTGATTGATCACGAGCAAGTTCGTGCAATGTTTCATTCATGGGCATACGTTTTTAAAATTCAAAACTTTCTGCGCGGCTTGCAGTCTCGACCGGACGTCCTCGGGGCTGGGAGCGGCGGGGCTGCGGGGAGCCTGCCCTCCACGACAGGGCTCCAGCTAATGGCTTCTATGACGTATAATTGGTGACGATGAAAACATGACGAATGTCGGGAGGTTGACGCCCCCAGCTTGTTGTTCTCAGTAAAGCGTTTTGTTGATTCAGCGGACAAAACAGAATAATGGTCGATAATAAAATTCTGATTATCTCTTGATAAGTATCACACACTCATGTGATGCGGCCGGCCCGGAGCGCGACGATCAAATGACTGTAATACCATCAGGTAAACGGGCTATATCAATATTTTCGTAGAAATCATTAAACTGAACGATATCGGTTACGCAATACGCATAAAATAAATATGTACCTACTTGTGCGCGATGTTATGAAATAAAGTACGTTATGGGGGATATAAAGCGCCATTACTGTATTTTATGGTATTTTTATGCAGCCAAGTATACCGGGCACCTAATGTATGAATAGTCTATTTTTCCATTCCGTTTATAGCTTCGTCTTCATAAAGTTTGCAATGGTATCGAGCGACCCACTTCCAGCCCTGGGCTCGTCCGCGAGAGCCGACCCGTCGCCGACAGCTGCACACAACAACATTCATATCCCGTGATGTATGGTCGCTGTCGCACTCGATCGCTGCACTTATTTATTATCTTATTATTAGAAAAAAACTCTCGACAACCGACGGCAATCTCGTATTCATGTTTCCACGATGCGGTACAAAAAAGCAGTAATTTTAATGGCTCCCCAAAGTGCTCGAGCACTAAACGGGAACAAAAGAACACCCCAATTCGGCACTGCGCGGTTCTGGAAGTAAATTGCTTGTTTTTTGTGCGAAAATGTTGGCGGCACCGGCGCAGCGCACAATGGCTCATTATCGTGCGCTCCCCGGCCTCACCGCCTGCCCGCCTGCCCGCGTCTGCCCACGCCTGCCCGCGTCTGCCCACGTCTGCCCGCCTGCCTGCCTGCCCGCCTGGCCGCCTGCCCGCCTGCCCGCCTGCCCGCCTGCCCGCCTGCCCGCCTGCCCGCCTGCCCGCCTGCCCGCCTGCTCAGCCAGCCCGGCCGCGACACTGCGCTCTGCCTAAGCAACTTTACGACTTTTCTTTTACGATTGACAATTAAAATGTCGGCTAACGACTTAACTTCGAGCGAGCATAAAACGTTTTCGATAATTTTTAGCGAAGATTCTTTGAATTTTCCTCGCTCATAGTTGTTAGTCGATCGTCGCACACAAACACAATAAAGTAATAAAATATCCTCAAGTTGGCGAATAAACACCAAGTAATCGAATAAGGGTTGATAACAGTCATCAAATTACATGATAGTGGAGGCTTTGGCCGTAGAGATCGAGAACTAAATCTGATACCATGCTCCTCGCACGGAGCCATATAAAATATCCGTGCAGGCAGTAACACTCTAGTTTTAATGTAAATTGATCAAGTATCTGTTAATGTGTCCGCTGGGCGTCTGGTGTGAACTCGATCACCAATCAAACTGGTAACTTGTTACTTCTCGGAATAGCTCGGCGATTTAGATAATAACCCAAAAACGTGAACGGTTTAGAAGTGCCCCGGGCGCGGCCGTCCGCCCGGCGACGGCGACCGGTCCGGGGAAACGCATCCGTGACTAATGTTTTGATTAGGTACGCAATATCCGCGCGGCGACGCGACGGGCGGCCACGCAAATCAAACATTTGATGGAGCTGCCGCCTGTTCTGCTTCGTCACTAGCATCTTAGTAATACTTGATTATTTGACATTTACTTTAACAAAACTATTAAGGTGTTAGTGGCAGACCGACATAATATAACTCATCGGTCAGGGGCGACTACTATGTCTATGAAGCCGAAGGTTATTTACAAAAACATGGTTTCAAATTACTGATTTAACATTGCAAACCACAAAGATGAAGCGACTCACAGATACAGTCACCGCACAAAATGTTGACAACCCATTGAAAAGTAATCTCGCATCATATCAGACGTAAAACGTGCTTTTAAATTCCTCGTCTCGCTAACCCGCCCACTCGGTGCATATAGAATTCCGCCAGTAGGTACAGGTATAGTAAGTACATGACCCGTAAGTCACGAGGGAAGCAGGTGATTTACTTCAGGTTCTCTTTTATCCGCCTGAACGAATTCAGCGAGTCCTGCTAAGCGTGTCGTAAATATTATTATTTATGAAAGAACAATCCTCTTGTTAAGAACAAACCTCTTTTCATTCATTGTCAGAAGGTACATGTTTTGTGGACTGCACTAAATTATCAAAGGCATCAGAGCATATGTAATAGAAACACAAAATGTTGAGCAATCCTGTGATTCATGTAATGTAATGTTCAAGGTGTTGTATTTAATTTCTTTTGTTTTCTTTTAATTGCATACGTTTCTAAGAAATTACTAAACTTATCCCAAAAATCTGTTCATGTACTATACAACGTGGCGCTACAATGGCGACATTAATTTAACACACGGGTAGAGCTAGTGCCTATTAATCATATAAATTTTGATAGGTTAAAATAATTCGTAAATTGAAAAAAAAATGTTTTCAAACAAACTAAATAATAAAAAAGTAACTAAAATTGGGATCACCCTTGCAAAAATTCATTCATGAAATCACTTACCTATACTCCATTTACAATAAGATTAGAAATTTAAACAAACCTTTTTTACCGTCGGTTCAATCGATTTTGACTTCTATTTCGTAGGCATAAGGATGGCATTAAAAGCAGCAAACAGTTGTTATTGTAAGCACTTTTTTTGCTTTTAATGCCATCCTTATTCCTACGGAATAGAAGTCAAAATCGGTTGAATAAGCTGTAAAAAAGGTGTATAGGTGCTGGCTTACGTTAACTCGGAGCGGCAACGCGTCGTTTCGCGCGCTAACAATCGCGCAACGCGTCTTGTATGTACCTACTCGTGATCGGTCCGATTCTTTGACGGCTTATCAAAGAAACCGAGCGACGCAAGTGGTACCTACAGCGGAGGTGCTTAGTGTCTAACGGAGTATGCACTTTTCTAAATTTGAATGGGTGCCACTTTTCGCGCTTTAATATCCTATGGACGGCTCTGTGATGGACTTGAAAATTAGGATCATGTCCGCATATTCAGCTGCTGTGTAGTTCGGATGTGTATTTGCCATCACGATCACAAGTTTACACAAGCATTAATAAAATAACACAAATAAAAGCGTCCGTATCGCAAGAGATGTAAACGTACCTACTAGATTAGAAAACGAAAACAAAGCAAATCGTCTTTATCGCAGTATCTAATTACACAAAAATAAATAAATAAAGCAAAAAATATTAGACACCGTAGTGTGAAGAAGTGTATCAAGGACACGGGTTCGGCTATCACTAGAAATGCAAAAAAAGAATTCGAGTTCGGTGCGGCGGCGGGTGGAAGGGAGGGCGCGCGTCGCCTGCGCCGCTCGCCGACAAAGGGCTATCTCTTTCCTTCAATTGGGTACTCTTTGCATTTGTTTCATCCTAATAGTATTGCTTATTCGTTCTAATGTCATTGATGCGATGTTATGATCCGTGACCCCGGCAAATGACCGCTGCGCGACAGTTCTTTAAATACAGGTTGCTCTAAGATGCCATTTTCTAAAATTTAAAATAAATCCGTAAATAATAACGTTTAATAGAAATATAATTTCTAAATGAAACGAAAATGTGAAAACGTATATGTTTGTTAAATTAATGTCACCATTGTGGCGCCACGTTGTATAAAGAGATCTTGCGTTGCTTAAAGTTGTATATGAATCATCACACTTATTCATTTTAAATGGAACGTTTCCCCACAAGTCTTTTGTTACAACAGCCAAATTCAGCGACTCCATTCGAGACAGGCGAAATATAGAAAAACGTGAGCGTCACAAATAGGTCGCCGCTATAAGAGCAGCACATGACCTAGATGTTCACAGCACTCGGCAGTCAGGCTGCATTCTGTGCATGTCTAAGTGGCGGCTCTATTCATGTCTGATGATGCACTCCTCAAATAAAACGACTAAACACATGAAGTATTGAATGTGAACACAATTATGATTATATGGAAGCTGATATAATAACTCATAGAATCGAATACTTATTAGGATGCTAAAAGTGGAATACATACTTCGCAGTGAATCATTAATCGCCTAAAGAAGTGGAATTCCTGAGGGATCTATGCAGAGTCCCATTTTGTCCGTGATTCTGATGAATGATTTAAGCAGGTTCTTAGTAGTTCTGTCTTTGAACGGGAGATTAGAAATAACGGACTCCGATTACGGGCTCAAACACATAAACACGTTGCGAAGTCGTAACGTGTTTATGTATTTGAGTCCTACCTTTTATGGATGATTTAGCGCAAACAATCTGCTTTAATCTGGAAAAAGAAAAACTAGTTAAAACCGCAACTTTTTTAAATCCAGCACGCGTTCGAATTCCATCCCTGCCAAGATGGTTATCCTTCTTATTCCTAGGATAGTCCGAGATTTGAGTCGAGTCTGATTCAATTCAAATACCAACAGGCTTGCGCGCCCCAACATTTAGTTTTAGACCTAATAGGCACCGCGCCGAGCCGCGCCGCCGCTGGCTACCTGTGGCCGGTGGGTGAGTTTATACCACTCTGCCTACACCAGGGAGACAGGAGTGACGTTAATGACTATGTTATATATTCAATTCAATTGAGGTAAGGGACATTGGGTATCTTGTCCCTTACCTCAATTGAACCTACGGTCGACGATATGTTTATAGATGATAAATGAATATAGTTCCACGAGATAAATGATTTAGTGAATTTTATTTGTTTTATATTACCTACAGGTTTCCGACAACTTTCGATTTTATCTGATGCAAATTGTTTCAAACAAGTCTGTAAAATGGCAAAGCTATATATAGGTAAGGATATACCGTTTCGTTAAAAAACGATGAATTTGCAATATCAAAGCCTTTGCGGCGTCCCCCAGGGCACCGTCTGTGTCTTAACTTCAAGCGAGGAGGTACTCTCAATGACAAGCAGACGTCTGATCACTGTGCTCGGTGGACTTTTGATAACCACAAAGTTCTTGGTGAACAAGTCAGGTTGTACGATAGTATTTACAACGGAGGCACTATTTATCATGTTGAAGGGTGGAAAGTTACTGGATGATAGATGATATGAACCACTTTTCTGTCATAGACTATCATACTAAATAGTTCATTGTCATAGAAATATCAGAATGTTTCTGCATTTATCGAAGACTACATTACGGATCCTGCTCTATGAAGGTACATTAAATGCACATGAGTGTGGCGTCGTGGACAATATGGGTCTAAGCCCCTTCGTACACAAGGCTATGCAAATCTTAGATACTTACGATTGAAGTTCGTACACGAGTCGCGTCGCCGACATTCGTCCCGCGACTCGACTCGTGTACGAACTTCAATGGATTTGTATGGCGGCAGTCGCTTGAAGACTAAAATCGTTGAATATCTAAGATTTGAGTAGCCTTGTGTACGAAGGGGCTTACTGGTAAATTGCGGCGCGAGGCAATACCTCTCGAGCCACTCGGCGAGTTGGCGCAGAACTAGTTGAGGCGCGATATCTGAGACAATGTTATGTTACGTGAGTTAGTATTATTTGCACTATCTAATACTATATACTTCGCTGTAGATTTGAGCACAACATACAACGTTTTTCAGAGATTTCATGCGAAGCAGCAGCTGTGCCTGACATCCTTGGAAAGCGGTGTCTAGAAAATGTATACTACTTAGTTTTGTGTTTCCAATTTAACAAAAATATCTTAAGTATAAAATAAAGTAATAAGAAGAAAAGATTTAGAAAAAAAATACATAATTTAAAAGAGGTGATTCTACTAGTCACAATTTCGACACTGTACTGGACAACGAAGTTGCCACACGGCACACTCGAATACCAGCGATATAAGCTCGAGTTGTTGCTGTGTGCGAACATAGCCGTGCGAGTCAGTTCGTGGTACTCGCGGTATATACATTATGTACAATGTCATTGTCTGTATATCTGCTGATGCTCGTGATAACAGCGGCTAATACGGACGGCGCACGTTATCTGTCATCTCAGATCCCATCTACAGAGAACAGTGAGCGAGCCGCGGCACTGAGGAGATAAGCAGAAGGCCGGCTCCATACAACGAGAGACAATAGTGCAAGCTCACTCGCGACTTTTGAAGTAAGTAATCTCACAGGTTGAGACTGCCGCACGAGCGCGTCTATGCGTGCATGCACCTGAATTCCTTTACTCTTTTAATGGAGCAGTCCTTCTGGAGCCATCTACTGTGTACCAGTAAGCGAGCTGCGGGCTGCGAGCCGGCGCGACGGCGACGTCACGCGAACCAGCGCGATTGTTTGTTGCGGCCATTGTGCAGCGGCCATATTTCACACACGCACTCATTTCCTCACAAAGTAGTGAAATATCGATTCATGGAATACCAGCAAAGCGATCACGAACAATTGTTGCAATGCAACTTTAGACACCACACGCGGGTAAAGACATCAATGACTTTAACTTACCGAGGTGGAACTAATATCTAATATATAAAATTCTCGTGTCACAGTGTTAGTTACCATACTCCTCCGAAACGGCTGGACCGATTTGTATGAAATTTTGTGTGCAAGTAGATCTGAGAATCGGCTACTATAAGTTTTTTTTTTTGCAAAACGACGTTTGCGGATTACGTGTGACGTTGTTTGACCGCAAGGGACTCCTAAACTACTGAAACGATTTTAATAAAATTTTGTACACTGTGTACAGTTTCATCCAACTTGAAAGATAGGATAGTTTATATCTCAATTTATAATCGCAATATTATTTTATTGCAAATATTGCCAGGATAAGGTTCGTATGAAAGAAAATTTCGAAAATTTGAAAGAAAAAATGCACCCGTGCGAAGCTGGGGCGGGCCGCTAGTATATATATATTCTATGGATCTCTCATGAACAATATCCACATGATATCGACATGACACATTGTTCAAAACAATAACGAAGCGTTGCTTACTTCGTAAGTTCCTTTAAAATCATCTGTCAATTTGAGGTTAGGTGGAAATTCGAGTGCGGTTTTAGTGCCTCTACCAATATAAATGTTTGGATCGACTTATGTAATACAATCTAGATTTTGTATTAGATACATAGGTAATTGAAATGATGTCTGGTGCCTTTCAATGCATATGAATTGGACGTATTAGTATTTCATTGAATACGTGATCTGCCACAGAGTTGTCTGGTGTTGCATGAATTGATATACTTGAGAAGTCTAGACATTTTATCGACCGTATCACTCGCACATCTCAGCAGGCATCGAACCCGCATCCATCTGGCTTCATTATGGCGTCGCCGTCACTTGTAAGGATCGTGGCGTGGCGTTCAATTAAATGAATATTTGATTCTACCACGGGTAGGAAAAATATTTAGCGTAAAACCAGGTTTTAATTAAAAAGGCCAGAAAACCCATTTTCAGTATCTCGATAAGCTGCAATTCCGTGGGAGGCGTGGAATCCCTCTAAGTGATGAGGGGGATGAACGTCCTCGTGCCGCTTATGAAATAAATTGTGGTTATTTATGGCATCGTTACCGTTCAGAGTAGATAATAATAATATTGTGGCTTACTAGATAGTCCCAGTCCCACTGCCAAAGGTGAGCCAAGTGAAAACTTAAAGCAATGTAGTGCTTTTGTAACTCGCTCGCTCTTCAACCGTAGTTTTGTTTCGTATCTTTCCATGATTGTGTGTAGGCTCGCTTCCTTTGCTTTGTTTTTGCTGCCTGTCTGCCTGCCGCATGCCGGTCTGCCCACACCTCGCGGCCGCGCGTCGCTCCGTTCCGAGTGATGGTGACTTGAGAGCACGCGCAGTGTGCGGGCTGCGGCGTGCGGCGTGCGGCGTGCGGCGTGTGGGATGCACAGGCGTGCCATGTGATCCGACTTCAAAACACACGACTTCGACAGTCAGCGGCACGTCCATGGTAACATGACTGCGACTTTATGTCGTAGCAGTATAAACCGTTTTTGTAGCTAAGTGTGTCGTGTGCGGTTGTTTGTACTGTACACCTACAATTTATTCGGGTCAACAAGATTGATTGAGAGTTCATGAAGTCTTCGCCATATTGATGTCGATTATACCTCGAACTATTATTAATAAGTATCGATTACTTTGATCAAATTGACAGCTCACAAATTATGATCGTAACTCATCCACTTGTTTTTTTTTTCTATTAAATTAGGGACTGTTAGCTGAATATGATGTTTTTATCGCGTCGTTGTGCGTGGAAATCACTTTTAATATGCATCATCAGTATACACGCTATCTTTTAAGCTCATAGCACACATATCAACTCGGAAAGGGATCGTCACCGCATCGCCTTTCGCCTCGCCGTTAAACAGGCGTCAACCTAACGTAAGCATGTAATCAAAGCGGATCAGCAGCTCCGATGCGTGGACTCGGCTACGGCTAGGCGACGCCGCAGTTACGGCTCGCCGACCGCTGGTTGACCTGGCTAGCAACAGATCAGTTTGAATACTCGGGCAACACTACTGAAAGTTGCGTCGTGAATGACAGCAGGTGAGAGGGGCAAGGGTAGACGAAGAGAAGTAAGCTCGGGTACGGAGAGTCGTAAGCGCGGGGACGATGAGCCGTAAGCGCGGGAACTGCAAGTTGACCACGCACCGCACCGCGGTTCGTGAGCTTGTCCCGAGGTGTGGCGATTAAAAAAAAAAAATACGTTACGATTCCGATTAGTCTACGTTGCAATAGGGAGTTTCATACTGAATGGCTCGAGGTTCATACGGTTACGATCCCTTCCCGAGTTGATGTGTGCGCTATGACGTTTAGTCTGTAATAGGAAACAATAGAGGATCACCGGCGGCTGTCACAACAGAGGCAGAAGGTCCGTTTGATTCTATCAGAGTGCATTATGCACGTAGTTGTAATCTACAACAGTCTTTGTACCTCAGTCAAAACTGCTCTTGGGGTGAAAAAAATCTAGTTTACCAGGAAAAATATACTTAGCTCCGCGTAGATATCGATGTTTTAAATCCTATTTGAACAGAACCCGAGGCGAAAAGTTATAGAGCGAGCAGCCCGATATAATAGGTAAATACTTCATTCCGCGTTGAACGGAATGAACGGTAAGCACTTTTTGTTATGTCAATGATATTAAAAAATTTCTTTGAGCATATTATGAGCCTAATGCCCGCCCTCTGGTCTGCACGCTGCAGGCGCGGCACGTCAGGCGAGTCCGTACCGCACCGCACCGCACCGCGCCGCACCGCACCGCGCCGCACCGCTCCGTGCCGAGCCGCAGCCGCAGGCACTAATATCACAAATCTGCAGTAATTGCGCCGTCGCCGACACTCGCCGATCAACATCAAAGCAAAGGGCCCAGCCCGAGCCGAGCCGCGCTTTCCATTGCAACACACACCGTGCCACTGCTAAGCGAAAAAATACCATCTCCTAATGAGAGGTAGCACGGAATAGCACTGTGTCCCTCTGTGTCCCGCCGCCGTGTCGGCGATGAAGCTCCCTCGTGTTGTGGACACAGAGAGTTCATGTGTATAGAGATCATTAATTGAGCAATATGTTCGGCGGGATTTATCGCGAGTAGGTAAATAAGCTGATATTAAATAACGAGCGAGTTTAACGAGTGCTCGAATGGCCAGGTGGAAATAAGACCGCTGGGCTTACGAAAGTAATTCATTACCCAATTATAATATTACTAAATCAGAGAAATAAGATATTTTTTTCCTTGTTTTCGTTGTGTCGGCCCTTTGAGTCACTTCCTGTAAATATCATAAACAAGACTTTTAATTATTTACTTACCTATAAGAACGTTCAGTTCATCAAGCTACCTAGGAGTAGGGATGATACCAGTAAATACAAGTACTTACTCGATTTTTTCGTTCGATACTTTTGGTATCGATCGGGTAGTCAGAAGCCCGAAGGTCTGACAACCAGTCTTACCAAGGGGTATCGTATTACCCAGTAATTGAGTTGTGGAGGTCAGATAGGCAATCGCTTCATGTAAAATACTGGTATTCAGCTGCATCCGGTTAGACTGGAAGACGATTCCAACATAGTTGGGAAAAGGTTAGGCATCATCTGACTTTTGGTATCGATACTTCAGAACTGAGTAACAAGTAGTATCGTGAAGCAAGTTCTTGAACGGTACACGGTCGGTCACCCACCAGCACCACTGATGACTGATTACTTGTCAAAAAAACTCGTGTGCACAAGAGATTATTAATTTGCTATGTTAGGGCCAGTCCAGTCCAGTCCAGTTCCAGGGTCTAGTTTGAATTTTTATTTCGAATTAATCACTTCTACTGCTGGCAGCCTTGTTCGTTGATAGAATAGACGTAGACGCCATTATGATCATTTTGTTTTATTTGCGATTTCCATAAATCACTCATCGCGTGCGGCTTGCGTTGTTTGTTTGTTATCTGTGACTGAATTTGTATAAATAAATTTGACAGATTGTGGTAGTTTGATGTGCTGGCGTCTATACATTAGGTATGATCAGTAAGAGTGGAACTACAGTAAGCCTCACGCAGCTAACGGCACGCGGCGGCCGTGCGGATTTATTTTAAAACTGTGATTTCTCTTAAGATATTTATTGAAATCAAAAAATGTCAAGGGCAATTTTGTTCAAAATTAAATACTTGTGATGAATAACGTATTTATTTGGATAAGGATTAATATCATGTTTATAAAAACACCTTCGCAAGTAATGCATTATTTTAGAACAAATTTTATTATCATAAAAAGGTTATAGTGAGTCAACTTTAAAAGATAGGCATATTCTGTCGCGGACTTTTTTTTAGAACTTTTAAAGGGGTAACAAGCCGTCATACATTATTTTTGCGTAACTTTAACCGTTTACGCAGCGCACGCAACGCAAGCTATCTAAAAGGAATAATTTTACCCATTTTTGCACCATTTTTCATTGGTGCGACGCTCCTATTAACCGTAGCGTGATTTTATATAGCCTATCTATAGCATTCCTCGATAGATGGACTATCTAACACAAAAATAATTTTTCAAATCGGTTCAGCAGTTCCGGAGCCTATTCATTTTAAACAAACAAATATTTCCTCTTTATAATATTTATTACTATTAGTGTAGATATTGTAGATGTTCAAATAAACTGTACCTCACCTACATTCACACAATTATAACAAAACACACATTCACAAAAAAATTGGCCCACCCCCATGGCCCAATATTTTTGCCGCAAGTGTACCTAGTTGTTTAATACAGAGACATGTCCTCAAGAAACTGTAACACAACTAGTATGAGGGCGGCGCGGCGGCGGCTGAAACCCAGCCCGGTGTAACAGAACACGCCATGACGACACAGACATACACACACACGGACTCGTGTCACGTACAGCCAGCAACCGAAGTCGAATGACACTTCAGTTTGTAAATCAGCATAATATAGAGAAACGTAACAGATGTTACATTAAAACTAACATAAACTCTTGACTAATAAACAAATTAAATGCTGAAAACTACTGAAAAACAATGTATAGAATAATTTAGTATCATTCAATTTACTTAGATGATATTTATTATGTTTAGCGTGTTTCGCAGCGACCGTACGCACTTGCACGACGTGTGCACTACAGACACGGCAAGCAGGCTTTCGCAGGGAGATCAAGTAATTGTATATATGCCCGCGCCCCGTGGGCCGTGGCCCGTGTCTCGTGGCTCGCCGGCAAGTTATTGGCTGCGAGATAAGTCCGCCACACTTTTATACAGACACCACCACCACTGTTATCAGATATTGTTTGCATCGGGTGATGTCGTCGAGATATTCGTGACGCGCCACGAGTATGTTACAAGCAATTACATGAGATGGTGACGAAATCTGAATCATGAAATTCAAATATTGTTGTTTGTAGAATACTGGAAAAAACGTACAGATGTCGATATTAATAAAAATGAACGCTATCTCTTGCCGTCAACGGCGCACAAATATTCTAATTATAATTTCTAATTAATTAGCTGCATTATTAAAACACTTCAAATTCTATTTAATCGGTTTAAAAATGACAACGGGGAACGTGATTTTTTTTTTTGAACGAATTATTAGATAAACAACGATACTGCAAAATATTTAAATTGCAATTTATGATTTACTAGCGGTCCGTCCCGGCTTTGCACGGGTGGAAAAAAAAGAAAAATATAGCCTATAATAATCAGTGATAATGTAGCATTCAAATGGTGAAAGAATTTTTTAAATCGGTTTAGTACTTTTTGAGCCAATTCGTTACAAACATACATACAAACCTTTCCTCTTTATAATATTAGTATAGATATGAGACCTAACCTCAACTCTCTCATAATTATTCACCTATGAGACGCAAAGCTTCTATTAAATACTGGCACATTTCCTGGAACCACGTTTGATATTATCTATTAAGTGGACCATTACAAATTCATGGTTATGACGTGGTTACTCATTTTGTTTCCTGGACAGTATTAATTTCATAATACCGATGAAACACTAGCACACTACAAAGAAACGACTAAACTGCCTTTGATCAACCAAAGAACAGTTCAATGAATCAATCGTCGTAGTTCTTATACCTACACGCATATATTTTTACTAACGTTGTTATTGTTCAATGGAGTAGGTATATTTGATTAACTGATTTATCTTCATATAATTCTTATTCTTATACGAGTACCCACTGTGGATATATTAGTTATCTCTACAGTTAGATCGCTCTCTCCATTTTGGTATAACATCGTCATAGGGACTCTGGTTATTAATCCACCTCAATCCGTTCCTATCAGGTGGATCGGTAATCAGCGTTAATTAGGACAACATCTCTCAGGGTTGTTCATTGGGCACTGTGGTAGCCGGCAGGTATGTTCAACAGTGCCCTAAGCGTGAGCAGAATATTTGATGAGCATAGGGCTCAAATTGATTAAACTCTGGTGGAACATAATATCCTATCAAGCTTGCTCTTTGCTTTTTAACGTATTTCGAGCCATGTTGTCTGCTGAACTAGGGTGAACGTATTTAATTCTAATCAGTAGTAAAGTTGCTGTAACCATATGTCTCCCCTGACCGTAAAAGCTGACCTGTCGCACCGCTGACGTCACACAATACAGAGCGCAGTCAGCCCCGTGTCTCCGAACCGCATCGACCACGGTCCACTGAAGACAGTTGGCCGCGCGGCCACAACACGCGGCTCTACTCAGAACAACGGCTAAATGCGGCCTCTAACGTCACTGCAGCGACCAATTAACGACCCGCTGTTGTTTATGGATAGATTTTTCCAACCCGTTTGTACAAATGGCAGCTTTTTTTATTTAGCTCAGCGGTGCCTGCCCCTGACGTACCTACTCACTACTCAGCTTTGAACAAATTCCCATCAAATGGCTTGTAATAAATTCCGCGTTATGTGTGAGTGATACGCCATATGTACGTGACGTGAGGGGGGAATTATTTTTATAATAAACTGCTTACGTCGATGTAAATACAAGGGACAATAGCTGCACGCGGGGTAGGACTCCCAAAGTCCCAAGCGAAAGGTCGCCGGTGCAAGTCTGACTAGTTGTATTGTTAGATGCATTTCTTGTGCAGCTTAATTGAAAGGGAGAACTGAATTGTTGAAGTTTTGAACTACACAATTACACATTGTTATTCAGCGTTCCATTAATTGTAAAAACACATTTCAGTCGATTTATTTTGTGACGGATTCAGACACAATGCCTTCAACGCATACTAACGGCGGTCGTCGACATTTGAATATTTCACAGAGCGATGTATTGTTGATTACACGGCAGGAAGACGCCAGTAAACACACGACTGGAACAAAAAGCTAAAACAATGATATTGACGTCACCTTGAATTAATTATCTGTGACCCGTTTGACACCAGCTCCCCCAGCCCCTCCGCCCCCCTCCGCCCCCTCGAGTACCATTGTGTTAAAACGTTCGGATTCCAGGAGCTTTGTGCGGCGCCGCCATTGTGGCCCCAGCCCTAGGGACAATAGACTAGCACACATTAATACTGTGTGAAGGGTAGTCTGTTCCACGAAGATAGTCCAACATAACTAGTATTTGACGATGATAGGCACAGATGGTATTATCAGTTCTGTTTGTTGATAAAGGCTTACTTGCGCGATGACGTGAAAAGTTTGGGTAAAGTACAGAGACAAATAGGAAGTTTGACTACGTCGCATGGAACTACAAAAGTAAACGAAAACGAAACTATTCTAACCGCGCACTGCACACTATATCTCAAAGATCCCTTAGCGTGTGTGTGCAATAAGCCCCAGTCACCAAGAACGAACATAATAATATTATGTATGATATTGATAATCCCAATTGGCCCAAAAGCGAACCTACCGCCTTTCTTAATATATTTTTGAAGCTATCTTAGATATACATTCGTGTAGACTTTGGACTGAAGCCGCAGAAGAACAGGAGAGCACAACAAACAGTGTTATTGACACAGGCACAGAATAACTAACAGGACAGCAAACAGCTGGCTCTGAAGCGGAGCTGCGGCTCGAACTATAGGTTCGGTGATGAAAGTTCTAATGTCCACTAGACCAACAATACATATTTATGATCGGCGCCGCGCACTTCGCGCACTACGCGCTGCGCACTCTGTTGTTGTAGAACATTCAGAAGTTGAAGAGGTCGACGGAAACGTTACATTAGCGTTCTAATGAGAGAACACTTGTTTAATTATTGTTTGTTCCAATAGCTTAGCATAGCATTTAGGTCGCTTAGTAAATGTCGGGCCAGGTGCTTCTTAACATATTATGCCACACCTTGGACTTTGATTCAATACAGTAGACTTTCTTAGCTGCGAAGCAAGGTATTTTCTGTGTGAATGGATATCAGGAACAGCTCGTGAAACAAAACTACTGCTATTAATATGGATTTTTGTTCAAATATCAAGCAGGTCTACAATTTAAAGTTCTAACCCAGTTCACTTTCATCATTAACAACACAATCATATACTAAGTACTTAGCATTATAGTCCGTGACATGAGAAACAACAGAACAACAAAGCTGAAGCAATGTCTATTGTACGAGCACAAAGGGGTTACCTACTTAGTGCAGTGTCGTAAACAACAGAAGTCGCGTCACCCTCCCCGCGGCCCCGCCCCGCCTCCCACCGACCGCTGCGTGAGGCAGTTTCGCCATCCTCGAAAAATAAATAAAAATAAGTGGGAGCGGAAATGAAAAGGGTCAATCTGATCTAAGGAGCCCGAGGGACTCCCCGCAGTCCCCGCCAGGCACAGGACTGCGAATCAATAAGGAACCATGTCTATGTAAGTACCCACAGCCCTCAGCCCACAGCCCAGGGCCAGCCACTCGAGTCTCGACACTCTCGGTATTCAATGCGGCTGAACGAATTCTTTTATAAAAAGACCTTTACTAAACGTAATGCGTGAGAATGTTTCTTCAGATCGACCATTAAAAATGGTTCCGGCATCACGCGAAAATTGTTAAAAGGAATTTTACGGTTTGAAAGCTTGAGATCCGTTGTAATGTTGATGTGAGTCGTGGAACTGGCTGGTACCCGGCGCAGGGCGCTGTTAGCAAATGTTGATGAGAGTCGTGGAACTGTCTGGTACCCGGCGCAGGGCGCTGTTAGCAAATGTTGATGAGAGTCGTGGAACTGGCTGGTACCCGGCGCAGGGCGCTGTTAGCAAATGTTGATGAGAGTCGTGGAACTGGCTGGTACCCGGCGCAGGGCGCTGTTAGCAAATGTTGATGAGAGTCGTGGAACTGGCTGGTACCCGGCGCAGCGCGCTGTTAGCAAATGTTGATGAGAGTCGTGGAACTGGCTGGTACCCGGCGCAGGGCGCTGTTAGCAAATGTTGATGAGAGTCGTGGAACTGGCTGGTACCCGGCGCAGCGCGCTGTTAGCAAATGTTGATGAGAGTCGTGGAACTGGCTGGTACCCGGCGCAGGGCGCTGTTAGCAAATGTTGATGAGAGTCGTGGAACTGGCTGGTACCCGGCGCAGCGCGCTGTTAGCAAATGTTGATGAGAGTCGTGGAACTGGCTGGTACCCGTTGCAGGGTGCTGTTAGCAAATGTTGATGAGAGTCGTGGAACTGGCTGGTACCCGGCGCAGCGCGCTGTTAGCAAATGTTGATGAGAGTCGTGGAACTGGCTGGTACCCGGCGCAGGGCGCTGTTAGCAAATGTTGGTGATGTGTGCTACTATGACCTGAATGCAGATCTCCTCGACAAACTTGACCGTCTTCTCAATAACTGCATTCGATTCGTTTTCAATCTACGTAAATATGATCATGTCTCTGCGCATCGGTCGCTTCTAAAGTGGTTGCCCATTCGCCAGCGCAGAGAGCTAAGGGCGCTGACTACCTTATTTTCATTTCTTGATTCTCCCTCTTCCCCTGGTTATCTAGCTCCCCACTTTCAGTACATTTGCGCCAACCACAATAGAAATCTACGTTCATCACACAATCGTCTTCTCCAATGTCCCACTCATCGCACAGACTTCATTCACTCTTCCTTCTTCGTTCAGTCTATCTCTCTGTGGAATGCGCTCCCTGAGGAAATCAGGATGGCAACCAACCGATTATCCTTTAAAGTTAAGGTTCGCGAGCACTTTCGCAAGAAGCTGGCAGTATCATCACAACGCTAATACGAGTATTTTCCCATTGTTTGTCTTATTTCTTTTAATATATTCATTTATTTATGTATATGTATTTGTGCTTATATTTATATGTAATTAGGTATATATTATATTTATAGTTTACATAGGGTTCTGCGTATCTTTATATTTAAAATATTTATTCCTGTAATGATTGCACCTACTACTGTTTGTCTCTGCATCACCCAAAGGTTGACTGGTAGAAAATGCCTATGGCATTAAGTCCGCCTCTGTACATGACTGTATGTGCTTGAAGTATTAAATAAATAAATAAATGTTGATGAGAGTCGTGGAACTGGCTGGTACCCGGCGCAGGGAGCTGTTTCAGGTTTGGTCCCATAGTAAAAGTTGTTCATAATGATGAGTACAATGACCTCTTAAGAGGTTGCTGGTGTTTTTCAAATAACCCTGTATAAGAGATAAAGTACCTACACAAAATGATGATTGCTGAAGTTTAAATAATGCGAAGCATGTAAATCCAAACAAAATTCTTCGCTTGGTAGATTTAAAATTGCTAAACATGATTCGATAATTGGGCAAATTTGTAAATTGGCCACGGAGCGGCCGCGAGCTAATCGCTCCGGCAAAAATTAACGTCCACAATGAAGGTATTAGCGATCGCTAACACAATGGCTGAACGTTCCAATAACTGCGGAAAAATGCCCGCATGGCTATGAGTGCATCAACATGAGAGCCGCGCGCGCTGCCTCCGGCCTGCGCACGCGAGCGCAGCCTTACGAGTATTGCTCAGCGCTCGCTGTTACATTATAGTTATAGCATCACTACGTTTATCATAAACCTCAACACACAGTTACAGTCTCGACTCATGATTGAGATAGTTCTTACGGTCCTACAGCCGTCACACCATTTCAGAGACGTGTTGATCTTACGAAACGTCCACTAACGTCATTGTCATAACAAATCGAAGGACGGAACGTTTATCCAAATACAGTTTAATCAAAACTTTCGATTTCTATTGAATTGCCAATATTTGTGGGTCTGAACAAAAAATGTTATTCAAAGCTGCCGTTACAATAAGGCCCAGTTTTTTAGGGAAAGTTGTAACCTACGTATCCGATAGAGCATTCATATGAAAGGTACCTGAAACTCACTACCTTTCGTATCGACTTTTATATATTTCTTTACAAAAAGCGTGTCTCAGTAAGATAAGCGGAGTAGATTTATTTCTCAAATCTGGGATGATGGCGCTATTGTGACGGCTCGAGATCCTTTGTTCGTTTTTTCTAACATTAAATAGAAAATTCCCCGCTGGGCTTTATTATCCGTAGGATCGGTACATTTAACTCAATAGTAAATTGCTTGTTGCAGATTATATATATGGCAAAAAATAGATTCACATATTTCAGTGTCATGTCGCGTCCGCGTCGGTAAGGACGGAGTCAGGGCGGATTGGATGTGGAGTTACTTTTGTATCGCGCAGTTGTGAACTCATATTGTAGCTTGCGAAGGGTGCGGCTGGCGTTATAATAATAATTTATATATTTTTTTTTTAAACTTAAAAAGGCATTAAACGAAGTCTAATACTTAACTGAACACGGGCCTTTAAGTACTCGTACTTCCTTATGTTGCGATTTCAGGTGAACACGTGTACTATGCAAATACTGTAAGAGTTTAAGCATATAATTATCCTCATTGACATAATTGAAACAAACTGAAGTTTACAATGATTTTAGAATTTACCTAAGTACTACAACCTACAATGTTATCTTACTTAAGTACTTACTAATCTTGATTTCCTGATTTTCAATTTGTATCGGATTGAAAATCTCCGGGCATCAGGCATTCTACACCTGTGTTTCATAACGCAAAGCAAATTCTGTGAGAAAAAGCAAACAGTCGTTCCCGTTCAACTTACATACCAGCACGTTTTATTGAAGCCTGTCCCCTCATGTTACAACTTTCTAGCTATGTTATCTCCGGCTCTAAACAAATAACTGCAAAAAAACTAGATTGAACGTCCCTCCAGCCCGTGTAAGTGTGTGCTCGTGTGTGCGGGATGTTGGTCGTGTGAGTGTGTGTGTGTGCACGGCCTGCTGCGCCGTGTCCGGTTTCATCAGATCGGATGCAGCCGCCCGCACCGCATCGTATCGATGTCCCGGCGGCGCGGCGGCGGCGGCTGGTGAACGTGCCTTCAATCTGACGGGTACTGTTACCACATCGAGAGCAGCGATACGTTATATCCTCAGTCACACAGGACTAGGTTCAGTTTACAGGCATTATAACGATCTCTTGACGACGGAATGGCGAATAGAATGATCATATTTCTTTGTAAATTGCTGAATAATTTCAACAAAAAGTTGATTACAAATTCTTTATTCTCGTTTGTATAAAGAAGTTCAAAACAACAATATAATTTATTCTGGGATGACGTGAACAACGGCGAGTTTAACTCGAAATTGAATTCTCCACCAGTTGTGTTTTGAATGTTGTGATTGACGCAGATTTGATTAGTTGTTTGAAGCTACTACACGTACAACATTCGCGTTTTACTTCCATACAGTTCTTCTGACCGCCGTCGTCTCAGAAGAGCATTCACTTCCACCCCAGACAGAACCATGTTTCATCAGTTCATCATACAATTCGCCAACCTTTTCTTTGCTCTCTGTTTGTGCCACTTAGTACTTCACTTGCCCCTTGCTCGACATTCTTATTAGGTTACCCCAACTATGCTATTCTATCGCAATACTCTCTCTTATGTACCAACAGTCCAGCACCCTCAAATGACGTCAAGAAAGTTTCACTGAACTGAACCTGCGGTAATGTCAGCCTACTTCCGTCACTATTCCGACTCCTATCCTGTAGACCTGTAGTTATAGTCGCGTTTCTTACAACAGTTGCGGTTGTGGCAATAATGACGGCACTCGTCCCGTGACCATACAATAATGGCGGCACTCGTCCCGCGACCACACAATAATGGCGGCACTCGTCCCGCGACCACACAAAGTGATCTTCCAACCACGTTTAACGTCCATGTTTCATCAGTAGTACACTATTTTTACAAGGCTACGTAAAATGTTCACCGCTTAACGACTCAGGTAGGTTCTGACCTGAAACTATTTGAGGTGAAACCTGATCGTCGATGTGTTTGTGTTTACTTGAGACATCGGCGGCGTGGGTGGCTCGCTGGCGAGTGGCTGCGTGCGTCCGAGAGCCCTCCCTGTCGGTTCATGACGACGTCACTCCCTAATGTTTATTCTGTGACGTAGAATAGCTCCTAGCTAGTGCCAACTTCAGATCAGCTCATAATGCTCCTCCTGCCGGAGTCTTTGAACTTCACTTCAACGATGGTTTTCAAATAAGTCATCTACAAATAAGTTACCTACTTATTTGTAGGTCACTAATAATAATAGTAATGAAGTTGAGTGAATGAGCCCTGTGCCGCCGATATGTGCGCGAGCGTACTGTGCCGTGTACAGGCAGCTATCTGCGGCGGCGGCTGCCTGCCTGGGGCCCAAGTCTGTTATTTTTATAAATTCGTCATTCCAACACGATCCCATTGTCATTTTGCTAAAAGTTCGTAATCTGCTAAATTCATAATGGTCGATCATTGGTCGGTCAATGGTCTAAGAAAAACTATGCTAGATTTCATTTAATATATATTTTTACATATTACGTATTAGTGTTTGCAAACTGAAGTAGTAAGAAGTACGTAAATAGCAATAAACATTACATTTATTCATTTCTCATTATGTACGAGATTACCATTTTATGCCATTTCTTTCAATGGAGTGTCAGTGGTTGACCATTGGAAAGTCATAATGACGCCATTATATTAGTAGATTACCAAACTTGTCAAAATCAACAATTATGAAATCAATGACAGACCATTCTGACACTATTGTAATAGCAGACTTGTGAGGCCCTGCTCAATTCGCCGACGGTCAATATTCGCACCGACCGACCCACTGCCGGAGATCTCCGCCAGCGAATTATATCATGTTATTCATTTATATATAAAAAATCCTTTATTTCTTAACACTATGACGTGTACCATGTCATCGCCTGATTATTTTTCTAGTTCTCACGTTTCAACACCTGCCTACCTGCTTATTCATTATCTGTATCTGATTCAGTAGTATTCTACGTCCGCTGCAAATTACTATAACAGTATTAGGTACTATAGTAATAATGTACCAGCTCGTAGTTGCATCTTTGTAAAAATCAGGTTCAAACTCTGCATTTTTTTTTTTTCATTAAAAGTTATCTAAAGTCTGAACAAAAAGTTAGGTAGGTAGATATGTAACGTAAAATGTTGGTACCTCAAAAGGAATAAACGGAACACTTGATTGTCTGTCCGTCCGTTCGTCCGTTCGTCTGTCTGTCAAGACCCTTTATCTCGGGAACGTGTGGAGGTTTCAAGTTGAAATTAATACTATTCAGGTCTGCGGTCCCTTAAAGCTGTGCAAAAATCAAACTTCTAAGTTAACGTAAAAAAAGGAAATAGATAATGTTTATGCCGCAAAAAACGTATATTTCAACTCTCAAGGGAATCAAAATGTATAGGGTAAGTACTTCCCGTTGACTTAGAATCATGTTTGGCAAGAAGCAAGGTCATGTAGCACAAGTAAAACAAACAATCCGAAAACCTGCTTTGTACGAAACCCTCGGTGCGCGAGTCCGACTCGCACTTGACCGGTTTTTTTACATAAAATGTACGTAAGTACGTACTTACGTACGTATTATTGACTTGTTATTTAAGTAGGTATAATATTTTATTACCTAAATGATAAATGTTTTTATTTCTTTAAGTATGTAAGTACAAACACTTTTACAACAAGCAGCCCTGTAGCGGCGACTTATCGATACCTATCGATCGTAATAACATGCGAGGGTGTCCCCGCACTAACTTATCGATGTCGATCGTAATAACATGCGAGAGTGTCCCCGCACTAACTACGGACACCCTTGGAACCGTTTCCTGGTGTTATCGCACTTTTATAAGGTTTGTAGTGCGGAAGTCTTGTCTCTGTGGAATGAATAACATTTTCGACAGCAGCTCTGTATTCATATTTAATACGACTAGGTATAAAAGACTTATTGTAAACTTTTGTAGGTAGGTATAGGTAGGTACCTACTGTTGTTTATATTTATGTGGTACCAACTAACGCAACGAGGGTAATTGAAATGTTGTTATGTCAACGTTAAGCTGACACGCAGGTCGTGGCTCTAAGTAAGAATGAATACGTACATACAAAAAGTACTTAACATTATAGTACAAACTTTAGGTCGTTCACTGCGGACCACCGACAGCCGCGTATACTACTAAGTATATTCTCATTATTTACTTTAGTGGGCTTGCTGTGCTATATAATTCAATGGTATTTTTCCAATTACACTAGCTATACAATCAGGCACAATAAATTGTAAAGTGCGCTCACACAACACAAGCTCCCCCCGCCTGCGCTCCCCGCTGCAGCACGGTGTGACGGTGCAACTGCGCGAGTGCGCGGTGCGATATTTTGAACTTCTTTGTAGTCAGCTGTTTAACAATCATATCCCCCCGCGCGCCTCGCGACATCCCCCGCACCCCGCAGGCGACCCCCTGCGCCCCGCTCCCCCGCCGCTAGTAAGCGTGCGTAGTGCATCTCTGCGCAACGCTCACATCGCTAGTTACAAGCCATCGCCATTTTTATCGATCTGCCGATGAAATTTCGTGGTCGTCGTCACCCCTCCCGCAGCGCACCGCACCTCTCCGACTCCCGTCGACGTCGCCAGCCCGCGGCCACCGCTCCGCCAGCAGCGAGCGCCGGAGTGCGCTCGACGGAGCACGGGCGAGACCCGGCCGCGAGGCGGGGGGGCCCGGGATGAACGGCTCCCCGGCGACGTCGCGGGGGGCGCGCGCCTAGCGGGCGGGGGCAACGAGCGCACGGCGCAGGCGCGCGGGGCCGGGCGCCAGTCTCGCGGCCGCCGCCAAACTGCGCGCATGTGTGCGCGCTGAGCTCGGCCTCAACAATCAGCTGATCGGCGCGCGCCCCGCGGCGCACATGCCGTGAGGCCGCGTCCACCGTCATGACGGGCTACGCCCGCGGCGAGGCCGATTTCGCCGCCGACCGCTTCCGCCGGGATGCGCGGCCCGCCTCGCTCGCCCCCAAGGACTACTCGGTGCCTTTACACGTAGACTGCAGTATCGAATACGAGCTTCCCGACTGTGCCAAGCCGCCGCAGGGCGTCAAGATCGAGCCACTACTCATGATCCACCCCTCACATTTCCGGAGGCTCGAGAGCCTGCGGCGAGTGCCGTTCGTCAACAACCTGCCGCGAGGAGATGCCGCCGCCGCCGCAGCCGTGACGCCGGGTAGCCGCGCGCGGGCCCCTCGCCAGGCGCGGCGCTGTTGCCGCGCGGCCCCTGCGCCGCCCGCGCCGGCGCCGCAGCCCGTGCCGGCAGCGGCAGCGCGCGCGCGGGTGCCGGCGGAGGAGCCGGCGCACCCGCTGGCGTGCTACCGCTTCGAGTCGTACGCGGCGGACGGCGCGGGCGGCAAGCTGGCGGCCCGCGCGCGGCTCAAGGCGCATCCTTACCTGCCGCCGGAGGCGCTGGACTGTGATATCGCGCGCGCGCTGCCGCCGGCCGCCGCGCACTACGACCGCTTCGACAAGCGTGCGCTGCAGCAGCTGCCGATCTACATGTAGCCGGAGCGGGCCCCGGTCTCTGTGATGTTTCGTTGTAATTAGTTAGAGTGATAAGTGTTGGCGAGCGTGCCGGCACCGTCCCGGGCCGCGTCCGGCACGCTCGCTACGTCTGTGTCCGGGCGGCGCGCGCCCTCGCGTCTGCTCGTTCGCGAACGAACCTAATACCAAATAGTACCTATGTACGTTGATATTGTTTAAACGTTGATTTATGTGTTGTTGTACCGGACGATTATGATGTGTTGTTTCGCCGAGGACCTGAACTTTTCGTGTTATCGTTTCGCTCGAGGCCCGGTTCGCGGCCGGCTGCCCCGCCGGGTGTCCGGTCGTACGGCCGGCCACTCGCCGGCACGTCGACGCTAGTGCATACCCACCAACGAAAATATTTATTCGCAAACGCAGTAACCGACGCTTCACGATTAATTACTGTACCGTCGCCGATTCGTTGCGTTTTTCTGTATAAGATATCATATCGATAATTATATGTTCAAAAATTGTATTATAATAATATGTACCTATAGAGTAAAAAAATGAAAGTGAGAAAAATATTAAGAATAAAACTAGAAATAGTTATGTTTTCGAATAGGTGATGAGTTCTAGAGCAGTCCCGAACGGTAATTAGAATCGTATCTCTACTCTCATTTTGTAAGCGGTTATGTTTGTTAAAATTATATATAAAGAGTCCTCTGATGAATAGTCTGATTAACGAATATTCGGCATGTAAAAGTCTTTATAAAACGCTTACTTAGCATATCATAGTATTATATTGTGTCATAGTCCAATGCCAAAAATATAACTATCTTTTTACAAAAATCCCTAAAACATCGTTTTATTTACCTCCAAGCGGCTCGTGTGCGGTCCTTGTGTACAGTGTACGACAGTGTGTGTAGTCAGTGCTCGTGACCGGACGGAACCGGACGATACCTACCGGATGCCCTGGATGCGGTGCGGACACGGCGCGGACCCGGCGGACGCCCGTGCGCGGTGCACGATGCACGTGTAAGTACTCGCTCACCGACTGGAACCTCACATCACTTGTCTTGTCTGTCCTACTAAAACCATGTTTACTATCAAACCATCTCAATCCTAAATGTGCTAACAGAAATTGCTAAAGCAAATCTGCCTCTACACTCTTGGCGAAATTCTCTTTATTCTTTAGTAGGTTGTCTTGACTTAGAAAGATTTGTCAATTATGATCCGAGACAGTATCTAATGAATGATTCAATAATTTTATGGCACAGTGATTGCCAAAGCTGAATGCACACAGCTCAAAGTAAAAGCGAAATAAATCCAATTTTGTAAAGTGAAAACTAGATATTGCAATCCCTGACAGCTGGATTGAATAAGTAACACGGCTAGCACTGTAATTTATATTCCAAATGACGCCGCGCAAATAAACTAATAACCTTCGTAGCTAGAAGTGAGCCTGTCAAGACACGGCTGCTCAGCCGCAGTAATATGTCTCTGATTGTTGTAAAACATATAAATATGGCGAGGAACTTGTTTGGAGTTCTCATAAATTGGCGTTTGCAGGAAGATTGCTTACATTTATATCGCCATAAACGTATTGGCGGAGTAATTTACAGCCTCGCATCTCTGTCGTTTGCGTCGAGCGCAGCCGTTGTAATGTCCAGCTGCATGCTACGTATTGAACAAGTCATTCATCACGACACTCCAATGGGTGACACTTTAATAAGTGCTTCAATCATGCTCAACTCTTTATTGTTGCCCAATCAACATTATCGATTGGGAGGAGAGCCAAACAAACATGACAACATTTTGACGAACCGAACATCACTAAATTAGACATCTTGCATTGTATAGAAGGAATTGTTTTGTTTGTAACGTGTCACAAGTCACAGTGAGCCTCCAATGCGCCATGCCATGCCAGCGCTATGTTTAGCATGTGCATGTGGATGGTGAAAGCATGTCTGTGACGACTGTGACATGGACACAAAACACATGGACTGATGCTCTGTTGTAATTGTAACCGAACATTGTGTCACAAGTGAATACACTCAACTAGTAGCACCTCTCGTATTAGTAACTGAATGAGTTGATGACGTTCATTGGCAACATAATTTGGCACAAGAACTTGTAACATTGTTATTTGGAATACTTAAACGTGGATGCAAACAAATTTAAATAAATCAATCATCTTCCTTTTAATTATGAATCATATGAATACTTCATACGATTATAAGTTGTTAAAATAAAAGACATCCTAACTATTGGACAGAGGTCTTTCCAAGATTTTTGTGAGACTCATAAAATTGTTTTCTTCTATCATTTCTATAGATTCTAGCACACAACTTAATGAAACAATAGCGTATTATATTCTGAATGTTAAATATAACGATAGTTTTGTAGACTTCACATTCATAATATTACAAACGAGGAGCGATAGAAGTTTTCGCGGGCGCAATCAGCCGGACGGCGCGGGGCGCACAGTGGAACGAGTGTAAGGGAGAGGTTGGACTTAGGCATTTCCGAAAACTAATAATGCTATCGTATTTAGTTATCAAATGCCCTCAAAACTTGCACTGACTTTCTCTCTATCTCTCGTATTTCAGGAGTTAATTGAGAAAATGTGAAATTTTACTATGAAAATGACTGTATTGAGCTCTCTGTCGGTGTCGCCTGATTCCGGCCTCGTATCAAGTTGTGGGCTAACTATCGCATTACTCATTGCAAAAGGTACATTTACTGCTAAGTCACATGGTGCGTCAAACGTGCACCTTCTTCGGGTGATGTATTTTTTTACTGAATCGAGCTCTCTACCTGCTGAATCTGGTCCTTTTTCAAATTGTGGTCTTTATTAGCATAATATACATACCAAGGGCTGCATTTAATGCTAAGACATGGTGCACCAAACGTGCACCTTCTGATATATAGGGTGATGTATATATTTTTAACAAAAACATTTTGCCATTACTATTTATTGCATGCCTTCTTCTCTTCATAAGCTTCTTATACACGGGCCAGAAAGAACGGCGGGCGGGTTAGAAACGAGGCCGGAATCAGGCGGCAGAGAGCCCGATAGTCATTTCCATAGTATAATTTAACATTTTCTCAATTAACTCCTGAAATACGAGAAATAGAAAGAAATTCGTCAGCATAAGTTTTGAATGCATTTGATAACTAAAATCTAGTTTTTCAAATTAGACTTTTTTTTCTCGGAAATGCCTAAGTCCAACCTCTCCCATAGACTCGTTCCACTGTGCGGCGCGCGCGGCCCTCTCACGAGTCACGACCTACGACTCATTCTCCTATTGTTTCGCTCTCAATGACAACACTTCCAAAATATCAGCTAAACAAAAGCCTGGCGCACACCGCCGCTATTCATTCCACATTTTATTTTCTGTTTGAAAGGCACTTATACACAATGAGTCGTGAATAATCTACAATAGCTGTTGGAAAAGAAATTATTCAAACTGAATCGCCATTCAGGGGAATAAGACTTCAGACGAAACTATTATAATAAAACTCCATTATTATGATTCGTTACATTCATGCGAACCTCTCGGCGCGGCTATTAGTTGAAGCGAGTATAATGAAGATGCAGTCAAATAGATATAAAGTGCACGCAGCCGGTACAGACTAGAGACGTGGGCAGCGGGTAACGGCCGAGCACGTCGCGCGGCGGCCATGCGACGGCACGCACGCGGCCCCGGGCTCTGTGAGAACGTACCTACTCCATTATCCGACATCACAGCGAGCGACGGCGTTAAATTAGCATCCACGTAATAAACACGAAATAAACATCGAGACTAATGGATGATTGGGGCGGCACACTCGCCGTCGCCGCGCCTCGCCAGGCCGCGCCGCGCCATGCCGTGGCGGGCCTCCTGCCGCCCGCCCCGACCCGGCACGGCCTCGGGCCCCCGGCCGCAACCTGACGGCGGCATCGGCAAACCGAATTAAAGCTATACTTATTTATTTTATCTTTGCAGCGACGATAAAAAGTTTATTGTTACATTTTATGGGTGTGATATTGTGTCCGCAGCCGCACAGATTCGTGCGTCGCCGTTATCTCTCACGGGGCACAACTACGGTCGTATTTAACTAGTAATGCTAATTAAATATAATATTTTATTTAGTGCCACATTCTCTTGTGGTTTAACGAGCTCAGGCGGCAGGCCCACAGCGCATTGGGAGCCTGGGACCTAAGGTATCTCTTTATTACCGACGAAGTTATTTACGTACCTACTGAGTATTTATTAGCTCTAGACCGTTCAGTTTACTGCCGTGCCATTAGGCGATTCAGACAACTATCTTATTGATACGCATAAAAGCTTTCAAAGTAGTAATACGTGCACATGGTAATCTCATATATTGCTGGCAGTGAAACGGCAGTAACAGTAATCGGCAAGATTCGCTGTGTAGCGAGACGTTTAAGATAAGAGCACTCGTAATAACGATCACGAATTATAACGAGCTCCTTCGTCACGGCCTGATAACTGCGGCTCGCGATCAGAGCGATCAGAGCGAGTCCGTAATTACCGGCTTCCTCGAAGCGCATTACACACAGTAGTTACAGTTACATCGCCGAGCGACGACTGAACTCACTTCTGCTGAAATTCGATTCCCGAAACGCGAGTATAATTTATCGTCGGTATTATCTCTCGTAAAACGAAAACTCAATTTATGTTCGTCTGCCACCCGCCGTCATAAAACATAATATTATCGACATCGGCCCCCTCCCTAGGCGATCACGACACTAAGCAAGCATCGGCCATTTTAAGTACCGAACTTGACAGGCGGGTGTCGCAGTGCGTCCCGCTCGCACTCCCGCGCCAGGCTTCGGGAGTGAGGGGCACAGCGCCGGGAGTAGAACTCTTTCATGTGCCGCGCCGGAACAGGGAGCGTTCTGCACGATCTCACGCTATTTTATTTTGTAAATACCGTGCTCCATAACGTAACGCAACCGCGCCTTTTGGTTTTCTTTATTTATTACTGGAAAGTTGAAAACTACTTCCATTAAAGATAATCTGTATCTACCTACTGCCCAGCCAGGTAATTAGAAAAAATGTAAGTAATGGATCATTATAAAGTAATCGGTAAATAACATTGTGTTGATAGTAAATAGCGCGTTGCATGGTAGCTAGGTATGTAGCGCGCCCGACGTGTCAGCGTGGCGCCGCGACCTACTGCGATCAGCTGATTCTGATTGGAGCGCGGCGCGGGCGGGGCGGCGCGGCGCGGCGGTGCGGCGGGGAGGGGGCCCGCACACAACAGCTGATACCGGCTGAGATAACCCGCCGCCGCGGCGCGTCGCGACGTTGACAATGCTTCACGTAATTAAAGGACGCAAATTCAAGAAATCGAAGTAGGTACCCTTTGCTCGCTCCGCTCCATCTTCATCGCTCCACGCTCGCCTTTCGAATACGAATTCCGAACATGCAGTCCACTGAAGTTGTAATACAATTTCACGGATTATTAAACTACGGCCGCGGGCAGGACGACATTAATGGTAGGCGTTCATTGTGAGTTACGACACCTATTTGAACAGTACGATACCGATTTATCGAAGTCCTTCGCTGTTTACTGAATAAAAAAATAATTGCAAATGTTTACTAAGTACTAACGTGTCATCGCTTCGGAGATGAGATCTCGAGTCACGACTCGTTATTAAGATTGAATAGGTGCGTTCACTTGTACCGTGGCTAAGTGGTGATGTTGTTTATTTGTGGCACGAAGCTCTGCTGCCACTGGCCACCAGTCACCAATAAGTACTCAACGCTCTCATAAAACCAACTACTTACTTCGTAAGTGTTAACATTAGCGCCCACATGATCAATTCGCATAAAAAACCTAATAGATACCTGATAGGGTGATAGGTGATGATGAAGTAACGCAGGAATATGGCCACAAGGTCGATTTAGTTCTGATTTATAACTCGCTCGTTCCCGCAAATGTATAATTAATAGATTTTGGGTTTATTTCCAACCGTGACATATGAAAAGGTTCATTGGAAAATGAGTTAATGAGGATTCCGGCGCTCATAGCTGAGTCTAATTCTGTGTGCTATCGTTACATTATCACAGTCTTTAACTGTTTAAAGACTCAAATATGGCATACATAGGTGTGCTATCATTACCATATTATCTGAGTCTTTACCTCTTTGAAGACTCAGATGGCATTCAGAGGTGTGCTATCGTTACCTTTTAGGAGAGTGTAACTCTGTGTGCTGTCGTTAGCATATCTGAGAGTGTAACTCTGTGTGCAGTCGTTACCATATCTGAGAGTCTAATTCTGCGTGCTGTCGTTACCATATCTGAGAGTCTAACTCTGTGTGCAGTCGTTACCATATCTGAGAGTCTAACTCTGTGTGCTGTCGTTACCATATCTGAGAGTCTAACTCTGTGTGCTGTCGTTACCATATCTGAGAGTCTAACTCTGCGTGCTGTCGTTACCATATCTGAGAGTCTAACTCTGCGTGCTGTCGTTACCATATCTGAGAGTCTAACTCTGTGTGCTCTCGTTACCATATCTGAGAGTCTAACTCTGTGTGCTGTCGTTACCATATCTGAGAGTCTAACTCTGTATGCTGTCGTTACCATATCTGAGAGTCTAACCCTGTGTGCTGTCGTTACCATATCTGAGAGTCTAACTCTGTGTGCTGTCGTTACCATATCTGAAAGTCTAAATCTGTGTGCAGTCGTTACCATATCTGAGAACCCAGGTTCGTACCCTGAGGGACACCAGAATCAATTTCATAATTTGCAGCCCTGAATCCATTGAGTACCACATAAAATTTACGGTCCGATAAACATGAATTGAACTTGCCCTGAAAATGGCCGGAAATAGGTTAGCTTCATAAGCACATAATTATGAGATGCTAACTCCATCAAATGCTTTACTGACTTGTGTTGTGCTTGTTGTTGTATTTCACGTTCTCTATTAACAAATAGTTATGAGTTAATTGATATTGTTATTTACCTATTTGTATGTTTATGATGTAAGGGAAGAGCGGAGCCTTCAACTACAGGCATTTTCTATGCCTAAGTGGAGACTCCTCGACATTGCATTGTAAGCCAAAATGATATGAAATATTTTTTTTTTTTGCCAAATGGTGGTGCTCAATATCCTATGCTTGTGATACACCATATAACTGCTTACAATGCAACATCTTAGATGATTGCTCGACTTGAACATGCGACTTGTGTTATGGATTCTGATTTCCGAATTGTTACAAACATGTGTCGTATCTGCAAAAAAGTGTCGTAAGCGTACTCTTAATTTTGTATGTTGATGCAAGTTTCTTTTGTTCTGTGGAGTGTGGACGTCTGTGCGAGCGCGGGGGTGGCCGCGCAATTTGGAAACGCGCGGCGGAAGCGCACGATATCGTGAATTACCCAAACCATGCCGTGTCCAAACCCTCCCAACTTTTAGGAATGAAAATCTTTTCATATCGCTTCACCGAGCTGCCTTTCATACGTATTGTGTGATATCTTTGAAATACCTTCCATTGTATGTAACTCAAAGATGTCCATTGTATCGGGATGTTGCTTGGAGTCGAGAACCTAAACAAAAAGGCTCTCTTATGAGAATTTTCTTTTATGATTCTTTCTTTTCTTTATTAGCGAAGAGTATGGAACATGTAGGTACTTATAGTTAGTTACAGTATTTATGGCAAGAACATGAACAAAACAGTTTGCAACACGGTGTGGAGAAGTATAAAATTGTAACATTCTCGTGGAGGCAGACTACATTATAAATGTTAATGATTAAGAAGCGCTGCGTGTTTTTGCATCATTGGGAACATGTTCCAACGACGATGATTACCGGAATTACCACGAACACGTTGCAATATACGTTTACCATACATAAGCAGTTGCTATCATCCATACCCACGGGCATGATGTAGCTGCTATAATACTATATGTAAGATCTAAGAGCATAAATTTGCCTATAACGCATATAGAGCAACTAATAATGTAGTACCTACTCAGTTAAAAGTAATACAGGTTTAATATAGAAAGTAGAAATCCTTAAATTAATGACCGTACGGTACTAATAAGTGGATAATTTTCGGCGTGCACATTAAGCTCGTGCACAGGGCCGATACATTCTCTCAACTTTCAGTTCCACATACATTTAGGATATAGCCTCGAGACTGGTTCCGCTCATTAGACCACCGGCGACTAATTACCGTGAAATGCTCATATAACTCGAAGTAAGTTCTTAAGTTAAGCACCGGGGCTCAGTGCATGAGGGACCATTGCGTAATACACGAGCCAATTAAGTAAACTTTTACTGTAACTTGAAAGTAGGCTTTCGGTATATTATTTAAAAGTCATGTAAAGGTATTTATCAACATTATATAGGTATTGTGAAATCAGACCGCGGTAGTATGTCCAGCTGCTCATGAAACTATTAACAACAGATTTATATTGCCTATGTGGTCTGCCTCTGATGGCGAACTTTCGAAAGTGTCACCGCTAGCTGTTTTTTTATGCAAAATACTGAATAACTTTGCATCCAATTCTGTTATTTTCCAATAAACAATTGTTATTTGAATGCGTTGTATTACATTATCTAAAATAAACAATTCTTAAATTAATAACAGGAATTAATAGACTTGTGAATGTGAAAGTCATCTAAAACACTGTATGTATATTATTACTTTCTGAAGCGCACGCCGAGTTCATAAAAAGCTTCGCCAAGTTCTTGACCTTCATTTTGTAGTACCTACGTACACATACCTATTTATTAAGCGGTCCAGCTGATATTCTTCTTTGGTTTCTCTTTAACTCCGCTGTCCATGTCAGCGATAATAATGAATTTTTGTTTAACTATTACTATTTTTACCGACTTCACAAAAAGGAGGAGGTACTATGTATGTTGGGATGTTTGTATGTTATTTTTTTATTTGTATGTTTGTTCATCGAATACTCCGCCAATTGTCGACGGATTTTCAAAATTCTTTTTTTGTTTGAAAGGGTATGCCCCCGAGGAGGTCCCATTGTCACCGCATCGGAATCTGATGAGGGAATCCCATGGAAATCGAGGGAAACCCTCAAATTTTGTAGGCACTCGCGTTTTGTGGGGAATCGCTATAAAGCGATTTGGGTATTTTTTATAGTAACTCGTGCATTTGCTCTCAGTAAGCACCATTCGGTGAAGTGGAACTGATGATGAAGACCACAGATGGCCATCGAAACTACTCAATAATATTTCACGGTTTGCGATTCGATTACTCGAAGGAGTACTTTAATGTGGTTGCTAAGTTGCACAATGCGTATCGTGAAGTGGAGCTGATAGTGACTTCTCAATCAGCTCCAATTAACGTCCCTACATCGCGATCGGGAAACGCAATATTTTGTAAAAGGTGATGCGCAGTTGACATTAGGCTATTGTAAGTATTGTAACTTAGATAAGTTACAAACTGGCCCACTAAAAAGTGAGAAATAAAAAACTTTTTTACAAAAAAAACTAAGTACCTACCGACTTCCAAAAAACACTACAAAGTGAAAAATAACTTTAATTTAGGAAGTCGGTGTCAATAAAAGAAAATGCGGAACCAACGACACCGACTTCCGATGTTTCTTGTAGTGTTTTTTGGAAGTCGGTAGTTTTTTTTTGTAAAAAAGTTTTTTTAACAATCTGTTGTTCCAGTTCTGTTATTTAATATTTAGTATTCCATAAAAGTGAGGTGATCCTCGCCTCACCCTCTCTTTCTCCTCACCCTGCCTTCATCTGCGAGTATATTCATGCCTCTCTGGAACAGTGTGGACAGAATAATTTAAGCAACCGTTAGTCAGCTCTCAGCTCGTCTATATTTATTAATAAATACATTTCGAATGCATTGCTTCGCGGATGTTGTTCGTTTCAACACTTGTGTGAAAAGTGCTAGCAGCGCCCGATGATTAATATGAGTGGAGTCAATAACTCAATACACGCGTATGTTTGAAACTCGTTATATTTAGTGTAGTGTCACTGCGGACTTGTGGACGCTCATTCTTTGTCAGGTCTAGTGGCGGATGAGGGGCCGCATCGTGACTTTGTTTTACATGAAATGTGTTCTTTCGTCGTTCGACGGCAGTAATAAATACGTGTAGGGCACGCTTGTGTTCACATGTTGAACTAAGTCGTGCTGCATGCTGGCTGATCTTGTTCTGTGCCAGGACTGCCAGGCGGCGCGGGCGCGGCGGCGCGGGCTAAGTCCGTCGTGTGGCCCGCGCCCAGCGCCCACGCCTCGCATAACAACATCGGCATCGTTACAATTACATATTATTAAATTTTAATGAGATATTATATGTAGAAAATTAAAAAGAAAACGGGTTTGCTAGTTACCTACCTGCTGCTACCTACATGTTTTTAATTGAAAAGGTAATTTCATTAGTGCGGCTAGGTAGACGACCGGTCTGGCGGGCCTGAGAATAATTAAATATAGTTGTACGTGCGCAGTTTTATAATAATTATGAGTTTTCATGAATGTGTACTTTATTGCTAATTTTATAATACGAGTGCAAATTCGTGCTCTTAAACATACGAGCAGAGACTTAAAAACGAAATGAATTTCGTTCCGTTACCACTAATATTATCGTATAACGCTCCAAACTCCAAAATTTGTAACGATACTAAAACCTAAAAATATCAATTACGTTATAAAAACTAACGTTATAGAATATCATTTTCGTAGAACGATATTATAAGTAACGTTATAGGTAAGTATCAGTAACATTAAGCTTAACCGCTTGTAATAACGTTACAGGTGAAACGTTACAGATTCATTTGTAACGTTATTCTTTATACTTTTCGTCTTTTTCGTCATCTTTTACGTTATGAAGCTGGCAACCGTGGCAACGTAGAGTATCGAAAAGAATTTTATGATTATATCATTATATTAATAACGATATATTGATAATATTGTTATTGAACGGTTTAGGATTTCGTTCCGTTTACCAGTATCGTTATAGCCAAAGAATTAATTTTGTTACGATCCTAGTGGAACTTTACAAATTATTATTGGTACTGGAACTACGCGTAACGTTATTTTGAGTAATGTTTCAAGTCCCTGCATACGAGCCTGACGTGTTGGCTTGTGGAGCTACTTGATAATACCTTGCACACCACATATCTACTATAATAAACTAATAACAACGGTACCATCCTTGCACACCACATACCAATTATAATAAACTAATAACAACGGTACCATCCTTGCACACCACATACCTATTATAATAAACTAATAACAACGGTACCATCCTTGCACACCACATACCAATTATAATAAACTAATAACAACGGTGCCATCCTTGCACACCACATACCAATTATAATAAACTAATAACAACGGTGCCATCCTTGCACACCACATACCTATTATAATAAACTAATAATAACGGTGCCGAGGTTTCCGGCGGCTTATACGAGTAGGACCGCAATTAACTGGAACCGCGGTCCCAGTTGCAGGATCCATTTAATTTTTCATTTATGAAAAAAAATCATAATAAGAAAAATATTCAAATTAAATGGATCCGGCAACTGGGACCGCGGTGGAGCTACAGGGCCTCAAGTCTGCTATTACTGTAGTGTCAGTCAGAATGGTCTATCATTGATTTCATAATTGTTCATTTTGACAAGTTTGGTAATCTACTAATATAATGGCGTCATTATGACTTTCCAATGGTCAACCACCACTGACACTCCATTGAAAGAAATGGCATGAAATGGTAATCTCGTACATCATGACAAATGAATGACTGACTTAGGCTGTTTTCTGCTAAACTTCTTACTACTTCAGATTGCTTAAAACACTAATACATAATATGTAAAAAAAACTTTTTTTTACAAAAAAAAAACAACCGACTTCCAAAAAAACACTACATAGTGAAAAATAACTTTAATTTCGGAAGTCGGTGTCGTTGGTTCAGCATTTTTTTTTTATTGACACCGACTTCCGAAATTAAAGTTATTTTTAACTTTGTAGTGTTTTTTTGGAAGTCGGTACTTAGTTTTTTTTTGTAAAAAAAGTTTTTTATTTTTCACTTTTTAGTGGGCCAGTTTGTAACTTATCTAAGTTACA
This sequence comes from Globia sparganii, assembly GCA_949316385.1. Lineage (NCBI taxonomy): Eukaryota > Metazoa > Arthropoda > Insecta > Lepidoptera > Noctuidae > Globia > Globia sparganii. Next base: position 21,960,013 of record OX438671.1, read on the forward strand.
ATAGCCTAATGTCAACTGCTCATCACCTTTTACAAAATATTGCTTTTCCCGATGCAGGGACGTTAATTGTTCAGGAGTTCTCCTTGTAAGAACCACGAGAACTGGAGCTGATTGAGAAGTCACCACCAGTTCACGATACGCATTGTGTTTAGCAACCACATTAAAGTACCTAATCGAATCGCAAACAGTGAAATATTTATTATTGAGTAGTTCCGATGTCCATCTGTGGTCTTCATCATCAGTTCCACTTCACCAAATGGTGCTTTCTGAGAGCAAATGCACGAGTTACTATAAAAAATACCCAAATCGCTATAGGTGTGCCTACAAAATTTGAGGGTTGCCCTCGATTTCTCCAGGATCCAATCATCAGATCCTGACTTGGTGACTATGGGACCACTTCAGAAGTATCAGAAGTGTCGAATTGAGAACCTCCTACTTTTTTTGAAGTCTGTTAAAAATATAATACTTAAATAAAATCTAGCATGAATAATTGTTCAAATAGTAGTAATAGTTTTTCGAAAATCATTTCTACTAACGAGTTTTATAATAATGGCAATACGACAGTGTCATTATAACACAATTCTATTACGAGAGCAATGACCGACCAATGATCGACCATTATGAATTTAGCAGATTACGAACTTTTAGCAAAATGACAATGGGATCGTGTTGGAATGACGAGTTTATAAAAATTGTGCGCAGACTAGGGGTTGGGCCCCAGCTCGTAAGTCGCGGCCCTTATCACTAGGCCAGCACTAAGGTGATATTAAATTAATATATTAAAACAACTTCTATGCACGAGCCAATTAAACCCGACCACTATGTAATATAATACAAACATTTATTATAGTAATACGATATTGTCCATACGCGCGTAGATATTATTATTTATACCGTTAATTAACACCACGATAATTATAAATTCAGTGAAATAACAATAACACGTTGTTTTCGACGTGTTTTGGCGTGTTTTGTAATCAATTCATACGTTCATACGTTCCGGTAAACAACCAGCAGCGGCCACAACCCGTACAGTCACGAACACATATGTCAACACTTGGCAACTTTCAATTGCGGTTTTTTCGTGAAATAACAAGTGCAACGTTTAAATATGACACTTTACATAAACCTATGGGTTCGAAAATACTATGGTCGTAATAACATAAAATTTCATTGAAAAATAAAAGAGATAATCGCCTTTGAATAAAACCAAGTGTATACATACTTTTGCTCGTGACTGTACATCGTGGCTCTATGTATTATTCGTCTAACTCTTTACTCTACACTAATATTATAAAGAGGAAAGATTTGTTTGTTTATTTGTTTGTAATGAATAGGCTCCGAAACTCCTGGACCGATTTAAGAAATTCTTATTTTGTGTTATATAGTCCGTTTATCGGGGAATGCTATAGGCTATATAACATCACGCTACGACCAATAGGAGCGTTGCAGCAATGAAAAACGTTTCAAAAACGGGAAAAATTATTCCTTTTGAGAGGTTCCGTTGCGTGCACTGCGTAAAAAAATAATGTGTGACGGAATTGTTCCCCCTTAAAAGTTCTAAAAAAAAGTCCGCAACAGTATATGTCTATCTTTTAAGGTTGCCTCACTATAACCGTTTTTATGACAATCATATTGTTCTAAAATAATGCATTATTTGCGACGTTGTTTTTATAAACATGATATTAAATCCTTATCCAAATAAACACGTTATTCATCACAAGTATTTAATTTTGAACAAAATTGCCCTTGACATATTTTGATTTCAATGAATATCTTAGGAGATAATTATCATAGTTTTAAAATAAATCAGCACGGCCGGGCCGCCGCGCGCTGTTAGCTGTACGAGGTTTACTGTAGATTCACTCTTACTGATCATAGCGTGATGTACCTAAAATATCTTCTGAAAGTAATATACAGACGCCAGCAGTGCTATTCTGTAAAAATCTCACCGCGAAAACTAAGGTAAAGTGAGCTGTCATTCCACCTGCTGTTAGGGATTGCCTCCACTGATAGTTCACTTCACGCTCACTTCACCTATGTTATCACGGTAGGTACGATTTTTACAGAATCGATAGGCTGCACTACAAGCTACTACAATCTGTCAAATTTCTTTAATAGATTTTCAACTTTATCGCTACAGCTTAGGGTTCAAAGTTGATTGGGAAAATTTGACAGTTTCAAATTTTCCCAATCGGACACACGTTTCCAGTTTTAGCTGACCTCGCATTGTATAGGTTTTTCGTACAATCAGAAGTCAGCGTATACTGGTTATTTATAGCTTGATGTGTAGCTATGCGTACTAAGTAATAATCTTAAAGTAATCGTACTAATATTATAAATGTTTGTGAAGATGTTTGGATGTTTGTTACTCAATCACGCACAAACGGCTAAACAGGATTTGGATGTTTGGCACACAGATAACTTATAATCAGGAATAACACATAGGATAGGTAATAGGTAATACGGGCTGGTGTCCGCAACTCCACGTCAATGCGCGTGTTTTGCGTACGGAAAATTTTAACACATAGGATACTTTTTATCCCGATATTCCCACGGGATCGAAACTAACGCGGGTGAAACCGCGGGGCGCTGCTAGGCCTGCTAGTGTGATTATAATATTGTAGTTTCAAATAAATATCAATACCGGCGTTTGGTAGAATGGTAGATATTAACACGCCCACGATGCAAGTAGCGCGTGTCGCCTTGCAGTTACTTGCATTCTTGCTTGTGACAACTCAATTCAGATGTATAATTCAACGAGATCATTACACAAAGAACGAACTTTGCGACACTCTACCGTGCACCCGCTGGAAAACAATTACAATAATTATTTATAGTACGCATAAATACAGTACTTAATTTATGTACGCACGGCTACACATCAAGCTATACATAACCAGTATAAGCTGACTTCTGATTGTACGAAAAACCTATACAGTGCGAGGTCAGCTAAAACTGGAAATGTATAGCTTGATGTGTAGCCGTGTGTACTGTCAATGCGTCAAACTAATGAATTGTAACATTTCATAAATAAATATTTATGTCATTACATTAATGAGTACGTACACTACATTTAGTTTACGTAACGTACTCATTAACAGAAGTGTTTCGTGATTCTGAAATTAAACTGAAAAAGAAAACCTTGACGCGTTCGAGAAAACATAAAAGCCATAAATGTACCAGAGTCTGTGCCTGAATGTACCAGGGTCTGTGCCTGAAGTACCAGGGTCTGTGCCTGCAGCGGAATCGTCCGAAAGGGTTACCGCTGCCCCGGAACATAAATAGCTAAAGAAGAGACAAGGGTGGGTTTTAGTTAGTAAGAGTCTGACGCTCACTTCTGCTCCACCCAGAGCGGGAGGGGTCCTTTGATGATTTCCCATAAAAAAAGGGTCTGTGCCTGAATGTACAGTCAAGAAAAGATATAAGTATGTAGGACCGTCGGATATAGTTGAAGTTTAGTAAGAAACCGATGGATGTTCTCAGATAAAATATAATTTTGTTAATAGAAAACAAACAGCTCATTTATCAAATTTTTTAGTCGACAACATACATCGGTTTCTTACAAAACTTCAACTATATCCGACAATCCTGCATACTTATCTCTTTTGTTGACTGTACCAGGGTCTGTGCCTGAATGTACCAGGGTCTGTTCCTGAATGTACCAGGGTCTGTGCTCATTTTAGTGTTTTTGTGCTATCTTTTTTAATTTCAACACAAACGGCATACCTAGATAATGTTTATTTGATTTGATTTGCAACCGACAAAAAATAATCTAATAAATAAATAAAAAAATAATCTGAGTATAAGTGGCATAATGTGCGCCCCGTCTCGCAACGTTTTACGATATTATTAATTTATAATTTGGAGATGTTCTCATACTATAGTGGCTCTCAAAGTATCGTCGTTATCTGTTTGTTTGCACTGAATACATAGTTATATGTGGGTTAATGTTCGTCTGATGGTACGCGGACATGAGTGCCGGCGACCGATCAGCTGTTGGCGCGCGGCGACGTCGTCGGTGGACTGTCCGCTGTCCCACTGAGCGGCCGCCATGCCCGACTGCGTGGGAACTATTTATTGTGATATTTTTGTACAAACAGTTTTGTTATCATGGTGTTCGGCTGAAATATGTGTAGTGTTGATAGATAGACACGTCAACTGCCAGCAGGCAGCAATGCCAGCGGAGAATATTTGATAAACATGTAGACCATCATTGTACGCGTACCTTGTAGATACGTTAGCGTTGCTTTAACAATCCGATTGTTTTTTTGTTGTTTTAGCTGAGTGACTAGTGTCTATTTCTGTTCTGATACCAACACACTACAGGGTACGTCATATTATGTATACGTTACGAACATTTTGAAATGTAACACGCCGTAGTGCTTATTGATTTTCATAGAATGTAAAACCTGCTCTATCAAATAAAGAAAGGAGTCTGAATGGGAGCAGACATTACGTTCACGGTTCACGAGTGTTGGAGCGGCATGGCGCGGGCGGCACGTTCTCCTTGTGTCAGAGGTCGGGAACCTAACTTATCGAACAATATGATATATTCATGAAAAATAAATGAATGGCTGCACAAAACTACTTAGTACATGAACGGCCGTAGTTGTTCCAGTCCGCTCAACTGACATAACGGGCTCACCTTGTGTTGTGTGCAGGAAGAGGCGGAACCTTGTTCGGTAGCGATTAAAGAGCAGCCAGCGACACAAGTGGATCATTATCGTGCGGCCGCGCGGGGCGGGTGTGACAGGAGCGCTGCGCCGGCGCATCCGCTGCAGGCTATTGACAAAAACCGTGCAGCATTTCCTGCTGGCCCTGTGTGCCACAGATCAACGTAGGTACACATAGTCCTACCTGAGTACTGACGGGTATAGACCTTCACAGCGGATATTTTCAATAATCAAATATATTCAGGTGCTGTACGCACATTCCAAATATACCTTATGCAAATTATAAAATCAACATGCAACTGTGTAAAATACTTGAGCGAACATACATTTTCACGGAACGCCAAACTGGCAACATTTTATCATCGACTACTTTATTGTTATGTATGCAGCGCCAGCGCACACACTCATAAATATTAACATTAAACCGTGTAGTTAAAATCGTGTATTAACTTGAGCGGCTGCGGGCAGAATACGTAATTAACACAAAGTAAACTCAATTGCCGGCTTTTCTCAAAATCACCACTTAAAGTCGCCGGTGGGGTAGCGGGAGGATCGCGGGGGGTGAGGGGCTGGGGGGCGGTCATGCAGGCGGCCTGACACGGGCCGAGGCCCTTACGGCCGCTGATAGCTCAGCAAATAACTTATCACCGGCAGTTACGTGCTCTCAAGGAGACGAATACTGCTATTACTCTATGACTTAAGCCACAGCTATGTGAAGAACCCAGCATTGCATAAATATGTAAGCTGTCACGCCCTTTATACCTGGAGGCTTTTTTATGTAGTAAGTTTTTGTTTACGTTTTTAATTTTGATTTTTTTTTGCTTGAGTACGTATATTTTTTTTTGTATTTGTTGGTATATTGGCGTGGCAAGCTGACACATGGCAAATAATTTAATTTAATGTTCTGTGTCCTGTAACGTCAATTACTTTGCATACCTAGTATTGTATACAATCAAATATTTTCTAACTGGACAGACAGCTGTGAAAGCACTAGGAAGTGGTGAAGGGTGGGCGTTTTGGGGGACTGTATAGACAGTCCCCCAAAAACCTCCTGTGCCTCCTGTGTGTTCTGTGCTTCCTAGTGTTTCCTTTCGTCAAAATTACAATAGTGTAATTTTGACGAAAAATGCTGATTCTCAGCCTAGTTTGAATAAATGACTTTTGATTTTGATTTTGAATCAGCTCCGGCAAAAAATGGGCCGCTCACTGCAGGCGTTATTCTAAGTAAGTGCGTAATTCGAGCACACGACGACCCGGAGCGAACCTCACATGCTCACATGCTCGTGCGCATCCGCGGTGACGATGGTACGGACGATGCACTCACCGGATGGCCGACATGACCGTGGCACAGCTCCTACGAACCCGTATTAGGTCAACGTAATCATACCGAGGTGAAGATAGCTATTAATTTGAGGCCCAAAACTTTTTGCAATAAAACAAACGGGTTTTAGTCAAGATAATGTTTTCATGTGGTGACAACATTCAACGTGGCCACGGAACTAATAAAAAGAACAATATCCGTGCTGTAGCAGGACTTGAGGGAAATGAAACGATTTCTAAAACATTCTCCATCCGTGCCGTGACGATCGTTGAGCGATAATATATTGTCATGTCATAGCGTCACGTCGCACAGAAGACTTACTTCCAGCAAGGCGCGATACCGCGGTGTGGTCGGTACACTTTATCTACCAACAACGGTTTGTTTGAGACACTGCGCTCAAGTGGCGGCAAAGTACCATAGGTCTGAAACCAACGAAGTCGATTAAACAAACATTTGATATTTTGAACACAAGATGAGTATATTATGACTATGCCGACCGCACAGTGGCGCCCTCATCGTTTGTTTGGTTATTTCATACAATTTGGAATGAAAATGCAGAAAATAAGCACGTTAAGTTGTGCTACACAAGATTATACGTTGTTATTAATAGAAGCGGTAGTTTTATATTGTTTATTTTTATTATAATCCTTAGAACGGAATATAGTGGCCACTGTTATCCGTTTTAAGGATTATAATATAACTAAACAATATAAAACTACCGTTTCTAATAATATTAACGTATAATCTTGTGAAGCACAACTTAACGTGCTAATTTTGTGCATTTTCATTCTAAATTGTATGAAATAACCAAACAAACGATGAGGGCGCCACTGTGCGGTCGGCATAGTCTTAAACAATTTATTGAGTAAATGACGACGCTACGATCATGCTACGATGAGGTTACGTCAAAGCTGCGACGACGCTATGATAACGCTACGAAGCAGCTACAACAGTGCTACGACGACGTTACGGCAACGCTACGACACAGCTACGACGCCCGCCGCTACGATAACGCTACGTCAATGCTACGACGACGGTGTCACGAAAACACTACGACAACACTCTAATAAGAGACTTATTTTAGTATGCAAACATTATGGCTATGTCCAAGATACCGACGGAATTCACAACTTGTCACATTTTAATTTGGAATTATCTTTTACCCTAACATTCAATAATTATTTTAATAAGTACCTACCTAGTCCGTATGTTTATAACACAATGAATATGCGATGCGTTGAACACTCGATTTAACACACATTCGATAAAATGAACATTCGATAGTGTTCGATCTCGATCATTGAATTGATGTTCGTTGATTTGGTTACTCGATGTGGCATAGAACACCCGGCCTAACAGATAGACAGGGACTCAGGGAGGTCAAAGATATCAGTTGTTGCCAACTTACATCCGTAACTTTTTGATTTCGCTCTGAAATACTGTAGGAATACAATGAGACTTCTGTCTGTATATTTGTTGGCGTCGCGCGTCGCGCTGGACAGGACATACTAACATGTTCATACCATTAACATTAGTATTTGCTCAGTATTATTGCAGTCCCTTAGAGGCCGTTCAAATAAAAGAGTCAGTGTTTAACATTCAGGCGCTCAACCGCCGAATGTTGGCAACGTGCAGGAAGTGCGTGCGCACATTGCGCAGGCGTGTCCGCGCCATACGTCGCGCTGCCTGCGTGCCGCACTACCTACTATACAGAAGGTCAGCTCCATACAGCTCTGTACAATTGGTTGCTTAAAGTATTAAAAAAAAATACAACGAGCGATGAAAACGCGCGTACACATAGACACGTAGAGCGAGTGCAAGCGCACTTCCGATTAGTGTTGCGAACCCTACAAACTAAGAAAACAGCAAATGAACAATGAAATTAGGTTGAAAAACAGTAGTAATTAGTAATGTCAGAACAGAATTCTATAACATGAAACTTACTTAGTTTTACTTTTTATAAATTTTGAGTCACACCAGAACCAGTAGGCGGTAGATATCTTGTTTTTCATACTAAAAGCAAGAAACAAGCATTTTTGCTTCAGAGTGCGCCTAAAATACAAAAAACTAGAAATATGAACTAAAACAGAAAACAGGGATGCCATTGAAAAACAGTAGATCTACTGTTAAAACAGTAGGGTTGGCAACATCCTTGCTTTCGATTGGCATTCGTTTGCGATCTTCGTTCGTGTGTGCCTAGGTGTGCGTGCGCCTGTACCCGTCAGCTGTAGTAACAGTAGCCGGCCTTCTGCGCCTACCTGTCTAGTGCTGCCTGTCACAGGCGCGGGCCGACGCGCGAGGGGGCGGCTAGGGGGACCGCAGACCACACACATTTGCATAGCTTTCGCAACATGAATAGGGTTGACATCAGAGATACGGTACATCTTTTTATGCTTACCATTTCAGGACCTGAGTTAGAAAACGCTTACCTACACATTTCAGAAAATCCTTACCTATTTTTGATTGTTAGGTATTTAGATTTTTTGATTGTTAGTATTTATTATGATTTCAAAAAGTTCTGTCATCGTTCAAAAAGTTCATTATTTTAGATTTTTAGTTTACCTTCTTAAGACTTAAAGTGGTAAATGTGGCACTTAATCGATAGCTACAAGCGATAAAGTTGACGGCTCATCTGTGAAGACACCGAGTGTACTCTGTACTGTATGGTGAACGTTATTAATATCCAGCAAGTGTCAAGCACACTCAGTCGAGCTAGGTCGTAGCGTGCTCTTCGATAGCATCATGATTGATCGTCTATCTTTAGATTTCGTAAATCCTATTTGTGTTAGCATTGGTCAGTATTCGGACGAACATTATTTTACTACGAAATTACAGCGGGTGATTGATGTGAAAACAACGCGAGTGACGTTATCCTATCATACGAGATACAAGTTTGATGATCGGTTGACCTCAATTAATATGTTTGGAAAACTTTATAGGATATGTATGGTGTCATTAGCATACGTTTATGATACGTTGTGAAAATAATAAGTGAGCCCAGAGCAGCGCCGCCGTCGCGCCGACAGCGGACTTGATCCTCGCGGTGTCAGCCGAGCTGCATGCTTCCCTTATGATCACTAGTGTAATTTATGTGAAGCACTATCGCTCTGTCCTTGTCCAACTAATTCGAATAATCCCCGAGGGAGCGGGACAGCGCCCGAGGTAACAGAGTTATCGTGCGGCCGCAGGAGGCGGCCTCCTAATAAAGTAAGATAAAGTCGCTTATAAAGTGGATGGTACGAGTACGTGCAGCGGCGGAGCGGTGGCGCGGAGGAAAAACTTAAGTAATATTGTGTGTTTCCTAAGAGAGATTACACTAATAGCGCTTCACTAAACTTGGCTCGCTTTGTTTTATGAAGAAGGGATCTGGCTGGCGCGAGTAATCGCATTTCAAGACTTTGTGCAGCTTTAAACTATATTTTATGGCTTCAAGTAAGACGTTTTTAAATTGTAAGAACCTCATAGATGTATCAAACGTAGCCACGTATGCAAGCATACTTAGGTAGATTAGGTGTGTACGGTTACAGGAATATTTGTAACATGTTAAATATTGTCGTAGATATTTTTTTAGGAATGGTTTTATCTAGATCACCCGGGTGATACTGATAACAATAATGTCCGAGCACCGTACGTGTCTATTGTAATCGCATGCGCAGCGCGTTTGTTAGCGCCCTAAACGCAGCTATTTCCGACTGCATGAAGAAACGTTCGTCTGGAGAGACACAAATAAAGTTAAATATATTGCGAGCGAACAGGACCCGCGGCGGGCGGCAGCGCGAGAGCCACGCTGTGCAGTGGGGCCACAGTGACGACGATGTGCAGTGGGGCCACCGTGACGACGATGTGCAGTGGGGCCACAGTGACGACGATGTGCAGTGGGGCCACAGTGACGACGATGTGCAGTGGGGCCACAGTGACGACGATGTGCAGTGGGGCCACAGTGACGACGATGTGCAGTGGGGCCACAGTGACGACGATGTGCAGTGGGGCCACAGTGACGACGATGTGCAGTGGGGCCACAGTAACGACGATGTGCAGTGGGGCCACAGTGACGACGATGTGCAGTGGGGCCACAGTGACGACGATGTGCAGTGGGGCCACGGTGACGACGATGTGCAGTGGGGCCACGGTGACGACGCGCCAAAAGCTCCTGACGTGTGGCGTTACGGTAGCAGTGGTGATGGTGTAGTTTGGAACTCGCTACACATGTTGTGTCGAATTTGCTTACTTTGGCGCTTGTGTATGTCGAGTTTGGTCTCGCATTGTGTTGGTGTAAACTGTGCCTTCTGCATGTACCAGTATCGTGTGGCAAGCTAACCGCACCGGATTCCGTCACGTCACCAGAGTTATGCTCGTTCGGACGTAAAAAATGTATTACAATGTAAGCACTTTTTTACTGTCAGTCATCTAGAAATATTGCAATCATGTGTCTACATTTGTATTTTCCGCGCATTGCAGATGCGCGCTCAACGCAAAAACGTACACAATCATGTAACAAAAACGTGCATTACCGACGCGCGCCTAATGACCCGCGCGACAAATGGAGTTTTAACCGACTGCAGCTGGCGAGGTGATGTGTTCCCGCATCGCCTCCAAACGAGCGAGACAGCCAAATGGAAGGTTGGACGCTGTGAGAGCCGCGGGGGACGGTGGACGTCGTTCACAACAATTATAAGACGAGGTACAGCGATGTGGCGGTAGTGAGAGAATGACCACCAGTCGCCGCAACATTCCGGGATGTTTCTTTTTATGGCAGCCCGCATGGCGGTCGGCGAGCACTCGTGACTGTGATGGTAACGGGACCGGCGGGCGGCGAGCACCGCGCGGGCAGCATGTGGCCCACATCCTGCTAGTGACCACCACTCCATAACTTGCAACTGGTTCGCCAACCGCCGCGCTCCGCCTCACGTACTTACATATGCGCCATTTGTTACAGAGACATGTACTTTCTATACTATAGGGGTAATTCTTAGGTACCTACGGACCCCTATCCGTGCTTCTATCTTTGAGGTATTTCTAGACATGTTTCTACATAATGATCTGTTTTATAAATACGGGCACGAATGCACAATACAAAATGCGTAGGCAAGTGTAATAATAGCCATTATATATTTGTGATTAGCATGCCAATAACAGACACGTTTGTTAATTGTTAAATCAGCGACATTCAACAATCTATTTAGAATCAATTTACCCGGAGGGACATGTGGCATGTTGTTTTAACCGACTTCAAAAAGGGGGAGGTTTACAATTCGGATGTTTTTTTTTACATTGACCGATACTCTGCTCTGAACGATATTGTATGGTGAGTGAACGTTACAGACAGCTTATTGTTTAAATTCCACTTCAACGACAATAATACTTATACTATTTTGTGGATGAAGTGTGTGAGTGTGACAAGATAACAAATTAATGTCTGTCTGTAACACACCTATCACAACAACGCGCATCGAATGTGCGATAAGTACGTGCCGAGGAGACGTCTCTCAGGAGCTCGTGACTGTGCGCACCTACAGGCGCCCCGCACGGGCGAGTGCCGGGTGCCGCCGGACCCAGCGCTCCCCTACAGGCGCCCCGCACGGGCGAGTGCCGGGTGCCGCCGGCCCCAGCGTTCCCCTACAGGCGCCCCGCACGGGCGAGTGCCGGGTGCCGCCGGACCCAGCGCTCCCCTACAGGCGCCCCGCACGGGCGAGTGCCGGGTGCCGCCGGACCCAGCGCTCCCCTACAGGCGCCCCGCACGGGCGAGTGCCGGGTGCCGCCGGCCCCAGCGTTCCCCTACAGGCGCCCCGCACGGGCGAGTGCCGGGTGCCGCCGGCCCCAGCGCTCCCCTACAGGCGCCCCGCACGGGCGAGTGCCGGGTGCCGCCGGCCCCAGCGTTCCCCTACAGGCGCCCCGCACGGGCGAGTGCCGGGTGCCGCCGGCCCCAGCGCTCCCCTACAGGCGCCCCGCACGGGCGAGTGCCGGGTGCCGCCGGCCCCAGCGCTCCCCTACAGGCGCCCCGCACGGGCGAGTGCCGGGTGCCGCCGGACCCAGCGCTCCCCTACAGGCGCCCCGCACGGGCGAGTGCCGGGTGCCGCCGGCCCCAGCGTTCCCCTACAGGCGCCCCGCACGGGCGAGTGCCGGGTGCCGCCGGCCCCAGCGCTCCCCTACAGGCGCCCCGCACGGGCGAGTGCCGGGTGCCGCCGGCCCCAGCGTTCCCCTACAGGCGCCCCGCACGGGCGAGTGCCGGGTGCCGCCGGACCCAGCGCTCCCCTACAGGCGCCCCGCACGGGCGAGTGCCGGGTGCCGCCGGCCCCAGCGCTCCCCTGCGCTCAGACCGCAGCTCCCACCATTCACCGCCGCTCACCTTCACTGGTGTTAATGTATTACTTAGCTTGCAATGTAAAATTGTACCGAGGAGTTTCAGTGATGGGAGGAAGTCGCCGCTCCCTCGCCGCTATCGGGTCAGTAACCTCGGCCGATGTGTAGCTCTGAGGCAGTGCACATTGCTCGGTTCTAGTACATTGTATTATGATAAGTGCCGACGTGGACGAGCAATCTAAGGGAGCAGAGAGGTTTGATAGTAGTTTTAGGAGTGTGGTGGCAAGGGGGAGCCCCCCACGGACGACGAGAGTCTCGAACTAATGGAAGTTCGATGTGCCGCCGCTTGTGGCCGCACGGCCGCGCGGAGCTGCGTGCGAGTGGAGCGGAGCGTCTTGTTCGCTCACTACAAAGTCGTGTAAAGTGCCACTTAACTTCACAAGCCGTCCTGCACGTGTTTCAGATTCAGCGTCGCGCTCCCATGCATTAAAAGAAAGTTTATCTGTTTCAGCACTGCAGCAACATAATTATTCTTTTCATTAACACTAATAGTCGAAAAACTAAATAACTCTTTCAAGCGAAAAGTAATTAGCGATTAGATCACCCGGTGATGAGGGCTTGTGTGAAACTGTAGCGACACGCTCAGAGCGAGCGGCGAGGCGGTGAGGCGGCGAGGCGCGAGGCGAGGTCGGCTAGTGAACCTGATACATTATACATGCATAATACGAACATTAGGAGCCGCACCGCCATTTATCAACTAAATAGGACACAATGGGCCCCTACACTATTAATTTTAATCTGCCGACCGACAAGTTCGCGTACACAAGTCACAGCACACCGCGGAACAACACGAAGAACACCAGCTCGCCTTCACGTCGCTACAATACTTTTGAGTTGTAATCCGTAGTACGTCTGCGCGGCTACGGTATGGATATCGGATATCTAAAATGATGATTATGTTTAGGATGACATGAAAATTTATAAATTCTCGTAGGAGTATGAGGTGGTCCTTCTGTAATATGTGCTCTGTGGCGAGCGAGACAACGCCGCGCGCCTTTAAAAAAACTTTTGCGCAACAAATCGTATTTTCCTTCATATAAATTAATTTCTTTGCTTCATTGGGGGAATTCACGAAGTTACAACATATATTTATCAAGTTTTGCACGTGTTTTGTCGCGTGTTGAACTGAATTCTTACAGAGAGCCTTCTCTCCCCCACTCCCTCCCTCCGACGACATTAATTACGGTCGGAGGCTGCTCGGCTATTTGTTCCGTGCGTTATGCGCTCTTTAAGGCCAGGTGTTCCTGTTTTTGCTTGTTTTAGAATTCATTTTCGATAGGCAAATTCTAACATTTAGAATCTGAAATAAATATATATTTTAGATACATTCTTTCTCCTTACCATGTACCCGTTCAATACACGATACAGTACAATTTTCTCGATAGAAAAAAATACCGAACTAACTTCGATTTGCAGTTTTTTTACAACCAAAATCTCATTTTCATCAAGTACTAATACTCCTTTTTTTCTATAATTAATATGAAAATATAGATAATTCATTTTAGAATCGATTCTACCCGATCGTTTTTTTTTATCCTTACAAAAAATTATTGATCATTCAAATTTAAGTGATTTTCGATCCGCGCGTCGGCTGCCAGTGTCCCGCGGGACGTTACCGAGGTGAGACCTATGACAAATTTTTGCGCGCGCGCTTCTCTTCTGCTTCGTAAATAATATTAATAGGAAATAAAATAATTACTGTACTTATATAGACCACAGTTAAGGTTTTGCTTAAGTGATTATTTCTCATTGTGTAAATATCTTGTATGCAACTTTTAAGACAATATATTTATGATTGTTTTGTGAAAATGGCAAATAAAAGAAATAAAATTAGGACTAAATCACGGTTGAAGGCAAAAAAAATTGCGAAAGAAATATGGTAAGTTATATTTAATTTATTCCTATTGACCACAGTCCCAGTATTACAAATGTATTATTTCTCTACAGTATTAGTGAACCGCTTTTGATGTCGGGCGACACCGCCCGCGCCGCCCGTGTACAGATGGCTTATGAAGCTACCCGAAACTGTCAAATTTTCCCAATCAACTTTGAACCTAATTCTGATAGCATTAAAGTTGAAAATCTATTAAATAAATTTGACAGATTGTAGTAGCTTGATGTGCTGGCGTCTGTACTTACGCTTAGGTAAAGTTATCCCCAATCTTTTTTAATACCATAACTTATTGTTTCAGATCAAAAATGAATCGAAATAAGAAAGGCTTATTTGTTCGAAAAAACAGCAGAGAAGAACTAGAATACTTAGTCGAAAGTACCTATACTCCATTTAGAATAATATTAGATATTTAAACAAACCTTTTTTACCGTCTGTTCAATCGATTTTGACTTCTAATTCGTAGGCATAAGGATGGCATTAAAAGCGGTAAACAGTTGTTATTATAAGCACTTTTTTTGCTTTTAATGCCATCCTTATGCCTACGGAATAGAAGTCAAAATCGGTTGAACAAGCTGTAAAAAAAGTTTGTTTAAATTTCTAATCTTATTGTAAATGGAGTATACTATACTAGTGTACAGAAAAATCCCTCCGAACAATATATTATGGTATTTATAGTTGTTTGTTTTTTATCATTTTTGTGCTCCCATACTGCTGTTATAAAATGTTTACTAACATTACCTAATATGAAATTTTTTCTGATTTCTGAAAACCGATTTTTGAGCCGAAGGTGCGCAGTGGGGCAACTTCGACCTCTTTTTTTTATGGAATTTTTCACTTTTGTATGGAAAATATGAAAAAATATTACCAACGTGTTGAGTTTTAGGGGTTTACGGGTTCCTAAAAGGGGGTCGAAATTTTCATTATTTTTGCGATAGGACACACCGTTTTCGAGATATAAGCAAAAGAAAAGAAAATCAAAAAACAGTACTGTTTTTGCATCTGAAGTCAAGGTGTTGTTGTGAATTTTAATTCATGCCAACTAATTTTATTCCACACCTTTTTAGTCGCGATTAACAATACTCAAATTTAGTTAGAAAATCTAAATTTTAGATGATAAACGTCAAATTCAAAATAGCAAAATTACTATTTTCACTAAACTAATATCTCAGTGCAATCTTAGTGCTGTCAAACTAAAATTTAGTTAAGTTGTGTCACTTTAGTTAATTCCAGAATGCGAAATTTCAGAATGGGAAGACGAAAACTTTTCACCAAAATTTAGTTCACCAAACTAAATTTTGGTGAAAAGTTTTCGTCTAAACTAGACTAAAAATCACCAAAATTTAGTTTATTCCTGTCAAACGACGATTTCCCATTCTGAAATTAATTGAAGTGGCACAACTTAACTAAATTTTAGTTTGACGGCACTAAGATTGCACTGAGATATTAGTTTAGTGAAAATAGTAATTTTGCTATACTGAATTTGACGTTTTTCACCTAAAATTTAGATTTTCTAACTAAATTTGAGTATTGTTAATCGCGACTAAAAAGGTGTGGAATAAAATTAGTCGGCTTGAACTAAAATTCACACCAACACCTCGACTTCAGATGCAAAAATAGTAAGTACTATTTTATTATTTTCTTTTCTTTTGCTTATATTTCGAAAACGGTGTGTCCTATCGCAAAAATAATGAAAATTTCCACCCCCAATAAGAGACCCGTAAACCACTAAAACTCAACACGTTGGTAATAATTTTCCATACAAAAATGAAAAATTCCCTATAAAAGAGGTCGAGGTTGCCCCACTGTGCGGTGTACGTAGTACAAGAGAATCGGCACCACTGTCGGTGAAATGCGCTAGAATCGTAATAATATTTTAAATATTATTAGCGTCGAACATTTGTCAATATTAAAAACAGTATTATGCAACATTAATAAGGCTCAAAGTTCAATGCATCCTGCGCGGTGACTACTTAACCACGATCAAAGACCACGTGGTAGTTATCTCTGTCACTTTCTTGCAGATGTTTTATGTGCTAAAATGCACCTTACGTCGAAACCGGTTCTTATAGGCTGATTAACCCTATAATACGGGTTAACCTTTATTGTGGGTTTTCTAACCTAATCCTAAAAATTAACCCGGTTAAAACCCTCATACGGGTTAACCTTTCGGTCCCTGCTATTTTATTCTTGCAACTGTTTACATTTCATTGGGTACATATTATTGTCTCCAAACCGGTCTAACGGCCTGCCCACTGAAAATTCACTCCGCGCGAATAATAAAAAAACCACACTAATTCATTCAAGTTGATCTTCTGCATTGCTCTATTTTGTGACGCAACTTAGTACCTACTCGAGTTCATGAACTCTGAGCGGTGCGCTCGGCGCGCGCGTCTCCGGGCATCGTAATTTTTTACGTATCGCTACTCATGGCGGGGGCTGAGGTAAACGTTCAATACCTACGGCGCTCGGGTCATCCCCGCCTTAAACTCTGAACGATATTGTCGGGCTCGGGGAGGGGAGGTGGACATCAACGTAGTTTGTGTTCCATGTCGAGTTCCGTACCTACATCGAAATATTTTTATAGCTGAACGTTCAATGTACTCACACCTACATTTTAGTAAACCAAGATTCCAAAAAGTTTGTAAAAATTTACCTAAGCACCTGTCGGAGACAGTAAAGCCTAGAGATAAAGACACAATAACAGTGCGGTCTCACCGAGCCCCCGCTATTTGTCTCGTTCTATAAAGTGATTGTCTCCGCGACAATGGCACCGATGACTGCTTCACAGCCGGTCACAGATAAACTCCTTTGTTGTATTTGATACATGAACGCACAGGAAGCTCCCTGTGCGAGGCGCGGGCGCGGATCGGCGCGGCGGCGGCGGCAGCGCGGGGCTCGCACCACATACAAAAGAAAACAGAGGCCCTTCTAATAATGCGGGCATACACTCATACTATCTGTGCCCTCGGAGAAAATAAATTAGAGTTGAATAGCTCGACATGAGACGCGGAAGGTATCACCATTGAGTAGCGCGACATGAGACACGGAAGGTATCACCATTGAGCAGCGCGACATGAGACACGGAAGGTATCACCATTAAGTAGCGCGACATGAGACGCGGATGATATCACCATTGAGTAGCGCGACATGAGACGCGGATGATATCACCATTGAGTAGCGCGACATGAGACCCGGAAGATATCACCATTGAGTAGCGCGACATGAGACGCGGAAGGTATCACCATTGAGTAGCGCGACATGAGACCCGGAAGACATCACCATTGAGTAGCGCGTCATGAGACGCGGAAGGTATCACCATTGAGTAGCGCGACATGAGTCGCGGATGATATCACCATTGAGTAGCGCGACATGAGACCCGGAAGATATCACCATTGAGTAGCGCGACATGAGACGCGGAAGGTATCACCATTGAGTAGCGCGACATGAGACCCGGAAGACATCACCATTGAGTAGCGCGACATGAGACGCGGAAGATAGTCCCCTTTTAAATTTTAGTTTTTGTTTTTTTTTAGTTATATTTACTAACAAAGTTGTTTCTATATTATTATCTATACTTAGGTTAAGGTATGTGTCTATGGGTCTTTGTTACCTGAAAATAAATGGTTTATTATTTACACAAATCTACTCCTAACCTCTTTATTTATTAACAGTTTAAAAACCAATTGCAATCATTAAAGCCACATCTTCTAATATGTATATAAAATTCTCGTGTCGCAGTGTTAGTTACCATACTCCTCCGAAACGGCTTGACCGATTTTTATAAAATTTTATATGCATGCAGTAGGTCTGAGAATCGGCTACTATCTATTTTTTTGCAAAACGACGTTTGCGGGGTCAGCTAGTAAAAGATAAAATTATGAAGTAGACATTAAAACATAAAAAAAAAATTAAGTAGGTTTTCCCTTCAGAAAACAGTTTTCTCCTCTTCATTTGCTCGTAATTTTTCCAGACCTTAGGTAGGTAGTTATAGAGTTAGCCTTCTGCATGTCTGTGGCGTGTGACTCGCTAGTCGCGAATACACACGAATCACACGTTAATTAGGCGTGGGGCGGTGTACCGGCTGGCTAATTAGATGGGCTGGTACACTAGCGCATGTCTTTACTATTCGCGGCACGTACCGGTGACCCCAGTCTGGTATTGGCGCCCCATCCGGCTACCGGCGACCCCATCGGGGTGCGAAAGACCCCAGCCCAAGGCTTGCTGAGTGCGGCGGCGGGGGCTTAGACTCCAGGTGAAAGGTTGGGCAGGATAGCTAACAAAATATTTTGTTAAAGACGTCTCACGGGGCTCTCTTTGTGGCAAGCAATGCGGTTGAGAACAGTCGTTGAGTAACAGTACTTCTCAACTGTCTAATATTCGTTCTTTACGATTATTTTGTAGTTTAAAAATAAATATAGGTCCCTAAATATATACTAGTCGATTGAAAGAAGTGGGATAGACTTACAAATGTCTAGTCAACGTCCTTACTAAATGTGCACAGAGAATAATACATACAATGTGTTAATGAAATAACCCAAAACCTCGGACACCCCAAACGATTTTTATATTAATAAATTGATATGACGTATAATTATTTACTTTCATAAGTTATAGTAAAAGATATTTGTAAATGTTGTTGTCGCGCTACTTCTTACAGATTCGTAGCTCTATCGCCGCCGGCGCACTTCCCGGCCTTGGCGCCAGCTTTAGCACCCCTCTCCTCACCCTCGCCCGCGCTGTTTGTTTTCATTGCGTTGGACAGTAGCGTACAGCGTCGTTAAAAAATATTAGACACGGCATGACAAATAATTATTTTTTGGAAAAAAAATAACCCATATTAAAAATTATTGTATTCGATTTTGCTGCCGATTCTAAACAAACTAGTTTCAGGTTTTGGGTTATTTCATTAACATATTGTATAAGTGGATACCTACCTACATTATGTTACTTAAATTGCCTCTATAATCTTCTCCATGAAGATTAGTTTTGTACTTGAGGAACCTATAAGTTAACAGAATATAAAGTTGCTCCGTTACTCCAGAGAGCGGCATGTTTCTTATAATTAGAAAAGTAGTTTGCAAGTAATGCGGCGGGTCACGTGTGTTCCTCTCGACGTGGGAGGCCCGCCCTCCGCCCTCCGCCCTCCGCCACTCGCCGCGCGCCCCCTCGCCGCGTCCCTCTCTGTATCCAGTGCAAGCAACACTTGCATGGGGTGATTTACTTGACGTTGACACTCCAACGATCACCTCACGTAATAAACGCTTACTTCATAAACCAATTGTAACTCTGCTCTCGGCACCTGCATTACTAATGAGAATGACTACTTCAATTTGCTACATCATCTTGAATGATTATAATAATACAATAAACAAACGAGTAGCAAGTGTCACAACTTTACGAAGGCACTGCGGCGGCGGAAACTCGATCGAGTTTGATAAAATTGTCCTCTGTAATGTCAGCAAAAAAAGGCTGGCTCACTGAATATAATAAAACCAAAATTATATTTTATTTGTAATTAGTCTGTAAGCCTTCTTAAAA
This sequence comes from Globia sparganii, assembly GCA_949316385.1. Lineage (NCBI taxonomy): Eukaryota > Metazoa > Arthropoda > Insecta > Lepidoptera > Noctuidae > Globia > Globia sparganii. The sequence continues at coordinate 21,979,802 of OX438671.1, forward strand.
CTAATAAATAAAATAACATAACACGTTGGAGCCTCAGGTAGCATTAACTATTTGCGCAGAACATCCCGTAGCTAGAGACGGAGTCACGGCTGATATGCAGTAGGTATGTCGTGTCGTTATATCGCGCTTCGCACTCTTAACCTTGTTGTACAAAAGACAGACATTTTTGCTTCTACACGGAGTGAATTCGCAAGGATAACATTATATGTAATAAGCTTTAGAAAATAAGTTGTTATTATTAGGTTTGCTTCACTATTGCATTGGGTTGTAGGTACCTGAAATAATAGTTGTAAGTGATTATACAGGGTTATTTGAAAAACACCAGCAACCTCTTAAGAGGTCATTGTACTCATCATTATGAACAACTTTTACTATGGGACCAAACCTGAAATCGCGAAAAAAAAATCATCTGTTTCCTACATTTTGACGAGTTACACGAACATAAATATAGGGAACAGCTGATTTCTTCATAATCGCGCCAGGAGCCCGGGCATCATCGCGCCAGGGGCACGGGCATCATCGCGTCAGGGGCATGGGCATCATCGCGCCAGGGGCACGGGCATCATCGCGCTAGGCGCACTGGCAACACTCGGCCTTCACCATAGAATAACTAATAGCAATAACGTACCTTCACCCAAATCTGCGGCTTACGCATATCTGCTGGCTTCAGGGTTTAGCTAATCCGGTTATTATACGACCCACTGAAACGTGTACCGTCAACAAAACCTATTGAAACTATCAAACTGTAAGAGGTGAAATTATATAAAAATGTATTCTTGTTTGTTACAATATTTTGGTATCATCGTTCCTTTATTATATTTAAAAAGTCAGATATTTTATTCCACTTAAATGCTGACGGTACTTCGTATATTGTGTTGAGTTAGTTATCTGAGGGTTGGCATCGCTCTAGATAATCCTATCTGTCCGGTCCGGGGCCGGGGGACGCCGCAGCCGGACGCCGGACGCTCCCCGGACGGCCGGCGAGCTACGGCAATGTATCAAACGTAACGGCGACCACTCCTCGCACAAACGCGTTCACTCACACACACGCACGAGATCATTGCACGTCACGCACATCTCGCACGATGTATACCTACAACACGACGCTCGACCTATGTAATGTGTGTACTCCTTGTGCTGCTGATGCTGAAGGCTGTATGCAGTAGCTAGCCTTTACTTTGCATCATGGAGGCAGGACCGCAGGAGCTCCCTCACACTAATCTTCATACTATATGTCAGCAGTTCAGCATCAATGCAGATATCAGAAACGACCGCTATTTTAGTAAATAAGCATTTCTATCCTTTTCAGCAAGTATACGTCGTTACTGTCGAGTGTATCGAATAGTTTCGCGGCTTCCTGCGCTTCCTGCGCTTTCTGCGTTCCGCTCAAAACTTGTAGCAGGCACTACCTCAAATCACATCACTCGTGCCGACTCGTACGATTATTGCTGACTGCTGCGTCGCAAATCCGCATTACACCTAAGTACTCTCTGCCTGTTATTCTGTGATTGCACTGAGTATGACGAAGATTCGAGCGTGAGCTTGTCTAAAGCAATCTATCGTGAAGCTCGCACTTTCACCATAGTATCCCGAATGTGCCGAGGATTCGCAACGAGCAGCCATCGTACGTAAGTAGTACGGGCGACGCGACGGGGCGCAGCTAGTAGTCGTATGTGCCACGGAGCGTGGGTAATGTGTGGTGCGGTGGGTGACCATGTCGCACGTCGACGTAATGCTGATAGCGCCGACGAGAAGCGACGCGACGCGAAGCGACGCCGCGCGCCGCAGGATGCCGAATCGACATGTGGTGTGAAATTATGACAAAGATGCGAACGATCTTAATATACATATTTGGTCGATCTTAGTATACATATTTGGTCGCCACACTTAACTGATGAAAAAAATATTTAACCATTGCAACAGTCTCCATACAGAGTGTATGGCTATGGCTACACAGTCATGTTAAGTTCGTCATGTATTCGAAACAAATCTTTACTAAGCCTAGTTCTAAAAAGGAGGAGCTTCTCAATTCGGTTGTTTTTTTTTTTTTAATATTTTTTACCAATTGGTAAAAAATATTACAGTTTCTGAAAAATAATTTTCAAATCGGCTGAAAAAAATTTTTTTCAGCCGATTTGAAAATTATTTTTCAGAAACTGTGGTCAACTGTGAGAGATAACATTCTCGGGATTTAAGATGGGGAAAAGTTCAGAATAGCTTTATCGTAGTCAATTAGTGGGACAAAGAAAATATTACAATGTTCTGTAATAACCTTATATCAAAACTAGCGACCCGCCCCGGCTTCGCTCGGGTGCAATGCTGGTACTAAGTTTATTAAAGAATGTCTTTATAAACAACGTTCACAGCTTTTTTGTCATTAGAAGAATACACGCCGCCCGTCGTCGCCGGCCCCCCGGCCGGTACCGCAGCAACCGCTATGTCCCTGCATTTTAAATCTGTAATTATCTTCGAAAATATTCATTCAAATTACATGCTGTAAATGGCCCTATTGGTCTATATTAAATGCACAATGTATTTAAGGTATTTAATTGGATAAGGATTAATGCTGTATTGCTTAAAATCGCTTCGTCAATAAGCCATTATTTCTTGTAAAAAGTAAAGGATAAAAAATGTTATTGTGTTTATCCCTAAGAGATAGACATATACCATCGCGGACTTTTATGTATACCTTTTTAAGGTGTACAATACTGTAGTACATTATTTTGCCTATCTCGTAGGGTTCAGCCAGCGTTTGCAATAGGTATGTAAGCGCACAAAAAGTGTTTATTTACGACATCACATTAGAAACCTCTAAAATTATCAGTGTTTCTCTACTATATTATGCATGTATTATACATATAAACTTTCCTCTTGAATCAATCTATCTATTAAAAAAACCGCATCAAATTCCGTTGCGTAGTTTTAAAGATCTAAGCATACATAGGGACAGACAGCGGAAAGCGACTTTGTTTTATTTTTATACTATGTAAAGATAGTGATATTTAGTTTCAGTACCGCTGTAACTAGATCCGTAACTAGGAAAATATTGACTGTATAGTCTTTTCAGTAGATTTTAAAATCTCTGGTGACTGTATACCTGTGTAGATACAGCATCACGTCTGCTTATATCTCCGTATCTCTCAGATTAGAAGGAAGTCTGTGTGATCGGATGTGAATATAAAACGCGATAAGATTACCATAAGACGTCGGAGGAGATCGATAGCGGCAGATATGCTAATACGCGGCTATAAACACGAGGAGATCATTCATTCGATACGCGCGCGACGCTCCGTCGAACCTACCGTCAACTGTTCGCAGCAGCCGGTGCCGAGCGCCATGTAGCCCCTGCAGCACTGTGCAGCCCTCTCCTCGCTGTCGTCACTCTGTACTTCTGTAGAAAATTACAGTCGTGTGGCTCATGAGCTCTCCGACAGTAAAGAAACAAAACACGCTGGTAGCGCAGATACCGACAAAAAAGGGAATGCATAAAATTGCCATCGCATCTCTCTGTTGAGCTTGAATGCACATAGATTGCGGTTTATATTACCTCGCAGTCGTAGTCGAAGCTCGTCAGTGAAGGAGCACACGGCACGAGTGAGGCCGCGGGTACATGCTCTTAAGTAAAGGAGCCGCACACGCACACGGCACGAGTGAGGCCGCGGGTAAGTAATCGCTCGCCGTCAGTTCCGCGTTGAACGATTGGTTCGATTTTTCGAGATCGTTTACTGCAGATGTTTACTGTATCCTCAACTTTTGACGTGCCTCGAGTAAAGTAACGTGAGTAAACCGTACTTACTTCAAAAGCAACCGAGTGATGTGTAAAAATATTGAACACTTGCAAAAATATTTATGGGTTTACAGTGCGGCGCGGAGTTCGAAAACATTGCGTTACCGACGACCGGCGACCGGCGGCGGCGCGGTGGCGCGGGCGCGGCGGTACAGCGCAGGCGCACTGCGTGCAGTCACCGACTCACCGCCGCATGTGTGAGCTGTGACGAGCCACATGTGGCGCGTATTATTCATTATCTCTATTCTGCTGAGCGCTACCTTACCGAGAATTCGAGCGTAACGAACTCAGCCCCTGTATTATTTAGATCAAACGAACACTTTTGAACGCGAATGTACTGTGAGCATCTGTATTATAAAATGTGCCGCAAAACTATGTGTACGCCTAGTCATAACTTTAACCTTCATTGTAATGTGGATCCGAGGCGCGCCATACACACGGGTAATATGAGAGATTTAGCATTCACTTCGTAAAATACAGCATGTTGTATCCTACAAAGACAGGAGTATTTGAACACGAAATCTAATAATCTCCCGCACGCTCGGCTCTCCCGCCACCAAGTCGCACTTTAGAGTGAACCGCATGCGCCTCTAGCATCCGACGTTTATGTCATGTCTTAGTACAGTGATTGTCTAAGTAATAAAGCAGATAGTTGAGTTAGGTACTTAATTTCTTTTGTACGAGCGACCGGAATGAAGTAAGTGACGATAACTCGCACTCATCAATTACGTCAACAGCAGGGCCCAGGAGGCAGGCGGGAGGGCCGCGGGGGGGGAGCGAGCATTGTGCGCGACTGTACCATACACAGACGAGATCGTGTTTAGATAAGTTCGATAAATAACTTAGTAATTATAGAGCAATCGAGTCGCTTGTGATTGTGGTCACATTGGGCGCTGTCTGATCGCGATAGCTCACATTCTATTCTCTTCAATCTTTGCGTTGCTTTGATCCCTTGTGTTTTGTGAAGATTGAACGATACCGCTGACGCTGACTCCAGCGGGGATTCGAGGCCTTCCAATAAAAAGGGTACTTATTGAAATAGTTTTGTGTGCGTAAACTGATACAATCTATAAGTACCTAGTAGTATTTTTAGTGTTCGAATTACGAACTAGCCAGGTGTTCCACTGAGCAGTGTGCGAACTGTGCCCTGTGGCGGTGCCCCGTGGGACGCCGCTCATTGTGAGGAAACAACTTCACTAGCACACTGCACACCCACACTCGTCACTAACGAGCCAGGCAGACAGCAGACTGGCTGGCAACACCGATATAACAGCACATATTACGAATAGCTACATTTTATTGGTCCGATTAGGGGCTGTTCATTTATTACGTAAGACAATTTCGACCACTTTCTGACCCCTCCCCCTCCCCCTACGTAAGTAAAAATAAGACTTGGTGGTTATTAGTTAAGAAAGTTGAATTAGCATAAAATTGGAGCCAGCACTAATAGGCGATAAATTACAGTAATACTACAGATAAGCGAGATATTATTGTAATGAAGCTTGTAATGATTTCGTGGAGCCTGTGTGCGTGCGTGTGTGTGAGCCATCACGGCCCACGTCACAACGGCGTCATGCGGACAGACAGGACCGACTGCGGCGCGTCTGCCCTCTACAATACGACTGAAACTAACTTGTTTATATTATAATTATGTATATTATATTAGAAAATATTTTTATGTAGTCCGGTGCCAGTGAGTTGTGAGAATGTGGATTTTAAAAATAGACACGCAGCATCGATTAGTTTGAATGATCATAATCGATTTATATAAGAATCCGAGTTTTAATTGATTATATAAAAATAATAGAAGTTCTTCTTCATAACGATTCGTCATGACGATAACTTTAATTTTAATTAAATGCAATTTAGCTGAAGTATTAATTAACGAAACGAACATGTTCACGATAATGCAGCACGACTTTACCTGTTACTGAACCGATTTCAATCATAAAGACACAGTATTAACTTACGAAGCAGACACCCTTGAATATTCCATTAGTCAAGGAACGCTAGTGTTATAAGTACAGAAACCACCAAAAATACCCGAGAAATAGTATTTTATACTGTATTTAGGTACAGAGGCCAGCACATCAAGCTACCCCAATCTGTCAGATTTTCCCAATTGAATATGAACCTTATTCCTTTGTGCTAAAGTTGAAAATCTATCAAAGAAATTTGACAGATTGGGGTAGGTTGACCTGCTGGCGTCTGTACATACTTAGGTACTGTAACTACTGTACACATCAATTAATAAGCTGTTTTATTATTGTTACTCTCTCCACCATTAATACAAGTACGAGTAGACATCTAAATGTCTAATAAGAAATTGATGAATCAATTCAAGACATAATGGCCGCGCTTCACCGGTTCAAAGGGGCTTTCACACGCGCCGAGCGAGTTGATCGAGCACAAGTTAAAGGAGTGAGAGATATTTGTGCGGCGGGCGAGCGTCTGCCCTGAGTAGCGAGCGTCTGCCCTGAGTAGCGAGCGTCTGCCCTGAGTAGCGAGCGTCTGCCCTGAGTAGCGAGCGTCTGCCCTGAGTAGCGAGCGTCTGCCCTGAGTAGCGAGCGTCTGCCCAGAGTAGCGAGCGTCTGCCCTGAGTAGCGAGCGTCTGCCCTGAGTAGCGAGCGTCTGCCCTGAGTAGCGAGCGTCTGCCCTGAGTAGCGAGCGTCTGCCCTGAGTAGCGAACGTCTGCCCTGAGTAGCGAGCGTCTGCCCTGAGTAGCGAGCGTCTGCCCTGAGTAGCGAGCGTCTGCCCTGAGTAGCGAGCGTCTGCCCTGAGTAGCGAGCGTCTGCCCTGAGTAGCCAGCGTCTGCCCTGAGTAGCGAGCGTCTGCCCTTAGTAGCAAGTGTCTGCCCTGTGCCCTGCGGCAATGCCCGGCGGCCAGTGCCCTGCGGCAGGTACGAGAACACGAGCGCACACAGCGTACTCCTACTAATCGGTCATTTACTTCAGCGAGGCTGCACCTATGGGTAGCGGAGCTGCGGAGTGCACGTTCGAGTACATTAGGTTCGATCCATTTGGCGGAATCATTACCGGGCAGTCGTAACGTCGGACGGCGCCGGTGACATCGTTACTCGTTAGCTTACTTTTACATTCGCCCGCCATGCGACGATCCGATTATCGTCCTGTATACAAGCTCGCCCTCCCTCTGAGTTGTGCCACGTACACGCCAATTATGTACACACGCCATATGTACAACATGGTTTGGCAATAACGTGAGTTTGTTCCCCTTAATGCTCGGGTGACTGCCGTAGCTGGTGACTGGCGAGACTGGAACGGCCTGAAAATTTAGGGAGGAGGCTCGCACGAAGTATGAATACGGCACAAAGAAACGGACGTCAGTGCGTGAAAATAAGACGCATTTCACGGCAGCAACGCAGCAGTGGAGCAGTGTTTGTAAACGTTGAAGTAAGATTTAATACATTCATGTGCACCATGCAATGTTTAAAAGCAAAACATTTTTGTTACAGTACATAACATGCCGCGAGCGATACTGTAGGTACAGAAAACATCGAGTTTTATGGTTACTCGCTGCAAACTATTGTATTGACTTTTGCGTGATTGTGTAGCTGGCACTGTACTGAACACGGAGACTGTTGCGTGATTGTGTAGCTGGCACTGTACTGAACACGGAGACTGTTGCGTGATTGTGTAGCTGGCACTGTACTGAACACGGAGACTGTTGCGTGATTGTGTAGCTGGCACTGTACTGAACATGGAGACTGTTGCGTGATTGTGTAATTGGCACTGCACTTCAGTCATACTGCACGAAAATGCAACTTTGACCCGCAATTCTAAATTTCTGAAAATAAATCGGCGTTTTAATACATTTTGGTGACACAGCCTCGTTTATTCTTCTTAACGATTTATTTTATCAGAATACAGTCAGATTCTCAAAACTATTTTGAAATCCTGTTTCCTTCCACCCTCTAGAAGCACAGCCTACAATGTCAAGATAATCAGGATCTAGGAAGCAGCCCCGGACCTAGAATGTTTTCGAGACGGGGCAAAAAATGCCGTCTGTCACCCCCCGTGACCTTTCCCATAGAGCCTTTTTTTATATACCTACATGAACATGTCGGACATTTTTTTAAATTAGGACAACTGGGTAATTGCGTAACACACTATCAGTAGCAATGGGTTACATTTTGACAGTTCAACAGCATTCATTGCGTTATTTACGTTGTTGAGCAGACACATTTTTTGAACATACGAAGCAATCGATTAAATATCAATCTCTTTCAGAATTATTCAGATTGAGATTGGTAGTGTGTTACGCAATTAGGGTGCTGGATAGAAAAAGCCGATTACCTCGTCATTCTTAATCTGATGTACGTTCCGATTTTTGATTGCTAAGATCTCGAGACTTGACTGACTTATGCAGAAAAGCTTGACATCAACTAAGACAATCTAGAATTCACGAGCGAACGAAGCGACCTCGTATTCTATGCACTCTGCCTCAGATAAGTTAGATTTTTCAAAAGTAATTAATAGACAGATTTTTTAGCGAATTAATTCTTTAAAAAATCTGTCTATTAATTACTTTCAAAGTCAAAGCTGCAAGAGCGGGAGAAGCAAGCTCGAAAATTTTGCCATATTAGTCAAATATCGATCTATAATGCGCTAATCCAACAAGAGCACCAGCGCTATCATACACAATTAAAGGAAATCGTGTCGCCTTTGCACTTATGTATAATTAAAATAGAAGTTTAATGAAAATATAAATTTTAAATTAATGTATTTTTTTTTCTGTATTCGCGGTGCGCTGGTTGGTGCACTGCTACGCTTAAATTTGCCGCCCCCCGAAGTTGGCGCCCGGGGCACGGGCCCCGGCTTGCCCGCCCTTATATCCGGGGCTGCAGGAAGGATGGTTACGACATCTCCCAGTCACGCCTCCAACGACGGAAGTGTTTTGTTTCAGAAACGATTGTGACAAATGACAAAAGGGGCAGCGATCTGCATTTGGCGACCGCATCGGTGACGTGTGAGCTCACAATATGTGCAGTGTATGGCATCAGAGCACTGCACAGTGCACAGAGTACAATGTACAGTCAATCGTACAATCGGCGACACCGCAGCACGTCACCTGCCGCGCGGAATGCGGATGACGGCGCCCACCACAACAGTCGCGCTCGCCAGTAGCTCCGCGTCCATCACTACCGCGCCCGCCAGCTGCCACGCCAGCCGTGTGCCCGCGTTCTTGCGCACATCCCCACCCTCATAACTCCTTCCAGTTTAGTAGGTAATCTCGCATCTTTCCATCACTCCGTGATCTCCCGGAATCTCCAACTATCTAACTTCACACATTAGACAATTTTGAGAGGAACGAATGTCAGAACTTTACAAGTACCTACGTGAACGTCTACCTAGTCCTACATGTTTCATGAAATTTACGGATCACGTAACTTTGATACGGCGCTTTAGGCTTTAGTTTTTGCAATAGAAACTTCAGCTGCGGCCCTGCGGGCTTAGAGCAGCCTGCCGACTCACCGCCCGCCTGCCGGCAGATATATAAGGCGATATCGTACGTTACTCTGCTGATATTTGACTTCTGATGTGGAATGCTGGATCCCAGCCCCCCGCCCCCCGCCTCATACATTGTGTCCTGTCACCGTAACTTATAAAACGTGCACACGTGATAAATACACGTACAGATGTGTGCGAGCACGTCATGTATCACGCGAGTCTGATTGGATCGCGCTCGCAAAGCGTTTCGATAACAAACGCATTGCGCTCGGAGCGATTTAATTAATTTTAACTGAGTGTGCCGAATGGCGCCGCCCGTCACGGACACGCTTACCTGACTTAAATTTTATAAAGTAATATAGAAGGCTAAGAAGGCCTACAAACTTATTAATTTACCTGCCCGGTGCCAGACTGTTCGCAGCTAGCACCAACACCACAATGACTGCGTCTTTATCGTAGATGTTGAAAAGGCGGAAATAACTCAAAGTGGAAACGTTAAAGCAGTATTTTTTCTAGTTCTGTGCTGCTTCATTTCCACCTCTGACAAAACGAGTGGATCTTCTGCACCTGCCTGAGCTGTGGCGTGACTGCGTGAGTGTGTGCGTCATCGTCAGTGCGCTCGCGTCTGTGTTCATAGGGTTTTCAACCCCCGGAAAGGCCGGTAAAAGCGGCACACTCCCGAAATACACCTCCTAACCTAATCTTTATAAACGCTTTGCTAGAGGAATTTATAGTATATCTCCCCTTTTTAGCAAACTTGCTTACTTTTAATAAAACCGTAGCAACTTTAGATTCTCACTAAATCGTCACCTAAATTCAATAAGTAATTCGGTTTAGTTGTTGTTTGGTATTTTACAGATTGTTCAAGTTGACTGACTTGGCAGCCCTACACAGGCCGCCCAGTAAGATTAGCTTACATTTTATTGTAATAGCATGCGCTCACGCCCACAGGCGGCCCGCGCCCGACGCGGCCAGCTGCGCGCGACGTGATTGTGCTGCGAAGTGCTGCGACCACGACGCGACCTGGCGGCCGCGAGACGACCACAGATAACTACGAGACGGCTACACTCGAGTCGCCTGCGGCCGCGGCTGTCAATTACTTTCTCACGATACATTGGGAACGTTTGGCTGCTAAACAAAAACAAACAAGTGCTCAAACGCTGCTCATCTGTCTGAGTCCCCACTCATACCGAGGCTCTAGCGAGGCTGGTTGCAAATAGGAACACAAACTATGAAAGTATTATCTTGTTAGTCAGTGGGTGTCTCTAAAACGCTGCCCTTCCAAAAAAAAATGTAAGTACGTTGCGTTGTGCACAGTTGGACTCGCAGCTGAAAGAAATAATTGTGTAAGAGCAATTGCACAATGGGCGGTGTTATCGCGGCCGCGATCTTTTACAAACAGCGTTTAGATGAGCTACGAAGAGGTGGGAAGACACAAGATAAAAACTCTTGGAGGAGTTACAAATGCGGCCGTACTTGTGTGCGCCATAAAGATTTCTCTATAGACTTATAATAAAACCTCGACAAGTCGACAGTAATGCGATTATGTCCAGTGTCTGCTCCAGGGCGTTACCCGCACAAACCCACAATGTCTTCATTAACTTTGTGAACTAAATGGCTCCTCTGTTTTTGTCGCCCTGATATTAATATAATGCTTATGATTAAATTACATTAAACTATGCGAAGCCAACGGCGGCGGCCTGCCACCCTCGCCGCCCTCACCATCGTGTAGCGGCACTCGTTGTTTTGGATCTTGAGAAAATGTTCTTTCACTAACATTTTGCTACAAAGCAGAAATACTGCCAACTCACAAAACTTTTCCGAATACAACTCTTAGCTTGGAACAAGTTCCGAGAGATTGACGGACACCCCAGACCGAACACAGAGCCACTCTGTTCAATAGTGAGGTGTAAACTACGTATACCTACATCAGTGCAGGTGTCGTAACTGATTGAAGATACGTCTTTGAAGGTGCGATCAGTGCTTCTTTTTCTCCTAGTTTTATTTTGTGATCATCATTGCGATAAACAACTAGAACACTACAAGTGAAGAGTGTACACTGAACAGGTGAAGGTACACTCATAATAACTTAATATTGTGAGTGCACACTGCACCTTCACTTGTTCTCTGCTAATGATATAAGATCAACGGTAATAATTGAAGCCTTTGCATACATGCATTTACATTGTGCATTGCGTCCTAATTGAACCCAAAGTGTCGTATGTTAACGAAGGCGTGTATGGGACAGTTTGCGACTCAAACATAGTGAGAATCGACGCGCGCGGCGTCTGCGGGCACTCGCGGCGACTGTCCGCGACAGTACCGCCCGAATTTACGATACGACACGAACAAAGTGCGGTAATAGTGTACAGTTGCGGAGAAAAGTTGTGCAGCGAACGAAATTGCTTTTATCCGTATGAACTAAGTGTGAAGTGTAACCGCGCGGTCGTCACACTCGCTGCAGAGCACGCTCGTTGCTCGTTGCTCGTTGCACTTGCTGTATGCTCGTTCACTCGCTGCAGAGCACGCTCGTGGCCGAAAAAGTTTCAAACAAATTGTCGTTACTGTCTTATCATCATAATCAGCCTATAGCAGTCCACTGCTGGACATGGCCTCTCCCATTGCACGCCATTCAACTCGATTTTCGGCAACTCTCATCCAGCTGCTACCAGCCATTGGAAGAGAAGATCCTCGCTCCACCTAGCCTGAGGGCGTCCCACTTTACGTTTACCGATTCGCGGTCTCCACTCAAGAACACGTCTACCCAAACGGTCATAGGTTCTACGGCTAATATGGCCGGCCCATTGCCACTTCAGCTTGCTTATTCTGTGAGCTATGTTGACAACTTTGGTTCTCTGCCGGATCACCTCGTTGCGGATTCGATCGCTCAGAGAGATTCCAAGCATAGCCCGTTCCACAGAACAGATATTATCTGTTCTGTGGTCCGTTTCATAGCTCGCTAAGCGACCTTGAATTTATGGACCAGCCGTACCGTAAGCCGTCCGTCTTTACTGTCTAACGTCTTTCAATTTAAGTTGGACTTACAAAAGTTTGATGAATAATGTATCTTTTTACATCGATCATAAACGTGTAACTACTTATAATGGGACCGCTGTGTTGCTCCATCGCGTCCGGGATGGCAACAGGAAGCGCGCGGAGGGGCCGCAGCAGCGGGGCCGCGGCCGGCCGCTGACAGGCCGCCGTTGTGCGAGCTGTGACAGTATCGAGCAATACTTCGTTATTGGTGACGTCGAGCGAGTGAACACCTCGTCTCGGAGCCTGTCACAAGTTCGCCCGTCCGTGTGACCTACATACATAAATAGGGGCGTCTAGTGACTGAAGGACGCCGTACGACGCGACGTGGCCGCCACACTGCTCAAGCAGGGACTCACTGACTGGGATAGAGGAATACACAGAACAGTAAACAGATTCAGCGATTTCACTAAACAAATCAAGGGAAACAATGTTCTGCCAGAGAATTTCCAACTAATACCTACAAGTGCTAGTTCGTGATTAAGAGCTGTTTCCAATCCGCGTCGTGTAGCGTAACGTACGTACTCGTAGGTCTAGCTACTACATGATGTATATCGTTCGGTTATTTACTAACTTATTATACACGCCACTACATATAGCCTGACGGACAGACGGACCTAAATACGTTACCTGTCATCGAATGAGTGGCACGTTCCCGTGGGAACCAGTACGTCTGTACTGCGAGCGCTGCAGCTCCCGCCGCCCGTCGCTGTCGATAGCTACACTAGCTACGTACGGACCATTTTTATGAAGCGACTCATTACCGACTGTTTAGATATTTATAAGTACACTGAAACTTTCATTAGCGATTTCTTGATTGAAATATTTTCTCTCAGGCATCTAACGTGTGTCTGGTTAATATCAATGCCTCGGCTATAAGATACGGACGGCTCGCAAACACAATGTGTAGCGCATGTGTTGTCTCGTGAGGCTCCTCGGGGCTCTCAGGGACAGCTTGGCCTATGGTCTGTAGGCAGTAAGTCTTATGTTAGTGTATCAAGTGCCAGGAGCGCGCACCACGTCGCAAGCACCGTCCAGTCGCTGCGCGTCTTACATCGACCGTTGCCCGGGGCCACCATTACACACACTACAATTCAAAACTAACTGTGTGTCCGTGTGCTAGAGTTTATTTAAACAAAACATCCGCTTTCTATGGAGACGGACGTCGTATAGATGTTTTGCGCATTAAGAAAACATGAATTACTAGTTGAATAGGAGCTGACTTTGTGCAGGCAGCCGCGCGCGTCGGATGAGCGTAGAGGCGCGGCGCAGGACGGGCCGCAATAAGGGCACAGATGTGCGGCGCTCGGGACGTGGCCCAGTATGTGCGCGGGCGCGGGGACGAGATACATAGCTATGCAACGACTGTCTCGTTAAACAGACGTATCTGCTTTATGATTATGACAGCTCGTTTGTTCGCTGCTCGGAATGCGTTATCAACTACAATTTGAACAAGGAGTTGAACAATCCTAAAGAAATGTTTACTAAATCACACCATGACGACAGTCGTCACTGGCAACTTAGGTAGCGACGAACCACGACTGTTGAATGAAGTAAATGGGGACTCTATGGATATTCTAGGTATTCCAATATGCCTCATGAAAAGTGTTGGTATTCGGCTACAATTATATTATCAGTCCAGCGAACCTCTTCTCCGAGTCACGGCTCCACATGTCCCTTCTTATGCAATGATGTACGGTTGCTTTACTAAGCCCATGTGCATCACCAATAACGTGAACCACAACCCATCCAATGCGAAGCGCATACATATCGGGTGTCCGTCAAGTGCTTGGCTTTTGCTTGAAACGTGTTCAAGTCGATGACCAATTTTATCAATTAAATATTCTATGGTAGTTTTACATAGCTGAAATTTTTCTTAAAAGCAGAAATCTGTAATTGCGAAGGAGAAACTCATTCTGCTTGTTGTCTCCTCGTCATCGTCGCTACCCTCACTGCTCGACGTAAGTAGGTACCATTTGTTGTAATAAACCTTTTTATAAACACTTTCCTCAAGGTAGCAGGACTGATGCAAAAAATTACAGGCCTATCTCCTTATTACCTGTGCTGTCAAAAATATTTGAAAACATTATTAAAATGCGACTTCTAGCTCACTTACGTGTTAATAAAATTTTGAACAAAAGACAGTTTGGTTATCAAAAAGGTGTTGGCACTTCAGATGCCATATACACTTTAATGGATGTTGTGACAAGAAAAATTAATCTTAAAATGAAAGTTGCAGGGATTTTTCTAGACCTTAGCTCTGCATTTGACACTATTGATCATAAATTGCTTCTCATAAAAATGAGTCATTATGGTATAAGAGGTAAGGCCTTGCAACTGTTCAGTTCGTATTTACAAAATAGAAAAATGTTTGTAGAAATTGACAAAATTCAAAATGGCTGCAAAAAGTCTCATAGATCACGAATCGTAAACTTGACCTCGGGTGTCCCACAGGGATCTATACTTGGACCTATTCTATTTATTATATTTATAAATGATTTGATTAATTATATAAATTCAATTTTACCTGACCTTGAAATAGTAATTTTTGCTGATGACACAAATGCCATAGTAGCAGATAATGACATAACTAAACTGACTAATTCAATTAATGTTGCATTACAAGCCTTCCATGTATGGTTTACTATAAATAAATTATTAATTAATACTTCAAAGACCAAGATTCTGTTATTTAGAACCACTGCCCGAAATAAGGACAATTTAAATATAACTTTGAACAATGAGAAAATTGAACTAGTAAATGAAGTTAAATTTTTAGGTATTCATATAGACGAACGACTCAATTGGAAACCAGAATTGAAGGCAATTGATGCGTCGATATCATCTGCATGTTATGCTCTGAGAGCCTTAAGAAAACAAATCAGTATAGAACAACTGAAAATGGTTTATTTTGCGTTAGTAGAATCTAAAATTAGATATAGTGTACTTCTTTGGGGTAATAGCTACGACTATAATAGTAAAAGAGCCTTCGTATTACAAAAACGCGCAATCCGGACCATGGTACGAATACCACAAACTGAGAGTTGCCGACAGCATTTTAGAAATCTAGGTATCCTTACAGTGCCGAGCATTTATGTCTTCGTTCTTTTGAGTAACATGGCCAAGTACATTCATGAATATGAGACTACAGAACAACGACAAATTAGGGAAGGTACACGTAGAAAAGATATTAAATATAACAAAATACAACCAAATTTCAATATTGTGGAACACAGTCCACGATATCAATCAATCAAGTTATTTAATAAGTTGCCTTTAGATATAAAAAGCACTATCTACACCAGTACTTTTAAAACCCAGCTTAAGGATTTCCTGTTGAATAGGTGTCTATATTCTGTTGATGAATTATAAATTTCTCTTAATTATTATTATATTAGTATTGTAATTATTATTATTGAATTTGTTTGGTTGAAGTATTATGGAATTGGAAATGTTTAATTTATAAATTAATTATGTAATTCAGATACAAGCTTCTTGTTATTGAATAAATGACTATGACTATCTTACACCTTCAAAATTATGATTTAGCGACTGAGGGTAACGCTCCTGTCAGAATTGTCGGATATTTCTATAAATATGTCATGACAATTTTCTGTTTATTAAAGCAGATTTGACAAGTTTTTCACGACAAATTGTCACCTGTCGCTCAAAAAGTTTTATTAAACAGAAAAATGTCGGATTTTCACGACTATCCGCACTATGTTTTTTAGTACAGCACTATATTGTATTTATTATAGTCCGGAACGGAACAGTGTGAACCGTGGTCTTGTGGACTGTGTGGCTTAACTTAACATTATTAATACGATAAACTTGGCAATAATCTTCAGAAACGCGTTATCATATTTATGACCCACCATTACGGATTTAAATAAAAAAATTAAGTTTCTTCGTGAGCATTCAGATTTTATGGACTCTCTAAGTAAGTCAAAGTTATGAAACTTTATGATACAGATTACAATATAGGTATCTATTATGGAGCCATTACATTTGATCAGCGGCGGTGCACAGTCGTAACTGTAGGAACGTACAGTAAGTGCACATTGTTAGCGCGCAGACTGAGCAGTGAGCCTGAGCGCGGTGTTGTGTGGCGACCGGGAGACTCATTTCATATCTACACCACACGGCAGAGAAGGACAGAGGGTCAAAAATGCGCGGTAACAAGCATGCCTGAGGCGGTATTAATTTCTGATCTAACTTTATCGGCACTTTAGCAGTGCGGCTTCTACACTTTGTTGTGCAGTACGCCTCCCCACGTCACGGCCTGCGCGGCGCCCGCTCCGCTCGATTACCTCTCAATACTGAATAGTTATTCAGTGTGCGAACCGAATTCTAGAGAAATGTCCCCATCAGTTATCCGCGTCTATTCACCGACACTGTATTAACAACCGTCAGCAGCGAGCCGTGTGAATGTGACACACTTTTTCAAGGGAAGTCTTCGTTCAATACGTGACGCTTCATTTTCTTTTCAAATTCTTGTATTGGAGTCAATTATCTACTTTTAGTAGAATGTGGAATATGACGCGTGAGCACCGCTCTAGCGTTACCCACCGAAATAACTTGTAAGTGATGGTTGCTCGTAGACTAATAATAACGTCTCCCGGCTGATGACGCGACACTTGACAGCCTCTCCCCGCGCGCCACGCTGCCGCGCTGTGGAACAACGTCCTCCATGCTGTCGCAAAGGCGTCTCTGTTCAAATTCTATTCAATTTAGAAACCTTTGTGTCGCACAGGCTTGTGTACATATAAGCGACCGCGAGCCGTCACCGGACTGACCGGACGATGGGACGTGCTCACTGCTATAATAATATCTTGCTCATTATTACTCGCAATATAAAAGCCGAAAACGCTCGCCGTAGTGAAAGCAGGAACCTTGCGGGAAGCTTACATGGCGCACTATTAATTGTGGGCGCACAGCTGACGCGCGGCGGAGTCGCGGCTAATGAGCACGACGTACGTCATTACGCGCGCCCAATATGGCGGCGTGCCCACATTATGAGTCCACATGACTACGACCAACTTCAATATGAGTTATAATGACGTCCATTTACAGTATAAAGTTGTGCATTTGCTGCGCTGAGGTCGCGACCGCGCGCCTGCTTGCGTCCGAACACTATCAATAAGTTCCACGTCACCAAATTAGTCGTGTTTGTAAGCAAACACCGCCCCCGACGTGGGCCGCGCGCTGGCCCGCCGACCTCGTCTGTGAGGCACGACGCGTCACGCTCAGGCGGGGCAGTGCCAGTACTAGTAATCACACCACTGTCACATAATTATTTTCTCGGAGATGAGAGCGGAATGGACACTGATACGGTACTTATAGATACGAACTAGAAGCTATGTATACAACACAGTATTTTGAATTGAATGGTCGCGCAAGATGCCATGAGAGTGGGAGATACATGAGGTATAGGTACAACATGAATATACTTAAATACATAGTTGTGCTCATAACCACAATGAAACATAATTTGTATTTGCAGATTATACATTCGCCCGAGGCGGATTTCGTGACCGTTACAGAGATGGTCATGCTTTGCTAACAACATGGATAGATAGTGTATGGTCGTGCCTCGCGTGGTGTTGCTTACACCCAAGCTAAGGCGAATGATTACTTGTTAATGAACGTCACTCCACCGCGAAGTGTATTTGATATGTCAGATTTGGTTTCAAGCCAACTGCTGCTATTGTTACATTCTCCACTATCATTAGTCAGTCAAGGGTCTGGTGTCCGCCTCCGCGCCTCGTGTGCGGCCAGCCTGTTCATGTGGGGACACGAACTTTCTTCCCAGACCGCTTTGCTGATAATTACGACGAGTCGCTGTGACAACTTTGCGGAACGTTTGAAGTTTTTTTATACGTTTTGAGGACGTGAGCGTGGGGACTGGGAACCGCAAGTGTCCTCTTCACTTGCGGTCTTGTGAGGTTGGTACTGTCGCATGTCGCTCCTTACTCGATCGATCCTTCGAGCAAATAGAGCGGACCTACCTGCTGAAAAAAAATAGATTTGGTTCGTCAAGCGAGTATATGTATAGGTGCGCCGGTACCTACTGGTAGTTTTTTCCGTGGAATGATGTCCGCTGTAAGTAAATTGGCAGTTCAAGTGAGTAGTAACGATGCTGCGAGGAGGTCGGTCGAACTGTCGATACGTTAGCTGTCTGCGACAGAGGCGCGGCGCGGCACGCACGCGGCTCCACGGCCGCGCCGCACCGCCCCTGTCTGCACCGGATCTGTACAAATGGGACGCTTGTATGATTTATTAAGACTTTGTATGCGATGTTGCCTTTAAAGCATTGGATTATGTGTAATTGATCATTGGCTCGCATCTGCTCGGCGACGCACCGCCTCGGGCAGGATGTCCTATATTGTACGTCCCTAACTGTCAAACGGAGCCGTACAATCAATCCTCGCTGTAATAATCTAATATGATAGAGGATACATAACTTTATCTCTACTACGTAGAAGTCGGCGTGTAAGTATGTATGATGCTTCAACACATGGCCGTTTGTCCATCTTTCTTCTGTTGATGAGCAGGCTATATAAAAAAAAGTGATGTAGGTATATTTATCTACAGAATACCTGCTTTATATTGACATTTTTGGCTGCCAGCACCTTACGGAGAGTTTACGTGAGCTGTTAACAAGCCCACCCGGATACTGTAAGTAGCCCCGACCACGTATGCGTGACGTGTGCTGGGGCGTGGTGTATAAACGCTAAGTAAACTGCACTCTCCGTGGCGAGGCTGTCCATGTTCTGTCAGTTAACGCGCGAATGTTAATCATGTGGATGGCGGGTTGAGTCGCGAGCTAGAGGAGCGCACACTGACGATATCCGGCCGGTCTCAATATCCGAGATAATCTGTAACATTTACAAAACGCCTGTCTATTGCTGATTTTCCAGTAACAATCTACGTACGATCTCACAGATATGTGACAACGAGGTTAGATCAAGCGTGTCACTGAGCCGCAGAAGTACATCGAGAGATTGATTGAAACACTCATGTAAGAAGTGTATTGTTACAATCCTAACAATTAAGAGTTAATACAAACTTATAGTTTTATTACTTGGTTATTTATTGTTGTATTGATTCTCAATAAATGTATATGTACCTTGTGGCGAGGTGACGCGCAACTCGTGGCAGTCCTCGTACCTGCAGCCTCAGATAGAGTGCAGTGCTCCCCGCGCGCTGTGTACCGCCACACCGGCACCATCTTCCTGCGCACGCGGCTGCTGACACCTGAGGGAGGTCCCACGGGTTTTCTTCCATGCTCCCTGTCAACCGTCACTCTATGTCCAATCCTATTTGTGTCTCATCATTCCTCACACAATCCCCTCAATGTGTCCGCAACACCTGCACTGTGTACCAAATCTGTGAATACCACACACACTACACAACCATAATGTAGGTATTTCAGCAATCGATAGAAGCCGTACGAATGTACACTACGGCTGAACTATCTTGGCAAGTCTGAACATGGCACTAAGAACTGTCGCGCACGTTCTCTCACTCACACTCGCCTCATGTCACCATTTGGTTCCAAAAAAATCTTACTGCGCAGCCTTCTGCGCGAAGTTCAGACTCGTCAAGATAATCCTGTCGTATTGTAACTCGCCTGAAAACGAGACGAATGTAAGGGCCTTTAACAGGTCCGTGCTGAAGCTATTACTACATTGTATAAATTCATATAAGTAGCACCGAGAAACATTCTCTTCGTTTATTGCACTAACTAGTTAACAGGCATAGTCGAGAAAACCCTCTCCGCCTTCAGGTGTTAACTAAATACTCGCGTCAACATAAATGGTTACGAAGCGAAAAAAACAAACTCGTTTCTAAAAGGTTGTGAAGTCTGCGTTAGTTCTTGCTGATCTTTGCATACTGTAACAAAAACGTTTACCTTCATTACTATTACTACTGCTGTAATTGGCGTACGTAACGCTAATAGAACACATTTATTAAATACAAATTCCCTTCAACTTGCTTGGAATGTAGCAATAATATAAGTGAGCTAGATAGTAACAGCTTGTTCAAGTGTGTGTACAGCAGCGGCGCTGCAGCGCTGCGGCGCTCGCGCTGAGCTCGGGTCGTTTTCTCATAAATATTATTATAATGTCACGATAGGAAGTGGCGCGCTACTCATTTCACATAACCGCTGTGAATTGTTGTAATCAGAGCATATCAAATGGAATTCAATGGTACATTACGTGGTGGCACGCACACGACCGTCGACCGCTTCACTCAGTACAATACTGTGTCGTCGCAGAAGGACAGTTCCATGCAAGTATGCAACTGTCAACAATGCGCGATGTCAAACAAAGGGTGCGGAGGGAGACTGTTTCGGGGGTTCTCGTAATCGTCTCTAGAATAATTCTGAAAATAATAATTATTTTCAAGTTTCCCTTATTTTAAATAACGATTTTGGTTGATACAATCTCTACTCTACTAGGTAAGTACTATTTCATAATTATTATTCGTGCGTGATAGTATTTCACTGCGACACTTCTGTGTGCGCCTGTGTGGTGGCTCGCTGTAATACAGCAGTGTTACATGCGCTTGCGTCGCTATGAATCAGCGCTGTGTTATGTGCGGCCCGCTTTGAACTGAGATTGAACAGCGCTAGCCGTGACCACACTCACCACTACATTATGTGCGTTGTCGTTCATCATTATGAGAGTGTTTCTCGTAGGGAGGCAGACCAACAAAACGTTAAGCGACTGCACTAACAGGAACGAACAGAAAGAAAGAGTATTGATTGTGACTCGTACAGGAACATCACAAACTAAACAGGACATTCACATGAAAGGTTTTAAAGGTTGTAGGCACAGTACACGTAAACAGAAAGATTCTGGGTTTACAGACAGACTCAGATCTGATTTATTATACAACAACCCTTGTTATAACACATGAACACGCGTTGCCATGGCAACGCGCGCTAATCTGCACAACAACTTCTAATTGAGCGGCATGTTGGTTGTGCTCGGCTGGCATTGTGTAGTGTTGAGTTGATAACGCGCGATTTACTGTAAATCGTTCTACGTACTCATTACTCATTTTGTGTAGATTGAAATCGAGCGGGTGTGCGGCTCGGCCCGCGGCCCACGTGCTCGAGGTTACAACAAACTGTCGCGATGCTACACTAACGTTTGCGCCGGGTTCACTCACACCTTAAAAAATATTTATTTATTTACTTACATACTGTGGGGAAATCATGATGCTCTGAATGTCGAGTGTGGAACTAGTATTGCTACAGCTCTTGGTTAGTATCGACGTAACTTGCGATTATAATATGGTATATTGAGTGAGCGATTGTTGATTTTCAATCAAATGAAAGCCCACTTGAAATAAATAATTTTATTTTGATGTCCTTCCCGCTTCCACGCCCGCTCCGCACATCAACGCGCCCGCTCCGCTCATCACCGCGCCCGCTCCGCTCATCACTGCGCCCGCTGCACTCGACACCGCGCCCGCTCCGCTTGTCACTGCATCCGCGGTCATTTAACGGGGGCACAGAAACATTAATGAATGTCAACGTCAACTAGATAATAATTTACTGAGCTCAGTTTCTATGACATGTACTATGTACCAAGGTATGGCTTTATGTTCGGAATATATTTCAGCATCATTTTATGTAGATAATCGATGTAATGAAGAGAAGGTTAGTAATTAGTGAGGCACATTATCTGAACCACAGTATAATTATATACAGTATTCCATCTTCATACAAACGGACGATGCGCGAGCTATGCCTACGCGCCTCGATCTCGGCATTCGCTCGGCAGGCAGACAGTCGCGACTGTGCCGCAGTGACGAACGGTCGGTGTGTTGTTTTTTTAACAATAACCGCGCGATTTTTTCACTAAAAATAAGTTCAAGTACATATTTAATATGACGAGTAGGATATATTGTGCTGTTTTTGGTTGTATGAATTCGTCAATAACGCATCCAGGGATAACTTTTTTTAGATTACCTGGAAACTCTGAAAGGTAAGACTATAAAATAATTTTAGTTACTAGTAGGTAGGTACATAATGTGTCTTTTTAATGGATAAGTATTTCCTTTTATCTCCCGAAAAAAACGATGTCTGGATTAATCAAGTGAATAGAGTAAAGGAAAGTGATTGACAAGAGTGAAATACGAGTAGGTAGTTATAGGCGGTTCATGAATCATGATATGGCAGGTACTTACGCTTGTGTTAAAAACCTCTGGGCATGTGTGTTTTGTTTTGTTAGTTTGTATAATTCAAAGTAAAGACGTGGTATTTTATTATTAATAATAGTTGTTTGTATGAATAATACTAGAAAAAAATAAATTTGACCGTCTGTCTGTCACTAGATAGTTGAAATTTTCTCAGATTAAGTTTCTGCTGCTGCTATAACAACAATTATACCACTAAAAACCGTTTTTTTTTCTCGGTATTAATAACGACAACAACAGCTAGACTCATGAGATATTCACAGAATATTTAGATATTTGAGAGGGTTGTGATTTTAAAACATTCGTAGCCAGCTGTTCAGCTTGGCATTGGTGACCAAAGAATATTTGTTTTGAGTTGTTGCGAGTAGTAAGTACCTAATTTATAGAAAAATTAATAAGCTGAGAAAACTTATTAAAATTACTCGTCAGCTGTTTCTTGCATTGTAGTTGAGTAGGTAGGTGTTGAAGTTTGTAAATATTGGAGTTCTCCACTTTGTCCATGTTTCCCAAAACAATTTTTAATTAAGCTTTATATTAGAATGCGGATTTTTTATACTTTAAAATTTAATAATAAAGCGTTTCGTACGTCTCAGTCAAGGCGCAAATATTTTTCGGTCGCAAATTTATAACACCGATTTGTTATTCAAGCATAAACATGGTTTTTTAATTAAATCTACCAATCAAAAAACAACATACATTTTTATTGAACACTTCCTATTCAATTCACAAAGTACTTATTTTATTTTTTTTATATAAAACTAGCGGTCCGTCCCGGCTTCGCACGGGTGGAAAACAAAGAAAAAAAAGTAGCCTATAATAATCAGTGATAATGTAGCATTCAAATGGTGAAAGAATTTTTAAAATCGGTCCAGTACTTTTTGAGCCAATTCGTTACAAACAGACATACAAATCTTTCCTCTTTATAATATTAGTATAGATAAAGTATATTTACAACCACAAAACTAAATGGAAACACAAAGTAGGCAAATGTAATTCAAATGCTGGAGGCGGGCAGCCCTATCGCATGTTTACGTACCGCGCGGCTGTAGGCATTTATGTCAAAGATACGGCCGAGTTACAATGCTGTATATAATTATACTGTGTCTGAACTGTTGAGCAGAACGTTGTCCGCCGGCGCCGGCGCCGCCGCGGAGAAAAGCGTGACGGTCAATACCGTCCTACCTGCTGCAGCGCTCATTACATTCTTCATTCTTCATTCTGTACTCGCATACTTTATGTACTCGCATACTTTATGTACTCGCATACTTCATGTACTCGCATACTTTATGTACTCGCATACTTTATGTACTCACATACTTTATGTACTCGCATACTTTATGTACTCACATACTTTATTAGCTCACGAGCAGTTCACACTATTGTTGTTAAAACATTATTTTCATTTTTTCATTTGTATTTTGTGTTTCACGAACTGTGTCCAAATAAACATTATTATTTCTTTTAAAATAGAAGTATATACTTACCTACTAATTATTTTTATTGAATCATTTTATTGATTGAAAAATCTTTTTTACGAATAACAAAAACAACTGAATTCCAATTTGAGAATGTGCTATTTTGAGAATATGATAAGTATAATGCGAATAAAGGAAACTCCTTTAACACTACTTGCTATGGTAACTATCAGTGACAGGAAGTTATTATAACATCATTAATATAAACTATGTGGCAAAAATACGAGTTATATGTTAGAATTTCGTTTCGTATTTTTTCTCTTTTGAAGAATAATTGGAAATATATGGTGAGTTGAGAGTTAATTAAATTAAGAACCTGGTGATTTGAAATTTGGGTAAGTTGAGAAACAGGTTAATTGATAATTTGATGGGTTACGAATCTGGTGAATTGTGAATTTGAGCTCATGAGCTGTTCACCAAAGTGTGAGTCACGTTATGGCTACACGATTGCATTACCATTGTTGTCCGTAAATAGGACATCGTTGTCGTTGGCCTCCTCGCACATCGTGACGTCGCCGCAGTGTTCGTGACGTCACTGTTGTCTTGTAGTAATCACCACTCTTGACTTGGTTGGTGGACTCTTCGTTAGTGATGGCAGTGGATGTTGTTAAGACTCTTTTTATTTATTTAAGATTTAGGATCTCCAACAAAAGGTACCTACACAATACATGACACATAAGTAAATAAAGGGCAACATCAGAGGGGTATAGTGTGTTGGGGTAAGTTCGGCGCTGGGATAAGGCCGTAGGAATCAAATTCCTGGCTAATTTTAGCAATATTATTTAACGCGGCTAACATTGTATTCTGCGCCAGTATATTTTGCCTCGACGACGCGACAGCCAGGGCAATTGTTTTTAATGAAATGGCGCTGATTTTTAACCGACTTTAAAAAAGGAGGAGGTTCTCAATTCGACGGTATGTTTTTTTTTGTGTGTTTGTTACGCGTTTACTCCGCCAATTGTGGCCCGATTTTCAAAATTCTTTTTTTGTTTGAAAGGGTATGCTCCCGAGGTGGTCCCATTGTCACCAAATCGGAATCTGATGAGGGGATCCCATGGAAATCGAGGGAAACCCTCAAAGTTTGTAGGCACACCTATAGCAATTTGTGTATTTTTTATAGTAACTCGTGCATTTGCTCTCAAAAAGTAGCATTCGATGAAATGGAACTGATGATGAAGACCACGGATGGCCATCGGAACTACTCAATAATAAATATTTCACGGGTTGCGATTCGATTAGGTACTTTAATGTGGTTGCTAAGCACAATGCGTATCGTGAAGTGCAGCTGATGGTGACTTCTTAATCAGATCCAGTTTTCCTGGTTCTTACAAGGAGAACTCCTCAACAATTAACGTCCCTGCCTCGGGAAAAGCAATATTTTGTAAAAGGTGATGAGCAGTTGACATTAGGCTATTGTAACTTAGATAAGTTACAAACTGGCCCTCTAAAAAGAGAAAAATAAAAACTTTTTTACAAAAAAAAAACACAACCGACTTTCAAAAAACACTACAAAGTGAAAAATAACTTTAATTTCGGAAGTCGGTGTCAATAAAAGAAAATGCAGAACCAAGGACACCGACTTCTGAAATTAAAGTGATTTTTCACTTTGTAGTGTTTTTCTGGAAGCCGGTTGTTTTTTTTTTTGTAAAAAAGTTTTTCACTTGTACGGTCTTATCCCAGCACCGAACTTACCCAGACACTTAATTTCACAGTCCGATCTCAGTAAATCTCTAATTTCCCTACATTTTTAACAAGTTTTAGACATCTCTTTGTCGCCGAGATGAGACTGCCACTAGATTTTGAAGTTTTAAATTACGAAAATTGGCCTAAAGTATTATATAGGTGCAGGTGTCACTTGTGTAGGAGAACACAGCATGCATAATAAAGTTAACAACTAAGCTGACAGAGTTAAATATTAAATAGATATAATATGTTCAAAAAGAAATTGAAACAATTTTGGTAAACTTTAAAAAAGTTAATAATTATTAGGAGAACGACTCCTGCCCAAAAGCCGACGTTTGAAAATCACCAAATACCTGGAGTTAAAGCAATGTTGCTGAAACTCTGCAGTGTTATATATAACCACTCCCGGCTCCCGGCTCCCGGCTCCCGGCTCCCGACTTCTGGCTCCCGGCTCCCGTCTCCCGGCTCCCGACTTCTGTCTCCCGGCCCCCGGGGCGCGGCGCTGTGCTTCCCGTGGGAAATCAGAGCCGCGGTTGTTTGTGCTGTCATTATAAACGCGCTGTCTGTGAGTGAGGCTAAGACAGCGGCGAGAACGGCCAGCCTGACAGTTGGGGGACTGTCGGCCCGGCCCAGAGCAAAGGACTGTGACGGAGACTGCCTTCATAGTCACCAGTTAGCAAAAATAGCTAGATATGAGTATGTGACGGTGGCTGACATGCGGCGAAGCTTTGTGTGTGTGTTATCAACTTATCACTAGTTAAAAGTTAGTTAAGGAAAAAGTTACCGTTAAACAAATACTTAAACGTTGGTCCACCTTAAGCCATTACTATGTGTACTCACTACACAGTGCAGCTCTCTCAAATTTAACTCGCCATATTTATGCCAAACATGGATCCGAATAGCACTTGAGCATTCACAGTAACTGTGCTGAACCCGTTACGAATCACACGTGTGGTATTATGTACGCAGCGGCACACATTTGCATCTTGTGACTACTTCGTGCTCTATAGGATACTGTTAACTGAGAAGCCGCCCCAATTCCTGAAATGATATGGAACTACGTGAGGTAGTTTGTAGAGCTGGCTGCTTGATGGGAAGGGTTTCAGAGATATTTGACTGCCTGTACGTGTACACCGCCCATGAGATGTTGGGATAGCGGCCGTCGGAGATGAGGCTCGACCACCGGCAGCCGCTGGCCTGCGCAGGCCGGCTCAGTGCCAATACGTAGGTATACTACCTGTATACACATCAAGCTGTACTAACCAGTATAAGCTGACTTCTGATTGTACGAAAAACCTACACAATGCGAGGTCAGCTAAAACTGGAAATCTATAGCTTGAAGAGTAGCCGTGTGTACGAGCGCGGCGTCAGACACACTGACAGTAATCCGGTTAGATCGGATTCTGAACGAGCTTAATGTAAGTACTACCTGTCACTCTCACGATATAATACCAAATACAGAACACGATTTTGGCTTGTCATTAAAAATATTTTTGATTTCGTGCGTTGAATTAATCTAAATCCATTTCCCAGTATTCGGCTCAACGCAACACAACGGATTGATTTAATTCCGCTCTAGGAACATCAACAACGCTGAACTAGTAAGTTCAGCGTTGTTGATGCGTTGTACCTACCTACTGGTACAGTGACCTCCAAAAGTCCAAGCAAACTCACAAAGTAGGTAATAGCTTGACGTTTAGCTTGACTTACGACCTTCTTAAGTAATTTTTTTAGTAATTTCTATATTAAAAACACACATACTCGCATTCGTTGGCAACTGATTGTAAGTATTTCATAAATTCAAGCATTAGGGTATATGGGATGCTAGCTTAGCGGTTATCATACGTCAGTAAGGTTCGAGCTTATGCATAGCGAGCCGTGGCTTCGGTGATAATTTTTTTTAATGTTATATTAATACCTCGAACAATCACGCTATTGAATATAGTAGTTCCGTGTCATGTTCGCAAAGAGTATAGTAATACAGATGGCATGTTCGTCTTGTTCACATAGTTCGTGAAACTTAATGATTATACCCCCAGAAGTTAACTTATACGGATCATTCACCGCGACTAAATAGAACGTTGTTGGTTCTTGGTTGGTTGATATTTTGATATTGTGGGTTAGTGACGTGTGTTTAAAATCTAAATATATTTTGATAAAACCGGACTGACTGTGAGTATTATGATTTAATTATTTTATCAAAGTCAAAACCAGAGCATTCATTTCAAATAGGCACGAAGGCACTTTTGAACGTCAACTATTACAATAAAATAGAATTGATTCTAGTCGCCCCCACCGTTACTCTTTTAAAATGTTTTAAAATATCGAACATTTATCTAATTATAGTATAGTTGCTGATCCTTGTAGTTATTTTTTTTTAAACGTTTTATATTTACCATAAGGTCTATATCAGGGACTTTGAAAGCGAATCGAATTTCGTTACTGCTAATGTAATCATATAATGTTCCAAAATTTGTAACGATACTAAAACCTAAAAATATCAATAACGTTACAAAAAATAAAAAAAACGTTATAGAATATCATTTTCGTAGAACAATAATATTACTAACGTTAAAGGTATCAGTAATATTAACCTTATCCGCTTGTAATAACGTTACAGCTAAAACGATACAGGTTCATTTGTAACGTTATTATTCATACTTTTTCGTCATTTTATATTTCATGAAGCTGGCATCAGTGGCAACGATGAGTATCGAAATGAATAACGTTATTATATCGTTATACTAATACTAATAACGTTATATTGTTAATATTGTTAGTGAACAGTTTAAGGTTTCGTTCCGTTTGTCAGTATTGTTATAGCCAAGGAATTAATTTTGTTACGATCCTGGTGGAACGGTACAAATTATCGGTACCGGAACTACGCGTAACGTTATTTTGAGTAACTTTGCAAGTCCCTGGTCTAAATAGAAGAAAATAATTATATTTCCAAAACTTTATTTATTTACTTTTGGAATGATGAATATAACATTAAGTATAATTATTTATAATAATTATGTAAGTAACATTTCTATTTTCAAAATAATTTTGTATCAAAATATAATATTATAATTTTGTTAGTAGTCTAATAGATTCCTTTTTAGGGTTCCATATTCAACAAGGAATCCTTATAGTTTCGCCATGACCGTCTGTCCGTCCGTCCGTCCGTCCTTCCGTCCTTCCGTCCATCCGTCCATCCGTCCGTCCGTCCGTCCGTCCGCAGCTTAGCTCAGAGACTCTTAGTACTAGAAAGCTATAATTTGGCATGGATATACATATTAATCATGCCAATAAAGTGGTAATACAAAAACTTAAAAAAAAAAAAATTACGTTACCTACTTGTTTTTTACTTTACGTACCTACTCTACACGTAAAGTGGGACGTTTTTCTTCTCGTCTCCCCCATGGTGTGGGCTATCGTTGGACAGGTCTTTCAGAAATATTCCAGGTTTGTGAAAATCTTTTTTCGATTCAGAGATCCGTTTGTGATTTAAAGTACAAAATTTTTGTTAGAGTCAAGTTCCCCTCCCCCTGCCAGCTAAATGGTTGCTTTTGGATATGTGAAAAAATCACAGCAGTAGTATATATAACGAAATTAAAACGAAAACTATCACAGCTAAGTAGACTTTACAATTTTACGAGTAATAGTCGACCAACTTAAATTTGCAGTTGCAATGTATGGGAGAACATGATTTTCTACTACAATGTTAAGTTTTTGTTGGGATAAATTCATTCCAACTACGGAGCCCTTCATTGTGCGAGGTCCGACACGCACTTGGCTGGTTTTTGTTTTAGAGAAGTTACCTAAAGTCGGAGGGTCAAAAGATATAAGGAAGAGGGTACCCTTGCCAGTCAAAACGAAGTGGAAGGAATCCGCCCCTAAGACGACCCACTGACCAAGGCCCCAGCTGGCCAGTGAATATGAAACAAGTGGTTACATACCAACGAGATATTTTGCCGAATTATGCGACACGTCTTTATGTACCGTTGGCCGTGCAAAAGAAAACCAGCTCAAAAACCATATTTGATTGGAAATCATAAACAAGAATGTTTACAACGTTTTTTTTATGAACAGTTGAAGTTGCATTGCATTGCATGGAAGTATGCAGATATATACGGTGACTGATAATTAGTGACCGATACTTAAACACGTTTTACTATGGGAACAAACAACTTTTACTATGGGACCAAACCTGAAATTGTGAAAAAAAATCTGCTGTTCAGTCATTTATGTTCGCCTAATTGGTCAAAATATAGGTACTGAACAGCAGATTTTTTCGCGAATTCAGGTTTGGTCCCATAGTAAAAGTTGTTTGTTATCATGAGTACAATCACGTGTTTAGGTATCGGTCACTAATTACCAGTCACCCTATATGTTTCAATATTACAGGATCCATGCGCCAATGTTTACTTGATAGCATTGATAATAATGGGTATTACTGACTGCTTAGGCTGCACGTTGGATTTCTTAATATTTAATCAGAAAAACACAGCCATTCGGTATAGAAATATTATAATGACAGACAGTGAAAAAACATCCACGTATCAGAAATAGACAGTAAAAGGCAAAACAAAACCAAACATAAATATTCCTAAAAAAATCACATTATATCGTGAACAATAGCAATTTATAACTTAATACTTTGTATAACCCATACAAAGTATTAAGTTATAAACAACAAATTGATTTTAGTATTATTAAAATAATATTGTGTCATGTCGGTAATAAGGATTATTAACCGACTTAAAAAAAAAAGGAGGTTCCCAGTTCGTCAGTCGGAATCTTGACCGTGCACTGACGTTTCATAAGTGCCCATGTAGGCCTATGTGAAATAAAATATTTAGATGTTGATTTTTCCAGTGCTTGAAACTGCATCACTAGATCAACGTTAGCAAAACAACAGATGTTTGGCACTGAGATACTTACAAACTTCCTACAAAGAAACTTACAGTTCAGAGAAACGTTTCCTGTTTACGCAGCTCCACAGTTGAAATTGTTGAAAAGATTTCCTTCTTCCGGTAGCCGAATACGATGTCACGTCACTGCAATGAAATAAAACAAGTCTTTATTAAAAGTAAGTAACTGCCCATTTTATGATAAAAAGTTATCCACCAATTAGATAAGCACCTAGGCACCGCGTAGGTATTCTTTTTACTATATTCTTGTGAGCCGAGTGTGTGAGTTCTTGTATGCTTTTAGCTCATCTTGATTGATTGGCCATTAAAATTCAAAAAGTATTATCAATATATTTGTATTTCTAATAGACTTAAAATAATAATAATATGTACAAGTATATAAAAAGGAAGGGAGGGAAATAATCAAAGGGCATCAAAAAATTCGTCCGCATCGCTGTCAACAGGAATCGTGCCCAAAAGGCTGGCAGCATTGCCACGTTGTATGGCGATGCTGATTCTTTGGCCAAAAAATAGGCCAGCCCTCTGGTCACGTGAAGAGTCGACCAACCAATATTAGCAAATACGTTGATTACTTCTATGTAGGTACACATTTCATTTTTAAAAGGTCTTTTGGTAAATGTAGAATGGTTTCATAAACAATAAAGTCAATTTCACAACATTATCTTTACGCCATTGGTATCCGGTTTAATGCGATGTATTCAACGACCATATTAACATAACTCTAAGCTATAAAGGGCCAGTAAAGGTCCGTATACATGATATAGTATTCCAATAAAATTTATCAGGTCCCGAGGCATATTGCAGAGGGGGCGTTGGGTATAATCGACGCCGTTTAATATATTGGCATATCACAGCGGGCCGAGGGCCCCAGTCGCGGCGCGGACTGCAACCAGCCGCGGCCAGCCGGCAGATACCCGCGCCACAGATAACGAATATACAATGCGTCAATTGTTCCCTCATCACCGCTGCTGTTGTAGGACGTGCTTTATTCTCTCGTCAGCTGACTGGAGCACGGTCTACCTGACGGGCTGTCGACCAGTACGTACGTTCGTCCAGGTAGAGATAAAGACAGCCTTGAGTCTTATTGACCCAGCATTCTTATTATAAAGTTAGGGTATAGATAGGCTTAACATCAAAAATCATAGATGATCTACTAACTAAACACAACAACACAATTAATTATATGTATGAAAATTTGTCAGTTGTGTTGTGTGTGCCTGTTCTTTTGAGTTCAACGCGGAACAATAGTGATACGTGGAGGAAAATATTGCATTTGTCTCACAATCAGCAACAACCTCCTGCATACATCGCGATGTGCGAGGTCGTGGCCTTGGCCTCGGGCCAGCCGGCGGCCAACAGAGTAAAAATTATAGACCTAGGCAAAGAAGTTCGGACCATAATTAAAGTTTTCCTGCGTTCTCCGAGTGTAAGGTAGGTACTATAACGGACTAAAAGAGTCCTTTGATAGGACTTCTTTAAATTTATATTGTTAGAACAACGTTAGATATTCCAATCTAAGCTAGCACTGACTTATCTAAACAAAAATACTTGAATAGAATATTTGACACATGCTTGAATGTTCGAATAGAACCCGCGCTAAATCATAGCCGGCCCGCACATTGCACTATATAAGCTACGGCTACACAGATAGCCTCTACATGAGCTACGCCCACCCTTGACTAAAAGAATTGGCATACCTACTCCCGCTACCAAACAAGACTTTTATTCACAACATACGAACACTCAGGCCCTTCCTGCCCTATGAGAACACTCAGGCCCTTCCTGCCCTATGAGAACACTCAGCCCCTTCCTGCCCTATGAGAACACTCAGGCCCTTCCTGCCCTTTGAGAACACTCAGCCCTTTCCTGCCCTATGAGAACACTCAGGCCCTTCCTGCCCTATGAGAACACTCAGGCCCTTCCTGCCCTATGAGAACACTCAGGCCCTTCCTGCCCTATGAGAACACTCAGACCCTTCCTGCCCTATGAGAACAAATACCCAACGCCAGACTTTAAGTTGACATGGTAAGGTTAAGGGTACTCTTGCAAGATAAGGATTAAGTCAGGACGAACAAACCGCGAATCCGAAATTAACAAGTGTCAGGCTATGTTAATATTTACATGTGCCAATGTGCACCAACACAAACTAAGGCGTCATGCTTAAACCTCGTCGCGCCAAAACTGGCGTAAAAGAAGCGACGTGGCCTCCTGGTTACAAATAAAGTGATGTAAGAGTTCACATCAGCCAATAAGAGGCTTCAAAAAATGAAATGATTTTAACATCAAACTCTTTTACCCCATCGGAAGGAATTGAGCCAGGGGGGGGAAAGTTCACAGAACAAATGATCGTGCTCATCACCCAAACATTTGTCCTAGGTAGGAATCGAACCCACGACGACCTTAGCAGTCAGGGTAACCACTCGACCAACAGGCCTGTCATTCAGAATATACAAAAACATTGTATTAATATGAAATAGCAAGGTAAATATAGAAAATATTGAATACCCTGCCTCGAACGCCAAGGGGATAAACACCAAGTAATCAATAAAACTTTTGTTTTTTATCGATTACGTAAATAGTTAAAAGTTCTAAGCAATAATAATAAGATTAGTAAAGCTATAATAACAAGATTAGTAATAATAATAAAAAAGATTAGTAAAGAGATATCCGAGAAAAAACTTATAATTTTTTTATGCCGTCAGTGTAATCAAAGCAGGGCACGCCACGATAGTGGCGATAAGACCCCTCTTTGAGGTGTGGCTAGAGAGGCGTCACGGCGCCCTCACCTACCGCTTGACGCAAGTCCTCATCGGACTCGGATGTTTCGGAAGGTTCCTGCACATCATCAGGCGGGAGGAAACGCCCAGGTGTCAACATTGCGAGGATCGCCCAGAGGACATGGTGGAGCATACGGTGGAGGTCTGCCCCGCATGGGCGGAGTACCGCCGTGTCCTCGTAGAGGCGATCGGCAGTGGCGGCGACCTCTCGCGTCTGGCCCTGGTTCAATCCATGGTCCGGAGCGAGAGAGAGTGGGTGGCAATCACCTCCGCGAAGCAGTCACGCTAGCGAAGGAGGTGGCGGGACGGTTGAAGGGAAGAGCCTCATGTCCCAGAAAAAAGTAAAATTACATTCTGCCTGGAAAAAGAGTAAATGTGAACTAACATATAAGCAATTCTCTGACTGTATATCTAGCCTAAAGTCTCGTATATCGACTGCTTATGATACTTACATTAGACGCATCGAAGGGAACATTAAGAAAAACCCCAGAGTTCTGGCAGCATATTTCTAACCTTAGATCAAAGGGCGGGTTTGAGCCTAACGTAACCCACAAAGGTAAAATCCACTGTGGTGTCGCGGCTGCTGAGGCGTTCGCAGAATATTTTGCGAGCGTCTTCCAATCTGAAGTGCCAAAGTTAGACCTTGAGTATATAGGAAATCCAAGCAACTGTAATATTATGAATTATATTAATATTCTTAACTTCGCCGAAAGTGATATAAGCACAGGAATCAGTAAACTGAAACCCAACAGTTCCATTGGTCCTGATAATGTTCCTCCGTGGTTCCTAAAAGAGGGAAAGGAATTTCTCATTCGACCCCTAAACCACATTTTTAATCTGTGTCTTAGATCCGGACTCTATCCACCACCATGGAAGATATCAGGTGTGACTCCCATACCGAAATCTTCAAATAAATCATCAGTCGATGAATATCGTCCAATAGCGATACTATCTTCTCCCGCGAAAGTTTTCGAGAATGTCTTACATCAAGGAATTTACAAGCAAGTGAATTAGTACCTGTGCAATGAGCAACATGGCTTTCGCGAAAAAAGATCCGTCACTACTAACTTACTTACACTAGTGAATCATATCTCTACTAGTCTTGATCGCAGACATCAGGTAGACGTTCTTTACTTTTCCAAAAGGCGTTCGACAAAGTCAACAATGACGTCTTGCTGTTTAAGCTCAGTGCGATAGGTGTTACTCCGGGACTTCTACGGCTTCTTGCAGATTATTTGCGGGACCGACAACAATTTGTCAGATTAGGCTTTTACGAGTCACTCCCATACCGCACTCGCTCGGGTGTGAGTCAAGGTTCGGTAGTAGGCCCACTGCTTTTCATTTTGATGGTTAATGACCTCCCTGATGTGGTTGCGAATGCCAGATCCTTCTTATATGCTGATGATTTAAAACTATTTTATGAAATAAAGTCTGAGCGCGATTGCCAAGCTCTACAATCAGACATTGATGCAGTATATCAGTGGAGTTTAGAAAATAAAATGGAATTTAATAAGTCAAAATGCTACGTGATGTCTTTTGGTCGAATGCGACACCCAGTCAACTTTCTATACAAACTGAATGGAGATACTATTACAAGAACCAAGTCCATGAAAGACCTGGGAGTCATATTCGACCGTAAGCTCACTTTTCACGATCACATCACAACAATTGCTAAGGAGTCCTTCAGGTGCCTTGGCTTTGTTTTAAGGAACTGTCGTGACTTCCACAACCCCCACGTTATCAGGCTGGTTTTTGGGGCATTGGTCCGTAGCAAGCTTGAGTCTAGTGCATGCGTGTGGAATCCTTTTGAGAAGCAATATGTGTTCGCCTTAGAGAAAGTACAAAAAGCATTTCTCAGATATCTTTACAAGCACATGTATGGGTTTTATCCCTTCATGTATCCCACTAAATTTCTGTTAGGTTGCTTAAGTTTCAACTCTCTAGAAGTAAGACGGTCGCGGGATCAGATGACTGTAATATTTAAAATTATTAGAGGGATTATCGATGATCCTGATCTGCACAATGAAATCTGCAATCTATTTGTCCCAGACAATTACTGTCGTGGCAGAAAACACCGGTTACTGGCTGTTCCAAGTAGTACTATTGCACACTCCAATTCACCTATTCCTGGACTCAAACACAAGTCTTGATATGTTTGCGGATGAATGGAAGGTGATACTGTCAGAATGTTTGATTTTTTGTGAGAAGAATGCATGACTGGGTTAAATAAATCAGATGTTAAATAGTGTAATTGGCTTCGGTCGTTCTATTTAAAATAAATAAATAAATTATAAATTGGCGACGTCGGGTTGTTTTCATTAAAAAAATGTGTAAAGGACGCGCCAGGGTTAATTTTTGTATTGATGTTTTGTTTTGTTTTCGATAATTACACCCAAATTAAAAAGAGTAACTATTGTGCTTCAATTAGATATCTATACTTTGTGTCTAAAGACCCAAAGCATTTTTACCTCCGGACATCATAAATTGAGCCTCTCAAGATGCACCCGGTGGGTCCTCAATCATAAGTTGAACCAATTGTGTCAACCAAACACACTTTGCAAAGGCTATGCCCCGTTAGCATTTGGTTTCAACTTAGACTGAGTCTCGTATTACAGATCGACACTCAGTACTCAAGCATTAGGTACTTAAATTGTTTTCAACTCAACCAATCAAATGGCTTGAATCTAGTTTTAAATAATGCTTGAATAATGAGTGACGTTCTGGAATACGGGTCTGAGTCTGAGTGTCAGCTGAGTGAGTGTGTGGCTTGTAATATAATCTATGTTGAAAAAAACGTTACAAATTTCTATTCCCAGCTCTTGTTCATGAAATTTGATCTGTAGGAAAAAAAAACTGAACGAAAATTGAAAAGGATGTCGAGTAATAGTATTTGCGATGTTGACGAAACTTAATAATATCGTCGAGTTAGTTTTCTCGACGAATTGACAAAAAATGTGCCTCCCCTCCCGCCCCCACCCGCCGGCAGCCCGCCCGCTGAGAAATTGTGAAAAAACGTGACAATTTAATCGTCTGCGAAATATTTGAAAGCCCCAATGAGCGTATAAAATCGTATTTGATCATAAACGCCTCACTGCTCTCACGATGTAAGTATAACCTTAGAGCATTAAACCAACCGGAGACGCCATTGTCAGGCGTTCCCCGCTGCCAAAGGTACGAGACCGCCGGTCATATCAGTCATATAAAACTAGTTGCCGCGCGTTCCACGTCATTCAGCAAATCACACTAGCGCGGAACGAACGTAAGAGAAAAATGCCGAATTGCAGTGTTTTTTCGTGTAAAAATAGATCGGAAACATCTAGTAAACAAAAGGATAACCATACTTTCCATCTATAAGTATTATTTTGTCCTAATAATACATAAAATGCAATAAATTTGCAAAAAACCAAAAAATATTGTCGGTCAATGAATGTTGCCACTAAATTGTACAAGACCTAATTTAGTGTAATTTTTAAAGTTGTAATTTATAAATATTGACAATTATTTCAAACTTCTATTTCGCATTTGTTATTCTTAAACTGTTTACAACTTATTTTGTTACTTTATAAGATTTTTTTACTAAAGCCTTTAAAAAATTGCTATTTATTATCAAATAATTGATTAATGATATCAAACTTATGTTCCAGAAATCTCTTACAATTTTCTTATATAGTTATTCTTCATTACTATAAAATATTTACGGGTCAAGTTATCCCGAAAATACGCAATTTTTATATTTAAAAACAGGCCACACTGTAGCAAAATGAGGGCTGTGACAGCATAGAAACAAATATCGATATCGACTTTATGAGTATGTTATTCCAGGGACTGAAAGCGGTTACGGTTAAAGGTTAAGATACCTCAAAAATATAACGGTACCGATTCAAAATAGATGTTGAGCTATACCGGTACCCATATAAATAAAGGTTAGGATAAATTGTTATTTAACCGTTATACGATTTCGGTACAGAAAAACATGGTGACGGCGCGGCGCGGGTGCACGGGGGTGTCTACAACAACTTGCTGCAACTTGACCTTATGTTTGTTGTACTAGTGGTAGGCAGTTAGCGCGTGAAGGACATGGAGTGATTTAACAATCGCTAACGACAGAAACAGACAGACTGGCGAGCCGGTGTGTCAAAGAAACCCTTGAATGAATGATAAATGATAAATGATTTTATTTCTGTAAGCAGGTTTGTACAAACACTTTTACACGTCAATCATATTTTTTTAAAACGAGATGAGTTCGGCGTTTCCTAACTGACTACTCTGAGAAGAAAGGCCGAAACAAACTCAGAGGTCACAGTCTCTTTTAAAGTCCAGACATAATCTTGGTCAGATATCCTTATTTAAAAATGTTAAGGTATTGGTACTGATATTATTAAAAAGGTTATGTTACTTCTACTGAAATATACCGGTATGAATTTCGTACCTTAAAATACGGCTACTTTAAAAAATAACGATATCGTTATATTTCGGTTATCGTTATTTAACGGTATGACGTCATACCCAAATTTAAAGGTACTTTTATTTTTGGGTAATTCAGTCCCTGTGTTATTCTATTAATTTTTCAGATTTCCAAAAGATGCAATGACTCGGGATGTTTGGATTTGGGCTTGAGCAAATCATGTTTCGTGGACTCCTAAACGTACTAGTACAATTTGCTCACAGCATTTTGAAGCTTCATGTTCTAGAATACAATCTAATATCAAGCGACTCCGTGCTGCTACTGAGAAATTCATAATAAGAAAACCAATAACACTGCCCGACCCGGGTATTGAACTCAGAACGTCGTGTTCAGCATTCATCCTTGCGAACACTAGACCATCGAGGCAGGGATGATATTCTGTGAAAATCTTACCGTGAAAACTCAGGTGAAGTGAGCGTGGAGTGAGCTGTCAATAGTGTCAATTCCTAGATAAAAGAAACTCACTTCACCTAAGTTTTCACGGTGAGATTTTTAAGAATCGACCGGCAGTTCTTGTACCGTGGCAATGAATCCTTATAGACTAACTTTAAAATCTAAATCCTATGTTACCTATTTAAAAAGAATTGATCTGCATTGAAGATCAATTTGATAAGTAAATATGAAAAAACAATTAAATAAAGAAGAGCCTTTTTTATCACAACTATTGGCTGAACTCATCGACAGCAAAATATCGATAGTGTCAAGCACTTTCATCGCTTACACAAAAATGACGTCATCCCGTACACTGACAGGGCGTCTCTGTGTGAGTTACTACATGTCTGCGTATAGTTTATGCTTGTGTTCGATAATTTTTTCGTGTGAGTGAGTAACAAGGCGATCGAAAATGCATTAGTGTGTTATCACCATTTGTGTGCGTTGCCTCGTCCCCCGCGATCAAAGTGACAGACTTATTCGCATAGATATTAGTGCTCGTTGCGTCTCCGGTTGGTTTAATGCTCTAAGAGTATAACCGTTCTAAGCTTTTGTTATTTCGGCGGAGAATAGATTTATTCTAAGGTTTCGGCTTGAATCTATGTATTTTGTGCAAAAGTGATAATTTCGTAAAATGTTAACCTATTGCGTTCTGTAAAGTTGAATGTTATCATAAAATAAAAAATAAAAATCGTGATGTTGAGGGCGCGGGATAAAAGAAACCTCAACTATGACGTGAACATGGTCTTCTTATTAGTACCTACTACTCAAAAGTACATATTTGTACCAGTAGGCCAATTCTGCTAATTTAAAACGTTCAAAATCTAGTCGCAGTCTCATCTCGGCGACAAACATATGTCAAAAACTTGTCAAAATGTAGGGAAATTTGAAGTATTTTTGACAGATTGACACTGAGATGAGACTGTGAACGTTCTTAAAAATTACGAGAACAGATCTGCGGTAAAACGTTTCGCAGTGCTATGAGCAGCTTTGTTAGTGTACCGCAGTGCCGCTGGTACCTGTGTGTCGGGCTTTACGTCGGGCTCTCGATTAGGGGCTTGTGTTGTGTAGTGTCGTGTCGCGTCGCGTCACGCCGCCCTCGAGACGTTTAATTAAGTTAACCAGCGAAGTCGCGGCGCACGATGGAAGTGGATCGATGCGGCCGCGATAACGCAACAGATGCAGTAGGGCTGACGCACTACTCGTATCGAAGTTTTGTAGAAACAGATATCACTGGCAATGTTCTGAAGAAGAAGGCTAAGACCATACATCCCCGGCATACAATATACAGTGACCACTTACTGCAACTGTAGGTTAGAAATTGTTGTTGTGCTGTAGAATAATTTCCTAGTTTAATCTTGTTGCAAGTAGAAGTACAGGAAAAGTAATGGCAATGGGTCAACGTGACACTGTCGCCCTGCCACATTACTTAGATAATAATGTTCATTTAAATCCAAGTAAAATCAAATCTAGCCAACCCTAATGCATCCCTCGTGTCGTTTCGAATTGCTGATCGATTAGCGCTCCGGCACGCAGGCGACGCTCGACGGCACCGGCCCGGCAAAGGCCCGGCCGCCGGCCGCCGGCGATGGCGACGGGTTCTGCCTACACGCCACTAATACATTCACTTTGCGCTCACACTGCTCACAGTCGTGTGAGTCAGGTAACGCTTGTTAGCCCCGTGCATGCCCGGGCTTGCATCGCCTCACCGGCGAGGTGAGGCGATGCAGGGAGCGACCCGACGCCACACTTTAATGATCTTTATCCAAACCTGTTTTTATATATTTTCTATGATGCACACCGTACCACAGACTGTACTCTCACGATGTGACTCTCAATGACAATTGAGATTGCCTCGGCATTGCCCCTTTACCTTCAGGTTCAAACGAAAACCCAAATTTCTCCAACGTCACATAAGTATGGTAGGAACCAGAGTTGACTATCGATAGTTTACGGACGTGCAATGGTATTGTTTATAAATATTAGACAAAATATTTCTTTCTCTTTTAAAAAAGCAGTAAGTAACACAGGTCGGTAGCAATATAAAAAAATATATACTGGTCTAACTGAATGGTCTTCGTCTAATTATATTGCTGTTAAAACATACCCAATACTATTGGAACACTATCGATAGTCTACATTTTAGGAACATTGGCAAACTATCGATAGTCAACTATAGTAGGAACTCCGAGAAATATGGGTCAATATTGGAAATACAAGGAATAGTTATTTTACAACCTAAAGAAAAACAAGGATAGGAATACTAAAAGCCCAATCAGTACATTCATGAGTAATCGTAAAGGAGACATGTACAGAGGCCAGCACATCAAGCTACCCCAATCTGTCAGATTTTCCCAATTGAATATGAACCTTATTCCTTTGTGCTAAAGTTGAAAATCTATCAAAGAAATTTGATAGATTGGGGTAGGTTGACCTGCTGGCGTCTGTACAAGCGAGGAGGGCGTTCTGAAGCCGGGAAGCCATTTGTAACGGTGGCAAGTGTGTATCCTTCGTAATAACATTAGAAAGAAACTATCTGTTGGGTGAGTCCGCTCCGCGCCGCGCCGCCTCGCTGACGGGTCGAGGGGCTCTAATGAAACGTAGTCGTACACTGTGCACACAAACATCCCGAGCCCGACCCTTTCTAGCTGTTAGACTTGTTAGCAACTCGGAGTATTCGGATTCCAGTAGGAAGTCACAAAGGATTCGGTGTTGTCGCTCCCGCTCCGCAGTAAGAACGCCCGCGTATGTATGTGTATCAGGTACCTACTCGACCCAGTGTAAGTAGACATCAGGTACCTACTCGACTGAGTGTAAGTAGACATCAGGTACCCACTCGACTGAGTGTAGACATCAGGTACCTACTACACTGAGTGTAAGTAGACATCAGGTACCTACTCGACTGAGTGTAAGTAGGCATCAGATACCTACACGACTGAGTTTAAGTAGACATCAGGTACCTACTCGACTGAGTGTAGACATCATTTAAAGATATTGGTATTCTCACGGTTGCATCACAGTTCATCTTAGCCAACATCTTATATATTAGGCAAAATATACACTTGTACACTAAAAACAGTGATATTCACAATGTTAACACCAGAAACAAGGACAAACTACGTGCTCCCTTTCACCGGCTTCATAAGGTTCATAACTCATTTGTTGGGCTTGGTATAGCCTTTTATAATAAGCTACCTTCTTCTTGGCTAGATTTGCCTTTTAATGCGTTTAAAGCTCAAGTAAAATCTAACCTTTGTTCAAAGGCATACTATTCCATCAACGACTACTTAAACGATAAGAATAGTTGGTCGCCCTGATTAACTCAAGACAATGTTTATGTTCTTTCTCCAGAATTAGCTTACTGACAGGTTATATGAGTTCATATAATTTTTTTTTTTTTTTCTGTTTTTAGTTGACTTTATAAGTCAATTCAGTTTAATTTTATTTTAATTTATTATTGGCATAATCTACTCATTTCAATGTTTTCTAATGAGTTGATTGCAACATATGTGGTTAGCTAGCGACCTCTACGATTGATCACATTTATCGTGCCTGAGCAACCGGCAGCAAGTTCGTCATGCTCCCTTAGATGTCACTGCTTGCGGTAGCGTCGGGGGTCGGGTTGCCTCCTTCCCTCAAATATGGCGAGGGGGGTAGTGGCTGATCTTTGCGTTATGCTCGTGAACGGGTGCTGCTTGTGGTGACTGGTCGTCTTGCTGACCTTGGTTTTACTGTTGTTATTACTAATAACTTTTTTAAATTTATTTTACTTCGATGGTCCTAGTTTACCATTCACAGCTATGTGAACTGAACCCAGTATTGCATACATATGTAAGCTGTCACGCCCTTTATACCTGGAGGCTTTTATTTAGGTAGCAAGTTTTTGTTTACATTTTTAATTTTTGCTTGAGTACGTATTGTTTTTATTGTATTTGTGGGTATATTGGCGTGGCAAGCTAACATGGCAAATAATTTAATTTAATGTGTTCTGTAACGTCAATAACTTTGCATATCTAGTATTATATACAATTAAATATTTTCTAACTGAACAGACAGCTGTGCTGCTGGGGAGTTTGTTGCGCCACTTCTTCTCCCCAGCGAAAGCACTAGGAAGTGGTGAAGGGCGGGCGTTTTGGGGGGACTGTCTTTTGTAATTGACGTTCGAAAAGTGCTGATTCTCAGCCTAGTTTGAATAAATGACTTTTGATTTTGATTTTGATTTTGATTTTGATCAGGTACCTACTCGGCTGAATGTAGACATCAGGTACCGACTCGACTGAGTGTAGACATCAGGTACTTACTCGGCTGAATGTAGACATCAGGTACCTACTCGACTGAGTGTAGACATCAGGTACCTACTCGTCTGAGTGTAGACATCAGGTACCTACTCGGCTGAGTGTAGACATCAGGTACCTACTCGACTGAGTGTAGACATGAGGTACCTACTCGTCTGAGTGTAGACATCAGGTACCTACTCGGCTGAGTGTAGACATCAGGTACCTACTCGACTGTGTGTACACATCAGGTACCGACTCGACTGAGTGTAGACATCAGGTACCTACTCGGCTGAATGTAGACATCAGGTACTTACTCGGCTGAATGTAGACATCAGGTACCTACTCGACTGAGTGTAGACATCAGGTACTTACTCGACTGAGTGTAGACATCAGGCACGTACTCGGCTGAATGTAGACATCAGGTACCTACTCGACTGAGTGTCGACATCAGGTACTTACTCGACTGAGTGTAGATATCAGGTACTTACTCGGCTGAATGTAGACATCAGGTACCGACTCGACTGAGTGTAGACATCAGGTACTTACTCGGCTGAATGTAGACATCAGGTACCTACTCGACTGACTGTAGACATCAGGTACCTACTCGACTGAGTGTAGACATGAGGTACCTACTCGTCTGAGTGTAGACATCAGGTACCTACTCGGCTGAGTGTAGACATCAGGTACCTACTCGACTGTGTGTAGACATCAGGTACCGACTCGACTGAGTGTAGACATCAGGTACCTACTCGGCTGAATGTAGACATCAGGTACTTACTCGGCTGAATGTAGACATCAGGTACCTACTCGACTGAGTGTAGACATCAGGTACCTACTCGACTGAGTGTAGACATGAGGTACCTACTCGTCTGAGTGTAGACATCAGGTACCTACTCGGCTGAGTGTAGACATCAGGTACCTACTCGACTGTGTGTAGACATCAGGTACCGACTCGACTGAGTGTAGACATCAGGTACCTACTCGGCTGAATGTAGACATCAGGTACTTACTCGGCTGAATGTAGACATCAGGTACCTACTCGACTGAGTGTAGACATCAGGTACTTACTCGACTGAGTGTATACATCAGGTACCTACTCGGCTGAATGTAGACATCAGGTACTTACTCGGCTGAATGTAGACATCAGGTACCTACTCGACTGAGTGTAGACATCAGGTACTTACTCGACTGAGTGTAGACATCAGGTACGTACTCGGCTGAATGTAGACATCAGGTACCTACTCGACTGAGTGTCGACATCAGGTACCTACTCGACTGAGTGTAGACATCAGGTACCGACTCGACTGAGTGTAGACATCAGGTACCTACTCGGCTGAATGTAGACATCAGGTACTTACTCGGCTGAATGTAGACATCAGGTACCTACTCGACTGAGTGTAGACATCAGGTACTTACTCGACTGAGTGTAGACATCAGGTACGTACTCGGCTGAATGTAGACATCAGGTACCTACTCGACTGAGTGTCGACATCAGGTACTTACTCGACTGAGTGTAGATATCAGGTACTTACTCGGCTGAATGTAGACATCAGGTACCGACTCGACTGAGTGTAGACATCAGGTACTTACTCGGCTGAATGTAGACATCAGGTACCTACTCGACTGAGTGTAGACATCAGGTACCTACTCGGCTGAGTGTAGACATCAGGTACCTACTCGACTGAGTGCAGACACTGCAGACATCAGGATTCTAGGTCAACGGGAAGTACCCTATAGGTTTTGATTCCTGAACATAAATGCCCGTAATTTATATTTAAATTCAAGTTAATTTTAAGTATATGAGATATTGATATTAGTTCTAATTACATTGTTATCCAACTTTATGTTATTATTATTGTATAGTGGGTTCTTAATAAAATAAAATGATGTGCTTACCTATAATTTAGATACATGCAATGCTATTGTATTTATAAATGATATGTAGGTACTTTGAATGTCTTTGTGTGTATTTATTGGGTATTTAGTTGGTTTGCTTAAATAAAATAAAGAAATAAATAAGTAACTTTTGATTGCGTTAATTGACTTGGAAGTTGGATTTTTTCACTGCTTCAAGGGATTGCAGCCCTTAGTATTGAAAAAAGGTCTTGATTGACTAACAGACAGATAGACAACGAAGTGATCTTACAAGGGTTCCGTTTTTCTTTCTTACGTACGGAACCCTAAAAATAAATAACCCTTATAAAACCACCTCAAACTCATCTGCATTATTATTAGAGAGAAAAAACAAGATTCCCCTCTTGCGACCGTGAGATTATGAGATAATAAGAGCCGACGATTGCTGATACGGCAGAGGGGTGTGCCGCCGCCGCCGTGCGACTCTTATACAGTTTGCTTGAATATTTATTGTCTTCCTACTTTATTGGAGTTTACCGTTATTTATTACCGT
The DNA here is from genome assembly GCA_949316385.1 of Globia sparganii. Classification (NCBI taxonomy): domain Eukaryota; kingdom Metazoa; phylum Arthropoda; class Insecta; order Lepidoptera; family Noctuidae; genus Globia; species Globia sparganii. The sequence goes on from OX438671.1 coordinate 22,024,734, forward strand.
CAAATCGTCAAATCAAGCTTGTCACATGAAAGCAAGATAGCTATTTACAAGACCATCCTTAAAACAATCTGGACTTACGGAATCCAGCTGGGGGGTACTGCTAGCAATAGCAAGATAGAGATTCTTGAAAGATTTCAAAGCAAGACACTGAGAGCCATGCTAGACATACCCTACTATGTAAACAACAAATATATACACGAGGACCTAAAGATCAATACCGTCAAACAAGAGATTGCTAGATATAGCGAAAGCTATCAGACGAGAACATCAACTCACGTCAATCAACTGGTATCCAAACTAGAAGGCACAGGAAGTATTACACATTCCCGATTGAAATGGCATAGTGTCTCTACACTTACCGTGAGATTTGGTGACACCAGATGAAAGGGATTCAGAGGAATTCCTTCCGCTAACAAGACATTGATCGAGATACCTCATCTGAATGGCTTATTGTGTTAACACAGATTGCCAAGTTACAGAATTAATTAAAAAAAAAAATATATATATATTCTTAAACAATAATCCTACCCCGCAAACCGGACCGAGTGGGAGGGTATAAATAAAACGGACGGTTACGTTTCGATTCATTCTGTGTTTGGCTCTCGGACGTGACGGACGTTTTAGTAGTGCTTAGTCATTGTTATAAATATTTTCAGTTTCAGTACTTTCAGTTCTAGTTATAATCTATTTTTGTTATTTGATAACTTTGTTAAGTAAAATCATTTGTAAGGAATAAAACTTCTTTGGTTGATTAGTGCCTTGTTTTTCTTTTTTTTAATCTTAACCGCTTCTGATCCCTAAGAATATATATTATCGTGCTTTTGGGCACGACGACAGTTGCTATTCTCTTCGATACTCGAAGAGCACTAACTCGATCATAAAGGGTCTGGGGGCTTACTCTTCAAACTAATTTTAATTTTAATATAATGCCAATATGATACCAATGTTAATTTTACAGTCACGTGATTCGGTACTCTTGAAAACAATATTGTCAACATTGACATTAAATTGACATTGATCCGCTATTATTTTGATACATGTGAAGTTAGCTATGTGACGGGTTGCAATAGTGTGGTTCAACTCATTACGATAAACCGGTATTATGCCTTTAAAAGGTTTTATCCTTTAAATAACAAGGCTAATAAATAAATATGGTATAAATAGTTGTATTATTGATTATTTGTAACGTATTTAATTCATTTGTGCGTAAGGAAACGATTAAAATCATAAAATTTACCATGACTGGCTGCATGCGGTAGATCGTTGCCTACACTACAAAAAAAAGACTGCGTATTATATTTACAAACAAGTTTTCCAATGAATTTGAACTATGAGTTTGTTTAACAATATTGTTCGCGTTTGATTCTTTCTTAGTAAGAAATAAGTACTGTCCGTTATGTTACTTAACTAATATTACAGTTTTAAACAAGTCGTAAGTACTTAAATCGATAGATAACTTCTATAAAATTAATGTTTTTGTAACGAACAAAGTGCATGTGAATATAGTGAACATGACTGAGTTAAATACCAGTGCAGTGATAAATAAGTTATAATAAGTGTAAAAGTGATTAGAATATGATAGTTATAACCCTATCCGCGCTCCGGGGCTCCGGGCGCATATTTACTGTTTTACTGAGTAAGATTTTGATTTACTAATTAGATTTTAAGTGTTTTGTATTGTTCTAATTAGCTTTATAATTTGTTTTTATTATTAGTTTTCGTATTAGAATCTGATAGGAATATTTAACGAAGAATTTTTGACAATTTTAATATATCGCACCTTCGGTGCAACAAAGTCACGAGATTTTTTTTCGCATTTATTGCCTTACTAGCTGCGCCTCATGGTTTCACCTGCATAAGTGTCGATCCCGAAGAAATATCGGGATAAAAAGTATCCTATATGTTAATCTAGGGTGTCAGCTACCTCCATACAAAATTTTGTCAAAATTGGTCAAGCCGTTTGAGCGTGAAGAAGTAACAAACATATAAACACACACACACTCAAAAACTTTCGCCTTTATAATATTAGTGTGATTACTGGATAACTATTTGTAGTAGGTTTGAAATCTTTATAAAATTACTTGTTTATTGCTTTTGCTATAACGCTATAGGTTCAAGTAAAAGGCTTATTTTGAATTATTAAAAAAATCCTAATAACAAGACATAACAAAAAAAGCGTCCTGAATTATGACTTTGTTGCACCGAAGGGGCGATATGATGAAAAATTATAGAATATTTACGTAACTTGAAAACGAGGTTTTTTGTTTATTGGAATATTTGCGTGATTTTAGTGTCAAATGAGAGGTTTGTGTTTAAAACTGATATTCCTGTTTGAATTTTGTAAATTGGTTCACAGGTTTTAGAGATAGTAAGAATTTTGCATAATGAAAACATGCCAAAGTCCGAATCTTAGTAAGTTATTGTTCTAAAAAGTTTTTATTACATAGAAATAGGATTTATAAATGTTGTTATGTAATACGAAAGAGGAATAAAATCCTTGCTCATTCTATAATTTGCTTTAAATTCGTATTCATTAATAGAAAACGCTTTGTCCCTAAAACGCATCATCCGACGTTCATCTCGTCTTTATTTCAATTGTTTTTTATGGGAATTAAGTAAAACACTATGTATTACTGCTTATCGTGCCATATTATATACATGTTACCGACTGAAAACCACTTCAAAACGCATAATAATTCCTAAAAAGATACATTTGTTGTTGGAAAAATCACAATCAACAAACTATCCCAACGCAATATTGACGCAATTCACAGCTGTCAAAATACACTCAAGAGTACCGTTTACCCCACGCCAAGCCCGATCTTAATTCCATTTAGTTCCCCAAAATGGACACCCAATTTAAAAACCATTTGGCGCTAGCATCGAACTCAAGAGTACGAAACGTCACAATTCCAATGTCGATCTATCGGAATTAAATCCAAGAGTAAGCACCCTGTAAACAACGCAATCAAGAATCGCGAATCAGGAAAAGTAGGGAAAGATTATTTGAAGATTGTTTAAAGTAAAAACTTCTTTTATGGATTACTGTGTAAAATGTTATAATAAAAACTTTTTTACAAAAAAAAAAAAACAACCGACTTCCAAAAAAACACAACAATGTGACCACGGGAAGATAGTTTCATGTTTCATCCTTTTCAGTAGGTAGTAGGGTTTTAGTTATGAACTTATTTTTTATTTAAATTATTTTGGGGTTAATTTCGTGATAATTACCTATAGTATTTGCAGAGCCGCTTAATTTTTTTTTTGTTTAGGTTTTCTTGTTTTCCATGTACAGTCAACAAAGAGATAAGTATGCAGGATCATCGGATAATGTTGAAGTTTAGTAAGAATATGGATGTTGTCGACTGAAATTTAATAAATGAGCTGTTTGTTTTCTATTAACAAAATAAATTTTATTCGAGAACATCCATCGGTTTCTTACTAACCTTTAACTATATCCGACGATCCTGCACACTTATCTCTTTTGTTGACTGTACCTAGGTAATATACTAAACTTACAACACGATGCATAAGGGCAATGTGTAACATGAAAGTAACAGATACTTAGTTGCGTACTTATCTGTATTCAAATCCCTAAGCTAACATTCCCATCACTTTACATTTTCGAAATAGCTGTTTTTGTGAAATCAAATATGCATCTTCTTAATAAATCGTCGGACAATAGAACACGACCAATTAGAAGGCAGTATACAAACATGCTACGTTTAACAAAATACCCGTTGTGGAATAAAAAACGAGTCCATTCCACTGTATAAAAAGAAATTGTTTTATTCATTGATAGGTAAATGTCATTACTCCAATTGTGAATTTCTAAATAATAAAACTTTATATTTACCTAATTAATCCTGACATCTTTAATTCTTTAGTTTATTTTATTTACCATAATAAAAAAAAATTCATATTGACAGTATTTTAGTGTAGCACTTGTGCTAAATGTTTGCATGCCTAATTTAAGGTAGATTGTATAAAAAAAAATCATTTATCATTTATTTATCATTTAAACCGGAACACCCAAATACTCCGAATTATTTTATTCCGAATTCCGATTTTCAAAAGTCCGAATTTCATAATACTTACCTAAAAATTATAATGTCTAGGTATTATAAAAAAAACACGAAATTTATTTTACCGAAAGTCGTAGGTAAATGCGATTTATTTGTTTTCCGATTTTTTACGTTCGAAGAATTATGGGGATCTCAGAAAAAAATTGGCCGTTTTACTGACTAATATAGGCTTTTTTAATTGCAAGAAAAAATAAAATGTTTAAAAAATAAATGTCCACCCGTGCGAAGCCGGGACAGGCCGCTAGTGTTCTATAAAGTACCTATACCTACCTACCTTAATTTTATGTAAAAAAATACAAATTAAATATTTATGTTGTAACTTGGTTTCAGTTTATTAATGTGACTGTAAAATAAATAGATAAAACTTTCTAAATAAAGAGAAATCATTATTTACCTAGACCCCTTTTCGCGTACAAAAATCGTATAGGATTCCTAATTTTACTACTTACAGTAGTGAAACATTTTTATATTAGTTAAGAATCATCTACTTAATAATTCGACAGAGGAGGTTTTTTATTATGTGGAGTATGTTATTAGAAAATCGTAAAAATAGAATTCCTGGTTCGCGGGTGCGCGGGGCGGCGGGGCCGCGGGTGACGCGCGCGGCGCGGCAGACGGCCAGAGGCCTTTGTACGGTGAACCTGTGTCGCGTCGCTCTCGATCGCTCGCTGCTCCCGTTTACGCGCAAAATTTACTATTTTATCATTGGAATATCTGTTGTTTATTCTAGTATAGTTTTTTTATTATTTAGTGTTAGTGCGGAAAATAACAGTGATAATTATTGATTTAAATAAGCGAAAGGACGTATTTTAGGATAGGTGTTAGTGTAATTAATCGTGACAGGATTCCTCATCAGTTTTATTTATCGCGTGCTAGTGTCCATTGTACGTTATCAATTTATCATCATGCCTAAGGTATCAAAATCAAAAAGAGTTCGTCAAAAGCATTGGGCAACATACTTGAAAGATAGCCGGTGAGTACACACCTACTTAGTCAATAAAAATATTATTTTTAATTGGGTGAATTTCAACAAATGCCAATTTTTTTATCATATCGGTGCACTTTTTCATTTATGGTTTTTTTGTATATTTTTCAGGTTTTATGTAATCTTTAGGATATTAAATATCCCCAAATGTAATATCATCAAAATTCAGTTTGAATTCCGGTTTCCACCGATATGACAAACCGGCACGGATTATTTTTTCCGTACACCGATATGATAAAAAAATTGGCATTTGTTGAAATTCACCCAATTATGTATAACTGGGACCGAAAGGTTAACCCGTATGAGGGTTTTAACCGGGTTGATTTTTAGGATTAGGTTAGAAAACCCACAAAAAAGGTTAACCCGTATTTATAGGGTTAATCAGCCTATAAGAACCGACGTAAGGTGCATTTTAGCACATAAAACATCTGCAAGAAAGAGACAGAGATAACTACCACGCGGTCTTTGATCGTGTTCCGACGTGACTCTAGTCACCGCACAGGATGCATTGAACTTTGAGCCTTATTAATGTTGCATAATACTGTTTTTAATATTGACAAATGTTCGACGCTAATAATATTTAAAATATTATTTCGATCCTAGCGCATTTCACCGACAGTGGTGCCGATTCTCTTGTACGTACTACGTACCCCGAACTAAACTAACTAAACTATCACTAGAATTCCTTACTTTTGGCTATGAGAATCATAAAGCTATTCTGCATTAAAATATCTATAAATTTAAAAATAATTTTGACACAACCAAATCGAATTTGGCAATCGCGACTCCACGTGGTAAGTAGTACTTAATTTTTTTTTGTTTGGCTTCGCACGGTTTGTGCATTCAGCCAAAAAGTAGGTACTTGTTGGACAGCACTAAGATTGCACTGAGATATTAGTTTAGTGAAAATAGTAATTTTGCTATTCTGAATTTGACGTTTTTCAGCTAAAATTTAGATTTTCTAACTAAATCTAACTATTTTTAATCGCGACTAAAAAGGTGTGGAATAAGATTAGTTGGCATGAACTAAAATTCACACAAACACCTCGACTTCAGATGCAAAAACAGTACTGTTTTTTTTTATTTTCTTTTGCTTATATCTCGAAAACGGTGTGTCCTATCGCAAAAATAATGAAAATTTTGACCCCCTTTATAAGACCCGTAAACCCCTAAAACTCAACACGTTGGTAAACTTTTTTCATATTTTCCATACAAAAGTGAAAAATTCCATAAAAAAAGAGGTCGAAGTTGCCCCACTGCGCACCTTCGGCTCAAAAAAAACACGGGGGGGGGTGGCTAAATAATAACAGCCGCACAGGTCAATCGATCAGGTTAAGCTACGCTTGCCGCGGTTTGTCTGTGGATGGGTGACCATCTTTACATACAGAGACCCCTCCGTGCCTCGGAAAGCACGTTAAGCCGTTGGTCCCGGCTGTCATTCGTGGATCTTTGACAGTCATTACGGGCAGTCAGAAGCCCGAAAGTCTGACAACCTGTCTTACCAAGGGGTATCGTATTACCCAGTAATTGGGTTGTGGAGGTCAGATAGGCAGTCGCTCCATGTAAAACACTGGCATCCGGTTAGACTGGAAGCCGACCCCAACATAGTTTGGAAAAGGCTAAGCAGATGATGATGATGAGGGAAAATAAGTACCTACTTTTTGGCTGAATGCACAACCCGTGCGAAGCCAAACAAACAAAAAACAAAAAAAGTACCTACTTACCGCGTGGAGTCTCGTTTGTCAAATTCGATTTGGCTGTGTCAAAATTATTTTTAAATTTAGAGATATTTTAATGCAGAATAGCTCTAAGATTCTCATAGCCAAAAGTAAGGAATTTTAGTGATAGTTTAGTTTGGTGTACAAGAGAATCGGCACCAATATCGAATTGAACTATCAAAACCTACCTACCTACTAGGTACCTACTAGGTACCTACGTAATAAAAATTATGATTGTTCAGGTACCTACGCGAGAATACTTACCTACGTATAATTTTTCATTGTTTATATTTAAAAGGCATGATTTTTGTTTTGTCTGCTTTATATCTATACACTTACTAATATTGTAAAGAGGAAAGATTTGTATGTATGTTTGTAACGAATTGGCTCAAATAGTACTGAACCGATTTTAAAAATTCTTTCACCGTTTGAATGCTACATTATCACTAATTAATATAGGCTATTTTAATTGCAAGAAAAAAATAAAATGTTTAAAAAATAAATGTCCACCCGTGCGAAGCCGGGACAGGCCGCTAGTTATTCATAAAACTGCAACTGTTGATAACTTGCGCCAATACAGCAATAATATTACCTATATAATCAAATTAGATATCATGTTAAGAGCTACACTATGAGGAGTACAGGAATGAGAATAAATATAGGTAACATTATGCATTCGCGATTTATTTGCCAAACATGTAAACAAATATCAATTTATGGAAAAACAACTTTATTCCTATACAATAAAGTTTATTTTACTACTTCAAACATTTTTATAAATTTTTTAATAGTGCTAGTCACTCTGAACTCAACTTTAACTTGAAATAACCTCAATTTGAAACATAAATTAAAATAGACTATGTATTTTTTACTGCTTCATGGGCAATTGTGCGAAGCCGGGACAGACCGCTAGTTTTAAATAAGCGCAAAATTCAACAAACGAGCGCGGAGCGACAACTACACCCGAGCGAGTAACAAACAGCCACGTGTCACGTAAATTACCGCGACACCGCCGAGATCGTGCAACTTATTCTCTCTTTCATTCAGATTAATCAGCAATATTTTATAGATTAACCTTAATAGTATACAGGTTAACCCGTATAAAAGTTAATCAAATATAGGGCTTAAATGTCTAACCGGTTAACCTTTAGTCCGATTAATGGGTCCTTGTGTATAAGTAATGTTTTGTACTTTTTAATTATACTCTGTAGTTCCTATGGATAAACTTTCCATTATGGGCCGTCGAGTTGAAAGTTCATTTTTTTTTGTAGATAGTACTCATTAACAGAAGGCTTTTTACAAATTTTCAAGTTGCCAGGTCAGTGGGTCGTCTTAGGGGTGGACTCACGGTTTACGAAATATAATTTTTAAAATTTTCCAAATAAATTGGAAAAATAACACGCCATTTTGATAGATAATTGTCATAGTAGATGTCAAATTTGACATTTCACGTTCCGTTGACAGTGGAGGTCTATCAATCTATCAATTTATGATTAGGATTGACAGTCCAAGAGCGAGCGGAGCGAGCTCGGAATTTTAGGGCATCCCGACTCGGATAGATATAGGTTAGAAGTAGGTGGCGGGGTCGTAGTGAGCGAGCGAAGAGAGCGAACACAGACCCGGCCACCTCTTTCGAGGTTATTTTTTTTTAACCACCCAGAAGTAGGAGCCCCGCGATATCTCCGCAACCATGGAGTTCCGCAGGGTGGAGATGGTACAGGGGGTAGACTCCTCCCACCTCCGCCCTTCCCGACCCATAAATCTATGGAAATTAGAGTTCAATTTGATGGAAATTAGTGTTAACCTAACCTAACCTCAAAACTATGAATATCTCCATAACCATGGGGCTTCGCGGGGTGGGGATGGCACAAGGGGTAGCCATCCCTCCCCTCTTAGCTCCCACCCCTCCCCCGACCCATAAATCGACGGACCATAATGGAAGGTTTTACCCCCTGGATTAACTTATGGGCTACTTTTTATCCCTATATTCCCACGGGATCGAAACTTATGCCGGTGAAATTGCTGGGCGCAGCTAGTGTAATTTAAAAATGTCTACTTTGTGATTAATTTTTTTTTTTTGTGTTTTCTTCTCCATAAATATGTCACGGCTAATAGCTGAAGTGCGTCTACATATAGTTTTAGCCGGCCGAAGTGCGGCTACACCTAGTTTTAGCCGGGTATAACTAGGTACAGCCGGCCACATGCGGTTCGTGTGTAAGTACTTCGGGTGAGATCGGTTGCATGGTTGCGGTCGGTCGATAGGAGACGTAGGATACAAGAGCGAGCGTAGGGCACCCCGAGGATTACTTTAAACCCTTTACGCAGAAATAGGAGCCCCGCTACGCGGGGCTCTGTCGACGTAGCTTGCACCTAGTTGTACCCGGTTAAAACTAGGTGTAGCCGCACTTCGGCTATTAGCCGTAACATAATTATATACCAGCGTCGGGTACCATCTACTGGGCTGTGTGAACTTGGCACCCGACTCTACTGTTATTGAATCCTTTGGGTTAGGTTAGAACCGTGACCAATAAAGCGCGAAGGCGAGTGAGCGAAGCGAGCCTGCCTCGGCAGCGGCCGCCGAGCGCCAGATCCCCTCTATTATTTGTGAATAATTTGGGTTAAGTAAGGTTAGAACCGTGGTTAGAACCACAGGTTAGAACTGTGACCAGCGAAAGAAAATATTCTTATTCGAATGAAAATATTTTTATTCGAAAGAAAATATTTTTATTCAAAAGAAAACAATATTTTTATATGAGAACCAATACACTCGCTATTATTCAGTTTTACGAGACGTTTTTATTTCGGAATTCTGATTATTCGGTACGCGAGTCCGACTCGCTCTTGACCGAAATAAAAATCAGCTGTTCCCTACATTTATCTTCGTCTATCTCGTCAAAATGTAGGGAACAGCTGATTTTTTTTTCGCGATTTCAGGTTTGGTCCCATAGTAAAAGTTGTTCATAATGATGAGTACAATGACCTCTTAAGAGGTTGCTGGTGTTTTTCAAATAACCCTGTATAATCTTTATAAGTATAAAGCTAGATTTAAGTTTAATTAATACAATATTTAATTCTGAAAATTCCTAAGTTACGAGATTTTAATATTATGTGCATTAAAATAAATAAATAAATAACTGACCAATTATTTAATTTTGACAATTCAAAAGAGCCTGCAAATGGATTAATGTATTTATTTATTATTATTATTGAAATAAGTGCCTTGCTGATAGCTGCAAAGTCGTGGCCGTTCACGGCGTTGGCATCTGTTCCGTCCGTCGCGCGTCCCACGGTCGCGCACTGCACATCATGACACCTCTTACCAGCAACTCTCTGACAATGTATGAGCAGTCGTTGAAAACGCTCGTGCGTCATGAGCCCGGGCACTATTCGCCCATGTGCCTTATGTTCCCACCATATAAAACGCTCGTGCGTCATGAGCACGGGCACTGTTCGCCCATGTGCCATATGGTCCCACCATATAAAACGCTCGTGCGTCATGAGCCCGGGCACTATTCGCCCATGTGCCTTATGGTCCCACCATATAAAACGCTCGTGCGTCATGAGCACGGGCACTGTTCGCCCATGTGCCATATGGTCCCACCATATAAAACGCTCGTGCGTCATGAGCCCGGGCACTGTTCGCCCTTGTGCCATATGGTCCCACCATATAAAACGCTCGTGCGTCATGAGCACGGGCACTGTTCGCCCATGTGCCATATGATCCCACCATATAATTCTATTTTTTTTTTGATAAAATCGACAAGAATATTGTCGATATTCACGCCAAAACGTACCTATCAGTGGCGAAGGGTGAATTTATGACAGAAGTAAGCCGGAGCAAAAAAAAAGTCAATAAAACGTTTAATTATATTTCAATGATGAATTGACTATAGAGTGGTTGTGTTCTGAATTTTCGAAGGGAAGCCGGCGGGAATCGAGTTGTATGGTACCTTCGCCACTGGTACCTATAACGAATCCCATTATCGTATTACAATACAAATGAACGAGAACAACGTCTTTTCGTTAACATTGCAAAGTATGATACGATGTGAGATGGGAAACGGCAAAAGTATTTTTACAGAAAAACGATTTATGATAAAACTAATAAAATTGTTGAGCGGAGAACGTGTCTATCGGTGGTTATAAATATACAATGCAGTTCCATTCCAAGATTTCCAAGTCATCTTGTCATGTGAATGGCGAGTTGAACCAAACAGATAGTAACACACGTATGCAAATAAAGGTCTCTGCACACAGCTGACGTGACGTGACGTGACGGGGGACGGCGACGCGACGCTGAGCAGTTGTAATGTACTAGATATTACGGACGACGCCACACAGAGCCGTCGCGCTCGACGCGACGGTAAGCGGCGCGGGAGCGGGCAACGAGCGGTGCACTCCAGTCAAGCGGCGACCGTCCGCGCGTCTGCTAACTGCTTTGGAGTGTTGTGCTATTTATTTTTGTGACGTATGGAAATGTCCTCGGGCGTGCAAGAGCAAATTGTTTACCTTAACGTCAAGTATAATTTTTCTGCTGGAGATATGTATATGCTGTATAGTTTTGGATTATGTTGGTAATAATTTATATTTGACAAGAGATAGATTTAATATTGTTAAGTACTATCTTTCTAACTATCTAAAAAGACAGATAGCTGTGTTGCTATCATACTATTTTTCTATTTCAGCCAAAAATTTGGCTAAACAAATTGCTCCTTTTGAGCAATGCAATGACTTATTGAACTTATCTGTCAATAATTTGGTCAAAATTAATGACATTAATCATCATTTAAATTAGAAATTAGGACAATAGAGGCAACCTCTTGCGAAATTGTAAATAAAGCAAATAATAAGTCAAAGGAAAGTGTAAAAAAATTAAATAGTATCAATCTGGTGCATCAAAACATTCAAGGTTTTTTAAACAAAGACTTAGAAGTAGAATTATTCCTGAATTGTAACAATATAGATATTCTTTGTATGACAGAACATTGGCTTAAAAGCCACCAGTTCATGTTCAATTTTAGTAATCACCAGGTTGGTAGTTCATTCAGCAGAATAAATGCTATACATGGTGGCTCATTAATTTTAGTAAATAACCAGCTTAAATTTAAAGACCGAAAGGATATTGTCAGCCTCTCTGTTGAGCGTACAATTGAAATAGCCTGTATAGAATTGGAGCAGTTCATTATATTAAGTGTGTATAGACCTCCTTCAGGATTGTATGATTGTTTTGAAAAAGTTATGGATGAAGTGTTGCACAAAATCTGTAATACAAACAAGTCCATCATCACTTGTGGTGATTTTAATGTTAATTTGTTAGAAAATTCTGGATTAAGTACTAAAATCATAAGTTTGTTTCAGTCATACAATCTTGCTAACCAATTTTTGGAGCCCACTAGAATAACTCCTACTAGTGCCACATGCCTAGATAACATATATACAGATGCTATACCAACCCGCAAAGAAATTATTAATTCAATAGACTCAGATCATTGCGGACAATTGATCACTATTACAAATTTAAACAAAAAGGCTACTAAAAAAGATATCACTGTAAACCCAAAAACAACTAAACGCTTGGAAACATTTAAGACTAAACTTCTGAGTAAATTACCACTTTTGTTGACTAATGATGACCCTAATCAACAATTTAATGATTTTTTTAATATGTATTGCACACAATTTGATAATACATTCATTCCAAAGATATTATCGGTTAATAGTAACGCTTCCTTCAGCGACTGGGCCACCATTGGTATACATAAAAGTAGAAAACGACTTTATGAATTATATGAAGAACGGATTTGTATAAACACTGCTGAATTTAATTTATATGTTAGAAATTATTCTAAAATATTTAAAAAAGTTTGTAGTATTGCCAAGTCACGTTACTTGAGTTCAAAAATTAAAAATAGTAGTAACATTATTAAAATGACTTGGAATGTAATTAATAGCGAAACGGGAAAGTCATGCAACCGAAGTAGTGACTACAGCCTTGCTATTAATGACAATATAATTAAATCAGATTCTCAAGTCGCCGCGGCCTTTGAAAATTTCTTTGCAGAGATTCCCGTATCAACTACTAGATCTCTAAACTCATCACCCACTGCTGCAGAGTCTTTACTTAAGGAAAATGTTCCAGTTTGTGATTCTGAATTTCACTTCGAATATGTCACCTGTAAAGATATAATTAAAACCTTTCACACATTAAATGTTAAAAAGACCGCAGATCTTTGGGGTAATTCTGTGGATGTTGTTAAGTCAATTATAAACATTGTAGCACCTACTTTAGCTGTTATATTTAATAATTGTATCGACCGTGGTGAGTTTCCTGATCTTATGAAAAACAGTAAAATAATACCATTGTTTAAATCGGGTAGTACATCAGACCCTACTAACTATAGACCCATTTCAGTACTACCTACCTTTAGTAAAATTTTTGAAAAACTTATTTTAAACCAAATGCAAAGATTTTTTAATAAAAATAAATTACTGCATAACAAACAGTTCGGTTTCACAAGGGGTCGTTCGACTACCGATGCCGGAGTTGAACTTTTAGGACATATTTATAATGCCTGGGAGGACAAATGCGATGCGTTGGGCATCTTTTGCGATTTGTCCAAGGCATTCGATTGTGTTCATCATGAAACATTAATCAGGAAACTGCACCACTACGGAATCCGTAACGCCTCCCTGGATCTTCTTACTTCTTACTTAAGTGATAGGATTCAGAGGGTTGATGTTAACGGAAAAAGATCACCCGGATCTGTAGTAAGAATGGGGGTCCCCCAGGGCTCAATTCTTGGCCCATTTTTATTTATTATTTATATTAATGACTTGCCTTACCTCATAAAGGATAATCATGATATAGTGTTGTTTGCAGATGACACTTCACTTGTATTTAAACTTAAACGTCAGCAGCTGGTTACTGACAATGTAAATAGCGCCCTCGCAAAAGTAGTTGACTGGTTTAATGTTAATAACCTACTACTTAACGAAAAAAAAACCAAATGTATTAAGTTTACGATACCCCATGTTAGACAAGTCGAAACTAGTGTTCTCATAAAGGATGAAGAGTTAAAACCCGAAGATATCACAGTATTCTTAGGCATAACATTGGATGCCAAGCTTCAATGGGGCCCCCATATAGATAAAATGTCAAAAAAGCTTAGCTCTGCAGCATACGCCGTTAGGAAAATTCGTGATTTAACTGATTTAGAGACAGCCCGTTTGGTTTACTTTAGTTATTTTCATAGTGTGATGTCGTACGGTATTCTGTTGTGGGGAAATGCCGCCGATATTCAGACAATTTTTATTTTACAAAAAAGGGCAATTCGTTCCATTTATAAATTAAGTCCCAGACACTCCCTCAGAGACAAATTTAAAGAGATTAATATAATGACTGTGCCTTCTCAGTACATTTATGATAATCTTTTGTATGCACATAAAAATATTAATCTATTTAAAAAATACAGTGATATCCATAACATAAATACTAGGAACAAACACAAATTTGTTGTTCCTTCATCAAGGCTCAAAAAAATAGGTGGCTCGTTTAGATGCCAATGTATACGTTTTTATAATAAACTTCCTAGTCACATTCAAGAACTAAGCCTAAATAAATTCAAATCTTTTATAAAGCGTAAACTATGCCAAAAAGCCTATTATACTGTAAATGACTTTATTGAGGACAAAAAGGCTTGGGATTGAGCTGCTCCAATAAGTTTAGACTGCGAATGTTGTTTTATTTTATTTTGCGATTTTACTTTTTTTTTTTTTTTTTTCTTAATATCTATTTACATAAACAATGACATGAACATTTACTATTTACTGTGTAAAGTATTATATTATTTTATTTATTGTGAATGTGAGGACTATGTGGGTCATTGTTTCCGTTTTAATCATGGTCTGGCGGTTTGAGTAATTTATGCGGCCTACCCAAATGTCCTTTCTTTGGTATTGTTCGTCGAATCGTTGAGCTCCCTAAGTTTGAGTTGAGCAGCATGATTACTGACAAATGCGTGCACTGACTGGACAGGTCCACTCAAATTTGTGTGGTTCTTTCCTCAAAAGACCATTTCAGACACCAATCTACATGGTCCTCAAAATGATCTGACCAAGACTATTTCTGGATTTTTATATACACATTGACATTGATAAATTTTACATATACAGTGACATGAATATTTACTTTGTAAAGTATTATATTATTTTAATGACTGTGAATGTGAAGACTATGTGGGTTATTTTTTTTTTTTTTGCCTTTTCTTCTTTTTTTTTTATTTTCTCAGATAGTTTTAGTCATGGTCTGGCAGTTTGAGTAATTTATGCGACCCACCCAAATGTCCTTTCTTTGGTATTGTTCGTCGAATCGTTGAGCTCCTTAAGTTTGAGTTGAGCTGCATGATTACTGACAAATGCGTGCACTGACTGGACAGGTCCACTCAATCGGTGTGGTTCTTTCCTCAAAAGACCATTTCAGACACTAATCTACATGGTCTCCACATGATCTGACCAAGATTATGTCTGGACTTTAAAAGAGACTGTGACCTCTGAGTTTGTTTCGGCCTTTCTTCTCAGAGTAGTCAGTTAGGAAACGCCGACCTCATCTCGTTTTAAAAAATATGATTGACATGTAAAAGTGTTTGTACAAACCTACTTACAGAAATAAAAATCATTTATCATTTATCATTAATTTCAGACTCTAAATCGCCTTTGATAGCTTCAAGAATATAGTCAAAAGTTTCTACACTAATTCTGGTGTAGCCGTAGAATTTGTCGGGACATTGCCTCTGTTCATTGTAATTTCTAACAAACTCGCCTTTTATTTTCTTTGCCCTATAGTAGGTATTATAAATCGAGCGTTGAAGATGTTGTCGCCGTTGGTCGGACATTTCATTCACGAATAAAAACAAATATCTCGACGACACAACCACAAACACAACACTACGCCGCTATAGCGCCGCGCGATCTGCCCGCTGGTTTCGAGAACTGCACCCTAATTGCGTAACACACTATTACTCTCAATTTGAATCATTTTGAAGCTTATTACTAATCCATTGCTCCATATGTTCGAAAAATGTATCTGCTCAACAACGTAAATAACGCAATGAATGTTGTTGAACTTTCAAAATGAAACCCATTGCTACTGATAGTGTGTTACGCGGCGCGGCGCGGCGGCGGCGGCGGCGCGGGAGCGGCGCGGGCAACGCAGACCAGCAGGGTAATTCCTGCTGGTCTGCGTTGCCCGCGCCGCTCCCGCGCCGCCGAATTCGAGGCAGCGGCCTAACAGTCGCTCCGCAGGCAATTAGAATTCGAAGCACTCGCTATTGAGCCCAGTTTATTGCGCAGGTAAATAACAATAATTAATAGATGGTGGTGCTGCGTGCTGCGTGCTCGGCACGCCGCTGCCCCGTCACGCGATAGCATCGGCAGATAGTCCCGGACACTCCCGGAGCATCTAATCACGCGGTGTCACGTCCGCCGCTGAGGAGGGCCCATCGAGGGCCGACAAAAAATTAAGCACGTCAGGATTAGACGCACATCGTTCCTGGAACTCGCCCGACTCCAAACTGTTTCCGGAGATAGAGCACTCGCCACTCGCCCGATACAATCATGCACGTAAGGCGAGGTTGCAGTACTTTGTAACTTTTTTAAACCTCTGTAAATCTAGCAAAATATTGATTTTGCGCAAAACGAAAATATTTTAAGAAAATTGAACATGTTGCCAGGCGCTGGGTGAATATATAGAAACGTGAAATAATTGGCTCGACAAAAAAAATCTTAAAGATGACACTATATTTATTTATTTTATTTATTTACTTATATCGCCACTAGCTTCTGTCCGCGACTTCGTCCGCGTAATTTTTTTTTGTTTCCCCGACCCACCCCGTCGCAACGTGTCGCCGGCCTGCGCTATTACTTCGTTTTCGCTTGACGAAAACTTCAGACTTTTTTTTCTTTTTGCTAAACTCCTAAGGGTCCTAGCGTCAAGTTTAATAGAACATAGCCTTCCTCAAGAACTGGGCTATCAAACGCAAAAATATTTTTATATATGCGACCAATACTTCCAGAGATTTAGAGCTTTCAAACCGTGTTTCAAACAAACAAACTCTTCAGCTTTATTATTAGTATTATTTTAAAACTATGATATCTCCTAAGATATACATTGAAATCAAATGATGTCAGAGGCAATTTTGTTCAAAATTAAATACATGTGATGAATAACGTATTTATTTGGATAAGGATTAATACCATGTTTATAAAAACAACTTCGCAAATAATGCATTATTTTAGAACAAATTTGGTTTGCATAAAAGAGGTTATAGTGAGCTAACCTTAAAAGATAGACATATGCTGTCGCGGACTTTTTTTTAAAGCTTTTAAAGGGGAACAATTCTGTCATACATGATTTTTGCGAAACTTTAACCGTTTACGCAGCGCACGCAGCGGAAGCTCTCAATAGGAAAAAAAATCCCCCGATTTTGAAACATTCTTCATTGGTGCTCCGCTCCTATTGGATTTAGCGTGATGATATATAGCCTATAGCCTTCATCGATGAATGGGCTATCTAACACTGAAAGAGTTTTTCAAATTGGACCAGTAGTTCTTGAGATTAGCGCGTTCAAACAAACAAACAAACAAACAAACAAACTCTTCAGCTTTATAATATTAGTATAGATAGTATAGATTTAAAACGTGTATCTTGAAGAGATTACATCGTTAAACCACGGTAATGGTTAAACTATGTAAAAACTATGCCAAAAGAATAAGCCTTGTTGTTTTTTAGGGCTTGGTGAGAACACATTTTATAATTTCCTTATTATTTTTTTCTATGAAGCAAATATTAACATGTCTCTTTGAGTTAGATTTGTTCCATAAGCATTAAGCACTTTTCCATAAGAGATTTGTTCTTATGGTACAAATCTAACTTAATAAGATGTATTAATGATTATAATTCTGTAAATACGTATCTGTTATAGTCGCGAATCAAATTTTGATCAATATACAACCTGACATTAACCTGAAAATTGCAAAAAACGTATAAGAAAAATTTAATTTCGCGGTCTACAACTGCATTCTGCTTAATACCATAATCGTTTTCTATCGTGAGCTCGAGGGTCGAGGGGAAGGCGGCGCAACTGCTGTGCTAATATCCGGATTCAAAATTGCTGTGTTGTAAGATTAGCGAGACCGCAGATAATGTTCGGGAAGACGTCGTGTTTGATGAATTGATATAAGTAGGTACTACACTTTGTCAATTTTGCTCGACTCTTGCACTTTTATGATTGCACTCACTTTTGTAAGAATCCGCATAATGTCACAGAAAATTTCAAGCAGGTACTCTCACAGGCGGTGTGTGCTCTCGAAAGCCTAAAGCTATAAGTTCATAGTGGAAGACATTACAACCAGGACTATTATTATAATGTCGAGCGTGAACTGATCGCTGCTGAGCGGAGCACAAAGCCCCCGCGGGTTCGTCACCGCAGCCCTCGCCTCGCTCCCGGCACATCGCACAGCGGTCCATTATCCCGTGACCCGCTTCCCGCGCTACAAGATTAGTAGGTATGCCTTCTCCGTCCCCAAAGAATAATTGTCCGCGTCGCACTTTACGCATATGTAAAGTACTAATCCACCTATCTATTTATTATGATTGATGATGCTTCGGATCCTCGGCCGCCGCGCGCCGAACCTCGTGAGATCGAGTTCATTGTATGTCGTAATGCCCACACATACTATGGGCCGGCCGCAGGCATCTCTACTCCATATTATAGGCCGACTCGAGTACGGTACTTGAGTACAAATTAAATTACATCTCTGTTCGGGTTTACTTTTTGCGGAGCGCGATTCCCGGAGCGCGCCGGCTGACGCTGTCCGGCTTCTCTAAATATGGTTAAGGCGTAGTCGCTAGTCACGTCTAGGTAGGGCCCGGCCTCTAATGAATGTGACATGTGCCTCGGAATGGAACGTAAATGTACCGTAAAATAGATTAGGTTTTCCGAGATATCGGGTATGTTGGCGTTTCTTTCTAGGTAATAAGGAGGCGTTTCGATTGCGATATTAGTCGGTCGACCCGCGGCGTCACTTAAGTTAATACAAAGCTGTCGTGTCTTAGAAAACTCCACCTGGGAATTAGGCATGCAGCTTGGCCCGAAGCTCGGTGTGCCGCTTTATCGTAACAATGAGATTCGATTCAACGATCCCAGATTTGCAATTCGTCAGCACGGCGCGGCGACGGGGGGTGCGGCGACGCACCTGTCACAAAGCGGCGCGGGCGCGCAGCCGAGCGGACACCTGACAGGTCGCCGGCGCAAAAACGCCCCTCCGAGATAATGAAGACTAACTATTAATTGGGTCGAGGCACCGCTGTCACACTGACTGATCGTTTTTGTCAGTGCAAAAACTCAATCAGGTATCGATCAGCATCGGGCGGTGCGCAGCGGCGCGGAACCGCCGGTCGCCGGTCGCTGGTCGCTGGTCGCCACATCCGCGCGACTACTTTTTGCCCGCTGAGCGCTCCAGTGCGCGCTACACGAGCGACTGGACCCGGCACTGCCCGGCACCGCTGCCCTCGCCTGTCCGGCGACATTTTTAGCTGATCCGAGCAAAGCTGCCACGGTGAGGTATTTTCGCGTCCGGCTCACAAAGGCCCGCTCGACCTAGTCGCCGAACTGCAGTGTTTAATGGACAGCGGAGCGGATTAACCGTTTTGCTCATCAGCCAAAGTTTTTGCACGTTTCTTTGGGCATTCAATTAGAGTCTGTAGTGACGTCGCGCGGCCCGATCGCCGCGGAATTAATTGAAATCTACTTTCTAGCTTTTGTTTCATGTGAACAGC
The DNA here is from genome assembly GCA_949316385.1 of Globia sparganii. Taxonomy (NCBI): domain Eukaryota; kingdom Metazoa; phylum Arthropoda; class Insecta; order Lepidoptera; family Noctuidae; genus Globia; species Globia sparganii. Next base: position 22,044,357 of record OX438671.1, read on the forward strand.
AGTACAATGTGGCTGAACGTTCGCATTCACTCGAGATAATGAAGCTGGTTCCATTCTAAATGTTAATGGGGCGCGGGCGCGGGCGGGGCTCATTAGTGCGGAGATATCGCCGTCGACTGCGCACACTTTTTATCACTCGACAGCTGCTCGGAACGGCTTGAATACTTAAATTACAAACACGTCACTGATAGCCCCAGCACGCGGTGCAGTCAGATCTTCCTGCGATGCTGTGCTGTGTGTATCACGCACCATCTATCTCCAAACGCGTGTGTTGCCCAAGATGTAAACTCACTGGAAGTGCTGCGCGTCCTGTATGCTCCGCGCGTAGTGTGGTGCGCGCTGGTGTTAGGGTTGCCAGTTAAAGGCTTATTATTTCCGGGACAATAAAGGGTAACGGAACCGGCCCTAGTGAAATAGGTATAATGATTAAGGGCGCGTAATCAATTTGCGACGAAAACTTCATGTTTTCGAGTTTTTTCCAGAGCTATATCGGAATGATGTGAGTAGATGAATCAAAGAATATTACGGATTTAGGAAGTTTAAGTCTTGATTTAGTGCACTAGAGAGTAAAATATAATTTTTAATGATAGTTCTATAAAGAGAATGCAATCCCTTCATAGCGTCTTACGAAAATAGACGTCAGAGTTATCTTTCAGGACTAATACAACCATTGTAATGTGTTAAAATGTTTTATTTTATGCGTTTGTCCAACAGAATATATAGTCTCAAAGGACACTACATAGCCCAATTGTGAAAATATGGCTATTAGATATCAAAAAATCAATGTTTAATAAATACAAAATCGGCTCACTTTAGCTATTTTTTTTTACCAGTATATAAGAAGAAACATAACAAATAAATTTATTTTATAAAAATAAAGGTACTGTTCAATATACAGTTTTTTTTCAGTCAGTTTTATGAACGCATTTATTTTATGCGGCCGCCACACTATGCTCCTCGCGCTGCTCATCGCACTGCTCGTCGCGCTGCCGCTATTTTGTCCTCTCTGCCCACACACTGCTCTACTCGCGCAATTACTCGCGCAATTAATCGCGAGTTCGCGATGCTCCTCACTTGTCATTCGCCCTTGCAATGGACGATGAAACTGTGGTAGCGTGCGCGCTATGCATTTTTAGTATAGCTAATTAAAAATTTGGAAAAATTAAAAGTGTACGCCTCACAAGCGTATTGTATTTCAAATTGAAATGAATTTACTAGAAGAGAAACTTATTGAAAAAAATGTTTTTGAAAATGAATGCTAAAAAACCCAGTAAATTCCATTGAATTTCATTAATGTCTTTAAAACGGTTATCAGTTCAATCATGATAAGAAATAGGGTTCATCCTCAGTATAGGTGGAAATTTATTCAAAAGGATTTATTACAATTATTAATTGGGTATATTTTTCTAAAACGTGCAGAAAAACAAGTGCACAGACCAACGGACAGCAGTACTAATATTTTTTAAATACATTTTGTTGTTATACAGGGTGCATTTGATATCATGGGCATTATTTTAACCTAAGGTACTACTTATGATACTAATTGCATTAGGGCTACTATTACGCAAATCAAAAATATTATTAATGCAAGTATGGAAAACCTTAAAATGTAGTAAGTCATACAAAGTATCAAATTAGTTGCGCTTCTCGATAGCAAATGCGTAGGTACACTACGCCGTACGCGCGTCATTGGGCGTGAATTCTTTGACCCCGCCCGACTCACGTGACATTCGTAAGTTGCCAATGAATTGATTCATAATAAATTCCAATTTTCCCTTCGTACTTTGCCGGCTTAGGACGGTCAAAACTACGTCAACTAACATACATTAAAAAAAAACATTTACGTACCTAGCTTGTGGATTGTTTTGAAAAAACCTTATTTGTCGGTAAAGTGACAGAGGGTAAACGGGTGCTCTTCCACGAGCTTGTGCATGTGCTGGCACGTGAAAAGACGAAAAATCCAACAGGTTCTGAGTGGTTCTGGTGGAATGAGACCCCGTGAAGGAATAGGGTCGTTCGGGTAGCGCCGATGGAACATTTCACGAGTTCATACTAAATTTCTTGCGCGATCGTAAATTACAACCATTTGTGGGTATTGTTGGTTGGTGTACCTAGCCTGCACATTACGCGGTCGAGGCATCGTGTACACAAACACACACACAACACACAACTACTACACTAACACTTAATACACTGCAATCCAAGCACCGTATGCCGCGAGCGGCGAGTACGGCGATTACGTCACGGGATCAATAAATCAATTACGCGTCAATGCACCTGCGCAGTCGTTATGACACTGGTTCCGGGTTCGTGACTTCGTGTTGCGGCGGGAAGCATACCCCGCGCGGGGGTGATATTCGTATTTTTGCGAGTGAGGGAGTGGGACGGAGAGAGTTCAGGGAATCCCGCCGGACGGAATGTCTTGTAGCCCATTGTTATTATTACTTGTAAGGAAAAACCCGCGCGCGCGCAGGTGATGTTTGTTTACATTTCGCTTTGCGCTGTACTGCGCTTTAAGATTTTGATATTTCAACAATTATTGGCGTTAACGAAGTATTTTGTTTTAATTACTTTAAGTGTTTATTTGCAATAATAAGCCTTGTGCAATTTGACTTACTACATTTTTAAGGTTTTCCTTACTTGCATTAATAATATTTTTGATTTGCGTATTAATAGCCCTAATGCAATCAGTATCGTGAGTAGTGCCTTAGGTTAAAATAATGCCCATGACTTCGATTCCACCCTGTATATACTAAAAACATAAATGAAAAAATACGCTGACTTTATTATTTAATATATCTAGTTTTCAAAACACCCCTTTTTTATTGATTTAGTGTCTAGCTTGGGAGATAAGAGCGATTTTATATTGTAAAATCGCCACATAACGGCCTATCGAGAGTAAAGCACTCCCACAATTGCTTGCGCGTTGTGAGGCGTGCAATATCGTAAAAAGAAAATACATCGTCGACGTCATCCTCGCCGAAGGAGATGGTGGATCACATCTACTCGTATTCATCACACATATTCAAATGCCAAAACTGTGTACGCGTGCGTTTTGCGTGAGCGCTCGATGCGGAGTGCGAGTAGTGCGACCGCGCGACTATGTGGTAGTGTTGACTATAGCTAAACTATCGATAGTCTATCGATAGTATCGATACTATCGATAGTATCGATACTATCAATACTATCGTAGTATGATACAGGGCAATAGTATTCATACACAAAAATAGTATCGATACTATCGAAGACCAGCATATGTTTAGGAGCAATACTATCGATAGTATTGATAGTATCGATAGCTCACACTCGATAGTTTAATAAATGGCGATACTATCGATAATATCGATAGTATTACTCAAAAATAATCGATACTATTGATAGTATTATCATTTAATAGTATCGATACTATCGATACTATCGATACTATTGCTTCCAATCAATAGTATTAGTTAATTTGTGATATCGATAGTATCGATAGTACCGATAGTATCGATACTATCGATAGCACTATCGATATTGTTACTAGTTTTCGAGGTCATCTAGCGATAGAGAAACTATCGATTGACAAAACATAGCGCACTATCTAGTTCTTAAGATCCATCTAAAATGTTAATACCTATGTCTCACAAATAAACTGATTTGATTTGATCGATAGTTGGGCAACTCTGTTATGTGGCCAGCCACTCGCGCTCGTATTGCGGGTCCTTTGACTCGCGGACTCGCGCGCAAAAAACCGACAAAATAGGGAGCGGTGGGCACGACGAGCAGCATGACGTGCGGCATGACGAGTCATGTTGCCACACTACATCTCTGCTTCCTTTCCTCGCTACTTCCCATGCCACTCGTCGAAGGTGTGACAGACCTATTACGCGATTATTTTAAAAACACTATAAATCCTCGCGCAGAATCGTTTGCCGATCAGTCGGATCAGTGCGTGCCGGGTCCTCCCAGCGACAGGACGTATCACTTTCTCCCGCCGCCCGCAGCTCAAACACCGATAGCGTAGGCGACTCATAGCGCGACACACCAGTATTGATACTTTGACAATTTATATTTTTATTATTTGGTAAGTAACTTGGAAAAACTTTATCTACAGATAATATCATTATATTTTAATAATAATAACTCTTTATTTCAGATTACAGGATCCATAATGTATTAGTATAACCTATTGTTAGTTAAGAATGAAATAAAAACAAAAGTGACATCACAATTAAAAATAATTAATTTTGCACATGTACGTCTGTACGCACATGTCTTCCAGCCCAGTGCCTAATAAACTTTTAAAAATTTAAATATCAAATGGCGTAATCATAAATAATAGTCACAATTTTAAATTTAGTATATTTTTTTCAGAAATGGGTAATAAACGAAAATTATTTGGAACTAGAAAAAATAAAACGTTGGCTTTCGCCAGGCAAGCAAAAAGGTGAGTTAAGTCTTTATAGGTTATTGTTTCTGTGCATAGAACTGTATGTATTTTTTATGTTTGTTCACCGATTTCTCCGTCAGTTGGAGATTTTCAAAATACTTTTTTTTATTAGAATGCTTATACTCTTGAGGTGGTGACATGGTTATTAAGTTAGGATCTGATAATGTGATCCTAGAGGAATCGAGGCAATTCTTCAAATTTAGTTAGAGGATAGCTAAAGGATAACATATAGCAATTTTGGTGATTTCACCAATAAGTGAATCATCTGAAAATACCATGGAACTCCATAAGTCAATGTATCTTAAGGACGTGTTTACGAATTTGACAAAAATAAGCAGTTTTTCGGTACATTTTGCGGCAAAATGATATGAAACCAAATGTAACTAATAATTACCACAGATAGATGATTCCTTCATCTTCAAATGGTACTAATTTTTTATTCGAAAATTTTGGTTTATAATATTGTAAAAAGGAATTTCCGTTGCCTCTTCACACAAAATTGACGATATCGTGCTGACTTTAGGAACATTTTTCTTCTATTTAATAACATACATTTATTTATTTAAAAATATTTTATGTAAGCAGACATGCTAAATTCAAAACGGTACACAAAATAACAATCAAAATGTTACAAATAAGCTAAGAAAAAAAAATAAAAACCGAATCTATTTTTTCACATATTTTGCTGTAACGCGTGAATCTTAATGGATTGAAATAAGGACTATTTTACTGGTCACTGTATTGATTCATTGCACAAAAAATTGTAATAGAATATTAGTCTGCGCTCGGCCGCCGTCGTGAGTGGACACTGTGTCGGTTGTAAGCAGCAGCTTGTGCTGAAAAAGATCGCTGTACGGATACAAAATATTTGACATACCACACTTGATACTTCACGCATTCTTTAATGTACTAGCCAAGGAAAGATTTTATTCACAGTCTTATTTATATTTTTTATAGAAGTAGGTATTATAAATTCATATTTCGTCGCGGACTTTATGAAGTGACCTGCAGCTGCAGGTGTACTTCGAAGACTGCTACTGGAACTAACAGACGAACTGAGCTAGGTGTACCGAGTTTGGGCTCGTTTTGTTAGTTATGAAGATACCTTACCTCCGGACTTGATGGAGTGACATGTAGGTGTACATACTTCGAAGACTGCTACTGAAACTAATAGACGAGCTGAGTTAGGTGTGCTGAGTTTGGGCTCGTTTTGTTAGTTATGACGAGACCTTACCTCCGGACTTGATGGAGTGACCTGATGTGTACTTCGAAGACTGCTACTGGAACTAATAGACGAGTGAGCCGAGTTTGTTAGTTAGGTGCAGCGCAGACGACAGACTATCCGTGACGCACTTTTTAGTCTGTGAAAATAGAACCTATGCAATTATATGCAGTAACGCACACGACGCGCAAAAAGTCAATTCGGGCAGACCGCACCGCGCCGCGACGCGCCGCTCGGCACAAAAAGTGTGTGAAAAAAATTGAACGTTTGCTTCAACGCGCGCTAACGCAGACGGCGCACACTTTAGTCGGCAATCTGCATTTACTAGGGGTGGACGTAACGCACGCGATCTATTATCATGGCGCCAGAGGTCGATGTAACGATGTTAATTCAAGAAATACAAAACAGACCAGCAATTTATGATACTTCTAAGGCAGAATATCATGATAGACATTTAAAAAGAAAAATGTGGGAAGAAGTGTGCTGTAATGTTTATTCCGCTCCTGTTTCTGTACTTCATGTACAAAATAATACTTCGCGATCTCTGCACGATTTCCATAGCGTCTACGTCCCTACAGCTCTGCCGACAGAATGATCGAAGATGTGCGTCGTGTGCGTTGAGTCTGAAAAATCCGCGACCGACTTTTTGCGCGCCATGCAGACTTTTTGTGCGCCGCAGACTCGATCGCACAAAAAGTATGCCGTCTGCGCTGCACCTATTGTGACATAACTGTAATAGTTAAACATATGATGTTTCAAACTGTTTTGTAGTTATTGATGTCTTCTATAAAACTATAGTACATTACTTTGCTCTATTATGAATAGTTTCCGCAGCGTAGACGATAAAATATAAGGTTTTTTTTACACACCTTGGGTTACATTACCGAAGTTTTAATACGGATTAACTTTTTAAATTATTCTATAGCCTATGTTCATCAGGGATAATGTACAATTCTAATGGTGAAAGAATTTTTCAAATCGGTTCAGTAGTTTCGAAGCCTATTCTATTCAAAAGCTTGCCGCACAAATTGTAAATACATAGATACTTTGGCAAGTACTTGCTTACCAATCAATCACTGTCCAATGAAATTAAGTAAATGGTATCTACTTATATGAACATTTCACTTTACAAACTTTTTGAAAATAAATCAAAATAAGCTTAAAACTTACATGGCAAAAAATAAATAAAAGTAGGCTCAAGTATCAAGTCGTGTCAGTTTACTCATAATTTCGCCGCTTCGCGCATGTCGCTGTGTGTGTGTGCCGCGCACGTGTAGTAGTAAGACTGAATACCTAAAATTGATGCGCATCAATTCGTAAACGCGTCCTTAGCCTCAATAATGTTTTATTTGTTGTATTTTTAAAGGGAAAACAAAAATGCAAGTTGTTTTCACGTAGGTACGTACATCCTCTTTTTACAGGTAAAAGTTACCTACCACGATACAATATAGAGTATTTGTATAATATTATAAAAAAACATAACCAAAATTGAGCTCATTGCTAAATTATTTTCATATTTTCGTAATTTGTTTCACTGTATTTACCATTTACCATTTATTACCAGACGCCAGCACATCAAGCTACCCGAAACTGTAAAATTTTCCCAATCAACTTTGAATCTTATGCTTTAGCGATAAAGTTGAAAATCTATTAAAGAAAGGAGATCGTCATAATTGGGCTAAACTATGCACAGAAACGATATGTATATAAAAAAATATTATTATTTTTACTGATTAAAAATATCATATAACAATAATAAATTTTAACGGGATTATGCTAAAAATTATAATTTGAAATATGATTTTTATTTTATTGGAATTCTAAAACTAGCTCCATAAACAAGCTGTCAGGTCATTTTAAGTTCGTTCTAAAACTAGTAGTTTTAAAGAAATGGTTTAAAAACGACATCTTAATCTTGGTTTAGCATTTGTTGCGAACACTAAAATATATTATAAAAGGAAAAAGGATATTAGATGAAATTATTGCTGTTTTAGTAATACTGATTTATTTATTTAACAATAACATCGTTCAAATTGTGTTTCGGGTGACTGTTTCTTAACGAAAAATATCGACATCTTTCAAAATGTCAATGTCACGTCACTCCCGTCATTCGTTTTTGTACTCTTGCGATTACGGATGTGCTTACTCGATTTCTTCTATTTTTCTTACGACTTTGGATTGCTTTTACGGACTTGGATACTTGTTACTGCGAACGACCCCTGCTTGTTATATTGGATACCGATTTTGCTTATAGACTGGATGATGGTTAATTGCGTGAATTGTGGTATCGCTACTAACCGTAGCAACGCTATTGGAAGTGTGCATTTAGATGATGAAGCAGTTCTTTCTGTAATAAGGCATGGACTGGTCGTCGAACAGTGAGTACTTATCTATAGTTGTACTATTATTTTTCAATTGGTACTGATTTGTAGCGTTACTTACACGCTCATATAGAAGGGCTCCAATGAATGTTCGAAACGTTTCGATCAATTAAACGATCGACTAAGTAAATCAGAGATAGTTTTTAACTCTGTGTTATTCTTTACCTATTGAAAAACACACAGCCAGGGCGAGTCATTGACTGAAAACATGTCTGCTATTCTAACATTATATACGGTTTCTCTTTCAGATTGACAATGTAGATCATGTGTGTTCTTCTTGTTGGAATCTTGCAAATGATACACTGAGAGCTGAGCAACAAGAAATAAGTTCCAGTTCTACTACTACGGTTGGACATCGAAGTGTGTGTGACTCTGTGGCCACTCAATTCTTCGGACACGCTTTCACACTTTGTTTGTTTCAATATTAGTACTGAATGTGAAGCTCGGATCCATAATGTTATTTGCGAATGGATAATGCCACGAATGGTAACTAACATTTATATAGCTCCATGTGTTATTGAGTTTACCATATAATAGACTTGTATAATTCATGTATGGTTATTTCTACAGGTGGAACTGACCAGCCGCTTGTGTCATCCCTGTTGGATGAGAGCTGATAGGGCCAGTCGCCATTTTATCTCTGGACCATCTACCTCGAGTGTGGCTCCTACTGTAGAGGATTCACCTCAAATTCTGATGGAAGATCCTCCACTGCAAGTGAGAAATGTAGTGTCTGATACAACTACTTACACAGACCAAATTGTTCTGCCTGACTATGTTAGGGCTATCGAAACACAGTCGAGATGCTTTATTGAAGGATGTCAGGGCCGAGAAAGGAATAGAATCTCAATAGCAATTAGAAAGGTAATGCTGCAAAAATATAACTATTACTAGCTGCGCCCCGCGGTTTCACCCGCGTAAGTTTTGATCCCGTGGGAATATCGGGATAAAAAGTATCCTATGTGTTATTCTGATGTATAAGCTATATTACTGTAAAGTTTCATCAAAATCCGTTCAGTAGTTTTCGCGTGAAAGAGTAACAAACATCCATACATCCATACATACAAACTTTTGCATTTATTATATTAGTAGGATATTCCACAAAACAATCGTCTCTGTGTTTATCACAAACATATAGATTCGGTGCAATTCATTAGTGGAGCCCTTGACAATTATTTGAATGTTTTCAATGCGGTGCATATTCAAGATATGTTATCACTAAAAACTTCAAGCCACGTTTTTGTAGATTTTGATGATCTCGATGATTTGGATGATGGCATTGTTCATTTTTGGACTGGACTAAATAAAAATCAATTTAATATTCTATTTAACGAGGTTACTCCATTTAGTAACATTAGAAAGGGACGTACTGCACTAGGTGTTTACTTAATGAAATTAAGAACTGGTGATTCCAATGATCGTATTGCAACAATGTTTAAAATTCCAAGAAGTTCACTGGAAGTATTGATGGGACAGGCACGTGATATCCTATCAGAGTTTTTTGTGCCACACCATTTGGGTTTTCACCATTTAAATAGGAAACAAGTATTAAATAAAACACTTTTAATCCCAAAGGGCTTGTTTGGGACCTTTGAGGGGCAAGAAAGACCAGTGGCCATTTTTGATGGGACATACACATATGTTCAAAAAAGTTCCAATTATTCATATAAAAAAAACATAGAGTCTACACAAATACATCAATCTGGTGAAACCATTTATGATAGTATGTACAGATGGCCATATCATCGACGTTTTAGGTCCCTATCCAGCAACGACATCAGATGCTGATATAATTAAATGTGAGGTTCAAAAACCAAATTCTGAATTAAAAGAATTCTTTAGACCTGGTGATGCATTTATTCTAGATAGATTATTTAGAGACGCCTTGCCCATATTAAATGACTGTGGTGGTTACAGAACATTCGTGCCTGGTACATTACAGGCAGGTGAAACAAAAATGTCTACATTAGTAGCTAATAAATCACGAGCTGTGACCATTTGTCGATGGGTTGTAGAAGTGGTCAATGGCCGCTTTAAAAGAGATTACAAACTACTCCGGCAAGACTATTTTAATGTATCAAGTAAACATTTAATGAAAGATTTTGAAGTGGCCACAGCTCTAATGAATAGATTTCACCCTCCTATTAGAAATCGCCCTGATGCTGTGGAAATTCTTAACACAATTAATGAGAAAATGCATGTAAATAATGCTTTGGCCGATGTTGTGCAGCAAAGTAATTTAAATAGACGTAGAGCTCATTTCACAAGCATCAATGGCCAAAGTAACTTAACGGATTTTCCACAGCTCAGCTTTTCTGAACATATATTGATATCTCTAGGTACATATCAAATAAAACAGGCACGGTCGTATTTTGGAGAGCATGTAAGGGCAAATGGCAGATTTTAAATAGAAGTATGTAGGGAGGTGGACAGCGACCTACTAAGAGAGTTGTCATCTACAAACAATTTATACTTATTAAGAGGCTGCATTCGGTCAAGACATGTAAGCGGAAAAATATATTTTATTTATATTTTAGTTGACAGCTCTCTTACTAGTAACGAAGCTATTATACAATATTGTTGTAACTGTATTGTGGGCAGGCGAACAGTGGGTTGCTGTGCTCATGTAATGGTGGTAATCTGGTACCTTAGTTGGGCAAGGTACCAAAATACCATCACGCCTCCTGCACCATTCCTCGATGATATATTAATTGAGTATGAAAATGAAGATGAATAAAATATAAAAAAAAAACTTTTTATTTTACCTAACTCTCTTTTTTCCCTCTCACAGAGAAGAGGTCTGTGTCCCAGCAGTGGGAACATTTATAGGCTGATGATGATTGCTTACGGTGGCAGACGAGCTTGCGGCCCAGCTGATTGTACGTGGTTATCGTCGCCCATGGATCTTAGCAATAGGGGCACAACCATAACGCTGCATACCGAAAAAGAGATATAGCAGGTGCTATGCGACCATTAAAGACAAATGTGTTTCTCGTATTCCTGTTATTACAGCGGCACCTTCAAAACATTAAAGACAAATGTGTTTCTCGTATTCCTGTTATTACAGCGGCACCTTCAAAACATTAAAGACAAATGTGTTTCTCGTATTCCTGTTATTACAGCGGCACCTTCAAAACGGAACACACTGCTTCTTGGCAGGGTTAGTAAACTCCTTATTTAATAATATGCTAAGAGTAACATACAAATATGTTTTTAAACAGTAAAATCAGTGTATCTATCTGATTATGGTATTTACAATACATTTTTTCGTAATATTCAATACAATTCTTACCATCTGCCGCATAACCTAACCTAGTCACCCAAAAACTTATTTCCTCCCTAATTCCCATAGAATTTTGAAAAAAATCTTTCTAATATTAATATGTATGTGTGTTATCTATTATATAACACATAAATGATTCCTGTACAACGTTTGGCCCAACGATGTATGGATTTCTGTCGACGATGTCCTTTGACAGATTGTGGTAGCTTGATGTGCTGGCGTCTGTAAACACATACCTACATATATAAACAGACAAGAAAAAAACAGAACAGAAAAATAGGTACAAAGGTGATGCTTATTTCTTAAGAAATCTCTTCCAGCATACCTGCGATAGGACAATAAATAGAGAGATGTAAGTAGGCTGTGCTTTATGGACCGGTGATTTGTTTTGGTCAAGTATACTTAGGTACTAACCGTTTTAGTCATCTAGTGTGTTTTTGTAAATCCCAAATCTAGCAAAACCATAGGTGCTGAGAAACAAATCGCCCAAAGTTTCTTCCGGGATTGGTGGGATAATGGGAGTATTAATGCACTAGTGTTTGTTAGTGCCCTCGTATACAGTATACACTCGGGCATCAACATAACACTCGTGTATTAAGGGCCTTAGGCCCCTCGCCCACGGCGACTTTCTGTAGCGATGCTGTCGCGCGTTTCGTAAACTCGCGACTGCATCGCTACTAACGCGCATCAGTCGCATTTACAACTCGCTACAGAAGCGATGCCTACGCGCTACACGCGCTACAGCATCGCGACTGTATCGATGCAAACGCGCGACCGTGTCGGACGACATCGGGGAGAGTACGGAGGGATGGTGGCCTAATGTTGCCTCAACGGAGTCCATCTTGCAACTGTGCCATTTTTGTGTCGTTACTGAATCATCCCGACAGAAGCGCGACAGTATCGCGTTTGCATCGCGACTGAGAATCGTGGATTCGTGGATTCGTGGTGTGGGCGCGGCCTAGTGATGGGTAATGGAAAAATTTCGGAAGGAAAAGAAAAGAAAAAAAATATTTTTCCAATATTTTTCCAATACTTTTCCGATATTTTTCCAAATCAAAAAGCTGACTGTAATTAGAAAAAAAATAAGACTATTCAGTGTACCCTGAAAAATTATCGATATTCAAACGAAATTAAAACTTAAAACTCATGCTGATTAACTAACTGCATGAGAAAATCGTGGAATTAGAAATAATACGAGTATGTACTGACTGAGCGGGTTGACAAAATTGCTTTAATTTCATTATATTGGAATATACAAAATAAAAATAATGAAGAATTGTCTGATCATAATATTGAGGAGGAAGATGAAAACCCACCGGCTGAAGGTTTATTGTTTGTAGATGCAGATGCAGTAGAAAATATTGGTCATGATACACTTTTTACCAGTGATGATTCGGATTCTTCAACAGAATAGATATGTTGTGCGTGTAATTAATGATGCCGATTCTCTTGTCACAAATGCGTCTAAACTAGACTAAAAATCACCAAAATTTAGTTTATTCTTGTCAAAAGACGATTTCCCATTCTGAAACTAACTAAAGTGACACAACTTAACTAAATTTTAATTTGACAGCACTAAGATTGCACTGAGATATTAGTTTAGTGAAAATAGTAATTTTGCTATTCTGAATTTGAGATTTTTCACCTAAAATTTATATTGGCCCCGATTCTGTTGTTCACAAACTAAACTAAATTTAAGTTCAGTGCATCTTTTTCTTTCTATTTCACTAAGAAAAGGACAGAAGATAAATATTAGTTTAGTTCTGTCAAATTAGTCAGCGCCTGACGTAAATTGACGTATTTTTAGTAGCCAATTTTTTAATCACGTCTAAACTTGTCTATGGATTATCTAATTTGACCGGACTGAACTAATATTTATCTTCTGTCCTTTTCATAATGAAGTAGAAAGAAAAAGATGCACTGAACTTAAATTTAATTTAGTTTGTGAACAACAGAATCGGGGCCAGTTTCTAACTAAATCTGACTATTTTTAGTCGCGACTAAAAGGTGTGGAATAAGATTAGTTGGCATGAACTAAAATTCACACCAACACCTCGACTTCAGATGCAAAAACAGTACTGTTTTTATATTTTATTTTGCTTATATCTCGAAAACGGTGTGTCCTATCGCAAAAGTAATGAAAATTTCGACCCCCTTAATAAAATCCACAAACCCCTAAAACTCAACACGTTGATAATAATTTTTCATATTTTCCATACAAAAGTGAAAAATTCCATACAAATGAGGTTGAGGTTGCCCCACTGCGCATCTTCGGCTCAAAAAAAAACACGGGGAGGGGCCCATGGCTAAATAATAACAGCCGCACAGGTCGATCGATCAGGTTAAGCTACGCTTGCCGCGGTTGGTTTGTGGATGGGTGACCATCTTTACATACCCCCCCCCCCCTCCCCCCTCCGTGCCTAGGAAAGCAAGTTAAGCCGTTGGTCCCGGCTGTCATTCGTGGATCTTTGACAGTCGTTACGGGTAGTCAGAAGCCCGAAAGTTTGACAACCAGTCTTACCAAGAGGTATCGTATTACCCAGTAACTGGGTTGTGGAGGTCAGATGGGCAGTCGCTCCATGTAAAACACTAGTATTCAGCTGCATCCGGTTAGACTGGAAGCCGGAGCCAACATAGTTTGGAAAAGGCTAGGCTAGAAAATAAGTACCTACTTTTTGGCTGAATGCACAAACCGTGCGAAACCAAACAAAAAAAAAGTACCTACTTACCACGCGGAGTCGCGATTGTCAAATTCGATTTGATTGTGTCATAATTATTTTTAAATTTAGAGATATTTTAATGCAGAATAGTTCTAAGATTCTCATAGCCAAAAGTAAGGAATTTTAGTGATAGTTTAGTTCGGTGTACAAGAGAATCGGCCCCAATGCTTACTAAATCTACGTCTTTTAATTTTTTTTGAATGTTAATAAAACCCTTTAAACCATGTGTTATTTAACTTCCCATAATCAAAATTGTACAGTAAACAATATTTTTCCAACCGAAAAGACTTCAACCCCTTTTAAATGTTGTTTTCGTAAATTCATGTTTACGAAATTTATCATTCAACTATATAAATAAGTATTCGGGCCAATTTTTATGTTTATAGAAAAAAGGAATAAGATTTATGACTTAAAGATTATTTATATCGATTTCGAGTTATTCGAGCCACACAGTAAAATCCTGCCCTGCAAAATTGACTACCCTTTTTCACCTTGTAAGATTTTTCCGAAACACCCTTATAGGTACAAGTATTCTTTATTTTTGGTCTTACGTAGGTATAAATACTGAGTTTAGAGTTAATCGGACTGCGCGTTAAATTCTTCCATACAAACTTTGACACCGCCAATTCTCCTTTAGAGGGTAGTTGAGAAAAACAAAAATGACAAAGTTCGTAATTTACATAAATATGTATTCGTACCAAGTTTCAAGTTTATTAAGTCAAGAACTAAGATTTTTCATACAAACAAAAATCCTCCTTTTCACCCCCTTTAAGGTCCAATTTTTAAAAACCCCTTCTTAGTACTCCCCTACATTGTGAAAAAAGCCGTGTGTAAAATTTCACGTTCCTAGACCCAGTAGTTTCGGCTGTGCGTTGATAATATGTCAGTCTGTCAGTCAGTCATTCATTCAGTCAGTCAGTCAGTCATTCATTCAGTCAGTCAGTCAGAAAATATGAGGTATATAATCTAAGGTTAAATATAAATAAAACCCTTTAATTCAAGTGTTATTTTACTTCCTGTTGTCAAAATTTTAGAGTAAACAATCCATCCATTATTTTTATAAAAATAAACGGAAAAATTTCCATGATTTGAAAAATTTCCGAAAATTACCCTTCACTAGCGCGGGCAAACAACTATCGACCGCATCACGACTGTGTAGATGCGAATGCGTGACAGCGTCGCTACTGCATCGCTACAAAAAGTCGACGTGGGCGAGGGTCACTTTATGAACCCTACTTCTCATTAACGGCTTGCTTAGAAGGTCTGAAAAAAATATATTGTTGCTATAGATTCATGCACAACATTTCTGATACAGGATTTTTTCGTATGGCTATACTTTTGCCTTAAAAAAATATTTACCAAAACGCTATTTTTGTCTAATATTCCCTTCTACTTCTAAACGGGTTTGATGTTTGGAAATCTTTTTACACTGAAAAATTGATGGTCAGAGGTACTACATACCTACAACGTGTAACGTTAAATGCACAAAAACCTAAAAACAGTTTGTTCATAATTGACTACTGAATCGATTTCAGTAACTTTTAATATACCTACTTTGGTAGGTTTTTTTTTTCATAAATTATGTATTTTGCCATACAATCCGCCGATTGAGCCAAAGAAAATTAAGTCTTATTTTATGGCTGTAAGATTCGATTTAAATGCATAAAGTAATGCTAGGATCAACACGATTTTCTTAATAAAAATAGTTAGCTTTAAAAAAATAGTTTTGGTCACTGTATTATGCTTATAACTCAATATTCTAATTGGGGTGTATGAGGTTTTGCGCATATAACGTTACACGTTGTTTATGAAACAGCTATTGTAAATCAAGAAAATGTCCCCACTTTGAGATAGCTATTAGGTATTCTGTGATAGAGGTGCAGAGAGGTGCTTTGCGCGCAGCGCGGGCGCGGGCGGGGCCGCGGGGCGTCAGACGTCAGTCGACTCAGTCGTGCGCTAGCATTGAGACGGGATTGCCGTATCGCTCGCTGCTCCGCCCCGGCTGTCGAACGACTACGCGCGTTTGTTTGTGTTAGTGCAAATATTTACGAACGAATTGTATCAGTGTGCGTTTATAGACTAGCTCCACAAAGTACTTAGAGTACAGAAGTCCATCTACATGCAAAGTGCGCTCGAGCAACGCACACACAGACACCGCTCATGGACACGATATTTCGGACTGCTTGGGAAGTTGGGACTAGTGCGAGCGTGCGTGAGTGCCATCCACTTGATGAGACACGCGTCTGTGAAGTGCAATAATAGAGCAACAAAAAATGGCTATCTAAGCTCGATTTATATAATAGTTCCCTATTTTGAATCAGTTACGAAGTAACTTTTTTGTTAGGTAAATTCACGCCACCAAATATTACGTAAGTTGAAAACAAGATTTTTTTGTTTGTCATTTGATAGGTTTAGGTCTAAAACGGATAGGGCAAAATAAATTGTGTAAATAGGGTAATCCCTTTAGAAGTTATTATGGATTTTCGATAGTGAAAATTGACAAATGTAAAATTTTATATGTTCTGTTCTGTAAACTTTTTGTAAAGTAATACTATGTTTATTGTTTTGATTTAATATTTTAGAATAAGCTCAACAATAAATCAAACATCTAGATACAAGTGCCACTACCACGATAGTTTTTTGTGCTTAGGCCAAAGTTGACAACCCTAGCGCGACCGCCGAGCCACAAAATACAGAGAGTACAGAGGCCTACGCTCGGCGGTCGCGCTAGGGTTGTCAACCTTGGCCTAAGCACAAAAAACTATCGTGATAGTGGCACTCGTATCTAGTTGTTTGATTTATTGTTGAGCTTATTCTAAAATATACAAAACAATAAACATAGTATTAAATTACAAAAAGTTTACAGAACCAAACAAAAAATTTTTCATTTGTCAATTTTCACTATCGAAAATCCATAATAACTTCTAAAGGGATTATTACCCTATTTACACAATTTATTTTGCCCTATCCGTTTTAGACCTAAACCTATCAAATGACAAACAAAAAAATCTTGTTTTCAACTTACGTAATATTTGGTGGCGTGAATTTACCTAACAAAAAAGTTACTTCGTAACTGATTCAAAATAGGGAACTATTATACAGAGTTGATACGACCGAGGGGCATTAAATTACACTACGTATACTATACGTGTTTAGTATTAATTCGATACGGTATAAAAATAAAATGCGCCATAAATGAGAATTTTTTTTTTTCAAACAAACTAAATAGTTTACAAATCAGAGTAAAACGCAACCACCCTTTGTAAATAAAGGAGAAACCCAAACTTCATAAAAACTTGGGCCTGGTGACTGACCTTGGATACCTACCTAACAAAGTGACAACGTCCAACGTCGCGCGCGGGCAGTAACTCGAAACACATGGTGGATTTCCCAAACTGCAGTTCCGGAGATTTTGCCGATTCCAGATGCGCCGGTCCGAGTAAAAGTACTCTCATAGGTCCATACTAAATTAGTTAAGAAATGACGGTCTTCGGATGTTTTATTTAGTAGCCATTGGCAGTAACTGTTGCTGATCGGCAAGTCTCTCGATAACAAAGTTTGCACCTTCCGATATTTAGAAGGTTTGCGTTTTTTACGTTTTAGAACCTTGTGGATAGTTCTATGGCAACATCTAAACTGCCGGGCGGCTCTGTGGAGACTCGTCGAGCTGCGGGAAAAATTGTCTAAAATTCTTTCGTCCCAAGCAGCGGGCATTTGCCGCGGTGGCACTACCTCCTGTTACAGCACTATACGTTTATTGTCCCGTAATCTTTGTACTGCCAACTGTATGGTGCGGGCATTCCTAGGGCAATTGCGGCTATTACCATACCTTTCTCTGTAAGTTCGTAGAGCTAACGTTGCGTTTCCACGGCATTCGCCGTAGATTAAAATCATATCAGTGTATTCTGACACCGTGTCAGTTACACGAGGTATTTTGAACACTTTAATTATACACACACAACCAAAGTTTAACTATCACAATAAAAACAGTCAATTACAAAAAAAAAAAAAACACTAACACTAAATAATAATAATCCCAAGTTGCGTGTCCTGTCACAATAAAAAAAAGGAATACTGTCTTAAACTTATTTAGTGTCCAATCACAATAACAAAACAAAATCACAAGTATTGTCAGCGCACGAGTTCGACAAAACAATAAGGGCGCAGGAGCTTCCGCGTACGTACCTACGTTCCGGAAGGGTAGCGTCGGCGCACTGAAAAAACAAGTTTTTTGGAGGCCCCACTTACTGATCGCAAGCACAAAATACAGAGAGTACAGAAGTCAAACTACATACAAAGTGCGCTCGAGCAACGAACACATAGACACCGCTCACGGACACGATATCTCGGACTGATTGGGATTAGTGCGAGCGCGAGTGCCATCCGCTTGAGACACGCGTCTATGAAGTGCAAAAATGGAGCAATAAAAAAAAATTATAACTGTTCAGTGGACGGTTGTTTAAATTCAACATTAAACGGTGAATTGTCGTTTTTTAATCTACCAGTTGTTTCGGAGAGGTAAGTAGGTATTTGCTTGTATTTCGATGGTTTGTATTAACGTAACACAGTAGTTAGGTAGGTAGGTAAGCGCCCCGGCCCCCAGTCCCGCGCCGTAAAGTAAAAGCGAACATGACTTTGTAGCACTTTGTGACAAATTTGTAATGTAACAATAAGATTAAAATTAAAATATTTTAGTTATTATTGGTTTTTTCGTTTCTCATCAATAAATCAAACAACTAGATGCGAGTGCCACTACCACGATAGTTTTTTGTACATAAGCCAAAGTTTACAACCATAGCGCGACCGCCGAGCGTGGACTTCTGTACTTTCGGTATTTTGTGTCGCAAGGATCTAAGATACAATAGCAACACACTGACCTATTTCTATTTCTTTTACGCACGTGATGTTTTGCTAATAGGATTGTCACTCTCTTATGTGCGTATTGGTTTATGACTTGCGTAAGAGCGGCAACAACGTATTGTAGATTTATCGTTTTATTTCTTACATAATCAGCTGTTAGGAAAAATACATCGTGTTCAAACGGGGCAGAAACTTAAAAAATCATTTGCGACTAAACTACTGTTTCAATTTAATTGATTTTTGGTAAAGAGCTTGATAATGATACCTAGTATAGGCAGTTTAAAGGAAAGCCCATCTGTCGTATCAACTTTGTATAAATCGAGCTTAGATAGCCATTTTTTTGTTGCTCTATCATTGCACTTCAGAGACGCGTGTCTCAAGCGGATGGCACTCACGCTCGCACTAGTCCCAACCAGTCCAAAATATCGTGTCTAGGGATGTAAAGCAGTAAAATTACCACGGTAAAATACGGTAAAAAACGTTTTTTACCGTAAATTTCGGTATTTTACGGTAAGAAACGGTAAAAAACGTAAAAATCATAGTTTTACGTTCTACAAACATAAATACGGTAATGAATGAGTGTGTTTGTATGTACCTTACTCTTTCACTATGTATATGAATATGAATTATTCAGTTCAAATATGAATACATAATAATAATAATAAAATAATAATAATAATAATAAATTAAATATATGAATTATACCACGTCATCGATTTAATAATATATGTATGTTATGTGCAAAGGCCAGTAAAAATTAAAATTTTAGTTTTTGGAAAATTACTTGTATTTAGTATTAAACTAACTACAATCAACAATTTAAATAATAAAATTAAACAAATGACAATACAAAAAAAAAGAAAAATAAAATAAATCTATAATCTATCGCATTTTGCCGTACAACTTGACGGAGCGCACTTGTCAGCAACGTCGCATTTTGATTTTGTAACCCCACGCGCGCGTGATATAAAATAAATTAAAATTTAGAATTTTATGCCACCGGTAATTTTACCGTAAATTACGGTAAAATTACCGTATTTTAGCGTATTTTAGCGTATATTAGCGTTTTCGGTAAAATTACGTAATTTTGCAACCGTAATAGTGTCTATGAGCGGTGTCTATTTGTGCGTTGCTCGAGCGCACTTTGTATGTAGATTGACTTCTGTACTCTCTGTATTTTGTGGCCGAACGTAGGTATGAAAAGTGAAGTACATACACGTGATTGACTTCTGTACTCTGTATTTTGTGCTAGCTCGCCGCGGAGGGCCCATTTCTATTGTGCGCGTGGACGCTTTCTTAGTGGTGCCATTTCTAAATACTCTTTTTGTTTTTATTGTAAACACCCTTGCATTTTTATCGTTTTAATCCTTAAAAGGGGTTATTATGGCTTGACTTTAGTATAGTGCCGCAAGAGTTGCGGGCTAAAAAGGGTCAAAGCTGGTAGGGCTTGGGTCCCCGATTGTAACGCTACCACTCTTATTACAAGGTAATGCATATTTTTCGAGAAATTAATAAAAATTATTTCTAACCTTAATCAGATAAAAGGGAAAACGAAACGTTATTATGGGCGATTGACAACCAAATCTGTACAGTATGTCCAGTATATTCTCTGTCGTCTATAATAATTGTTGAAACGGAACGTAAAAAAAAAAACTACGCCATTTGCGTCTTAAGGTTAAAATAGGTCGAACCTGATCCAAAACCGAATCGGGGCACCCCGACTCCACGTAGTCTTTTAGCTGTTACCCCTAAAGTGTTTATAAAAAACCGGAGGCGCGGAGGGAGAGCAGCCCCCGCCCGCTGTAACAAAGCATAGCAAGCCGAAGCTGCGGAGGTGAGCATGGGTGCCTATCCTTTGTTACGTAAGGGCGAAGGGGCTGCACTTCCCGCAGCGCCGGAGACGTTGCAGAAACAACTTTGTTTTGATAATAAGTGTTTTGAGGTTAAGTTACAATAATCAATTTTTCATAAGAATGGTGCGTTACCTTTTCATGGGAATGGTACCAGGGAAAAGGGGCAACGCCCCCCTTCCCACGTCCCACTGCCTACCCCCTTCTCCTGCCCTTTTAAGCAATTTTTGAGTGTTGAGGGTAGGTTTCAAAAGATCGTTTTTCTCGGAAACGGTGAGTTACCTTTTCATGGGAGAGGTGCCAGGGGCGAGCAGTCAACCCCCCCTCCCTCCCCCCCAAGTACCAACTCCCCCCTCCTGCGGCACTATTCTAAAGTTATACCGTTATTATACTCGTCATTATGAACAAGTTTTACCAAGGGACCAACCCCGAAATCGTGAAAAAAAAATTAGTTGATCCATATATACATTTATTACGTCGAGCTAAGCGAACATACATGTATGATCAGCCCTTTGTTCCGGTTGAGTGTGCATTTTGTGTTACACTGTTACCCATGAAATCATTATTATTTGCTTGCTTTTTTTTTGTAGATTATAATATACTAGCGACCCGCCCCGGCTTCGCACGGGTGCAAATAATTTTAATTTAATGGTTTTTTTTTAACTTGCGGCCAGCCCTTGCCGCCGATACCGCAGCAACCGCTATGTCCCTGCATTTTAAATCTGTAATATCTTCGAAAATATTAATTTAAATAACACGCTGTAAAGGGCCATATTGATCTATATTAAATGCACAATGTATTTAAGGTACTTAATTGGATAAGGATTAATGCTGTATTGCTTAAAATCGCTTCGTAAATAAGCCATCATTTCTCGTAATGTAAAGGGGAAAAAAAATGGTTATTGTGGGTTATCCCTAAGAGATAGACATATACCATCGCGGACTTTTTTGTAGACCTTTTTAAGGTGTACAATACTGTAGTACATTATTTTGACCTATCTCGTAGGGTTCAGCCAGCGTTTGAAAAGTAAACGCAAAAAAATGTGTTTATTTACGACATCACATGCATGCATGTATTATATATATAAACCTTCCTCTTGAATCATTCATCTATTCAAAAAAACGGCATCAAAATCCGTTGCGTAGCGTTCAAAGGGATAGAGAAATCGACTTTGTTTTATACTATGTAGTGGTAATGAAAGTATACAAAAACTTGTAAAACATTTTAAAAGAGTAACGGTGGAGTTTCTTGCCCATTCTTCTCCACACGAAAACTACATTTTGGAATGGGCGACTAGAATCAATTCTATTTTTTAATTTTTAATTTTGACGTTCAAAAGTGCCTTTTAAGTGCCTATTTGAAATAAATGATTTGACTTTGACTTTGACTTTAATAAAGTTTAAGGAGTAGAAACTCCAACTTCCATTAACACGAAAATGGGTATAAATAATCTTTATGTCATAAAAATGTAAACATACCAAATGTTTTTTAAATAAAAAAAAGCCCTGTCGTGATGAAAAGGGAGGATAGTTTATTTGAAACATCTTAAGTAGTTTAACTAAAATATTGGCCCGAATACATATTTCTTTAAATAAATTATAAAGATCGTAAACAATAATTTTCGAAATAACTACCTTTCAAGGGGAGGTGGAGAGGGTGTTAAAGTACGAAAGTCGCGGGCAAAAGCTAGTATATTATATAGTAGGGTTGGCAACCCTAACTGGGATTCACCGAAATCGAATCATTGGTCCGGTGTTCATTGAGGGCACAGAATACCTAATAGTACTTTGAGGGTAACCTCGAAGCGGCCAAATTCCTGGATCTCCTTAGTGGCCTTATATTGGAATACACCGATGAATTATTCCTTGATGTCCACCAAAAGCCACCAGTTACCAGTTAGACGGAGCACCTGCACATTCTGTAGTGAATGCCGGAGTGTCTCTCTGATATATTTGAACAGCAGTGGATTGGCCGATGTGGACTTCGCCGGTGGCCAGCAAGGTC
This sequence comes from Globia sparganii, assembly GCA_949316385.1. NCBI lineage: Eukaryota > Metazoa > Arthropoda > Insecta > Lepidoptera > Noctuidae > Globia > Globia sparganii. The sequence continues at coordinate 22,067,110 of OX438671.1, forward strand.
ACCGAACTCCACACCACTGGATTTTTTTTTATGGGTATTTATGAAAAATGAGGTTTATGCTTGTGATGTGAAAACCGTAGAGGAACTGAGAGATAGAACTACTAGCGCTTTTAATAAATTAAAAGCAATGGCTATCAATAATGACTTGTTATGGAAAGTAAGACACAATATCACAAGACGTTGTCACATGTGTATTAGAGTAAATGGTAGACAATTTCAGCAATTAGAAATTTAATTTAGTGTACATCATGATTGAAGTGTGTAAGTTTTGATTAAGTGTTTATAAAACGTGAACATAGTGATAAAAAAGTCTCGAGGATAGAAAGAGCATTCAGATTATTTTCGTATTTAGTTTGAAAAATAAGATTTTTGAATTTTGATGTAATACCTAATTTGATCATTTTATAAAAAGTGTTTTGGTTAACTAGTAAGTAGGGATCGCATTTTCATTAAGAGTCCCTATCAATTTCGCGGGGTGAAAACAGAAAATCAGTTTTTTTTTAGCGCAATTTTCTCAACAACCTTAAGTTATCTACATTCTTTTTTTAAATACACAGTTATTTATCACCTATTTATCTAGTAAGTCTAAGAATTTAAATTTTAGTACACGAACGATCGAATTTAAGTTTATAAGGCATTATTTAAATATTTTACTACAGTTAAATAACTAGTCAAAATAAAAATATAAACATTGATTTTGGTAGATAAATACCTTAAATTTTAAAATATTTAACGCTTATTATTATTTTCAATAAATTCTTATGCGTAGACAAGGGTTTTGTACATGATTTTATTTGGTTTTTTCAGCGTGATCAACATTTTTTTGCGAGTACTAAATCATTAAATTTTAACTTAAATTTTAACAAAATTGTACACTTACTAATATAATATATGCCCAGTATTTATAATTTTTTTCAGATTGTTATTTGCTGCCAGTAAGTTATAAAAGTAATTGAAAAACATGGTGTTTCGTGCTTACGTAAAAACGTATGTTAGATTTTTATTTTTTGTAATTTATATTAAGTAGTTATCAAAATTTAAAATTGTACACTTATTAGATAAATAGTTGATAAATAACTATGTATTTAAAAAAAAAACTAGTTAACTTAAGGTTATTGAGAAATTTGCGCTGAAAAAACTTGAATTTTCTGTTTTTAGACCGCGAAATTGATAGGGACCCTTAAATGTCGTCATGTCGTCACCACCCGATATAAAAAGAAGGAGAAAGCCCTCTTTAGTTTTTCATTTGACAAGAAGAATGACAAATTATTATTTTCTACGAATTCCTTTATGTTAAACTAATTATATTATATTATTTTTATTGGGGAAACACATTTATTATTTATTTCCATCCATCGCCCAACAACGAGCACCATTGCCTGCAAATTTTCTTTTTTGTTTGAGCCGTTTGGGGTAGAAACACTAGGGCCATGGGGCCCGAGTGCCCACTTAGACATCGCGATTGGTCGACTCTTCACGTAACCAGGGGGCTGGCCTATTTTTTGGCCAAAGAATCAGCATTGCCATACAACGTGGCAATGCTGCCAGCCTTTTGGGCACGTTTCCTGTTGACAGCGATGCGGACGAATTTTTTGATGCCCTTTGATTATTTCCCCTTCTTGTTACCCATTGGGGAAAAAATTACCGATTAGTAACACTGTAACTCAATGCCACGTTTTTTCCCCAACAATTTACACTGTAACCTGCGGTATAAAAAATAATGGTTTCTATAAGGCCGATCTTGGGACTTGTGGCACCCCGACTTGGGTTAGGTTAGGTTCCTTGAAACCTTGTAGACAGAAATAGGGGCCCCGCGAAGCGGGGCTCCGTCGACTACGTCTTATTTATTATTGCTTGTAAACCAACTTAGACCTTAGATACTCGTCAAAAGCGTGGGGTGCTTTTTATATCATATTTCTATATTAACTCTATATTTACAAATAACTACTAATTACACACATCAAAAGTGTCTAGGGATCAACATATATTTTTGCAATAACTTTTCTCCTGATTGATATTAATTAAAATTTTCTTTAAGGATTCATCAAATAAAGTGTTTTCGTTTGTCACAGTAACGATAAACCAAGTCACCTTTGCATTAATAAAGAAATTTGCCATTTTCCTAATAAAGGGATTTTTGACATTTGAACCACTAACACAAAAGTTCGAAAAAAAGACTGAAATAACAGTTTTCTCTAAAATTTTATTGGGTAACTTAAACAATTAATAATCCGTGTTTCTACCGCGAACACTAACAACACAAGAACATCGGTTTGGCATACTCAAAATGAGTTCATCCAAATCACGCTGTGGAATGGCCGCCCATGTTCGTTGCAACAACAAAAAAAGGTCTTCTTGCGACTGGATACCCTCCATATTCGGCAGAGCTCTTCTCTGTAGCATATCCCATGCATGCTCAATCGGGTTCAAGTCTGGCGACTGAGCAGGCCAGGGCAGGACATTGATGTTAGCTGCGGCGAGAGTCTGTCTTACAACTCTTGCGGTGTGCGGTCGTGCATTATCATGCATTAACTGAAATAAGGGACCGATTTGCACTTGTAGAGGAACGATGACGTCTGATACAATCGTCTCAGCATAAATTTGAGCGTTGAGGTTGCCTCTGATCCAAATCAACTCAGTTCTTCCGCCGATCCAAATACCCGCCCATACCATGATGGTTCCACCACTATAAGGATGGACTTCCTGGCAGGATTTTAATCGCTGTTGGCGTCCAGGGGTTCTCCAGTGTCGTATACGTCTTGTATCCGGTCTCATACCAAAACGAGACTCATCAGAAAAGCACACGAAACGCCATTGTTCTTCTGCCCAATTTCTGTGTTCAAGAGCCCATTGATATCGAATCCTACGATTGTGCATTGCTATAGGTGGTACCCGTAGCGGTCTTCGGGAATGAAGGTTCACTTCATGCAAGCGGTTTCTGACTGTTTGGTCGCTAATTAAGTTCCCTGAAGAGTGATGAAGCCTCACGGCTAACATCATGGCGGTTATTGTTGGAGCTCTTCGAGTTAAGATTTGAATGTATCGGTCTTGTCTGCGTGTGGTGCAGCGATACCGTCCTCCATGGCGCTCAGCCACGGTACCAGTGCTTCGGTAACGTGTCCAAAGTCGACTGATAACACTCTGACTTGTATTCAGAGCTAAAGCCACAGTACGTTGCCGGGAACCAGCTTCTATCATTCCCACGGCTCTGAGCATTTCTTCCCTGCTTAAATGACGTCGCCGCTCCATAATAACGTTGGTTTTAATCAGTAGTAAGGAAACAGTAGCACTAATAATGTCTTCAATGCGTTGTATGTTTTTATAGGGAAAATATTGACAGCTGATTTTCATCTTTTACTCGAATTTGATTCACAGTTCCTGATTCAAATTATGAAATGCACCAAAAAGGATCCATATAAATTTATAAAATCATAAATTTATTACAAAGCCACATCTCAATCTCAAGAAATCCGCATAAAAATGCTTGATCCCTAGACACTTTTGATGTGTGTATATATTTACAACAATCAATATCGAGCACCCCACGCTTTTTTACAATGAAATTAATTTTCTTTTCATAACTTCCTACTAATATAATAAACGCGAAAGTTTGTGAGGATGGATGGATGTTTGTTACTCTTTCACGCAAAAAGTACTGAACGGATTTTGATGAAACTTTACAGTAATATAGCTTATACATCAGAATAACACATAGGATACTTTTTATCCCGATATTCCCACGGGATCGAAACTTACGCGGGTGAAACCGCGGGGCGCAGCTAGTTATTTATATTTTAGAATTTTTGAAAATTACCTATTGAAACATATTGAGTTAGTATAGTTTTTATAACAGTTGAATAAAATATAAATATAAAAGTTATTTTCTGATTTTTAGTTCAATTTTAAAGCGTGTTTTTTTTTAGCTTTTTTAAACTATATTTTTTATACCGCAGGTTACAGTGTAAATTGATGGGAAAAAAACGTGGCATAGAGTTTTATTGAGTAGATAATATAGATTGAATAATAATTTGCATTGAGCGCAAAGTACTATCACTTTGCGCTCAATGCAAATTATTATTCACTCTATACTATATTTTCCCTTTCACATAATTCATTTTCAGCAAGAGAGTAGGTTGTTTATGTACATACAGGGTGCAATTGAAGTCATGGGCATTATTTTAACCTAAGGTACTACTCATGATACTAATTGCATTTGGGCTACTATTACGCAAATCAAAAATATTATTAATGCAAGTATGGAAAACCTTAAAATGTAGTAAGTCATATAAAGTATCAAACACTTTGCGCTTCTCGATAGCAAATGCGTAGGTACATTACGCCGTACGCGTCATTGGGCGTGAATTCTTTGACCCCGCCCGACTCACGTGACATTCGTAAGTTGCCAATGAATTGATTCATAATAAATTCCAACTTTCCCTTCGTACTTTGCCGGCTTAGGACGGTCAAAACTACGTCAACTAACATTAAAAAATTAACAATAAAAAATACATTAAAAAAAAACATTTACGTACCTAGCTTGTGGATTGTTTTGAAAAAACCTTATTTGTCGGTAAAGTGACAGAGGGTAAACGGGTGCTCTTCCACGAGCTTGTGCATGTGCCAGCACGTGAAAAGACGAAAAATCCAACAGGTTCTTAGTGGTTCTGGTGGAAAGAGACCCCGTGAAGGAATAGGGTCGTTTGGGTTGCGGCGATGGAACATTCAAATCAAATCAAATCAAATCAAAATATTTTATTTCATATAAGCCTACAAGGGCACTTATGAAACGTCAGAAGCTAGGTGCACGAGTCATACTAAATTTCTTGTGCGATCGTAAATTACAACCATTTGTGGGTATTGTTGGTTGGTGTACCTAGCCTGCACATTACGCGATCGAGGCATCGTATACACAAACACACACACAACACACAAATACTACACTAACACTTAATACACTGCAATCCAAGCACCGTATGACGCGAGCGGCGAGTACGGCGATTACATCACGGGATCAATAAATCAATTACGCGTCAATGCACCTGCGCAGTCGTTATGACACTGGTTCCGGGTTCATGTTGCGGCGGGAAGCAGACCCCGCGCGGGGGTGATATTCGTATTTTTGCGAGTGAGGGAGTGGGACGGAGAGAGTTCAGGGAATCCCGCCGGACGGCATGTCTTTTAGCCCATTGTTATTATTACTTGTAAGGAAAAACCCGCGCGCGCGCAGGTGATGTTTGTTTACATTTCGCTTTGCGCTGTACTGCGCTTTAAGATTTTGATACTTCAACATTTATTGGCGTTAACGAAGTATTTTGTTTTAATTACTTTAAGTGTTTATTTGCAATAATAAGCCTTGTGCAATTTGACTTACTAGATTTTTAAGGTTTTCCTTAATTGCATTAATAATATTTTTGATTTGCGTATTAATAGCCCTAATGCAATCAGTATCGTGAGTAGTGCCTTAGGTTAAAATAATGCCCATGACTTCAATTCCACCCTGTATACAGGGTGGCCGGGGAGTTGACGTTCAAACGTAAAATTTAGATACTCTATGATGAGGAGTATCTGAATCCCCCCATGTACGAGTATGTTCTATACGATTTTTCGTAGTTTTCGAGATATAATTTTTTTAATGATTTTTTTCGTAATTTTCACCCAACATGAGTTTTTGATTTTTTTCTCGTTAGTTGAACATTTCTGGTTCAGTTTTTTTGTGATAACTAATTAGCATAGTCTAACCTAACACCCTAAAAAATATGGTTTATCTAGGAATTGCAGAACTTACTTAGAATTTATTCGAAAGTTTTTTCACTAACACAAATTTTCAAAGTACTTATCAAAAAAAAAAATTAAATGGGGAGATTTTGAGTTCAAAGTAATTTTAAAAACTTCCTAATACATTAAACTTTAAAACAAGGCCAAATAAAGTTAGGGTTAACAAGAGTTTATTTTCTGTAACTGACCTTCAAAGTAAATTGAACTGAACCAAAAATTTTCAACAGAACGAGAAAAAAAATCGAAAACTGATGTTAGGTGAAAATTACAAAAAAAAAATCATTTAAAAAATTCTATCTCGAAAACTACGAAAAATCGTAGAACATACATGGGGGTGATTCGGATACTCCTCATCATAAAGTATCTAAATTTTACGTTTGAACGTCAACTCCCCGGCCACCCTGTATTTTCAGCGAATTGAAGATGTACTTTTTGGATAGGTGTAATATTATACAACTTTCGCAGTAGATTAACGCAGTTTGACTGACCTCAACATATAGGGTGACTGGTAATTAGTGACCGATACCTAAACACGTGATTGTACTCATGATAACAAACAACTTTTACTATGGGACCAAACCTGAATTCGCGAAAAAAATCTGCTGTTCAGTACCTACATTTTGACCAGTTAGGCGATCATAAATGACTGAACAGCAGATTTTTTTCACAATTTCAGGTTTGGTCCCATAGTAAAAGTTGTTTGTTATCATGAGTACAATCACGTGTTTAAGTATCGGTCACTAATTATCAGTCACCCTATATATCATTCATTTGGATGAACAAGGTATTAACTCTAAAGAATCATGCCCACTGTCCATACAGTGATTGACCTGTCACTTGATTCGTTTTACAGGTCGCGTCTACCTCCAACTAGTATTATATAAAAACAAGTATCGTTTATAATAACACAATAACTTATCATCTTTTCATTTAGCGGCCAGGAAAAAATGCTATTATGTAAATAAGTTTTTGAGGTTATAACTGCTGTCGGATAGTTTGACAGCTGTTATAATCTCAAAAACTGTACGATAATTAGAATCTAATTGATTCCAAATCGCTTAGAGAATAACAATCACTCAGAAATAAATCCCTCATAGAGTATAGTAATATCTTCAATGTAATATCATCATCACCAAATCGGCGCGCGGTCGCAAACAGCAGTTATATTCTCGTAATATCCCGCCGACGACGTCTTAGATAAATCACAAAGCACTAAATCGGTATCCGTATGATGCAGGCCAAAGCAATCGTAAGTGGTAGGTATCGAAGTCTGTGGAAAATGCAAAAGTTGTAAGGGTATCAGAAATCCAAAATCGCACAGTACAAGAGCAGACGAACGACTGCAAAACGTCAACAAATGACAGCATGTCATTCACATAACGTTGCGGCTAAAGAAGTTCGTTTTACGCATAACCTGTCAGCTGTACACTTAAAATGGAACTTGTATAAGACACGTTCCGTTTCAAAAAGGCTATTAAGAACGATAAACATAGTAACATTACTTTTTTTCCTGGCTTTATTTGAAAATTCAATTATACGATACGAAATAAGCAAAAAATGTGCAATTTATTAAGATATTTTACATCACTAGACGTGTTAGAAAATTTTCAGGTCAAAACTTGACATGATTCTTTACGATTTTTGGCTTCAAAATACAATCCTACTAAAAACATGCTCTGTAGTTAGGGAGGCGAGGTAGCTAAATGGCGTAATTCAACGGCGCCGTCGAGACCTATCAAAATCGAAAGAAAAAATGATTTCGAAAAGAAAAGCTCGTATGGTAAAAACCGTTTTAGCGGTGGGTTTGGCGTGTACGGTTTTTCAAAAATGTAAAAAAAAACAGTTACTTGGTCATTATCGAGCGCGTCAGATATTCATACTACGTATGCCCCAAGTGCCTCTGATAACAACGGTATACTAATCTGCCGGTTTGCGTGGTGGGGGTAGGCATATAAAGTAGTCAAAAATGCAAAAAAAAAAATTTACTCGAGCGCGTCAGATTTTCGGAAGGGGTGTTAAGTAGGCCCCAAGGAAGCTCCCTTTAAAAAAACTGACGATTTCGGCGTGACGATAAGTTGCGATGAATTTTTGAAAATGCAAAAAAAAAAGTTTTTTTGAAATACTCGAGCGCGTCAGATTTTCATAGGGGAGGTTTATCTCGGTATCCTGAAAGCATATTTCCTTAATCTGACAAAAATGTTGGTGGGTTCTCTTAATCTGATCGAAAAAGGTTTTTTGGTTTCTTTTTTTTCCTTTCTTTCTTCTTGATGAAACGGGGAATTTAAGAATGACAATAAAGCGATAGATACAACCAACGTAAATGTAGATGAAATGTAGTACGAATTGTATTATTTATTGTATAAAAAAATGAAATGAAATACAAATTGTATTATAATTGCATTGTTATGTATGACCTTTACATTGTGACCGAGTGTGGGGCGGGGCTACAGGGGAGAAAGTTTCCAGCACATTCGAGAAATATACCGTCGGGTCTTTTCTCTCTCTTCAGTCGTCGTTATACTGAGGGCACATAGGTCTAGGGTGTACCGAAAATTCCCTTCTACCGCTTCTTTCCCCACCATCAATGTTGCGAAATAAAGGAAAAATACTGGTAGGACGGCATATTTCCGCGAAGCGCTCAGTCTGTATTACATGTTTATGGCAAATTCCTCTTTTTTGTTTCAATTCTACACTTCGTTTTGCTTACGGTACGTCCAAAAAACAATTTGAGGATCAACAGGCTATTGAATAATATATATGAAACTGTACATGTTAATAATACTTTTGTATACAGATACGCGTAGCTTTTTCCTAGTCCACGAAAATTGTCGAGAAGCTTTAGAAAAAAAAAATTGTGAGATATAATAAAAGTCACATAATTTAATTATCGTTATTTCATATCAATTTTTTTTAACACCCTCAGTTTTCGAGATATACTCAAAAAACCGGGAGTTTGAGTTTTTATGATGCTTCAAGTCAAAAAGTTTTAACTTTGGACAAAAATGTAAAGAGACCTTTTTTGTGTAAAATAAAATTACCTTTTTTGTTTATTTAAACTTTTTTTTTTGTAAGATGAATCATTCGCGACTTATATGCCGCAACGCGTTTTTTGGAAGACGAAATGACTCCTCCACACTTCCGGTCATGCGGAAACCGGCAGATTTTGTATTTTTAGTGAGTTTTAGATTATATTCTTCAAAATAAAAAAAAATAAATCGCGCTCGAGAATGCCGGATTAACGTTTTTTTTTACAAGTTCGCGACCCTATAACTCGGCGGCGTCAAGGACTTATCGTCAGATTAGTTAAATTTAGTATTAAAACACTAAAATCAACCCCCAATGTCTTAATCTGACGCGCTCGAGTATTTCAGACTATCGATTTTTTTTTACTAATCTGATCGTCTATCCTAGGCGCGCGTCACTACATATAGAGCTAAATACTTTACAAGGTTGTTCTATTAGGTCTAAGGTATCTCTCATATCTCAAACTGCCACGCTCGAGTATTACCGAAAATTCCCCTATTCGCCTCCCTAACTATAACGGAATTGTTCCCCTTTAAAAGTTCTAAAAAGTCCACGACAGCATAAAATAAAAATATGTGTATCGTTTAAGGTTGACTCACTATATAACCTTTTAATACATTATTTGCGAAGGTGTTTTCATAAACATGATAATAGTCCTTATCCAAATAAATACTTTATTCATCACAAGCATTTAACTTTGAACGAAATTGCCTTAGACATTATTTGATTTCAATGAATATCTTAGGAGGTATCATAATTTTAAAATAATACTAATAATAAAGCTGAAGAGTTTGTTTGAAAGCTCTAAATCTCTTGAAGTATCGGTCGGATTTATAAAAATCTTTCTGCATTAGATAGCCCAATTCTTGAGGAAGGCTGTAGGCTGAACATCACGCTAAGACCCTCAGGAGTTGAGCAAAAAGAAAAAAGTCTGAAGTTTTCGCTGAACGAAAACGAAGTAATAGCGCAGGCAGGCGATGCGATACGACGGGGTGGGTCGGGGAAACAAAACATTTCACACGGACGAAGTCGCGGGCAGAAGCTAGTTTCTTATAGTTTCGGTCTTGGCCATTAAGGCGATTGGCACACTGCACCGCATCACGCAGCGGGACGCAGATAACGTGCCCCCGAGCGTGATTTCTTTGATACTAATTCAATAAAAACGCGCTTCCGTGAGGGGAATTTGGTGAGCAGTAGCCCGCGGAGCCCAGTGTGTGGTCGCTTGTTGCTGACAGCAGAGAAAAACTTCTGCCAAGCATTTGGTATTATACCCTTCAGCGTTGATGCTTCTTTGGTTCCGTAAAGAAATTGACACCAAATAGCCAGTCAAATTTAAAAAGCTCGCGATATAAATCTTCCCCCGCCCCGCTTCTAGATCGCTTCGCTTTGGTAGGCGTTGATTCATTTTGAAACACCCAAACCGTTGACTGGCGCTTCTTTTCTGGATCGTATTGATAAATCCAAGACTCATCACCTGGGCCTCAAGTCTGCTATTACAACAGTGTCAGAATGGTTTATCATTGATTTCATAATTGTTGATTTTGACAAGTTTGGTAATCTACTAATATAATGGCGTCATTATGACTTTCCAATGGTCAACCACTGACACTCCATTGAAAGAAATGGTATAAAATGGTAATCTCGTACATCCTACTAATATTATAAATGCGAAAGTTTGTATGTATGGATGTATGGATGTTTGTTACTCTTTCACGCGAAAACTACTGAACGGATTTTGATGAAACTTTACAGTAATATAGCTTATACATCAGAATAACACATAGGATACTTTTTATCCCGATATTCCCACGGGATCAAAACTTACGCGGGTGAAACCGCGGGGCGCAGCTAGTAATGAATAATTTTATGTTTTTTGCTATTTACGAACTTCTTACTACTTCAGATTGCAAACCCTAATACGTAATATGTAAAAATATATATTAAATGAAATTTAGTAGTAGTTTTTCTCAGACCATTGACCGACCAATGATCGACCATTATGAATTTAGCAGATTTCGAACTTTTAGCAAAATGACAATGGGATCGTGTTGGAATGACGAATTTATAAAAATAGCAGACTTGGGCCCCTGTAATGATGTCGTAAACACGCCGAGACGAGCCTGCTTCAAAGTTTATCATATCACGGTACCATTCCACCCGGGCCTGCTTCTGACCATCTGTGAGGTTGTGCAAAGATGCCCGTGTAGAATTTCGTGAAGGCTTCCCGATCCAACCTGCAGTATGTGCTGAATCCCTTGATAATCGTAACTCGCCTATTGTCTTAGATAACATTTTTACTGCTGGCACGTTTTCTTCCGTAACAGCCGTCAAAGGGCAACCACTTCGTTCTTCATCCCCCAAAGTTAGTCGACCGCGCTTGAATTCGTTATACTAACGATACACGGTTGCCTTAGAAGGGTCTTCATCCATGAATGCCATTTGAATTCTATCGTAAGATTCGTCCGGTTTCAGGCGATACTTGAAATCGTAAAAATCATAGCGCGAAAATGTTCCCGGCGCAGATCCATTTTTTAATGAGACACGATAATTTAAATTAGCTCGTAAACAATGTGGAGGGAAATTTTGAAACTGGAACGTACCTACCTATTTTTAGCCAGTCTCTCATACATAAAAACTTTTTGAAGTGAAACTTCTTTACGCACGCTTGACTTGGGGAGTAAGCTGGCGAACGCGTGACGTAAGCGTTACGAAAAGTGTGATCGGGCAAGGCGAACGGAAGTTAAGTGGGGGATATAAGCAAGAGACAGCAGTGCGCGCGCACATTTTCTTTCTCTCTTCCTCTCATAGCCAAATACGTTCCGTATATCTAAGCAATAGAAGATCTATGCAAAAATATTAATTTACCAATGAAACCATGAAATAAATTTAAATATTTGTAGAAAATTAATATATGTATATGTGTATACATGTATATATTGTACACACACATATATATATATATACATACAGATGGAGCGAAAGAAGTTTCACTTCAGTCGTGTGGTCATAAGCACACTCGTTTTTTTTCGCAATACTTTTTGAGTGGCCTGGTATTACGGATGTATGAAATAAATGATTTATTATTATTATAATAATTTTCCTTTATGCAGCGGAAACAGGAACTAAGGTGTGGTGAACTAAGGGACTTCGACTTCAATTTATTCTGTAGATATTTGAGATTCATTGTAGTTGATGTGGAATGAAAAAATGTAGTCTGTTCCAAAAGTAGGTATCTGATGAAAATTGTAAACAAATGATTAGAAAACGTACCGCTGAATGCCAATTTGTAGTGCCAGCTGTGCCAGTAACAAATTGAGTGCTTTGATTTGATTATTTGAATACTTAACCCGAAAGTCTAATTTTAAATCCCCTTGGAAGATGTCTCTCGTTTCAATTTAATAAAGTTTTTCAAACAATGATTTTTCGAAATATAAATACAGATCAATGTGTTACTAATACCCTTCAGTGAGTAATTGCGTAAGAATTTAACCTGAACAGGGTTTTTTTGCCTCTCCGTAAGATACTTTTGGGACAGACCATAGGTAACTATACACACACCTACAGAAACAGTTGCGCGTTACCTTAATAAAATACTTTTTTTTTTGACAGATTGACAGAAACTAAATTGTGAAGTTCTTAAAAATTATCCCCAGCACACAGAAACGGCAATAATGGGAAATAAACGAAATAAGACACAGAAGAAACGGGGTTGGCGTAAACAAATGATCAAACATATGCACGCCCTAATGAGGTAAGTACCTGCTACTACCTTGCTACCAAATTGTAAAATAAGATAGAGTGGAGTCAACCGAATGCCATGACGCTATACCAAAATAACTAAGCGTCGAAGAATTTTACCCTGAGGCGTCAGATAACTTTGTTTTTCCATCGTAGACGTAGAGTATGCGAACGACGAGTAGCGCAGGGGTTGCTATACTTGCTATAGAGTTGACGAAATAACAATATGTAAGACAACTAGTAGCGCAGGGGTTGCTATACTTGCTATAGAGTTGACGAAATAACAATATGTAAGACCACTAGTAGCGCAGGGGTTGCTATACTTGCTATAGAGTTGACGAAATAACAATATGTAAGACAACTAGTAGCGCAGGGGTTGCTATACTTGCTATAGAGTTGACGAAATAACAATATGTAAGACCACTAGTAGCGCAGGGGTTGCTATACTTGCTATAGAGTTGACGAAATAACAATATGTAAGACCACTAGTAGCGCAGGGGTTGCTATACTTGCTATAGAGTTGACGAAATAACAATATGTAAGACAACTAGTAGCGCAGGGGTTGCTATACTTGCTATAGAGTTGACGAAATAACAATATGTAAGACCACTAGTAGCGCAGGGGTTGCTATACTTGCTATAGAGTTGACGAAATAACAATATGTAAGACAACTAGTAGCGCAGGGGTTGCTATACTTGCTATAGAGTTGACGAAATAACAATATGTAAGACAACTAGTAGCGCAGGGGTTGCTATACTTGCTATAGAGTTGACGAAATAACAATATGTAAGACAACTAGTAGCGCAGGGGTTGCTATACTTGCTATAGAGTTGACGAAATAACAATATGTAAGACAACTAGTAGCGCAGGGGTTGCTATACTTGCTATAGAGTTGACGAAATAACAATATGTAAGACAACTAGTAGCGCAGGGGTTGCTATACTTGCTATAGAGTTGACGAAATAACAATATGTAAGACAACTAGTAGCGCAGGGGTTGCTATACTTGCTATACAAAGTGTAACGGAAAGGGTATATATATAGAAAAGGCACGCCTTCTTTGGATGATATAAAACGATATAGGAAGGGTTTTTTAAACCTATCGCTACATGTTTGGAAGTTATGAGATTTTTTAATACATTGATACCAGAAACCGAACTTTTCAAATTGAAATAAACACATCACTAGCACTAAAACAGCTGATCGGTGTCAACGAACTATTTGTAAGTAAAGATAAACCTCTTACTCCTAGTATTTCTGAATAAACGGTTCCGCATGTTTATTTTTTATTCACAAAATATTATTACTGACTTTTCCTAAACTTTGATTATGTTTGTGAACTAGCTACCTACAATACAATTAATTGGTCTAGGTATTAAAAGTTAACGAAATATTTAGATACCTGCACCCTAATTGCGCTATAACACACTATTAATCAGAATATGAATCATTTTGAAAAACATTGCTAATCCATTGCTTCATAAGTTCGAAAAATTTGTCTGCTCAACACGTAAATAACGCAATGAATGTTACTGAACTGTCAAAATGAAACCGCTTCCGATTCATAATATGTTACGCAATTGCCCCGCTGCTTGAATTGTCACGTATCACTTACACACTTGTTGGTTTTTTACGTAGTTGTCCTTTTGTAGAAGATTACTTTGTAGATAATTATTATCTACATAGTAATCTTCCACCCACCTTACCATCATACCTACAACACAGCAAATACCTAATTCAAAAACAATATTCCTGTAAATTTCCTAACATTATTTCTAACCTTTTATTTTGGTGGCCATAAGGATAAACGATTTTTGCTTTAAATCGATTTTTCATTCGATTCATAGATCGAATCCCGTGCTCTTCTTACATCGATCTTCTAAAAATTCATTCAAAAATCGTAATTAAAAAATTTTAAACAACATTTAACACACCTTTATTTTGTGACATATTTACAGTTGCGTCAGGTAGGTACGTCAATAATATTTGATAACCTTTCCGGCGTAATTCAATGACTTTAATTCAGATGGATGACTAATATGTTTCAATCTTCGGACAAGTTAAAAAGTGTCGGCATATTATGTAATTGGTCTTGTTTGAAATAGATAAACCTACCTATTCGCCGTTTATGATTGTCAGCACAGTGCTTTGGGCAAATATGAACATGAACTATTAAGAGCCTTTATTTACACATACGATCCAGAAGATTCGTTTCACGATACTATTGAATCGATTTGCTTGAAGATCGCATTAAAACGATTTTTTCGAAAAATCGACAGCTTGTACCATTGAATAGATCATAAAAATCGAATCCTTACGTGCATCCTACCGGGAATTAATTGCTTAAATAAACATTATTATTTGCCATTAGTACTTAGAATAGGAAAAGGCAAATAAAATCACAGTGGGTTCCGTTCATAATTTTTAAAATAAGGTTATTTTTTTACTAAATAAGACGTAAACTATTAGCAACAAGTTAATCGTTTTTTTTTTATTACAAAATAATACCAAGCACGCATAATTTTTGTGTGTAGGACTAACCGAAAGAATTATCGGAGTTCACGGTTTGTCGGTGCTTTTTGAGTGGTACATAGGTTTTATTAGTTTAAGCACGTTTAGTCTTTGTTATTATAATTAAAATAAAAAAATGTCGCAAAACTGCATCTAACTGTCGAAAGAAATTAATAAAAGTACTAGAACCGCATGAGTAACAGGAATTGTTATTTCCGAATTGAATATCGTTTGCTCACAGAACCCTGATTACGTCGTTACACACACAATGTAAGCATCGTAGTGTGTGTAATGTAAACCTAATGGGTTAGGGTTTTAGGGTACCTGAACCAATTGCAGTCCGTGTAGTTTCATTTACTCCTGGTAAATACAACTTCTAATTCAGACTTATAACGAGATAACGCGAACCCATAATATGATCTTTAATGGATTGAAATGAATGATTTTCCGGAGTTTTGGGAGTTTCTGGGATTGCGAAAATATTCTAACGAGATAACGCAGAATGCAAGGGCAACTGAAGGAACAGGGTGGTATTTATTCAGTAAGAGTCTAACACTTCCTTCGGCCTTCCACCCCACCCAGGGCGGCAGCTGAGTCATTGATGATTTTCCCACCCAAAAAAAAAAAATGATTTTTCAATTTTGAATTCGTAATTAGTTTGCTCGGTTGTGTTAGATTTACTTAAAAGTTTATCGGAGTTTAGTTGAAATTATTATTAGTACTTATGTAAAATAATCTTGAAGTCTTGAATAATATTTTTAACAGTAGTGGACATTAATAGGACAGCTACCCTATAGGTATCAAAAACGAAATAATATTTAGGTACCAGGATAGCAGGGAATAGGAGCTTTATTTTTGGCGTTATTGTTATTGCTTTGCTCGTCGTCAGTCGACGTGTGTCCTGCGTCTAGTACACTCGTTTTTATCTCTGTGATAATTATGCGCATCAGGTAATTTGCGAGCTGCACGAGAACTGTACCGTCGCCGTTTTATTGAGGGTAGACCAGATGCTGAGCGTCGACAGCTGCCTTCGTCGGCATGTTTTAGTTGGATCTCGGATGGTACATCGGCTTGGTGCCTCTAACCTTAAGTAGGTATGGCGAGTGCTGAGCAATGACAGTCAGCACCCATAGTGCGTGTGTAGTGTACGCAATGCAGTGTGATACAAATTAAAGTGCGGATTGAGGCCGCTTTCAGGACAATAACACCAGACATGCTACGTAATGTTCGGGTGTCCATGAACAAGTGAGCGGCCTTGTGTATACAATACCAAGGTCACCACGTCGAACCCCATCTTTAAAAATGTAAGACAATTTACTAAATTAAACAAAGCTTTAAGATTTTACTGTTTACTCGGTATAAAGTAATAATAAGGGATGAAACTAGTTAACCTAGGTACCTACCTAAACTTTGTTACGATTGTTTACGTAAGTTTTGTTATTCCAGTTTTTACGTGCAATTTCTGGCTTAATATTAACGAGTAAACTGTAAATCAATAATTAGAATTACACATACATTTTTACATCACGGTAAAGTACGTATGGCTTATTGCGCGCGCGCGCGGCGGTGGCGGAATATTCCGTCAGTTGGCGCCGACAAAGAACACCGCCTGCGCTGCAGTAGGCTACGGTACTAGGCGCGCAGAGTTACGGAAGAGATTTATCGTGATATTGGCAAGTAACTTATTGACCTACGTAGTGCGGTGACACGTTTGTTATGATTTGGATTTAAGAAACCAATGAAACCGAAAATTTGGTATCAATTCTTAGAGTATTTTATTTTGAGTTGAAATTATGTATAGTGACTCTATACCAGCTGTTATCTTTACTGCTTAAGGATAGCTATAGGGTATACGATACACGCTGTGTAGTTGATGAAATAACAATATGTAAGACAACTAGTAGCGCAGGGGTTGCTATACTTGCTATAGAGTTGACGAAATAACAATATGTAAGACCACTAGTAGCGCAGGGGTTGCTATACTTGCTATAGAGTTGACGAAATAACAATATGTAAGACAACTAGTAGCGCAGGGGTTGCTATACTTGCTATAGAGTTGACGAAATAACAATATGTAAGACCACTAGTAGCGCAGGGGTTGCTATACTTGCTATAGAGTTGACGAAATAACAATATGTAAGACAACTAGTAGCGCAGGGGTTGCTATACTTGCTATAGAGTTGACGAAATAACAATATGTAAGACCACTAGTAGCGCAGGGGTTGCTATACTTGCTATAGAGTTGACGAAATAACAATATGTAAGACCACTAGTAGCGCAGGGGTTGCTATACTTGCTATAGAGTTGACGAAATAACAATATGTAAGACAACTAGTAGCGCAGGGGTTGCTATACTTGCTATAGAGTTGACGAAATAACAATATGTAAGACCACTAGTAGCGCAGGGGTTGCTATACTTGCTATAGAGTTGACGAAATAACAATATGTAAGACAACTAGTAGCGCAGGGGTTGCTATACTTGCTATAGAGTTGACGAAATAACAATATGTAAGACCACTAGTAGCGCAGGGGTTGCTATACTTGCTATAGAGTTGACGAAATAACAATATGTAAGACAACTAGTAGCGCAGGGGTTGCTATACTTGCTATAGAGTTGACGAAATAACAATATGTAAGACCACTAGTAGTGCAGGGGTTGCTATACTTGCTATAGAGTTGACGAAATAACAATATATATAGATGGGGAAAAAACGGAAAACATGTGGCAGTCACGGTCATCAGTGCATCACAGTTCCTTGCGAACCAACGCTGCAATGATAATGAAGGATGTAACGCGCAACCTATCACCGTGGACTCAGTTCATGATTCTGTTCCCGGCCGTTGAAATAAAAGAAAGCAGCCGAAGCTCACAAATAAGTCATAATAATGTACTTGAGTATGTCACCACATTGTGATCATAGATTTAAGATAGGCCGTGTCATTTTGTGCCAGCTGCTGACTACTTTATTTCCATGCTTTTAATTCTAGAAATATATAATATATGTTTTGTTTGAAGTACTTTTTTTTTTTTTTTGTGGATGGGAAATCATCCAATGACCCCTCCCGCTCTGGGTGGAGCAGAAGGGAGTGTCAGACTCTTACTGACTAAAACCCACCCGTGTTCCTTCCTTAGCCCTTTGTGTTCCGGGGTAGCGGTAACCCTTTCGGACAATCCCGCTGCCCCGGCAGGCTTCGGCCCTTTCGGGCCCCTTCCTTATGCTGACATCTCTTGTTTGAAGTACTAAGCTGGTATTTTAAGCTTAAGTACTTGTTTCTTTTGTCACGTGTGTCTGAGACAGAATATTTTTTGTTTCCATCTATATTTTCTAAGATTAAAACTATTTAGCTATTGTGTCGTGAAAATTACATTCAACCTTAGCAGTTCCGAGGGCAACTATACCTAAGTGTTACTTAAACTGGATGTGGAGGTGACTTGCCAAAACCAATAACATTGAACTTGCCTGGGAAATGAACGCGATATCTGCACGTCACATTTATACTTTTGCATAAAAATAAAGTATGCGAAAATACTTTATTTCAAATCGTTTGGGTGCGTAAAATGAAAGACTCATATGGGTAATTACGGAACTATTTATCTGTAGGTACTTAAAAGTCAAAAAAGAAAATCTATTAATAAAGATAAAGAATTTTCAGAGAAACATAAGTATAGTTATGCTTAAGGACGCGTTTACGAACTTGACAAAAATAGGCAGTTTTTCGGTACATTTTGCGGCAAAATGATATGAAACCAAATGGTGACCAAATGTAATAGTTACCACAGATAGATTATTCCTTCATCTTCAAATGGTAGTAATTTTTTATTCGAAAATTTTGCTTTACATTATTGAAAAAGAATTTCCCTTGCCTCTTCACATAAAATTGACGATATCGTGCTGACTTTAGGAACATTTTTCTTCTATTTATTTTCATAAATTTATTTATTTAAAAATATTTTATAAAAGCAGACATGTTCAAATCAAAAAGGTACCTAGCAAAAAGAACTATCAAAATGTTACAAAAAGGCTCAGGAAAAAAAAAAAAATCGAGTCTATTTTTTCACGTTTTGCTGTAACGCGTGAATCTTAATGGATGGAAATAAGGGTTATTTTACTGGTCACTGTCTAGTAGTAGTCTGCGCTCGGCCGTCGTCGTGAGTGGACACTGTGTCGATTGTAAGCAGCAGCTTGTGCTGAAAAAGATCACTGTACGGATACAAAATATTTGACATACCAAACCACGCAGTCTGTATGTACTACCCAAAGAAAAATTTTATTCACAGTCTTATTTATATTTTTTCTAGAAGTAAGTAGAGATTATAAATTCATATTTCGTTGCGGACTTGATGGAGTGACCTGAAGGTGTACTTCAAAGACTGCTACTGGAACCAATAGACGAGCTGAGCTAGGTGTGCTGTATTTGGGCTCGTTTTGTTAGTTATGTTGAGACCTTACCTCCGGACTTAAGGCGGTACCCCGACCAAAACCTCGTTTTTCTCCGTTATTCAGAGGCTATTAACTAAAAAAATATCAGAAATAAACTACATCTAAAAGCACATTATTGATGGTTAAACGAACTTACCTTAAGTGATGTTCGACCATAATTATACGAGACGTCACATCCGAAAGATTTATTAGATTCACTTGGTAGTCCGCTTTCTAATGTACTAGGCATCGCACAATTTTTAGAGCTTAAAAATAAAATATATTAAAAGTAAGTAAATTGGTTACGACCTTCCCCCACTATGTTACCTGCGCCCGCGCCGCCATAACTCTTGTCATTGTTTTCAGAGAGGAAGAACCTATTTCACGACATAATTCTGGGAGTTTTATGATTGATCTTGATATCATAGGGTTTGGGTGGGTTATAAATCTTTCGGATGTGACGTCTCGTATAATTATGGTCGAACATCACTTAAGGTAAGTTCGTTTAACCATCAATTATACTACGACGTCACATCCTTCAGATTTATTAGATTCACTTGGTAGATGTTTAGAACCTGTAGTGAAATAGGTGAAGCATAAAGGAGGAACGCAGAGGATTTGGAATAGAAACTCTCAGCTATGTTTTCAAATAATTAATTAATAATAATATCATTAATGAACAATTAGCTTCCTTTAATCTATGATAATAATTATAATATCTTTCTACTAGGATTGTATGGCAGATCAATTACAAATAGCCGTTGCAAAAACCTCATCATCGTTATTTACAAGGGGTCTGTCGTAGAACTTTGCAAACGTTAGTGAGTTCCCTGACCATCCCGCTGACTTCTTAATAATGTCTACAGATATGCCTTTTCTTTTAGCCGCCGAGGTAGATGCGTGGCGCGTACTATGCGCGGAAAATATGGTCGTATCTACCCCGCTCTCAGTAAGTACCAGTTTAATCCAGCGGCTAATAGAATAGGCACTCGCGTTGTGTATAGGTTTTTTAATAGTTAATATGAGTCTATCAGTCTGTGAAGAATGTCTAAATTTCTGAGTTGCTTCAAGATATGAAGACAAAGTCTTGCCCGGGCAAATTTCTTCTTTATGAGGGAAAAAAGGTATGGTTAATCGTGGCATGTTTCGACCTGGTGCTGAAGTTTTTGTAACATCAGTAATAATTATTTCAAAGTTTGAGTCATTGGCTCTAACATTACACAAACGAATTAATGATAGCGTCTGCACACGTTGTGCAGTCGACAACGCAAGTAGAGCTACCAGCTTTTTAGTAAGTTTCTCTAGTGGCAAGTCCTCATTTGGATACCAGTTTGAGATGTAATCAAGGACCAAATTTGGGTTCCAAGTTGTCTGATATTTAGGGAAAATAGGGTTCTTTTTAAATACTCCCTTGAAGAATCGGGAAACCCGGTCATCGTCACTTAACTGCCTGCCTAATATTAGAGCCAACGCAGAGCGAATGGAATTAAGGGTAGAATAGCTCGCCCCCTCCTTGAGTTGCACCGTTAGGAACTTTAGTATTAGTGGAATATTTGCACTATAACCGCTTATATTATTAAGGGCACAAAAATGCCACCATTTTTTATAAGCGCAGCTATATTGTTTTAAGGAATTTTTTGCCAAGGAAGCAATCATAATTTCTATAGTTTCGGGTGTTAAGTCTTGTTTTGCATATACTTCCCTGATAATAGGGATGACACCAGGGTAAGTCGTGTCCAGAGTGGGTGTCTGGTTCTGAAAGGAGACAGCAGTAGATTAGGATCAGGTTTAAAGTAAACAAGGTCGCTTTGTGACAACTTCAAAAAGAGTGGGTACCAAGGCTGACTAGGCCAATATGGTACCACCATTATTCCCGTAGCTTTATCATTTACTATTTTTCGTAGACATCTTAAAATCAATGAAAACGGAGGGAACGAGTAGAAGAAGAATGAACGCCAATCTACAGTGAACGCGTCAATGTTGAACGCTTCCGGGTCTCGTTTCCATGAGATATACTTGTCACACTTAGCATTTACCCTAGTAGCAAATAAGTCGATTTCAGGATAACCAAATTTATGAACGACTTTCTTAAAAGCTGACAAGGACAGGCTCCATTCGGTATCGATGTTTTTTCGTCTCGATTCTTCGTCTGCCTCGACATTGTCTTTAGACTTTATATATGACGCGAATACATGCCATTGCCTTTTTTCGCACCATTGCCAGATATCGCGAGCTAATTCATTTAGATCAGAATATTGTACTCCACCATATCTATTTATATAAGATATTGCTGTTGTATGTCTATGCGCAGCAATATCTCCTTATTGCGTTGTTGTTTGGCGAAGCACTTCAGTCCGTTAAAGGCGGCTTTTAATTCTAACAGATTTATGTGATAATTAGTTTCTGTATTATTCCAGAACCCACTTGTTCTTTCACCATTACAGAATACGCCCCAGCCTGTCAGAGAAGCATCCGAAAATATTTCCAATTCATAACGTCCATTGCGTATTAGATTTTTTGTACGCCTTATATTGTCTATCCACCATATCAAGTCTGGTTTTAGGCTACTGGGTAACATCATAGTTTTATCATAATCATTTTCAGAATTTCTCAAAGCTAAGAACTTTTCGCGTTCAAAGAGTTTGGTATAGACCCAGCCATAAGACACTGCCGGACATACGGAACAAAGTATCCCAAGGAATTTAGCAAAATCTCTAATAGATATTAGTTTTTGTTTGGAAATATTTTCGATACACTTCTGAACTTTGACTCGTTTTTCCCTCGGCAATTTTAAACAATAATCTTTCGAATGCAGTTCGAAACCAAGAAAAGTTTGGGATTGTTTCGACTTTAGTTTACTTTTGCCAAAATTTATAACGAAGCCCAAATGTTCCAATAATACCTTTGTGTTGTTAACACATTTAAAACATTCTTCATAATTATTACCAATACAAATAATATCATCTAAATATATAGCCAGTATGAAGCCTCTATTTCTTAGTGTGGCGACCACCGGTTTCATAATTTTAGTGAAAATACACGGTGCTAGGGACAAACCGAACGGTAAACATTGAAATTCAAAAATTCCCCCTTGGAACATGAATCGTAAATACCTTTTGCTATGTTTATCGATTTTTATTAAAAAATACGCTTCTCTAAGGTCTATAGTAGCCATATAGCAATCTTTTGTAATTAATTTTGTAACAGTTCTAATATCCTCCATTTTAAAATGTTGTGTAGTAATAAAATTATTTAAGTTCTTTAAATTAAGGATAAATCGGAATGAGCCATCACTTTTGCTAGCCAGGAATATTTTTGAAAAGAATTGGCCAGGCACGGCAGCACACTTAACGACAGCACCGGAAGACTGTAATTTTAGTATCTCGGCTTTGATATTGTCTATATCGGAGTTGCTAAAATTAAGATTTTCAGGTATAACTGTTTGAACGACTGGTTTGGTGAAGGGAATTTTTAAACCCCTTACATAACTTAAAACGACAGGATCATCGGTTATATTACACCAGTTATCAAAAAAGTAGCTTAGTCTACCCGCATGGGGTATTGTTACCTTGTTTAAGTTTTGTGTGTCCTGAAGTTGGTCTTCGATGACGGTGTCTGGCGATGTGCAGCTGACGCTGGTCGTTTGTTCGTTTGAACATGGAAACGAGGTCTCTGCCCACCCTGTCTGCGTGCCTGCTGACCTTGAGATCTGGGTGGGCCCCGCCAGTTTCCCTGCTGTGCGTATCTCCGGGATGTTGTTGCTGGGTCACTACGTTTTATCTGGAGTCCAGACCTTTCGGCAGTTTTTGATGCCTTTATTTTCTCGCCTAGATTGGTTCCAAAAAGGTAAGTGTCCCTTTTTACGTCGGTAATCAGCTGTGTGAATTT
The DNA here is from genome assembly GCA_949316385.1 of Globia sparganii. Lineage (NCBI taxonomy): Eukaryota > Metazoa > Arthropoda > Insecta > Lepidoptera > Noctuidae > Globia > Globia sparganii. Next base: position 22,090,466 of record OX438671.1, read on the forward strand.
TTTATCTAGCGATGTAATCACGAGTTTCCTTCTTGTTTTTGTGTTTTCATAATGCAGATCTAGCAGTATTTTATTTATATCTGATATTTTCTTCAAAAGTTCTATTTTTTCTGTATCACCATTAATAATGGAGCATGTCAGATTAGTTAAACCTGCAATTCCATAACCAAGATGGTTTTGCGCCTTTTCTAGTATCTTGTCTCTGTTTTTTACAGAGTCGCTTAGAACCGGGATTATTTCCGGATTTAACAGAGGTGCTTTGGCAAGCTTGAAGTTTTCAGGTACCAGTGACTTTTCCAAACCTTCTTGCTTCTGTTCTTTCGTCAGGCCATCGACTAGGATACACCCCCAACGTTTAGCAATCTCGTCCGGGATCGGTGGTCCAAAGACTTCGTCCTTTCCCTTCAATTCGCCGAGTGCCTCTAGAATCTCCTGGGGTAGGGATTCCTGGGTAGTGGTAGCGTCAGCGGTATCTTTACTAGTACTGGGAGCTGGTTCTGAGAGTGGCGTTGGGACACCGATTTGAGTTTCATGTTCAATATCTCCGTTCCAGGGGGAGGTCCTGTTCACATTTTCTAACGAGCAGACCGGAGCTACCGCGGATCTGATAAAATGTGTTGGCCCCTCCGGATCGTCCGATTCAGACAGGTCCACCCGAGCTTGTTCGTACGGCGGTGAGGCGTCTAGTGATAATGGTCGTGATAATGGCCAGGGGTCGGAGTCTGCAAACAACAACCTGGATGTTGTTTTTAAATCACACGAAACAATCGTATCCTGCATTGTTTTGCAGTTGTGCATTTTAAAGTCATTGGTTATAATCACGTTACAACACGAGACTGTATGGTTATCAGCCATGATCACGTCATGGAGAATAACAGTGTTACTTCATAAACTATATGCCTCCATAGTTATCTGTTGCGATCGCGTCGCAAAGAATAACTGGCAGGTAGGTAGAAATCTATCAGCCGCGATCGCGTCGCGGAGAATAGCATGAGAAAGTAAATAGTAATATAGTTTAAACTATATTACAATCGATAAGGTGTGTCATAACGTTAACTAGGAACCTTAGGATAGAATACATACACGAAAAGAAGAAATTACCACATTAAGTAACTTATTGACGGTAGATAGGATAGGTAGGTACTTTAATTATCAGTATGTTTTTTAAGCATCTGATGACAACCATGATTATCGGTAGATGTATGAATCATGCGTAAAAGTAATAGTACAGATAGTTCTTAAATAACGTAAACAAGTATGACTCACCTTCGCTCGTTTCCGAGGATTGGTTTAGTTGCTTCTGTAACCGTCTAATTTTCTTCCGAATGCGCGATTCCTTATCTCCATGTCTTCGTTTACCCATTATGGTAAACCAGAAATCACAATTTTCACTAAATCACACGCGAATTGTACACGAAATATTACAGATGTTGCGATGCCCGCACAAAAAAAGCGAATGACAAGAGTTATGGCGGCGCGGGCGCAGGTAACATAGTGGGGGAAGGTCGTAACCAATTTACTTACTTTTAATATATTTTATTTTTAAGCTCTAAAAATTGTGCGATGCCTAGTACATTAGAAAGCGGACTACCAAGTGAATCTAATAAATCTGAAGGATGTGACGTCGTAGTATAATTAATGTTCGATATCTTATCATCTCATTCCACGTTTTTATTTGTTTTTATATGTTACTAATACATTTGAAATCACCTCGTAAAAAAGTGACTAAAATTATTGATTGCATGCATCTTTTGCTAAAGTTGACGTTCTAATTAATTTGAGGATTTCACCAATGGATAGATAATTTAAAAATCTATATAATCCACGTTTTATTTTATTTAAAACGATTGCTATTCTTTTTATATTAAAACTAGCGACCCGCCCCGGCTTCGCACGGGTGCCATACTGATACTAAGTACAGGTATTTCAAGAATGCCAGCACGCGCCGCCGCGGCCGGTACCGCAGCAACCGCTATGTCCCTGCATTTTAAATCTGTAATATCTTCGAAAATATTCATTTAAATTACATGCTGTAAAGGGCCATATTTATCTATATTAAATGCACAATGTATTTAAGGTACTTAATTGGATAAGGATTAATGCTGTATTGCTTAAAATCGCTTCGTAAATAAGCCATTATTTCTCGTAAAAAGTAAAGGATGATGATTATTGTGGGTTATCCCTAAGAGATAGACATATACCATCGCGGACTTATTTGTAGACCTTTTTAAGGTGTACAATACTGTAGTACATTATTTTGACCTATCTCGTAGGGTTCAGCCAGCGTTTGAAAGTAAGCGCAAAAAAATGCGTTTATTTACGACATCACATGCATGCATGTATTATATATATAAACCTTCCTCTTGAATCACTCTATCTATTAAAAAAAACCGCATCAAAATCCGTTGCGTGGTTTTAAAGATCTTAAGCGTTCAAAGGGACAGAGAAAGCGACTTTGTTTTTAAACTATGTAGTGCTTCGATCAATAATAGCTATTATTGATCGAAGATGTAGTGATAATTCCAAAAATTGTGCGAGTTCTATGACCAAGGGGCGTGCGCAGGGTACGGGCGGCAGTACGCTGCATCCTTTCGTACGAGGAACTTGTGTTGCTCTCCGTTCGGTCACCGTACGAATTACCGCGAAAAGACGCTACGATTGTGTTATTGATTATATCAGTGAAAAGACGTTTTGTTGAAGTGAAACTTCTTTACGCACGCTTGACTTGGGGAGTAAGCTGACGAACGCGTGACGTAAGCGTTACGAAAAGTGTGATCGGGCAAGGCGAACGGAAGTTAAGTGGGGGATATAAGCAAGAGACAGCAGTGCGCGCGCACATTTTCTTTCTCTCTTCCTCTCATAGCCAAATACGTTCCGTATATCTAAGCAATAGAAGATCTATGCAAAAATATTAATTTACCAATGAAACCATGAAATAAATTTAAATATTTGTAGAAAATTAATATATGTATATGTGTATACATGTATATATTGTGCACACATATATATATATATATACATACAGATGGAGCGAAAGAAGTTTCACTTCAGTCGTGTGGTCATAAGCACACTCGTTTTTTTTTTAGTTTAGTTTTGTGTAAATACTTGTGTTTTTGTGATAAGACGCATTTTACTATCAAGTAAATTACAGTGAAAGAACACTATACTACGAAAAGACGCTTTGTTTTAATATTTAGTTTAATTTTCGTATAAATGCTTACTTACCTGGTCATAGAATATAATTTTGTGTAATATTATCCGTTGATTAGTGAAAATGCCTAAATTCAACCAGAATAAACGTCAACGACGGCAAAATGCTCTAAAGATGAATGAAATTCTGTAAGTAATTTGATGCTTTAAGCAAAGTTTACCTATTTTTATTTCGCGAAACACCTACGTAATTACTTATATTATCTTTTAATTTTAGGAAGAGAAGAAAAATACCTGAATGCGAGAATAATTTTTCAAGGTTACCAATAATTGCAAATGATAATGGGTAAGTACCTATCTTTTTGGTAACACTCAGATTTAATTTTGTATAAAACAATACTACTATGTTATAAAATGCTACTACTAGTACTTATTACTTATCGTAATACTGACATCAAACTCGCGGGAGCGGGCCTAGCACTTCGCTAATAATATTCGACTCTACAGGGTGCATTTGATATCATGGGCATTATTTTAACCTAAGGTACTACTTATGATACTAATTGCATTAGGGCTACTATTACGCAAATCAAAAATATTATTAATGCAAGTATGGAAAACCTTAAAATGTAGTAAGTCATACAAAGTATCAAATTAGTTGCGCTTCTCGATAGCAAATGCGTAGGTACACTACGCCGTACGCGCGTCATTGGGCGTGAATTCTTTGACCCCGCCCGACTCACGTGACATTCGTAAGTTGCCAATGAATTGATTCATAATAAATTCCAATTTTCCCTTCGTACTTTGCCGGCTTAGGACGGTCAAAACTACGTCAACTAACATACATTAAAAAAAAACATTTACGTACCTAGCTTGTGGATTGTTTTGAAAAAACCTTATTTGTCGGTAAAGTGACAGAGGGTAAACGGGTGCTCTTCCACGAGCTTGTGCATGTGCTGGCACGTGAAAAGACGAAAAATCCAACAGGTTCTGAGTGGTTCTGGTGGAATGAGACCCCGTGAAGGAATAGGGTCGTTCGGGTAGCGCCGATGGAACATTTCACGAGTTCATACTAAATTTCTTGTGCGATCGTAAATTACAACCATTTGTGGGTATTGTTGGTTGGTGTACCTAGCCTGCACATTACGCGGTCGAGGCATCGTGTACACAAACACACACACAACACACAACTAATAAACTAACACTTAATACACTGCAATCCAAGCACCGTATGACGCGAGCGGCGAGTACGGCGATTACGTCACGGGATCAATAAATCAATTACGCGTCAATGCACCTGCGCAGTCGTTATGACACTGGTTCCGGGTTCGTGACTTCGTGTTGCGGCGGGAAGCATACCCCGCGCGGGGGTGATATTCGTATTTTTGCGAGTGAGGGAGTGGGACGGAGAGAGTTCAGGGAATCCCGCCGGACGGAATGTCTTGTAGCCCATTGTTATTATTACTTGTAAGGAAAAACCCGCGCGCGCGCAGGTGATGTTTGTTTACATTTCGCTTTGCGCTGTAACTGCGCTTTAAGATTTTGATATTTCAACAATTATTGGCGTTAACAAAGTATTTTGTTTTAATTACTTTAAGTGTTTATTTGCAATAATAAGCCTTGTGCAATTTGACTTACTACATTTTTAAGGTTTTCCTTACTTGCATTAATAATATTTTTGATTTGCGTATTAATAGCCCTAATGCAATCAGTATCGTGAGTAGTGCCTTAGGTTAAAATAATGCCCATGACTTCGATTCCACCCTGTATACATATACAGGGTGCATTTGATATCATGGGCATTATTTTAACCTAAGGTACTACTTATGATACTAATTGCATTAGGGCTACTATTACGCAAATCAAAAATATTATTAATGCAAGTATGGAAAACCTTAAAATGTAGTAAGTCATACAAAGTATCAAATTAGTTGCGCTTCTCGATAGCAAATGCGTAGGTACACTACGCCGTACGCGCGTCCTTGGGCGTGAATTCTTTGACCCCGCCCGACTCACGTGACATTCGTAAGTTGCCAATGAATTGATTCATAATAAATTCCAATTTTCCCTTCGTACTTTGCCGGCTTAGGACGGTCAAAACTACGTCAACTAACATACATTAAAAAAAAAAACATTTACGTACCTAGCTTGTGGATTGTTTTGAAAAAACCTTATTTGTCGGTAAAGTGACAGAGGGTAAACGGGTGCTCTTCCACGAGCTTGTGCATGTGCTGGCACGTGAAAAGACGAAAAATCCAACAGGTTCTGAGTGGTTCTGGTGGAATGAGACCCCGTGAAGGAATAGGGTCGTTCGGGTTGCGCCGATGGAACATTTCACGAGTTCATACTAAATTTCTTGTGCGATCGTAAATTACAACCATTTGTGGGTATTGTTGGTTGGTGTACCTAGCCTGCACATTACGCGGTCGAGGCATCGTGTACACAAACACACACACAACACACAACTACTACACTAACACTTAATACACTGCAATCCAAGCACCGTATGACGCGAGCGGCGAGTACGGCGATTACGTCACGGGATCAATAAATCAATTACGCGTCAATGCACCTGCGCAGTCGTTATGACACTGGTTCCGGGTTCGTGACTTCGTGTTGCGGCGGGAAGCATACCCCGCGCGGGGGTGATATTCGTATTTTTGCGAGTGAGGGAGTGGGACGGAGAGAGTTCAGGGAATCCCGCCGGACGGAATGTCTTGTAGCCCATTGTTATTATTACTTGTAAGGAAAAACCCGCGCGCGCGCAGGTGATGTTTGTTTACATTTCGCTTGGCGCTGTACTGCGCTTTAAGATTTTGATATTTCAACAATTATTGGCGTTAACGAAGTATTTTGTTTTAATTACTTTAAGTGTTTATTTGCAATAATAAGCCTTGTGCAATTTGACTTACTACATTTTTAAGGTTTTCCTTACTTGCATTAATAATATTTTTGATTTGCGTATTAATAGCCCTAATGCAATCAGTATCGTGAGTAGTGCCTTAGGTTAAAATAATGCCCATGACTTTGATTCCACCCTGTAGTTACAAGGTCCAAATTCAAAGTGAAGAGAGGCGGCCGGACGCGCTTTTGATTCTATAGAGTTATGAAAACTGCAGACAAAACTTCTGAAATATGATGTGATATTTTTGTGGTTACTATGTAAATAATATGGACCTTTTGAAATGTATAGCAAAAATCCTATACTATTAAATGAGCAATATTTGTATGTTTTAAAGCTGGCAGTGTGACATATCCATGTATCCCAGATGTGGCACTCTGTGGAGAACCACTGCGAAGGGTGGACAAATTTAAATACCTAGGCCACTGGGTCACTGAAGACCATAAAGATAATTGTGACATTGAAAGGGAACGTAGGTCGCTGGCTGTCCGTTGTAACATGCTGGCCCGCAGGTTTGCCCGTTGTACGAAGCGAGTTAAAGTGACGCTTTTCAAAGCTTACTGTCAGTCTTTCTACACGTGCAGCCTGTGGGTTGGCTTCATTCAGAGGGCATACAGCGACCTACGTGTTCAATATAATAATGCACTGAGAGTGCTGCTGCGGCTGCCGTGGCGAGGTAGTGCGTCAGGGATGTTTGCAGATAATAATATTGACGGTTTTGCCGCTATTATTAAGAAAAGATGTGCATCCCTGATGTCTCGTGTTCACGGCAGCACCAACAGTATTATCAGTGTATTCGCAGATCGGTGGGATTCCCCGATGTTGCGGAGGTGGATGCGGCTTCACGCCGAAATTCAACTGTTATTTTTATGTGTCTGTAACCTACTAACACTAGAATTTAAGTTAAAATTGTTACGAACCCTATGGGCTCCGGTCTGAAATAAAAATATTCTATTCTATTCTAAATATATATTTATATATGTATTTGTAATCACGTTCTCTAAAACGGCTCTAACGATTTCGATGAAAGTTGCATTATAGGTGTTCACGGGGGTAAAAAATCGGCCTAGCTAGATCTCATATCTGGGGAAATTCGTTTTCTTTATTTTCACCCGAGCAAAGCTCGGTCGACCAGTTACTGTGTACTTTTTACCTTACCTTTATTGTCAGGCCTGTTGGTCTAGTGGTTAGTGACCCTGACTGCTATGCCGGAGGTCGTGGGTTCGATTCCCACCCAGGACAAATGTTTGTGTAATGAGCACGATCATTTGTTCTGTGTTTGGGTGTAATTTATCTATAATATTTATGTATTTAGAAATATATAAGTATGTCAAAGTCAAAGTCAAAGTCAAAGTCAAATCATTTATTTCAAATAGGCACTTAAAAGGCACTTTTGAACGTCAAAATTTAAAATGAAAAAAATAGAATTGATTCTAGTCGCCCATTCCAAAATGTAGTTTTCGTGTGGAGAAGAATGGGCAAGAAACTCCACCGTTACTCTTTTAAAATGTTTTACAAGTTTTTGTATACATTGTTTATATAATTATATGTGAAGACGATGCACCTAAAATAAAATTTAGTCTACCAAAAATGGTAAAAGAATTAAAAATATAACAGACTGGTAAATCAATTATGTGATAGATACATGGTGTCCACATATTTACATTCATTTATGTTTACACGAAAAAATAAAAAAGATTTGAATATTTTGTTTTTGGCGTCAATTCCCGCTGGTAGTGTTGTTACTTGAAGTGTGAGTTAATAAAATCTATTTTATTGTGTTGAGATAACGATAGTCATCGTCTGTGAAGTTTGCACAAAGTTTTGCTAGCTAATTTAATTTGACCCTGTAAGTAACTACTTTAAAATAATAAATGATAATAAAATTTACTTGTTTACATTTTATTTTCATACTTTTATCACTGTTTGAGTAACAGGTAAACTCCCGTTCAATCTAAAAAGTAAACACCGCACAATGTTTATTATAGAGTACCATGAAAACTTCTATTAGAGTTGAAAGTATTCATGGACGTTGGTTACTGAATTCATGATCTAAATTATTTATCACCTCTTTCTTGTTGAGAGAAATATTTTTTTTATTTATTGAACGCCGTGTCTGTGCATTCCAAGGTCTGTGATTTTTACTTGTATTCGTAAGTTGTTCACTAGATGGCGCTAGTAGTGTTTTACGAAGTATTGTACAGGTGGGGTGCGGCAAGGAGAGAACGAATGCTCAAGGATATTTGGTCAGGGGAACGCCTTAATGGAGTGACCTGCAGATGTACTTGGAAGCCTGCTACTGGAACTAATAGACGAGCTGAGCTAGGTGTGCTGAGTTTGGGCTCGTTTAAAAGAGCATTCTTCACATTGCCATAATGTTTTTTTTTCGATAGGTACCTTTATAATTTTTTATCATTTACAGCTCCTGGTCCGGCTAAGTACGTTATCCTAATTGCGTAATATGTTTGGAATGGCAATCCATTCTAATTTGACAGTTCAACAATATCCATTATAAAATAAGCTTGTTTTAAATTATTAGTTTTCAATAAGTTCGTCCGCAAATTGTAAATACATAGGTACTTCGGCAAGTACCTGATTAGTCACTGTCCAATGAAATAAAGTAACCTATTTACTTAATAAAATAAAGTAACCTATTTACTTAATAAAATTAAGTAACTTATTTACTTAATAAAATTAAGTAACCTATTTACTTAATTTCATTGGACAGTGACTTATCTACTTTTATGAACATTTGACATTACCTACAAAATTTTTGAAAACAAATCAACGTAAGCTTAAAAAAAGGGCGACTAGAATCAATTCTATTTTATCATTTTAATTTTCTCGTTCAAAAGTGCCTTTTAAGACTAGGTATGCCGACCGCACAGTGGCGCCCTCATCGTTTGTTTGGTTATTTCATACAATTTAGAAAGAAAATGCAGAAAATAAGCACGTTAAGTTGTGCTTCACAAGATTATACGTTAATATTATTAGAAACGGTAGTTTTACATTGTTAAGTTTTATTATAATCCTTAAAACGGAATATAGTGGCCAGTGTTATCCGTTTTAAGGATTATAATAAAACTAAACAATATAAAACTACCGCTTCTAATAATATTAACGTATAATCTTGTGAAGCACAACTTAACGTGCTTATTTTCTGCATTTTCATTCTAAATTGTATGAAATAACCAAACAAACGATGAGGGCGCCACTGTGCGGTCGGCATAGTCTTAAGTGCCTATTTGAAATAAATGATTTGACTTTGTCTTTGAAATAAAAAAACATTTTTACAAAAAAAACTACCGACTTCCAAAAAACACTACAAAGTGAAAAAACTTTTTAACAAAAAAAACAACCGACTTAAAAAAAAAAAAACACTACAAAGTGTAAAATCAATACTACGATCTACCATGTTAATATTGAAGATAAAACATTGATTTTAAATAAAACGAAGTTAAATATCTTTTAAATCTTTAATCAACATATATTTTCAAATAAACTGTTAGAAATTCATCTCATTTGTCTAGTCTTTTCCCAAAAAAATATGTTAGGGCCGGCTTCCAGTCTAACTGGATGCAGCTGAATACCAGTATTTTACATAGAGCGACAGCCTATCTGATCTCCACAATCGTGATGGTAATTGAAATAATAGTTGCAGATCTTCAAAAAAGTCTATCCACAATATATGTTGCACCAAGCTCCGAGAGCTTCTCCACAATCGTCGGTTTCAGGTCCACTTTCTCTAGGAAAGAAGTCGTTGGAGAGCGCAGAAAAACGGCCTACCTCAAGGTAGTGTCCTGGCACCGCTTCTTTTTAATACCTACACCAACGACCAACCGTCCAACCCTAACACGTCCCGCTTTCTCTATGCAGACGACCTTGCTCTCACGTCACAAGCCACCACCTTTGAGGAGGTTGAGGCCCGCTTGCCACATATTGTTTCGCTAACTCATTCAAGCCCAATCCGAGCAAAACCCAGTCTTGCATATTTCATTTCCGCAATAGAGGCGGGCCGTAAACTTAACATCGTTTGGGGTAGGGTGTCCATCAGGCACAGGCACTTCTCTAAATATGTTGGTGTTACCCTAGACAGGTCTCTAACATTCAGCAAAAACTGCAAGATTATCAAGCAGAAGGTGCAAACTCGCAACAGTCTTCATCGTCGACTGGTCTCATCGAAGTGGGGTGCTTCGCCTGACTTTATGCGGAATACTGTTCTAGCACTATCTTTTCTGCGGGAGAATTTGCGTGCCTCGTGTGGAGTCGTTCTGGTCCTGCAAAGCTGGTGGATACAGCTTTGAATGAAACGTGCCGGATCATCACTGGTTGCCTATAACCGACCCCGGTACAAATGCTGTATCCACTAGCAGGAATCCACTACTGGTGGCGCAGTAGTTCGCAGAGCGGTGGCAAGCTCAAGCGAAAGAGCCAAAATGGTCTCCGTCACACGACACCCTTTGCGTGACAACTTCCTTGTGCGATAGGCTGAAAAGCCGAAACAGTTTTTTAAAGTGTGTCGTCCCCCTCACTGAAGAACCATCACAAGAGAGACTGAAGTTGTGGCGAGACAGCTTCCTTACCCAAACCGTTCGTTCCACCCGCTGAAGTCCTCCCACCTGGACATGAGTTACCTTGGGTAACCTGGAAGTCTTTAAACAGACTCCGGACCCAGGTTGGCAGAAGCAAGAAAAACCCGTTCAGGTGGAGATTCATAGACGACTCCGCCTTGGAGTGTAAATGTGGTGCTGTTCCACAAACGATGAGACGCTTAATATCGTGTCCTGCGTGTCCTGTCAGCTGCACGTTACAGGAACTGGTGGACGCTGGTGATGGCGCCAAACAAGTAGCCGAAATCTGGGCCGAGTCCATTTACATTGCTGTCGACACGCTGAGAAGAAGATCAGGCTCAAAGCTGATCCAGAAATGAATACTGCCTTTGCTAATTTTACTGTCAGCCTTTCGATTTCTTCCTCTTTCTTTAATTGCCTTTTGTGATGACGACGATGGCTGATTCAGATTGTGATTATTCTGAATCCAGCGAACCAACATGGGGCGCTGGGTGCGAGCATGTCGTTGTTATAACAGGAACGTTAGTAGTATTGGTGATATTTACGTCAGTTTGATTCTGAGATATTTTTTGGACACTTATTACATTTGACTAAATGACCTCCCATTTTGTTGACGTTTGCTATTTTATATTTATGATCACAATATTTGCAAATTACTGATTTATCAGGACCCACGCGATAGTGTTTCCTTTCATCTCGTTTATTTCTGCCTTATCCCATTATCTAAACAAAAAATAGTGAATTTAATGAAGTTAATAATAAGTGCAAAACACATTTAACATATTATATTTAGCTAATATTAATTTTGACACAGTATTTCTTGACGGTTGTTAGTTCGATCCCGAATACCGATGTAAAAAATTCAAAATCAAATAAAAAAAGACGTTAGAAAATAACACGTGGGCCAAGTTCTTCTAGACTTTTAAGTCCAAAATTGATTATAATTAGTACTAGCTGCGCCCCGCGTTTTCACCCGCGTAATTTTCGATCCCGTGGGAATATCGGTATGAAAAGCATCCTATGTGTTAATCCTGGTTATAAAGTATCTGTGTGCCAAATTTCATCCAAATCCGTTAAGTAGTTTTTACGTGAAAGAGTAACAAACATCCATCCATCCTCACAAACTTTCGCATTTATAATATTACTAGCTGCGCCCCGCGGTTTCACCCGCGTAAATTTTGATCCCGTGGGAATATCGGGATAAAAAGTATCCTATGTGTTATTATGATGTATAAACTATATCACTGTAAAGTTTCATCAAAATCCATTCAGTAGTTTTTGCGTGAAAGAGTAACAAACATCGATCCATCCATCCTCACAAACTTTCGCATTTATAATACATATTAAGTAGGAAGTAGGATTAGTAGGAAGTAGGATAGGAAGTAGGATAGTAGGAAGTAGGATAGGATACGATTTAAAGTAAAGTAAAATACTCTATTTCGTGAATGTCGAAATGTGATTCTATTTGGATACTTTAGCAGGCAATGTGCGTTCTATATTTTACTAGCTGACCCCGCAAAGGTCGTTTTGCAAAAAAAAAAAAAAATAGTAGCTGATTCTCAGACCTACCCGATATGCACACAAAATTTCATACAAATCGGCCCAGCCGTTTCGGAGGAGTATGGTAACTAACACTGCGAGAATTTTATACAGGGTTATTTGTAAAACACCAGCAACCTCTTAAGAGGTCATTGTACTCATCATTATGAACAACTTTTACTATGGGACAAAACCCGAAATCGCGAAATAAAAATCAGCTGTTCCCTACATTTAACTCGTCAAAATGTAGGGAACAGCTGATTTTTATTCTATACAAGATTTTTTGAATGATAAAAGATTATAAGTAATGTTAGATTATTTAATTATATTTTATTTCAAATTTAATGCAATGTTGTTATATAATGTAATTTAATGTCATGTAATGTTGTTTTTTTTTTGTGTTATTAATTTATGCGATTTTTTTTTTGTAATGTGTGTTTGTTGATCCAGTGACATTTAATATTTTTTTTTGATTATTATTTTTATTATGTTTGAATTGATGTACTTACGTAAGTTTGTTTTACTTTTGCATGCCGTAAGGTAGAGTGTGTTGGAACTATTATTTATTAAAATATCGGCATCTTATTTTGTATACCCACATTCTTCGCAAAATAAATGATTTCTTTCTTTCTTTCTATAATATTGTACAGACGCCAGCACATCAAGCTACCCGAAACTGTCAAATTTTTCCAATCAACTTTGAACCTTATGCTGTAGCGATATTGAAAATCTATTACAGAAATTTGACAGATTGTAGTAGCTTGATGTGCTGGCGTCTGTACTATTAATTAAAATTGACATACCTTCTTTTATAATATTCTAAAAACAAAACTTCACACAATTCCGTTTGAAAAAAACTGAATATAAATCATAAAAGAGTATAACACAAGATGATAGACACAGGAAAACAGAAACGAAGCGCGACTGCGCGGCGCGTGCACAACATTTATACAAAGTACTCTTTGGTGCACAACAAAATGGCGGAGCTCTAGCCAGTTTGAGTTAGTTAACGAAATGCACCCCCTCCTCTCCCTCATTGGACAGTTACAGTGCTGTACTTCTTCTCTTGTTCTAATGAGAAAACAATGTCGGCGTATGATGTGCTGACGACGGTCTCAAATAAAACTAAATTTAAAATTCTTTATGTCAAAGAATCTATTAAAAAATACAATAATTAGTTTCAATTAAACTGATTTTAATTTTACCCGCGGGGTAATTGCGTAACACACTATTAGTAGCAATGGGTTTCATTTTGACAGATCAACAACGTTCATTGCGTGTTTTACATTGTTGAGCAGACACATTTTTCGAACATATGAAGCAATGGATTACCAATATGCTTCAAAATGATTCAAATTGAGATCGATAGTTTTGCAATTAGGGTGCCGGTATAAATTAAAAATGGGTAAAAATGGGTATTTGCCCAAAGTTTGGGTTTTTAGCGGGTATATTCCCATTTCTATTAGTACCTAACAGTTTTAAAATACTCCTGTTTATGTAGGTATCATGGCATGATGAAAACAAACTCAACACATTTGTTTTTTTAACGATATAAAGGCCAATATAATCGCATCGCTTACTTTACGGGTTTTTTTTGAGCTAATTAAATTAAACCTGTTTACTCTTTTTAGAATGCCGACGTTATAATGGCCATATTGAGGACGAGCGTGATTGAACAAATCTATCAAAAAATCTTAGATTTTTTTTCCACTTTTTTTTGTTTAAAAGTTTTTGTTACGTATCGCTACTCCATGCGGGGGCTGGGATATGCGTTATACATCTTTCGTATATAGAAATAAACAATTTTTCTTTCTTTTCTTTCAAATATTGTCACCTATTTCGATTTCTTGATGTTAAGTTTGATTGCAGACAACGTGCTGCAACATCATCAGCAGCCGAGGCCTCCTCCAGTGCCGTTCAGTTTGCTGAAGTGCCTCCGGCCACTGAGCGCGCAGCAGACGGCCCTGAGTGAGTATCTCATTCACACGACACATCAACATCCTACCTATACACAGCACAACATTCGATACGCTGCCAATCGAAATTGTATGGTGCATTTAAGAGGATCGCTACAATAATTTATTTACCACTAAAGGGTAATACATTGCTCAAATCTCAAAAATACCGTATGTTTAAAGAAGTTTGTAGATTAATCCTTTTGTGCGTTTTCCATATAAAAAATATAAATGTTATACTTAAGGTTATTAAAATGCATTGTACCTACATATTGTTTCAATTTTTTATTTTACTTCAGTACTTCTCAGAGCCAAAGCAATAGCTTGTCTCAATATTGAATCCAAATGCCATGAAATAAGCCCATAAAAAAATAAAATCGAAAATATGTAAAATTCGATTATTCACTACGCAGTACCGCTAACGATTCAAATTGAGAGTTTGCGTGATAATTTACATCAAGTAGTTGCAATCAAAGATATAACAAAAACGGATTGGATCTGAAGTTATAGCGATTTCTATGGTTTTTATGGAAACCATAGAAAAAAGTTTAAAAAAATAATATCTCCGGATTGGGACAACATTGTCACACGGGTATTTTACTCTTACTTTTAAAATAACCTGTTATATCGGATAAGTTAATAAAAAGGGGATGTCCGCTTTTCGAGGCAAAAACAACACTGTGCGCTCGCACTAGACATCGTGTCCGTGAGCGGTGTCTATGTGTGCGTCGCACGAGCGCACTTTGCATGTAGGTTGAGTTCTGTACCTTTCTGTTTTGTGGCTAGGTCCTAAATACACACATCAAAAGTGTCTAGGGATCAAGCATTTTTATGCGGATTTCTTGAGATTGAGATGTGGCTTTGTAATAAATTTATGATTTTATAAATTTATATGGATCCTTTTTGGTGCATTTCATAATTTGAATCAGGAACTGTGAATCAAATTCGAGCAACGCATTGAAGACATTATTAGTGCTACTGTTTCCCTACTACTGATTAAAACCAACGTTATTATGGAGCGGCGACGTCATTTAAGCAGGGAAGAAATGCTCAGAGCCGTGGGAATGATAGAAGCTGGTTCCCGGCAACGTACTGTGGCTTTAGCTCTGAATACAAGTCAGAGTGTTATCAGTCGACTTTGGACACGTTACCAAAGCACTGGTACCGTGGCTGAGCGCCATGGAGGACGGTATCGCTGCACCACACGGAGACAAGACCGATACATTCAAATCTTAACTCGAAGAGCTCCAACAATAACCGCCATGATGTTAGCCGTGAGGCTTCATCACTCTTCAGGGAACTTAATTAGCGACCAAACAGTCAGAAACCGCTTGCATGAAGTGAACCTTCATTCCCGAAGACCGCTACGGGTACCACCTATAGCAATGCACAATCGTAGGATTCGATATCAATGGGCTCTTGAACACAGAAATTGGGCAGAAGAACAATGGCGTTTCGTGTGCTTTTCTGATGAGTCTCGTTTTGGTATGAGACCGGATACAAGACGTATACGACACTGGAGAACCCCTGGACGCCAACAGCGATTAAAATTCTGCCAGGAAGTCCATCCTTATAGTGGTGGAACCATCATGGTATGGGCGGGTATTTGGATCGGCGGAAGAACTGAGTTGATTTGGATCAGAGGCAACCTCAACGCTCAAATTTATGCTGAGACGATTGTATCAGACGTCATCGTTCCTCTACAAGTGCAAATCGGTCCCTTATTTCAGTTAATGCATGATAATGCACGACCGCACACCGCAAGAGTTGTAAGACAGACTCTCGCCGCAGCTAACATCAATGTCCTGCCCTGGCCTGCTCAGTCGCCAGACTTGAACCCGATTGAGCATGCATGGGATATGCTACAGAGAAGAGCTATGCCGAATATGGAGGGTATCCAGTCGCAAGAAGACCTTTTTTTGTTGTTGCAACGAACATGGGCGGCCATTCCACAGCGTGATTTGGATGAACTCATTTTGTGTTGTTAGTGTTCGCGGTAGAAACACGGATTATTAATTGTTTAAGTTACCCAATAAAATTTTAGAGAAAACTGTTATTTCAGTCTTTTTTTCGAACTTTTGTGTTGTTCAAATGTCAAAAATCCCTTTATTAGGAAAATGGCAAATTTCTTTATTAATGCAAAGGTGACTTGGTTTATCGTTACTGTGACAAACGAAAACACTTTATTTGATGAATCCTTAAAGAAAATTTTAATTAATATCAATCAGGAGAAAAGTTATTGCAAAAATATATGTTGATCCCTAGACACTTTTGATGTGTGTATATCCGATTATGATACTCCAACTCGTATATATTCAGTATTTAGAAATTTCGAAAGCCTCACGCTAACCATACCCGACCATAACCTCACGGGAAGTTTCCACAAGGTACATATTTTAGTAAAGACGCCGCGGTGACACATCTGTGTTCTTCCATAATCTTCAGTACGTTTTATTGTAGTATGGCCGTTTGTCGGTAGAGGACGCCAAAATAATAAATGCTATACAGAGATCAAATGTTCAAGGTCATCAAGCAATGTAATACCCTTAACAGTAGTAATAATACCAGCCTATTACTGTCCCGTCGCAGAACAAGGGCCTCCTCTCATACAGAGAAGGCACGAGCAGTCGTCACCACGATTGCTCAAGACGGATTTACGATTTCAGACTTTTAATAACTATCAAGACACAACAGAAGGAAAACTGGAAAAGTATGCGAGAGACCTTTGCAGCAGTGGGACAACATATATGTTAAAAAAAAGTAGAAAGAGCGGCTGTGGGAAGTGTGGGCACATAGTAGGCTTATCATGTTGATGTTTGAACTAACAAGTGTGTTAATATCTTCTAGTGTTATCGAACAGCAGCCCGCATCGGAAATCGCAGAAGTTGTAGAAGAGCCGAAGCCGCTGCCGAAGCTGCGGCAGCGGCGGCCGCCACCGATGACATCGGCTATGTCGACTCGCTCAAATATTCGACGTAGGTACATAGTTATCATCGCTCTACTCTAAGTTAACTGCGTACACATGCTAGAAAAGAGACTGCTTCATACTATTTATTTTTGTAAACGAGTCACTCCCGCCCGAGTGACCTGCAAGACGAGTATTAAATTAGTTAATTAAAAATAAAAGATCTTTATAAATAGGGCTGTTTCTAATTGACCTACTCTTAACAAAGAACACACCCTACAAATTTCATGTCTGTAGGACCAGCGGTCTAGGCTGTGCGTTGATATATCAGTCAGTCAGGACTTTGAATTTTATATATATATATATAGATAATATTATGGAACATACGTGATCGGTCATGAAATGTAAAGTTTCGCAATAAAACAAAAATACCTACAGTTTTGTCGGTTTTTTTATAGCTAAATATCACATTCACATCAGTGTAGTCAAAGATTATTGACGTCAAGAACTCGCGGCGACCCGTCGACATAAAGCTCGCCGACGCCCGAACGCAAGCTCCGTGGCACTGACTAGCTGATCCCGAAACGAGGCGGTGCCGTTACGATGATGATGATAAGTGCGCGTTTCAGTACAATGTGGAGTTTGATATTTAGAAAGAACGCTAGATCGAGTGGTGGCGAAGCTAATGTGTGTGTTGACCTCCACGCGGACGAAGTCACTGGCAAAGTGGAACTAGCGGATAGCTATCTATAGAATGTATTCGCGCCGATATTTATTTGAGAACATGGAGCGGTTGTTTGTAGACTGGGGTACACAGTCGGAAGCGTCCCGTCCAGTTCAGCGCTTGAATTGTTTCATTGTCTATGTCGCAGCCAACTGAGTTAATTAGCCATTCAGTTAACTGCCTAGCCTTTTAACTAAACGGCGCCGATCAACTAGCGGCCTGAATTATATTCAGCCATTAATGTCCGTCGTAATGGTAAACTTTCGCAGTAACATACATCGCAGTAAAGAACTTTCGCGATAACGTACATCGCAATGGTAAACTTTCGCAGTAACATACATCGCAGTAAAGAACTTTCGCGATAACGTACATCGCAATGGTAAACTTTCGCAGTAACATACATCGCAGTAAAGAACTTTCGCGATAACGTACATCGCAATGGTAAACTTTCGCAGTAACATACATCGCAGTAAAGAACTTTCGCGACAACGAACGTCGCGATAGTAAACTTTCGCAGTAACGTACATCGCGGTAATGATGTACACCCAAATCAAACAACTAGGCTAAAATAATGCATTATTTGCGAAGGTGTTTTTAGAAACTTGATATTATACGTTATTCACTTAGAGCATTAAACCAACCGGAGACGCCATTGTCAGGCGTTCCCCGCTGCCAAAGGTACGAGACCGCCGGTCATATCAGTCATATAAAACTAGTTGCCGCGCGTTCCACGTCATTCAGGAAATCACACCAGCGCGGAACGAACGTAAGAGAAAAATGCCGAATTGCAGTGTTTTTTCGTGTAAAAATAGATCGGAAACATCTAGTAAACAAAAGGATAACCTTACTTTCCATCTATAAGTATTATTTTGTCCTAATAATAACGTAAAATGCAATAAATTTGCAAAAAACCAAAAAATATTGTCGGTCAATGAATGTTGCCACTAAATTGTACAAGACCTAATTTAGTGTAATTTTTAAAGTTGTAATTTATAAATATTGGCAATTATTTCAAACTTCTATTTCACATTTGTTATTCTTATTACTGTTTACAACTTATTTTGTTACTTTATAAGATTTTTTTACTAAAGCCTTTAAAAAATTGCTATTTATTATCAAATAATTGATTAACGATATCAAACTTATGTTCAGCATTCATCCTTGCGAACACTAGACCATCGAGGCAGCGATGATATTCTGTGAAAATCTTACCGTGAAAACTCAGGTAAAGTGAGCGTGGAGTGAGCTGTCAATAGTGTCAATTCCTAGATAAAACAAACTCACTTCACCTAAGTTTTCATGGTGAGATTTTTACAGAATCGACCGGCAGTTCTTGTACCGTGGCAATGAATCCTTATAGACTAACTTTAAAATCTAAATCCTATGTTACCTATTTAAAAAGAATTGATCTGCATTGAAGATCAATTTGATAAGTAAATATGAAAAAACAATTAAATAAAGAAGAGCCTTTTTTATCACAACTATTGGCTGAACTCATCGACAGCAAAATATCGATAGTGTCAAGCACTTTCATCGCTTACACAAAAATGACGTCATGCCGTATCCTGACAGGGCGTCTCTGTGTGAGTTAGTACATGAGTGCGTATAGTTTATGCTTGTGTTCGATAATTTTTTCGTGTGCGTGAGTAACAACGCGATCGAAAATGCATTAGTGTGTTATCAGTATTTGTGTGCGTTGCCTCGTCCCCCGCGACGAAAGTGACAGACTTATTCGCATAGATATTAGTGCTCGTTGCGTCTCCGGTTGGTTTAATGCTCTAAGGTTATTCATCACAAGTAAGTATTTAATTTTGAAATCATTTGATTTCAATGAATATCTTAAGAGATACCATCATAATCATCATCTGCCTAGCCTTTTCCCAACTATGTTGGGGTTGGCTTCCAGTCTCACCGGATGCAGCTGAATACCAGTATTTTACATGGAGCGATTGCCTATCTGACCTCCACAACCCAGTTACTGGACGATACCCCTTGGTAAGACTAGTTGTCAGATTTTCGGGCTTCTGACTACCCGTAACGACTGTCAAAGATCCACAAATGACAGCCGGGACCAATGGCTTAACGTGCTTTCCGAGGCACGGAGGGATCTTGCTATTTAAGGATGGTCACCCATCCACGGAGCAACCGCGGCAAGCGTAGCTTAACCTGATCTATCGACCCGTGCGGCTGATATTATTTAGCCACAAGCCCCTCTATCTTAGGAGATATCATAGTTTTAAATTTTTCATTCATTGCACAAAAAAAATGTGTCAGAGCTGTGTATGGAGCAGAATATTTAGAGCATTGTAAGCCATTATTTAAAGCACTAAAAATTCTTCCACTTCCTTGCCTACATATTTTTGAATTTTGTATGTTTATAAAAAGGTATTCGCACATGTTCCCATTTGCAAGTGCATTTCTAAAAGAGTGAAAAGCAGAAGCCCAAATAAATTGCTTGCACCTAGCCAGAGTGCTTTTGTATAGCAGGAATCCCAATTGCATGGCAATCAAAATCTTTAACAATGTACCCCCACGCATCAGAGTGTTGCCCACTAATTTACATTCAGGAAAACAATATTTGCCTGGCTTCTAGACAACTGTTTCTATTCGGTTAATGAATTTTTAAAATATAAATTTTGACATTTGAGACTGTGTGTGTAACCGGTGTAAGTATACTTTTTGACTTGTACTGTTTTTTATTTTTGACATTTCATTCGTAGTTATTAATAAACAGAAATTGTGCCTATAAAACTTAACATTGTATAAAAATGACCAATATACAATATACATGTGAACTAATTTATAATTATATTCGTTGGGATCTAGCTGCTTCTTAGCGTTTCGGTGACAAACTAACTTCCATTTATATTGTTGCGGCCTAGAACTTGGCTACTTTGACTTTGTAAGTTAATTTTAATATTTCTATACCGGCAACGGTAGTGTATGTGAAACTGTTTAATATTAAGATCTTAATGTACCATATACTCAGAAATAAATAAATCTTATCTTAAAATAATACTAATAATAAAGCTGAAGACTTTGTTTGTTTGAAAGCTCTAATCTCTGAAAGTATCGTTAGGATTTATAAAAATCTTTTTGCATTTGATAGTCCAATTCTTGAGGAAGGCTATAGGGTATTGAACATCACGCTAAGACCCTCAGGAGTTGAGCAAAAAGTAAAAAAAAGTCAGAAGTTTTCGTTAAGCGAAACGAAGTAATAGCGCAGGCAGGCGATGCGATGCGACGGGGTGGGTCGGGTAACAAGAAATTTCACGCAAACGAAGTCGCGGACAGAAGCTAATATATCAATATATGTGATTGCAGTTGCCGCAGGCGATAAGGAACAGCTGGCCGGGCTGGTGCGCGGCCACCCAGTGCTGTACAACACCCACTACGCGCACTTCAGAGACAAGGCGCAGAGGCGCTACGCCTGGCAGGACATCAGCAAGAGGATGCTACGCCCAGGTACTTTGATGTTCACACTTCAGACACAAGGCGCAGAGGCGCTACGCCTGGCAGGACATCAGCAGGAGGATGCTACGTCCAGGTACTTTGATGTTCACACTTCAGAAACAAGGCGCAGAGGCGCTACGCCTGGCAGGACATCAGCAAGAGGATGCTACGCCCAGGTACTTTGATGTTCACACTTCAGACACAAGGCGCAGAGGCGCTACGCCTGGCAGGACATCAGCAGGAGGATGCTACGCCCAGGTACTTTGATGTTCACACTTCAGACATAAGGCGCAGAGGCGCTACGCCTGGCAAGACATCAGCAGGAGGATGCTACGCCCAGGTACTTTGATGTTCACACTTCAGACACAAGGCGCAGAGGCGCTACGCCTGGCAGGACATCAGCAGGAGGATGCTACGCCCAGGTACTTTTCTCGTCCGTCATAAGGCGTACATTACACACTTGATCATTTAATAAATTTTATTATCAATAATAAAACACGAATGACTGATGGCATGATAGCCACGAAGGTAATGTCTGTCAATCATGCTTCAATCACAGCAGTGGCTGTGGCACAACTACTGCCAACGATCCTAGTATTCAAATATTTATCAGTACCGGAAGACGTAGCGTTGGAAGGCCTCCAACAAGGTGGACTGATGAGCTAGTGAAGGCCGCAGGAACCCGCTGGATGCGGGAAGCACAGAACCGGGCGGAGTGGCCATGTTTGAGGGAGCCCTATGTCCAGCAGTGGAGGTCTTTCGGCTTAAATGATGATGATGATCTGTTCCACCCGACAAAGGGGGAATATTCACTCCAAAAAATGTTAAAGCTCTTCTATAAAGTTATTAATGTGTGTTCTTTATAAATTGTATACACAAATCTACATAATATATGTATAAAATAATTTTAAAAAACTGAACTAAACTAAAAAAAATTACAATATTTTATTTTACCACTTTGTCGGCGTGCTTAATATGTGTATCCATGCCAAATTATAGCTTTCTAGTACTAAGAGTCTCTGAGCTAAGCTGCGGACGGACGGACGGACGGACAGACAGACGGTCCTGGAGAAACTATACTTAAGGGTTATTTATTTATTATTTATTTATTTAAACTTTTCGCACAAAAAGGTACAAAGGCGGACTTAATGCCTTAGGCATTCTCTACCAGTCAACCAAGGGTGGTGAAGAGATTAGATGGCAGGTGCTTCAGTTGAGAGCAACTATGAGGAAAAAGAAACCTCTTAAAACTAGGTACACAAATACATAAATAGGGTTCCTTGTTGACTACGGAACCTAATAAAAATGGAATGCTGTTCGGTGGTAAGCGCATTACTTGAGAACGGCTGGACCGATTTGGTTATTATTTATTTTGGATCGTATTAGTTCTCGTTAGGTTTTTACTTTTTATGGTAAGAAACTTTGGAAAAGTTGCGCGGCCAATTGGAAAATTGGGGAAAAACTGAAAGCGTTTTTGTCTACGAGATTTTTGTATGAATTCAAGCCCGTATTGACATTTGACAACATCTATAATATGTATCATCATCATCTGCCTGGCCTTTTCACAAGTATATTGGGTTCGGAGCTATTTTTAATAGAAGTTATTATTTATAAGTAGTGGTGCTTATGTTTTAGTAAGTATCTAATATACTTTTGTTTCATTTTAACAGATTCAGAATGCATAGCGATATGGAAACTTCTCAAGTCAAATTATAGTCAAGCTTTGAGGATACGCAAAAAAAAAATGGAACAAGGACTCAACGTTAAGTCATCAAAATATGAGAACTACATGTCATTTGTGAAACCCTTTTTAAAAGTATGTAAAAATGAGCAACCAGCTCAGGAGTGGGGCTATGACGTCAGCCGCGGCGCGCCCGAGCTCTGCGCGGCCAGTGCAGCACGTTCAGGATATGTTCCAGCTCTTCCAGCGCAGCCGCAACGGAACACTATCGTTGAGTTATTTCGAAATTTAGGTGAAACTGTAAAGGACTTCCCAATAGACGTTAAAGTTCGTGTGAAAAGTGAAATTCTCAAAGTAGTCAGTGATGCAAGAGAGTTAATTCTAAGCAATATTACAGTGGAGCGACTATTTGTAGTAGAAGATATTGTTGTCAAAGAAGAACCCTTAGAATTACAATAAACGTTAATAATGAGTACGTACTGTCTGCGTCTGTCAATTTGTAACGTCATCCTTATTACAGGTACACTAGCTGTGGCCCGCGGTTTCACCCGCGTTAATTTGAAGAAAAAACTACAAAAATAAATTCCATCATTTAAAACTATTATATCTCCTAATCTCAACTCTCAAACTCAAAGCATTTATTTCAAATAAACCATTTACAGGAACTTTTGAATTGTCATATATAGTCGGTCAGAAAGTTGAAGCTGTTTGCCCATTCCTGAGATATTCATTGAAATCAAATGATGTCAATGGCAATTTTGTTCAAAATTAAATACTTGTGATGAATAACGCATTTATTTGGATAAGGATTAATATCATGTTCATAAAAACCCTTCCCAAATAATGTATTATTTTAGAACAAATTTGATTACCATAAAAAAAACCGGCCAAGTGCGAATCGGACTCGCGCACCGAGGGTTCCGTACAAACCTGTAGGTATATAAGTAAAAGTTCACCCATCACGACAATCAAGTCATAGTTATGGTATTTTTATTGCAAAATTAAATTTATAACATTACAATATGGAAAGCTGGAGGAGCATAAATTAATGACAAAGGTCTCTTTATCGTTTCAGTAATCCTTTATTTTAATATAACCGAAATACCTACACTAGCTTTGCAGCAGCCTTGCAAAAGTCTGCTGACGAATGAGGGCAAGCTTTTTTATCAAAGTTACTTATTTACAAATTTTTTTAGTCACTATTTAGAAATCTGGTACAAACATGGTAATTATGAATTAAATTTGAACCAGATTTGTAAATGGTGACTGAAAAAGGTATGAATAGAACATTGAACATTGAAGTTCGAAAAAACACTATCTACAGGGTGGAATCGAAGTCATGGGCATTATTTTAACCTAAGGCACTACTCACGATACTGATTGCATTAGGGCTATTAATACGCAAATCAAAAATATTATTAATGCAAGTAAGGAAAACCTTAAAAATGTAGTAAGTCAAATTGCACAAGGCTTATTATTGCAAATAAACACTTAAAGTAATTAAAACAAAATACTTTGTTAACGCCAATAATTGTTGAAATATCAAAATCTTAAAGCGCAGTTACAGCGCAAAGCGAAATGTAAACAAACATCACCTGCGCGCGCGCGGGTTTTTCCTTACAAGTAATAATAACAATGGGCTACAAGACATTCCGTCCGGCGGGATTCCCTGAACTCTCTCCGTCCCACTCCCTCACTCGCAAAAATACGAATATCACCCCCGCGCGGGGTATGCTTCCCGCCGCAACACGAAGTCACGAACCCGGAACCAGTGTCATAACGACTGCGCAGGTGCATTGACGCGTAATTGATTTATTGATCCCGTGACGTAATCGCCGTACTCGCCGCTCGCGTCATACGGTGCTTGGATTGCAGTGTATTAAGTGTTAGTTTATTAGTTGTGTGTTGTGTGTGTGTTTGTGTACACGATGCCTCGACCGCGTAATGTGCAGGCTAGGTACACCAACCAACAATACCCACAAATGGTTGTAATTTACGATCGCACAAGAAATTTAGTATGAACTCGTGAAATGTTCCATCGGCGCTACCCGAACGACCCTATTCCTTCACGGGGTCTCATTCCACCAGAACCACTCAGAACCTGTTGGATTTTTCGTCTTTTCACGTGCCAGCACATGCACAAGCTCGTGGAAGAGCACCCGTTTACCCTCTGTCACTTTACCGACAAATAAGGTTTTTTCAAAACAATCCACAAGCTAGGTACGTAAATGTTTTTTTTTAATGTATGTTAGTTGACGTAGTTTTGACCGTCCTAAGCCGGCAAAGTACGAAGGGAAAATTGGAATTTATTATGAATCAATTCATTGGCAACTTACGAATGTCACGTGAGTCGGGCGGGGTCAAAGAATTCACGCCCAATGACGCGCGTACGGCGTAGTGTACCTACGCATTTGCTATCGAGAAGCGCAACTAATTTGATACTTTGTATGACTTACTACATTTTAAGGTTTTCCATACTTGCATTAATAATATTTTTGATTTGCGTAATAGTAGCCCTAATGCAATTAGTATCATAAGTAGTACCTTAGGTTAAAATAATGCCCATGATATCAAATGCACCCTGTATAGTTGTACTATTTCGTGTAGTGCTAAGTGTTTATTAACGGAAACATGTTTATGGATGAAAATTATGTGGAAATTCCATTTACAATTATTTGAAAAAAAAAAATGTGATGTAACTAAAAATTGAAGGTTTCCGGAATGTTTCCTTTATATGTGCTACTAAAAATTGCTTCATGCCAAATTTCAAGATTCTAGATCGACTGGAAGTAGCCTTTAGGTTTTGATTTCCTCGCAAGTAGTTGCGAGTTTGAAAATATGCGGCTTAAATTGCTATTTCTTTTGATTGCGTTGACATAAAAGTTTGATTTTGTTACAGATTAAAGGTATTATAGACCTGAGTATTTGATATGAATTTCAATTTAATACCTCTACGCGTTCATGAGAAAAGAAGTAGTAACTTTAAAATTTTCAAAAATATTTTTTATTATATGATGTAACAAAAAATTTACGGTTTTCGCAATTTTTCCTTTATCTGTACTATAAGACGTTACTTCGTACCAAATTTTAAGATTCTAAGTTCACGGGAAGTACCCTATAGGTTTTGATTCCCTCGCGAGTAGTTGCGAGTTTGAAAATATGCGGCTTAAATTGCTATTTCTTTTGATTGCGTTGACATAAAAGTTTGATTTTGTTACAGCTTAAAGGTATTATAGACCTGAGTATTTGGTATGAATTTCAATTTAATACCTCTACGCGTTCATGAGAAAGAAAGTTCACGGGAAGTACCGTGTAAGTTTTGATTCCCGAGCGAGTTTCGAAAATTTGCGGCATAAACGGCTGTATCTTTTGATTCCTTTGGCTTAGAAGTTTGATTTTTTCACAGCTCCAAGGGACAGTAGACCTGAGTATTAAATATAAATTTCAGTTTAATACCTCCACGCGTTCCTGAGAAAAACGGTCTTGACAGACGGACGGACGGACGGACAACGAAGTGATCCTATAAGGGTTCCGTTTTTTCCTTATGAGGTAGGTACGGAACCCTAAAAACAATCGACTTCCAAAAAAAAGTGAAAAATAACTTTAATTTCGGAATTCGGTGTCGTTGGTTCCGCATTTTCGTTTATTGACACCGACTTCCGAAATTAAAGTTATTTTTCACTTTTTTTTTGGAAGTCGGTTGTTTTTTTTTGGGAAAAAAGTTTTTTATTTTTCCCTTTTTAGTGGGCCAGTTTGTAACTCATCTATCATCACCTTAAAAAATATACTGCTTTTCCCGATACAGGGACGTTAAAGGTTGAGGAGTTCTCCTTGTAAGAACCAGGAGAACTGGAGCCGATTAAGAAGTCACCATCAGCTCCACTTCACGATACGCATTGTGCTTAGCAACCACATTAAAGTACCTAATCGAATGTGAAATATATACCCGTGAAATATTGAGTAGTTCCGATGGCCATCTGGCTAACGGCCAGTACTTGCACAGGCTTAACCAAGTAGCCAGGATTATTCATCAGCAACGTGCTTTGAAATATAAACTTGTGTGGATTCTGAGGTATCGTATTACAAGTACGTGCTCAACCCAGTTCTTGAAAATGACCATGTCACGGTGTACTGGGATTGGTCTATCATTACTGACAGGACTATTGTCGCCAATAAGCCTGATATAGTGGTGATAGATCAATTAGTGCGCCGCACAATGATTGTCGATGTTACCATTCCACATGACGGGAACCTCGTGAAAGCTGAGAAAGAGAATCAAATTAAATATCTCAACTTAGCACACGAGGTTATTGACATGTGAAATGTGAGCTCGGCTGTCATTGTACCGATTGTCGTATCATCCAATGTCCTGATGACTGAAAGCCTCGATCAACATCTATCGAGACTCTCGTTAGGCGGTAGGATCAAGGGCGTGATTCTAAAGACAGTACTTACTCCTCGATACGGCTCGCATTGTGAGGAGGTTGTGTCTGGGAGGTGTCTCTGGAGCCCTAACCACCGGTAGCTTGGAACTTGCTCCCGACATCGGCGGATCACTATTTTTTTTTAAATATCTTTAAATGTTTTTTATACTTATTTTATATTTTAAGAAATATTTAAAATATTATTAGATAAGTAGGTAAATAGATGAATAAACGAAATAATAATAATCCATTTATTTCAGGCGACGCAGGCCCATACATAAATACCTTAACCTAAACATACATATTTTAAACTAGCCTTTGCCCGCGGCTTCGCTCGCGTTAAAGTCGGGGTAACACGGTTAAAAAAAAAAGTAGCCTATGTCATTCTCCATCCCTTCAACTATCTCCACTTAAAAAATGACATCAATTTGTCGCTCTGTTTTGCCGCGAAAGACGGACAAACAAACAGACACACACATACACTTTCACATTTTTAATATTATTATGGATTATCTTCGTCGTGTGTGATAGTCCATTGAATTGTATGGCGAGCGATATTGTATCATAAGATAAAATATTATAGTCTTAGCCGTGTGCAGCGCCCCTTAGTGAACTCCACTGCGGGTGACGTAACCTACGACAAACTTATTATTTGCGGTTGGTACAGTAATCGGGTCTAGGGATCGAACCGCAAAATTAAGTTTGTTTTTTATTGTATATACTTTTCCGGGATAAAAGTACCCAGTGTGGTGCCAGAGCGGTCCGTCCGTTACCGAATTGGAAATCACCGGGACCGGACGGACTGCACAATTTCTTTTTGAAATGGCTAATTAGTTCACACACTTGCCTGGCACAGTTCCAGTCATCCGTAGAGTCTGGATCGCTACCGCAGTTTCTAACAACAGGCGTTACCCACCTGCTCCATAAGTCAGGTAGTCCCGCGGAACCCAAGAATTATAGACCAATCACATGTTTGTCAACGGTTTATAAACTTCTTACATCCATTTTGAGAGCCAAAATTAATATGCACATTGACAATAACTTGATTATGAGTGCCTCTCAAAATAGATGTAGGAATGGGTCCCGCGGTACTAAGGAGCTACTCATAGACATGGCCATTAGCCAGCAGGTTCGTCGATCCCGCAAGGATCTGTCGCCATGCTGGACAGATTACAAGAAGGCCTACAACTGCCACATACATGACTCATGAGGGTGCTGGAGTTATACAAGGTAGATACAACTCTACGCACCTTTCTTGAGTCATGTATGGGGCAGTGGAAGACAGTTCTTCGTTATCCAGGGTGTCGACAGATCCAGGGGAATGATGAGCCTGTATGGATTAAACGGGGAATATTTCAGGGCGACAGTTTGAGTCCACTTTGGTTTTGCTTAGCCTTGAATCCTCAAAGCCCACTACTAGAGGATTCAGGTCTAGGCTATCGGTTGAGAAGAGGTGGTCAGGTCATATCTCACCTCCTCTACATGGATGATTTGAAAGTCTTTGCTGATTTGGTCCCAACAAATTGCATCTGATGGAGCTACTGAAGGTAACTGAAACTTTCAGTAGCGCCATCAGGATGGAATTTGGTGTAGACAAATGTGCAGTCATGCATGTAAAGCGAGGGGAGATTATGGAATCCAAGGGAATTCAACTCTCGGATTCCATAAGCCTTAGATCCCTCTCCTCATCCGAAAGCTATAGTATTTGGGTATGTCGGAAGCGTTAGGTATCAACGATACTGACATGAAGCAATCGTTGAGGGAGCGCTTCTTTAGTCGCCTGAAGAAGGTATTAATTAGTCTTCTTTCGGGCAGAAATAAGGTGCGCGCCTTCAACGGTTGGATCATGCCGGTTTTGATTGTACTCTTTCGGCATACTCAAATGGACTCAAACTGAACTCGACGCCCTGGATGGAAGGGTCCGTACACTGCTAACCGTAAACCGAATGCATCACCCACGATCATCGGTGATGAGACTGTATATCCCGCGGAAGTGCGGGGATCGAGGCTTTTTAAATGCGAAGACCCTCCACCCGTCCCGTGACGTGTGGACGTGTGTCGGGCATGCCACCGTCCGGGTGAGTCTATCAGACATATTATCTCTGGTTGTTCTCGTCTGGCTAATGGCGAGTACTTGCACAGACATAACCAAGTAGCCAGGATTATTCACCAGCAACTTGCTCTGAAATATAAACTTCTGGATTCTGAGGTACCGTATTACAAGTATGTGCCCGACCCAGTTCTTGAAAATGACCATGTCACGTTGTATTGGGACCGAGCTATCATTACTGACAGGTCTATTGTCGCCAATAAGTCTGATATAGTGGTGATAGATCGATTAATGCGCCGCACAATGATTGTTGATGTTACCATTCCACATGACGGGAACATCGTGAAAGCTGAGAAAGAGAAACAAATTAAATATCTCGACTTAGCACACGAGATTGTTGATCAAGGGCCTGATTCAGAAGGCAGTACTCCTTGATACGGCTCGCATTGTGAGGAGGTTCCTCTCTCTGGAGCCCTAACTACCGGTAGCTTGGACCCTGTTCCCGATACCGGTGGCCTACTATTTTTTATATTTTTAAATGTTTTTATTTTTTATATTCTAATATTTAAAAATATAATTTATATCAATATAATGAAATAAAGGAAATAATAATAATAATATTTATTTTCTCATTACAAAACAGACATATTAGATGGTATCAGAGTCAGACAGCATTTTAATATTGTGGGAGACTGGTGCCTAAACTAGGCTCTAAGCCTGTATTTCAGGGCACTGACTTGACCTACTGGCAAAACTTTAGCCTCCTTGTATAGGAGCTCTGTGGGGTAACGATAGGGCAGGAATGAGGACACTTTTAAGATAGGTAGCTCTCTGAGCTCTCTCCAATTCAATAATTGTAGTTTTCGGAGCACCTCCCCAGACAGTGATACAGTAGGTTAACAGTGACTGAGCAAGGGCAAAGTATACTGTAGTGCTATTCTGTAAAAATCTCACCGTGAAAACTTAGGTGAAGTGAACTGTCACTCCACCTGATGTTAGGGATTACCCCAATTGATAGCTCACTTCACGCTCACTTCACCTACGAGTAAGTTATCACGGTGACATTTTTACAGAATCTACCGGCTGATTTCTTTAACTTGTCATCCGCTACTTGTCTCAAGGTTTTAAAAATATATATGAGCTTTCGTAACCTGGTTTTAAGTGTATCAATGTGTTCCTGGAATCTAAGGCTACCATCGATTATAACTCCCAGATACTTGACGTGTCTGGCGCTGCGAAGGTGAGTGTAAGTACACATAATGTTATCGTGTGGTTCCGGACAATTGTGTGTTATAATTGTGTAGGGCACTGAGGAGTTTGGGACGTTACCATTTGCTCTAAGGGAGAAGGTCATGGAATTGGTTTTCTCAACATTGAGTGTTAGGACATTACAGCGTAACCACTTTGACACAGTATTATAGCCTGATTGCGCGTGTGAAAAAACTTTATCCCATGTATCAGCGCTAAAGAGGAGCACCGTGTCATCTGCAAAGCTTATGATCCTACCTCTGGGGAGTGTGAGCATACACAGGTCATTAATATACATAAGGAACAGAGTGGGACCTAACTAGAGATGGGCGGGTGGGTAAAAATTGGGAAGGTAAAAAAGGGTAAAAAAAGGTAAAAATTAAAAAATACCCTTTTTTACCCGGTATTTAATAATAAATACCGGGTAAAAAATGATTACTATCTATAAATGATTGAAATGGCTTCGTCATCAATACTACGATTTACCAAGTTAATATTGACCTTAAGCATTGAAGATAAAATATTGATTTTAAATAAAACGAACTTTAATCAACATATATTTTCAAATAAACTGTTTAGAATTCATCTCATCTGCCTAGTCTTTTCCCAAATATGTTGGGGCCGGCTTCCAGTCTAACTGGATGCAGCTGAATACCAGTATTTTACCTAAAGCGACTGCCTATCTGATCTCCACAATCGTGATGGTAATTGACATAATGGTTGCAGATCTTTAAAAAAGTCTATCCACAATATATGTTCCACTAGGCTCCGAGAGCTTCTCCACAATCGTCGGTTTCAGGTCCACTTTCTCTCGAAAAGAAGTCGTTGGAGAGAGCAGAAAAACGGCCTACCTCAAGGCACCACTTCTTTTTAATATCTACACCAACGACCAACCGTCCAACCCTAACACGTCCCGCTTTCTCTATACAGACAACCTTGCTCTCACGTCACAAGCCACCACCTTTGAGGAGGTTGAGGCCCACTTGTCAGACGCTCTTGGTAACTTAGCCACATATTACTTCGCTAACTCATTCAAGCCCAATCCGAACAAAACCCAGTCCTGCATATTTCATCTCCGCAATAGAGAGGCGGGCCGTAAACTTAACATCGTTTGGGGTAGGGTGTCCATCGGGCATAGGCACTTCTCTAAATATCTTGGTGTTACCCTAGACAGGTCTCTAACATTCAGCAAAAACTGCAAGATTATAAAGCAGAAGGTGCAAACTCGCAACAGTCTTCTTCGTCGACTGGTCTCATCGAAGTGGGGTGCTTCGCCTGACGTTATACGGAATACTGGTCTAGCGCTATCTTTTCTGTGGAAGAATTCGCGTGCCCCGTGTGGAGTCGTTCTGGTCATGCAAAGCTGGTGGATACAGCTTTGAATGAAACGTGCCGGATCTACACTGGTTGCCTAAACCGACCTCGGTACAAATGCTGTATCCACTGTCAGCTTTACGTTACAGGAATTGGTGGACGCTGGTGATGGCGCCAAACAAGTAGCTGAATTCTGGACCTAGTCCATTTAGATTGCTATCGACACGCTAAGAAGAAGACCAGGCTCAAAGCTGATCCAGAAATGAATACTGCCTTTGCTAATTTTACTGTCAGCCTTTCGATTTCTTCCTCTTATTGCATTTTGTGATGACGACGATGGCTGATTCAGACTATGATTATTCTGAATCGAGCGAACCAACATGGGGCGCTGGGTGCGAGGATGTCATTGTTATAATAGGAGCGTTGGTAAAACTTTCCATTATGGTCCGTCGATTTATGGGTCGGGGAGGGGTGGGGGAGAGGGTGGGAGGGATGGCTACCCCCCTGTCCCATCCTCACCCCGCGGAGGCCTATGGTTATGGAGATATCCATGGTTAAAGTTTTGAGGTTAGGTTAGGTCAAAACACTAATTTCCATCAAATTGAAGGTATAACTTTAGAATTGTGCGTCAGAAGGGGGTTGGGAGTGGGAGGGGGGGAGGTGGCGTGTTGCCCCCTTTCCCCTGGTACTATTCCCATGAAAAGGTAACGCACCATTCTTAAGAAAAATAAATTATTGTAACCTAACCTCAAAACACTTGTCAAAACAAAGTTGCTTCTGCAACGTCTCCGGCACTGCGGGAAGTGCAGCCCCTTCGCCCTTACGTAACAAAGCATAGGCACCCGTGCTCACCTCCGCAGCTTCGGCTGCCTGGTCGCCTCCGGCGACCAGCCTCAGCCGCTACGGCTCGCATGGGTGCATAGGCTTTGTTACAGCAGGCGGGGGCTGCTCTCCCTCCGCGCCTCCGGATTTTTATATACACTCTAGGGGTAACAGCTAAAAAGACTACGTGGAGTCGGGGTGCCCCGATTCGGTTTTGGAACAGGTTCGACCTATTTTAACCTTACAGTGACTGAGTGACATGACGCAAATGGCGTCGTTTTTTTTTACGTTCCGTTTCATCGATTATTATAGACCACAGACAATAAAACTGTACATACTAGTACAGATTTGATTGTCAATCGCCCATGATTATACAGGGTGGAATCGAAGTCATGGGCATTATTTTAACCTAAGGCACTACTCACGATACTGATTGCATTAGGGCTATTAATACGCAAATCAAAAATATTATTAATGCAAGTAAGGAAAACCTTAAAAATGTAGTAAGTCAAATTGCACAAGGCTTATTATTGCAAATAAACACTTAAAGTAATTAAAACAAAATACTTCGTTAACGCCAATAATTGTTGAAATATCAAAATCTTAAAGCGCAGTACAGCGCAAAGCGAAATGTAAACAAACATCACCTGCGCGCGCGCGGGTTTTTCCTTACAAGTAATAATAACAATGGGCTACAAGACATTCCGTCCGGCGGGATTCCCTGAACTCTCTCCGTCCCACTCCCTCACTCGCAAAAATACGAATATCACCCCCGCGCGGGGTATGCTTCCCGCCGCAACACGAAGTCACGAACCCGGAACCAGTGTCATAACGACTGCGCAGGTGCATTGACGCGTAATTGATTTATTGATCCCGTGACGTAATCGCCGTACTCGCCGCTCGCGTCATACGGTGCTTGGATTGCAGTGTATTAAGTGTTAGTGTAGTAGTTGTGTGTTGTGTGTGTGTTTGTGTACACGATGCCTCGACCGCGTAATGTGCAGGCTAGGTACACCAACCAACAATACCCACAAATGGTTGTAATTTACGATCGCACAAGAAATTTAGTATGAACTCGTGAAATTTTTCATCGGCGCTACCCGAACGACCCTATTCCTTCACGGGGTCTCATTCCACCAGAACCACTCAGAACCTGTTGGATTTTTCGTCTTTTCACGTGCCAGCACATGCACAAGCTCGTGGAAGAGCACCCGTTTACCCTCTGTCACTTTACCGACAAATAAGGTTTTTTCAAAACAATCCACAAGCTAGGTACGTAAATGTTTTTTTTTAATGTATGTTAGTTGACGTAGTTTTGACCGTCCTAAGCCGGCAAAGTACGAAGGGAAAATTGGAATTTATTATGAATCAATTCATTGGCAACTTACGAATGTCACGTGAGTCGGGCGGGGTCAAAGAATTCACGCCCAATGACGCGCGTACGGCGTAGTGTACCTACGCATTTGCTATCGAGAAGCGCAACTAATTTGATACTTTGTATGACTTACTACATTTTAAGGTTTTCCATACTTGCATTAATAATATTTTTGATTTGCGTAATAGTAGCCCTAATGCAATTAGTATCATAAGTAGTACCTTAGGTTAAAATAATGCCCATGATTTCAATTGCACCCTGTAGACCTCCACTGTCGACGGAACGTGAAACGTCAAATTTGACATCTTGTAGATGTCAAATTTGACAATTATCTATCAAAATGGCGTGTTATTTTTCAATATACCTATTTGGAAAATTTAAAAAATTATATCTCGTAAACCGTGAGTCTCCGCAACTTAAAAAATTGTAAAAAGCCTTCTGTTAATGAGTACTATCTACAAAAAAAAAAAAATTTCCAACTCGACGGTCCTTAATGGAAAGTTTATCCGGAGCGTTAGTAGCATTGGTGATATTTACGTCAGTTTGATTCTTCAGGTCATTTTTAGCAACAGAGATATTTTTTTTAGACATTAATTATTACATTTAACTAAATTACCTCCCATTTTGTTGACATTTGCTATTTTATATTTATGATCACAATACTTGCAAATTACTGATTAATCAGGACCCACACTATAGTGTTTCCAAATTTCATCTCGTTTATTTTTGCCTTTTCCCATTATCTAAAAAAAAAAACAGTGAATTTAATGAAGTTAATAATAAGTGCAAAACACATTTAACATATTATATTTAGCTTTTGACATAGTATTTCTTGACGGTTGTTAGTTCGATCCCGAATACCGATGTAAAAAAATCAAAATCAAATAAAAAAGACGTTAGAAAATAACACGAGGGACTTGGCCCTCGTGTTATTTTTTCTTCTAGACTTATAAGTCCAAAATTGATTATAATTAGTATTTAAAGAACCAACTTTAGCGATATTGAAAATCTATTACAGAAATTTGACACATTGTAGTAGCTTGATGTGCTGGCGCGTCTGTACTATGAATTGAAATTGACATACCTTCTTTTATAGTGTTCTAAGAACAAGACTTCACACCATTCCGTTGAAAAAAACTAAATATAAATCGTATCTATTAAAAAATACAATAATTAGTTTCAGTTAAACTGATTTTAATTTTTACCCGGTATAAATTAAAAATGGGAAGGTAAAAATGGGTATAAATGGGTATTTACCCATTTATACCCATTTTTACCGGGTATATTCCCATCTCTAGACCTAACACGCTTACCTGAAGAACGCCATATGAGACTGTTCGTTCGTCACTAATGTGTTCACCTATCTTAACGCACTGGGTATGCTCACTCAAGTAGTTCTTAAAAGTTCTAGTTGAACGCCTCTTATACCTAAATTTTCCATTTTTTGAGACAGAAAATAAAAACAAACTATTGTGCACGAAGTGAGGACTGTGTCGGCGTCGTGTTGCTGCGTGGTGTCGCGTAACCTTCCACGAAAACGTCGGTACGCCACATCTTTCGGCCAAAACTCTTCCTTCATGAAGGTTTCCAGGTACTGAGTTGGAACCCGCACCACAAACGATTTGAAGTTTATGTTGTGGCGCGATTCCAACTTCTCTACTCTCAAGGTCCACTCGGTCTTGATTCTGATGTCTTCAGCCACCGTGGAGTGATGCAGACGGGATACGTACAGCTGCGACGGTGTTGCAGGACGCAGCAACATATTTGGTCCCGGCAGTGCAGTACCACATCGATTAAGGCGAACGTGGAAGCGTAGTAAGTCCACTTGGGACTTCCTACGCTTCGACTCGAGACCCTCCTTGTCTGCCTGCCGTTTCTTCGGGGCTGGGGCCAAGATGCTGGGAGCCAGTCCATTGCGATTCCTAGATGCTTCCTCCATTCAGGGTCAGTCTCCATAAACACCCAAAACATATCTTGGAGACAATTAGTGTGTGACCGATATACATACATAATAGCGCCCTTTGTTGTCAGGTGGCGAAAGCAATGTAGTTTAGTTTTGAACCATACGACGCTAGAGGGCTTCAGCATTTATGAATGATTTGATTGATTGATTTTTCAAGGTCTTTATTACTACAAAGGATGTTTCAGTAGTGTTTACAAATGATCTTATTCTATTTGTATACAGATCGTGATTAATTTTAGTTACATAGGCTATATTTCGCCTTTACAAACATTAAAACATGTTTTTATTGACATATTTTACAAACATTAAAACATGTTTTTATTGACATATTTTTAGTTGACTTGACATATAATGTACTACATCGTATAACTACTAGGTATGTGCAAGTCTTAGTATGGACCCCCACATAATATTTAATGTTTAAGTTACAAAATGTACGGTTCATTATAATAAGTTATAATAAAATTAGTTACAGTTTGTCTATAAAGTCGTGACATTAAACGATGGCGTTGCTGACATGCATGTAGCAACCCTATATAGTGTGACCAAAATGATTTTGATACTAGCTGTTCATTCAAGTAAAGTGAGTAAATAAATGAGACAATTATACAGTCAAAATTGTTTGTTTTATTTACAGTAGGTACAAAAAAAACAACAACAACAACTTATAAAAAGTTTTACTCAGGATTTTTAATAGAACCAGAATAAAATTATCATAGTTAAAAAAACTAAGATTAATCACTCTCACGCATCAGTCATCATCGGATTCCAAATATTCAACATCAAGAAATGTTTTGTTGCCACTTACGTCAGCAGCGCTGTCATCGCTAAAGCTGCTGTCACCACTGCTGCTATCATCGCCTAAGCGAACAATCAACTCGTCTATGTCTCGATATAGGTGACGTCCTCGCTCGTAGTACTCTTTTTCGAGCGTCTCGACGTGATGGCAGCAGTTTTTCCATGTTTCAGGAGTGATGCTATTGAAGGCCTCTTCTGCAAGATGCTTCACATCGCATGACCCAACATTTTGTGCTGCTACTTTTTGTTTTAGGTTAGCCCAAATAAGCTCAATTGGATTCAAATCACAGTGACACGGCGGAAGCCGTACCAC
This sequence comes from Globia sparganii, assembly GCA_949316385.1. Classification (NCBI taxonomy): domain Eukaryota; kingdom Metazoa; phylum Arthropoda; class Insecta; order Lepidoptera; family Noctuidae; genus Globia; species Globia sparganii. Next base: position 22,127,653 of record OX438671.1, read on the forward strand.
TGTGTGCCCGTATTCTCCTAAAAGTTCATCAATGGCATAGATGGGGCGGGGTTTGTTTTTTTTCACTAAACTCAGTAAATTAGGCTTCCTGAGTGTAGGATCAAAATCAATATTATTCTCTAACAGCCAGAGTTTTATCTCGTCTACGCGGGAACTAGAGGTGGGCGCCTTATTTGTCACGACGGAGTGGTAAGGCGCATTATCCATAACTATGATTGAAGGCTCGTGAAGATTTGGTATAAGCTTTTCTTTAACCCACTTGGTAAAGTTATGCGCATTCATTTCTGAATGGTAGTCTTCTAGTTTATTTCTACCACTGAATATAAGGAGGCAGTTTGGCACAAACCCCTTTTCGCTTCCAGCATGGACTATGATGTAACGCCTTCCTCTGGATATGTCTTTTGTGACACCTTCGATGTTTAGAGATTGCCAACATTTTGTGACCTGGTGGGAAAATAAATAGGTTCTTATTTATTGTTAACTAGCGTTCACCCGCGGTTTCGACAAGTATTTCATGTTCTCGTGAGATAAAAAGTAGCATAATGTCCGTCTCCCGGTTTCCCTCTACCCATATGCCAAATTTCACGCAAATCAATCCCGTATTTTTTTATTTATGAAGCAGCAAATAGACAGACAAACAAACTTTCACATTTATAATATTAATTAGGATAAGACGTGTTATGCGTGATATAGGAAGATTGTGAAATTTTTATAAAACACAAATTATAGGTACGTACACAATAAGAACAAAGTCTTTTACCTTATACGAAGAGTGAATGTAGCTCTCATCGAGATAGATTATATCTTTTCTTAATTCTTCTGGCAAATCTCGATTTTTTTTTATGATCGCCAAGTATTCCTCTCGCTTTGCAGCAATGTGTGATTGTTCAAGTAGAACCTTTCTATTATTTTGGCATTTCTTGTAGGCAAACCCTATTGCTTTTAAAATTTTACGGAGAACTTCAAGACTACAATCAAAATCCAGTTCAGTTCTGGCGATCACCTGCAATTTTCTGAGGGTCGGTACCTGAAACATCAAAGGGTTCCATTGACCTTTTTAGGCAAACACATAAAAACATGCAATTGTAGACAAAAAATGTTACCTCTTTTTGCACTGTGTAAAAGAATTGGATTTTTTGGCGCAGTGCACAAATATTAAAATCGTCCATTTCTTTCTTTGTCCGGCCTTTCCTGTGTTTACCAGGAGTTTCAAACTTTCCATCATTCTTAAAACCTTCATTGACTATCCGCCTAACTGTACTCTCTGATTTTCCTGAAAAAAAGTAAAAAAAAACTGTAACGGAATGGAAACAATAACCTATTGAAATGAAGCAATTAATACAAATTCAAAATTGGAAGAAAACCTAGAATGGACTGAGTTGTACCATCCTAATGTATCAAAAATTATGATCATACTATAATATGACCTACTTACAATGTCAATCTAACCTAAAAATGTGCAATGTAAACAATGCCTTATTTGGTCTCCAAATCGTAAATTTAGTAAATTTGTAACTTCAGGCAGATTAAAAACAAACAATAACACGATTACATACCCGTCATAGATGCTGTTCGCCCATAAACATCATCCAAATCCCACAAAATTCGTCCAGCTTTGTACTCCGCGAAACATCGCTGGAAAACTTTAAAAATCACTTCCCGCGTGCCACTCCGATTTACTTTACTCATTTTTGAAACCTTTCTGCGTAATTTGGTCTTAACTTATCGCAGTTTAATGAAAACAATAAAAAATACAAAAGGAAAACGGTTCCACAACTCAAACTCGATGAGAGCATTGACAGCTCTTGTACTTGGCTAAGTGTTGCGTGGTTGAGTGTGAGCTTCGAAATCCAAACTGTTCTGGGATCAAGATATGCGTAGTTGTTTTTGAGACGCGGGATAAGATAATAGATTCTAGTAGTTTTCCTATGCTTGGTAGTAAACTGATTGATCTATATAGCTAGATGGAATGCACTGATCTTTCCCAGGTTTCTTAATAGCTATGATATTAGCGTGTTTATATATCTTCAGGAAGTATGCAAGGCGTAAGCAACCATTAAACACCTTTGTCAAATAAACAATAGCTTTCTGAGGGAGATTTTTCAGCAAAGCCATTTCCCAAGCCGTCAAAACCAGGCGCTTTGTTTGGTTTTAGTTTTCTCACAAGTTTTCGAATCTCATTCGGCCTAACAAGTGATGGGTAGGCATCCGACTGGTAACAGTCCAGCAGCCTAATGGAGTCTTTGACTGCCTCTTCAATGGTGGGATCACTGACCCAATGTTTAGTTAGATTCATGTTTTCTAAGAATGTATTGGCCAGTGTCTCACATTGTTCAAGTTCCGAGGAAGTGATAGTGTTATTCGATGTTGTTAGAGGGGGTATTGAAATAGGCTGATGGTTTATTGACTTGACCACTCTCCATAAGTCCGAAGCAGGGTTGGTTATTTTAGCTAATTTATTGTTCCAGACATTGTCGTTTAGCGCTTGGATCTTAGTCCCGTATCCAAGTCAACAACATGCAGAAATCTCTAAGGCCCGTATTACAGAACGTCACTCAAAACTCAAGCGTTACTTAAAACTAGTTTCAACCAATCAAATGGCTTGAATCTAGTTTTAAGTAATGCTTGAGTATTGAGTGACGTTCTGTAATACGGGCCTTAGAGATTTCTGCATGTTGTTGACTTGGAAGAATAGCTGACGTCGGTTATACACATTAATTTCTTCTAAGGCTAATTTACGAAAACGATTTTTGATTTTTAATTGTGACCTAATCCGTCGAGGGAGTTTATGATTACCATCACTGCATAATTTAGGGACGGCTTTATCTCTTGCATTAATAATTGATTGGGTAAGGTATTCAGCAGCAAGGTCAATTGTCTCAGGAGAGTTTAGCGTTGTTTGGTTTAAAGTTATAGATTCATTCAAATAAGATCTATAGCCTTTCCAGTTAGCCTTTTTGTAATTAAAGATGATACGCGCTTGCCTGTTAACTTTACCAGCTACGGTAAAGCGTACAGGCAGATGGTTAGAAGAAAGACTGGTGATTACCTGAGGCTCCGAAAGGTGGTAAATAATAATATCAGGGGTAGATGGTAAATGAATTTCATATTCGTTATTGACCATGTGGTCGAAAAGTACTTCGCCGTGAGTGTTGGAGCGAGAGCAGTGCCAGTAGGAGTATTTGGTGTTAAGATCACCCATGATGAGAGTTTTAGGTCGAACATTGATACTTGCGTCTAAGTCCGTAGGTAGTAAAGCTAGGTTAGGCGATTGATAGGCTGAGATAAAGGCGATTTCCTGATTTGATAGAGCCATTTGTATTCCCACACATTCTAGGTTTTGAGTTACAGGTATATTTGGAGGAGTATGATCTATATCAGACTTGACTAAAATTGCAACACCTTGGCCATGTCCGTCAGGTTCTTATCGTGCCGGTAACAGGTGAAGCCAGGGGTTTGTAATTTGATGTGGGGGGATATTCTGGTTTCTGACAAAGCTACAATATCAATAGGAAGCTCGCTTACCAGATCCAACAGTTCCGTGATTTTGGAGCGAATGCCGAAGGCATTCCAGTAGAGGATACGTACAGAGGCCAGCACATCAAGCTACCCCAATCTGTCAGATTTTCCCAATTGATTATGAACCTTATTCCTTTGTGCTAAAGTTGAAAATCTATCAAAGAAATTTGACAGATTGGGGTAGGTTGACCTGCTGGCGTCTGTACATTTTGTGTTTTACACATATTGACCAAGGTGATTTAAAATTAAAATAACTTTATCCATCATACTAGTGCATCCTAAAAATTGGCTTTTGATGGTTTTTATCGTCATTAAAATGGCTAGTATGTTAGCTGTCGTCTGATCTTGTAAATTTTCTTTAACAGTGACTTTTTGTGTTTTGGCAGCAGCAACAACGTTCCAGGGTCGCTCATCGACTACGTTTGTCTTCAGGTTTTGAGTTGTTCCTGGCGTTCCCGTAGAATCTTTAAATAGTTTTCGCGCTCTTTGCACTGACGGAAGTTTGCAGGGTGGTTTTCACCACAGTTACAGCACTTGGCTGGCTGGTCCCGGGTCTTCTTGGGGCAATCTTCAGTCTTGTGGGGTTCAGTACATTTCACACAGAGCGGTGCTAAGTTGCAATTGGTGGACGAGTGGCGGAAACCTTGACATCTGTAACACTGTGTTCCGTAGCGATTGTTACTTCGGTATTTGCGGATATTTTGTACTACGGTGTTACATAGGAGCCTGATCTGTCGAAATTTGGCGAAATCAGCACCAGGTGATAATTGAACCAGAAAAGGAGGGCAGTAGGAAGTCTTTTCAGCCGGTACTCTCATTTTGCGGACAATCACATTCTCGAAACCAAGCGAGGAGATTTCGGCTGGAAGTACATCTTCGACGTAGTCAGGAAGACCGAAGATTACTGCTTTGTACATCTTCTCATCCTTTCGCGAGTAGGTGTGAAAGGCAATGTCCTTAGTACGTAGACCTTCTTTGATGACTTGATGACTTTCGGACGTATGGCAGATAACAGATACTCGATTATTACGTCTGTACTGCAGGTGAAAGTTTTTTGAGTAGGTACGTCATCATTTAAAAATTAACCCACCTGGACACACGAGTACATCAGAACTACAATTTATGAATGAAATGTTCGATAATTGCTTACGCTTTTCGACACTAGAGGGACGCATCATGGATGAATCATTGTTGTAATTGTCGCTTCTCGACACCGCAGCAGCACTGTACTGCATATTGGAATGTTCTCGAAATTACTAGAAGGCGGAAGTTGATATAAACGGATGCCGTTGCGGTGTCCGCCACTCCGCCCAGTCATTTTTTCTTACTGTTCAGTTCGCTTCCAGAGGTAAGAAGATGCACTAGTCTCGTAATTCCTGTAAACGCGTAGGTATTGTTAAAGGACACGGTAGGTATCTCTAATTTAAGCCATGCTTGCCTAAAATCAGTGTATCTAATTAACTACCTAATTTAAATACTAAATTAAAACCTGTGGATATCGACAATCAATCTGGTAGTATTGTTTCACATTGAATTGACCTTTCATTCAAACAGCTAGGTACTAGTACTAGTTAGTCCTCTGTCCTCAACAAAGTGTCTAAGTAATAAGTGCCCTAGGCCCTAGCAGATATGCTGTTGTCGGCTTTTACGATTAGCGATTGTCATTTTTAGGGTTCCGTAGTCAACAAGGAACCCTTATAGTTTCGCCATGTCCGTCTGTCTGTCTGTCCGCGGTTTAGCTCAAGAACTATTGGTACTAGAAAGTTGTAATTTGGCATGAGTATGCACGTTAATGACGTCAAAAAAGTGGTAATAAATAATAAATTTTTCGAAAAAACAATTATTTAGGGTACCTCCCCTACATATAAAGTGGGGATGATAATTTTTTTTTTCGTCCTTCCCATAGTGTGGGATATCGTTGGATAGGTCTTTCAAAAATATTAGGGGGTTTGGAAAGGCCGTTTTTTGATTAAGTAAACCGTTCGTGACTTACCAAGTTTTAAAGTATCAATTTTCGTTAGAGTCAAGTATGTCCCCCCCCCGGTGGGTTCCCGCATTGTCGAGGCGGGGGGGCTCAGTAGCCGTGGCTTGGTCACCCACGGTGAAGCGAAGAGGAACCCGAGGAGGGGCCGCTCGTCAGGGCTTTTGCCTGTAAGCCGACGACGTAGCGGCCAACAAGTAGGTTGCGGTGCCGCTTCGGCGACATCGCAACTGAGGCGGGCCGCGATGTCGTATGTGAGGGAGGCATCGCGGCTTAAGGTTGGAGGCCGCGGCGGGAGAGGAGTGCCGGTATTGCGGTGCGCCGCTCTCCCTACCTTCCGCGGCCTTGACGGGGTCGCCACCGTTGATGGCGGACGCGGTGGGGCCGCAGGGGAGGAGGAGTGTTGGTATTACGTTGGCCACTCCCCCTATCCTCTGCGGCCGAAAATTGGCAGGCGGCGGGGCCAACGACCTGTCCCGCCGCAAGGGGACCAAGGGTGACCAGACACGGGGTCGTCTGGCGCCCATGTGCTGGTTTGGTCCCTGGGGTGGTCACGGCGTGCTATGTGTTCTGGTGCGCCGGTGATGGGGAGCACTCCCCAGAGGAGGGTCCGGTGACGGACAGCCGCGGCGGGTTCACGGATGAGTGCTAACGCGTGCCCGTGTTCCCGCCATAAGCGGCAGAGGAGGACACCGTGGAGTTTTAGTGGGTAAGAGTCCCACATAACTGCACTATCTCCCCGTGGTAGTGCAGTATGCATGAGCATTTCTCCACGTTAAAAAAAAAAAAAAAAAAAAGTATGTCCCCCCCCCCCCTTCTACCAACTAAACGGTTGTAGTTAGAAATTCAAATGTCACGGCAGTAGTACGCACGGCTACACATCAAGCTGTGCATAACCAGTATAAGCTGACTTCTGATTGTACGAAAAACCTATAGAATGCGAGGTCAGCTGAAACTGGAAATGTATAGCTTGATGTGTAGCCGTGTGTACCTATATATAACGAAGTTTAAAGGAAAACTATCACACTTAATTGGGCTTTACAAGTTTAAGAGTAACAGTCGACCAATTGTATTTGACTCGAAAATTTCGATGTTTTTATTTTTTAATTTGCTGTATCAAACACAAAGCTCCCCCAGGTATAGTAAACTACTTCCTCAATTTTATTTTTTTGTGACGAGTGAGTACCTAGTGTAGCTCTGTGTCCTGTATTTAAATTCAAAATATGACAAGTCTTATCCAAACGTCTCAAAAAAAAAAAAAATTAAAACTTTCCTATTTATTATTATTTATTTATATATTCTTGAATATTTTTTTAAAAATATTCAAGAATATATAAAAATATAATTAAACTAACACAACGTGCCCAGAACAGCTATAACATCAAATCTTCATCTAACAAGTCGAAAGCGACATGGGATATAATTAATCGAACGAAGATGAATATGGCTAGTAAAAACTCAATTGGAAGCATTAAAATAGGAAATAAAAAAGTAACACACCCGTATGAGATAGGAAAGCCTTTAACAACTTTTTTGTCGACAAAATAAAACCAGTCAGTAACAGAGGTGTACGGGTGACATCAAATATCTCAAAGTCGTCTGATTCAATGTTTATGGCACCAAGTAATGAACAAGATATCAAAGTTATAATTAAGTCTCTAAAAATACCGGTAGTGTGGGCAATGATGGAATTTCTACCAAAGTGATTAAGTACGTCGCAGACTACATTAGTGGACATTTGAGCTATATTCTCAATCTGTGCATAACACATGGTACATATCCGACTAACCTAAAAACAACTGTGGTTAAACCATTATTTTAAAAAAATAGTAAAGAATGTATGGAGTCTTATAGGCCCATTGCGCTTGTTCCAATCATATCTAAGGTATTTGAAAAATACATTTATGCACATATTTATAAATACCTTGACAAACAAAATATTTTGACAGAGGAACAAAAAGGCTTCCGGAAAAGTAAAACGATCAATATGGCCATCTATGACTTTTTATATAATGTGTATACGAATATTGACAAAAAAATACCTGTGTGCTCAATATATTGTGACATGACTCAAGCCTTTGACTACGTGGACCATAATATTTTGCTAATTAAACTGGACGCGTACGGCATTAGAGGTAATGTCTTAAATTTAATAGAATCTTATTTAAAGAACAGGAAACAGTACGTTGAAGTATCTCAAATAGATTATAAAACCAAATGTCAACGAATATATAGGTCTCATGATCGTACAATTACATATGGCGTACCCCAGGGCAGTGTTTTAGGGCCTCCGCTATTTATAATCTATATAAATGATATGCCGAAAGTTACAAGTCACCCGATGTCACTATTTGCCGATGACAGCACTGTAACCATTAGTAGCACAAATGCTCAAAACTATAACGAAGAAATTACAAAGACAATAACCTCCGTAGTACAATGGTTAGATAATAATAATCTAAAAATAAATATTGAAAAGACAAAATTAATGATGTTTAGCCAACGTTCAAACACAAATATGAGCATATACTATGACAGACAACGCATAACGCAAGTAAACACATCTAAATTCCTAGGTCTAACAATTGACAAACTATTGGATTGGAAAAGACACTCGGAGGAGTTATCCAAAGGAATTAGTAAGTCTGCCTATGCCCTATATAAACTTACTTCAGTGATAAGTGTGGACGCTTTAGTCACAGCATATCATGGCTTGGTGGGGTCAGTGTTAAGATATGGTGTTATTTTTTGGGGGAATTCAACCAATAGGGAAATAATATATAAAGCACAAAAAAAGTGTATCAGGACAATGTTTGGATTGCAGGTCATAGATACATGTAAACCATTGTTTATTAAATTTAAAATTTTGACTCTTCCATCCTTATATATTTTTGAGGTTGCCGTATTTGTTAAGACGAATCCAAAGCTGTTTAAAAAAATGACAGAGATTAATAACCGAAGTCGACGGGATAACAATAGCTTATGCGTGAGAAGGTCCCACACAGCACTAATGTACAAAAGTGTATTTTGCATGGCGCCAGTTATATATAACTGCTTACCGTCGTCAATCAAGGAATTGAACGTGAGCTTATTTAAGAAACGGCTAAAATCCTTTCTTGTGAACAAGGCATATTACAGTATTTCGGAATTCATAGCAGACAAAACTGTAATGACAGAATGTTGACATGCTAATAAATTACATCTGTTGTTGTTCTTGACATTTTTGTTTAACGACATTAGTATTATATTGACGTCTATAAAATGGTATTAGTTTTGTATTTTGATATCTGTATTGTATATTAACATAGTCTTAATATTAGTTTTCATTTTATTTTGTATTTTAATTTTCCTGTATTATTGACCTTGGTTTCTATTATTATTTGTTATTAATTAATTTGTCAAAATGTGTCATTCTTTGTAATATTGTTATTGTCCAGGCTTCTTTTTATTTTATTTTATTTTCGAGGCTTGGCCGACTTGATTGTTAAATCACAAACATTTGTACGCCCTCTGGCTTAACATAGCGCACTATTAAATTTTTTTATAACATCATTATTGTACCTACCTATGTTCAACAAATTAATAAATGACTTATGACTTATGACTTATGAACCTTCTTAACTTGGGTTTGGATTATACCAGATAAACAAAATTTTCGGGATATGATGTCAGTGGTTGACTTATTAAACCTATACAGTTTCAATTGCATAGCTCTTATACTTTAGATTTTATTGATATCTAAAATAGCCCGATTTCGTCACTGATTCACTGACTCACTGATGATCATCAATATTCTAAGGTTCTTCCTGAAGTCCTAGAAAGCTGAAATTTGGTATGTAAGCTAGTAATAGTACACAAAAAACAAAAAAATCTTAAAACTTGAAACTTTTACCCCCCCTCCAACCCCTTAAACGAGGGGGTGACAGTTCAAATTCAAATTCATTTATTCACATTTAGTACCTATGGCATGTGAAGCTTAATAATGCAAGATATTAGAAATTAATGTAATCCATAAAAATAAAAAACAATAGTAGGCATGTGTATCATTTACAACTCAAGACATTTCTTTGAGATTCTTTTCCTAATGTCAAATATATAGTACTGGGCCAACTACATTGTCTAGAGCCAGTAAAAGTTAGTGTTTCACGTTGATGACACATTATTCCTATAACCACTCGTTTATTGAGTAAATCATTTTTTTAAGAAGTAACTCTTTAAGCTTTTTCTTAAATTTTGGTAGAGGAAGATCTTTAATGTTTGATTGTAACTTATTATAAATTTTAACACACATAGCTGAGCAGTTTTTTTTAAATGCCGCTGTCCTTGGTGCAAATTCTAGCACAAGTCGTTGACCATGCCTTGATTTACGAGGATGGGTATTATCACGTGTGTAAATATCACTAGCTTTCACAAATAGGCTAGGATTGGATTTTACGAACACACAGATTTCAAAAATGTACATACTCGGTAGGGGTATCTAATATTTTGAGTTTGTATGAGACTTCCGTAAATTTTGATGCTAGAGGTCTGAAAATTTATATAGGGGGTCCTTGTTATAAATAATAAGATCCCACATTAACACAAGAAAAAATGAACAACAGAAAAAATACTCGTACAAATATCATAAGCAACTTACAAAAAGAAATGAAGTCCCACAAAAACATTTCATGTTAAATGTTGCCAAGACGAGACCATGTAGCTCGCACTGTCAAAGAGTAATCAGATCTCATGTAGAGCCAAGCTTCTAACTCTACACGCCCTAACTCTACAAGGCCTAACTTCGCAAACTACACCTTAATCAAAATATATGGGTTGGCCTTTTCACTACATTCACATGAGCGTAAGGTGAAAAACTCTCATACTGTTATACAATGGTTCTTGTAGTAACGAGACAGCCAAGCCATATATTTTGACTAAGGTGTAGTTTGCGAAGTTAGGGCGTGTAGAGTTAGAAGCTTGGCTCTACATGAGATCTGAGGGGCAATTCTCGTAATTTTTAAGAACGTTCTCAGTCTGATCTCAGTCTCAATCTGTCAAAAATACTTCAAATTTCCTTACATTTTGACAAGTTTTTGACATTTGTTTGTCGCCGAGATGAGACTGCGACTAGATTTTGAACGTTTTCAATTAGCAGAATTGGCCTACAGATTACTTTTGACAGTGCGAGCTACATGGTCTCGTCTTGGCAACATTTAACATGAAATTTTTTTGTGGGATTAAAATTTACTGAAATCGATTCAGTAGTCAAATATGAACAAACTATTTTCTATTTTTTTTTAACGTTACACGTTGTATATCTAGCGACAACGCTTTATCTCTCCGCCCTCAGCATCGTTAGAAAACGCTATTAGTAATCCGTACCTACTGAAATGGAACGAGGCGCCAAAACGCGATGCACCGTCGAAGTAGTCGCTGAGCGAACGTCTGCTGTTGCCCTTTGAGCTTGTATCAACCTTCCAGACAGCGAACCAATCCCTACTCACTACTTCTATAAGCAGCATGTCTGCTAAGAACATTAATTACTTCTATTTATAAGTAAACACTTTCTTGGGTTTTAGGTACACAAAAAGAGTGAAAGCCAGTCCTCATGACTGTCTAGAATGTCTGTCTCTGTAAGTCGTTCGTATTCTATCAAAACCAACAGCTCACGAATGTGTACGTCAGTTTCGGTCCGTCAGATTCACGAATTTGAATTTGAACTGTATTCAGTGCAGTGCAGTGAGGCCTGTGAGGCTCGCGCACATTGGGGCGGACCGCGCCGCCGCCGCGCCACAACGCAATGCTACGCATTGTAAGAAAAAATAAGACTTCGAAGAAATATTATTAAAAACGCGAAGAAAATTACTAAACCAAATTAAGACCAGGCACTCTAAAATAATTTCCGCGCAAGCTCCGCCCCATGCACCCCGCCACCCCGCGCTTCATTTTTCGCGAGCAAGCCGAGCGTCGCGCGTCGACGCAAAATTCTAACTATTGTAAGTATTTGGATTTTAGAATAGCGAACATAGATGGAATAGAGAAACCATTATTTATTTTATGAAATAAAACAGTTTTTGCAATTATGAATTTTTATTTAATACTAACTAATATAAGTATTACTTATAACATTCTCAAATTAAATTTGCTAGCGAAACTGCAGACGTAATAGGTAGGTAAGTATGTCTAAATACGAAAAAAATAAGAGAGATTTCAATTGACGATTAGTTTTTGGAGTCAATGACCTCTGGTGGTGTTACTTGAAGTATGGGTTGAGAAATCGTTTTTTTTTTTATTGTGTTTAGTTATCGATATCTATCACGTCTGCTAAATTAACACAAAAAAACTGTTTTTATAAACTGATATTTCAACTATACTGCGGTTGATGACCCCAAAAAAATCATCAATTTAATTTATTTTTTGGTTTATCATGTTTAGATATCGACAACGATTTAATTAGACCCTGTAGGTATACATATACAAGGTCAAATTAAATTAGCTAGCGAAACTTCGCAGACGTGATGGGTAAAAAAATTGGTCTTTTATAATTTTTTTTAAAATTATTGTTACGAAAAGAAAAGAAAATACAATAATCCGTCCAAATAATGAGATTTGGAAAATATTACTCAAAACTAAATCTTATCTTATTCGAATACAAACCAACGTTGTGTCAAAATTTCAAAACAGTTGTTAAAGAATTTTCGGAGATTTAAGATTTTAAACAAACGAACATTTACATTTTCATTATAAAGGTTTTAATTCAAAATTTACTAAAATCTAGCCTCCTTGACTTTGATACTGGCGCATCGGATATAATACTTGCAGTTTCTAAGGTATTTTCATCTTGCACTGTTCGTTTTCTGACATATTCAGGATCTCGTATCGTTTTTTTTTTTTTCGGATATAGTGGATCTACCAACTCAGGCAGCTGTCTGCTGCCTGAGTTGGTAGATCCACTACACAAACACAAACGTTGGTTTGTATTCGAATAAGATAAGATTTAGTTTTGAGTAATATTTTCCAAATCTCATTATTTGGACGGATTATTGTATTTTCTTTTCTTTTCCTGACAATAATTTTAAAAAAATATAAAAGACCAATTTTTTTACCCATCACGTCTGCGAAGTTTCGCTAGCTAATTTCATTTGACCGTGTATATGTATACCTACAGGGTCAAATTAAATCGTTATCGATATCTAAACATGTTAAACCAAAAAATAAATTAATGTGATGATTTTTTTTTGGGGTCATCAACCGCAGTATAGTTGTAAATGAAATATCAGAATAAAAAAACAGTTTTTTTGTATTAATTTAGCAGACGTGATAGATATCGATATCTAGACACAATAAAAAAAAAACGATTTCTCAACCCATACTTCAAGTAACACCACCATAGGTCATTGACTCCTAAAAAAAAACATCAATTCAAATCTCTCTTAATTTTTTCGTATTTAGACATACCTACCCATTACGTCTGCAAAGTTTCGCTAGCAAATTTAATTTTTTAATAACGTTTTAAGTATTATATTAGTTAAAAGTAAAAACGGAAGGACTTCGTCGATAGTCCGCATTTATCAATTTTAATTTTTTTAGGTTAGACAATTGTTCCAAAGCCACCGCCTCGTGTTGTCTACCATGTTGTATAGACGAAACATGGTCTAAATAAAATCAGCTGTACCTTCAATTTTGAAGAGTTATGCGCAGATAAATGTAGGAACAGCTGATTTTTTTTCGCGATTTCAGGTTTGGTGCCGTAAAAGTTGTTCATAATGATGAGTACAATGACCCCTTAAGAGGTTAAGGGTGACTAAAATTATACCTTGTATAAATGTACAAAGATATAAGCAAAAACAACACAATTGTTATGTTACTTAGAATACATATTATTATAATATTGTTAAACAATATTTATTTATAATAATCAAATCGCCTCCATAGCTTCCTATGTTCTCACAATCTAACGCAACTGTAACAAGCTGGCACAGAAGCTGGCCTTGAAGCCACGCGCTAGGTTGCAGTTGCATGCAATAACATTAGTGCAAAATCATTATCTGATCATCATAGAGTAATCTAGAAGTATATATTATGAACATTTTGATAATTTTTGCGTATTTTACGTAAAGGTGTTCAGACAGAAACAGAACGGAGAAATCTTTGCGGAATTTGCTGATTCCATTGAAATTAGAACCGTATTACCATTGCCTAAAGTATAAAATTGTATGAATATTGACAAGATTGTGTCATACAATTTTATACTTTAGATTAGACGTTTCGTCAAAATAATATTTAGGTATCAAAAAAAATACTGTTTGGCTTCTCTCATGATTCTTGCAATATTTTTCAAACGTTCGACTTTCTTTCTCTTCTGAAAATATATTTTATTATTTTTGTTTCCCATTATATAGCGTTATAATATGAATTTTATTAAAAATAACTCCCAAATAAAATACATAATGAACGCACGCGCGCACGAGCGAAACAGACCTTCTCACGACGGCGCACAGCGCGGCACTAAGAAACCGGTTAGGCCGTTATCTGCTAGACGCTAACACATCAGTATTAGAGTCGAATACCGCGTGCGCTCTTTGATCGCGTTCGAGCACGAAACTAAATGTCGTAAGTCTCAATTCTTATTTCGTTTATAACTAAAGTAATAATTGATCTAGAGAAAAAATGTCTTGTGACTGGATAGTAAACTATATTTCCTTACTGTGAACATTTATTTTAGACATAAAGGCCAAGCAATCTTGAAGAAAAATTTAATAATCTTTAAAAAAGACATGATTTTCGAATGAAAAATGAATCGAGCAAAAATACTTCAATTACGTAACTGTCTTGTACATGGAAAGAAAAAGATCCAATAAATCATTTATACTAAAGTTCCATTTTGATTGTATGTGTGACTGTTTCAGAATATTAATGCAAATTAACATAAAGTTTAGGGAGCCTGCTCTTAAGACTTGACTAAAAGATCCCAGCAACCAGGCCATTAAAATAAAAAAAACTCACTTTCTTACATTCAGGCGGGTCGCATCCCAACGCATAGCAGCGGAAGCTAAAATAGGCCTGACGACTTGACGAGCGATCTGCTATTACAATAGTGTCAGAATGGTCTATCATTGATTTCATAATTGTTGATTTTGACAAGTTTGGTAATCTACTAACATAGTGGCGTCATTATGACTTTCCAATGGTCAACCACTGACACTATTGAAAGAAATGGCATAGAATGGTAATTTCGTACATAATAACAAATGAATAAATGTAATGTTTATTGCTATTTACGAACTTCTTACTACTTCAGATTGCAAACACTAATACGTAATATATAAAAATGTATATTAAATTAAATGTAGTATGAAAAGTAGTAGTTTTTCTCAGACCACTGACCGACCAATGACCATTATGAATTTAGCAGATTACGAACTTGTAGCAAAATGACAATGGGATCGTGTTGGAATGACGAATTTATAAAAATAGCAGACTTGGGCCCCTGCCCGTCCCCTGCGCTGCAGCGCGCCGTGCGCCGCCCGGTCGGCCCACCGGCCCGCCTGCACCCTAATTGCGTACGTAACACACGATCAATCACGATCTGTTTCATTTTGACAGTTCAACAACATTCATCGCGTTATTTACGTTATTGAGCAGACAAATTTTCCGAACATATGAAGCAATGGATTAGCAATCTGTTTCAAAATCATCGTAAGTTACGCAATTAGGGTGCTGTAGTGTGCCAAATTGATGAAATTCGATTTTGGTAATATTTTGCGCAAACCTACGGAATAATCTTAACGTCGCGCGCAGTCTGATTAGCCTTGGCCTCATACATTATCAATTGACGTGTCTGCGATATCAGAAGGCGAATTCCCGTAACATTTTAAAATCTAGTCACAATCTCATCTCAGCCGTCTCAGCGACAATCTACAGCCGGCGGCCGGTAACGGGCTCGGGGCTGGCCGCGCCGCGCCGCTACGCGTGCGAGAGAGACGCGCGCCGCCACGCGTAGCCGCGCGGCTCCCCGCGCCCGCGGCCCGCACCCCGCGCACTGTGCTCGCCATTCCAGCCACAGCCAGCGAACTATTGTGTCGACGAGCTGACGAGTTATGTTCAATCAAATGGTGATAGTGCGCGCTGTGTGTTGCGTTTTCTAGGTAAGTAAACAGAAACGAAACTATGTTTTAACTATCTCATTATGTAAGTAATCATAAAATATCAGACATTATAATTATGACTCTGTCTTGGTTTTTAACTTTTGTACAGTTGGTACAATGGACGAAGAAAAGTTGATAAAGATGGTTCGCGAACGAAGAGAGCTGTACGACTTAAACCACCCGCTCTACGATGTGCGACCAAAGAGAGATCTCGCCTGGAAGCAGATCGGCGAAGCGTTGAAGCATTCACGTATGTATTAAGTACCTACTTACATCCCAAGTCTCGTCTCGTCGAAATCCTGACCGCCTCGGTGGTGTAGATGTCGCAAGCGCAGCTGCTGAGCATGGCCGCGGCTCCTGGCGTCAATTAGCGGATCCGGCAGTTTTATTGATTTTTTCCCATCTGTAATTTGTCGGTAGCAGCACTAGCAGCCCGCAGCACGGCTGGCGAACCGTGAGTGTACCTACTTTATGTCGGTGTAAAGGAGGAGGTACTCAATTCGGTTGTATTTTTTTTATCGTATCAACGATCGATGCAAACAACAATATTACAAACTAGCATTGCCCCGTGGTTTCACTCGCGTTAAGTTGAGGAAAAAACCTACTACTGAAGGTAGTTTCAGTAGTAGGTTTTTTCCTCAACTTAACGCTACAATATATTGCACTACTTTAAGATCATTACTTAGTACGCACGACACAGTACAAGCTAGGGGCCCAGCAATAACAGCCGCACAGCTCGATCGATCAGGTTAAGCTACGCTTACGCCGCGGTTGGTCTGTGGATGGGTGACCATCTTTACATACCGAGACCCCTCAGTGCCTCAGAAAGCACGTTAAGCCGTTGGTCCCGGACTCCCGGCTGTCATTCGTGGATCTTTGACAGTCTTTACGGGTAGTCAGAAGCCCGAAAGTCTGACAACCAGTCTTACCAAGTGGTATCGTATTACCCAGTAACTGGGTTGTGGAGGTCAGATAGCCAGTCGCTCCATGTAAAACACTGGTATTCAGCTGCATCCGGTTAGACTGAAGCCGACCATAATATAGTTGGGAAAAGACTAGGCAGATGATGATAAGCTGACTTCTGACTGTACGAAAAACCTATACAATGCTAGGTCAACTTAAACTGGAAATGTATAGCTTGATGTGTAGCTTGTGTGTACAGACGCCAGTACATCAAGCTACCCGACACTGTCAAATTTTCCCAATCAACTTTGAACCTTATGATTTAGCAATAAAGTTGAAAATCTATTAAATAAATTTGACAGATTGTGGTAGCTTGATGTGCTGCCGTCGGTACATTACTTTAAGAAGCTATTTTAGGTACATCACGCACGCTATGATCAGTAAGACAGTAAGAGTGGAACTATAGTAGCTAAGCCTCGCACAGCTAACGGCACACGGCAGCAAAACTTATTTATTTGGATAAGGATTATAAATCACCTTCGCAAGTAATGCATTATTTTAGAGCAAATTTGATTATCATTAAAATGGTTATAGTGAAGATAGACATGCTGTGTCTTTCGTTCCAAACTGAAAGGCGCGTAAAAAAATTCGAAAAGTGCTTTGGAAGATCGAGTTTTATGAAAAAACCGCTGCATAAATCAATTATAAATAAAGTTTATTGACCTCTTCGATAACTGAGCTTTGTCGGTACGGACTTTGTTTTGAAGATTTTACAGTTTTTTATTACTTATTTACACCCAAAGTTACGTTAAAAATAGCAAGAAAAAAGAATCTTTGTTGGCTCATAACTTTTTAATGGCTTTTTATTTTACTATTCTGTTTCCGTACAGACACAATTAATAATAAGTCTAAACGATATCAAGTTTAACTTTTGATGCACAATGTCAAACAGTGGAGTAATATTCTCCAGAAAGTAAAAAATATCGAAAAGTCGCACCATAAGAAGTGTTCATAACTAGACTCCAAAGATTATTTATACCAATTTTCGAGTTAATCAAGCCACGCAGTATAATCTTCCCCTGTAAAATTAAATACCCCTTTTCACTCCCATAGGGGTAGATTTTCGAAAACCCTGATAAGTAATAATAATAATAATAAAACATTGATTTCAGACGTAGTCCATATACTGTTAGTAACACAAAAAAACCTTATAATGCTATTGTTAGTACATACAAAAACAAGCCACAAAAAAAAATCAAAATCACAAAGTGGCACCGCACAGGACTGCCAGTTTATGCCAAACCCTGGACGCGCCCACCCGCAGTGTGTAGTCGCATCCAGTGCCGCCACATCGGCGAGTCCCATCGGCCCACAAACACGCTCAGAAGGCTGTTCGAGCTGACCCGCATACGCTTCATAAGAGCTGCACAACGCTTCCGCATTGTGGCATGGAAACCATCCAGGCTTTTCATCGCAAACATTGCTGAAGCGCTGCAGTGGCGTGGCAGCCCGAACAGCATCCTGAACGCGTTATTATACTGTACTCGCAGAGCACTGTATGCACGCTGCGTGTAGCTAGTCCACGGGCTGCAGGTGTAATAGGCTCTAAATAATGTCAGTTTGACTTGCGCCCTGCGCTCCCTCTCCAATCAATGTTGTCACACGTATCCTGTGAGAGCCAGTGAGCCAGATATTTAAAATTAGCCACTCTGTTTAAGCTCGTTATTCTTTATTTTTAACTGACTTCAAAAAAGGAGGTTCTTTATTCTTAAGTATTAATACTGAGTTTCGAGTTAATTGGACTGCACGATAAAATTCTTCCATACAAATTTTGACACCCTCCAACCCCCCTTTAGGGGATAGGTAGTTTAAAAAAACAAAAAATGGCAAACTTCATAATTTACTTAGATTAGCCTATTCGTGGCAAGTTTTAAGTTTTATTAACTCATGGAATAAGATTTTTCATACAAAAATCCCCCCTTTTCACTCCCTTAAAGGTTGAATTTCCAAAAACCCCTTCTTAGTGCTCCCCTAAAAATAGGAAGCCGTGTGCAAAATATCACATTCCTAGTCCCAGTAGTTTCGGCCAGGTGCGTTGTTATGTCAGTCAGTCAGTAAGTCAGTTTCTCCTTTTATATTATGAAACTACAAGATTTTTGGAGTGTATCTACATACTACATCAAAACAACAACAAATACAACTTGCATCAAAATGTACTAAGTATTAAAAACTTTTTTACAAAAAAAAAAACTTGAGAGGTGTCAAGGGACACCCGGATGGAACGAAGTTCCTTTCGATTAATTAGTGAAGGAATTGTAATAAAATTTTATTTTTTTTAAGTTATAATAATAAATAATGTAATGTATTGAATCTTGTATAAAATAATTATATTCAATGCGAAATAGAAATGAAAATATCTGGCTTGCTTTCTATAAGAGAGAGAGAGACAGACAGAGAAACATGCGACGCCGCACAGCTTACAATAGCTTACTATAGCAAAAAGTGTCGTGACAACTTTTCGTAAGAATTTTTACCGTCTAGCCCCCTTTCACAACGCGCGATAAGGAACTTCGTTCCAAAAAACAACCGACTTCCAAAAAAATACAACAAAGTGAAAAATAACTTTAATTTCGGAAGTCGGTGTCGTTGGTTCCGCATTTTCGTTTTATAATACCGACTTCCGAAATTAAAGTTATTTTTCACTTTGTGGTGTTTTTTTGGAAGTCGGTTGTTTTTTTTTTGTAAAAAAGTTTTTTTTTTCTCTTTTTAGTTGTAAGTACATAGGTACCCCACACAAGTTCAATTAACACTAGTGCGTTGAAGAATTGGAGACACCGACTAGAAGAATCATCAAAATTCGCATAGAAATGCCGAAGATGCAGTACATTTATGCATACATATAACTTCGTACATAAGAATGATCTACCTGATGTATTATATACTAAAACCTTCTTGAAAGTATATTTCAAAATTGTTTCATTAGTTTTGAGAAAATCGCGGACATACAAACATAAGTACTACATACATAATGGGTTAAAAATGATATATTAGTATTATATTAAAGATGAACAAGCGCAGTGCCGGAGTCGATGAAATACCATCTTTCCTAATTAAAGAATGTATTAATGAATTGACACCACCTATAACCCAACTAATAAATAAATCCTTTGACGAAGGTATATTTCCGGATAAATTAAAAGAAACTAAATTACGACCAATATTTAAAAAAGGCGGCAAACCGCAATATCCCTGTTCCTACCGACCAATAGCCCTTCTACCAGTTATATCCAAAATATTCGAAAAAACAATGTCCACTAGAATCAACAACTTTTTGGAAAAATTCAATCTTTTGGATATAAATCAGTTTGGCTTTAGACAGGAAAGATCGACCACGCTTGCGGTATATAATTACGTTCAAGAAATCTATAACTACATAAATGATAAACAGTATGCCATAGGTTTGTTCCTAGACATGACTAAAAGCATATGACAAGGTTTCCCATGACATTTTATTACAAAAATTATATGGCATAGGAATTAGGGGTACCGCCTATAAATGGCTAAAATCATACCTAAAAAATAGAAAACAATATGTTGAAATAGAGTACTACAACAAAGAAGCGAAAGAAATGCAAATTGTAAAATCACGGACAAAGACTATTAACCACTCCATTCCCCAAGGCAGCGTGATAGGGTGTATATTATTTATTATATACATAAACGACCTACCTAAAACAATTGACTCGAAGTGCGTTCTATTCGCAGACGACGTATCGCTGGTGTTTAGAAGCACTGAGAACACTGAAACTTTGACCAACATAGAAAATACTTATAAAATAGTTAATTCGTGGTTAGAGAAGCACAATCTACAAATAAATACAAGCAAAAGTAATCTACTACAATTTAGGACGTACCAACGAAAGCCGCTAAACATAAATAACTTTAGTAATAAATTAAATATCCCAGAAACAGATGATGTAACACTGCTCGGTTTAACATTGGACAATAATTTAACACGGAAAAAACATATTGAAAATCTTAAGACTAAATTATCAAAATTTACATATGCATTAAGCAAATTAAAAAGCAACACTAACTATGAGACAGCGCTCTCAACATACTATGCCTATGCTTATGCGTGGTTTAACTATGGCTTAATATTGTGGGGTGAAAGTACGGACTTCTATGACATCTTTATCATGCAAAAGAAATGTATACGCATCCTTATGAACATTGAGCCATGGGAAAGCTGTAAACCACATTTTATAAAAAATAAAATACTAACGCTACCCTCTCTTTACATATTACAAGTAGCTACGTTTGTGCAAAAACACAGGGACTACTTTAGATCAAACATAGAAGCAAACCAAAACTATAACCGAAGAAATAAAAACAAGTTGATTACACCGACACCAACATTAAAAATAATGAAAAGTAGCCCTAATTATAGAATCGCAACAATTTATAATAAATTACCAAATTATGTAAAAGATGACCAGAATACAAAATCATTGTGTAGCAAACTAAGATCACTTTTAATAGAAAAATGTTATTACACAGTAGACCAATTCATGACGGATAACACTTTATAGATCTATGCCTCTTGTAGGTACTTAATTCGTAATTATTTTTCTTTATTTTGTTATTTACGGTGTGAACGAATACTTAAATATTGTATATTCCAGTGACGTTAAGATTTTATTTTAAGATTTTATTTTATTTTGTATTTTATAATGACAACATAAATTAATTAAATTTACTAACAATGAATTGACATGACTAAGATTGTAACTATTACCTATTATTATTACAATTTGCTTACCTACCAACTAAACTAATAACATCTGACGTAAATATGACTATCTATGTTATTGTACTTTGTTTATTACTGTTAATTGGACATCTTAACGACATCTAGACTACTGTTTCTGAGATTATTTGTATTTGAATTTGTTGACCAAATTTATGTTAATTACTCAATTTGTTATTATGACCACAACTCAGCAGCAAACCAACATTATTTAGCAGCGCCCTGACGGGTTCATGTACAAAACCTATCTAGGTAGTAATTATTCCTTAAAATGTGTGATGTGCATGAGAGCAAATAAATAAATAAATAAATAAATTATTAAACTAGCTGCGCCCCGCGGTTTCACCCGCATAAGTTTCGAAAACTATCCTATGTCCTTTCCGGGACTCAGACTATCTCTACATCTAATTTCATCTAAAAGTTTTAAGCGAGAAGAGGTAACAGACAGACAGATTGACACTCTTTTGCATTTATAATATTAGTATGGATGTACATTTTGTTTGAAATGACAAATGCTCAAGTACATACCAAACGACGTGTTTCAACACACTTGCGAGGAAACAATAGATTGGAATGAACTAATTACTGTAATCGTCCGCGCCTACTATCAATCAAGATGGATAGAATCGCCATTGTGGCCTAAAGTGGAAACTGAAGCCAATCTCTTTAGCGAAGTCGGGGCTATAGGATATTGAATAGTACTTACTGTTATATTTATTCAATTTCTTTCGTTATGTTATTGGTGAACGAATGCATATTGAAAACTACTGTTATATATTTTTGTTATGTATTATGTATTAAGCAAGCTCAAAATGATGGATAGTACACGTGGTAAAATTTTTATGAAAAAGAAAATACCTACTTATTCTTTCTTTTTTTCACGATCCATGGCTACCCCATTATATTTTTTTTACCAGCCTATGTCAACCGGCATAACGCAACGCTTCTAACGATACCACCTACATTGATATCTGTTGAGCCGTCGACACCTTCTTAGCTTCTTATCATCCAGCAATTTTTCTTGCGTTAAGTTGCCGTCGAGTCGATGCGCTCAGTCGATGTTGTAAGTTGAGACATGTGTTCTGTGGGCCAGCGTCTCAACGTATGGTTAGTATTAGGTACTCGCAGTCGCCACTCAACAAAAATGTGTCTGCTCAACAACGTAAATAACGCAAACATCAAATCACGTCACAATAAACTCAGTCAAAATGTTTCAAACATAATTATGAAGCAATGGATTAGCGACATCTTTCAAAATGATTGCTCGACGGGGATCCCCGACCGCACATTCTGATCATGTTTGGATATCGCGTCATGTCTGGGTACGGAGTTTCGCTAACTAATCTAATTTGAACCCGTGTCTTTAACAAATGGCATAGAGAGGCATGAAGGCGTACTGGCCAGCTCTAGTTGTGGGGATACAAACTAAGCAAAGTAAAAAGCACGCGTGTTCGATGCAATAAGAACCAGTATTCTAGTGTGTTGAATAGATATTTTCATTACAGCCTGCAAGGATTATGGAATGAGAATAAAAGTATGTAGGATAATTACGAAAATCGCTCTTTTAAAACGCCATCTCCTTCTGCACAATTGATGCTCAGCTAAAACAATCCTACACCTACTGTCCCACTGCTGGACAAAGCCCCACCCCAAGTCCTTCCAGGAAGGAACTCTTTTTCCCGCGCCACCTCGAACCAGCCGTCACCTAAAACTTAATATAGTTTATTTCCTCAGCTCGAGACTGCAGGGACAAGTGGAAGCGGCTAAGAGACTGTTACAGGCGAGCGCAGAAGCTACGGAGAATCAAGTCCGAACAAGGAGCTAAAATTATTAAACGACCAAAATATGAGCAGCTATTGGCATTCCTCAACGCACACTTGAGGGATGAAGTGCGCAACGGGCACTCCTCGGCAGACAACCCCGACTCCAGCAATGACGAGAACAGCGTCGTTGAAGACTTGCCCAGCCCCGCGGGGTCCTTCGTGGACAGCATGGCGCTGGCGGCCGAGCGGCCCGCGTCGCACCGGGACAAGATCACGGACTTCTTCATGGGGCTGGTCGAAACTGTTAAGGATTTACCTGAAGACGTTCAAATTCGTGTGAAACGCGACATTTTTAAAGTAGTCAGTGATGCGGAAGAATCGGTTTATAAATCAAAGACAGAGAGTCCGTTGATGGGATTCAACTTTATTAAAGAGGAAAATGAATAAAATTATTTTGTGGTGTGTACAGTCACGAGCACTATAGCAAAATTCAAAACCAATTTTCTCGGAAAAAAGATTGCAACTTTGAACTGTTTCATAATGGTATAATAATAATAATATAGCCTTTTAATCAGATCCATATTACAATTTTATGACAAAATACATAGACAACTTAAATTGAATGTAAACCTTAATTTAGTCTCTTATTTGAATTTTACTTATTTTTTGTAGATCTGTTTGCCAGTCGGCAAAGGCCTCCTCCAACCTTTTCCACTCATGTCTTTCTTGAGCTATTCTGTTCCACGTGACTCCTGCCACTTGTCTTATGTCGTCATCCCATCTTTTTTGTGGTCTGCCTCTTTTCCTTTTACCTTCTCTAGGATACCATCGTGTCACAATTTTGCTCCATTTGTCTTTTCCTCTTATCATGTGGCCTGCCCACCGCCATTTAAGCCTTCTAATTTTGCACGTTATGTCTATAACCTTTGTTTTACTTCTTATTACACGGTTTCTCAGTCGGTCTGATTTTTTCACATTCATCATGCTTCTTTCCATTGCGTATTGGCATGTTGCAAGTTTGCTAGTCGTATTTTGTGATAAGGTCCATGTTTGGCTGCCGTACATGAGAACTGGTAGTATGCAAGTGTTAAATAGTTTGCTTTTTATATTCATATGAAGGTTTTTATCTTTCATAATCTCTTTCAAACCCCAGTACCTTCTCCAGCCATTAGTTATTCTTCTTTCAACTTCTTTGCGCATCGGATTATCATCTGTTATTAACTGTCCCAGGTAAATATATTCATCTGTGTAATCAATTTGGTTGTTTCCTAAATTTATAGTAATTCTCTCTCCGTTTGTCATTACTCTTGTTTTTTCCGGGTTCAATTTTAACCCTACCTTTGCGCTTTCCGTTGCCAGGTCGTTTATCATTTTTGTTATGTCTTCCGAGGATTTTGCAAATAACACAATATCATCTGCGAATCTCAAGTGAGTTAACGAAACACCATCTACATTGATACCGAGATTTTCCCAATTAAGACCTCTGAATATTGATTCTAGTACCGCCGAGAATATTGTTGGTGACAGGGGATCTCCTTGTCGTACGCCTTTGCCTACTCTGAAAGGTTCGCCTTTCTTTTCTAATTGGATTCTCGCAGTACTCTGGCTGTAAACATTCTTTATTAAGCGAATGTATTTGTGTTCAATTCCCTGTTCTTTTAATGAATCCCATATCTTTTCGTGAAACAAAGAATCAAATGCTTTGCTATAATCGATAAACGCGATGTAGTAGTTACATTGGTATTCTTTATATTTCTCCATCACTTGGCGTACTACGTGAATGTGGTCGATCGCTGAATAGTCTTTACGAAAACCCGCCAGTAGCTATATATTGGGGGTTCTGGATCACCGGAAGTCCAGCATAACTAGACCCGTGATGGTATGTAGTTTGTTTGGGGCGAGCGTTCAGGTTATAGTGGTTTCCTGTGAAAAATGGTGTGTTTAGCGGAAGTGCAGCAAGATAAGGTGTGTGGGGATTCTGGATCACGGTGGTCCAGCATAACTAGACCCGTGATGGTATGCGGTTTGGTATGGGTCGTGCGATCAGGTTATAGTGGTTTTAGTAGAAATGGTGTGTGTTAGCGGAAGTGTGGTGAGATAAGGTGTGTGTTATCATGGTTAGTAGTTCCCACGTGATTAACAATGTATTAGTTCCCACGCAGGTTGTGACCTTGAGGCTGTGATGCGGTTTGGGGAGAGATTAGGTGCGTGGGAGGAAGGTGTCACAATGTAGTATTGGTTCCCACGGGTTTTGGCCATGAGGCTGGTAGAGCCGTGATGGTGTTTGGTATGGGGCGTGCGATTAGGTTGTGTGAAAGGTGTTGCGAAAGTTTTGCGATTGCGTTTTGGTTGAGGGTGGTGATGTTGTGAGACGGGGGCGGTGCGGGGGCGTAGAGGACATGGTGGAAGCGTGCGATTAGGTTGTGTGAAAGGTGTTGCGAAAGTGCTGCGATTGCGTTTTGGTTGAGGGTGGTGATGTTGTGAGACGGGGGCGGTGCGGGGGCGTAGAGGACAATGTTATGAGTCCTGCGCTGTAGGTGATAAGGATATGTCACATTAAGTTGGTTCTGGTTTGAATCAGAGTGGCTGTTGGATGTTGCAGTATTTTGATAAGCAAAAGAGTCATGTGTAGGAAATCAGTGTTGCACATACAATGTATGTTTTATTTGATAAACAATCGAACAAAGGGAGGACAGGAAATGAATGGTACATATTGATTAAATAGGAGTGGGTGAAGCGAATCTATAAAAGGAAAATAATAATCAATAAATGCATACAGTTTGCAAAGTGTTTGTCAGTAGTAGTCATCGTGCATTCATAATGATTTTAACGAGTTTGTTACCATGGGTGGTAATGTTCCAATTACAACGAGATGACGGTGGTGGAATGGTGATAAGAAATATAACACGATTCTTAAATGAAGATTTACAAGGTGTATGTAGTGATGATGAACTGTGGTACATTAAGAAAGTGGAGCTCTTAGATGAGCAAGGTAATTTTATAAAAAGATGGTTAATAAAGTTTTATTTCAACGATGATTCTGATAACAATGTGAATAGCGGTGGATTTCGGAAGATGTTTCACCGGGAATACGTGGCTGTAAGCAATGGTGGTAAGAGACAACATGGATTGAATTTACGTATATGTAGTGAAAACAATAGATTGTTGTTTAACAAGCTGGAAATCACAAGATTTATCAACCCTCGTTCAAAACGCAGCAGTGGTGGTGGTGGTGGAACTATGAACAATAGTTTAAGTCAAACTTGGACATCCAACGTGTTTCGTCAGACATATACAGATGAAAATGGTTTGGAAATCATAGTGAAAGTACCTAGAGGTAGTCCAGTTGTTGTTGCTAGTCACCATCGTCGTCATAATCATCAACATAAATATGAAGATGGAGCAGGAGAGAATACGAGTGTTAAAACAATGGAGACGACTGCTGCTACAACAACAACATCAACATCGACAACGGCTTATCCTATACTATTAAGTCCAAACTGCAATCGTTATAAAGTAATTATGGAAAGTGTACAATTATGGATATCTACAGAAATGAAGAAATTGAGAGAAGGTAAAATAACCGACATCGAATGTTCAGCTAGTTTACCCATAAATTAATAATTTCTAACACCGGAAGAGATAAAAAAATCACATGAAACTATGTTGCTGTGGTTAAAAAAAATTCTCATGAAACTATGTTGTTGTGGTGAGTAGATAGGGGAATAGTATATAAACACAAACATTTGTTTCAAAAGGTCATACTTTCAGTTAGCATTTAACAAGAACAACAGTATCAAGTACCACAGTAACAAGTAGTTACTCATACGTTTACGTCTCATAATCATAAATCATAAATCATTTATTTGCCTGAAACATGGATACACAAGATGTTAAAATTAAATTATAGCACAGGACATATTTCACCCTCATTACGGGCATGCAAATTATAGTTAATTACAACAATATTATTTAAATGAAATTAATTTAATTTAATTTAAATTACAATTACCTATATTTGAATTATTACAATTTAAATTATTATTAGAAATATGGTGATTACAATTACTTAAATTATTATTAAAGATAAAGTCTCAGGAAGTAAGAGGAAAAACCAGTATATTAGTGGACACCAAATCGGCATGAGCTGTTATTCAAAAAATCTTTAACAGTGTAGAAACTTTCCTGGATTAACCATTTTCGCAAGGCACAACAGAACCTTTTATATGGCAGGTCAATCATTCCTTTGGGCAAAGAGTTATATATTAGAGGTGCCATATAGGCACAGTTCTTTCTGAACAGTTCTAGCTTAGGCACTGGCATTTTTAAGGGCAGGTGGTTAATTTTACGTTTAAATGTATTGTCGTTGGTGGTGAAAAGATGACTGTGGTATTTAACAAATTTAGCTACTTCATAAATGTATATACAGGGAACAGTTAGTAGATTCTTAGATTTAAAGATCGGTTTACATGATTCCGACCAATCCATGCCGTACAATGCCCGAATGCATTTTTTTTGTGCTATGAACACCCTTGTGATGTCACAGGAATTTCCCCAAACAACTATGCCATACCGTATAATAGAGCATATGTAAGCGTGATATACAATAATAGAGGTATGTCTGCTCGTCACGTCTTTTACCTTTCGAAGTGCAAAAACAAACTTGTTTATTTTTATGCATAAACTATTAATATGTTCTTTCCATGAAAAATGTGTATCGAGAATAATACCTAAGAATTTTGCGCTGTTTATCTGTTGTATAAGTGAATTATTGTAACTAATATTTAATTCGATGTTTTTACTCTTATAAGTTTTGAAGTTAATTAGTTTCGTTTTTTCTATGTTTATTTTTAATTTATTTGTGTCTAACCATTTAATAACATCTTCTAACGTTTTATATATTTCCGTTTCATATGTATCAATATTTTTACAATCCATAATAATAGTTGTGTCGTCTGCAAACAAGACACAATCATGTGTGAGTACACTTGGAAGGTCATTGACGTAAATAAGAAATAACAGGGGCCCTACGATGCTACCCTGTGGCACCCCAGAAAAAATAATCCTTTGTTTCGAGTCAAACTTGTCTACGTTATTTGTTCCAATATCAAATTTAGTAATCCTAGTGAATTGTTTCCTGTTTTGCAAATAGGATTGAAACCATAACAAAGCAGACCCCCTTATTCCACATTTTTCAAGTTTCGAGATGAGTATCGAATGATCAACGAAATCAAATGCTTTACTGAGGTCTAATAGTAGAGCTGATGTCGGGATTTTATGGTTGATATTATTAATGATGCGGTTTATTAAGGTGAAGGTAGCTAATTGCGTTGACCGATATTTCCTGAAACCAAATTGTTCCGGTGCCAAAATGTCATATTTATCTAGGAAGTTAACAATTCTTTTAAGCATTATTTTTTCAAAGATCTTAGATAGGACCGGAGTTAAAGCAATAGGTCTAAAATTATTTTTATCTGATTTTGACCCTTTCTTATGTAGTGGCTTTATTATCGACAACTTAAGTTTTTCCGGAAAACATCGTTGTTCTAGAGATAGATTTATAATGTGAGCCAAAGGTTCCGATATAAATATGACAATACGTTTCAACAAGTCGGAATTAATTTCGTCATAACCTGCCGACTTAGAATTTTTCAATGAAATTATCGTGTTGAAAACTTCATTTGCAATCCTTGTAAGTGTTAATTTTTATTTAAATAAAATTATGTCATTAAATCAAGGAAAGGGTAATACTGCTCTCGCTGAATTAAATAGTTGGGGAAAGAAAACTGTTCAATGGGTTGGTGTTCGTTTAATATTTTCTCAATCCGATTTAGTATGATCTTGGCAAATACCTTGTATATGTTGGACATAAGGCTGATAGGGCGGTAGTTCCCGATTTCATATTTGTCTCCTTTCTTGTACAGAAGAATAATGTTTGATTCTGTCCATTGCCGTGGGATAATTTCGGTATTTAATATCTCGTTAAATATGTCAGTAAGGACTGGTGTTATGACTTCTTTACTTTCTTTTAGGATTTCGTTGTTTATACCATCTGGTCCTGGTGCTTTGTCTCTCTTTTGACTATCTATAGCTTTTATTACTTCAGCCTGAAGGATGTTAGGGATATTAGAGATTTCCTCTATGTTGTTTTTGTCTCGAGTGGTGTTGTGTTCATATATATTTTTGTAATAGGATGTGGCGATTCCTAATATGTTAGTTCTGTTGTAGTTCCATTCCCCACTGTCATTTTTAAATTTTGCGATCCAGTCTTTTGAATTTTTTAATTCCTTATGAGCTTTTTTAACACTTCCCGTTTTGGCTACATATTTTTCGATAATTTCCATTCTATTCATTTTTCTGTCCGTTCTTATACTTTCTTTGATATCTTTACTGATTTTCGCTAAATTCCTTCTTCTATCTTTTACTTCTTTTGCGTTGAGTAGCTGGTTTCTTTGCTCTAATAATTTCATGGTATTAGTTGTTAGCCATTTTCTCGGTTCAGATCTGATCTTAGTAGTATGTTGTAAATTAACTTTAATAGTATTCTCTATCCAATTGTATTTTTCCTGGGTTCCCGTGGTCTTTGTGTTCTCTTTGAAGTCTGTGAATTTATCTCTTAGGGCGACTACTAGTTGCTCCATTTGATGCTTGCTGAGCTTACCAATTGCTAGTTTCTGTCTCGGTCTAGGTTTCTTCGGTTGCACTGATTTTATTTCAGCTCTGATCAGTCTATGGTTGGTATTGAAGTTAAATTTGGTAATGACGTCAAAATGGTATGTGTTCTAAAATATATTTATTTATGTTCGTTACAACATAAAATTACAATAAATCCCTGTTGCTAAGCATAGGCATCAGAGTGCTGGTGACTGCCGCTTCTTTACATAGTGCTAGTATGGTGCTAGTTATTATTCTTTGCCACTTCATAGCTTTACATTTGGCACATACAACCAAAAGCACAGCGGGAACTAGTAGCACCTACTTACTCCATGGTGTTCGTCGTGCTACGACTCCTTCACCTCATGACTGCTTCAAGCAGTCCGCGCATGGCGGCCCTCAGTAAGACAGCTCTTGTCTCTAATCATCACCATTATCCCAATTTGTTTGGGCTCGGCGCAACATGTCTTTTTTAACCGACTTCAAAAATAAAACCTTTTTTACAAAAAAAAAACAACCGACTTCCATACAAGACACTGCAAAGTAAAAAATAACTTTAATTTCGGAAGTCGGTATCGTTAGGTTCGCAATTTCCTTGTTTGTCACCGAGTTCCGAAATTAAAGTTATTTTTCACTTTGCAGTCTTTTTTGAAAATCGGTTGTTTTTTTTTATTACTTATATTTTTTTTATGTAAGTACTTTAACTTTTTACAGAGTAGTCCGATTTTGTTAATTCTTTTTTATTGGAAAGGGTATACCCCGAAGTTGGTCCCATATAAATTTGGAAAAAAAAATCCAACCCTAAGCGTAGGAAAACAGGGGATGATTGATTGTTCACTCACTGATTGTAATGTATGACCAGTTGACCACGCATAACTTTTTACAGAGTAGTCCGATTTTGATAATTCTTTTTTTATTCCAGTTTTTAGTGGCCACTATTTTCCATTTTAAGGATTACAATAAAACTAAGCAATTTAAAACTACCGTTTCTAATAATATTAACATATAATCTTGTGAACCACAACTTAACGTGCTTCTTTTCTGCATTTTCATTCTAAATTGTATGAAATAACCAAACAAACGATGAGGGCGCCACTGTGCGGTCGGCATAGTCTTAAGAACTTAGTTACTAAGGATGCCTAAATAAAAAAGGTTTATTATTTCTTGCTTTTCAGTTTTTAGGGACCACCCCTAAGGCATAGGTACCCTATCCATTAAATCAATACTTAATTGGAAATCATCAAATGACCCCTCCCGCTCTGGGTGGAGCAGAAGGGAGTGTCAGACTCTTACTGACTAAAACCCACCCGTGTTCCTTCCTTAGCCCTTTGTGTTCCGGGGTAGCGGTAACCCTTTCGGACAATCCCGCTGGCCTATGTATAGGCTACGCTTTAGTTGCGTCCAAGTGTTAGACCTGTGTGCATGCTAAATTAATAATTTTTTCATCAAAATGTCTTCATGCGCGGTGAAAAGGTGGGGGAAACATTCCAAGACGTCTAGTTACAAAAAAGATGCCATAACTTTTCATCGGTAAGTAAACAGTACGAAAAATTATTAAAGATTACGAGCCACCACACCACAGGGGTCTATTTAAAATGGAGGCTGGGTAAACGAGCATACTTTTGAGTCGCGCGTTGATGTCTTTTGGAAAAGTCTTGTTCTTGTACTAGACACTTAAAATGCATCTATCCCTTTCTTTACTTTTGTGTGTTTATCGTAAAAAATTGAGTTGATATCAAAGATAATAAAATGAAAATTAATACAATTTTTAATTAAATTCACATACTGTAATGAAATACCTACTTATATACTTGTAACCGATTCCAAAAAAAGGAGAAGGTTCGTCGGTATTTTTTTGATGTAGGTATGTTCCGGGATTTTTTTGTTCTCTGTCCCCGACCGGGACCGATCGGTCCAGGATAATTTTTATGTCTTCTGGCACCACTAATAACAGGATACATGCTTTTTTGTAATTGATTGATTTTGATTAACTAACATTTCTATGATTTTCACTGAGTGTTTTTCATAATGTTAAAATTGTAACGCGCGAATTTCAAAATTCTCACGACGCCGCGTGTGAGAACCCCGCGGCATCTAGTGGCAACACTGGTCGGCGGAACGCGTGCCGCACGAGACGATTGCCGGCTCGGCTGCGAGAGTAATGAGAATAAAGAGTGTGTGTGCTCATGTATTGTGCTTTGTAAAAGAATAATTATCGAAAACCTACGAGCTATATATTAATATACTTAACATTTTGTTAATGATTCGTAATAAATAGTATTAAAAAGTTTAGTTAAGGTGAATGCGCAGTGGTAGACCGCGAAATTCAAATTTTATTACGTTTTTCGCAATTTTTTTTTTGATTCTGATAAATAAGACTAGATATAAGACTTACGATACATTTATTGTATTTCAAAGTATATTCCCTCGCAATTAATGCATCACAAAGCAGTTGGATCAGTCTTGCTTAGGGACCTCTTCAATGGTTTCATGGAACGCATTCACCGTACATTCAGGACTCATAAAACGTGTCCCTCTAAGTTTGTCTTTAATTTTTGGAAACAAAAATAAGTCACAAGGTGCGAGGTCTGGGCTGCAAGGCGGATGCGTCATCAGTTCCACATTTGAAGCCTTTAAATAGGCTTCTGTTACTTTAACGGAATGAAAATATCGCAACACACGGCGAAGAATCGAGCTATACATTTCCAGTTTTGACAAAACTCGCCTTGTGATTTTTCGTACAAACAGATGTATAGCTGTTAAGGGTACCTAGTCATGCGTACCGATGATTTTATCTCTTGCCGTTTCGCGAACTCGCAGAACGAGTTTCTATTCAATGGCTTTGTGTTTAAATTAGATTACAGACTAAGAAATAATAACATACTTATTTTATTTTTTTATTTCGTATTTCTCGACCGCTCCAAACTTTTTCTACAAAGAAGAAAAAACTGTATTTTGAGCTATTCAAACAAATATTTCTATTTATTTAAAATAAAATGGCACATACTTTTCATACTTTTGTCGCCAAAATGTTACTTTTTGACTAATGTTATGTTACTTTTGACCTTAGACTATACATCATATGGACCCGAAATGTTTGACTATAGCAAAACACAGTTATACAAATATGAGGCTTATCGACTCCAGAATTATAAAAATATTGCCATGCCTTTTTAACTTTCTTAATTTTGCATATGTGAAAAAGGTTATCAGTATTTTTGACAGTGCCTATAATGGCAATCCTTCATTCCTAGCGTCACTAAAATACCTATTTGCGGCCGGTCGCCATTTTATCCTCTTACTGTTTGGTACCAAAGTTGGGTACGTCAACTGTCAAATGCTCTTGAGCTGTGGTTAAAATTTGTGAATTTTGGAGTAAATTGCTGTGTTATTGTGTTTGAACTCAGTTCTATAGTGGAAGTCGTCAGTAGCAAGATGCCCGATTGCAATATGTGTGAATGTGGCATCAAAAGAAGCAGAAAACAACCAGCACCAGTATGTGTACTTAATTTCAGCTGAAATATCATTAGATTTAGAGGATAAACAAAATATTCTGCATTCGTTGAAGAGTTTCAACAGCAAAGCATTAATATTTTCCCTTTTCTCTTTATTTTCAAGTTGTATTTCATGAAATCATTTTCTTTGTTATTGTAGGGATAGAGTAGTGCATTTGACATTATTATATTTATCGATAAAGCTATTTTATGGTTCTGTAATGGTTGGAAACAATCGGTGTTGAAAATTTAGAGATGTCAACAAAAACAATTCATATTTGTTCTCTTCACTTTGAAGAATCTAGTTTCAACCGGACACTGAATAAAGTAATTGAGACAGAGTGGGAGATATCTCTCGCTTGTCTTCAATATATATTAAAGCTTACTTATATTTTATTTGTTTCAGATTTATTAAGAGAATTAAAGGACAAATGTCAAAAACAGCCCAAGAAGATAAAGAGACTTAACGAGAAATTTTGAATACAGACGAAAATATTATGGAAAGAAATCTCCTGAAAGAATATCACATCGAAATTATCTGCACCCTAATTGCGAAACACACTATAGATCTCAATTTGAATCATTTTGAAGCATATTGCTAATCCATTGCTTCTTATGTTCGAAAATTGTGTCTGCTCAGCAATGTAAAAAACGCAATGAACGTTGTTGATCTGTCAACCTGAAACCCATTGCTACTAATAGTGTGTTACGCAATTACCCTGCTGATCAAAATTGCATAGTTCAGAAATAAATGAGTGATTTCTTTGTTGTTGTTTTTTCTTGTTTGAATATAACCTACTTAATTATAATTTATCGTTGACTTTTAATTAAAGCCCACTATCATCTGAATGTTAGAAAAGGTAGGTGTTGGAAACTTAACATCTAAATTTCAAAAATATTAAAATATGTTAGTTCCGTCATTATATCCCGTGAAATTCAAATTTTCACACATTTTTTTCCAAATTGTAGTTCTGTTACAATTTTTTTTTATTATTATTCAAATTATTATCAATTATCATCAGCGGTCCATTGACGGTAACACGTCTTACGGCTTAGCTGTGAAAGATGGACGAACCTACAAAAAACTTAAATAAAAGACCTAAGTTAGAAAACTTGGGGTATTTTTACCCGTAGATATTGTACCGTGAGTCCGTGACACTAAGAAAACATTCTCACAATCTTTTATCGATGTTATTTTATAGAAATATCGATTAGGGGCTGCTCTATTAGCCGCCACTTTATCCTCTCAGTAAAGTGTAGGTATGCACGTTTTTCTTGTAGGTATGCCGGGTCCATGTGATTGGTACGTCAGTGCTTTTGACAAAAAGGCACTGGCAACACTGTAAACACTGTTGGTGACAGCCAGACTGACAGCTAACCTCCCAATTCCTAAGTCTTACATTATAACCTCATCACAATCTTGGAGATAATTTGAGTTACAGCAAACCTGTAAATAAAGTTCCACACGCAATAGATTTGACATTGATTATTGAAACGTTTTAGAGATTTCTGTAATCGTTTTCATAACTAAGATTTTGATGAGCTCACGATATTTTTATTTGGAGTTAACGTGAGTAACATTTGTACATAATTGCGTAATTAACAAGCTCAAGAGACCACCAAAACCTAAAAGGTAATCGGCGTGTTGTCAATATTTGTATTCAGGTGTAGTGTGGAGTTGAACCGGCTGTCAGTGCGGAGTGCCATTGAAGAAGCGGCCAAAAGTGTGTTCGGGGAGTGCGGCGCCGGCTCCCTGTGTGCGGACGTGCTGGTGGTGGGCGGAGGGCGCGCGCTGGTGCGCGTGCGCGCGAGCGAGCTGCGCCGCGTGCGCGCCGCGCTGGCGCTGGGCGGCGCCGGCCTGTGCGCAGTGCGTACCGCGCCCGCGCTGCAGGCGCTGCTCTGATCCTCTCGCCACCCACACGCAGTAAGGCCTCCTGCATGTCGCCACCATTGACTGACTGTAGCTACATATGTTGTGTTAGACGGGTTGATTTCTGGACTTAGTCCTCCAGGTGGACCATTGTGCGTGGGCCATGATGGTCATTGGTGGTTTTACCAACCAGACCGCCTCCCTCCAGAAGTTGATTGTGTCTCCTGCTTTGTTATGAACATCTATGTTGTTTCTGTTCTAATCAGGGTGACACATGTGCATTCAAAGAGTACATGCGCAACTGTTTCCTCATCAACCTATGTTCAAGCACTGCACAGAGTGTCTGTTATGTGTATTGTGTGGAAGTGTTTGTTTAGCGAGCAGTGTACCCATCGCCTGGTACAGGCTGTTCCTCTCTAGGCGTAATAAATGTTTGGTTCTGGGTCCCCGGATTGCCTGGAGCCCAGTGTAGTGGTCCAACAGCTCTCCTATTGTGTGGGAAAACTCCTGTTGAAGTGTCAGTGTGTTGCGGTTAGATCTGTTACTCATTCTAGTGCATTGTGACATTCTACTCCCGAGGTACTTAATATATTATTCCATATGGATTGGGGAACTGAGTTGCTATTGGAGAGTCCACATATGACTTGACTGTTCATAAAATTACACTTTCACATTCCAAGCAACTCTTACTGACTTAGACTGAGCAAATTTTATTGTTTGGTTCAATTTAACACATTTCTTGGGGCCATTTTCTCGTGCATGTTTGAAATATATATAGTACCTAACTACAATCATGTTTGTGTACAGAGATGGCAGCCCGCTCCGTGCTGTCGTCGGGGCTGGATGGTAAGGATGTCGTGATCATAGCCACCAGGGAAGAGTTGGCTACTCCCAGCAAGGTGAGCCTGCCCGAACCAGAGCCTGCGCCTGGACTCATCTTGGCAGATGGCTCCATCAACTGGGGCTGTCCGTGTCTGGGTGGCATGGCTACTGGTCCATGCGGTTCACAATTCAGAGAAGCCTTCTCCTGCTTCCACTACAGGTGCGAGTCTGTCACTTGTGTTGATGTTTTTATTTAACAACTAGCTAACCCGGCAGACTTCGTACTGCCTCAATCGATAAATAAAAGACAATTGACTCTATATTTTATTTAGAAAACCTTTGTATGGGAAATAGAAAAGTGCTGTTTTTAGGGTTTTCTCGGGAATTATTCGATTTTTTTCACTTTTTAAACCTTCCCTAGACCTCCACAAACATTTCAAGACCAAGATAAGATAAATCCGTTCAGCCGTTCTCGAGTTTTAGCGAGACTAACGAACAGCAATTCATTTTTATACATATAGATTACTTAACTCAAAATGAAAACAAGATTTTTCTGTGAGTGTATATTAATGGATGAAGATAAAATCATGGGTAATTAAATTAATAATATAAAATTATGGGTGATTAAATGAATAATATAAAATTAACAAACAATCAATTAACAATAACAATATCATTGGCTTTACACTTATTGAAGAAAAAGACATGTTGTACCAACTTCAAATAAATTGTGATAAAGCCAAGAGACTTGATAAACTCTACTTTAGCACTATTTAAGGTGATTCCATCAATGTGCCTGCAAAGTGTCATTTTGAGAGTTTGACAAGGTCTCCACCTCAACAAATTCTCGACTCAGAAACCGGGTGTAGTACAGATAGCTTTTTGTTATAAGCAATTCAAGTATAATCAGAAAACCAATGTAACAAGCCATAGTTTGCTCATGTGAGATATGATATGAATGTTGCAGTGACGCGGAGCCCAAAGGCAGCGACTGTTACGAGAAGTTCAGTGTAATGCAGGAGTGCATGTCGCACTACCCCGACCTGTACGGCAAGGACGACGACGACGAGCTCGCCGCCGCCATGGACGCCGCCGGCAGCGACGCGACCGGGCCGCGCGAGCCGCCCGAGC
Organism: Globia sparganii; assembly: GCA_949316385.1. Classification (NCBI taxonomy): domain Eukaryota; kingdom Metazoa; phylum Arthropoda; class Insecta; order Lepidoptera; family Noctuidae; genus Globia; species Globia sparganii. Next base: position 22,164,727 of record OX438671.1, read on the forward strand.
GTGGCGAGCACGCCGACCACGCCCAGCACGCCGCCGGGCCGCGCGAGCCGCCCGAGCGTGGCGAGCACACCCAGCACGCCGACCACGCCCAGCACGCCGACCACGCCCAGCACGCCGACCACGCCCAGCACGCCGCAGACTCGCGCTAGGCCCGCGTGTGGCGCAGACACCTCCGATACTAACTTATCTGACACCTACTGCTAAGTTCAAATAGACGATAATCTAATATTGGTACCAAGTTGAGGTATTCTGTTTGTGATTCCGACCACGTGATACCGTAGCTTAGTTATTTAGTTTGTGAAACTATAATTATGTGTTCTTATAGAGCAAAGTAATTACTTTGATTAAATTTTAGTTAAAATAGAACTATTCGCTTAAATTTCTCCAACCCTCAGCCGCGATGCCTCCCATACGACATCGCGCCCGCCTAGTTGCGATGTCGCAACCTACTTGTTGGCCGCTACGTCGTCGGCTTACCGACAAAAGCCCTGACGAGCGGCCCCTTAGGTTCCTCTTCGCTTCACCGTGGGTGACCAAACCACGGCTACTGAGCCCCCGCCTCGACAATGCGGGAACCCACCGGGGGGATCTTTACTTTTTTTTTTTCTGGGGTGGAAAGTCCTCATGGATATCCGCCGCCCTACGTCGGGCGGCTAAGTCTGTCAGACTCTTACTGACTAAAAACCACCCGGGTGTTCCGTCTCATATCTACGCCTACAACGGGGGTCGCGGGAACGTACGATCCTTCCGCAACCCCCGACTGGTGCCTCCTCGGGTCAGAGGAGGGGAGTGAGTATTTGGCTCCCCGCGACGTGGGCGAGGGGCGCGCGTGGAACACTACGCGGCGCCACCTCGGGTGCTAATGTGTGGGGAGCGACGGACGTCCCTAAGTCCGTCGCCCATCCTCCTGTCCTGGACCCATTTAGGGGGGCTGGAAGAAGGCGTTATCCACCCTGCGCTGACGCCCGGTGCGCCCGCTGCGGGCCAGGTGTGTGGACGAGATCCTCCCCCTTTCCGCAGCCGTGCGAGACGACTGTTTCGCAGAAGGAAACCATCGCGTCCCAGGACTCCTCGCTGCCGACCATCGACTCGACTACGGCCGGCAGCGACAGGTCACTGCGTCACAGGCAGCGGGACGGGTCTGAGATGACTAGATGAGGGCATGGCCAGCGCTCCAGTACCGGCCACACCTCCTCGATGGTGACGAGGCGGGTAGGGTATGAAAGTCTGTCTCGCCATCCGCCACCAGGACCTCGCGAAATTGAGACTGACGCAGTTCCATGTGTCGCTGCATCGGTCGCTCGCCCCGCACCCTCGCTTCCTCGCGCCACCGATGCAATGACGCGAGTACTCTCGCCTCCAGGTCCCAGGGCGGGGATCCGGCCAGTACGCAAGCCGCCTCGTAGGAGATCGTGCGATACCCCCGGACGACTCTGGCGGCCATCGCTCTCTGCGATGCTACCGGCCGTCAGGTCAGTCGCCCAGATCGGGCCCCATACAGGGCCATGGTTCGCACGATCCCCAGTAGAGCCGCCTACAGGCCGCTCGTGCCTCCCAGATAGGGAAGGAGCGTTGTGAGCGCATCATCATCATTTAGGTAAGTACATTTGGTGTTTGAATACAATTTGAAGTGTAGTCGTGACTGAAACAGCTAGAGTTATTGTAATTTTAGACTTGGTGCTTGGTATATTTCTTTGTTAAGAGTGGTAAGAGAGTCAAAAGTCAAAGTCAAAACGTTTATTGCGAACTAAGTGTACAATGTTGGTGTTATGTTATTACGTAGGCACTTATGACCTAGCAGCCTTTTACAAGCATTGCAATTAATCATCAGAGCATCATTCATCATCACGAGAGATTAGGGTATCAAAGTATTTTTTGGTGGTCATCATATTTAACCCTCTAATAAACCCAATCCTCAAAGGGGTTTACAGTTAACCCACTATCCACCTCCTGGCTCCATCATCACACCCTCGACACCAAGTGCAATAGGTATATTGAACTCTTCAAACCAAATCATCTGAACCCAAACTCGAGGGGTTTACCTACTAGTAGCCACTGAACAAGCCACTATCCGCCTCCTGGCTCCATCATCAGATCAGCTCCAAGATACCAAATTATAGTTTTGTCATCCGAACTAAATGCACATGTCGCAGGGGAATTGTAGAATCCGCTGTTTTACAAAACAACTCTGTTATGTAAAACAACAACAACGTTCAGCGGTTTTCCTTAATTATTGAACTTGAACACGCAGACTTGCATAAACCAAGTTTCAGCTGAATATGATCAATGTGTGCTTCGAGCTAATTTTGTTCCTAGTAACGAGTTGTGCCTTAGTAAATATGGATTTTGACGACCTTATACTGGATTTATTTATTAAATTGATGAATTATACACAATAATTAGGTAATTAATGTTGACTAACTAGGCTGAAGGCGGAGGCAGGTGATTATAAAATAAAGTCTTCTAAACGATAGGTACTTTAATTAATCCAAGAGTAACCTATTACAATCAAGCTCAAGAAGCGAAAACCGCCGCGTGGTTCGTGTTCGATGTTTTTCTAAGGCGGCCCGTACACAGTCAATCTCGATTGCGATCCGCGATCAAAATCAATGATCGCGATCCAGATTGATAATGTACGAATTAGATTGACAGATTGATGCATCTGATTTCAATATATCTAGATATTTTTGCGATCCAGATTGATAATATACGAATTAGATTGACAGATTGATGCATCTGATTTCAAAATATCTACATATTTTCGCGATCCGCGATCATCGCGATCGAGATTGACTGTGTACGGGCCGCCTAACGTCGTGCGCGGCGGTTACTCGTATAATTTCAAAATGTTGACACCGTCGTCCGGTAGAGCGTGCTGTCTCGCTCCCACCGGTCGTTGTGTTGCCAACATTAATTAATTAATTATTTTTTTATTATTATAAGTAATTTTTTTATTTTTTAACAGACTTCAAAAAGGGGGAGGTTATCAATTCGGTTGTATTTTTTGTTTTTATGTTTGTTACCTCAGTACGCCGTCATTTATGAACCGATTTGGAATTTTTTTTTTATTTCAAAGGATATGCTTCCAGATTGGTCCAATTTTTGTCAAAATCCAGTTCTGATGATGGGATCCATGAGGAATTGAGGGAACTCCTCAAATATTATAGGCATACATATAGAAATTTTGGTATTTTCATCAACATGTCAAGCATTTGCATTCAAAAAGTATAATTTGGTGAAGTGGAACTGATGAAGGAGACCACAGATAGCCACAGGAACTCTTCAATGATAATAAGTATTTCACGGGTGGCGATAAGATATCTCGATTAAGATAGTTAAACGACTATGACGAAGCAAATTTAAATAAATGGTTCTGACGAAAATGGTACCATCAAACCGATCTGATGATGAAGCTGGAAGGTACCTAGGTACCGGAACTTCGTAATAAAACCATGTATTCTAGCCGTGTTTGGGCTTATTGGAATTGTCATGAGATGCACTCTGACTATAAAAAGTAATAAAGTTATTTTACACTTTGTAGTGTTTTTTTTTTGAAGTCGGTTGTTTTTTTTTTTGTTAAAAAGTTTTTATTTTTTACTTTTTATAGTCAGAGTGCATCTCATAACAATTCCAATAAGCCCAAACACGGCTAGAATACATGGTTTTATTACGAAGTTCCGGTACCTAGGTACCTTCCAGCTTCATCATCAGATCGGTTTGATGGTACCATTTTCGTCAGAACCATTTATTTAAATTTGCTTCGTCATAGTCGTTTAACTATCTTAATCGAGATATCTTATCGCCACCCGTGAAATACTTATTATCATTGAAGAGTTCCTGTGGCTATCTGTGGTCTCCTTCATCAGTTCCACTTCACCAAATTATACTTCTTGAATGCAAATGCTTGACATGTTGATGAAAATACCAAAATTTCTATATGTATGCCTATAATATTTGAGGAGTTCCCTCAATTCCTCATGGATCCCATCATCAGAACTGGATTTTGACAAAAATTGGGACCAATCTGGAAGCATATCCTTTGAAATAAAAAAAAAAAATTACAAAGCGGTTCATAAATGACGGCGTACTGAGGTAACAAACAAAAAAAAAATACAACCGAATTGATAACCTCCTCCTTTTTGAAGTCTGTTAATAACTTTAATTTTAATTTTGGAAGTCGGTGGCAACAACGTAAATACAAAACCAAAGACACCGACTTCCGAAATTAAAATTAAAGTTATTTTACACTTTGTAGTGTTTTTTTTTTTTAAGTCGGTTGTTTTTTTTTTGTTAAAAAGTTTTTATTGTGATATTTCAATTTTTAAATTTTTATTTAATCATCCTAAGTATTTCATTTTGAACAAAATTGCCCTTGACGTCTTTTGATTTCAATGAATATCTTAGGAGATATCATAGTTTTAGGGATTAGCTTTATGCGGCCTGGGTCGACGGCGCGTCGTGTTCCACGCGCGCCTCAAAGAGATGTTAGCACTAACTGATGGGGTCCGCTGGGGCAGATGCCTGCCAGGGTCACGGGTTATTCAAAACAGATAACGTGGCCCCTGGCACAGGCAACTGAAGGAACATGGGTGGGTTTTAGTCAGTAAAAGTCTGACACGCCCTCCTATTTCGCCCAGAGCAGAAGTTATTAGAAAGTTACACATAGGTACTCTAAAAAAAAAAACGGGGCAAGTGCGAGTCGGACTCGCACACCGAGGGTTCCGTACAAAGTAGACAAGTAACTACAAATTTACGGTTTTCGGATTTTTTCCTTTACTTGCGCCACATGACCTTGCTTTTTGCCAAATTTCAGGATTCTAAGTCAACGGGAAGTACCCTATACATTCTGATTCCCTTAAGAGTATCGAAATATACGTTTTTTGCGGCATAAACGGCCGTATCCGTCCGTCCGTCCGTCCGTCCGTCCGTCGGTCTTGACAGACTGACGGACGGACGGACGGACGGACAATAAAGTGATTCGAGTGAGTGGTTTAGTTTTTTCCTTTTGAGGTACGGAACCCTAAAAAAGGTACTTCACAGTAGCGATGTAGTGCAAGCGGTGGGTAGTGGTATTTTATTTTGGTCGAGAGAAATTGTGTGTTAAAATTTGCGAAGGTTTGTAGAGAGATTCTGTTCGTGTATTAATATTTTTAGTTTCTTTCAATTCCATTTTATTTACCACTACCACACATTTTATTTAACAGCGGCGACTCGCCCTTCGGCTTCCAATAGGAGCTCATCTGTTGCTTGTTTTGTCCGCTGGAAGTTTACTTACTCTGTAGAGGTTTGGGTTGCCTTTAACTATACCTACGCCATCGTCGATCTGGCGATGTCGTCCCACTTATGGCGTATTGGCCAAAAGCGTTGTGGTCAGCGTTGTCAAGCTTACTTCTTGTCCAGTTCTGGCACATTCCAACTTCAAATCTGGGCCATCACACTGACTGCAAAGGTCGACCGGTTGTTAATAGAATCGCCTGCCATGCCCGTAGCCAAGATAGCGCGTGTACGGAACGGCGGCCTTTGGTCTTCCACCAAAACGCGGTGGAGGTCTAAGTGCAGGCTTCCGATTTCTCTTGACCTTCGTGAGATGCTGACTTCGGCGTGATGAGTGTGCGGACACCGCTCAGGTTAGGTTCGCTCAGGTTTTTATATTTTTTTTGTTTTTTTTGTGCTTTTCCCCGTTCATGGGTACAACGGGATCTTAGTGTTCTAAATTTCGCATCCATTCCAGTTCTCGCATTTATTCCTCTCGCACTTTTATGCCTCATACTTTATCTTTCTTGTTTCCGTCCTTTTCATTCTTAGCCGGGTGGGACTCCCGCTATTCTATCTACTTTTACTTTTCTTTATTTCAGGGGGTATTAGATTTACTCCTTCATTTATTAACATAAATATGGTCATTTACCTTATGTTTTAGCTACTTGTACATATTTCTCTTATTTTTATACCTTTTCTGTTTATATTTTTACATATATGACAGATTTTATGTATATAACTTTCCTTATTTCTATAGTATGTTTAAACATGTGTATTCTTACGGTTCGCTCAGGTTAGGTTCGCTCAGGTTAGGTTCGCTCAGGTTAGGTTCGCTCAGGTTAGGTTCGCTCAGGTTAGGTTCGCTCAGGTTAGGTTAGGTTAGGTTAGGTTAAGTTAGGTTAGGTTAGGTTTTTTTTTTTTTTTTTTTTTTTTATTTTTTTTTTTTTTTTTTTTTTTTTTTTTTTTTTTTTTTTCCGGACTAGTTCCGCCAACGTGATTGGCGCCTATTCTATATCTCAACCTTTTCCATACAAGTTCTCGCTTACATTCCTCTCGTACTTCCGTGCTTCATACTGTATCTTTCTTTTTTTCCATCACCATTCATCCGGTGGGTGGGGTTCCCACTTTTTTATCTACTTCTAATCCATATACTTTATTTTATTATTTACTTATATCTTATGCTCAGGGAATAACTAGAGACAGGTTTTCTTTTATTAGCACAATTGAACTTTGCTTATTCTAATACTGCTTACTACCTAGATATACATACATTGTTGAGCTTTATTTAATACTTATTTTCTATATTAACAGGTTCAGTTTTATTCTACATATTTAAACATACTTAATAAACTGTCTATTAATATTTGTATAAATCTAGTTAACTAATCACAATGCTATTATCTTAACCTACTGCTTAACCTATTTAATTAATATACTTATGTCCTATGTTTACTGCTTATATTTACAATATAGTAAGAAACATAGTTGTTTCATCAGCTTTTATTTAGTTTTATAACTTTTTGTGCTATGCTTTCACAGTAGGCTATAAATTTGTTTCTCGTTTTTCCTGACATTATTTCTGCTACGCTTTCTCTGTGCAGTCCTGTACCTATCTGTTGTTCAAGGTTATATCTTTCTTTAGCATAGATTGGGCAGTCTAATATGATATGTGGGACTGATTCTGCTATATTTGGGTCACATTGGCATGATGGGCTCTCTTTACACTTAAAGCGGCTTAAGTATTCCGAGAACCCACCATGCCCCGTTAAGACTTGCGTAAGCACGCCTGTTGGCCTCACCTTTCGTATAATACGGTAGGCAGCTATGGCGTCCGGAAGGAAAATCTTCGTCACCGAGGCCGTCTCACCAGACGCGTATCTCCGATTCCACTCACCAAGCGAATTCAAACGAATTTGACGCTTGATGAATGAAACCGGACATTGGTCGTAGTGCGGCTTCCTCCGCGACGACAACGCTGCCTCCTTTGCCAGCTCATCTGCGCGCTCGTTTCCCGGCAATCCGGCATGGGCCTTGACCCAAAAGAAAGAGACATCTTTGTTCTGGTCCAAAGCCCGAGTCAGATTTTCTCGTGCGCGGACTGCCAGAGGGTGGAGGGAGCCATGGCTTGCAAGTGTCTGCAATGCAGACATTGAGTCGCTATACACTCCATAGCTCGTCTCTTTGCGCCTGAGGATTACATCAGTTGCCTTGCAAATGGCTAGTAGTTCCGCCTGGTAGACCGTGCAGTACGCGGCGAGACTAAGTTTGAGGTTCTGGATTTCACCTTCATTATCCCATAAGGATAATGCGGCTCCAACCTTTCCCTCAATCTTGCTGCCGTCAGTGAATATTCGCACTGCCTGCACGTTATGGCTGTCTACGAGCTGTTGGTCTGCCAGGCTTATGAACTCCAAAGCCATTTGTTTGGCAGGGTGAGGTGTTTCTGCAAATCTTACCATACTTTCAATCTCCCTGTCTCCTGGTATAAACTGGGACGACCCTCTCCTTGCCTCATACAGGGCGGCTGCCTCTTGTACGCGAAGGTCCAGAGGCAGTATCCCAGACAACACCAGTGCCGAGTTAAGTGAGACTGTACGGTAAGACTTGCAGAGCTTTTGGACAAATCCTCTTTGGACAGAGCCCAGCTTCTTCCGTATCCCCAGCTTTTTCGTAGCAGGGGCCCAGGCTCCAGCCGCGTACGTAACTATTGGTTCAATCGTGGCTGTGTATATTATATGTATGACCTCCCTATTTAGTCCCCAACTAACTTTCGCCGCACGCGCTAACTGCTTATAAATTTCCGCCACTTTTCTGCAGACATTCTTAGTGTGCTCGCTGAACGTCAATTTATCGTCTATGGTGAGCCCTAACAATTTTATGCTCCTGACCATACCAATGCCGACCCCGGCCATGCTCAGAGCTGGGGTGTCGTACTTAAGCTTGTTGGTTATGAGCATCGCACAAGTTTTGTGCGGTGCAAACCTAAGCTTATTTCTGACGCCCCATTTCCGAACATGAGCGAGGGCTGCATTGGCAGTTCTGGAGACTTCAGCCGCTGTGTCACCATCCACCACCAGCACTACATCGTCTGCAAATGCCTGCACGAAGTATCCCCTTTTCTCTAGCTCCTGCAGTAGTGGGTCCAGTAGAAGATTCCACAGTATGGGACCACCAATTGACCCTTGGACACAGCCCTTGTTTGTTTCTCTCGTGCACTCCTCCCCAGCATACCTCACTCTTACTTTTCTGCAGTCGAGGTAGCTGTCAAGTAGCCTCCTGGTATTCACCGGGCACTTTTCCTCAGCCAGCCTGACCTTGATTGCCGGCCACCAGGCGCTGTCGAAGGCGCCCTCTATATCCAAAGACACCAGGACAATTAGCTTTTTCAGCCTCAACTTGTCCTGTACATGCTTTATTAGCGTATAGAGGGCGTCCTCGGTGCTCTTCTGGGGCATAAAGCCAAACTGACGAGCACTTAGCCGCGGCACAAGCTGCCACTTGATCCTCGCCACTACCATTCTCTCCAGGACCTTCCCCAGGACCGGCAGAAGACCTATCGGTCTATATGACTTGGGGTTCGTGTAGTCTTCCTTGCCCGGTTTTCTGAGGACCACCACAGTTGCCTCTTTCCAGATGACCGGGAAATGCGCTAGTTCTAGGCATTTATTGAATAGGGCAAGGAAAGCGTTCAGGTCCTGGTAGATCGCTCGACTGCAGATGTCCGACGTAAATCCATCCATTCCGGGGGCTTTCTTAGGATTAAAATGTCCCACGGCTGTCTTCAGCTCCAGCGGTGTAAATGGTGGGTCATGATATTCATCATGCTGCCATTCATTTACCCGTCTGGCTGCTTCCCTAATAAGCCTGTGGTCTACGTTGTCCTCTTCGGCTGTGTCCTTTGGATAGAATGTGTCGGCGAGCAAGGCCGCCGATTCCTGCGGGTTCAGAAATGCACCATCGTTCATCAGGGTCAGATCTTCTTGTCTCCTGGTGGTCCCCCTGATGACTCTATATATGCCCTCCCACAGGCCTTCTCCATCTTGTCTTTCGCAGAAATTTTTCCAGCTGGCTACCAAGGCTTTCTTGGCTTGGCACTCATACTCTTCCTTTGCTTTCAGGTACTCGGCGACCACCATCGCTCTCCGGACCGGTGCAGCGTTGCGGATGCGATTCTTCTTTGTTGCGACTTCCTTCCTCTTCACAGCGAGCTCCTCGGACCACCACGGTATTTTAATTTTAACTTTACTTGCAATTTTAGGGATGGCCTCATCACATGCTCTCTCCATTAAATTTTGATACTCTATTATTAGATTTTCCAATTCTTGCTTATTCCCCAACCTATTTATACTGTCTACATTTATATTATTTTCAATTTTAAGTTCCCCCAATTTAGTTTTAAATTTTTCCCAATCAGCTTTTTTGGTATTGTACTTTCTTGTTGTCCTGGTAATGCTTATTCCTTTTTCCCTTTTCGCTTTAACTTTAAATATAATGGTGTTGTGGTCCGAGCTCGTAGCCCCTGTGTCGACCCGCCAACCGTCCACCAGGTCAAAAAGGTCGAGCGAGCATGCCGTGACGTCCACATGGCTCTTATAAACCACGCCACCTCTTACTGTGTAAAAGGTAGGCGTATCTCCAGTATTCAGTACCTGAAGTTCCAAGTCTTCCAGGGTCCCGGACATCTCTTCACCCCTGGGGTCTTCTGCGGTGCTTCCCCACCAGGTACTCTTCGCGTTCGCGTCTCCGCCTATTAGCAGTTTACCAGTGCCCAACTCCAACTTTATTTTGGTCAACTGATCCAAGTAAGGCCCTATGGGTTGGTCTGGCTCGAAGTAATAAGAGACTACTGCGATTTCCCAGGCTTTGGTCCGGATCCCCACCACCACGATGTTATTAGTGGTGAGTTTCGGGTAGGGAATGACATCCAGGTCATCATCGAAGACGGCTATTGCCGCCTTTACCCTCCCACTTCCTTCAACCTGGCACTGGTAGACTCTCGCGCCACGGTAGCTCTTCATACTCCTAGCTCCCCCCACATACGGCTCCTGGATCAGTGCCCACGCAATTGCTTGCTCACTGGCCTCTAAAAAGAGTTCGGTGGTTGCCAGTTCCTTCCTTTGTAAGTTGGCTTGGGCTACTAGGTATCCTCTGGTTGGGGTGCCTGCCTTATCGCCAGTCTCCACCTTAGCAATACGCTACCCTGGCTCTGGCCAGGACCTCACATCTCCTTCTTACTGGGCATTCATCGCTGAAAGCATTATGCTCAACACTTTCTAGCTTTGCATGCACACAGTTACAGCATGATGGAGCTGTCCCGTCCATCCATTCTGCGCATTGCGTCCTCATGTGTGGGCCCCCGCAGTGGCTGCATTTTTCCACTTGCTCCTTACAGAGCCGTCGTCCATGCCCAAATCCTAAACATAGGGAACACTGGACCAGTGGACTCTGGTCGGACACGCGGATCCTTTGCAGGTCAATATGGACTGCCTGTCGTTCCTGCAGTCTGTTCCACAACTTTGGGGAGACCCTGAGGACAACATGATGGGTGTGAGGGTTCCGTGTCTTCTTTTTATATAGTACCTCTACCCGGTCTTCTTCTTTCGTGAGCTCTACGAACACGTCCCTATTTTGGTTTCGAAGAGCCTTTATGATGTCCCCATCTGTGTTGTAGGTCAAGACGTCTCTCAGGATTACCAAGGGGTCCTTATTCTTAACGTCTTCAACCTTCAACAGCTCCCCCACACTTGCCAACCTGTTCTTAACCTTTTCTCTTTCTTCTTCCGTTTTGCATCCTAGTACTATTTTCCTGTCTTTTGCTTTTCGTATCCTATCCACTGTAACCCATCCCTCCTTCGCATCGACTGCCTTCCTAATATGGTCGATAATTTCGTCCCCAGTTTCGGTTTCCTTGGTGGAGGTGACCACAATGGAGTGAAGAGCCGTCTGCTTTGGTGGTTGCTTTAAAGGCTGACTTGCCACTACGCTAGCGTAGGAGAACTTCTCCATATGCCCTTCGCTAGTCTTTAGTGCCTCTTTCAACCTATCGAGCTTCTCGCTGTTTTCCCGCAGGTTTCGGCTGTGATCCTCGAGAGCCTTTTTGAGGGACTCCATATTCACCTCCGTACTGGAAGCTACTTCTATCCCTTCTACTGGCTCCGCATCCACCTGTGTCCCTTTTGTTTTTGTTATGATCTTTGGGGGTGGGGCTCGTCCTTTCTCCTGTTCAGACTCTTTTATGAGCAGGTAGAGCTTGTCCGCCTGGGCCTTGACTTCTTCTTTGATCTCCCTTTTTGTTGTTTTGGAGTTTGTCATATGGGCCTTTATTATGTTTAGGCATATTCTGGCCTCCGTGACTCTAGTTCTTATGGCCGGTGGACTCTGGAAGACAATCTCGAGGGACGGTCGTTGTGTCTTTTCTATTGTCGACTTAATCGGTACCTTTACCGCTGTTTCCGTCACCTGGGGCGTCACCTTATTTACGGGATTCCCAGCCTCCCATTCACCCACACTTTTCCTTACACTTTGCGTGGAGGATCCAGCCTCTTCTGTGGGGTTCGGGGGGCTTTTGTTGTTTGCCAGGTTTGTCGGCTTCTTAGCTGGTGTGCGTATTCCGAACATCTTGTGCTGTATGGGTTCGAGTTTGAACTAGTCCGACGTCAATGGGGTATTGTAAAAGGTACCCCTGTCTAGTGTATAATTATAACAATGATTACAACAGTAATAATAGTTTGTCAATGTCAAAAGTTTGTTTTAATATAGCCTCTGTGAAAGCACAGCTCTGTACAATTAAAAGTTGTCACCGGTGGGAAAGTTAAACGGAGCCCAGAAACGATTAATTTTGCTGAAAACAGCTTCAAAATGCGCGTCTTGGCGCGGGCTAACTATCTATGAAGTTATTGGAATTGTAGCTGAACAAAAATTTTGAATTTTGCAGGAAAAACGGGTTTTCGAGCAAAAAGTGAGTAAAAACCTGGAATAACACCGCCAAACGGGACTCGAGTTCGCGGAACGCGCGCCGGAGTGCAGGTAAGGCAGGTAAGTAACTATTAAAACTGTAAATCCGCAGATTTAGATTAGAATTTTGAAGTAAGAAATTTATAAAGTGTTTTTAAAGGAATTTTTACTGAAAATTTTTCAAAGTCAATATACGAAAAATGTTTTTCGTAGTTTCGTCAATTTTCACCAGTGGGAAAGTCAAACGGAGCCTAGAAACGATTCATTTTGCTGAAAACAGCTTCAAAATGCGTCACCGAAATGCAAAGTTATAATGATTTGATACTCTATATGGAGTAAGTGGATGCTCCGCTGGTGTACTGCGTGCTGTCCGATGAGGAGACCGATGCCCGATGACAGAGCTCGGATGTTCTGAGCCCTGTATGCACGCTGGTGGTGGTCTTCAGTGGAATTTGCGGGTGTGGCTGGATAGATGTTCGTGTGGGTGCCAAATTCGGATTTTCTGTAGGGGCCAACTTAAAAAGCGTTTCGCGCCCTTTCAAACGAGCCCAATCTCGACTTTCTAGCTCCAACGGGGACGAAGTTAGACTGCGGGGGGGTGAAAAAGCCCTGAGGGGGGAAAGGGGGGGGGGAAGTTTCGTGGGGAGACTATTGAGGGGGGGTGAAGGAGGGGGGTTGGGGGGGAGGTTTCGTGGGGAGACTATTGAGGGGGGGTGAAGAAGGGGGGTTGGGGGGGGGTTAACGGGAAGACTATTGAGGGGGGTGAGGTAGGGTGTTGAGGGGGTGCTTCGCAAGAAGACTATTGAGGGGGGGGGAGTTAGCTGGTTGGGGGGGGGGCGTGTGTCACGGGGGGGACTTAGCGCGGGGGCGAGGGGGATCGGTAGGAGCGACTGTTTAGCAGGGGAGGGGGTGAGGGGAGAGGTAGGGGGTTATCGCGGTGAGAAGGTAACGGCGGGTGGGGGGGGTGGGAGGGGTGCGCAAGGGGGAAGGGGTGAGGAAATAGGGGTGGGGTTCCTTGGTGTCCTTGGAAGGGTCCTGAGGTCCCGAGTCGGATGAGTCCAAACTCGGGGGGGGTGGGACTAAGGGCTTAGGAGTTCCCTCGGGGTTTACCTCGTGATGAGTCGTGGAGTCGTCACACTGACGCTGAACTGAAGGCAAATTCTTCGGCCGGCTTCGGAGTCTCCAGTGAGGGCTGGGATGGCTAGCTTTTCGTCGCGCCTCGTGGTTTAGAAACACGTGGAGCAAAAGTGAGGTTGTTTTTCACTAAAAACCACGTGTTTTGGCAGACTTTTGCACCTTAATAACTCCCTGACCGCTGATCCGATTTTCCTCGAAGTTGTGTTGTTTAATAGGCCTCTGTCGCGTCTCCTCGGTGTATTGTTGGTAAGATGGGTCCACTGACCTTTGCTGTGTTATTCCTCGCTGAAGTTACAAGGGTCCTGCTCCAGAACCCGTGGAGATAGACACCTGCCCACAATAATCCTGGCGAATTGACACTGCACAATTCCACCGAACACTTTTTCACGTGCAAAACTCAACGCGTTTAATTTTAAGAAATTTCTTTCGCGGAGTCGATGTTGATATTGCGACGTTTGGTCGGTTACTGGTTAGGTTAGGTTAGGTTAGGTTAGGTTAGGTTAGGTTAGGTTAGGTTGGGGTGCATGTTGAAGAGCCTCCTCGTGGCGCACCCTGGGCAACGTCGGTTCCAATTGCCCACCAGGTTCTGGGGGACAATTGGGGTTGGCGGCTAATCTTCAACACACGGGGAAGGGTCATGGTTCCAATCACCGATCATCTTTGATGGTCGGTGAAGGGAACCTGGCTATAGATGGAGTCATACGTCTACTCCCCCTCTGCTTACAGAGGAAGGTGAGTGGGCGTAGGCTGGGAAGGGGCGGTTTTGCGCCGCTGCACCCACGAGAGTGTGGGTGGTAGAAGGTGTCCCATGCCCGCGCTGCGTCTGTCCGGCATCCGGCGGCAGCGTGAGGACGCCGGGGCGGCGGTTGGTTCTGCCCAGCCGTCGGCCACCCCGTAATCCTGAGTTCTGGACCGGGGGTCCGGGCCACTGAGGTCTGGGCCGCGAGGAAGACAACCTCTCTAAAAAATTACCCCAATCCCAAGGTCGAGCGTGCCGAGGGGATGAATGGCCGGAGGGGATCCGGTCGTTAGCGCGGCGAAAAGGGACCCCACCCTTAAAAAGGAACAAAAATGAATAAGGCTAATGCGAAAACTATTCCCCAGGCGGGTACCCTCCTACCCAAGGAGGGTCAATCCCGCCCTTCTTCAGAAGGCAGCCCCATCGTATCTGGGGGGGGCAACACTAGTCTCGTGGGCCGGCAGACCTCCGCCGACCTGCGTCAACCACTTGCGTCGCAAGAAAAGGAACTCCGGGTTAGCCTGGAGCGCCTGTGCGACGCAAAAGAACCGCTTGCAGTCAATGACAGCAACAGGAGCCGAGGAGGCTCATGTCCTGAAAAGGACCTAGACTCGCGTGGGTGCACCTCCAAATCTTGGAGGAAGCGCCCGCGAAGTGAGGATGCGGGGTCGATGGACCTCTCCTCCAGTGAGGAGAACCTATCGGCTGCCAAGGTGCCAACAGCCCAGAGAGGGCGGGGTCGCGCGAAGGTGGGCGGAACTCCCGCTCGATTGCCGGTCCGTGACCAAATGGGTCGCTTCGTCCCAGTATCTCGGCCTGCTACACCCGTGGAGCGTCTAGCGGAGAGTGTAGAGAGCGACCCCGGGCCCTCGATAGTGGACCTGAGCGAGGACTCTTCGGTGTCCTTGCTAGGGTGTAATAAGGCGGAGGCGAACGCTGCCAAGCGGGCGCAAAGGAAGGCTGTCGCGGCTGACGAGGTCAGCGAGATGGCACGACTGGCCCGAGAGCGACGTTCTGCCCAGGCGGCTGTCGGAGAGAGCCTGTCGGCGGTGGCGCTCAGTCGCCAAGTTCTGGACGGTGTGGACATCGTCCTGAAGGTTGCCACTAAATCTGGCAGCCTGAAGGGCACGTTCACCCGCGCCCTGAAGGAGGCGGCTGACGACATCAAGGAGGCGGTTGGGGTCCTCCTTAGTCGTACGAGTACGGAGGAGACGGCGAAGTTATGGGAGGAGAACGGCCGTCTCCGATCCGAGCTGGAGGACCTCAAGAGGGAACTTGCCGCGCAGAGGGCAGAATGGCAACGGAAGTGTCCTGTGGCCACCGGTCCCGCTCCGGTCGCTGCGCCACCGCCGCCGGCCCCGTCATCAGTTCCTGCCCCTACACCTGTGCATGCGGATGCGGAGATCGAGAAGATCGTTCGCGTCTGTATGCTGCAGTGTGGGGGTATGATGAATGCCCGTCTGCAGGCCCTAGAGTCCAGGCTCCTCCCGGCAGAGACTCTCCGTCCGCCGCTCGCTGCCGATGGGCGAAGGAAGGAGGAGCCCTCTAAGTCTGGCCCCGCAACCACAGTCGGGAAAGGCAAAGGGGCAAAAAAGACCGCGGAGGGAGGCAAAAAGCCCGCGGAGGGACCCAGGAAGACCGCGGAGGGTGCCTCCGTGCCTACTTCCCAGACAGTCACGCCCCCGGCGACCGCACCCACTTCCACCACGGAGACCTGGACGACGGTCGTTAAGAAGGGACGGAAAAAGAAAGCGGCGGCGCTGGCACTCACTCCGCCCACAACCGCAACCAAGAGGACCCAGAAGCCGCTTAGAATGCGTGCCCCACGCTCCGAGGCTGTAATCATTACGCTGCAGCCCGGAGCCATCGAAAGGGGGCTGTCATACAAGGCGGTCCTAACAGAGGCGAAAGCCAAGGTCGCGTTCCCCGACCTTGGCACACCGACCGGCTTCAAAATGAGGCCGGCAATGACGGGGGCGCGGCTGTTCGAGGTGTCGGGTGCCTCTAGCAGCGAGAAGGCGGACATCCTGGCCGCCAAGTTGAGAGAGGTCCTCAACCCGGAGGACGTTCGGGTGTCCAGGCCGATGAAGACCGCTGAACTGCGCGTCGACGGACTGGACGACTCGACGACTCCGGCGGAGGTCGTGGCGGCCATCGCCCGAGCCGGAGGATGCCCGCCCGAGGAAGTGCGGACGGGCGAGATCCGCGTCGATGCCTCCGGGCTCGGCGCGATTTGGGTGCGGTGCCCGGTGGCGGCGGCGAACAAAGTCGCCGACGCTGGGCGTCTGTTGGTGGGGTGGGTGGCAGCGAGGGTGAAGCCGCTGCAGCCCAGGGCCTTGCGGTGCTACCGTTGCCTCGACATTGGGCATGTCAGGGCACGGTGCACCTCCGAAATAGACCGCAGCGAACAGTGCTATCGCTGCGGTCAGGCCGGTCACAAGGCGGCCCAGTGCTCCGCGGCGCCAAACTGCAGCCTCTGTACAGCTGCAGGGAGGCCCGCTGGGCACAGAGCGGGCGGAAAGGCCTGTGGCGCACCCGCCCAGAAAGGAAAGAGAAGGGGTGCCAAGGCTGCCGGGGGCTCTTTACCCCCCCCTCAGCCTGGCTGCCCTTCGGCCGACTCCCGGCCTAGGAATGGTGCGGAGGGAATGGATTGCGCATAATGGCGCTCTACCATTTCCTCCAGGGCAATATCAACCACTCTGCTAGAGCTCAGGATCTCTTGCTCCAGAGCATGGCAGAGTGGTCGATTCACGTGGCTGTGGTCGCCGAACCGTATTTTGTCCCCCCTAGGGATAACTGGGTGGGAGACCTAGACGGTTTGGTGGCCATCATTGGCGGGGCTCTTGTCAACCCGTCCCGAGGTCACGGCTGGGTGGCCGCCCTCGCGGACGGCATTGGCACGGTTGGGGCGTATTTTTCGCCCAATAAGAGTCTCGCCGACTTCGAGAGGTTCCTTGTCGAGTTGGGTGCCGTCGTGGGCCGACTCCACCCTCGCCCGGTGCTGTTGCTGGGGGATCTCAACGCCAAGTCTGTGGCGTGGGGATCCCCTGTGACCGATGCTAGGGGTGAGGTGCTGGAGGAGTGGGCGGTCACGACTGGCTTGACCGTCCTAAATCGGGGCTCGGTGCACACGTGCGTGCGGCAGCGGGGCGGATCTATAGTGGACGTCTCGTTCGCTAGCCCCGCTGTCGCGAGCCGTGTCCGCGACTGGCGTGTCGCCTTGGAGGTGGAGACGTTGTCGGATCACCGATACATCCGTTTCGACGTCTCCGCCCAGACCGCCGGCGGCCGCGGTTCACCGGCCCCGCGAACGGACGGTCCGCGCTGGGCGCGTAAGCGCATCGACAGGGAGCTTCTCGAGGAGGCCGCTATTGTCCAGGCCGTGCGAGTGCGAACCTGCGGAGGCTATGCCACCACCACCGCGCGACGCCTTCGGGCGTTTTTTAAAATCCAAAGGCCCTTCTCAGGGCCAACCAAACGGCCCTTCTCAGGGCCAACCAAACGGCCCTTCTCAGGGCCACCCCGACGCTTCGGCGTCAGAATCCAGCCGCGCGCCGTCTGCGGCTGGCTTCTTTGTGGGGGTCGACGAGTCGTCCGACAACGACTCACTTATTAGTGTGTCGGACTTGGACGACTCTCGGTCGCGGAAGCGGGTCCACCTGAGCGGCGGGTCCGAAGGCTCCTCGGCCTCGGGGTCGAAGCCGAAGAGGGCGTCAAAGGCCAAAAAGCCGACGGTGGCTTCGGACACCCATGTCGTTGGGCTCGCGGACGCCCAACGCCAGTTGGACCTGGCCCGGCGAGCGCAGCTCCAGCAAGAGCTGGAGGAGCGGATTGTTGCGAAGGAGCAACGTGCGCACGTCGCTCGGGCCAGGTCTGGGTACGGTGCGTCCCGCGTTGTATACGCCGACTATTCCCTGGCCGAGCTGCAGAAAATGGCGGAAGAGGACGAGGAGGAGATCATGGAGGTCGCCTCTAAGTCCTCCAACCTGAAGGGCACGCTGCAGAAGGCCCTGAAGTGCAGGGCCGCGAGCATGCGTGGTGTCGTCGCTGAGCTGGTGCAGCGGACGACCAGCGACGAGACGCGGCAACTGCAGGCGAGAGTAGATCGCCTGCAGTCTGAGGTCAGCCAGCTTCATCAGAGGCTGGCCGAAGCCACGGCCCGGCCACAGCAGGCCAAGACAAGCAGCCTGCCAGACCGAAGCCCTGCGGCAGAGGGCCCCTCTTCCAACCTTGAGGACATCATCCGCAAGGTCGTAATGGAGGAGAGGGCCTTCACGAGGTCCTGCCTCGCAGGGATAGAGGACCGGCTCCTGCCGGAGAAACGCCTCCGACCACCGCTCGCAGCGGATAAGAGGCGGTCCGAGCCGGAGCCGTCCACCTCGACAGCGGAGGATGCCCTTCTCCCGTCCACCACCCCGTCCAACGAGTGGACGGAAGTGGCCCGCAAGGGCAAGAGGAAGGGCAAGGGGAAGGGCAAGGGGAAGAAGTCGGCGTCGGCCGTCCCTGCCGTCCCCGCCGCCACCGCTCCCAGCCAGTCGCAGACGACCGGCAAGGGAAAGCCGAAGGGGAAGGGGAAGAAGAGGCTAGTCCCCCCTAGAACCGCGGCCGTCGTGGTGACGCTCACCGCGGAGGCTGCGGAGCGAGGGGAGACGTACGCGTCCGTTTTGGTGCGGGCGCGTGCCAATGCCGACCCTTCCCAGCTGGGGATCGGCAGCGTTTCCTGCCGGCGGACCCAAGCCGGGGCTCGAATTTTCGAGTTCCCCGGGGCCGAGGGGAGTGCCCACGCAGACCTCTTCGCAGCCAAGCTGCAGGAGGTCATAGCGGACTCGGCAAAGGTGGCCCGGCCAGTCAAGTCGGCGACCATTGAGGTGACGGACCTCGACGACTCCGTCACCAAGGAGGAGGTGGTGGCGGCGGTCGCAGCGATAGGGGGCTGCGGCACCGCGGCGGTCCAAGGCCGGGACATTAGGCCCGGCCGTGGTGGCATGGGCACGATTCGCCTCGAGTGCCCGGTCGCCGCTGCCAAAGCCGTCCTTGCCAAGGGACGGCTCACAGTCGGGTTCAGCTCGGCCGCGGTCCGGGCTCTCGAGGACCGGCCGCTGCGGTGTTTCCGGTGCTTTGGCATCGGACACATACGGCTCCAGTGTCCGTCCGCAGTGGACAGGTCGGACGCGTGCTACCGCTGTGGCAGGGACGGCCACAAAACCGTCTCGTGCGAGGCCGCCACGCCGCACTGCGCGGTGTGTGCCGCCAGCGGCCGCCCGGCAGGCCACGTAATGAAGGGGAGGAATTGTAATCCTCCCCCAACGCGGGGAAAAGCGCAGGCGCCGACCGGGCCTGCTGCCGCTGCCGCTGGCGCCGTCGTTCCTGCGGCGGCTGCGGAGGAGGGTGCGATGTCCGAGTGATGGATAGGGTCGAACATCGCATCCTTCAGGCGAACACCAACCACTGCAGGGCAGCCCAGGATCTGCTGATGCAGACCATGGCTGAGTGGTTGGTGGACTTGGCGGTGGTCGCCGAACCCTACTCGGTCCCTGGCAGTTGGCTGGGCGACCGGGACGGCTCGGTGGCAATGGTGACGCGGTCTTCCACAGACTCCCCTCCCCTCTCGCTCTTAGAGAGGGGACCGGGATACGTGGCCACCGCGTGGGGAGACATGGCCCTGGTGGGGGTCTATTTCTCCCCAAACCGCCCTCTCTCGGACTTTGAGGATTTCCTAGAGATCCTCACCGCAGTCGTCGGGAGGGCGGCGCCGCGCCAGGTCGTGGTGTTGGGCGACCTGAACGCCAAGTCGGTGGCCTGGGGCAACCCGGCCGCCGGATGCAACGTCCGGGGGCGCGCCGTCCAGTTTTGGGCGGCCTCTTGCGGTGTGTCCCTCCTCAACAGGGGGACGGTCCACACGTGTGTGCGGCAACAGGGCGGGTCGGTGGTGGACGTCTCGTTTGCCACCCCCGCGCTAGCCGCCCGCGTCGTCAACTGGCGGGTAGAGATGGCGGAGACCTTGTCGGACCACCGATATGTGCGGTTCGACATCTCCGCCCAGGGGGGGGGGACGGCCCGCGCTGGGCAATCTCCCTTCCCGCGGTGGACACTCACCCGCCTGGACCGGGAGGCAGCCGAGGAGGCGGCCTTCCTCCAGGACTGGCTGTCGCCCCCTGTCGAGGTCCCAGACGTGGACGCCGCAGCGGTCCGGCTCAGGGAGTCCCTGACCGAGGTGTGCGACTACAGCATGCCGCGGTCTCGCCGTCCGCCTCCCCGTCGTGCCGTCTATTGGTGGACGGGGGAGCTGGCGGGGCTCCGGGCCGACTGCGTGGCGGCCAGAAGGGCCTACGCGCGGAGCCGAAGGCGCAGCGCCCAGAACCGAGTCCGGGCAGAAGAGGACCGCCTATACGCCTCCTATCGAGAGGCGACGCTGGTCCTCAAGTCTGCAATGGGCGCTGCGCAAGACTCGGCGAGGGCTGAGATGCTGGAGGGTCTCGACCGGGACCCTTATGGGAGACCATACAGGGCGGCGCGGAGCCAGCTTCGCCCCTATGGTCCCCCACTGACGGAGACCCTCGAACCAGCGTTGCTGGATGGGGTGGTCCGGTCCCTGTTTCCGTGCAGGACCGACTTCGCCCCACCAGCGATGGATCCCCCGCAAGAGGCGGCCCCACCGGAGGAGGGGATTCCCCCGGTGACGGCGGCGGAGCTCTACGCGGGGGTGCTCAGCCTCCGCGCAAAGAAGACGGCCCCCGGGCCGGACGGCGTCCCCGCACGGGTGGTGGCGATCGCCGCCTCCCAAATGGAGGAGAGGTTTCGGGACCTCTTCAGCGCGTGCTTTACGGCTGGGAGGTTCCCGAAACTGTGGAAGGAGGGGCAGCTGTGCCTCCTCCGAAAGGACGGACGCCCGGTGGACTCCCCCTCGTCATACCGGCCCATCGTTCTGCTCGATGAGGTCGGTAAACTGTTCGAGGGGATTATCGCCACCCGGCTTGATAGCCATTTGCGGGGGGTAGGGCCGGACCTGTCGGACGCCCAATTCGGTTTTCGTCGAGGGCGTTCGACGATCGATGCGCTGGCCCTACTCAAGGGCCAGGTAAAGGAGGCGGTGGAGGCGGGGGACGGAGTGCTGGCGGTGTCATTCGACATTGCAAACGCCTTCAACTCCGTCCCCCACTCGACGATATTGGAGGCGCTCCGGTATCACGGAGTGCCCCGATACCTGCGGGACGTCCTGGCCAGCTACCTGGAGGACCGAGAGGTCCTCCTCGTGGACAAGACGGCCACGTTGAGGCGGTACGGCGCAGAGTCCGGTGTTCCGCAGGGGTCGGTACTAGGGCCCCCCCTGTGGAACATCGGGTTCGATTGGCTCCTGCGGGGAGGCCTCCTCCAGGGCACGAGTGTCATCTGCTACGCGGATGACACTCTCCTCACCGCCCGGGGGAGGAACTTTGCAGACGCGGCCTGTCTGGCCTCGGCTGGCGGATCCTTGGTTGCGGAGAGGATCCGCCGCCTGGGATTGAGGGTGGCGCTGAACAAGACCGAGGCCGTGTTCTTTCGCGGGCCTCGGCAGCGCTGCCCACCCGATGCCCACATCGTCGTAGGGGGCGTCCGGATAGAGGTCCAGGCCCAGATGAAGTATCTGGGCCTGGTGCTGGACGACAGGTGGCGCTTCGGCCCGCATTTCAGCGGGCTGTCGACGCGCCTGCTGAAGGCCGCGGACGCCCTCTCGTGGCTCCTCCCAAACCTGGGGGGGCCCAAGGCGAAATGCCGGCGCCTCTATGCCGGCATCCTGCGGAGCATGGCCCTGTACGGGGCTCCCATCTGGGCGGACTCCCTCCACAGGAGGGAGAATGCGACCGCCATCCGCAGGCCCCAAAGAGCCATTGCACAGCGGGTGGCGAGGGCCTACCGCTCGGTGGGCTTTTCGGCGGCGTGCGCTCTGGCCGGCACCCCTCCTTGGGAGTTGGAGGCTTGGGTGCTCGCCAGAGTGTACGAGTGGACGGCGCGTCGGAAGGCGCTCGGGGAGCACCCCGTCGCGGAAGAGCGGGAGGCCGTGCGGCGGGAGGCGAAGGACGCCATCGTCCTCCATTGGACGGAGGACCTCGCTGCCGCCGCCTTTGGCCGCCGGACGTTGGACGCGCTCGGTCCGGTCCTGCGGGACTGGCTCGAGCGGTCCCACGGTTTCCTCTCCTTCCGTCTGGTGCAGGTGTTGTCCGGCCATGGCTGTTTCGGATCGCACCTGCACCGGATCGGGAGGGAGGAGTCCCCGGCGTGCCACGACTGCGGCGCGGCGGAGGACACGGCGCAGCACACCCTCGAGGTGTGCCCGGCTTGGTCCGAGCAGCGCCGCGGTCTGACCGCGGTGATCGGTCAGGACCTCTCGCTTCCCGGCGTGATGAACGCCATGCTGGGGACCGAGGGGGCCTGGACAGCGGTTGCCTCCTTTTGCGAGGACGTGATGTCGCGAAAGGAGGAGGCGGAGCGCGCGCGGGAGGACGATCCTCTCGCTGCGCCGCTCCGCAGACGAAGAAGGGGTCGGAGAGGGCGCCGTCCTCCCCCTCCTCGTGGTGGCGACGGGCGGGCGACAGGCGCGGGGGCGCCTCCGCCCGCATTGCACCCGTCACCACCTTCGTCGGTCACTCCCGGGCCCGTCCCCCTCCCCACGGGGGGGGTGTGAGGGGCTCGCGTTGCGGGCAATCGTCGGCGGTGGACTGGACGTAAAGGCTGTGCCGGATTCCCAGTCCTCCACCACTAAGACGAAGCGGGAGTGCCGCTGGGTTATTTTAGTGGGTATACCGGGTCCCAGACCCGGGGAGTCCCACATAGCCCCCCATCCCCCGATGGGTGGGTATGCGTAACGCATTTTTTCCCAGCGCAAAAAAAAAAAAAAAAAAAAAAAAAAAAAAAAAAAAAAAAAAAAAAAAAAAAAAAAAAAAAAAAAAAAAAAAAAAGGTTAGGTTCCCCCCCGGTGGGTTCCCGCATTGTCGAGGCGGGGGGGCTCAGTAGCCGTGGCTTGGTCACCCACGGTGAAGCGAAGAGGAACCCGAGGAGGAGCCGCTCGTCAGGGCTTTTGCCTGTAAGCCGACGACGTAGCGGCCAACAAGTAGGTTGCGGTGCCGCTTGGGCGACATCGCAACTGAGGCGGGCCGCGATGTCGTATGTGAGGGAGGCATCGCGGCTGAAGGTTGGAGGCCGCGGCGGGAGAGGAGTGCCGGTATTGCGGTGCGCCGCTCTCCCTACCTTCCGCGGTCTTGACGGGGTCGCCACCGTTGATGGCGGACGCGGTGGGGCCGCAGGGGAGGAGGAGTGTTGGTATTACGTTGGCCACTCTCCCTATCCTCTGCGGCCGAAAATTGGCAGGCGGCGGGGCCAACGACCTGTCCCGCCGCAAGGGGACCAAGGGTGCCCAGACACGGGGTCGTCTGGCGCCCATGTGCTGGTTTGGTCCCTGGGGTGGTCACGGCGTGCTATGTGTTCTGGTGCGCCGGTGATGGGGAGCACTCCCCAGAGGAGGGTCCGGTGACGGACAGCCGCGGCGGGTTCACGGATGAGTGCTAACGCGTGCCCGTGTTCCCGCCATAAGCGGCGGAGGAGGACACCGTGGAGTTTTAGTGGGTAAGAGTCCCACATAACTGCACTATCTCCCCGTGGTAGTGCAGTATGCATGAGCATTTCTCCACGTTAAAAAAAAAAAAAAAAAAAAAAGGTTAGGTTAGGTTCCCCCCCGGTGGGTTCCCGCATTGTCGAGGCGGGGGGGCTCAGTAGCCGTGGCTTGGTCACCCACGGTGAAGCGAAGAGGAACCCGAGGAGGGGCCGCTCGTCAGGGCTTTTGCCTGTAAGCCGACGACGTAGCGGCCAACAAGTAGGTTGCGGTGCCGCTTGGGCGACATTGCAACTGAGGCGGGCCGCGATGTCGTATGTGAGGGAGGCATCGCGGCTGAAGGTTGGAGGCCGCGGCGGGAGAGGAGTGCCGGTATTGCGGTGCGCCGCTCTCCCTACCTTCCGCGGCCTTGACGGGGTCGCCACCGTTGATGGCGGACGCGGTGGGGCCGCAGGGGAGGAGGAGTGTTGGTATTACGTTGGCCACTCTCCCTATCCTCTGCGGCCGAAAATTGGCAGGCGGCGGGGCCAACGACCTGTCCCGCCGCAAGGGGACCAAGGGTGCCCAGACACGGGGTCGTCTGGCGCCCATGTGCTGGTTTGGTCCCTGGGGTGGTCACGGCGTGCTATGTGTTCTGGTGCGCCGGTGATGGGGAGTACTCCCCAGAGGAGGGTCCGGTGACGGACAGCCGCGGCGGGTTCACGGATGAGTGCTAACGCGTGCCCGTGTTCCCGCCATAAGCGGCGGAGGAGGACACCGTGGAGTTTTAGTGGGTAAGAGTCCCACATAACTGCACTATCTCCCCGTGGTAGTGCAGTATGCATGAGCATTTCTCCACGTTAAAAAAAAAAAAAATAAAAAAAAAAAAAAAAAAAAAAAAAAAAAAAAAAAAAAAGGTTAGGTTAGGTTAGGTTAGGTTGTGGGCCGACTCCACCCTCGCCCGGTGCTGTTGCTGGGGGATCTCAACGCCAAGTCTGTGGCGTGGGGATCCCCTGTGACCGATGCTAGGGGTGAGGTGCTGGAGGAATGGGCGGTCACGACTGGATTGACCGTCCTAAATCGGGGCTCGGTGCACACGTGCGTGCGGCAGCGGGGCGGATCTATAGTGGACGTCTCGTTCGCTAGCCCCGCTGTCGGGAGCCGTGTCCGCGACTGGCGTGTCGCCGCGGAGGTGGAGACGTTGTCGGATCACCGATACATCCGTTTCGACGTCTCCGCCCAGACCGCCGGCGGCCGCGGTTCACCGGCCCCGCGAACGGACGGTCCGCGCTGGGCGCGTAAGCGCATCGACAGGGAGCTTCTCGAGGAGGCCGCTATTGTCCAGGCCTGGGTCCGGGAGTCGGCAACGGACGGACCCGTCGACGTCGAGCAGGAGGCGCTGTGGTTCCGCGGGGCGATGACGCAAATAAGCGACGCGTCTATGCCCCGGGTCCACGCACAGTCAGCAAGGCGCCAGGTGTACTGGTGGACCGCCGAGATCGCGCAGTTGCGCGTCGCGTGTGTGGCGGTCAGGCGCCAGTACACCCGATACCGGAGGAGACGTCGTCGGGTCCCTGACGAAGAAGCCGCGCTGTATGAGGTGTACCGCGCGGCGAAGGAGACTCTGTGGCTGGCCATCGGCGAGGCGAGGACGCGAGCCAGGGAGGAGATGTTGGAGACTCTAGACGGGGATCCGTGGGGGCGCCCTTATCGCGCGGTCCGAGGGAAACTTCGGGCCGCGGCGCCCCCACTTACGGAGAGTCTCCAACCCGAGCTGCTGGAGGAGGTGGTGGCAGCCCTCTTCCCGGCAAGAGCGGAGCATACTCCGCCGCCGATGGCTTTGCCCACGGCCGCAGAGTCTACAGAGGAGAACGCCATCAGCGTCCCAGAGGTGACACAGGCAGAGATGGGGGCAGCCGTGATGCGGCTCCGGGCCAAGAACGTGGCTCCGGGGCCCGACGGGATCCACGGCTGCGTGTTAGCCCTCGCTCTGAAGGAACTTGAGCCCCAACTGAGAGGACTCTACACAGCGTGCCTTGAGCGGGGCCAGTTTCCCACTTTGTGGAAATCTGGTCGTCTGGTCCTGCTCAGGAAGGCGGGGCGCCCTGCGGACTCGCCGTCCGCGTACCGGCCCATAGTGCTGCTAGACGAGGTGGGTAAGCTGTTTGAGCGAGTAATCGCAGCCCGCCTCGTCGGCCACTTGTGCGGAGAGGGACCGGACCTGGACGGCAGCCAGTTCGGTTTTCGGCATGGGCGCTCCACCATTCACGCTGTGTCGCGGGTGAGAGTCCTGGCGGAGGATGCGGTGTCCCGGGGCGGGGTGATGTTGGCGGTGTCCTTGGACATCACCAACGCCTTCAACACCCTGCCCTGGAGTTGTATTCGGGAGGCACTGCGGTATCATCGTGTGCCTCCCTACCTCCGCAACATCGTTGGGGCTTATCTGTCGGAGAGGTGTGTCACCTACGTGGGACGTGATGGCGCAAACCAGCACCGCATGTCGTGCGGTGTTCCGCAGGGCTCGGTCCTAGGCCCGCTCCTGTGGAACATCGGGTACGACTGGGTGCTGAGGGGCGAGCTCCAACCGGGGGTGGACCTGACGTGTTATGCTGACGACACGCTGGTCACGGCCCGGGGGAGCTCGCACAGGGAGGCAGCGTTGCTGGCGACGGCTGCGGTGTCACAGGTGGTGAGCCGCATACGTCGCCTGGGCTTGGAGGTGGCCCTCAGCAAGTCGGAGGCCATGGTGTTTCATGGCCCCCGACGGGCGCCGCCGCCCGGCCTACACATCGTGGTCGGGGGGGCTCGGATCGCTGTCGAGTCTACCATGAAGTACCTGGGATTGGTGCTCGACAGCCGGTGGGACTTTGAGCCCCACTTCCGACGGCTGGCGCCCAAGTTGCTGGGCGCGGCTGGCGCGCTCTCAACGCTGCTTCCCAATCTGGGGGGCCCGAGCGCCGCCTGTAGGCGGCTCTACGTAGGGATCGTGCGATCGATGGCCCTTTATGGGGCCCCGATCTGGGCGACTGACCTGACGGCCGGTAGCATCGCCGTTTTGCGGAGGCCGCAGAGAGCGATGGCCGTCAGAGTCGTCCGGGGGTATCGCACGATCTCCTACGAGACGGCTTGCGTACTGGCCGGATCCCCGCCCTGGGACCTGGAGGCGAAAGTACTCGCGTCATTGTATCGGTGGCGCGAGGAAGCGAAGGCGCGGGGCGAGCAACCGATGCAGCAACACATAGAGCTGCGTCGGTCTCAGCTCCGCGAGGTCCTGGTGGCGGAATGGCGGGACAGGCTTTCACGCCCTACCGCCGGCCTCGTCACCATCGAGGCGGTCCGGCCGGTGCTCGAGCAATGGCTCGGGAGGAGGCACGGCTCCCTGTCGTTTCGGGTGACGCAGGTGCTCTCGGGGCATGGTTGCTTCGGGAAGTACCTGTGTCGCATAAACAGGGAGCCGGACGCCCGGTGTCACCACTGCGTCGACTGCCGGGAGGACACGGCGTGGCATACGCTGGCAGAGTGTGCCGCTTGGGAGGAGCCACGCCGTGCCCTCATCTCAGAAGTAGGCAGTGACCTGTCGCTGCCGGCCGTGGTCGAGTCGATGGTCGGCAGCGAGGAGTCCTGGGACGCGGTGGTTTCCTTCTGCGAAACAGTCGTCTCGCAGAAGGAGGCTGCGGAAAGGGAGAGGGAGATCTCGTCCACTCACCCGGCCCGCAGCAGGCGCACCGGGCGTCGGCGGAGGGCGGATAACGCCCTCTTCCAGCCCCCCTAAATGGGTCCAGGGGCGACGGACTCGGGGACGTCCGTCGCCCCCCACACATCAGGACCCGAGGTGGCGGCGCGTAGTGTTCCACGCGCGCCCCTCTTAGACGTCGCGGGGGGAGTCAAACACCTCACTCCCCCCCCTGACCCGAGGAGGCCCGCAGTGGCGGGCCGGCACCAGTCGGGGGTTGCGGAAGGATCGTACGTTCCCGCGACCCCCGGCGTAGGTGTGAGATGGAACACCGGGGTGGTTTTTAGTCAGTAAGAGTCTGACAGACCCCGCCGCCCGCCCCAGGGCGGCGGACATCCATGAGGATTTTCCACCCCGGAACAAAAAAAAAAAAAAAAAGGTTAGGTTAGGTTAGGTTGGGGTGGGGTGCATGTTGAAGAGCCTCCTCGTGGCGCACCCTGGGCAACGTCGGTTCCAATTGCCCATCAGGTTCTGGGGGACAATTGGGGTTGGCGGCTAATCTTCAACACACGGGGAAGGGTCATGGTTCCAATCACCGATCATCTTTGATGGTCGGTGAAGGGAACCTGGCTATAGATGGAGTCATACGTCTACTCCCCCTCTGCTTACAGAGGAAGGTGAGTGGGCGTGGGCTGGGAAGGGGCGGTTTTGCGCCGCTGCACCCACGAGCGTGGGTGGTAGAAGGTGTCCCATGCCCGCGCTGCGTCTGTCCGGCATCCGGCGGCAGCGTGGGGACGCCGGGGCGGCGGTTGGTTCTGCCCAGCCGTCGGCCACCCCGTAATCCTGAGTTCTGGACCGGGGGTCCAGGCCACTGAGGTCTGGGCCGCGAGGAAGACAACCTCTCTAAAAAATTACCCCAATCCCAAGGTCTAGCGTGCCGAGGGGATGAATGGCCGGAGGGGATCCGGTCGTTAGCGCGGCGAAAAGGGACCTCACCCTTAAAAAGGAACAAGGAAAATGGTACAGACTAATGAGAAAAATTCTCCCCAGGCGGGTACCCTCCTACACAAGGAGGGTCAATCCCGCCCTTCTTCGGAAGGCAGCCCCATCGTATCTGGGGGGGGCACCACTAGTCTCGTGGGCCGGCAGACCACCGCCGACCTTCGTCAACCTGCGTCGCAAGAAAAGGAGCTCCGGGTTAGCCTGGAGCGACTGTGCGACGCAGAAAAAGCACCGCTTGCCGTCATTGATGGCAACAAGAGCCGAGGAGGCTCAGGTCCTGGAGAGGACCAACTGTCCGATCAGGACACGCGCGGGCACAACCCCGAATTTTTGAGGAAGCGCCCACACAGTGAGGATTTGGGGTCGATGGGGCTCTCCTCTAGCGAGGAGGACCTGTCGGCTGCAAAAATTGCAACCTCACAGAGGGGGCGAGGTCGTGCGGTGGCGGGCGGAGCTTCCGCTCGTTTGCCGGACCGCGACTCACGAGGTCGCTTTTTGCGGCCCTCTACGCCGACACCGGTGCGCCTAGAGAGCGCGGAGAGTGACGGGACCGCTGGGGACCCGAGTGAAGACTCTGCTGCGTCCCCGCTGCTGCTGCAAAGCAACAAGGCGGAGGCGAATGCCGCGAAGCGGGCGCAGCGGAAGGCGGTGGCGGCTGACGAGGTCAGCGAGATGGCTCGACAGGCCCGAGAGCGACGCTCTGCTCAGGCGTCTGCCGGGGAGAGCCTGTCAGCGGTGGCGCTCAGCCGCCAAGTTTTGGACGGCGTGGACGTCGTTCTGAAGGTTGCTACTAAATCTGGCAGCCTGAAGGGCACGTTCACGCGCGCTCTAAAGGAGGCGGCTGAAGGGATAAAGGAGGCAGTCGAGGTCCTTCTTAATCGCACAAGCTCGGAGGAGACGGCGAAGCTGTGGGAGGAGAATGGCCGTCTCAGATCCGAGCTGGAGGACCTCAAGCGGGAGCTTGTCGCGCAGAGGGCGGAATGGCAGCAGAGGCGTCCTGCGGCCACCAGTTCTGCTCCCGTCGCAGCCCCACCACCGTCGGCCCCATCGTCGACCCCTGCCCTCACACCTGCGGATGCGGAGATCGAGAAGATCGTTCGCATCTGCATGCTGCAGTGTGGGGGTATGGTAAATGCCCGTCTGCAGGGCCTGGAGTCGAGGCTACTCCCGGCGGAGACTCTCCGGCCGCCGCTCGCTGCGGATAGGCGGAAAGAGGAGCCCGCTAAACCGGGCCCGGTAGCCGCAACCGGGAAGGCCAAGGGGGCCAAAAAGCCTGCGAAGGGGCCCCGAACGGCTGCACCCCCACCGACCGCACCCCCGGCGACCGCACCCTCGGCGACCGCACCCTCGGCGACCGCGACCGAGTCCACCGCGGATACCTGGACGACGGTCGTCAAGAGAGGCCGCCGTAAGAAGAAGAAGACGGCGCCGCAGCCACCGGTACCCACTGGAGCGCCGGCATCGGCACCCACGAAGGCTCAGGGGCCGCCTAGGGTCAGAGCCCCACGCTCCGCGGCTGTAGTGATTACGCTGCAACCCGGAGCCGTAGAAAGGGGCATCTCCTATAAGGCGGTCCTTATGGAGGCGAAAGCCAAAGTCGCGTTCCCCGACCTTGGCATACCGTCCGGCCTCAGAATGAGACCGGCGATTACGGGGGCGCGACTGCTTGAGGTGTCGGGTGCCTCTAGCGGCGAAAAGGCGGACGTTCTGGCCGCCAAGCTGAGGGAGGTCCTCAACCCGGAGGACGTTCGGGTGTCCAGGCCGATAAAGACCGCTGAACTGCGCGTCGACGGACTGGACGACTCGACGACTCCGGCTGAGGTCGTGGCGGCCGTCGCCCGAGCCGGAGGATGTCCGCCCGAGGACGTGCGGACGGGCGAGATCCGCGTCGACGCTTCCGGGCTCGGCGCGATCTGGGTGCGGTGCCCGGTGGCGGCGGCGAACAAAGTCGCCGACGCTGGGCGTCTGTTGGTGGGGTGGGTGGCAGCGAGGGTGAAGCCGCTGCAACCCAGGGCCTTGCGGTGCTACCGTTGCCTCGACATTGGGCATGTCAGGGCACGGTGCACCTCCGAAATAGACCGCAGCGAACAGTGCTATCGCTGCGGTCAGGCCGGTCACAAGGCGGCCCAGTGCTCCGCGGCGCCAAACTGCAGCCTCTGTACAGCTGCAGGGAGGCCCGCTGGGCACAGAGCGGGCGGAAAGGCCTGTGGCGCGCCCGCCCAGAAAGGGAAGAGAAGGGGTGCCAAGGCTGCCGGGGGCTCTTTACCCCCCCCTCAGCCTGGCTGCCCTTCGGCCGACTCCCGGCCTAGGAATGGTGCGGAGGGAATGGATTGCGCATAATGGCGCTCTACCATTTCCTCCAGGGCAATATCAACCACTCTGCTAGAGCTCAGGATCTCTTGCTCCAGAGCATGGCAGAGTGGTCGATTCACGTGGCTGTGGTCGCCGAACCGTATTTTGTCCCCCCTAGGGATAACTGGGTGGGAGACCTAGACGGTTTGGTGGCCATCATTGGCGGGGCTCTTGTCAACCCGTCCCGAGGTCACGGCTGGGTGGCCGCCCTCGCGGACGGCATTGGCACGGTTGGGGCGTATTTTTCGCCCAACAAGAGTCTCGCCGACTTCGAGAGGTTCCTTGTCGAGTTGGGTGCCGTCGTGGGCCGACTCCACCCTCGCCCGGTGCTGTTGCTGGGGGATCTCAACGCCAAGTCTGGGGCGTGGGGATCCCCTGTGACCGATGCTAGAGGTGAGGTGTTGGAGGAGTGGGCGGTCACGACTGGCTTGACCGTCCTAAATCGGGGCTCGGTGCACACGTGCGTGCGGCAGCGGGGCGGATCTATAGTGGACGTCTCGTTCGCTAGCCCTGCTGTCGCGAGCCGTGTCCGCGACTGGCGTGTCGCCGCGGAGGTGGAGACGTTGTCGGATCACCGATACATCCGTTTCGACGTCTCCGCCCAGACCGCCGGTGGCCGCGGTTCGCCGGCCCCGCGAACGGACGGTCCGCGCTGGGCGCGTAAGCGCATCGACAGGGAGCTTCTCGAGGAGGCCGCTATTGTCCAGGCCTGGGTCCGGGAGTCGGCAACGGACGGACCCGTCGACGTCGAGCAGGAGGCGCTGTGGTTCCGCGGGGCGATGACGCAAATAAGCGACGCGTCAATGCCCCGGGTCCACGCACAGTCAGCAAGGCGCCAGGTGTACTGGTGGACCGCCGAGATCGCGCAGTTGCGCGTCGCGTGCGTGGCGGTCAGGCGCCAGTACACCCGATACCGGAGGAGACGTCGTCGGGTCCCTGACGAAGAAGCCGCGCTGTATGAGGTGTACCGCGCGGCGAAGGAGACTCTGTGGCTGGCCATCGGCGAGGCGAGGACGCGAGCCAGGGAGGAGATGTTGGAGACTCTAGACGGGGATCCGTGGGGGCGCCCTTATCGCGCGGTCCGAGGGAAACTTCGGGCCGCGGCGCCCCCACTTACGGAGAGTCTCCAACCCGAGCTGCTGGAGGAGGTGGTGGCAGCCCTCTTCCCGGCAAGAGCGGAGCATACTCCGCCGCCGATGGCTTTGCCCACGGCCGCAGAGTCTACAGAGGAGAACGCCATCAGCGTCCCAGAGGTGACACAGGCAGAGATGGGGGCAGCCGTGATGCGGCTCCGGGCCAAGAACGTGGCTCCGGGGCCCGACGGGATCCACGGCTGCGTGTTAGCCCTCGCTCTGAAGGAACTTGAGCCCCAACTGAGAGGACTCTACACAGCGTGCCTTGAGCGGGGCCAGTTTCCCACTTTGTGGAAATCTGGTCGTCTGGTCCTGCTCAGGAAGGCGGGGCGCCCTGCGGACTCGCCGTCCGCGTACCGGCCCATAGTGCTGCTAGACGAGGTGGGTAAGCTGTTTGAGCGAGTAATCGCAGCCCGCCTCGTCGGCCACTTGTGCGGAGAGGGACCGGACCTGGACGGCAGCCAGTTCGGTTTTCGGCATGGGCGCTCCACCATTCACGCTGTGTCGCGGGTGAGAGTCCTGGCGGAGGATGCGGTGTCCCGGGGCGGGATGATGTTGGCGGTGTCCTTGGACATCACCAACGCCTTCAACACCCTGCCCTGGAGTTGTATTCGGGAGGCACTGCGGTATCATCGTGTGCCTCCCTACCTCCGCAACATCGTTGGGGCTTATCTGTCGGAGAGGTGTGTCACCTACGTGGGACGTGATGGCGCAAACCAGCACCGCATGTCGTGCGGTGTTCCGCAGGGCTCGGTCCTAGGCCCGCTCCTGTGGAACATCGGGTACGACTGGGTGCTGAGGGGCGAGCTCCAACCGGGGGTGGACCTGACGTGTTATGCTGACGACACGCTGGTCACGGCCCGGGGGAGCTCGCACAGGGAGGCAGCGTTGCTGGCGACGGCTGCGGTGTC
Organism: Globia sparganii; assembly: GCA_949316385.1. Taxonomy (NCBI): domain Eukaryota; kingdom Metazoa; phylum Arthropoda; class Insecta; order Lepidoptera; family Noctuidae; genus Globia; species Globia sparganii. Next base: position 22,197,449 of record OX438671.1, read on the forward strand.
ACAGGTGGTGAGCCGCATACGTCGCCTGGGCTTGGAGGTGGCCCTCAGCAAGTCGGAGGCCATGGTGTTTCATGGCCCCCGACGGGCGCCGCCGCCCGGCCTACACATCGTGGTCGGGGGGGCTCGGATCGCTGTCGAGTCTACCATGAAGTACCTGGGATTGGTGCTCGACAGCCGGTGGGACTTTGAGCCCCACTTCCGACGGCTGGCGCCCAAGTTGCTGGGCGCGGCTGGCGCGCTCTCAACGCTGCTTCCCAATCTGGGGGGCCCGAGCGCCGCCTGTAGGCGGCTCTACGTAGGGATCGTGCGATCGATGGCCCTGTATGGGGCCCCGATCTGGGCGACTGACCTGACGGCCGGTAGCATCGCCGTTTTGCGGAGGCCGCAGAGAGCGATGGCCGTCAGAGTCGTCCGGGGGTATCGCACGATCTCCTACGAGGCGGCTTGCGTACTGGCCGGATCCCCGCCCTGGGACCTGGAGGCGAAAGTACTCGCGTCATTGTATCGGTGGCGCGAGGAAGCGAGGGCGCGGGGCGAGCAACCGATGCAGCAACACATAGAGCTGCGTCGGTCTCAGCTCCGCGAGGTCCTGGTGGCGGAATGGCGGGACAGGCTTTCACGCCCTACCGCCGGCCTCGTCACCATCGAGGCGGTCCGGCCGGTGCTCGAGCAATGGCTCGGGAGGAGGCACGGCTCCCTGTCGTTTCGGGTGACGCAGGTGCTCTCGGGGCATGGTTGCTTCGGGAAGTACCTGTGTCGCATAAACAGGGAGCCGGACGCCCGGTGTCACCACTGCGTCGACTGCCGGGAGGACACGGCGTGGCATACGCTGGCAGAGTGTGCCGCTTGGGAGGAGCCACGCCGTGCCCTCATCTCAGAAGTAGGCAGTGACCTGTCGCTGCCGGCCGTGGTCGAGTCGATGGTCGGCAGCGAGGAGTCCTGGGACGCGGTGGTTTCCTTCTGCGAAACAGTCGTCTCGCAGAAGGAGGCTGCGGAAAGGGAGAGGGAGATCTCGTCCACTCACCCGGCCCGCAGCAGGCGCACCGGGCGTCGGCGGAGGGCGGATAACGCCCTCTTCCAGCCCCCCTAAATGGGTCCAGGGGCGACGGACTCGGGGACGTCCGTCGCCCCCCACACATCAGGACCCGAGGTGGCGGCGCGTAGTGTTCCACGCGCGCCCCTCTTAGACGTCGCGGGGGGAGTCAAACACCTCACTCCCCCCCCTGACCCGAGGAGGCCCGCAGTGGCGGGCCGGCACCAGTCGGGGGTTGCGGAAGGATCGTACGTTCCCGCGACCCCCGGCGTAGGTGTGAGATGGAACACCGGGGTGGTTTTTAGTCAGTAAGAGTCTGACAGACCCCGCCGCCCGCCGCAGGGCGGCGGACATCCATGAGGATTTTCCACCCCGGAACAAAAAAAAAAAAAAAAGGTTAGGTTGGGGTCCCCCCCGGTGGGTTCCCGCATTGTCGAGGCGGGGGGGCTCAGTAGCCGTGGCTTGGTCACCCACGGTGAAGCGAAGAGGAACCCGAGGAGGGGCCGCTCGTCAGGGCTTTTGCCTGTAAGCCGACGACGTAGCGGCCAACAAGTAGGTTGCGGTGCCGCTTGGGCGACATCGCAACTGAGGCGGGCCGCGATGTCGTATGGGAGGCATCGCGGCTGAAGGTTGGAGGCCGCGGCGGGAGAGGAGTGCCGGTATTGTGGTGCGCCGCTCTCCCTACCTTCCGCGGCCTTGACGGGGTCGCCACCGTCGATGGCGGACGCGGTGGGGCCGCAGGGGAGGAGGAGTGTTGGTATTACGTTGGCCACTCTCCCTATCCTCTGCGGCCGAAAATTGGCAGGTGGTGGGGCCAAAGACCTGACCCGCCGCAAGGGGACCAAAGGTGCCCAGACACGGGGTCGTCTGGCACCTATGTGCTGGTTTGGTCCCTGGGGTGGTCACGGCGTGCTATGTGTTCTGGTGCGCCGGTGATGGGGAGCACTCCCCAGAGGAGGGTCCGGTGACGGACAGCCGCGGCGGGTTCACGGATGAGTGCTAACGCGTGCCCGTGTTCCCGCCATAAGCGGCGGAGGAGGACACCGTGGAGTTTTAGTGGGTAAGAGTCCCACATAACTGCACTATCTCCCCGTGGTAGTGCAGTATGCATGAGCATTTCTCCACGTTAAAAAAAAAAAAAAAAAAGGTTAGGTTGGGGTGCATGTTGAAGAGCCTCCTCGTGGCGCACCCTGGGCAACGTCGGTTCCAATTGCCCATCAGGTTCTGGGGGACAATTGGGGTTGGCGGCTAATCTTCAACACACGGGGAAGGGTCATGGTTCCAATCACCGATCATCTTTGATGGTCGGTGAAGGGAACCTGGCTATAGATGGAGTCATACGTCTACTCCCCCTCTGCTTACAGAGGAAGGTGAGTGGGCGTGGGCTGGGAAGGGGCGGTTTTGCGCCGCTGCACCCACGAGCGTGGGTGGTAGAAGGTGTCCCATGCCCGCGCTGCGTCTGTCCGGCATCCGGCGGCAGCGTGGGGACGCCGGGGCGGCGGTTGGTTCTGCCCAGCCGTCGGCCACCCCGTAATCCTGAGTTCTGGACCGGGGGTCCAGGCCACTGAGGTCTGGGCCGCGAGGAAGACAACCTCTCTAAAAAATTACCCCAATCCCAAGGTCTAGCGTGCCGAGGGGATGAATGGCCGGAGGGGATCCGGTCGTTAGCGCGGCGAAAAGGGACCTCACCCTTAAAAAGGAACAAGGAAAATGGTACAGACTAATGAGAAAAATTCTCCCCAGGCGGGTACCCTCCTACACAAGGAGGGTCAATCCCGCCCTTCTTCGGAAGGCAGCCCCATCGTATCTGGGGGGGGCACCACTAGTCTCGTGGGCCGGCAGACCACCGCCGACCTTCGTCAACCTGCGTCGCAAGAAAAGGAGCTCCGGGTTAGCCTGGAGCGACTGTGCGACGCAGAAAAAGCACCGCTTGCCGTCATTGATGGCAACAAGAGCCGAGGAGGCTCAGGTCCTGGAGAGGACCAACTGTCCGATCAGGACACGCGCGGGCACAACCCCGAATTTTTGAGGAAGCGCCCACACAGTGAGGATTTGGGGTCGATGGGGCTCTCCTCTAGCGAGGAGGACCTGTCGGCTGCAAAAATTGCAACCTCACAGAGGGGGCGAGGTCGTGCGGTGGCGGGCGGAGCTTCCGCTCGTTTGCCGGACCGCGACTCACGAGGTCGCTTTTTGCGGCCCTCTACGCCGACACCGGTGCGCCTAGAGAGCGCGGAGAGTGACGGGACCGCTGGGGACCCGAGTGAAGACTCTGCTGCGTCCCCGCTGCTGCTGCAAAGCAACAAGGCGGAGGCGAATGCCGCGAAGCGGGCGCAGCGGAAGGCGGTGGCGGCTGACGAGGTCAGCGAGATGGCTCGACAGGCCCGAGAGCGACGCTCTGCTCAGGCGTCTGCCGGGGAGAGCCTGTCAGCGGTGGCGCTCAGCCGCCAAGTTTTGGACGGCGTGGACGTCGTTCTGAAGGTTGCTACTAAATCTGGCAGCCTGAAGGGCACGTTCACGCGCGCTCTAAAGGAGGCGGCTGAAGGGATAAAGGAGGCAGTCGAGGTCCTTCTTAATCGCACAAGCTCGGAGGAGACGGCGAAGCTGTGGGAGGAGAATGGCCGTCTCAGATCCGAGCTGGAGGACCTCAAGCGGGAGCTTGTCGCGCAGAGGGCGGAATGGCAGCAGAGGCGTCCTGCGGCCACCAGTTCTGCTCCCGTCGCAGCCCCACCACCGTCGGCCCCATCGTCGACCCCTGCCCTCACACCTGCGGATGCGGAGATCGAGAAGATCGTTCGCATCTGCATGCTGCAGTGTGGGGGTATGGTAAATGCCCGTCTGCAGGGCCTGGAGTCGAGGCTACTCCCGGCGGAGACTCTCCGGCCGCCGCTCGCTGCGGATAGGCGGAAAGAGGAGCCCGCTAAACCGGGCCCGGTAGCCGCAACCGGGAAGGCCAAGGGGGCCAAAAAGCCTGCGAAGGGGCCCCGAACGGCTGCACCCCCACCGACCGCACCCCCGGCGACCGCACCCTCGGCGACCGCACCCTCGGCGACCGCGACCGAGTCCACCGCGGATACCTGGACGACGGTCGTCAAGAGAGGCCGCCGTAAGAAGAAGAAGACGGCGCCGCAGCCACCGGTACCCACTGGAGCGCCGGCATCGGCACCCACGAAGGCTCAGGGGCCGCCTAGGGTCAGAGCCCCACGCTCCGCGGCTGTAGTGATTACGCTGCAACCCGGAGCCGTAGAAAGGGGCATCTCCTATAAGGCGGTCCTTATGGAGGCGAAAGCCAAAGTCGCGTTCCCCGACCTTGGCATACCGTCCGGCCTCAGAATGAGACCGGCGATTACGGGGGCGCGACTGCTTGAGGTGTCGGGTGCCTCTAGCGGCGAAAAGGCGGACGTTCTGGCCGCCAAGCTGAGGGAGGTCCTCAACCCGGAGGACGTTCGGGTGTCCAGGCCGATAAAGACCGCTGAACTGCGCGTCGACGGACTGGACGACTCGACGACTCCGGCTGAGGTCGTGGCGGCCGTCGCCCGAGCCGGAGGATGTCCGCCCGAGGACGTGCGGACGGGCGAGATCCGCGTCGACGCTTCCGGGCTCGGCGCGATCTGGGTGCGGTGCCCGGTGGCGGCGGCGAACAAAGTCGCCGACGCTGGGCGTCTGTTGGTGGGGTGGGTGGCAGCGAGGGTGAAGCCGCTGCAACCCAGGGCCTTGCGGTGCTACCGTTGCCTCGACATTGGGCATGTCAGGGCACGGTGCACCTCCGAAATAGACCGCAGCGAACAGTGCTATCGCTGCGGTCAGGCCGGTCACAAGGCGGCCCAGTGCTCCGCGGCGCCAAACTGCAGCCTCTGTACAGCTGCAGGGAGGCCCGCTGGGCACAGAGCGGGCGGAAAGGCCTGTGGCGCGCCCGCCCAGAAAGGGAAGAGAAGGGGTGCCAAGGCTGCCGGGGGCTCTTTACCCCCCCCTCAGCCTGGCTGCCCTTCGGCCGACTCCCGGCCTAGGAATGGTGCGGAGGGAATGGATTGCGCATAATGGCGCTCTACCATTTCCTCCAGGGCAATATCAACCACTCTGCTAGAGCTCAGGATCTCTTGCTCCAGAGCATGGCAGAGTGGTCGATTCACGTGGCTGTGGTCGCCGAACCGTATTTTGTCCCCCCTAGGGATAACTGGGTGGGAGACCTAGACGGTTTGGTGGCCATCATTGGCGGGGCTCTTGTCAACCCGTCCCGAGGTCACGGCTGGGTGGCCGCCCTCGCGGACGGCATTGGCACGGTTGGGGCGTATTTTTCGCCCAACAAGAGTCTCGCCGACTTCGAGAGGTTCCTTGTCGAGTTGGGTGCCGTCGTGGGCCGACTCCACCCTCGCCCGGTGCTGTTGCTGGGGGATCTCAACGCCAAGTCTGGGGCGTGGGGATCCCCTGTGACCGATGCTAGAGGTGAGGTGTTGGAGGAGTGGGCGGTCACGACTGGCTTGACCGTCCTAAATCGGGGCTCGGTGCACACGTGCGTGCGGCAGCGGGGCGGATCTATAGTGGACGTCTCGTTCGCTAGCCCTGCTGTCGCGAGCCGTGTCCGCGACTGGCGTGTCGCCGCGGAGGTGGAGACGTTGTCGGATCACCGATACATCCGTTTCGACGTCTCCGCCCAGACCGCCGGTGGCCGCGGTTCGCCGGCCCCGCGAACGGACGGTCCGCGCTGGGCGCGTAAGCGCATCGACAGGGAGCTTCTCGAGGAGGCCGCTATTGTCCAGGCCTGGGTCCGGGAGTCGGCAACGGACGGACCCGTCGACGTCGAGCAGGAGGCGCTGTGGTTCCGCGGGGCGATGACGCAAATAAGCGACGCGTCAATGCCCCGGGTCCACGCACAGTCAGCAAGGCGCCAGGTGTACTGGTGGACCGCCGAGATCGCGCAGTTGCGCGTCGCGTGCGTGGCGGTCAGGCGCCAGTACACCCGATACCGGAGGAGACGTCGTCGGGTCCCTGACGAAGAAGCCGCGCTGTATGAGGTGTACCGCGCGGCGAAGGAGACTCTGTGGCTGGCCATCGGCGAGGCGAGGACGCGAGCCAGGGAGGAGATGTTGGAGACTCTAGACGGGGATCCGTGGGGGCGCCCTTATCGCGCGGTCCGAGGGAAACTTCGGGCCGCGGCGCCCCCACTTACGGAGAGTCTCCAACCCGAGCTGCTGGAGGAGGTGGTGGCAGCCCTCTTCCCGGCAAGAGCGGAGCATACTCCGCCGCCGATGGCTTTGCCCACGGCCGCAGAGTCTACAGAGGAGAACGCCATCAGCGTCCCAGAGGTGACACAGGCAGAGATGGGGGCAGCCGTGATGCGGCTCCGGGCCAAGAACGTGGCTCCGGGGCCCGACGGGATCCACGGCTGCGTGTTAGCCCTCGCTCTGAAGGAACTTGAGCCCCAACTGAGAGGACTCTACACAGCGTGCCTTGAGCGGGGCCAGTTTCCCACTTTGTGGAAATCTGGTCGTCTGGTCCTGCTCAGGAAGGCGGGGCGCCCTGCGGACTCGCCGTCCGCGTACCGGCCCATAGTGCTGCTAGACGAGGTGGGTAAGCTGTTTGAGCGAGTAATCGCAGCCCGCCTCGTCGGCCACTTGTGCGGAGAGGGACCGGACCTGGACGGCAGCCAGTTCGGTTTTCGGCATGGGCGCTCCACCATTCACGCTGTGTCGCGGGTGAGAGTCCTGGCGGAGGATGCGGTGTCCCGGGGCGGGATGATGTTGGCGGTGTCCTTGGACATCACCAACGCCTTCAACACCCTGCCCTGGAGTTGTATTCGGGAGGCACTGCGGTATCATCGTGTGCCTCCCTACCTCCGCAACATCGTTGGGGCTTATCTGTCGGAGAGGTGTGTCACCTACGTGGGACGTGATGGCGCAAACCAGCACCGCATGTCGTGCGGTGTTCCGCAGGGCTCGGTCCTAGGCCCGCTCCTGTGGAACATCGGGTACGACTGGGTGCTGAGGGGCGAGCTCCAACCGGGGGTGGACCTGACGTGTTATGCTGACGACACGCTGGTCACGGCCCGGGGGAGCTCGCACAGGGAGGCAGCGTTGCTGGCGACGGCTGCGGTGTCACAGGTGGTGAGCCGCATACGTCGCCTGGGCTTGGAGGTGGCCCTCAGCAAGTCGGAGGCCATGGTGTTTCATGGCCCCCGACGGGCGCCGCCGCCCGGCCTACACATCGTGGTCGGGGGGGCTCGGATCGCTGTCGAGTCTACCATGAAGTACCTGGGATTGGTGCTCGACAGCCGGTGGGACTTTGAGCCCCACTTCCGACGGCTGGCGCCCAAGTTGCTGGGCGCGGCTGGCGCGCTCTCAACGCTGCTTCCCAATCTGGGGGGCCCGAGCGCCGCCTGTAGGCGGCTCTACGTAGGGATCGTGCGATCGATGGCCCTGTATGGGGCCCCGATCTGGGCGACTGACCTGACGGCCGGTAGCATCGCCGTTTTGCGGAGGCCGCAGAGAGCGATGGCCGTCAGAGTCGTCCGGGGGTATCGCACGATCTCCTACGAGGCGGCTTGCGTACTGGCCGGATCCCCGCCCTGGGACCTGGAGGCGAAAGTACTCGCGTCATTGTATCGGTGGCGCGAGGAAGCGAGGGCGCGGGGCGAGCAACCGATGCAGCAACACATAGAGCTGCGTCGGTCTCAGCTCCGCGAGGTCCTGGTGGCGGAATGGCGGGACAGGCTTTCACGCCCTACCGCCGGCCTCGTCACCATCGAGGCGGTCCGGCCGGTGCTCGAGCAATGGCTCGGGAGGAGGCACGGCTCCCTGTCGTTTCGGGTGACGCAGGTGCTCTCGGGGCATGGTTGCTTCGGGAAGTACCTGTGTCGCATAAACAGGGAGCCGGACGCCCGGTGTCACCACTGCGTCGACTGCCGGGAGGACACGGCGTGGCATACGCTGGCAGAGTGTGCCGCTTGGGAGGAGCCACGCCGTGCCCTCATCTCAGAAGTAGGCAGTGACCTGTCGCTGCCGGCCGTGGTCGAGTCGATGGTCGGCAGCGAGGAGTCCTGGGACGCGGTGGTTTCCTTCTGCGAAACAGTCGTCTCGCAGAAGGAGGCTGCGGAAAGGGAGAGGGAGATCTCGTCCACTCACCCGGCCCGCAGCAGGCGCACCGGGCGTCGGCGGAGGGCGGATAACGCCCTCTTCCAGCCCCCCTAAATGGGTCCAGGGGCGACGGACTCGGGGACGTCCGTCGCCCCCCACACATCAGGACCCGAGGTGGCGGCGCGTAGTGTTCCACGCGCGCCCCTCTTAGACGTCGCGGGGGGAGTCAAACACCTCACTCCCCCCCCTGACCCGAGGAGGCCCGCAGTGGCGGGCCGGCACCAGTCGGGGGTTGCGGAAGGATCGTACGTTCCCGCGACCCCCGGCGTAGGTGTGAGATGGAACACCGGGGTGGTTTTTAGTCAGTAAGAGTCTGACAGACCCCGCCGCCCGCCGCAGGGCGGCGGACATCCATGAGGATTTTCCACCCCGGAACAAAAAAAAAAAAAAAAGGTTAGGTTGGGGTCCCCCCCGGTGGGTTCCCGCATTGTCGAGGCGGGGGGGCTCAGTAGCCGTGGCTTGGTCACCCACGGTGAAGCGAAGAGGAACCCGAGGAGGGGCCGCTCGTCAGGGCTTTTGCCTGTAAGCCGACGACGTAGCGGCCAACAAGTAGGTTGCGGTGCCGCTTGGGCGACATCGCAACTGAGGCGGGCCGCGATGTCGTATGGGAGGCATCGCGGCTGAAGGTTGGAGGCCGCGGCGGGAGAGGAGTGCCGGTATTGTGGTGCGCCGCTCTCCCTACCTTCCGCGGCCTTGACGGGGTCGCCACCGTCGATGGCGGACGCGGTGGGGCCGCAGGGGAGGAGGAGTGTTGGTATTACGTTGGCCACTCTCCCTATCCTCTGCGGCCGAAAATTGGCAGGTGGTGGGGCCAAAGACCTGACCCGCCGCAAGGGGACCAAAGGTGCCCAGACACGGGGTCGTCTGGCACCTATGTGCTGGTTTGGTCCCTGGGGTGGTCACGGCGTGCTATGTGTTCTGGTGCGCCGGTGATGGGGAGCACTCCCCAGAGGAGGGTCCGGTGACGGACAGCCGCGGCGGGTTCACGGATGAGTGCTAACGCGTGCCCGTGTTCCCGCCATAAGCGGCGGAGGAGGACACCGTGGAGTTTTAGTGGGTAAGAGTCCCACATAACTGCACTATCTCCCCGTGGTAGTGCAGTATGCATGAGCATTTCTCCACGTTAAAAAAAAAAAAAAAAAAGGTTAGGTTGGGGTGCATGTTGAAGAGCCTCCTCGTGGCGCACCCTGGGCAACGTCGGTTCCAATTGCCCATCAGGTTCTGGGGGACAATTGGGGTTGGCGGCTAATCTTCAACACACGGGGAAGGGTCATGGTTCCAATCACCGATCATCTTTGATGGTCGGTGAAGGGAACCTGGCTATAGATGGAGTCATACGTCTACTCCCCCTCTGCTTACAGAGGAAGGTGAGTGGGCGTGGGCTGGGAAGGGGCGGTTTTGCGCCGCTGCACCCACGAGCGTGGGTGGTAGAAGGTGTCCCATGCCCGCGCTGCGTCTGTCCGGCATCCGGCGGCAGCGTGGGGACGCCGGGGCGGCGGTTGGTTCTGCCCAGCCGTCGGCCACCCCGTAATCCTGAGTTCTGGACCGGGGGTCCAGGCCACTGAGGTCTGGGCCGCGAGGAAGACAACCTCTCTAAAAAATTACCCCAATCCCAAGGTCTAGCGTGCCGAGGGGATGAATGGCCGGAGGGGATCCGGTCGTTAGCGCGGCGAAAAGGGACCTCACCCTTAAAAAGGAACAAGGAAAATGGTACAGACTAATGAGAAAAATTCTCCCCAGGCGGGTACCCTCCTACACAAGGAGGGTCAATCCCGCCCTTCTTCGGAAGGCAGCCCCATCGTATCTGGGGGGGGCACCACTAGTCTCGTGGGCCGGCAGACCACCGCCGACCTTCGTCAACCTGCGTCGCAAGAAAAGGAGCTCCGGGTTAGCCTGGAGCGACTGTGCGACGCAGAAAAAGCACCGCTTGCCGTCATTGATGGCAACAAGAGCCGAGGAGGCTCAGGTCCTGGAGAGGACCAACTGTCCGATCAGGACACGCGCGGGCACAACCCCGAATTTTTGAGGAAGCGCCCACACAGTGAGGATTTGGGGTCGATGGGGCTCTCCTCTAGCGAGGAGGACCTGTCGGCTGCAAAAATTGCAACCTCACAGAGGGGGCGAGGTCGTGCGGTGGCGGGCGGAGCTTCCGCTCGTTTGCCGGACCGCGACTCACGAGGTCGCTTTTTGCGGCCCTCTACGCCGACACCGGTGCGCCTAGAGAGCGCGGAGAGTGACGGGACCGCTGGGGACCCGAGTGAAGACTCTGCTGCGTCCCCGCTGCTGCTGCAAAGCAACAAGGCGGAGGCGAATGCCGCGAAGCGGGCGCAGCGGAAGGCGGTGGCGGCTGACGAGGTCAGCGAGATGGCTCGACAGGCCCGAGAGCGACGCTCTGCTCAGGCGTCTGCCGGGGAGAGCCTGTCAGCGGTGGCGCTCAGCCGCCAAGTTTTGGACGGCGTGGACGTCGTTCTGAAGGTTGCTACTAAATCTGGCAGCCTGAAGGGCACGTTCACGCGCGCTCTAAAGGAGGCGGCTGAAGGGATAAAGGAGGCAGTCGAGGTCCTTCTTAATCGCACAAGCTCGGAGGAGACGGCGAAGCTGTGGGAGGAGAATGGCCGTCTCAGATCCGAGCTGGAGGACCTCAAGCGGGAGCTTGTCGCGCAGAGGGCGGAATGGCAGCAGAGGCGTCCTGCGGCCACCAGTTCTGCTCCCGTCGCAGCCCCACCACCGTCGGCCCCATCGTCGACCCCTGCCCTCACACCTGCGGATGCGGAGATCGAGAAGATCGTTCGCATCTGCATGCTGCAGTGTGGGGGTATGGTAAATGCCCGTCTGCAGGGCCTGGAGTCGAGGCTACTCCCGGCGGAGACTCTCCGGCCGCCGCTCGCTGCGGATAGGCGGAAAGAGGAGCCCGCTAAACCGGGCCCGGTAGCCGCAACCGGGAAGGCCAAGGGGGCCAAAAAGCCTGCGAAGGGGCCCCGAACGGCTGCACCCCCACCGACCGCACCCCCGGCGACCGCACCCTCGGCGACCGCACCCTCGGCGACCGCGACCGAGTCCACCGCGGATACCTGGACGACGGTCGTCAAGAGAGGCCGCCGTAAGAAGAAGAAGACGGCGCCGCAGCCACCGGTACCCACTGGAGCGCCGGCATCGGCACCCACGAAGGCTCAGGGGCCGCCTAGGGTCAGAGCCCCACGCTCCGCGGCTGTAGTGATTACGCTGCAACCCGGAGCCGTAGAAAGGGGCATCTCCTATAAGGCGGTCCTTATGGAGGCGAAAGCCAAAGTCGCGTTCCCCGACCTTGGCATACCGTCCGGCCTCAGAATGAGACCGGCGATTACGGGGGCGCGACTGCTTGAGGTGTCGGGTGCCTCTAGCGGCGAAAAGGCGGACGTTCTGGCCGCCAAGCTGAGGGAGGTCCTCAACCCGGAGGACGTTCGGGTGTCCAGGCCGATAAAGACCGCTGAACTGCGCGTCGACGGACTGGACGACTCGACGACTCCGGCTGAGGTCGTGGCGGCCGTCGCCCGAGCCGGAGGATGTCCGCCCGAGGACGTGCGGACGGGCGAGATCCGCGTCGACGCTTCCGGGCTCGGCGCGATCTGGGTGCGGTGCCCGGTGGCGGCGGCGAACAAAGTCGCCGACGCTGGGCGTCTGTTGGTGGGGTGGGTGGCAGCGAGGGTGAAGCCGCTGCAACCCAGGGCCTTGCGGTGCTACCGTTGCCTCGACATTGGGCATGTCAGGGCACGGTGCACCTCCGAAATAGACCGCAGCGAACAGTGCTATCGCTGCGGTCAGGCCGGTCACAAGGCGGCCCAGTGCTCCGCGGCGCCAAACTGCAGCCTCTGTACAGCTGCAGGGAGGCCCGCTGGGCACAGAGCGGGCGGAAAGGCCTGTGGCGCGCCCGCCCAGAAAGGGAAGAGAAGGGGTGCCAAGGCTGCCGGGGGCTCTTTACCCCCCCCTCAGCCTGGCTGCCCTTCGGCCGACTCCCGGCCTAGGAATGGTGCGGAGGGAATGGATTGCGCATAATGGCGCTCTACCATTTCCTCCAGGGCAATATCAACCACTCTGCTAGAGCTCAGGATCTCTTGCTCCAGAGCATGGCAGAGTGGTCGATTCACGTGGCTGTGGTCGCCGAACCGTATTTTGTCCCCCCTAGGGATAACTGGGTGGGAGACCTAGACGGTTTGGTGGCCATCATTGGCGGGGCTCTTGTCAACCCGTCCCGAGGTCACGGCTGGGTGGCCGCCCTCGCGGACGGCATTGGCACGGTTGGGGCGTATTTTTCGCCCAACAAGAGTCTCGCCGACTTCGAGAGGTTCCTTGTCGAGTTGGGTGCCGTCGTGGGCCGACTCCACCCTCGCCCGGTGCTGTTGCTGGGGGATCTCAACGCCAAGTCTGGGGCGTGGGGATCCCCTGTGACCGATGCTAGAGGTGAGGTGTTGGAGGAGTGGGCGGTCACGACTGGCTTGACCGTCCTAAATCGGGGCTCGGTGCACACGTGCGTGCGGCAGCGGGGCGGATCTATAGTGGACGTCTCGTTCGCTAGCCCTGCTGTCGCGAGCCGTGTCCGCGACTGGCGTGTCGCCGCGGAGGTGGAGACGTTGTCGGATCACCGATACATCCGTTTCGACGTCTCCGCCCAGACCGCCGGTGGCCGCGGTTCGCCGGCCCCGCGAACGGACGGTCCGCGCTGGGCGCGTAAGCGCATCGACAGGGAGCTTCTCGAGGAGGCCGCTATTGTCCAGGCCTGGGTCCGGGAGTCGGCAACGGACGGACCCGTCGACGTCGAGCAGGAGGCGCTGTGGTTCCGCGGGGCGATGACGCAAATAAGCGACGCGTCAATGCCCCGGGTCCACGCACAGTCAGCAAGGCGCCAGGTGTACTGGTGGACCGCCGAGATCGCGCAGTTGCGCGTCGCGTGCGTGGCGGTCAGGCGCCAGTACACCCGATACCGGAGGAGACGTCGTCGGGTCCCTGACGAAGAAGCCGCGCTGTATGAGGTGTACCGCGCGGCGAAGGAGACTCTGTGGCTGGCCATCGGCGAGGCGAGGACGCGAGCCAGGGAGGAGATGTTGGAGACTCTAGACGGGGATCCGTGGGGGCGCCCTTATCGCGCGGTCCGAGGGAAACTTCGGGCCGCGGCGCCCCCACTTACGGAGAGTCTCCAACCCGAGCTGCTGGAGGAGGTGGTGGCAGCCCTCTTCCCGGCAAGAGCGGAGCATACTCCGCCGCCGATGGCTTTGCCCACGGCCGCAGAGTCTACAGAGGAGAACGCCATCAGCGTCCCAGAGGTGACACAGGCAGAGATGGGGGCAGCCGTGATGCGGCTCCGGGCCAAGAACGTGGCTCCGGGGCCCGACGGGATCCACGGCTGCGTGTTAGCCCTCGCTCTGAAGGAACTTGAGCCCCAACTGAGAGGACTCTACACAGCGTGCCTTGAGCGGGGCCAGTTTCCCACTTTGTGGAAATCTGGTCGTCTGGTCCTGCTCAGGAAGGCGGGGCGCCCTGCGGACTCGCCGTCCGCGTACCGGCCCATAGTGCTGCTAGACGAGGTGGGTAAGCTGTTTGAGCGAGTAATCGCAGCCCGCCTCGTCGGCCACTTGTGCGGAGAGGGACCGGACCTGGACGGCAGCCAGTTCGGTTTTCGGCATGGGCGCTCCACCATTCACGCTGTGTCGCGGGTGAGAGTCCTGGCGGAGGATGCGGTGTCCCGGGGCGGGATGATGTTGGCGGTGTCCTTGGACATCACCAACGCCTTCAACACCCTGCCCTGGAGTTGTATTCGGGAGGCACTGCGGTATCATCGTGTGCCTCCCTACCTCCGCAACATCGTTGGGGCTTATCTGTCGGAGAGGTGTGTCACCTACGTGGGACGTGATGGCGCAAACCAGCACCGCATGTCGTGCGGTGTTCCGCAGGGCTCGGTCCTAGGCCCGCTCCTGTGGAACATCGGGTACGACTGGGTGCTGAGGGGCGAGCTCCAACCGGGGGTGGACCTGACGTGTTATGCTGACGACACGCTGGTCACGGCCCGGGGGAGCTCGCACAGGGAGGCAGCGTTGCTGGCGACGGCTGCGGTGTCACAGGTGGTGAGCCGCATACGTCGCCTGGGCTTGGAGGTGGCCCTCAGCAAGTCGGAGGCCATGGTGTTTCATGGCCCCCGACGGGCGCCGCCGCCCGGCCTACACATCGTGGTCGGGGGGGCTCGGATCGCTGTCGAGTCTACCATGAAGTACCTGGGATTGGTGCTCGACAGCCGGTGGGACTTTGAGCCCCACTTCCGACGGCTGGCGCCCAAGTTGCTGGGCGCGGCTGGCGCGCTCTCAACGCTGCTTCCCAATCTGGGGGGCCCGAGCGCCGCCTGTAGGCGGCTCTACGTAGGGATCGTGCGATCGATGGCCCTGTATGGGGCCCCGATCTGGGCGACTGACCTGACGGCCGGTAGCATCGCCGTTTTGCGGAGGCCGCAGAGAGCGATGGCCGTCAGAGTCGTCCGGGGGTATCGCACGATCTCCTACGAGGCGGCTTGCGTACTGGCCGGATCCCCGCCCTGGGACCTGGAGGCGAAAGTACTCGCGTCATTGTATCGGTGGCGCGAGGAAGCGAGGGCGCGGGGCGAGCAACCGATGCAGCAACACATAGAGCTGCGTCGGTCTCAGCTCCGCGAGGTCCTGGTGGCGGAATGGCGGGACAGGCTTTCACGCCCTACCGCCGGCCTCGTCACCATCGAGGCGGTCCGGCCGGTGCTCGAGCAATGGCTCGGGAGGAGGCACGGCTCCCTGTCGTTTCGGGTGACGCAGGTGCTCTCGGGGCATGGTTGCTTCGGGAAGTACCTGTGTCGCATAAACAGGGAGCCGGACGCCCGGTGTCACCACTGCGTCGACTGCCGGGAGGACACGGCGTGGCATACGCTGGCAGAGTGTGCCGCTTGGGAGGAGCCACGCCGTGCCCTCATCTCAGAAGTAGGCAGTGACCTGTCGCTGCCGGCCGTGGTCGAGTCGATGGTCGGCAGCGAGGAGTCCTGGGACGCGGTGGTTTCCTTCTGCGAAACAGTCGTCTCGCAGAAGGAGGCTGCGGAAAGGGAGAGGGAGATCTCGTCCACTCACCCGGCCCGCAGCAGGCGCACCGGGCGTCGGCGGAGGGCGGATAACGCCCTCTTCCAGCCCCCCTAAATGGGTCCAGGGGCGACGGACTCGGGGACGTCCGTCGCCCCCCACACATCAGGACCCGAGGTGGCGGCGCGTAGTGTTCCACGCGCGCCCCTCTTAGACGTCGCGGGGGGAGTCAAACACCTCACTCCCCCCCCTGACCCGAGGAGGCCCGCAGTGGCGGGCCGGCACCAGTCGGGGGTTGCGGAAGGATCGTACGTTCCCGCGACCCCCGGCGTAGGTGTGAGATGGAACACCGGGGTGGTTTTTAGTCAGTAAGAGTCTGACAGACCCCGCCGCCCGCCGCAGGGCGGCGGACATCCATGAGGATTTTCCACCCCGGAACAAAAAAAAAAAAAAAAAAAAGGTTAGGTTAGGTTAGGTTAGGTTAGGTTAGGTTAGGTTAGGTTAGGTTAGGTTAGGTTAGGTTAGGTTAGGTTTTTTTTTTTTTTTTTTTTTTATAAAGCGCCTACCACTCCGTGTAAGGCGGAGTCTTCGAGCTAGTTGTACCTCGGACATAGTCTGAGACCTTTATTACTTATTTTTGTTACCTTCCTTCAATTTTCCAAAAATATATTTAATCTTATATTTAGTACATTTCATAATTTACATTTCATTATAGCCTTATCAGTACAAACATTTACATCCTTATCCTTATATAATTTATCCTTCCTTATATCTTACATTCTTAGTTGCTTTTTGTATGTTATTCCAAAAATTTTTGAACTACATTTTAATTTGGTATATCTATTTAGTTTATTTTTAATCTCTATTCCGGACATTTTCAACGACTTTTTTCAATATGCTACTGTTATATATTATGTACAAATATGAATCCTAAGCATATGTTCGTTTACTTATTCCTAGTGATAGTTTTGTTAGCTACTTTTAAACAAAATTCAATGAACTTATTTCTAGTTTTCTTTGTTATTAATAATGTATTCAGATTTGCCATCGTTACCTCCATTCCTAATTCCTGCTCAATCTCATGTCTCTCCAGACCGTAAGCGGGGCAGTCGGTCAGTATATGTGGTACTGTTTCCTGTTTGTCATTGTCACATATGCACGATGGGCTCTCCTTGCACTTAAACCTGTTTAGGTATTCAGAGAACCCACCGTGCCCTGTCAGTATTTGTGTAAGTGTTCCAGTTGGTTTCAGTACTCTCAAATATCTAAAAGCTTGGATGGCATCCGGGAAAAATAATTTTGTTACGCCAGCTGCGTCTTCGGATCTGTATCTTCGATTCCATTCGTCAAGCGTGTCAGCACGGATCTGCCGCTTGACGAATGAAATCGGACATTGGTCATAATCTGGTTTGGTTTTTGCCGTAAGGGCGGCGTTCTTGGCCAGCTGATCTGCTCTTTCGTTGCCCTCCAGTCCTGCGTGAGCTTTGATCCAAAAAAGTTCAACTTTTTTGGATTGATCCTTACACTGACGTAGGTTTTCTCGGATTTCCACTGCGAGGGGATGAAGAGAGCGATGGTTGGTGATCGCTTCCAGCGACGACTTAGAGTCGCTGTATACGCCGAAACTGTGTCTTGGGCTGCGCAAGATTTCTCTTGTAGCCTTGCATATAGCCAGCAATTCAGCCTGGAAGACGGTACAGTGGGACGACAGCTTAAGTTTTTGGGTTTTGGTTTCGACATCATTGCTCCAATGAGACAATGATGCCCCAACCTTGCCCTCGATCTTGCTGCCGTCCGTATATATCCGCACTGCTTGTGTGCAGTGGTTATTATGTTGCTCCTGGTCTGCCAGGCATATGAACTGCAGGCTTATATGTTTGGCTGGGTGAGGAATTCTGTCGAACGCGGTACGTCGCTCTACCTCCCTGTCTCCTAGCGCTGGCCGAGGTACCCCCCTCCTTGCCTCATACAGGGCCGCTGCCTCTTGTATTCGGAGGTCAAGGGGAAGTATCCCAGCCAGCACCAGTGCTGAGTTCAAGGAGACTGTGCGATAGGATTTGCACAGTTTCTGGGCAAATCCCCTTTGGACCGCGTTTAACTGCTTGCGCACCATCATCTTTTCGGTTGCTGGTGCCCACGCACTTGCCGCATACAGGATTGTTGGTTCAACTACTGCCGTATAGATGGAGCGTATGACATCCGGATTGAGTCCCCAGCTGATCCTGGCTGCCCTCGACAACTGCTTGTACAGGTTTAATGCCTTTTTGCATACATTAGATGCATGGGCATTAAACGTTAGCTTGTTGTCGATGGTCAGCCCTAGGATTTTGATTTCCTGCGACATACCAATGTCGACCCCGCCCATGCTCAACAGTGGGGTGTCATATTTAAGTTTCCGCGTCACTATCATAGCGTTCGTTTTTTGCGGTGCGAATCTTAACTTATTTCTGACTCCCCACTGGTGAACATATTCGAGAGCGCCATTAGCACGTCGCTGGACTTCCATCGCTGAGTCCCCATCGAATACCAAAACGACGTCATCGGCGAAGGCTTGGCAGTAGTCTCCCCTTTGTACCAGGCTTTTCAATAGGGGGTCAAGTAACAGGTTCCAAAGAATCGGACCCCCTATCGATCCTTGCACGCAGCCTTTGTTTGTTGCCCTGGTGACCTCCTGTCCCGCATATCTCACCCTGACCTTCCTGTCTTCCAGGTAACTATCCAGCACTCTTCTGATATTTACCGGACATTTGGTTTCCGCCAACCCGGTTTTTATGGCCGGCCACCATGCACTATCAAAGGCTCCCTCTATGTCCAGCGATATCATGACGATCAGTTTCTTGTCTTTTAATTTTTTGCGTACGAGTTCTAGCAGGTCATAGAGGGAGTCTTCGGTGCTTCTCTGTGGCATAAACCCATATTGGCGTGTGCTGAGTCCAGGTATGATGTGCCATTTCACCCTACCTATAAGCATTTTCTCCAGAACTTTTCCCATCACTGGTAACAGTCCTATTGGCCTATATGATTTAGGAGCTGTATAGCTCTCCTTCCCGGGTTTCCTCAGGATGACTACTGTCGCTTCCTTCCAGATCCTCGGGAAGTAACCCAGCTCTAGGCATTTGTTTGCCAGTGATAGGAAGAGCTCTGGATCGTGGTTTATAGTTTGCTGGCAGATATCGGCCGTGAGGCCATCTGCCCCGGGAGCTTTTTTAGGGTTGAAGCTGCGTATGGCTGCGTTCAGCTCTTCCTGGGTAAACGGTGGGTCATATTCTTCATCATGACCCATCTCGTTTACTTTTTCTGCTTCCGTCCTGATACGCCTGTGTTCCTCGCTGTCTTCTTCCTTCTTGTCCTCGGGGTAAAATGTTTCCGCCAGCAATGTGGCAGATTCTAGGTGGTTCAATGTTTTACCCTCCTTGGTCAGGGGCAGATCCTCCTGTCTTTTACTTGTCCTTCCTATTACCCTATAAATACCCTCCCAGAGTCCCTCTTTGTCCTGTTTTGCACAGAAGCTTTTCCAGCTTTCTGTTTGGGCTGCTCTTTCCGCTTTCTCATATTCTTCTTTCTTTTGCAGGTATTGCCCGACAACTTTCGCCCTCCGGATCGGCGCTGCACAGCGGACTCTGCGCTTCCTTGTGGCGACCTCCTTTTTCATCATGGCGAGCTCATTAGACCACCAAGGTAATTTAATTTTGTTATTTGATTTTAACTTTGGTATACTGATATTAGATGCTTCTACTATTACGTTAATATATAATTCTATTTTAAGTTCTAAGTCTGTTTTGTTATTAATTTCATCTATTTCAATTTTTCTTATTTTATTATCTTCTAGTAACTGGCCCAATTTCTCACGAAATTGGGCCCAGTTTGCTTTTTTACTATTAAATATCCTGGTTGTTCTAATTATGTCTAACCCCTTTGCTCTTTCCAGTTTAATTTTGAAAAGAATAGTGTTGTGGTCAGAGCTCGTCATGCCTTCGTCCACTTTCCAGTTTTCGACCAGGTCGAGCAGGTCCGCCGTGCATGCCGTGATGTCCACATAGCTGGTGTACAGTGAGGTTCCCCTCACTGTGTGGAAAGTCGGTGTGTCGCCAGCGTTTAGCACCTGCATTCCCATCTCTTCTAGAGCACCCGCCATTTCGATCCCTCTTTGATCGATTTTGCTGCTGCCCCACCAAGAGTTTTTGGCGTTTGCGTCTCCACCCAGGATGGTTCTCTGGCCGAACGTCCTCTCTATCTTAGTAAGCTGCTCCAGGTATGGCCCTATCGGGGTTGGTTTTGGTTCTAGGTAGAATGAGACCACCGCGATCTCCCAGGCGCTTGTCTTCATCTTCACCACTGTGATGTTGGGCGTGGTGAGGTTCGGACACTGGACAACGTCTATATTGCCGTCGAAGACAGCGATTGCGGCTTTGATGACGCCATCTCCATCGCCGGTATGCTGGTATATCCTAGCACCGCGGTAGTCTTTCATTCTACCCAGACTTCCGATGTACGGCTCCTGGAGCAGTGCAAAAGCCACCCCCTTTTTGTGAGCATCAAGCATAATCTCATTTGTAGCCAGAGCCTTCCTCTGCAGATTTGCTTGTGCCACGAGGTATGGCCTTTTTTGGGAGACAGAGTTTCCTCCTGGGACCACCTTAGCAATATGCCACCCTTGACCTTGCTATCGCATCCCATTTTGCTCTGACGGGGCAATCCTGACTAAAAGCATTGTGGGCCGTTTTTTCTAACTTTGAACGCACGCAGTTGCAACATGACGGGGCCGCACCTTCAAGCCAGTCGGGGCACTCTGCCCTCATGTGAGATCCCCCGCAATGACTGCACTTGGCCTGGGTCTCCTGGCAAAAACGCCTACCATGTCCATAGCCCAGGCATAGCGAGCACTGTACAATCGGAGACTGGTCGGCCACTTTTATCCTCTGTAGGTCAATGAGGACCGACTCAGTTTCTGTCAGTCTCTGCCACATTTTGGGGGACACTCTCATTACAACGTGACACGTGTGGGGATTTCTGGTACGTTTTTTGTATGCTATTTCTAATCTATTTTCTTGCGCATCCAGGTTTGTAAATATTTTCTTGTTTTGATTTTTCAAAGCACTAATGATGTCCCCGTCACTGTTGCAACTTAGTACGTCCTTCAGGATAACAAGGGGGTCTCTGTTTTGAATATTTTCCACGTTTAGGCTTTCATCTGATTCTATTATTTTATTTTTAACTCGCTCTCTTTCTTCATCTGTTTTGCAGCCGATTATTATTTTCCGATCTTTGGCTTTTCTTATTTTCTCTACCTCGAATCCTCCTTCCTTTGCATTAACTGCTTTTCTGATCCTGTCCATGACCTCTTCTCCCGTTTCCTGATCGTCATTCGCGGTTACTATAAAAGAGTGTAGAGCTGTCTGCACCGGGAGCCGCTTACCAATAGGAGTCGCGGCTACACCGGCGTAGGACCTCTTTTCCGTTTTTCTTATCTGTTCATTTAGCTGCCCCATGCATTCAGTATTCTCTTTTATGAGGTCAGCGTGCTCTTTCAATTTCCCGATGAGATCTACGATCTCTTTATTTCCTTCTTCCTTTCCTTCTGTTTTTCCGCTCTGCACCGCTTTCTGTCCCTTCTGTGTGTCTCTTTGTAATTCTCTACTCTTTTCCTTTTCGGCCTCTGCCTCCTTAACAAGCTGGAAAAGTCTTTCCAGTGCCTGGATGACCTCTGTTTTAATTTCCGTCTTTGTATTTCGGGAGTTTCCCATATGTATTTTTGCTTTCTGGAGGCAGGCTCGTGCTTCAGAGACCCTGTTTGCATATTGGGGTGTTTTGTTCTTCACTACAGGGAGACCACCGTCCGACTCCGTTGATGTTCCCTGTGTGGCTCGTTTTTCCTCTTGGGAGTTTAGGTTCTTCACTTCCAATGTTTTGGGGTCTGCCGAAAAAGAAGAGAATAAGGATGAGGATTCCTTGGGTGTCATAGTCTGTGATATCTTTTGAGCCAGAGTCTGCGATTTCCCAGCTTCCGAGTCTCCAGTAGTTTCCCTAGCCGTTGAGGCCATTTTTTCTTCTTCAGGCAATGTAATTTTTATAAAGGTCTTGTTTCCCACAGGTGATTTTGCAGGATCCCTGTTGTCCATTTTTTCTTTTGCCGGTGTTCTAAACATGTTTATTGTCCGAGGGGCGCCTTAGATATCAAAGTTTTTTGTATAATTTAATCACATAAGAGAAATATAATAAAATTGGAACTTGTATTTAAGATTTCTACTTTGTAAAGAAGTAGAAATTGTATAAATTTGTATAAAGATTAAATATAAAAGCAGGATTGTGTAAAATAAAATAATATAAAAATAAAAATATAAGTCAGTCAGATTAGTTTATATCTAAAATTTTAATAAATCTTGTGTTTAGAAATGTTTTAAGAATTTCAGTCAGTGCTTGATAGTTCTTAATCAGACTGTTCGCCTTAAAAGGCGGTCCGTAATCTCGGCCAGCAGCAGACTATTACGGTCAAACTTACTTATCTGCGTCAAAAAGAAACAGTCAAGTATCCCTTTAGAATTTAGTCACACCAAGTCTGTCTTGGCCGGGAAAGTATAATTTTAACGCTTTTATTTATTCTTACTTATTTTATAATTTCCTACGGTATAAACACCACTCTAATAAAAGAGCTGTCAACAATAAAAACAGGTCGCACTACTCAAGGTGTCAGTCCTTTAACTATCTTATGTCTGTGTCCCACGCACAGTATACGCCGCAACACTTTTTACTTTTCCGATAAATATGTGGATTTAATTTAATTGTGTATATAATTATGATTTATATACTTATTGAGAAGTTTATGATCCTAAGAACCGTTTATTTTCCTGGGGTTGTAATGAAAGATGAGGTTTTTGCAGCCAAAAGAATCAAAATCATAAAACAATTTTTTATTGACACTCAAAAGTTTACCTGCCTAATCACTAAGGGGTGGGTGGGAGGGCAAATTTTTGAAGTTCTATGTGAGCTAGGCTCGCGTGCGAGGTGTCAAAAGACGCGTCTCGGCGCGGGCTAACTATCGGTAAGGTTATTGGAATTTTGACTGAACAAAAATTTTGAATTTTGCAGAAAAAACGGGTTTTTCGACCAAAATGTGAGTAAAAACCTGCAATAACACCGCCGAAACGGGACTCGAACTCGCTGAACGCGCGCCGGAGTGCAGGTAAGGCAGGTAAGTAACTATTGAAACTATAAGAACGTAGATTTAGATTAGAATTTTGAAGATAAAAATTTATAAAGTATTTTCAAAGGGATTTTTTACTGAAAATTTTACAAGTCAATATACGAAAAATGTTTTTCGCAGATTCGTCAATTTTCACCAGTGGGAAAGTTAAACGGAGCCTAGAAACGATTAATTTTGCTGAAAACAGCTTCAAAATGCGTCACCGGGATGCAAAGTTATAATGATTTGATGATTTTGTACTATCCCTTAGGTGGATTTCGTCGGTTAGTGAAAATACCAAATGCAAAAAATTTTTGAAGTTCTATGTGAGCTAGGCTCGCGTGCGAGGTGTCAAAAGACGCGTCTCGGCGCGGGCTAACTATCGGTAAGGTTATTGGAATTTTGACTGAACAAAAATTTTGAATTTTGCAGAAAAAACGGGTTTTTCGACCAAAATGTGAGTAAAAACCTGCAATAACACCGCCGAAACGGGACTCGAACTCGCTGAACGCGCGCCGGAGTGCAGGTAAGGCAGGTAAGTAACTATTGAAACTATAAGAACGTAGATTTAGATTAGAATTTTGAAGATAAAAATTTATAAAGTATTTTCAAAGGGATTTTTTACTGAAAATTTTACAAGTCAATATACGAAAAATGTTTTTCGCAGATTCGTCAATTTTCACCAGTGGGAAAGTTAAACGGAGCCTAGAAACGATTAATTTTGCTGAAAACAGCTTCAAAATGCGTCACCGGGATGCAAAGTTATAATGATTTGATGATTTTGTACTATCCCTTAGGTGGATTTCGTCGGTTAGTGAAAATACCAAATGCAAAAAATTTTTGAAGTTCTATGTGAGCTAGGCTCGCGTGCGAGGTGTCAAAAGACGCGTCTCGGCGCGGGCTAACTATCGGTAAGGTTATTGGAATTTTGACTGAACAAAAATTTTGAATTTTGCAGAAAAAACGGGTTTTTCGACCAAAATGTGAGTAAAAACCTGCAATAACACCGCCGAAACGGGACTCGAACTCGCTGAACGCGCGCCGGAGTGCAGGTAAGGCAGGTAAGTAACTATTGAAACTATAAGAACGTAGATTTAGATTAGAATTTTGAAGATAAAAATTTATAAAGTATTTTCAAAGGGATTTTTTACTGAAAATTTTACAAGTCAATATACGAAAAATGTTTTTCGCAGATTCGTCAATTTTCACCAGTGGGAAAGTTAAACGGAGCCTAGAAACGATTAATTTTGCTGAAAACAGCTTCAAAATGCGTCACCGGGATGCAAAGTTATAATGATTTGATGATTTTGTACTATCCCTTAGGTGGATTTCGTCGGTTAGTGAAAATACCAAATGCAAAAAATTTTTGAAGTTCTATGTGAGCTAGGCTCGCGTGCGAGGTGTCAAAAGACGCGTCTCGGCGCGGGCTAACTATCGGTAAGGTTATTGGAATTTTGACTGAACAAAAATTTTGAATTTTGCAGAAAAAACGGGTTTTTCGACCAAAATGTGAGTAAAAACCTGCAATAACACCGCCGAAACGGGACTCGAACTCGCTGAACGCGCGCCGGAGTGCAGGTAAGGCAGGTAAGTAACTATTGAAACTATAAGAACGTAGATTTAGATTAGAATTTTGAAGATAAAAATTTATAAAGTATTTTCAAAGGGATTTTTTACTGAAAATTTTACAAGTCAATATACGAAAAATGTTTTTCGCAGATTCGTCAATTTTCACCAGTGGGAAAGTTAAACGGAGCCTAGAAACGATTAATTTTGCTGAAAACAGCTTCAAAATGCGTCACCGGGATGCAAAGTTATAATGATTTGATGATTTTGTACTATCCCTTAGGTGGATTTCGTCGGTTAGTGAAAATACCAAATGCAAAAAATTTTTGAAGTTCTATGTGAGCTAGGCTCGCGTGCGAGGTGTCAAAAGACGCGTCTCGGCGCGGGCTAACTATCGGTAAGGTTATTGGAATTTTGACTGAACAAAAATTTTGAATTTTGCAGAAAAAACGGGTTTTTCGACCAAAATGTGAGTAAAAACCTGCAATAACACCGCCGAAACGGGACTCGAACTCGCTGAACGCGCGCCGGAGTGCAGGTAAGGCAGGTAAGTAACTATTGAAACTATAAGAACGTAGATTTAGATTAGAATTTTGAAGATAAAAATTTATAAAGTATTTTCAAAGGGATTTTTTACTGAAAATTTTACAAGTCAATATACGAAAAATGTTTTTCGCAGATTCGTCAATTTTCACCAGTGGGAAAGTTAAACGGAGCCTAGAAACGATTAATTTTGCTGAAAACAGCTTCAAAATGCGTCACCGGGATGCAAAGTTATAATGATTTGATGATTTTGTACTATCCCTTAGGTGGATTTCGTCGGTTAGTGAAAATACCAAATGCAAAAAATTTTTGAAGTTCTATGTGAGCTAGGCTCGCGTGCGAGGTGTCAAAAGACGCGTCTCGGCGCGGGCTAACTATCGGTAAGGTTATTGGAATTTTGACTGAACAAAAATTTTGAATTTTGCAGAAAAAACGGGTTTTTCGACCAAAATGTGAGTAAAAACCTGCAATAACACCGCCGAAACGGGACTCGAACTCGCTGAACGCGCGCCGGAGTGCAGGTAAGGCAGGTAAGTAACTATTGAAACTATAAGAACGTAGATTTAGATTAGAATTTTGAAGATAAAAATTTATAAAGTATTTTCAAAGGGATTTTTTACTGAAAATTTTACAAGTCAATATACGAAAAATGTTTTTCGCAGATTCGTCAATTTTCACCAGTGGGAAAGTTAAACGGAGCCTAGAAACGATTAATTTTGCTGAAAACAGCTTCAAAATGCGTCACCGGGATGCAAAGTTATAATGATTTGATGATTTTGTACTATCCCTTAGGTGGATTTCGTCGGTTAGTGAAAATACCAAATGCAAAAAATTTTTGAAGTTCTATGTGAGCTAGGCTCGCGTGCGAGGTGTCAAAAGACGCGTCTCGGCGCGGGCTAACTATCGGTAAGGTTATTGGAATTTTGACTGAACAAAAATTTTGAATTTTGCAGAAAAAACGGGTTTTTCGACCAAAATGTGAGTAAAAACCTGCAATAACACCGCCGAAACGGGACTCGAACTCGCTGAACGCGCGCCGGAGTGCAGGTAAGGCAGGTAAGTAACTATTGAAACTATAAGAACGTAGATTTAGATTAGAATTTTGAAGATAAAAATTTATAAAGTATTTTCAAAGGGATTTTTTACTGAAAATTTTACAAGTCAATATACGAAAAATGTTTTTCGCAGATTCGTCAATTTTCACCAGTGGGAAAGTTAAACGGAGCCTAGAAACGATTAATTTTGCTGAAAACAGCTTCAAAATGCGTCACCGGGATGCAAAGTTATAATGATTTGATGATTTTGTACTATCCCTTAGGTGGATTTCGTCGGTTAGTGAAAATACCAAATGCAAAAAATTTTTGAAGTTCTATGTGAGCTAGGCTCGCGTGCGAGGTGTCAAAAGACGCGTCTCGGCGCGGGCTAACTATCGGTAAGGTTATTGGAATTTTGACTGAACAAAAATTTTGAATTTTGCAGAAAAAACGGGTTTTTCGACCAAAATGTGAGTAAAAACCTGCAATAACACCGCCGAAACGGGACTCGAACTCGCTGAACGCGCGCCGGAGTGCAGGTAAGGCAGGTAAGTAACTATTGAAACTATAAGAACGTAGATTTAGATTAGAATTTTGAAGATAAAAATTTATAAAGTATTTTCAAAGGGATTTTTTACTGAAAATTTTACAAGTCAATATACGAAAAATGTTTTTCGCAGATTCGTCAATTTTCACCAGTGGGAAAGTTAAACGGAGCCTAGAAACGATTAATTTTGCTGAAAACAGCTTCAAAATGCGTCACCGGGATGCAAAGTTATAATGATTTGATGATTTTGTACTATCCCTTAGGTGGATTTCGTCGGTTAGTGAAAATACCAAATGCAAAAAATTTTTGAAGTTCTATGTGAGCTAGGCTCGCGTGCGAGGTGTCAAAAGACGCGTCTCGGCGCGGGCTAACTATCGGTAAGGTTATTGGAATTTTGACTGAACAAAAATTTTGAATTTTGCAGAAAAAACGGGTTTTTCGACCAAAATGTGAGTAAAAACCTGCAATAACACCGCCGAAACGGGACTCGAACTCGCTGAACGCGCGCCGGAGTGCAGGTAAGGCAGGTAAGTAACTATTGAAACTATAAGAACGTAGATTTAGATTAGAATTTTGAAGATAAAAATTTATAAAGTATTTTCAAAGGGATTTTTTACTGAAAATTTTACAAGTCAATATACGAAAAATGTTTTTCGCAGATTCGTCAATTTTCACCAGTGGGAAAGTTAAACGGAGCCTAGAAACGATTAATTTTGCTGAAAACAGCTTCAAAATGCGTCACCGGGATGCAAAGTTATAATGATTTGATGATTTTGTACTATCCCTTAGGTGGATTTCGTCGGTTAGTGAAAATACCAAATGCAAAAAATTTTT